>CM061142.1:424266040-425713026 GCA_030789695.1 Scilla litardierei | reverse complement strand
CTATCCACCTTGATTTTGATGATGATCAAACATAAATCATTGTGACTAACTCTTGTGATTGCAGTTTGCTAAAAAGTCACCAATTAGATTCAAGAAGATCAAAAGTGACTACACGTGTTGATTCAAGTGGAGGACTTGGCAGATCAACAAAGCTGAAGCATTGGCTTGAAGAACTCAAAGGCTACCTCAAACCTCAAGCCAATGGCATCAACAAATGAATGGAGACACAATCCAAAGAGAAGAAAGGAATGGATGA
Organism: Scilla litardierei; assembly: GCA_030789695.1. Lineage (NCBI taxonomy): Eukaryota > Viridiplantae > Streptophyta > Magnoliopsida > Asparagales > Asparagaceae > Scilla > Scilla litardierei. The sequence goes on along the minus strand of CM061142.1, from coordinate 425,712,770 downwards.
GTCAAAAGCTTTGAAGACTATGACGTTGGAGATATTCAATTCATTCAACTAAAAGGCTCAAGACCTTTAAGAATTATGGAGATCGTCGCCAAAGTACTTTGTTCATCTCAAGCGACGTCCCAAGACTTCCTCAGAACACGTGATCGTTGTGCCTGGAGCTTCGTTGAAGCTCAAGGAGTATTATTGAAGTCGAGGGATTCAGAATCTTCATGTTGAAGCTTTGAAGACGGATTGCCTTCGAAGACTATGACGTTGGAGATATTCAAGTCATTCAACTAAAAGACTCAAGACCTTGAAGAATTATGGAGATCGTCACCAAAGTACTTTGTTCATCTCAAGCGACGTCCCAAGACTTCCTCAGAACGCGTGATCGTTGTGCCTGGAGCTTCGTTGAAGCTCAAGGAGTATTATTGAAGTCGAGGGATTCAGAATCTTCATGTTGAAGCTTTGAAGACGGTTTGTCGTGTTTACTTTTATTGTCTTCTAGCTTCGGTTTAGTAGAATGTTAAGCCTTGAGTAGTACTTGCCTAGAAATCTTCATAACTTTCATATTTTATCTCTAGGATTGCCTTAGAAGCCATTAGAAACTTTCCCGTAGCTTATCGCTTCATTTCACGGCTTCGTATGCATCTTAGTTGGTTCAAGTAGAAGAACCAACCGACTAGATGACGATCTAATCGGTTGGGAATCCTTCTTGAACCGACTAGACATCCTTGCTTGTTTCAACCCATTCACTGTTGATCAATTAGTCGGTCCAAGAAGGTTCACCGACCGACTAGATGACGATCTAGTCGGTTGGAAATCCTTCTCAGACCGACTACTTATCCTAATTCAATTCTAGCCTATTTGTTGACCAATTAGTCGGTCCAAGAAGGTTCACCGACCGACTAGTTGTCCAACTAGTCGGTTGGGAATTCTTCTTACACCGACTAGTTTTTCTTGTGAAATTCGACTTCTTTACTGTTGACTACTTTGTCGGTCTAAGAAGGCTCACCGACCGACTAGTTGTCAAACTTGTCGGTTGATGTTTCTTCTTAGACCGACTAGTTCTATCTCTTGATTTCACCATCTTCCCTGTCAACCTTCTAGTCAGTCCAAGAAGGTTCACCGACCGACTAGTTTCAAAACTAATCGGTCAGTGATCCTTCTTAGACCGATTAACTGCTTGAAAATATGACCGTTGGGAGATTTTTGACCACGAATTTTCTTGATTCTTTCTATATAAACCTGATTCGTTTCAAGCTAGAAAAAAGGTTAATTATCAGAGTTATTTTAGACCTAATAGAAGAGAATTCACTATCTGTTTCCAAGCTCTCTCTCTTGCAAGAAAATCTCTCTCTTTCTCTTTGAAGCCCTAACTTCTCAAGAGAGATTTTCAATCTTTGTGAACTCCTCTAGCTAAGAGCTTGAATCACAACCAGCATCTTCACCATAAGCCATCTCTTGCTGATCATCTTGGTGGTGCTAGGGTTTGTGATCCAATCTTCCTCAAAATCCACTCTTGCCCTATATTGGTAAGTATTTCTCAAGGCATAGGATTTTGTGGTAAGAGATTTAAATTTCATTCTCTATACATATAAATTGTTGTATACTCTCGGTTGTTGAGAGGGTTGGCTTGATCCCAAGTTATGGGAGTCAAGATTTCGGTTTGCTCTCGGTTTGTGAGAGTGTGCTTAATTCCAGGTTGTGGAATTAAGGTCTTTGCGTGTTCCCAGGTTGTGGGATACACGGACATCGATTGTAGGTCGATTGCACTTGTGGGGTTTCCGCAAGTGGGCTAAAGGAAGCTCTAGTGGTTTTACTAGAGTATCCGGAGGGGATCCGGGTGTTGCTGGATTAGGGCACCGGTAACAAGTCGGGGAGACTTGGTTGGCACCGAACCAGGGTAGATTGTATGTTAGCATTGCATTCTTGCTTGTGTTGTTGTTAATTTCCTATATTCCGCATTTGTTGGTTAAGTAGGGTTTTATTTGGCGTAAATTCCTTATAATTCTACAAAACACTATTCACCCCCCCCCCTCTTGTGTTTATTCCTCATAGCACAGGGTCACTACAACACATGCCTCCTTACATCAGCTGACATCACTATAACTGCCTCCACGCAGCCCCTCAAGGCAACATAACTCCTATTATTCCTACTGATGCCTCCAAATATACTCAAGCATCAAGTAGAAACCAATTTCACATCCCGAGTAGCACAGTGCTAAGTAGGGTTGCGAGCATCAAGTCATCGAATAACCCTTCACAATTCAAAAGTGCGTCACTTGCGTCTTTTTTCCGCATCGAAAAGAGGATTATCTACTATACTTCTCACTTTACCAAAAAAGCACCTGGAAAGTAAAGGAATCTACGAGTAGTTTCAACGAGTTGCCATATAAACCGCCCGACGAACGGAAAGAAGAGCAGGATTTGTAAGACCTTATGAACTGATATCCCTAGAGAAACGAGCCCAGTAGCTGGAAGGATAGCAAACGAAAAGCTCTATTGACGAGCGTCCCTAACTTGACTTGCCCGAAAGTCGAACGATTTCCAGACTCAAAAGTCGAAAAAAAGAGTCCATGGTAGTTTTTTTACAGAAGGTCACGGTAGGCATCAATGCAAAAGAGTTCATTCCCTTTTAGGCTTGCCTACGCACCATATCTCGGAATAGTGAATTGATCAATCTTCACACATCATAGGCTTAGCGTCACACTCCAAGGAAGTTTTCTCTAAGCTATTCCGTTTGACCAGCGGAGTTAGAGTTGGACAATAGCGAAAGTTGTAGTCTCTTCTATGGTGTCAAAGAGTCCCTGAACTAGAACTGCAACACTGACTTTCTCTCTCTACCACCGTCACTGCCTTCCGACTGTCACTATCCCTTATGCAACGGAAAGTGATCTCTCTGGCCAGATCGAAAGAGAAAGAGTTTCTCACTATGAGCTTTCCTCTTTCACTAGACTGATTGTACTTGCTTGAAACAACTAGCTCTGCTTCCGGATTTAAGGAGCCTGACTTAAAGAATTTTTAAGTCAAACGGTTTTAGTTACGACTTCCTCCTGGACCTGACTCGCCTGACAATACTGACTTGAACCAGCTCACGCTTTGATGGAGTTGTACTGGCTCTGGCACAGGTTCAGGTACTGGTGACTGTCTCTTTCCTCAGTTCTTGCTTGAAGGAGCGCTTGACTAAAAAGCTACGAGTGTAGCGTTTTTCTTCCCGTAACCGACTTGACTTTCTGCCCAAGCAAGAAAGTCAAGATTCTCTAAGTAAAGCACTCCCCAAGATGAAAGAAGGAAGGAATGTCTTACTTTCCCTACCGCACGGTATGGGAGTTCCCACTTGAACCAGACGAGCAGCTTACTCCTCAGAACCTAAAACAGAAGAAGGAGTTGATACGACGCTGCAAAAGAAGAAAAAAGCAACCCTCAACTGTTCTCACGCCGACAACAAAGAGATACATACTTAACTTAGGCAATCAACCGCCCAAGATAGAATTTATAACTATCCAAGCCGGAAGGAATCCAAATAATCCCCTCGGAGTAGGCCAATAGTGGTTTAAAAGCCCTGTGTGTGGGGCTTGCGATTCCCTATTTTGCTTTTCAAAAATGTCATTAAAACAAAAAAATGAAGATATTTGTAAGAAATAGTTATGGAAGACAGATTATGTAATTCAGTTCAGACCATATTTAATCGAGCATTTGAATAGTGTAATATCACACCATCACATAGTATTATCACCTGTCATCATGCATGCATAGTCTTTATGGCATGAGCTAACATCGCCAACGTTCATACTTGCATCAAAAACTTGTGGCATATAACAAATGTTAAATCAAATCCACATTCAAAATACAAGAATATATGCATACATACATCACAACATACTTGATAACAAAACATCTCATTTTTATGATGCCATAACAAATAACAAGGAATTAGAAGAAACGTCGAAGTTTATTGAATCATTAATAAAATGTCTTTGATCAACACCTTTTATGTTTATAACACCTGGCAGCCTATTCACATTCGATGTTAACAAAAAATTATAGCACCCATTCTGAAGGGTCTCTTTAACGAGAAAAGGGCCATCTGACGTTTTTTTGCGCGAGTTGTGACTTGGCTCGCACAGTGTCAGTACAAGTTACCCAGGATAAATATTGGTCTAACTTATAGATCATATGCCTTAACCATCCGGGATAGGTATGCCTCCAGGTTTTCAAAAGCATTCAATCGCCTCTCGTCCAGCGACTCTAACTCGAGCAACCTGGCCCTCGCGTATTCAGTGGTATCTTCATCGAGGTTTGTAGATACCGTGATTCTCAAAGACTCGATCCATGTAACGACCTGTATTTTTTCAATACTTCAATTTATGTACTTAACGTATTTTTAACATTTGAAAATTTTCTCTATAAATGTTAGTCAAGAGTTTTATACCAAAACTAATTTCAAAAATTCTTATAAAAATATTTTCAAGCACTAGACAAATTATAATATATTTCAATAAGTTCAGATTTCCTTAAATACCTCTAAAAGATCTGATAAAAATTAATTTTCAGATATTGCTGTTTTGGCTTAACGAAGTAATTTTCTATACAAACGTCTTTAAAACGTTTTCAAACTTCTATGGTATCTTTCTATGATCATTTTGGGCTCCCCACATTAATTTCGTAATTTTTTTGATATCGTTTCGACCTAGAACCCGCAAACCCGTTTTCTAAACGCTTTGGCCTAAAACTAGTATCTCCGTAGCTCAAACCCCAAAACAGACTTCGTATTCGCGATCCTCGCGACGATACGATCCCATAGGTATGTTTTCGTAATTTTTCGGACACGTTTACAAGTAGGGAAAAATCGTAATTTCGTTACAAGATTTTGCTATAACCCTCACTAATTACTTTTGGGGTTTTACTTATTATTAATTACCTTTCTAATTACCCACCTAATTACGTAATCCCTTATGTAAGCAACCACCTACCCTATTCCGTCGGCAACCCACAAGGAAAGCTTTTCACGTTCTCACCCACCCAATTAGATGTCATGCACCTATCTCATAGGCTATTTAATCCCGCTCCTCCGTTTCTTTTCGTTCCCAGGCCAACACACTCACGATCATCCCTCACCCTTGTATCACCCTCTCTCTCTCTCTCTCTCTCTCTCTCTCTCTCTCTCTCTCTCTCTCTCTCTCTCTCTCTCTCTCTCTCTCTCTCTTCTCATTGAAACACCTACAACCTCTCTCTCCCCAGACTAGCCCTCCCCTCTCGTTCTCCCTACCTCCCTCTCCGTTCGAAAGCCCAGGCCCCGCTCACCTCTAAGCTCCTCACCCTCTCCGAACACACACGCCCCCCCGATGATCTCTGCCTTCGGATGAACTCCCACGGACCCCCCTGCTTCGTCGCCGCCGCCACATGACCGAAGCGCCGTCCCCATACCCGCCATTCACCCCTGATCCCGTCTCACTGCCTCCGACAGCCTCACAGTGTCGTCACGGGCTCACGAGCTTGCCTCGCCGCGTGCAGCACCGCCAGGTCCCTGCTCCGTCTACCAACGTCGTCGACAAGCCCTCATCCAACACCGCCCGCTGTCTCCGCCCCACGAGCCCACTGCTGCCTTTTGCCGCAAGATCTCGCCGCCGTGGATGCTGCCAACCGCCGTTGTCACTTCCCGTGTCGTCGCCCGACCCCGCTGCCACCGCCTGACCTCGTCGTCGACCGCCTTGGCAGCCATTGCTCGATCGCCGACGACGCAAACCCACCCCCATGCACGAGCAGCGGACGTCGGAGAGAAGGGTGAGTTTGATATTAAAACGTATTTTTATACGTATTTCGTTTAAATACGCGTAATTTCGTATTTTAAATATTAAATAATATGGGCTTATTGGTTTTAAATTCGTAATAAATAATATAAGCCCCAGAAAAATGTGAGACTAGCTTCAGAAAATCTGAAATAATATTCTGGATCTAATGGCACTGGTTTCATCTCGATCAGATGCTTAGTTATTCCAGAATTAATTTTTAACCGTAAAACTTAAATACGTCGTTTTCAATCAAACATCCGTAACTTTTTATTTTCACGTACACCAATATGTGAGAAAAATATATGTAATAGTAATCTTCGAGACGGTCGTTTTGACTGCTCATTCAAGTATTTTTGACTAGTATCACTACAGGAAAAAATTGCAGAAGTTATACATTACTTAAATAATTTGAGTTTTTAATGTTATTGTTGAGCTACTGAAAATTACAAAAAATAGCAGAAACTTCTGAAAATATTTTTCTTTTGCAGGAAAATTATAATATTTATTTTCAGCTTATATAAAAATTTTGATCGATTTCCGACACAGTTTCAACCGGTTTTAAAAATCAAAACGATCAAGTTTAATAAATAGAAAATAGTGTGTGCTTTAACCGATTGTTTCTTGTGTTTGCGGGTACCAATCCTCGTGCACTAGCTTCTCTAGCTCCAACCTCGTCTTGCCAGGAAGAGCTCGAAATTAGTAAGTCACAATGGATTCTAGATTTAGAAAAGTAGATAGTGTCCACGTACGAACTTTTAAAACAATAACTTTTGTGTCACATGTTTGCTGGACTTGTCTTTATCCTCAAATTTGCTATCATCTACCTTGTTTTACTTTAAGAAAGTCGACTAGCGAACCTAGCTTAACTATCATCGTAAACAAGAAACTAATGACATCATGTGGCACATCTTATGGAATGTCTTATGGAATATCTCGTGGAATGTTTTGTGGAATATCTGGTGGAACATCTCGTGGAACATCTCGTAATAGATACCGTCACTGGGGGTTGGGGTAACTCATTATAGAGAGAGTGTGGAAGCTATGACCGGGGGTTCATCTACTTGCATGCCTGTGTCGACAAAACTACAAGGTCTGCCTATGTCGACAAAACTACAAGGTCTGCCTGAGCAGCAAAATTACAAGGTCTGCCTGTTTCGGTAAAACTACAAGGTCTGCCGTAGTGGCAAAACTACAAGGTCTGCCTGCGTCGGCAAAACTACAAGGTCTGCCTGCGTCGGCATAACTACAAGGTCTGCCTATGTCGGCAAAATTACAAGGTCTGCCTGCGTCGACAAAACTACAAGGTCAGTCTGAGTGGCAAAATTACAAGGTATGCCTGCATCGACAAAACGGTCCCTGGCAAGAGATGAACTCAATGGTTTCATATCATACTCTCCTACTTGAGTCACATAGTTCTAGTGTAGCTTGCACAGTTACTTTCTTTTCAGTACATGCACTTTACTTTCTACACTTGTACAATCACCGCACTTTACTTGTCGTACTTTTAGCTACAGCAATAGCCTGTTACACTTACACTGCCACCCATAGTTGTTCTCTCCTTTCAGTGTTGTTACTTTTACCACTCAGTTGTGTACATTTACTTTACTTTTCACTCTGGTCTGCTTGTACGTAGTTACCTTTGTCTTACTTGTACAGTACTTCTTTTCTTTATATAGAATTGTTGTGACTTACCTACGGTTCCATCTTCGTTGCATCACAGACGACGTACTTATGGAGGTAGATGCTCTTGAGTTGATAGTGCCAGAGTTCGACCCTGAGACTACAGCTTTCAGATTTATTTTCGCTATGTACTTTCTTTCTTTCATGTATCATTGTTGAAACATTTGTACAGTATGGATTGTATAATTGGACACTATTTGGGTATTTTTGTACATGTCTGCATCGTAGCTATTTTGGTTTCACTGGTTAACTGCAGGACCTGTGCAAATATCAAATAAGTAACTGGCCCCCGAGAGCGGGTCGTTACAAGTTTGGTGGCCCATGCAGGTCCGCGCTAACTACCTCGTGAACAAAATAGCAAGATCAGTGTGTACAATATAAAATACTCAAATTAACCAAGAGTACGGGATGTCTCGAGTGTTCACCTGTATTAGATATACGGGTGAAGTGTTCTTGTTGTAGGGGTTTTGGCGGACCCTCAGAGCTTGGATTTGTGTCCGTCCTAAGTCGGACTGACCACAGGGGCATAAAGCGCAGCGAAAAAACCAAAAACAAAACTTTTAGGCTAACTAAAAAATTTTCCTAGGCTCCGAGCGGACCAGAACCTAGCCCGATCTATGCCAACTTGTGGTGGATCTGACCACCCCAAGAGGGATCTAATCTAGAACGAAAAAATTAAATCTACACTAATTTATTGCTTATCCACATACCCGGAATCTTGGCACTGGAGCAGGCAAGATGTACCGCACCATCTTCTGATGCTCCTCGTAGCTGAGCCGCCTTGACTCGATCCACCTGAGCCGCCTCGCGCCCTCGAACCGATCCTCCTGAGTCGACTTTCGCCTCCAAGCTGATCACACGCGGTAGAAAGTTTCACTTGAGTAGACCCGCGTCTTAGACGTCTGGATCTAAATCCAAACCCCATTCGTAGTCTTGCTAGGAATACTCCGGAGAATAGGAAGAAGAGAGAGAGAGAATAGTTTAGTCGTAGATCGAGCTTGCTCTAAATTTCTGGAGCTACTCGATCGAGGACTTGGTGCATCTTTTAACAAAGAGAGTGCACCCATATTTATATAGGGAGTTGGCACTCCTACTTTCGTTGTGAGCAATGTGGGACTATCGCTAAATTGAAGAGAATTCAATTAAGCTAATTTAGCTTAATTTGAAGTTTAGTGAGCTTTTCATAAAAGCAAACTTCAACGAATTAATTCTCTTCGCTCATTAAACTATAGACACCAAACAAGCTATCAATACAACGAGCTTTGAATGGTGAACGCGTAGGAACCAACGGTGACGAATTTCGACTTCGTTTGACCCCTCAAACAATTGCCCAAAGTTTGGGCAAAAAATCAACTTTTCTAGCCGTCATTAGGGGTTTCAAAAAAACCCTAAAAATCACTTAAGTTGCGGGCGTGTCTGCTAGGCTTAACAGGCGCGCCCGCCCAAGGCAAGAGGGGGCGGGCGGCCCGCCCGCTGGGCAGCGGGCGTGCGCCTGCTGTAGCAAGCGGACGCAGGCCCGCTACAGCAAGCGGGCCGTGCCCGCTGTTGCAGCAAGCAGGCCGCGCCCGTTTGTCTTTGCGGATGGGCTTGTTAGCCCAGTGGGTCTACTTTGCCTTGGACTGTTTTCGTGTTTCTGGGCTCGTTTGAACTCCGATTTGGACGCGGTTTGAACATATGTTTAGACCGGGACGATCCCGTCATCCAGGCAACCCTTTCCAATATATTTGGTCCTACTAAATTTGTCGTAACCAATTTACGACACGTTTAATCTTTGTTTTGCATCAAATGCAACATTGTCCCTATTGCTTCTACGACTTATTTTCACAACTAGCTTTGTGAATATTAACTATTCAATATCATCAAATGAATCTCTCTCAGTTAATTTTCCTATTACTAAGACACGAACGCTACTCGGTATGAGACCCTACAGCCTGACCTTACTACAGGTTGGGTCTCAGAACCCCTAGACGACGGTCACTACGAGTAGTAGCTGTCGTCCCTGTTTCAGAATCATCATAACGTGATTGACCCTTTGACAAAAGCATCATTGGGTTTACTTTGGCTGTGTCAGTGATGAATGCCGTTAGCTATAGTCCCTTTGTCAAGACTGTGTCCCTGTTAGCCTAGGGTATGGTTTACTGTCCACCCTATTAGACAACACTGGTCAGTATATGGCGGTCTCAATTGTAATTATGTTGTACTTGTTAAGATGTACCCCGGCCGAGGATCAACACAAAGACCGTACTGAGCCTGCGACACTAACTTCCCTTTAACGGAAGTGATGAATCCCATCTTAGTCATCTACTCGCCTCGAGAGCTTGGGGTGCAACCCAACCTAAGATCTTTCAGCAGGCCTAGCCTCGAAGCAAGATCATGGTTCTAAGCTACACTGTTCGCTCACAGGTTGGTACAGATGACTTCATGTCTTAAGGACCAGCTTACCTATCATCACTCTAGAGTTATTAAAGACATTTTAGTTAAAGTTAACCATTTAATAACTCTAAGTGGGTCGTTCAGTGAACTCATTCTCCAGTGAGCACCTGTGTCTCGTCTCCGACTTCGCCAAGTCGAATGACTATGAGATCATCATTACCCTAAGGTAAGAATAAGACACAGTGGTCTATCCGATGTATTGATATCCATTTCTCAACACATCTATGACCACGAACCGCTTAAGACTTACTTTTCTATTCGGTCATTTACAACTCATAATCAAGATCTTATCTAGATACTAAAGACCTAACTTTAAGTCTATGGACATTATCTAAGTATATTAATTCAAACGATTTCATACTTAGGATAATGGATACCATATACAGTATGAACAAGACGTATACTTAGGATAAATTGCCTTATGTGCATATATCCTCCTACATCTCCCACTTGCACTTAGGTTATTTATCTCGGTATCTCATACCGTCATATCATATCAGTCACTTTGACATTTATATGACAAACATAAGATTGGATTTACTAACGAGTATTTATAATGCATTTCAATGGATTATTAATTAATACATCTCTTGATCACACAGGGTTGATCCTTTCGAAAAATGATTTGGATCAATTTTTCCTTTCTTTTTATAGCTAACAATCAGCTTATACAATCTAGATGTAGGGTCTAACATTTCTATAAGTCAGTCTCAGCTCATTCCAATTTTCTTGTGTCGATATGTCAAGTACATACATGACACCCTAAGTCTATATATATATACGATTAAATCAAAACGATTTTGATTCAATGTTTTATATAGATGATTCAAATAGTTGGAAATCCTTTTTACTTCGTCCGAAAAACAGAACTAAGTGTACGAGCTGGCTCCCACTGACTTTAAGAATTACCTGGTTAAATACTTCAATATCTAAATCATATTTAGATTATATATATGAAGACATAACCATTTTGAATGGTGCATTAGATGGAATGTACTAATGTGTGGTTCGGTTTGACGAATGAGTCAAGTCAAGATCGGTTTAAGGAATCTTGACATTGACTCACCTAATCAAATGTCCTACATTGTACTTTTACCTTAACCACATTTAATATTAACTCTTTAATACCAAATGCAGTTTATTAAGAATTAATCTTAATATGCGTATAATTGTGATTATACACAATTTATATGCTCCTGGAACCTATACTTAACTACCAATTGACTATAACATTAAGTCAGCTCCAAAACAAAATTTTTGAAGCTTCGCATCATAATTCGAGAATTTTCGCAACCAACTCAGAAAGCCACAATCACAGAAAATTTAAGCCAATCTCAATCAAATCTCAATTTCAACAGAAGGCACAATTTCCGAGACATTCATTAAAAACAACGGATTCATATAGATGAACCGTAATCTGTTTATCAAATAAAATTTGAGTGTTGAACACTCAATCATTGTTTTCACTTGGAGGAATGATACATTTTATTCAACTAAAATTTAGTATCAGCTCCTTCTCGATCATGTCTCTCGAAGTATTTGCACGGCCCCAGTAGCAATGATTGCTCAGATTGCCGACCTTCCTTCGAACTTCTTTCAATCTTTGCTTCATTTCAGCCACTTGTATACATTACACTGATATCTCAGTATCTCATACTATGTGATTGGAAATAATTATGCTTCATTGAATTTAACTTGTTGTACCTGAGGTAGAGGCATCAGTATGCCCTTTCTTCTTCTCTGCAAGATAGATCTTGCAGTTCCTCTTCCAATGGCCAATCTTATAGCAATGGTAGCACTCAGATTTTGACGGGGCCCCTTTGGTCTTTTTCTTCCCTTTTTTTGCCTTCGCAGGTTGCAGGACCTGCCTCTTCTTACCCTTGCCTTTCGGCTGGTTTGAAGAAGCAGAGCCAATAACCAGTGCAGTCGGTTTCTTCTCAATCTCCTCAAACTGCCTAAGCATATTGAGGAGACCAGGAAGATCCGTTTCAAGACTGTTCATTATGAAACCAGTAATGAAAGAGTTAAATTCCAGGGTTAAAGACTTAAGGATAATGTCCACAGACATCTCATTGTCCAGGACAAAACGTAACTGGGCGGTGTCTTCCACGTACCCGATCATCTTGATGACATGATCTTGTACGGGCCCTGCCTCCATCTTTGTGCCCCAGAGGTTATTGGTGGCTTCGAACTTGGCAGCTCTAGACCGCTTGCCGTATAACTCTTGTTCATTAAGAAGCATACTTTGAACATCCATATGTTCATGCGTCCTCTGTAGTTCATTACTCATCGAAGCCAGAGTAAGGCACCTGGCCTTCTCTGCATCCCTCTGGTATAGTTTATAGGCTTCCTTTTCCTCGAAGGTCGAATCGTCATCGGGCTTCTCCGGAGCGTCCTCGAACAGTACGTATCCAATCCCGGCTAGAGAAAGGACTAACTTAATGTTCCTAAGCCAGTCTTTGTAGTTCATTCCACGAGCACGTTCTTCTCTACCATATATCTAAGATCCGAATCCATTCTGCAATTTTATAGATACTTTAGTCAGTTTATGTTCGTTGTATAGTTTTAATGGTTTTTAATAAAACTATATTCTCCCACTAAATTTATTAAAGCCATAATAATAAACATTTTATTATAAAATAACATTTGTGAGAGAGGGATCCGACTACCCTGAGTCTGACAACCTTGAGTGTGTCTCAACAAGTTGTCTGACTCCGCAGTCGGTAGACGAACTCGTCGTCAATCATATTAAATATGATTCCCTATCGATTTTACCCCTAGTCATTTGTGATCATGAGTGTGCTCATCCGGATCATAATGGCTAGCCTAGTCGGACCCTTGTTTTCGTGTCTAGCCTGACTTTCCCCGCCGCTAGGTGTATGCACGACACGTCGGTTTGGGTCAGGACTTAGACTACATTCTTGCTTAGACTTATGCCGGTGCTTGGAGGACGAGACAACGGGTTGGGTCAGGTTAAGATGTTTATTAAGAAATCGGTTTCTATAAGATTACTATGTTACAGCTTGAGTGTAGCTCAACAACCATAACACTGGTCTTACAGTTGCCAACTCCTAAAACAAGGAGGGCTACGATTTATCATGAACAAGATTATTATCGTATTTGACTTAGTATAGTCGATGGACTTACACAGTCATGATTCGATTCCTTGCGGTCCAGCGGACGTAGCCAGGGAATTGACTAAGGCATGACCACTCGGCACCTAGACTAGCTAGGGTGGTCCAACAAACTTAGCCAAGCACATTGACCGACATCATGATCCATTGAAGGAGTTTTCATCAATTCTATGTTCGTCCGACAATTAAATGGCTTTTAATTAAAAACTAGTTAATCATTATCAAGTAGTGGATCCTAAAATTCGAAATTTTATGGATTGGTTGAACACATTGTTATTTAGTCCTTATCAACTATAAGGTTCATGTGTTCAACGCGCTACCCTAATCTAATTAGGATTTTAATAAAAAAATTACAACATATTTCAAAAATAGTCTTTTATGAAAATCATCATTTAAACGATTTATTGCAATGATTTACAATCAAAAGGGACTACCCTAATCTGGTATTAGATTTTGATGTTGTTTTGTTTATGAAACATAACATGTCACTAAGTTATTAAAATTTCATCTTATAAAATTTTAATCATTTAATGGCTAACCTAAAAGGGTTCATGAATTTATTCATCATGTCCATTAAAATATAAAACAACTAATTTATCCGCATAAATTAAAAGCTCATGTAGTGACATATAATGAGAATTTGCAAGTCAAAATTATCTACATAATTAATAACACGCAAATCTAAAATTTAACATTTAAATTTAAAGATAAAAAATTTAAAGCTTAAAACATTTTTATCACATAAAACTAGGTTTCATAAAATTATCAAATAATTTTAAAAGCTAGGCTTTAAAATTTTAACCAAACATTTCTAAGATTAAAATATCGCATAAATAATCTAGAAATATATATGTAATTTAAAAAGAAAATCATTTATCATTTCATCTTATGAAAATAAAATATTTCTTTAATATACATATCCATTAAAGCAATTTTAAAACATTTTTAAAATCATTAGAAATTGTTTTAAAAGATTTCAAATAAAGTTTTAAAATTTCCAACCTTTATGTAACTTAAGAGAATTAAACTTATAAAATACATCCTTAAAGTTACATAAACATTTAAATGCTCGGAAAAATTATTATATCTTATAGAAAATTTTTTAAAGGCATTTAAATATTAGAGACCTATTTAAATTTACCGCATAAAATTAAATCGTCCCAAAAAAATTTCGTGTTGCAAAAACAATTTTTTAAAACACAAAACAATTTTATACTAATTTTAACATAAAGTTAAAATAGTTCGTATGTTTAAAATAAGCAATTGAAAGATTCAAAGACGTAGCTAAAATAGATCTATAACATAACCGTGGCTCCGATACCACTGTAGGGGTTTTGGCGGACCCTCAGAGCTCGGATCTGTGTCCGTCCTAAGCCGGACGGACCACAGGGGCATAAAGCGCAGCGGAAAAACCAAAAAAAACTTGTAGGCTAGCTAAACAATTTAGTTAGGCTCTGAGGGGCCAGAACCTAGCCCGATCTATGCCAACTTGTGGTGGATCTGACCACTCCAAGAGGGATCTATTCTACAGCGACAAAATTAAACCTACACTAATTTATTGCTTAATCACATACCCGGAATCTTGGCACTGGAGCAGGCAAGATGTACCGCACCGTCTTCTGATGCTCCTCGTAGCCGAGCCGCCTTGACTCGATCTGCCTGGTCTGCCTCGCGTCCTCGAACCGATCCTCCCGGGCCGACTTTCGCCTCCAAGCCGATCACACGTGGTAGAAAGTTTCACTTGAGTATACCCGCGTCTTAGACGTCTGGATCTGAATCCAAACCCCATTCGTAGTCTTGCTAGGACTACTTCGGGGAATAGGAAGAAGAGAGAGAGATAATAGTTTAGTAGTAGATCGAGCTTGCCCTAAAATTCTGGAGCTACTCAATCGAGGACTTGATGCATCTTTTAACGAAGAGAGTGCACCCCTATTTATATAGGGAGTCGGCACTCCTACTTTCGTTGTGAGCAATGTGGAACTATTGCTAAATTGAAGAGAATTCAATTAAGCTAATTTAGCTTAAATTGAAGTTTAGTGAGCTTTTCATAAAAACAAACTTCAACGAATTAATTCTCTTCACTCATTAAACTATAGACACCAAACAAGCTATCAATACGAAGAGCTTCGAATGGTGAACGCGTAGGAACCAACGACGACGAATTTCAACTTCGTTTGACCCCTCAAACAATTGCCCAAAGTTTGGACAAAAAATAAACTTTCTTAGCCGTCATTAGGGGTTTCAAAAAACCCAAAAAATCACTTAAGTTGCGGGCGCCCCTCTAGGCTTAGCGGGCGCGCCAGCCCAAGGTAAGAGGGGGCGGGCCGCTCGCCCGCTGGGCAGTAGGCGTGCGCCCGCTGCTGCAGTGGGCCGCGCCCGTTTGTCTTTGCGGATGGGCTTGTTAGCCCAGTGGGTCTAACCCACTTTGCCCTGGACTGTTTCCGCGTTTCTGGGCTCGTTTGAGCTCCGATTTGGACGCGGTTTGAACCTGTGTTTAGGCCGGGACGATCCCGTCATCCAGGCAACCCTTTCCAATATATTTGTTCCTACTAAATTTTTCGTAACCAATTTACGACACGTTTAACCTTTGTTTTGCATCAAATGCAACATTGTCCCTATTTCTTCTACAACTTATTTTCACAACTAGCTTTGTGAATATTAACTATTCAATATCATCAAATGAATCTCTCTCAGTTAATCTTCCTATTACTAAGACACGAACGCTACTCGGTGTGAGACCCTACAGCCTGACCTTACTACAGGTTGGGGCTCGAAAACCCTAGACGACGGTCACTACGAGCAGTAGCTATCGTCCCTGTTTCAGAATCATCATAACGTGATCGACCCTTTGACAAAAGCATCATTGGGTTTACTTTGGCTGTGTCAGTGATGAATGTCGTTAGCTATAGTCCCTTCGTCAAGACTGTGTCCCTGTTGGCCTAGGGTATGGTTTACTGTCCACCCAATTAGACAACATTAGTCAGTATACGGAAGTCTCAGTTGTAATTACGTTGTACTTGTTACGACGTTCCATGGGCGAGGATTAACACAAAGACCGTACTGAGCCTGCGACACTAACTTCCCTTTAATGGAAGTGAGAATCACATCTTAGTCATCTACTCGACTCGAGAGCTTCGGGTGCAACCCAACCTAAGATCTTTCAACAGGCCTAGCCTCGAAGCTAGATCATAGGTCTAAGATACACCGTTCACTCACAGGTTGGTACAGATGATTTCAGGTCTTAAGGACCAGCTTACATATCATCACCCTATAGTTATTAAAGACAGTTTAGTTAAAGTTAACAATTTAATAACTCTAAGTGGGTCGTTCAGTAAACTCATTCTCCAGTGAGCACCTGTGTCTCGTCTCCGACTTCGCCAAGTCAAATGACTATGAGATCATCATTACCCTAAGGTAAGACTAAGACACAGTGGTCTATCCGATGTGTTGATATCCATTTCTCAAACACATCTATGACCACGAACCGTTTAAGACTTACATTTCTATTCGGTCTCTTACAACTCATAATCGAGATCTTATCTAGATACGTAAGGACCTAACTATAAGTCTATGGACATTATCTAAGTATATTAATTCTAACGATTTCATACTTAGGATAATGGATATCATATACGGTATGAACAAGACATATACTTAGGATAAATCGCATTATGGGCATATATCCTCCTACACTTATTACCCAGCTTCCTTGATCTTCCTTGATTCCCATCACTTCCTCTGAACTCTTAACCCTTACTTAGGAACTCGTGTTCCATTCTTGGTTATACCCTCCCTAGTAACCTCTTTTGCTAACAGTTATAGTGACTTTTCATAGGTTGAACTATCTACCAACTTCATCACCCTTCCTTTAGTTGGTGATGGTACACATATAAATGATAAGCTTCCTTCAATGGATCATGATCCCGTCAATGTGCTTGGCTAAGTTTTGTGGGTCACCCTAGATAGACTGGAGGTAAGTGATCATGGCTTAGTCACTTTCCTGGTCGTGTCCACTGGACCGTAAGGACGTGAATCATGATTATGTAACGCCATCGATCTTTACCACTATCGCCTTTTCTTTAGATAATGATGGCCTTCTAATCATTCTACTAATTCTTATAATTCTTCCTAATCATGTTTAGTTCGCCTGAACTCTAGCTACGTCTATTCTAAGGAGGGTAGCATTCGACTTTCAGATCACCAGAAGTCCGCGTTCGACAACGGAAGCGAATCGAAGGATGCTCAGAAGTATTCGAGGATGGTGCTGGAGATTTTGAGATGAGCCAAACCTGACGTGCAAGTGTAGACTGTTTGCGTCTTTTCATCCTTTTTGAGCTCGTGCTTCTCTTCTAGCCCTTACTTTCATCTTGTGCATGATTCCCCATGAGTTAAACCTCTTTTCCACCTACCATCCCCCCTTTTATTTCCTTTGTCCGCTTCCCCACCTCGAGCCCTGGTCCCGCCTAACCGACGACTTTCGGTACCCCCCCCCCTCTTTTTTAAAACCCCTCCTTTCCTTCTCGTCAAACCACCCCGTGATTTTCTATACGCCCCGGCAACACCCACTCCTCTTCCCGACCTCTTCCTCAAGCGAGCTCGACCCATCTCACCTCCAGTTCCTCCGGCCTCATCTGAAGCTTCGCCAGCTTCATCCCATCCCGGTGGCCCCTGCCACGTCAAGCAGTCGCAGCCCTCGCCGCCATGGATCGACAGCCGCCGATGGCCCTTCGACGTTCTGTTTTGGGATTTGTGGCCTTGGCAACGACCCTCGCCGTCACCCTCGCTACCGATGTGTGGCTGAGATCTTGGGAAGCCGTGATCCTTGGGCTTCTCTTGAGCTCTCTGCCCTGGGTCTCACCCAGGTTGAGATCTCATTTAGGCTTCCTCTTGCGTCTACTCCTTTTGGTTTGCGGGAAAGTGTGTTTTTGGTTGTTTACTTGTTGGGTGATGTTGGATGTTGCGAATGTCAAGTATTGGTCTACAGAAGGAGTGATGGCGATGATTATTGGCATGATATTGGCCTTGGGTGTTGAAGTTGGATGTAGGTCTTGTGCTTGGCTCTGGATGAGATCTTGGATTTTGCCATATTGTGGGATATTATGGAGATTGATGGAAGTAATACTGGCAGTGAGTACCAACTTTGGGTGTTGGCCCTATACTTACCTTTGGGCGTTGATCTGGACGTTAGCATGTGGTTGGGCATTATGGAGATTGATGTTGTTGGTGCTTGGTTGGAAAGCATGAGTACCCGTGGATTAGTCGTTACTTGCTATATTATGAACGACATGTTTTGCTAGACCCAGTTTGTCACTAGTAGCACGAATAAACTTTATGGTCTTCTGTTTTATGTGGTATAAATAGCTTGCGACTGGCTTATCACCTCAGGTTCCAAGTTCGAACAGATGGTCATGATGATAGCTCTCATTTTCATGTGATGTTATCTCATGTTAATTTTGGGCTACTTGAGAAGTCAGAGTAACTATAGTGATGATACTGGTCTCAGGAATAGTTACGGAAGCTATGGTGATGTCTATAGTATATTCATACATAACATCTCTTGTTTTCTTGATGCTATAATATCACATTTCATGTTATTTACAACATGATTTACTATATTACTATCTTTTATATCATTTATTTGCTTGAGCTTCTTCATAACATCAATTGTTTTTAAATTCCGAGGACAGAATTATTTTTAAGGAGGGTAGAATATAACGACCTGTATTTTTTCAACACTTCAATTTACGTACTTAACGTATTTTTAACATTTGAAAATTTTCTTTATAAATGTTAGTCAAGAGTTTTATAACAAAACTGATTTCAAAAATTCTTATAAAAATATTTTCAAGCACTAGACAAATTATAATATATTTCAGTAAGTTCAGATTTCCTCAAATATCTCTAAAAGATCTGATAAAAATTCATTTTCAGATATTACTGTTTTGGTTTAACGAATTAATTTTCTATACAAACGTCTTCAATACGTTTTCAAACTTCTATGGTATCTTTCTATGATCATTTAGGGCTCCCCATATTAATTTCGTAATTTTTTTGATATCGTTTCGACCTAGAACCTGCAAACCCACTTTCTAAATGTTTTGGCCTAAAACTAGTATCTCCGTAGCTCAAACCTCAAAACGGACTTCGTATTCGCGATCCTCGCGACGATACGATCTCGTGTGTATGTTTTCGTAATTTTTAGGACACGTTTACTAGTGGGGGCGAAATCGTAATTTCGTTACAAGATTTTTCTAATAACCCTCACTAATTACTTTTGGGGTTTTACTTATTATTAATTACCTTATTAATTACCCACCTAATTACGTAATCCCTTATGTAAGCAACCACCTACCCTATTCCGTCGACATCCCACAAGGAAAGCTTTTCACGTTCTCACCCACCCAATTAGATGTCATGCACCCATCTCATAGGCTATTTAATCCCCCTGCTCCGTTTCTTTTCGTTCCCAGGCCAACACACTCACGCTCATCCCTCTCCCTCGTATCACCCTCACACTCTAAGTTCTCTCTCGCTCTCACTGTCTATCTCTCTTTCTCTCTCTTCTCAGTGAAACACCTACAACCTCTCTCTCCCCAGACTAGCCCTCCCCTCTCGTTCTCCCTACCTCCCTCTCCGTTCGAAAGCCCTGGCCCCGCTCACCTCTGAGCTACTCACACTCTCCGAACTCACACACACCCCCTGATGATCTCTACCTTCCGACGAACTCCCACGGACCCCCTCCCCGCTGCTTCGTCGCCGCCGCCACATGACCGGAGCGTCGTCTGCATCCCCGTCGTTCACCCCTGATCCCGTCTCACCACCTTCGATAGCCTCACAGCATCGTCACGGGCTCACGAGCTTGCCTCGACGCGTGCAGCACCGCCAGGTCGCTGCTCCGTCCACCGAAGTCGTCAACAAGCCCCCGTCCAACACCGCCCGCTATCTCCGCCCCACGAGCCTGCTGCTGCCTTTCGTCGCAAGATCCCGCCGCCAAGATGCTGCCAACCTCCGTCGCCCAACCCCGCTGTCACCGCCTGACCTCGCCGTCGACCGCCTTGGCAGCCACCGCTCGATCGCCGACGACGCAAACCCACCCCCATGCACGAGCAGCGGACGTCGGAGAGAAGGGTGAGTTTGACAATAAAACTCATTTTTATACGTATTTCGTTTAAATACGCGTAATTTCGTATTTTAAATATTAAATAATATGGGCTTATTGGTTTTAAATTCGTAATAAATAATATAAGCCCCAGAAAAATATGAGACTAGCTCCAGAAAATCAAAAATAATATTCTGGATCCAATGACGCTTGTTTCATCTCGATCAGACGCTTAGTTTTTCCAGAATTAATTTTTAACCCTAAAACTTATATACGTCGTTTCAATCAAACACCGTAACTTTTTATTTTAACATACACTAATATGTGAGAAATATATATGTAATAGTAATCTTCGAGACTATCGTTTTGACTGCTCATTCAAGTATTTTCGATTAGTATCTCTCCCGAAACAAATTGCGGAAGTTATACGTTACTTAAATAATTTGAGTTTTTAATTTTATTGTTGAACTACTGAAAATTATAAAAAATAGCATAAGCTTCTGAAAGTATTTTTCTTTTGCAGTAAAATTATAATATTTATTTTCAGCTTATATAAAAATTTTGAACGATTTCCAACACCTTCAACCGGTTTTAAAAATCAAAACGATCAAGTTTAACAAATATAAAATAATGTGTGCTTTAACCGATTGTTTCTTGTGTTTGCAGGTACCAATCCTCGTGCACCAGCTTCTCTAGCTCCAACCTCGTCTTGCCACGACGAGCTCAAATTAGTAAGTCACAATGGATTCTAGATTTAGAAAAGTAGATAGTGTCCTCGTACGAACTTTTAAAACAACAACTTTTGTGTCCCATGTTTGTTGTACTTGTCTTTATCCTCAAATTTGCTAGCATCTACCTTGCTTTACTTTAAGAAAGTCGACTAGCGAACCTAGCTTAACTATCATCGTAAACAAGAAACTAATGACATCATGTGGCATATCATATGGAATGTCTTATGGAATATCTCGTGGAATGTTTTGTGGAATATCTGGTGGAACATCTCGTAGAACATCTCGTGGAACATCTCGTAATAGATACCGTCACTGGGGTTTGGAGTAACTCATTGTAGAGAGTGTGTGGAAGCTATGACCGGGGGTTCATCTACTTGCATGCCTGTGTCGGCAAAACTACAAGGTTTGCCTGAGTGGCAAAATTACAAGGTCTGCATGTGTCTGCAAAACTACAAGATCTGCCGTAGTGGCAAAATTACAAGGTCTGCCTGTGTCGGTAAAAATACAAGGTCTGCATGGGTCGACAAAACTACAAGGTCTGCCTATGTCGGTAAAATTACAAGGTCTGCCTGCGTTGGCAAAACTACAAGGTCTCCCTGAGTGGAAAAATTACAAGGTCTGCCTGCATCGGCAAAACAGTCCCTGGCAAGAGATGAACTCAATGGTTGCATATCATACTCTCCTACTTGAGTTACGTAGTTCTAGTGTAGCTTGCACAGTTACTTTCTTTTCAGTACATGCACTTTACTTTCTACACTTGTACAGTCACCGCATTTTACTTGCCGTACTTTTAGCCACAGTAGTAGCCTGTTACACTTACACTCCCACCCACAGTTGTTCTCTCCTTTCAATGTTGTTACTTTTACCACTCAGTTGTATACAGTTACTTTACTTTTCACGCTGGTCTGCTTGTATATAATTACCTTTGTCATACTTGTATAGTACTTCTTTTCTTTATTTAGAATTGTTGTGACTTACCTACGGTTCCATCTTCGTAGCACCACAGACGATGTACTTATGGAGGTAGATGCACTTGATTTGATAGCGCCAGAGCTCGACTCTGAGACCGCAGCTTTCAGTTTTATTTTCGCTATGTACTTTCTTTCTTTCATGTATCATTGTTGGAACATTTGTACATTATGGATTGTAATAATTGGACACTATTTGGATATTTTTGTACATCTCTGCATCGTGGCTATTTTGGTTTCACTGGTTAACTGCAGGACCTGCGCAAATATCAAATAAGTAACTGGCCCCCGAGAGCGGGTTGTTACAATCCCCTTTTCCGCAGGAACTACAACTTCAGTGCCATATACTAAAATAAATGATTTAACAGCGCCTATTGACAGTCTTTCAGAAGTTCGATATGCCCACAAGGCTGACGACAAGATCTAAGAATATTTTTGAAAAGGCCAACCTTCATTTTATGATCTTATGCCATGCTTTTTACCTTACTTGAGATGTGGCTTTCTTCTCTTACCTTTGGTCCCGTCCATGATAGCAGTAACGCCTCCTCTACCTATTACTCGTCTTTTTGGCATTGAAGTGAGCCCGGTGTCATTCTTGCATCAGTAATAAAAGAAAGAAGGGTGTTGAGGGCTAAGCCTTGCCACTAGCATAGATTAAACATGCGGGATGATATATCTTCCAGTTCTAATTGAATAGAGTCGTCTACGAGGGTTCAACCTCGATGCGCGTACTTTTTTCTTTCTACATCTGACCGTAGAGGAGAGAATGAGGGTTAGTGCTTGGATATCTATAAGGCACCCGATGGTTAGTCGGAAATCCCTATACTTGTTGTTCTAATGAGTGTGCCCGATGGTTCTTCGGTGCCTAGCATTAAATAATCAATCTCCCGTTAGGGGTGGATTGATGTAACACATCCAAGCAAAACCATAGTAATAATATAGAAGAACGATCTTTGGGGAGATTAACCCACATGAATCATCTACACTAGGGTTTAGCTATGCCCTAGACACCAAAAATCTACTCAATAAACATTATAATAAACAACAAATAAGAACAAGGAAATAAGGACCATTTCTCGATTTGTGCGTGTCATCCTTGCGCAGGGGCCATAAACATTGCCAACAACCCCTAAATAATACATGTCAAAAAAAGAACAAGGAAATAAACATTGCCAACAACACAAGGAGGAATTAAGAGCGATGCAATTAAAGTAAATGCAGAGATTTAATACAATGGAGTAGAAATTAAAGTCTTATAATATCTGGAAGAACAACCGCCATTAGGGGGTGAAACCCTAGAAAAATCGCAGGAAGAAGAAGAAGTCCTCTCTCAATCGCACTCACATTTGCATTTATAATATTAACAGAAATTTGGGGGCACACGCCCGTGCCGCAAATTGGCACGGCCGTGTCACTGCTAAGAAAAACCAAGGTCAGCGGCGGCGGCGGCTGCATCAAGCACAGCCGTGTCAATCCTTCTTCACGCCGCCAACCGCTCTAGATGACACGACCGTGCGAAACGACCGTGCAAAAGGGGATTGCTCTGTCCATTGCAGTCAGATTCAGCATGACCATGCAGTATATCTGCTCGGATGTGTCGCTGATGCTGCTACTCTCCTTTGGGCTCATGGTATGACACGGCCGTGTGATTGCACACACGACCATGTTGCCTGCTCTTTGGCCCAAGTCTTCTTCTTTTGATCTTCGATCTTCGTTAATCTTTACCGCATTCTCTTCTACGCTCCACAAATCACTTAACACATTGCTTTGTGCACGGATTCCCTGAAATATAAAAAATCACCACCGAAGCATCAAATGGTTAAAAACGGGTTAGAATGGGTGATAAAGCGAGAGTGAAATAAAATAGATGGGAAAATGAAGTGTGAAAGGGGTGGAAAAAGGCACAGAAAATGTGCCTAACAGTAAGACTCAGCCCAATAACTCAAGAGCACATCCATGATGATGAACTCTTACCTAGTCAAAAGGAAAAGGCTCACCCGCCCGTTGGGTCCCACTAATTACGTGGGATCACTTAATGATGGCCAAATAAATGGGCAGACATTATCAACATTTCCGGAGAAGATCCGGAGTTCATAACTGAGGATTCATTATGTGTTAACAGGAAAACGGATCAATTATAAATAGTAGAGAAGACAACTAAGAAATGGTTCAGACTCCAGAGGTACAGAAGGTACTCTGATAAACTCATTTTTTTTACTCTCATATTTCTTCCTCCAAAGGCTTGAGGTGACTGAATCAAGACATCTCCCTTGAGTCGATCTTGACAGCCCCGAGCTCTTCTTAAGCAATTACTGCTTTAAGCATCTGAGGAGATTTGGGTCGGAACTCAGATCCGACCCCCCCCCCCCCCCCCCCCCCCCCCCCCCCGAACGACTGTTTGTGGTGCATGTCGTTCGAGGCACGATGTAGCAGAAAGGTCGAATGGTCGCCATATTCGACCGTGAGATTGGTCAAGCTCCAACCAGATACACGAAGCTTATTCATCTTCGATCCTGGTTCTTCTAACCAGGTGTCCCACATCAGCTGAGTCTCCACCTCATCGAAGAAGTCCACGTCAGCCCCGATTACTGTTGACCGGAACACATTTGTCAACACCATCGAATACATAAATAGGAAGAGGATATATTTGAGAAATTCCTATCTTACAACTCCAGCATGCACAAAAATTTAACCTTTTAAAGTGAGGAACAGTTTCCTAGTTTCCTGGATGATTATTTAGCTAATTAACGAAAAACAAGAAGTTTGGAATTCAAGTCACGTTTGTAAAGATACCGTATGGGGAATTATTCAATGTAAGAATGATTCCAGTTATCTAGTTTCCTGATTTGGATTTTTGGATTGGATCAAGCCGTAACCGGATCCAGTCGAACCAGGGTCGAATTAGCCAACCCAGGGTCGGGTACGGGTGCGGTGCCCTAACCCGAATCGAACCATATCCAACCCACTTTTATTTCAGGCACAGATGTACGTATTTATATAACCCGAACCCAAGGTCAAAAACCCATATCTGGCATTACTTGAAGCGAAGCATTAGGAAATGCAGGTCGACTTGCGCTAATCCAAATTTGATCCGGGATAAATTCGGATCAAATTCAGAAACAACCAATATTCGGATCAAATCCAACCCAACCCATACCCGAACCTACCCTTGCCGACTGCCAGTCTGTCACCCCCAAGAGAGGAGTGAGTGCGAAAGGGCGGTAGTACCAATGCAGTCGAGCATATGCACTCAAGAGAGGTGGATGACAAAAGCAAATAAAGAAAACAGAGGGGGGAACAGCAGCAAGGGAAAGAGGGAATGTCCCCGGAGGAGGCTGCCCTTCCCCTAGGGGGGGCACATGACCCAAACACCCTGAACCGTGGGCCCCACGTGACATCATCCAATTGTGGGCCCAGACAAGGCGCCATCATATTTTTTTTTCCCAGTTAAAAAAAAGAAATTTGTTTTAAAATAAGAAAAGAGAAGACATCTTGTTGGCTGTGTGTTGAAGAGTGTACTTGAGTCCACAGGCCCACCACGGGGCAAAGCGGCTTTGGTGGTTCCCCCTCGCCCTCAGCCTCATGCTTCAACTTCTCTGTATTAAACTGCCTCTGATATAAAGCTAACATGCTTGCTTGACAGCAATCATGTGGTCTTCATCCTCCCCATAAATTCATTCCTTCTGTTCTATCATCACTAATCAAACCACCCTTGCCAGCTTCTTGCTTTTTGTTATTCCTCCCCCTCGTCTCATCTCGTCTCATCTACTCCCCTCTAAGCATCTCCAAAACTCCCTTTTCAAGTGGTGGTCTCCAGTGGCATTGATCAATCTTTATTTGCTACATGCCCTTGAATGATCTTGACCCTTGGTAAGTAATCTAGTTTCTTTACCCGTCTATTGTCAAATAAGTGTAGAGGTGTTGTGGAACACGAATGATGAAGAACAACTTGTAATAAGAAAACTAACCAGAATAAAAATAGATGAGTAGATAGAATATTGTTGAAGTAGAGAACCAAGTGATGCTGAGAAGCTCTATTTATACTACAACCTCACATCTGAGGGTAGACAAAAACTCTTCATCTCCTTTTAACATATCAATTAAACAATGGTCTCTTCATCTCCTTATAACATTTTCATTAAATAATGGGTTAATGGCTATATTGTCTCTACAAATTCCACTCCATATCATCAAATGCTTGAATGGAGGCATGGTGTGCAAGTCTATTCATTTGTAACATACCAGTGGAATGTTTCTACATATTTCTCTCCACATAACCAATATCAAATGGTATGCATGTCCATTATTTCATAACACTCCTCCTTGGATTAAACACCATGTAGCCGGACAAATTTTAGACATTCTAGTTTTGCCTCATTAAAAACTTTAAGTTGGAAAACCCTAGTGGGACAAATACCAAACAAAAGGAAGAAAAGAGTATAGTACATATAAGTCCATAACCCCCCCCCCAATAAATAAATAAAACTACCACTTTCGGGGCATTCAAACGTTTCCTCTTTTGGGAATTCAATTTTGCATCTTACTAGCTCGCCGCATACGAATTCCATAAATTAGTTTACCAAATGTTGATTTTGGAAAATACTTTGTAAATAGATCTTCAACACTGTTTGAGGAGCGAATTTGTTTAACATCAACGTGTTGACTTACTTGGAGTTCATCGGTATGGAAAATTTTTAACGATATATGTTTGGTCTTATCCCCTTTAATGTATCCTCCCCTGACATATGCAATGCAAGCAGCATTGTCCTTAAACTTATAGTGGGAGAATCATCAACTGGTTTTAAGAATTTTGGATATGTGTTATAACAAATCTTAACCAAACACTATCTCTTCCGGCCTCATAAAGAGAAATAATTTCTGAGTGGTTGGAAGATGTGTCTACTAGAGTTTGCTTAGTAGAATGCCAACAAATAGCTCATCATTATAGCAAAATAGATAACCAGTTTGAGAACGAGCTTTGTGCAAATCAGATTTGTATCACGTAGCAGCATATCCTACTAAGCCATAGTTAGTAGTTTGCTTAGAGTAGGATAACCCCAAATCTATGGTCCCTCGAAGATAACAAAAGATATGTGTAATTCCATTCCAATGTCTCAGAGTTGGCTCAGAACTAAAACGTGCCAATAGATTTGTCACGCACCGCTTCCCTAAAATGGAGGTGTGACGTGAGAAGGTTCGTACAAACGTGGAGCTGTGAAGCTACACGCCTGATAAGCGTCAATAAATCATATGCAGATCCCTGTAACCACGAACAGAACAAGATAATAACACAAGGAGATACAGAAATAAAATCCCAAATCTCAGCATCGTCCAACATTAAAATTAAGTTCAACATCCAGAAAAGCCACCAGGCTAAACAAAAGAGTCTAGGCCCAAAACATGGCCAACAAAAGCCAACACGGCACAAAGTATTGGTGCTACGCACCGACAACTAAAGCAGTATAACAACAACACAAACAGTCTCTACGACTGATCGCCCGTGTCCTCAAACTCCTCAATGAACGCGGGCTCTGACTCAGCGTCAGCGAACACCACGTCCTCAGCAGCAACCTCAGGCTCAGGATCTACCCAAAAGAGTAAAGGGGTACATGTCAGTAAGTCTAAAAGACTTGGGCAAGGAAACTGAAGGAAGGTAAACTAACAACCTAGCAGTTATAGTATGAAGCATGGCATGGCAAGTTTAGTATGCAAGTAACAAATAAAGTAAAGTGCAAGTAACAAGTAGCAAGTAGCAAGTATGGCATGGAGGACAAGTTTTACAAGTATAAACACGGACAAGTATAAGTCAAGTATTTCACGTCAAGTAAACATGTCGTGCACAGAGATTACGTCTTCTGGCTAGAGTGGCGGATCAAACCAACTCGTAAACTCAGGTGATCGCTTATCCCTACCCCTCCACGTGTATCGAGCCAGGGCATCACCCCCGAACGCGTATGCTCGCTTCTGGATCACGAGCCAGGAAGTGTTTTCGACACGTATGACGTAGGGTTATGCCCGCATAACGGGTGCCTAGCCGGATCAAGTAGTACAAGTAATGTAGCGTGTGCTACGAATGCAACATTCAACATGGGTAGCATGGCATGCACAGATAATTCGCGTACCATTAATTGAATTTAAACATGGCAGATAAGATGCATGGATGACAACAAGTGCAAATGATTAAAGGTAGTCGGATCGAGCTTCGTTGTCAAGCTAGATCCTGAAATTTGCGCCTAGGCGAGTATCATTTCGTCGCCTAGTCTCTTTTACGCCTACAACAAGCAAATGGCCTAAAGCATGGCCTAAAACCCTAAGTGGCAAGTTTCACTTGCCTAGCACCGAGGATGACGATCAACGAGGCATGTCACAAAATGTTAGACTGCGGAGATGGGATCGCTGCCATGGCAAAACAATATTAGAACAACATCCAACCTAGTTTTATTAGAGTTTAACAAAAATCACAAAATGGTTTATGAGAATATTTAGAGGAACGATTCACTACCGTAACGGAGCGGAAGAACGATGCCGAGCAAGCACGGCAACGGAAGAACGATCCGAAGAACTAGTGCTCAGATCTGGAAA
Source organism: Scilla litardierei (assembly GCA_030789695.1). Taxonomy (NCBI): domain Eukaryota; kingdom Viridiplantae; phylum Streptophyta; class Magnoliopsida; order Asparagales; family Asparagaceae; genus Scilla; species Scilla litardierei. The sequence goes on along the minus strand of CM061142.1, from coordinate 425,684,369 downwards.
TGGGGAGAAAATCTGGAGAAATGGGATTTTGTGGGGTTTTGGGGGTTTGCCGACGGCCTAAAGGATGAAGGCCGGCCTAAATGGAGAGGGAGAGGGGCTCTGGGGATGAAGGAATGGCTTGGGGAGTGTTGGGGAAGATCAGAGCTCCAAGGGGGAGGGAAAACGGCCAAGAGAAGTGAAGGAAAGAAAAGAAAACGATTGGGGGGTTTAAATAGGATTCGGGAGGCGGCTGGGCAAACCCTATGTTTACGACAGCGGTTAGTCGGTCAAAGAAGAGTGGTTGACCGACTAGTTTAAGAACTAGTCGGTCGGTCGACCAACTGTGACCGACTAACACCAAACAGTAACTCAGGTCGTCAAAATGGTCAATGAATTAGTCGGTTAAAGAACAATGGCTGACCGACTAGTTTGCAACCTAGTCGGTCGAAAAACGTTCTTAGACCGACTAACGATAAACAGTAACTTAGGTGAAATTTATCAAAGGAACTAGTCGGTCTGAGAGCAAGTTCTGACCGACTAGTTTCACATCTAGTCGGTCGGTGGTTGTTCTTAGACCGACTAAGAGTAAACAGTAACTTCTGAATTTTTGATTTAATGAACTAGTCGGTTTGAGAAGAGTTCCTAACCGACTAGATTGGAATCTAGTCGGTTGGTTCCCCTTCTTGAACCAACTAACGTGCACGGAAAGTCTCGAATAGAAGCGCGAAGTTCTAGGAAGATTCCTACGGCTTCTAAGATTAACCTATCCCTAAGATATGAGCGATATGAAGCTGGTCACGAATGACTTACTCCAAAACCCAACGATCTAAGGAAGAAGCTAGAAAATCACAACGAAACGAACGAAAATGAAAGCTACGGAGACCGAAACCACACATAAGGAGAAAATCCACCAAAACATATATATAATATAGATAATCCAAATACATGAAAACCAGTCGTTACATCCTCCCCAACTTAAGAAAAATTCCGTCCTCGGAATTTCCCAACACTCACGTATCCGGAAACAAAAGTGGGTAGCGTTCTCTCATTTCATCCTCTCTCTCCCTAGTAGACTCTCCTGGTGAGCCGTGTCGCCACATCACCCTCACAAGATTGACAACCTTGTTCCGGAGTGACTTCTGACGCCTGTCCAGAATCCGCACTGGCTGCTGGTCATACGTCATATCAGGGCGAACGGTAATCTTCGAGAAATCCACAGCATGAGATGGATCGCTGATGTATCGACGAAGCTGCGACACATGGAAAACATTGTGAACTCCTTCCAAAGATGGCGGCAAGGCCAAGCGGTAGGCTACCTCGCCAACTCTCTCCAAAATGTCAAACGGTCCAATGTATCGCGGGCTCAACTTCCCTCGCTTCCCAAAGTGAATCACTCCACGATTCGGGGAAATCTTCAAGAACACATGGTCGCCAGGCTGAAACTCCAAAGGACGGCGTTTAGCATCCGCCCAATGCTTAAAACGGTCCTGAGCAATCCTCAACCTCTCCCGAATGTTCCTGACAACATCCACGGCCTTCACAATCATCTCAGGTCCCAACAGCTCCCGATCACCAACGTCATCCCAACTCAATGTCGATCGACATTTCCTCTCATACAGCGCGACGAAAGGTGACATGCCAATACTCGCCTGGAAGCTGTTGTTGTAAGAGAACTCCACCAGATGTAGATGGTCCTCCCACGAACCCTTGAAATCCAACATGCACGCCCTCAGCATGTCCTCCAAGATCTGAATCGTCCTCTCGGATTGGCCATCTGTCTGCGGATGGTACGCCGTGCTGAAACTCAGACGCGTACCCAAACTCTTCTGCAAACTCTGCCAGAACTAAGATGTGAACCTCGTGTCTCTGTCCGACACGATACTCATCAGGACTCCGTGAAGTCGTACGATCTCCTGCACGATTCACGTTACATAACTATTTAAACTAGGATAAGGAAATAGAAACGGAGAGTAAAAGAATTTACCTCCATGTATCTCCTCGCTAGCGCCTCAGTGGACTGTCCTACTCAGAATGGAATAAAATGCGCGGATTTGGTCAATCGATCTACGATCACCCAAATCGCGTCATTCTGCTTCGGACTCCGAGGTAGTCCAGTCACGAAATCCATAGTGATGTGTTGCCACTTCCACTCCGGAATCGGAAGCGGTTGTAGCAACCATGCCATACGCTGATGCTCCGCCTTTACCTGCTGACAAACCAAGCACTTGGCTACACTCCGAGCCACACTCCTCTTCATACCATGCCACTAATAGTTCAGACGAAGATCCTTGCACATCTTGGTGCCACCAGGATGCACAGAATACGGCGAACTGTGTGCCTCCACCAACAACTCCTCCCTGATATCTCCAGCTGGCACACACAACCTGGCTCTAAATCGCAACGAACCATCCTCGTGAATCAAAAAGTCAATCTACAGACCGGCTTCTACCTGCTCCCGAATCTTCACCAGCTTAGCATCCCCAGCCTGGCCAGCCTTGATCCGATCCACGATCGTCGACTGTATCTGCATACACATCATCGAAGAAGCTTCTCCAGGAAGAACGATCTCAACACCAGACTCGCAAAAATCCTGCTGCAATCTCCACTGCGAGGTCAAAATCATCACCGCTGGAAGCCTACCCAGCGCATCCGGAACCACATTCACCTTACCAGGGTAATACTGCAAATCGATCTCATAATCCGCCATGAGCTCCAACCATCGACGCTGTCGCATGTTGAGCTCCTTCTGAGTAAAAATATACTTCAAGCTTTTGTGATCGGTGAAGATCTTCACTTTCTCACTCAGCAGGAAATGCCTCCAAATCTTGAGCGCAAACACGACAGCAGGCAACTCCAAGTTATGCGTCGGGTAATTCTTCTCATGAGTCTTGAGCTGACGCGAAGCATAAGCCACAACATGCCCGTGCTGATGCAACACACAACCGAGACCCTTGCCAGAAGCATCGCAAAAGATCTCAAATCCCCCACTGCGATCAGGCACAACAAGAATAGGGGCAGTCGTCAATCTCTTCCTCAGAACACCAAAGGCATTCTCACAATCACCCGACCAAACAAAAGGTACATCCTTCCGCGTCAATCTGGTCATCAGCTCAGCAATACAAGAAAAGTCCTTAATGAAGCGCCGATAGTAACCAGCAAGCACAAGGAAACTCCGGATCTCAGATGCTGACTGCGGAACAGGCCACTCTCTGATGGCCCTGATCTTCTCGGGATCCACCGAAATTCCATCACCAGTCACCACATGCCCCAGAAAAGCAACTCTATCCAGCCAAACCTCGCACTTTGAAAACTTAGCATACAAACGATGCTTCCTCAAAATCTCCAACACTGTCCTCAAGTGCGATGCATGCTCCTCCTCCGACTTTGAATAGATCAGAATGTCATCAATAAAGATAACGACAAACTTATCTAAAAAGTCGTAGAAAATCAGGTTCATCAGATTCATGAAAACTACGGGTGTATTGGTTACACCGAAGGGCATAACCACAAACTCGTAGTGTCCATACTTCGTCCTGAATGCTGTCTTTGGAACATCTTCCTTCTTCACCTTCAGCTGATGATAACCACTCCTCAGATCCAACTTCGAAAACATCCTTGAACCTCCAAGTTGATCAAAAATATCATCAATACGAGGTAACGGGTATTTATTCTTGATGGTCACCTCATTCAGCTCCCGATAGTCCACGCACATGCGACGCGAACCATCCTTTTTCTACACCAGCAGCACCGGTGCTCCCCACAGAGACACACTAGGATTGATATAACCCTTCTGCAAAAGCTCATCCAGCTGCTTCCGTAATTCCTCCAACTCAGCGGGCGCCATACGATAAGGCGCTTTCGAAATCGGCTGCGCTCCCGGAATAAGATCAATCAAAAACTCGAGAGCTCGATCGGGTGGCAATCCAGACATCTTCTCGGGGAAGACGTCATTGAAGTCCTGCACTACCGCTGGCCTCTCCAGCTCCATCTGCATAGCCACAATCTCCACCGGTCTGGCCCAAAACCTAACCGGACCAAGCGAACTGCTACCCCGGCTGAACTCAAATACTGGATGTCCGGGAATCTCGAACACCACCTTCTTCCTCCGATAGTCGATCATAGCATAGAAGCTCGCAAGCCAATCCATCCCAAGGACCGCATCATAGTTGATGATGTCGTGGACAATGAAATCAGCGTAAAGCTCATGTCCACAAACCACCAAAGAGCAAGAATTGCAACCACGATGCACCGAGATCACGCCATTTCCTGTGACAATATTCCAACTCTTGGGAAGAGGGGACGTCGATAAGGAATGCGTCTCCACGAAGCTCCGAGAAATAATGCACATCGATGCACCGGAGTCAAAGAGAACTCGTGCAGGAAATGTGCACACCAGAATCACACCTACAAACAGCCTAACAATCAAGCCCTAGTCTAGCAAACAATCATGTACAAGCGAACAACATAATCTAACAAAAAAAACTAACTAAGAAGAACAACTAGATTGAGGATTACCTACGATAACCTCATCCACAGCCTCGCTCTCCACAGCGGTCATCAGAAAAGCCTGCCTCCTCGGCAGAAAAGCCTGCTAAAAAGCCTGCCTCTGTGGGACAAGAGCTGCTCCACGTCCAGCAGGAACAGGCGCTTTCTGCTGCAACGGCTGTGCTGCAACAGGTGCCCACCAAGGCTGCTTCGACTTCGGATAGTCCTTCATGGTATGGGTAGGATCTCCACAGACAATACACTGGCCCAGGAATCTCCTACACTGCTCCTTGATATGCCCGGTCTTGCCGCAGAAATGGAAAGTCTTCTGAATAGGCCCTCCTGGCCTCTTGAACTGCACCAGCTGATTAGGCTTGAAACCAGGCCTAACCACCGCTCTGGCCTGCTCCATAGGCCTCTTCCCAACTCCAGCAACATGTCCTCTCCTCTGGCTCAGGTTCAGCTCCTGCCTCCTCGCAGCTACCAGAACCTTCTGATAAGATTTCAGATCAGAGGAAGACACAAAACTCTGAAGCTCCAAAGCAAGTCCCTGCAGGAACATCTGAGCCTTCTCATTAGCTTCCTGTACCATCTTCGGTGCGAACCGACTCAGCCTAGTGAACTCTTGGTGGTAATTGTCCACCGTCAAGCTCCCTTGCTTCAGCTCAATAAAACACTGCAGCATCTCCTTCCTGGCAGCCTTCGGAAAGAACTCTTCATCAAACCTGGACTTAAAGGTAGCCCAAGCTATCGGCTCCACCAACATCTTCTCTTCCGTATCCCACCAGTTCCGAGCATTATCCTTGAGCTGCCTCTTCGCCAAATCCACCCATCCAGCCAGGCTGATCTTCGCCATCTTCAAATTGTAACGACCACTTTTCGTTGTACGTTGTTCGTGCACGTGATTTTGACCGTGCACGTGTTTGTTTTAGACTTTGTTTGTTTGTGAACACTTTAGTGTGATATGCCGATGTGAACATCTCTGAGAGTATTAAATAGTGTCACTAATTTGGAACGACGGTTCTCGAGTCGTTTTCTCACAATTTAATCTTACTCGATGAGAGGTGGCGATTCTCACTTTTGACGGGAGACGTTTCTATTTTTAGTTTCGTCGTACGATGTCGAAATTGAGATCCGTCTTCTTAGTTAGCTCACTTTTATCACCACGATCACCCCGATATTTATTTTATAATTTTTGGAGTTCATTTGACCACTTTTAAATTTTTAACAAGTTTTATAATATTTTTAATAATTAATTTTTATATTAATTTCGGCCAAATAAAATTTATTTGAGTTTAAAACGTTTTAAAGAATTTTTGAGCCAATTTTAAGCTCATTTGGACCAAGTCAAAGCCTTGGGTAAGTTGGAGTTGATTAGATTTGAATTTTAAATTATTTTAAACTCCTAATCTCATTAGGATTAGGCCTAGACCTAGTCAACCCATCTACACTATATAAACAACCTCTAGGAAGACCTATTTTCGCAAGAAAATAACCATAGCCACTTCCAAAACCCAAATTTGACGTTGCGACGAATCGTCGCAACGTTGCAGCCGTCGCCTGTGCACGACCGAAGAATTCCGCCCCGTTCCCTCGGTCTGACCGAGGCCACCGCCCGCACCAAGCAAGCCCCGCACCGCTGCGTCGCAGCTGCTCCGTTCGCCCGCTCCGACCGGGAGAAGCTCTCGGTCTGACTGAGAGCTTGGCCCGCTGTCGCCGCATCCCCGCTCCGCACCAATCCTCCGCACCGACCCGCTTCTGTCGCCCGCCTCCGCTCGTGTCTGACCGAGCTGGTCGCCCGCACCGACCGATGTTGCAACGTTGCAACGTTGCAACGTTGCAACGTTGCAACGTTGCAACCCCCGCATCCACAGCGCCCGACCGGCGCTGTCCCCCGCTCCGACCGAAGCAAAGCCCCGCACCCAGCGCTCCCCCGCACTGCTGCACACCCCAAGCGCTGCACAGCCCCGCCGCATGAGCCCAACCGATGGAGCTCCCCGCATTTGGCTGAGTACGACCGAGAGCAAACGTCGCAACCCCGCACCCATCGCACCACTTGCCACCGTGGGCCCCCCAAGTTCTCCAGAGGTATTGTGGGTCCCCCAAATGTCCCTAGGACTACTGAGGGCCCCACCTAGGTGCTTTCTCTCCGACGATTCGCCGTGCACGACGTTGCGACACGTCGTAGCCCGTCGTCGCACGTGCTAGCTTTGGAATCTGGAACCGTCGCTCCGGTTGATGCTCTGAACTTTCCAGCGAGGAAACTATATTGGAATCAGGACTTGGAGCGCGTTCTCTTATTCCAACCCCCGGCGTCGCTACCCGACGCCGGTGTAGCTTTCGCGTCGTGTTGAGGTAACGCTTTGCACCCCTAGGACCCCCAACCCAATGCATGCTAATCAAGACTAAAATCAATATTTTTAAAGTATTTTAAATGTTTTAAATTCACTAATCAAGATTAATAATATGGACTTTAGGCCGGTGGACTTGTGCACGTAGGATAATTGTGATTTTTGGACTCATTGGACGGTGTGCTCAGACGTCGTACTTGCAGGCAAGTGAAACTTGCCAACTCTTGTGTAGGGCCATGTTTTTAGGCCACTTCCTTGTTTTCAGCGTAAAAGAGACTAGTCAGTGAAATGATAGCTGGCTAGACGCCTACTTGATCTAGTTTGACAACGAAACTAGATCCGTCACCTAATTAATCTAGCTTGACAACGAAGCTAGATCCAACCTTTAAACTTGTTGTTCATGCATACTAAACTGTCACATTTACTTTCCTTATCTGTACGCACTTTTAAACTGCCATGCATTGCATTCTACATGTCATCCAAGTTTATTGTTGCATTCGTAGAACACGCTACAATACTTGTACTCCTTGAATACTACTTCCAGGGAAACGGGCCTCATGTGTTGGTCAAAAGCCAATGCCCGGTTTCCCTGGACCGGCTAGGTGCACCCCTATGCCATACTTGTTAAAAACACTTCCTGGCTCGTGATCCAGAAGCGAGCATTACCGTTCGGGGGTAAGGCCCTGGCTCGATACACGTGGAGGGGTAGGGATAAACGTTCACTTGAGCTTAGGAGTGGCCTGATCCGCCCTCTAGCCAAAAGACGGAATCTCTGTGCACGAGGTGATTACTTTCCTTGTCTTGTACTTGTCTTGTGAATGATTCATGTAATACTTGTCATCCATGCCATGTTTAAATGCCATGCTCGTACTTTACTTTACCTTACCTTACCTGTTGCACTCATAACTTTAACTGCCATGTCATTGCATCATGCTAGAACTGCTAGGTTGCTTTACTTTTACCTACCTTCAGTTTCCTTGCACAAGTCTCTTGTAGACTTGCTGACATGTGCCCCTTGCTCTTTTGGGTGTCACATGTTAGACCTGAGCCAGAGACCGTTGCTGTGTACGTGATGAGTTGCTGACGCTGAGCCTGAGTCCATGTCTGCCTAGGAGGAGTTTTGTGGATGTCAGTGATCTTTCTTGGTGACTTTGCTGAGCCTTCTTTTGTTTTAGGTTTGTTGTTAGTTGTCGGTGCGTGTCACCTTGTTTTGTACGTTGTACTTTTGTTGGCCATGTTGGGCCTTTAGACTCTCTTTTATTTCAGCCTGGTGGCTTTTCTGCGATGTTGGAATTTATATTTATGGATATTCTGAGATTATTCTTTTGTCTCATTTCATTATTATTATCTTGTTTCTTTCGCGTTGCAAGGACCTGCAGTTTTAAATTTGATTGACGCTTATCGGACTTGCAGCTTTGTAGCTTCAAGTCTGAGCGGACCTTCTCACGCTTCGCCTCCATATTTTTGGGAAGCGGGGCGTGACAGGTTTTTTTGGTGGCCCATGCAGGTCCGGTCTTGCGATTGCGAATTAACGAAACAACGATAATAACGGAATGTCCATTAAATAAATTGCAACCTCCGAGTCATAAGCCCTGAGTCTAGTCGTTTTCTTGCGACACTAGGTGGTAAGAAGACTTAGTTAGATGTCTGTGCTTGCTAGTTAGAGGCCCTGATTGTAGTTAGACTCCCTTTTAGCAATTGATTTGATCGCCATAGGAGTTACCTTAGTGGTTCATGTCTACCCCTGACCATATTAGACTTCTAGAATTTCCTTTAGTCGTTCGCTTGGGTTCATCGATTTCGGACCAAGCTGAACGCATTCCTTTACCGTCCAACCTTTAGAAGTCTTAGCGCCTAGTTCCTAATCTTTAGTTGGTCGACCGTAGGAGTTTCTGTAGACTTTCCTGATCTATATCCTAGGCGTATGTATGATTTGATCATCCGACCAATTTCCTTGCCTCGATTCACGAGATCGCCTCATGACGATCGTCGTCAATTTTCAAACATCTACACTGCAAAACTTGAACCCTCTGAAAGTATTTTTCAATCTTCTCTTCCACTAAGTTTAACTTTGTTCAAAATTTTAATATACTTATCTTTGTACTCCTCGTTGATTTAATTCTTTTTTAAATTTTTGTCGAAATTTTTGAATAATAGTTTATAATACTTTTTCAGCCTACACTCTCGTACCTATGAAAATACATATTTCCTTTCATATATTAATTTTATTCTGAAACGTACTTTTGCTTTGCCCAATTCGATTTATAATTCTCCTTCTTATTTGTGTTATACGAATGATACGTCGTGTTTACTTTATATACTTTCAAGACACATGGAATTTCAGCTTTCAGCAAGTTGGTTTTGCTCATCGTTTTCCTTGTTTCAGATTTTTGAAATTATTATTTCATAACCACTTCCTGATTTGGACCCTCCATGATTTGATTTTAAAGCTTTGCTATCGATTTCGATGATTCTACTACTAAGTTAATATTATTTTTCTGTGCACCATACATACTTTCAATTATTTTTATATCCGTACCAGGCTTGTTGTGCTCGTATATTAAGAACCTTGTGTAAATCGGTTTTTCATTTTTGGCAAACCCTGGTTCTCTAAAAGTAGTTTCAAAATTGATTATTTTAAATTTTCCATAGCCTAAAAGTTTTGAAAGCATTTAACCTGAGTTAAATTCTTCCGTTGCTTGATTTCATTCTTCGACTTTCCAAAACTTTTTGACAACATTATATTAAATTACTGACGTATAAATTTTCTAAACCACGTCCTTAATATTCGTGTAAATGATTTTACTTCCTTTTATAATGATTTTTAAAACCAATAGACCATTTTATCTTATTATGAATGTTTGACTCAAATTTATTTTGAACAACTCGTTTTATCGATCTCCAAATATTTCTTTTCAGACTGGGATTTCAACTTTTGAAGTACGACAGTTTTCAAACTCCGCGTATTTTAGCTTATGCTACTTACCCTATTTCTTTTCCCCCTCCTATATAAGCATCACTACATCTCCCTTTTCCCTCAACCTAAACATCACCCTTGAGTCAATGTTTCGTCTAACCAAGCTGTATCCTTGTACTCGTCCTATCTGAACTCGTGCTCATCGATCCTTCCCTCGTCACGCTTTCGCTCTCGACCTCTCTTTATTGCTTAGACCTTAGGGTCCGTCAATGTCTGTGTCAACCCTTAATTGTTAGTAGGCCCTTGGACCTTGTGAGGTAGTCGTAGTGCACGTACCTAAGTTGTGTACGTGGGCTTGAATGAGTTTGCCCCCATAGTATAACGATGCTTGCCTATTGTGTGATATATATATATATATACATACTCGGAGTTATTCGGGATATTAAGGAGTTGTTTGGGTGTTATTATTTATAGATTTGGGTGTAGTTAGCTATACTATACTAGGGATGCCTGTGTATATAAGAGTTAGCGTTGAAATATCTAATGGAGTGTAGGTAGTTAGAGATACGTGTAATGGTTGAAATAAAATGATTGGTAAAGCTATGTGTAAGCTAGGTGTGATAATAATAGGTGAACGTATAGATAAGAAGGTAGGCCTATTGAGTGACCCATATATTAGTATGTATGAGTATGTGCTCGTAGGTAGATATATAAGGTGTTTAGACGTAAGTAGTTAGGTTTTGTTGCCTGAATATATACGTGATATACATATGGTAGTAGAATTATAAATTTGATTGGTATTGCTTGCTCTTGCGGGATGTTGCATGCGTGCATACCGTGAGGTATACACGACTATTGCACATCTTAATTATGTACGTATAGATGTGTTAGTATACTAATTATAGGTAGTAGGCTATGGTGTGAATATATATGTTACATGTGTGGGACTATACGATGAATGCATATGTATTAAGGAGTGTATTATGATTATACGTGTGCTGATGTTTGTATTATTATTATGGTATATAGAGTGATTGAACTATGTGAGTATTACCTGACTAATATTAAGCGTGATTGACTTATGGTATGTATATGGTTGTATTGATAGACGTATAAATATTGGAGTGGTATTGGTATAGGTATGAATGCCGTGTTACGTATATAGAATATTCTGATATATGTATTGAGTCTCACTCAAGCTTGAGTGGGTATACTCTAAGTATATTGATATGTATGTCTGGAGTTTGAATATAGCAATGCTTGATGTATGAATAGTGATAGGAGTTTTTGTGCCTGGTTGAGTTACGCACATGACTGTGGGTCGCTACACCAGTATATAGTTATAGGTGTTGGTCTTGTGGTATAGTTATTTACTAAGGACTTGCTTGTGTGCTAGCTAAACTAGGTGCATAGGTGTGCTAGCAATATAATGGTATGATTGGTATGCGTAAATGAAATGTTAGCGTGTATGGGTGTGCACCATGCACGGGTAAGTATGTGCTTAGATATAGGTATTGATGACTACGATATATGTGGCGGGTCGTAAATACAGTTATATGACCGTATGTGATGAGAAAATATGGTGAACTATTTGCATGCATTGTATGACTATATATCGTGAAATTATAGTAGTGGTGAATGTATATATATATAGTGAACCTTGACTTAATAATGGTATGGTGTGACTACATGAGTTGATACGTTGGATGTATACTAGGAAATATTAGAGGGTAGTATACCCATGATGTTTGTGCATAGGTAGCTATCTATATGTAGAGTAATGATTGTATTTGCTAAGTGTGAGACTATCTTTATATGAGTATCTGAAATATTGTTTTGTATTTAGGTAAGTAGTAGTTATATAAGGGATGTATGCTTATGTATATGATTTAAATACATGTATGAAATTGACTGACTATAATAGGTATAAGTATATGACGTATGTGAATGTATATATATACGTGTTGGTAGTGTTAATGTTTGACTACCTAGTGCGTATATGAGCACCTGTAATGACTATACCTGGTTGAATTATTATACGACTTGATTGGGTTAGTTACTAGAGCGACTAGCTATATTAGAAAGTCCGAGGACGGACTTTATTCTAAGGTGGGGAGGATGTAACGACCACTTTTCGTTGTACGTTGTTCGTGCACGTGATTTTGACCGTGCACGTGTTTGTTTTAGACTTTGTTTGTTTGTGAACACTTTAGTGTGATATGCCGATGTGAACGTCTCTGAGAGTATTAAATAGTGGCACTAATTTGGAACGACGGTTCTCGAGTCGTTTTCTCACAATTTAATCTTACTCGATGAGACGTGGAGATTCTCACTTTTGATGGGAGACGTTTCTATTTTTAGTTTCGTCGTACGATGTCGAAATTGAGATCCGTCTTCTTAGTTAGCTCACTTTTGTCACCACGATCACCTCGATATTTATTTTATAATTTTTGGAGTTCATTTGACCACTTTTAAATTTTTAACAAGTTTTATAATATTTTTAATAATTAATTTTTATATTAATATCGGCCAAATAAAATTTATTTGAGTTTAAAACGTTTTAAAGAATTTTTGAGCCAATTTTCCGCTCATTTGGACCAAGTCAAAGCCTTGGGTAAGTTGGAGTTGATTAGATTTTAATTTTAAATTATTTTAAACTCCTAATCTCATTAGGATTAGCCCTAGACCTAGTCAACCCATCTACACTATATAAACAACCTCTAGGAAGACCTATTTTCGCAAGAAAATAACCCTAGCCACTTCCAAAATCCAAATTTGACGTTGCGACGAATCGTCGCAACGTTGCAGCCGTCGCATGTGCACGACCGAAGAATTCCGCCCCGTTCCCTCGGTCTGACCGAGGCCACCGCCCGCACCAAGCAAGCCCCGCACCGCTGCGTCGCAGCTGCTCCGTTCTCCCGCTCCGACCGGGAGAAGCTCTCGGTCTGACCGAGAGCTTGGCCCGCTGTCGCCGCATCCCCGCTCCGCACCAATCCTCCGCACCGACCCGCTTCTGTTGCCCGCCTCCGCTCGTGTCTGACCGAGCGGGTCGCCCGCACCGACCGATGTTGCAACGTTGCAACGTTGCAACCCCCACATCCACAGCGCCCGACCGACGCTGTCCCCCGCTCCGACCGAAGCAAAGCCCCGCACCCAGCGCTCCCCCGCACTGCTGCACACCCCAAGCGCTGCACAGCCCCGCCGCATGAGCCCGACCGATGGAGCTCCCCGCATTTGGCTGAGTACGACCGAGAGCAAACGTCGCAACCCCGCACCCATCGCACCACTTGCCACCGTGGGCCCCCAAGCTCTCCAGAGGTATTGTGGGTCCCCCAAATGTCCCTATGACTACTGAGGGCCCCACATAGGTGCTTTCTCTCCGACGATTCGCCGTGCACGACGTTGCGACACGTCGTAGCCCGTCGTCGCACGTGCTAGCTTTGGAATCTGGAACCGTCGCTCCGGTTGATGCTCTGAACTTTCCAGCGAGGAAACTATATTGGAATCAGGATTTGGAGCGCGTTCTCTTATTCCAACCCCCGGCGTCGCTACCCGACGCCGGTGTAGCTTTCGCGTCGTGTTGAGGTAACGCTTTGCACCCCTAGGACCCCCAACCCAATGCATGCTAATCAAGACTAAAATCAGTATTTTTAAAGTATTTTAAATGTTTTAAATTCACTAATCAAGATTAATAATATGGACTTTAGGCCGGTGGACTTGTGCACGTAGGATAATTGTGATTTTTGGACTCATTGGACGGTGTGCTTAGACGTCGTACTTGCAGGCAAGTGAAACTTGCCAACTCTTGTGTAGGGCCATGTTTTTAGGCCACTTCCTTGTTTTCAGCGTAAAAGAGAATAGTCAGTGAAATGATAGCTGGCTAGACGCCTACTTGATCTAGTTTGACAACGAAACTAGATCCGTCACCTAATTAATCTAGCTTGACAACGAAGCTAGATCCAACCTTTAAACTTGTTGTTCATGCATACTAAACTGTCACGTTTACTTTCCTTATCTGTACGCACTTTTAAACTGCCATGCATTGCATTCTACATGTCATCCAAGTTTATTGTTGCATTCGTAGCACACGCTACAATACTTGTACTCCTTGAATACTACTTCCAGGGAAACGGGCCTCATGTGTTGGTCAAAAGCCAATGCCCGGTTTCCCTGGACCGGCTAGGTGCACCCCTATGCCATACTTGTTAAAAACACTTCCTGGCTCGTGATCCAGAAGCGAGCATTACCGTTCGGGGGTAAGGCCCTGGCTCGATACACATGGAGGGGTAGGGATAAACGTTCACTTGAGCTTAGGAGTGGCCTGATCCGCCCTCTAGCCAAAAGACGGAATCTCTGTGCACGAGGTGCTTACTTTCCTTGTCTTGTACTTGTCTTGTGAATGATTCATGTAATACTTGTCATCCATGCCATGTTTAAATGCCATGCTCGTACTTTACTTTACCTTACCTTACCTGTTGCACTCATAACTTTAACTGCCATGTCATTGCATCATGCTAGAACTGCTAGGTTGCTTTACTTTTACCTACCTTCAGTTTCCTTGCACAAGTCTCTTGTAGACTTGCTGACATGTGCCCCTTGCTCTTTTGGGTGTCACATGTTAGACCTGAGCCAGAGACCGTTGCTGTGTACGTGATGAGTTGCTGACGCTGAGCCTGAGTCCATGTCTGCCTAGGAGGAGTTTTGTGGATGTCAGTGATCTTTCTTGGTGACTTTGCTGAGCCTTCTTTTGTTTTAGGTTTGTTGTTAGTTGTCGGTGCGTGTCACCTTGTTTTGTACGTTGTACTTTTGTTGGCCATGTTGGGCCTTTAGACTCTCTTTTATTTCAGCCTGGTGGCTTTTCTGCGATGTTGGAATTTATATTTATGGATATTCTGAGATTATTCTTTTGTCTCATTTCATTATTATTATCTTGTTTCTTTCGCGTTGCAAGGACCTGCAGTTTTAAATTTGATTGACGCTTATCGGACTTGCAGCTTTGTAGCTTCAAGTCTGAGCGGACCTTCTCACGCTTCGCCTCCATATTTTTGGGAAGCAGGACGTGACACAAATTATCCTCTATGTTCCTGACCCACTCGTCAGCAGCTAGAGGACCCTCAGACCCATCAAAATAAGCGGGACCCAGCTCCCGAAACTTCTTCGCTCCTGGCTCGGAACGAGGGGCCTCCGGAAGTGCCCGAGCAGCTCGAACAACTGGAGCATTCTGGACTTACAGGAGCACGCCTTGCTGCACCTGCATCATCTGAAGCATCATCCGCATCATCTCCCCATTGGTGGGCTCCCGATCAGGCTCCTCGTCATGAGGGGGCACACCACCACCACCACGGGCATTTCGCCTTCCTGCCATCTAATGACACAGAAAACGAAACAAATTAGACGCATATCTTATGACTCGGATGTCGAACTTAGTTTATTAGACATTCTAATATTATTATCGTTATTCCGATAATCGCAGTTACAGAAGAGAGAATCTGCATGGGCCACCAACAAAACCTGTCACGCCCCGCTTCCCTAAAATGGAGGCGGGACGTGAGAAGGTCCGCACAAACGTGGAGCTGTGAAGCTACACGCCTGATAAGCGTCAATAAATCATATGCAGATCCCTGTAACGACGAACAGAACAAGATAATAACACAAGGAGATACAGAAATAAAATCCCAAATCTCAGCATCGTCCAACATTAAAATTAAGTTCAACATCCAGAAAAGCCACCAGGCTAAACAAAAGAGTCTAGGCCCAAAACATGGCCAACAAAAGCCAATACGGCACAAAGTATTGGTGCTACGCACCGACAACTAAAGCAGTCTAACAACAACACAAACAGTCTCTACAACTGATCGCCCGTGTCCTCAAACTCCTCAATGAACGCGGGCTCTGACTCAGCGTCAGCGAACACCATGTCCTCAGCAGCAACCTCAGGCTCAGGATCTAACATGTGTCACCCAAAAGAGTAAAGGGACACATGTCAGCAAGTCTAAAAGACTTGGGCAAGGAAACTGAAGGAAGGTAAACTAACAACCTGGCAGTTATAGTATGAAGCATGGCATGGCAAGTTTAGTATACAAGTAACAAATAAAGTAAAGTGCAAGTAACAAGTAGCAAGTATGGCATGGATGACAAGTTTTACAAGTATAAACACGGACAAGTACAAGTCAAGTATTTCACGTCAAGTAAACACGTCGTGCACAGAGATTACGTCTTCTGGCTAGAGTGGCGGATCAAGCCAACTCGTAAACTCAGGTGATCGCTTATCCCTACCCTTCTACGTGTATCGAGCCAGGGCATCACTCCCGAACGCGTATGCTCGCTTCTGGATCACGAGCCAGGAAGTGTTTTCGACACGTATGGCGTAGGGTTATGCCCGCATAACGGGTGCCTAGCAGGATCAAGTAGTACAAGTAATGTAGCGTGTGCTACAAATGCAACATTCAACATGGGTAGCATGGCATGCACAGATAATTCGCGTACCGTTAATTGAATTTAAACATGGCAGATAAGATGCATGGATGACAATAAGTGCAAATGATTAAAGGTAGTCAGATCGAGCTTTGTTGTCAAGCTAGATCCTGAAATTTGCACCTAGGCGAGTATCATTTCGTCACCTAGTCTCTTTTACGCATACAACAAGCAAATGGCCTAAAGCATGGCCTAAAACCCTAAGTGGCAAGTTTCACTTGCCTAGCACCGAGGATGACGATCAACGTGGCATGTCACAAAATGTTAGACTACGGAGATGGGATCGCTGCCATGGCAAAACAATATTAGAACAACATCCAACCTAGTTTTATTAGGGTTTAACAAAAATCACAAATGGTTTATGAGAATATTTAGAGGATCGATTCACTACCGTAACGGAGCGAAAGAACGATGCCGAGCAAGCACGGCAACGGAAGAATGATCCGAAGAACTAGGGCTCAGATCTGGAAATGGGGAGAAAATATGGAGAAATGGGATTTTGTGGGGTTTTGGGGGTTTGTCGACAGCCTAAAGGATGAAGGCCGGCCTAAATGGAGAGGGAGAGGGGCTCCGGGAATGAAGGAATGGCTTAGGGAGTGTTGGGGAAGATCAGAGCTCCAAGGGGGAGGGAAAACGACCAAGAGAAGTGAAGGAAAGAAAAGAAAACGATTGGGGGGTTTAAATAGGATTCGTGCGGCGGCTGGGCAAACCCTAGGTTTACGACATCGGTTAGTCGGTCAAAGAAGAGTGGTTGACCAACTAGTTTAAGAACTAGTCGGTCGGTCAACCAACTGTGACCGACTAACACCAAACAGTAACTCAGGTCGTCAAAATGGTCAATGAATTAGTCGGTTAAAGAACAATGGCTGACCGACTAGTTTGCAACCTAGTCGATCGAAAAACGTTCTTAGACCGACTAACGATAAACAGTAACTTAGGTGAAATTTATCAAAGGAACTAGTCGGTCTGAGAGTAAGTTCTGACCGACTAGTTTCACATCTAGTCGGTCGGTGGTTGTTCTTATACCGACTAAGAGTAAACAGTAACTTCTGAATTTTTGATTTAATGAACTAGTCGGTTTGAGAAGAGTTCCTAACCGACTAGATTGGAATCTAGTCGGTTGGTTCCCCTTCTTGAACCAACTAACGTGCACGGAAAGTCTCGAATCGAAGCGCGAAGTTCTAGGAAGATTCCTACGGCTTCTAAGATCAACCTATCCATAAGATATTAGCGATATGAAGCTCGTCACGAATGACTTACTCCAAAACCCAATGATCTAAGGAAGAAGCTAGAAAATCACAACGAAACGAACGAAAACGAAAGCTACGGAGATGGAAACCACACATAAGGAGAAAATCCACCAAAACATATATATAATATAGATAATCCAAATACATGAAAACCAGTCGTTACAAGATTTACTACGAATGTTATATCAGGTCTTATGCACCTTGCCAAGTACATCAGTCCCATAATAGCATTGATGTATGGTACTTCAGGACCATGTATATCATTGTTAGGCTCCTTAGGACGAAATGAGTCAATTTGAGGATTAAGAGACCTTACAACCATATTGGTGCTCAAAGGATAGCCTTGTCCATATTAACATGTTTACGCAGTCTATCACAATAAGCTGACCGACTGACACGTATTCCATTTTCTTTGTGCTTAAGTTCTAAACCAAGACGTAATTTGGTTTTACCTAAATATTTAACCTCAAACTCATCCTTCATATATTCAGCCGTTATAGACAACTCTTCAAGTGTTCTAATCAAATTCATATCGTCGACATAAACTGCTATCAAAGGGAATCCAGTTTGAGATTTATTAATAAACATGCATGGGCAAATGAGATCATTCATGTAACCTTCCTTAATAAGATAATCACTTAAGTGTTGATACCACGTGATGCGGTTGTATTGCTTTAACCCATATAATAGTCATCACAACTTTCATGAGTATAAGTTGCGGAGAGTGTATGCTTCAGGCATTTTGAATATATCTGGAATTTTCATATAGATATCAAAATCTAATGAACCATACAAATATGTCATCACAACATCAATGTAACACCTATAAGTGCTAATACTAATTTTTCTTTGTATATTTAGTGGTAATTCATCATTTAGCCCAAGTTTGGCAATATTTGCATGTCCAACAAGTTTGCCTTGTACCCAAGAGGGCATATTTGCAATTTTGCCTTAAAGAGGGTTTTGGGGCAAATGTTTTCTAAATGGCATGAGTAGTAATTTTAATAACAACTTGAGGGGCATTTTCTTAAAGAGGGATAGTAAGAGGTTTTCAAAAAAAGGGAAATGTCAATCTTCTAACTTGTGGGAAGATTCTACACCCTTCTACATTTTTCTACCTCATTCCTTAATTTCTTAATTCCCCAAAAAAACCAAAATTCACTAATTTTTCCCCTTAACCCCATTTGGCCGAATTCTGCCAGGGAGAAGGAAAAAAAACGGGAGGAAAAAAAGAGGGGAAAGAAAGAAAAGGGAAAGAAAAGAAAGAAAAGGGAAGAGAAAAAAGGGAAAATGGGGAAGGAGGAGGAAGAGGATCAAGAGCTCAAGACTTAATTAGGAGGGATCCCTAATCTCCATCCTTAAGATTCTAGGTAGGAATCTCAACCCCACTTGGTTCTATTTAAGATGACTTCACGTAGAATTGTAGTTGCTTCTTGTATTTTCCATAGAATTGATGTTCCTCCTTAAAAATTTGATGTGTAGAAATTTCTCCTTGATCTTGGATGATGTAAAAACTTGGATTATCAACAATTAAGGGGAGGTTATTCCCAAATTTTTAGGAACTTATCGAAGATAAGCTAAAATTTTGATTTTTCTTAAGCGGCTTTAGGAAAGTTGATGAATTTTTCAAAAAGATTAGGTTTTTACTTAAGGAGCTTGTATAAAGGGCCTTAAATCATGCAATCCCACACTTTTCTCTCTTCTCCTTTCATTAAAAATGCAATTTTCCCCAAAATTATTAAGATGGATTTTACAAAATTAATCTCTTTTGCACAAAGATTAGGATTTTCTTGAAATACATTAAATAAAAGTTAAAGTGTAAAGTCCTACAAACATTCATTTAGTTTTCCTCTTCTAAACTCCCATTTCTTTTATAAATGTCTACGTTAAAAATTTTCATGAAGAGACCATTACTACAAGAGGGTTTTATTAAAACTTCTCCTTCTTAAAAACCTCTCTTTTGGCTATTAAAGTTGGAACTTTTGCACCTCATTCCCTTTAAAGTTTTACTTATTAACATTGTACAACAACTACCTAGCTAGTTTTTAGGAATCCCTTCTTTGAAATGCTTAGGTTAGTCCCTTGATTAATTACATTTTACTTTTCCTTTAAGAAGTATGTTGATGTTAATGCTAAATGGAAATGGTTTCATTCACATTATTTGCCTTCACCTCTTAATATGTGAATGTTGGTTCTTATGCTTGCATGTTGGATAACAATGGAGATTTAGCCTCTCTTACTTGCATGTTCAAACCATTTGTGGATATTTAGTTCCTTTACTTGCATGGTTAAGCAATTTGTGGATGTTTGGGTCCCTAACATGCATATGGTTATTTACATTCTTTTACGGTGCTTTGGAAAAATGGTGATGGTTGAATGAAAAGGAGTGACATGCGGAAGAACTACGCACAAAGGTTGAGCATTTGGCTAATGATGTTAGAAGTGTGAGACTTGGTTTATGTATCAAATAGTGCAAGGAAAATTGAATGTGAAAGCGAGTGTTTTGGCCTACGCGTAGTTATACTCCGCATGCCACTAATTCTTGTAAAAATCGAAGATTAATTAAATTAAATCCCGGGTGTCTACTTCCACTTTTGATGTGGGTGAGCACTCTAGGGAGGGGTGGGGGAAAACCAAAGCATTGGGTCGGCATAAAGTACGTGACTGTCTGTGTTGGTCCGTGTTGGTTTGTATTGGGTATACTCGCACTCCTGTCGGGCTACCGGGGCGGGGAGTGGGCGGAGGTGTCACCATAGGCTCCTGATGGACTAGCGCGGCAGGGAGTCCTAGTTTTTACCACCCGCCTTATTGGGTGAGGTCCCAGTCCCTTATGTCGTACTCAAGGCCTAGGTTTCCAACAATGAATACTTAAATAAATAAATTTAAATAATTGTCACTCTTAGTGTTTGTTTCCTTGCCGTGTTTACTGACTGTAGTTTTGACACTAAAACCCCTTAGATAGAGCCTTGGTTTGGTTGAGTTTCCTACTAGGCACGTTGTGACGTGTTCCCCTTACTCCACATGTACAAGTTTAGAGACGGCGGGTCCTCAGCCTCAGCAGAGATGCCAGGAGGGCGGCACTTCCCAGTCTGGGTCACAGGGTAGCTAGGCTGTGAGTGGTTGTCGTGGGTTTTGGGTTTCGAGGGTGAGTGAGAGGAGCTGTAGTTACTTTTGTACACTCACTCAATTTGTGTACCCCTGGGTGACTCCTATTGTACTTTCTGGGTTGTACAGTTTCTGTGATGATGTCATGATGATGAGATTAGTAGACACTTCTGCGTGTGACTCTAGACGCTCTCGATGTTTATCTTCCGCCGCTTAGCTGTACTTACTCTGTTATGTTGGAGCATTTACTTTTTGTACTTCTTTGCAGTATGTTATTCTTTTAGTTTGTGTTGTTCTAGCTATTGCAGCGGCCTGCGTATTTTTTTCCTGGTAGCACATTCATGCTTGGTACCCCGTACCGTGGCCCGTCACCTCTGTCTTCAGTATTTTGGGAGATGGGGCGTGACAATCAATAAGATGCATATCTAAATTTTCTTGTACCACCCAACTTATAAGAAAATGCAAAGTAACGGTATCCATCACAGGTGAATACATTTCATCATAATCAATCTCAAGTCGTTGAGAGAACCTTGGGCTACGAGTCGGGCTTTATACCTCGCGATCTCGTTTTTCTAATTTCATGTTCGGAGAAAGACTTATTTGAAACCGACAAGTTTTACATCGTCAGGGGCTTTATTTATAGGTACAAAAACTTCACGTTTGACCAAAAGAAGTCAATTCAACCTAGATTGTGTCCTCCCATTTGGGCGAATCATGTCTTTGACGATAGTTGATTATTGATTGAGGTTTATAATCATCATTCATAATCTCATGAGCTACTGAGAAAACAAATGCATCATCGATGATCATCTCCTTGCGATCTCATATCACATTACAATAATTTATGGAATTTTCATAATTCCTAACTTTAGTGATCATTGCATAGGGTTGTGTCACTTTAGGGTCAGTATGCTCTCCTTGAATAAGATTTGGTGTCACTTCAAGGTCTATTTGTTTTTCTTGAAAAAGATGAATGAGCTCTTCCAGAGTCAAATTTTCATCGCTTTAGGCATGGGCCATTTTGATCCACAACATTTTATTTTACAGTAACATTTATCCTTGTTGGAACATTCGTGACTCATCTCAAATACTGTTGAGCGCTACTCGCAAATATAGGAGGTCACCAAGTAATAAATTTCGGTGAGACCGGGTTGGATCATGGAGACAAGTCGTTTTGCAATCACGAGTTCAATCAATATAGAAAGAGTAATGGCAAAGATATAACCAACTAAGTTACGGTGGACGGTAGGGTGTGAAAATGTGGTTTTGAAACCATCTACCAAATTAACATCCACGGGTTGAGGAATCAAAGACAAATAGGCGAGGAGGCTTGTGTGGTGTGTGGGTTAGTGTGGTTGTGCGGCATACGGGTTCAATCCAAATATAACGCAATCATTGATCCAACTTAGGCTTGCATGATCAGAAGATTTCCTTTCGAAATGAAGCTCGAAATTATAAATCAATTATGAGTCTCATTCGAGCGTGCATAATCAGAAAATATAACATTCATAACATGGTATATAACTCAATTGTGAATCACGTTCGAGCTTGCACAATCAGTGGTTTTCGCATTCACACAAACACGTGGTATACAATGAGAGTAGTGTATTTATATTCAAGATAATAAACAACCAAGCATACAAGGGTGGGGTGGTACCACTAAGCAAACTCCACTCTAGGGATACCCACTAAGGTCCCAAATACAAAGTATATATCAAACAATCCATTCACATAAACATGAAAACATGCTAGAATTGAAATCTATAGCCAAACAACCAAACTTCGCCAAACAACACACACACGAGATAGATCTAGCTCATTATAACAAGAACAGAGAGATTTTTTACTTATAAAAATTTCTTCCAATATCATTACAAATCAGTAAATCAAAACGACACATGAAATGTGAAAGAGTTCACCAAGATCTTCAAGGAAAACAAAAACCAACCCCAAGTAATCCTCGTTGCTTCTTTGTTGCTCCACCAAAACCCTAACCCTAAGATGAAGAGAATGGAAGAAGGAATGGATTGAAATGAGGGGGGATAGCCCTAGATAAAGTAGCCAAATGCACGGGCTGAAGAAAGCCCAAACGGGCCAAGAAGATAAGCCCGAAACCCAAAATATAAGTGAAGAAGAGATGGATGACGTGGTCGCGTCGTGTCGTGTCGAAAACGACCCGACCACGTCGTAATTTGACTTACAATTGCAGAGATACAGGGGGTCCGACGTGGCCATGTGAAAGAATGATGTGGTCGTGTCAAGGCCTTCAGAGAGAACAACACGACCATGTCAGGTTCGATATGGACGTGTTGAAGCCCAAATCCCGCAACTAAAGGTAGAAGAAAGTGGGGGCGAGACAGTCGTGTTACAAAGTGACACGATCGTGTCGCCTCCAGTAACGATATGGTGCTCCAGCTGAACAAGGCCGACACAACCATGCCAAAGATGACACGGATGTGTGGCGATAAGAACCCGTAAGGCTGCCCAAATCAGCAGAAATGTTCAACACTCACACCTTGTCTCCCAAAAATGTAGAAAATTGATCCGACCTCCAAAAATTCTGGAAAAATATGCGTTGGAATCAGAACTTCATGATCTTCAACTGAAAAATAATAGAAGACAGTGATGAAGATGTTAATAAGCTGGCAAAATTGTGTTTTATGCATAAGTAAATGATAAGCTCCAATATTAAGATACATCATCAAGATGCGTGTAGCGGAGCCAAAAAGAACACAAATTATGCACAAAAAGCACAGAAATGGGAAGATAAATATACAAAATCTACCCCGAATCACACACACTCCCCAACTAGCTTTTTGCTAGTCCTTTGCAAAACAAGCGATATAGTCAGATTCACAACCAAGCACATATCGAACTCAAAGTTATTCATGGTAAAAAAGAAAATATTTCAACATGAACTCAAATCCAATATACATATTCATGAATGAGACCAAAACCATAAACAATACTTTGATTTGGTTTAAAAAGTCAAGAACAACAAATGCATTGCATAAATGAAGGTTAAGACACAACGTCGTATCGTAGTATCTCAAATTTCAAGGATTAGCCAAGATACATCTAAGTTTTCCTAATTTGTGGCGGTCGGGAGTGTGAAGCTTATTCTTTCTCTATTTATCTTTTTCCTTTTTTCTTTCTGTTTTTCTCCTTTTTCACGTGCACTCCCCTAAATCCTATCGTTCGACGTGAATCCCCAATGCTTCTTGAGGCACAAGAACCCAGCTACTCAATAAAACTAGAAGAACAATGCACTTATTCTTTTTTTCTTTTTTCTTTTTTCTTTTTTTTTTTGCTTTCTTTTTTTAAATATATGAATCACACTCCAACCAACCACACTTAGGCATAATCCTCTTTAAATATTTGAAAACTACTCAACTTAATTGGTTTAACCTAGACTCATGCATCACAAGAGTTGCAACAAACTAAATCCAAACCATTTCAAAGACAAAATTCCTGAAATATGGCCTTGAATCATGAATAGCATATTAAAATTGATCTCATGAAGAAAACCTAACACAACGCATGCCAAACATTATTGAGGGTTTGAAATTTTTTTTTCCAAAGGGCTATTATCCAGTAGCATTCACATCCACTTCACAATGGGGGCACCAGGGATCGGTTCCTGGTGGACGTGGAACGAACGTGCCATTAACCAGCTTTCCGATGTATCAAAAAATAAAGTATCAATCCGAAAATATGCATGAACATGAAGCATGCTAGGTACAAAGAAAACAACTAGCAAATGAGCAACGAGGGTAAATGATAAGCTTGTAAGGTATTGGTGATGGAAAAATGTATATTTCCAAACTAAAAAAACTCTAAGCAAAAGTCCTAACAATCCTAAAGATTCTAACACTCTCCCCCTAACTTAAAATAAACATTGTCCTCAATGTGGGAAAAGTATTAGATCTGGTCAAACGATCCTAAAAACGACAGCATAAATAAAGAAAAACATACTACTAAAGTATATAAAACTTAAATTTTTATTTTCTTTATCTACACTACTTGATAGAAGTCGCTGGGGTCAAAAGGTGGATTTCGGAGTATAACAGTGGATGAAGTTGCTCAATCCGCTCCTTACGCTCCTCTGCGAGCGTCTTCACTCCACGAATCACATTGGATCCAAGCAACACAAATCCAAGCATCTCTCCACAATGTGGTTGTGTTAATCCAAAGTGGGCATAGTTGCCTTTTGAGGAAAGCAATCCAAATATAATCGTCAACAAAAGATAAGGAATTTAAAGCAAGTTGATGAAAACTCCCTAAAACGATTGCATACATCTCGGTATGATGAACCACTACGGGTGAAAGTAATGAATGATCTTGGGACAAGATTAGGGAAAGGGATAGTTTAGGCTCCACCAAAATGATCGATGAGCTCGTGGCCCTACTAGTACCCTCCTCCTCGCTATCCAAAATTTCATGCTCCTCCTATCTGTCTTTGCACGAATCTCCTGCAAGAGAAAAAGAATCCAAAGCAGATAATAAATTTTTTGAGTGGTTAGATTACCTTCTCCCAAGCAAGAGGCAGGCAATGCGAAACTCGATATGATCTCCTGAATGTCGTTCCGAGTTTGCAAGCTCTGCTAAAAATGTTGGGCCTGAGCCTACTGTGTCTGAATAAGCAATTGACGTTTCTCGCCCAAGGGTTGCAAGGGTGCCTCGACGCTTTGTTCTCCTTGGTTAAGGGATGCTACAATGCTATCGTGATATGGCGCTAATGGCTCACTCCCTGAAGTCACATCCAATGGTCGTGCAATATCCTCCATGGACTCCAGGTACTCCCAAGCATCCTCAGGTGACCTGTCAAGGAAAGTTCCATCGTCCATCATCGCCATGTATTCCTGCATCTCCTCATGCAGACCCTCGTAGAAGAACAAGAAAATATGGTCCATAGAAAATCCATGATGTGGACAACCACCCAATAGATTGGTCAACCTTCTCCAAGCTTGAAAGAAGGTTTCACCATCAATTTAAGCAAGGCCGATGATTTTGATCTTCGATGAACGGGTCATGGGCAAAGAATAGAAAAGTGCATCATACAAAGAATTTGTGCCATTCAAGTCCATTGCTTTTTTTTTGAATTTTTATAAATGAAAATGAAAATAAAAGCAAATAAAACGACTCAAAAAGTGTAAAATAAATAAAGATGAAAAATAAGTGAAAAATGAAGAATCAAAAAGACTCACACTAAATACAAAGATGTATCACACCAAAATTTCCAAAATCAATCAAAAATGTAAATGTAAAAACCGTTGTCCCCAGCAACGGCGCCAAAAACTTGACTCTTCTCAAATAGTGTTGAGCGCTACTTCCAAGTATAGGAGGTCGCCAAGTAATAAATTCTGGTGAGACTGGGTCGGATGACGGGGACAAGTTGTTTTGCAATCACGAGTTCAATCAATATAGAAAGAGTAATGGCGAAGATATAACCAACTAAGCTACGATAAATGGTAGGGTGTGAAAATGTGGTTTTGAAACCCTCTACCAAATCGATATCCACGGGTTGAGGAATCAGAGAGACAAATAGGCAAGGAGGCTTGTGTGGTGTGTGGGTCAGTGTGGTTGTGTGGTATACAAGTTCAATCCAAATATAACTCAATCATGCATTCAACTTAGGCGTGCATCATCGGAAGATTTTCTTTCGAAATGAAGCTTGAAATTATAACTGAATTACGGGTCTTATTCGATCGTGCGTAATTGGAAAATATAACATTCATAACATGGTATATAACTCAATTGTGAATCTTGTTCGAGCTTGCACAATCGGTGGATTTGGTATTCACATAAACACGTAGTGTGCAATAAGAGTAGTGTATATAGATAATCGAGATAATAAACAACCAAGCATACAAGAGTAGTATCACTAAGCAAGCTCCACTCTAGGGATACCCACTAGGGTCCCAAATATAAAGTATATCTCAAATAATCCATTCACGTAAACATAAAAACATGCTAGAATTGAAATCCATAGCCAAACTACCAAACTTTGCCAAACGACACACACGAGATAGATCTAGCTCATTATAACAAGAAAAGAGAGATTTTTACTTCTAAAAAATATTATCCAATATCATTACAAATCACTAAATCAAAACTACACAAGAGATTGGAAAGAGTTCCCCAAGATCTCCAAGGAAAACAAAAACCAAACTCTAGTGCTCTTCCTTGCTTCTTTGTTACTCCACCAAAACCCTAACCCTAAGATGAAGAGAATGGAAGAAGGAATGGGTTGAAATGAGGGGAAAGAGCCCTAGATAAAGCAGCCAAACACGCAGGTTGAAGAAAGCCTAAACGGGTCACAAAGAAAATCCCGAAACCTAAAATATAAGTGAAGAATAGATCGATGACGCGGTCGCTTCGAAAACGACACGACTGCGTCGTAATTCGACTAACAATGGCAGATATATGAGGGGTGCGACGCGAACGTGTGAAAGAATGGCGGGTCGCGTCAAGGTCTGTAAGAGAACAACACGACTGTGTCGGGTTCGACATGGTCGTGTCGAAGCCCAAATCCCACAACTAAAGATATAAGAAAGTGGGGGCGACGTGGTCGTGTCAAAAAGTGACACGGTCGTGTCACCTCCACCAAAGATATGGTGCTCCAGCTGAATAAGGCTGACACGGTCATGTGAAAGATAACACGGTCGTGTGGTGACAGGAACCCGTAATGCTGCCCAAATCAGTAGAAATTTTCAACACTGACACCATGTCTCCCAAAAATGTAGAAAATTACTCAGGCCTCCAAAAATTCTGGAAAAATATGCGTTGGAATCGAGACTGCAGGATTTTCAACTGAAAAATAATAGAAGACAAAAATAAAGACGGTAATGAGCTATAAAATTGTATTTTATGTATAATTAAATGAAAAGCTTGAATATTAAGATATATCATCAAAATGCATGTATCGAAACCAAAATGAATACAAATTATGCAAAAAAAGCAACAGAAATGGGGGGGATAAATATACAAAATCTACCATGAATCAATTCGTAGTAAGAATATGAGACTTAGTGATTTTGACAGTCTCATTAATTGCATCAAGAATTTTATTTGCAATAGCTTGTAAATGGATCAAAAGTTGCACTTTATTTTCACATTCAGGAGTTCTCGGGTCTGAATGTGATAAACATTTCTCATTCCATAAGAAAGTCTCAACATTTTTTGCTTTCCATCTGTGGAAGCTTTTGGTGTCCTAAGAGAATGGACATGGTTTCATCAATGAAAATCCGTGAATGTCATGGTAAAAATATCACCCCGTCAATGGTTGAAGGAACCTAAAAATGGATGGTGAATAAAATCCAACATAAATACCCAAACGATAATGTGGACCCATTTTAGTCCGTTACGGTGGTGCTACAAGTATCTGAAAGGGTTTCTGGGTCCTTAGGGCTATAAAATCGACGTCCGACCTAAGTCGGACAGACGACGAAATCAAATCAAGTAGCGAAAAAACAGATCTGAAAACATTTTTAACTCAAGCCATAAGAAATAAACCCTAGCCAGAATCTCTACTATCCTGGAGTTGGGTCCGACCAACCACTAAAGATAGATCTATCAAACAACAATTATAAATGCCAGTAAATTAAACAACATACCTTTCACTTTGTTTTCGCATAATATGAAGCGTCGTTTTCAGCAACATTTCTTTATCTCCGAAGCAATGCCCCCACGTTGGGGCTGAGCCGCTTCTCCTGAGCTGAACTGCGTCTCTAGCCAAACCGCGTCCCGAGGAGAGAAACACCCTTGTCAACGAGCCAACCTATGCTACAGAAAGTTTCACCTTAAGTGGATCCTCCATCAAGACTTCGGATCTGATCCGAACTCATTCGTAGCTTTGCTAGAGCCGATCAGGAGCAAGGAAGAATTTGGGAGAAAGATGGAATATTAATTTAAGTCTTAATCCGATCATGCTCAAAACTTTTTGGAGCTACTCGAATTGAAGACTTGGTGCAGGTTTCAAGGAGGGGGGTATGCCCTTATTTATATAGGCGGCTAACCCCTCCCTTTCTCATCATATCCGATGTGGAACTAAAGCTTTGCAGGAGAAAATTGACATTATGTTTAACCTTCACAAAGGCCAAACTTCAACGAATTTTTCCTCCCTCACTGTTGAGCTAGACAAGTGATATACTATATCAAATCGAAGAGCACTGAATGGTGAATGCATAAAAATAAACATGGACACATTCTGACTTCGTTTGACCCCTAAAACTTCGTCTCAAAAATGGCCAAAAACCACAAACTTCTAGAATTTTTGTAGCCGTCAAAATAATCCATTTGGGTTCGAAACCCTAATGGTTGGGCCCACAGAGTGGGCCCCACTAGTTGACCCCAGCCTTAAGGTGCTGCCATGCATGCCCCTGCTTGGGGCGAGTGCATGTACGCGCCCACACGACCCTTTGGGGCGTAGCATGCTGGTGCCCCATTTGGGGCGCTAGAAAACATTGGCCCGGCCCATTACTGCTTTAGTTTTTTTAAAAAAACCTTTTGGGCCTCTTTGATTTATGACCCTCTCTTCTTTTTAAAACTCCTTTTAAATAAGTTTACTGGACCCGTTTGGACTCCGATTTGAGCACAGTTTTCTCCCCGACTTTCTTAGAAAAATCCTCTTCATTTCTATGCATCTTATTATTTAAAATATGCTCGCAAAAAATTTACGACATATTTAATTACTATTGCATCAAATACAATTAAACCCACATCTTTAATATTTTAGACTTATCTCACAAACTCTTTGCGACTTAATAAATTCCCATACATCATATGTATTATCTCTCATAAAGACTTCCTATTACTTGACGAAGGTTTCACTCTGTGTGAGACCCTACAGCCTGACCATACTACAGGTGGGTCTCAAAACCCCAGACAACAGTGACCACGAACAGCAGGTGTCGTCCCTGTTTCGGTATCATAATTATGAGGTTAACTCATTGACATGAGTATTGTCGGGACCACCCGAAATGTGTCTGTGATGAATACCCCAGTTTTAGTCCCTTCGTCAAAACTATGTCGCCTAGTCAAGCCTAGGGTACAGTCAAACTGTCAACCCTAATAGCTTGAACTTGGTTAGTCTCAATCGGTCTTTAGTCAAATAATGTTGGACTTCTTCTAATATACTTTGGCCAAAGTTTTTCACTAAAGACCAAACCTAAAAGTGTGACATTAACTCCCCATAAACGGGAGAGACGAATCCTCTATTGGTCATTACTATCCTTGCACGCTTCAGGTGTCACCTAACCAAAGACGTTTCGACTCGCCTTGCCATGAAACTAGGTCAGAGATCTAAGTGACACTGTTCACGTACAGGTTCGTACAATGACCTTAAGTCTAAGGACCAACTTGCCTATCATCACTAAGAGTTATCACTGACAGATTAGTTATGTTAACTATGCGATAACTCTCGTTGGGTCGTTCAGTGAACTCATTCTTCAATGAGCACCAGTGTTTTGTCTACAACTTCGTTAAGTCGAACGACCATGAGATCATTGTCACCACTCCATGGTGAAGAAAAAGACACAAAGGTCTATCTGATGTATCGATATCCTTTTCTTAAAACATCTATGACCACGAATGATTTTAGATTTATGCTACTAACGGTCAAACAATTCTCCGTGATCGAGATCCTCATCTTGATACTTATTTGACCTTGCATTAAGTCTCATGACTTTACCTAAGTTCTAATGTCGACTACATTATTATTAACTTAGGTAAATTTTTACCAAACAGCTTACTGTTATTATAAACAAGACGTTCGTATACGTGCACAAAGATAAATTGCCTCAAGGTCATACCCATCTCCTAATATCTCCCACTTGCACTCAGGCCCATTTATCTCGATATCTCATACCGCTTTCACACATAAGTCTCTCTAGACTTTATGTGGTAGAACCTTCGTGAGTGAATCTGCTAAACCATCGTTAGTATAGACTTAAGGAATTTCTATGTTTAAGTTAGACCACACATTTGAATCTCATTCAAATAATTTCCATGGTCCTTTGGAATCATTGACATTAAACTCGCCAACGATCTCTTTCAGCTCATTGTCCTCACTTTAGACTTAAAGCAATATTTTTTATGTACCTTACAAGAATAATCACTGGTTATCTATATGGTTCATATCATTTATGATAAAGTGTCAAACTCTTGGACCACTTTGTCAAAACATATGTTTCGGCTTCTGGATGCCTCACATGCTTTTATTCGCTCCCACTGACCTTGAAAACTCTCTGGTTAATTCATATAATTTTGTCCTTCTAAATCATATTTAGAAAACAAACTATATATGTATACTCCAATTTTCATGGTCATCATGAGCATTTACATCGAGTCTGATCTGAATAGATCTGTACACAGCTGTTGGCAAGAAAGTTTCATCACAATCCATTTATAAAAGTTCTGATGATAACTATTCTCAACTAGCATAACTTATACTTCACTATTTTCTATCTGCACTAATCGTCTATCTTGAAGATTCACTTACAGCCAAACTGAACATCTTCCTTGGGCACGTCTTCTAAGGTCCATACCTTATTTATGTGCAAGGACAATTTTCGGATTGCATCAAGCCATTTCTTAGATTCACTACTCTAAATGGCATCTAGGAAGTTGTCTAGGCCATCATCAACTATGATGTTTTTCTCGACTCTTTCGTCTCACAAGGCTCGAGTAATCTTATGACTTCCTAGCGATTGACTTGAGGAATATCATATTGATAAGGTCCTCATAGAACCTTATCAAGAACTTATGCATTATTATCTGGGACTTAACCCAGAGGGAGCAATGTAACTCAGAGTCACTTGCCATGTATCACACCATGTCTAACAGAGTGCGATTCATGCTCTCCAAAACTCCGAAGTGTTAAAAGACTTGACCTAAAAGAAAATATTATTTTCTTTTAATTACACAAGAATTACACAGCTAAGTATTTAACTCTTCAATCTAGTCGAAGTAGTTCAAATGCTTCTATCTTTGTATCCTCTATTTTATCAGACTTATGTTTCATCAAGAACACATGTCGTAATAAAATAAGTATATTATATCTAGGCTAATTTAGACTTGGGTCTGGATAAATCCGTATGTACGAGACCACGAGTTCTCCAACTCATTATCCCATTGTCTTACCGAAGGAGTTCAGCCATCATACCTTTGAGACAAGACTTATAAGTGTTTTTCGACTCATAATACGAGAGGCCAAAGACTCTCTCTTTATGTGACTTGTCAAGTCTGCTCTTTGGTACGACCTAGTCTATTTTGACATATACAAGTTTTTTTAACTTGTGCATTTCGTGTAAAAACACTTAATACAATATTATTTTGAAACTGATGCATCAAATATGTCCCATTTTCTGTTCCTCCTAATTTTGCCTTTTCTTATGATAGTCAAAACTTTCGTTCTCAACTGACTTTCCTGAATGCCTTCTTCTTTTTTAAATCACATTTAGACATTACATGTCCCAACACAAATATTAGATATGAAAGCAACTCATGCATCCAAACACTTGAGCTTCACAACCTTGAGTTGACTCAACAAGTTGCTTGACTCAAGATCTGATTTGGATACATGGTCTTGCACCACTCATGCACTCATCTTCAAGTCAAGCAGTTGATCGAAGTTTCGAACTTTGTGGATTGAAACCGTTTTCCATATAACCTTGATTTGACTCAACAAATTGTAGGAAGAAACTTGCTTTGAACATCAGTATGTTCAAGCTGCCCCTCATAGAGGTGAGTGACAGGTAGCGTGCATTTATTTTGCTGGACACATAGCTCAAGAAAATCATTGTCCTTAGGCCTGTGCTAGAATGACACTTTAAGGTCAGTGAGAACCTGGTTTAGACTATTAAACTTGATCTTGAGTTGATATTACTTAAACAATCATCTTGACCAGTTAATATATATTATTTTAGGATATTAGGACTTGGATTCCATCAGGTATAACATATAACTACCCTAGTTTAGCATATGTTCATGATTTCTAAATATAGTTAAAATGGATTTAATTCAACTATACCATCCCACTATATTCGTGATCATCTTAAGGCATATAGATGAACGAATAATAATATTTAGATGGAAATGGACTCAACCACCCTGAGTGTCACAACCTTTAGTTGACTCAACAAGTTGCTTGACTCTGCGATCGGTAGATGACTCTTCATCAATCACATCGTATATGATTCCCTTATCGGTTTTTACCCCTAGTCACTTATAACCTTGAGTTGGCTCAATAAATCATAACGACTAGTCTAGTCAGACACTTGCTTTCTTATCCAATCCTAACTTACACCGGCACTCGGTTATGTTCACGACGTGACGAGTTGGGTTAAGTCGAACTACATCACATGTTTAATGGAATTGGTGCCCAAAAGATAGCCATATTACAGCTTGAGTTTACTCAACAACTATAACAGGAATCGCTGGTTTTCAAAAAGCCAAAAGCAAGAATGGCTACGACTAATTTTGAAGAAGATTTTAAATGTAATCGACTAGATGTAATCGACGGTTTCACATAATCATAATTCTCATCCTTGTGGTCCAGCAGAACACGGCCAGGGATTTGGCTAGGCCGGATCACTATCTCCAGTCGAGCTAGGGTGATCCACAACACTAGTCAAAAAACGTTAGACTGGATCATGATCCTTTAAGGTACGAATTATTTATATGTGTAATATCGATTTGGAATGTCTTCATTAAAACTAGTTAATCCTATCAACTAATTGAATCCTAAAATTCAAAATTATTAGGACTGGTTAATAACTTTTATTAGTGCCTTATCAACTATAAGGTTTTTAGGATGCTATCCTAATTACGTATTAGGGATTTAAAATTCAAGTTGCAACAATTTAAATCATAGCCTTTTTCAAAATTATTATTAGAACAATTAAATTAATAATTATTGCAGAGGGCTACCCTAATCAAGTATTATGAGTTTAATTTGTTGCAACAATTTTTTAAATCATAGCTTATCAATCAAAAATTATCTTATAACTTTCAGAAAGCTTTTAATGACTAACGTAAAAGTTTTTCTTGAATTATCACATAATCAACAAGAAATAATATAACCTTTAAAAATATCAACTAAACTAGATAACGGATCAACTAAAAATTATCTCATAAAATTTAGCTAAACATGCAACTTAAATAATATCACATAAATTTAAGGTACATTAATTATTATCAAATAATAATAAAGATCCAATTTTTTCAACTTATCACATGATTTTAAAAATAGATCAAATTTTCAAAAAAGAATTTTTTTGAAGATAAACCCATTATATGAAAAAAAACAATTTTATTAATAGTGTAATGAACCTCCACCTCATGGAGAAAACATGATACATCTTATGCACTTTAAAATTGCAAAACTATAGATCGTGGTAAACTGGCACTGATACCACTAAAGGGGTTTCTGGGTACTTAGGGCTATAAAATCGATGTCCTACCAAAGTCGGACGGACGACGAAATCAAATCAAGTAATAAAAAACAGATCTTAAAACATTTTTAAGTCAAGCTCTAAAGAATAAACCCTAGCCAGAATCTCTACTATCCTGGGGTTGGGTCTGACCAACCCCTAAAGATAGATCTATCTAACAGCAATTATAAACGCATGTAAATTGAACTACATACCTTTCACTTCATTTTCGCATAATACGAAGCATCGTTTTCAGCAACATTTCTTTATCTTCGAAGCAATGCCCCACGTTGGGGCTGAGCCGCTTCTCCCGAGTTGAACCATGTCCCAAGCCGAACTGCGTCCCGAGGTGAGCAACACCCTTGTCGCCAAGCTTATCATGCGTTCCAGAAAGTTTCACCTTGAGTGGATCCTCTGTCAAGACTTCGGATCCGATCCAAACTCCTTCGTAACTTTGCTTGAGCCCGATTAGGAGCAAGGAAGAATTTGAGAGAAAGAGGGAATATTAATTTAAGTCTTAATCCGAGCATGCTCAAAACTTTTTGTAGCTACTCAAATTGAAGACTTGGTGCAGGTTTCAAGGAGGGTGGTTGACCTCTATTTATATAAGCGGCTAACCCATCCCCATCTCTCATATCCGATGTGGGACTAAAGGTTTGGAGGAGAAAATTGACTTTAAGTTTAACCTTCACAAAGGCCAAACTTCAACGAATTTTCCCTCCCTCACTGTTGAGTTTCGCAAGTGCTATCCTATATCAAATCGAAAAGCACTGAACGGTGAATGCATAGAAACAAATGGGGACCCATTCCGACTTCGTTTGTCCCCTCAAAATTCCTCTCAAAATGGCCAAAAACCACAAACTTCTAGAATTTTCGTAGCCGTCAAAATAATCCATTTGGGTTCAAACCCCTAATGGTGGGGCCTACAGAGTGGGCCCCACGGGTTGACCAACCCAGCCTTGGGGCGCTGCCATGCACGTGCCCCAAGCGGGGCGATGCGCCAGAAAACATTGTCCCGGCCCAATGGGCCGGGCCAAAATTACTACTTTATTTTTTAAAACCTTTTGGGCCCCTTTGATTTTTGACCCTTCTTCTATTTAAAACTCCTTTTAAATAGGTTTTCTAGACCCATTTGGACTCCGATTTGAGTGCGGTTTTCTCCCCGACTTTCGTGAAAAAATCCTCTTCATTTCTATGCATCTTATTATTTAAAATACGATCCCAAACACTTTACGACATATTTAAATATTATTGCATCAAATGCAATTAAATCCACATCTTTAATATTTTAGACTTATATCGCAAGCTCTTTGCGACTTAATAAATTCCAATACATCATATGTATTATCTCCCTTAAAGATTTCCTTTTACTTGACGAAGGTCTCACTCTGTGTGAGACCCTACAACCTAACCCTACTACAGGTGGGGCTTGAAACCCCAGATGGAAGTGACCACGAGCAGCAGGTTCCGTCCCCGTTTCGGTATCATAATTATGAGGTTAACTCATTGACAGGAGTATTGTCGGGACCACCCTGACTGTGTCCGTGATGAATACCACCGTTTTAGTTCCTTTGTCAAAACTATGTCACCTAGTCCAGCCTAGGGTTCAGTCAAATTGTCAACCATAATAGCTTGAACTTGGTTAGTCTCCATCGGTCTTTAGTCAAATAATGTTGGACTTCTTCCAACATACTTTGGCTAAAGTTTTCACTAAAGAGCAAACCTAACCGTGCGACACTAACTCCCCATAAATGGGAGATACGAATCCTCTCTTGGTCATTCTCTCCTCGCACGCTTCAAGTGTCACCCAACTAAAGACCTTTCGACATGCCTTGCCTCGAAGCAAGGTCAGAGATCTAAATGACACCGTTCATGTACAGATTCATACAATGACCTCAAGTCTAAAGACCAACTTGACTATCATCACTAAGAGTTATCACTGACAGATTAGTTATGTTAACCATGCAATAACTCTCGTTGGGTGGTTTAGTGAATTCATTCTCCAATGAGCACATGTGTCATGTCTCCGACTTCGCCAAGTCAAACATCTATGAGATCATCGTCACCACTCCATAGTGAAGACAAAGATACAATGGTCTATCCGAAGTATAGATATCCTTTTCTCAAAACATCTATGACCACGAATGATTTTAGACTTATGCTACTAACGATCAAACAATTCTCCATGATCGAGATCCTCATCTCGATACTTGTTTGACCTCGCATTAAGTCTTAGGACTTTACTTAAGTTCTAATGTCGACTACATTATTATTAACTTAGGTAAATTCTTACCAAACAGCTTAAAGTTATTATGAACAAGACGTTTGTACACGTATACAGAGATAAATTACCTCGAGGGCATACACATCTCCTAACATCTCCCACTTGCACTCAGGCCCATTTATCTAAGTATCTCATATAGCTTTACACATAAGTCTATCTAAACTTTATGTGGTAGAACCTTTGTGAGTAAATTTGTTAAACCATCTTTAGTATAAACTTAAGTGATTTCTATGTTCATATTAGACCACACATTTGAATCTCATTCAAATAATTTTCTTGGTCCTTTGGATCCTTGTTCCAATGATACATTTCCATGCTCCAAGCTCCTTCCCTAGCTTCCTTGGTTCTTTGGCCTTGGTTTAGCTCACCAATTCTCTTGAGTGCTTCCATGATATGTTTTGAATTCTTACACTCAAGTTAAATGACATGTTTGCTAATCATCAGAACTATGCGGGGTGACACAATATCTAACAAGTGTTGGGACCCTCTGAGGAGTTTCACCAACATGGGCCCCTGTGTAGCTGGGCGATATGCAAGAAGAGTGCATAATCTTTTGAGCTTGGAAGGGAAATGTCTTTATTGAACTTGAGTTAACTGATGTGTCCATATTTTACATATATTTTCTGCATCATTTCATATCATATTCGCCTTCAAAGTCCACATTTTCATATATTATCTCGCTTCTAACGCCATATTCGAGTTTCGTATAGCTTTGTGTATTTTCAGGAATTTTGGAGCGAATTGGAGCTATTTAGGGACATGTACACATCCTACACATCCAGGACATCATTGGTGAGGTTCCATGAGAGTTTGCCGAGGCAAGAAAGAAGATTGGATGAGATGAGGAGAAGAGAGCGAGAGATGAGAACTCTAGGCCTACATGTGTTCAGTTTTCAGGGCTACTCAGTCGAGTGCATCAGCACACGACAGAGCTGAAATACAGACGTTGCTGTGGAAATAGACATGACCCACTCGACCGAGTAGACAGCTACTCGACCGAGTAGACAGCTACTCGACCGAGCAGCAAAGCCACTCGACCGAGCTAATCATCTACTCGACCCGAGTCGTAACCAAACAGAGCAGCTTTCTGGAGGGAGTTCAGAACTACAGTAGCTCGAACGAGTGGAGGGGGTACTCGACCGAGTAGCCTGTATCAGCTAGAGCCAAAGAAGTAGCAAAGCAGCATCCGCATGTAGCTCGACCGAGCGGCGCCGCTACTCGACCGAGTAGGGCGACGCGGCCAGTCAAGTTGGTGGGCCCAAGTGCCCAGATTTTTTGAGATTTTGTGGGGTCCATGCCCCTTGTATATAAGCACAATTTTAACCTTTTTTTTGGGGGGGCTTGCTTATTTTCCTTAGTTTAATTTTAGTTTTAGATCTAGAGAGAGTTTTGTGTCGTCGCTAATTGTTGAAGACAAAGTTAGGATTTTATTGATCTCTTTTGCATGGAATCTTAGATCCTTAATTCTCTGGTATTGATTATTGCATTGCGACGTTTTGGTAACGATTTCTTACTTTTCTATTGCTTTTAAATGTCTTCAATTGCGATGGTGATCTCTTCTCTTCTCGTTAAATATTTTATTGTTTTTGCTATGATTCACGAGTAGTCTTTTCTAGGGCTAATGGATTAGCCCTAAGATCTTCAGATTTAGATGTAAAGTTATGATTTTTAGGTTGTGTTGGCCTGAAAGGGAAATATTTTGGTTGATTTATCCAAAATTATAGGAGATCTCGTACTAGGATCGTGACCACGAGAGTGGCGCGATGAATTTATGGAGTATCATGTGAATTAATTAGGTAGGTTAGTAGATTCAATTAGGGTTTGTGACCACGAGAGTGGTATGGACCTTGATGGGATCTATCGACGTCCTATATTACTATTGATGACTACGAGAGTAGCGTCAATGAGAGCATACCAATCCACACATCAAAGCTCTATCGACAAGAGTGGCATGAGTGGAGATCATTCTATCCATAAGAGTGGTATGAATATTGTCGATCCTAATGCACGGATCGCATGTTACGCCTATCGCGAGAGTGGGGTATGTGTGCGATACGTTAGACCCATGGTGTGTCGAGCCATGAGTTCTGCATCTCAGATATGCCAATCCCTAATAAAGCCAATGCAACGTAAGAGTTCTAACCTAGCATCAACATCCGACGATCCTAGTGGTGAGTCCTAATGCCCTAATCTTTTATTACTGATTACAATCTTGCTTGATAGATAACCTTGCAACAACCGATCTTCTAAAATCAACTGCTAGCATTATTATAAAGAACTAGAGATTACCCAAGACCATAATATCATTCACCTCCCTGTGGGATCGATATCTTTTATACTATAACTTGACACCGTGCACTTGCGGTATCATCTGAAGTTACATTCCGGATACATCAAGTTTTTGGCACCGTTGCCGGGAAGGTAACGGTTATTACTTGGGTTATTTTCTTTATCGAAGATAATTGTTAGCGAATCTTACCATCTCTTATCTTTCCACGTTTTTATTACTTTTATTCTTTTGTTACTAACGCTTCTCTCTAGTCAATATTCTTTATAAGAAATCAGGTACGATGGAGATGCAAATGTACTGGAGCAGTGATTCTGATAGTGACTCAGATGGGTTTAGCTTCTCTCCATACCAAGCATATGGTCTTCACGACTTATGCATGAATGGAGCCATGGTCGAATATGCAGTGAGAGAGCTGTTAGATGCAGTCCGATTCATCGGAGCAGGATCATACGCGGCTGGTAATGAGAATCAACAAATGGTTATGGATCATATAATCAACAATGTCTCTGATGCAGGTACCATTGAGGATGACATCCATATAAGCTTTGAAGGGGACGTGATGCATCTCTGCACTATCGAAACTCTACCACTTGATGCATATTGGAGAGTGACTCATCAAATCGAACCACTGGATGATTCCCAGTTCTTGAGTATATTGGAAAGCCTGGTGACTAATGTATGGACCAACGGCTTGGTACAATTCCCTGCAGAGGACCCAATTGTGCAAGGACTCTCAATTTTCATTGCGAGCACCTTCAAAGATGCAGAGTCCTTGGATGGCGTCCACATCTCCAACGGAGTCTACGTACAGTAGGAGGGAGACACTCTACACTTCTATGGTGACAATATCCTTCAAACTGAGGCACACAAAAACCACGTCCATGGGGAGTACGTAGACCCCGAACAATTCAAAGGCGACATCGACCAGGGAAGCCTTCTTGACTCTACACCCGATAA
Organism: Scilla litardierei; assembly: GCA_030789695.1. Lineage (NCBI taxonomy): Eukaryota > Viridiplantae > Streptophyta > Magnoliopsida > Asparagales > Asparagaceae > Scilla > Scilla litardierei. Next base: position 425,644,844 of record CM061142.1, on the reverse strand, counting down.
TGTGTGCACGTCTGAATGTTGTATTCCTATTGACAGGTGCACTATGGAACCTGATCATATGGAGATGGACTCCACAGACGTCTACCACGATGCATCGTCGTCACCTTGCTCATCTTATGAATCCACCAACGAAGAATTCCCAACAGCTGAACTGATGATTGAGGATGCATCCCTTTCACAAGCAAGCGATGATGGAGGTACAACGCCCCCTCAGGTAGAACTAAAACCCCTTCCTGCAAATTTAAAATATGCTTCTTAGGGGAGAACTCCACCTACCCTGTCATCGTTAGTGCCTCCCTGACCGAGCCACAATTAGAAAGCCTTCTGAAAACCATCAGAGCTTATATGAAGGTGATAGTGTATATCATTGCCGATCTGAAAGGCATTAGCGAGACCATATGCACCCATAGAATCCACCTCGAGGATAAGGAAGCTACTTCCATTGAGCCTCAAAGGCGATTGAATCCTAACATGAATGAAGTAGTCAAAAAATAGGTGTTAAAACTGATAGAGGCCGATATTATCTACCCCATTTCCGACAGTAGATGGGGTTAGCCCCGTTCAGGTTGTCCCTAAGAAGGGGGGCATGACCATTGTGAGGAAAGATAAAAATGAATTGATATCCACTAGGACTGTCACGGGTTGGCGCATGTGCATTGAATATAGAAAACTCAATAAAGCCTCTAGAAAAGACCATTTTCCCCTCTCATTCCTTAACCAGATGCTTGAGCAACTTGCCAAGAACAAATATATTTGTTACCTTGATGGGTATTCCAGATTTTTCCAAATCTCATTGCATTGTGAGGACCAAGAAAAAACGATGTTTACATGTCCTTATGGCACCTTTGCATACCGAAGAATGCCATTTGACTATGTAACACACCTGTGACATTTCAAAGGTGCATGATGTCTATTTTCTCGGACTTCATTGAGAATATAATGGAAGTCTTCATGGATGACTTTTTCGTCCATGGCACCGATTTTAATGCTTGCTTAGCTAATTTGTGTAAAGTTTTAGAACGATGCCATGACAATAATTTGACTTTAAATGGGGAAAAGTGCAATTTATTGGTAACAGAGGGAGTTGTTCTTGGCCATGTGATCTCTTCTAAGGGGAATGAAGTTGATAAGGCCAAAGTTGAGGTCTTCAAGGATTTGCCGCCGCCCATTAATCTTAAGGTTATTCGTGGTTTTTAGGCCATGCATGATTTTACCGTCGCTTCATAAAAGATTTTTCTAGCATTGCTCGCCCTCTTACGGAGCTCCTTGCGAATGACGCTCCTTTTGTGTTTTCTGATGCTAGCTAGCTAGCTTTTAACAGGTTAAAGGAAGCTCTCATTTCAGCCCCTATTATACAACCATGGGATTGGAACCACCCTTTGAGTTCATGTGTGATGCTAGCGATCAAGTGATTGGAGTTGTTCTAGGCCAAAGGAAAGAAGGAAAGCTTCACGTGATATACTATGCTAGCAAGACTTTGGATAATGCTCAGAAGAATTACACCACTACAGAGAAGGAATTACTAGCCATGGTGTACTCCATCGAAAAGTTCAGATCTTATTTTTTGGGATCCAAGGTGATAGTTCACACGGATCATGCAGCAATGAAATACTTGCTAAGCAAAAAGGATGCAAAGCCATGCCTAATACGATGGATTCTCCTCCTCCAAGAGTTTGATATAGAAATCAAGGACAAGAAGGGGGCTGAAAATGTGGTGGCAGATCATCTATCGCATCTAATTCATAGGCATGGAGATGACAGCTTACCGATTGATGATTCTTTCACCGGCGAGTAATTATTTGCGACATCCTCCTCTGATGCACATTGGTACGCCAACATAGTAAACTATTTGGTGAGCGGCATAATTCCCCATGGGATGGCATCCTATCAGAGAAAGGAGTCCTTGCATGATGCTAGAAACTATTCTTGGGATGACCAGTACTTATTCAAAACATGTGCCGATGGGATCATCAGACGCTGCATTCCAAAAGAGGAGACCAATTCCATTATTTCACACTGCCACGATTAGCCTTGCGGGCCAGGGACATGCAGCAGTCACTAAAACCACATCAAAAATCCTCCAAAGCGGTTTCTCTTGGCCCACCAACTTCAGAGACGCAAATGAGTATATCAGAGCATGCGAAAGATGCCAAAGAACGGTGAATATCACGAAGAAAAATGAAATGTCCCTACAAGGCATTTGGAGATAGAGTTATTCGACTGCTGTGGTATTGATTTCATGGGACCCTTCCTATCAAGTAATGGCCACAAGTACATCTTAGTTGCAATGGACTATGTCACAAAGTGGGTGGAAGCCATAGCCACCCCAACGAATGACGCAAAGGTAGTGACCAAGTTCTTCAAGAATATAATCTTTTCCCGCTTTGGAGTTCCAAGGACGGTTATAACCGACAGGGGAGTCACTTCATTGAAAAGAAGTTCGAGACAATGCTAAAGAAGTACGGAGTACATCACAAGGTCGGTCTCGCTTATCATCCCCAAACAAGTGGCCAAGTCGAAATCTCCAATAGAGAGATCAAGAGCATCTTGGAAAAGACGATGAGCACATCAAGGAGGGATTGGTCCCAAAAGTTGAGCGACGCTCTTTGGGCATACCATACCACTTTCAAGATTCCAATCGAAACAACCCCCTACAGGTTAGTATATAGGAAAGTATGCCACTTATCGGTAAAATTGGAACATAGAGCATATTGAGCGATAAAGAAGTTGAACTTTGACTACAAGAGCACTGCCATGCGACGATTCTTGAATATCAACGAGCTTAACGAAATCTGGCGACATGCTTATGATAACGCAAGGATCTATAAGGAGAGGACCAAGGTCTATCATGATAAGCAAATCACGGTGAGGAGATACGATGTCGGTGACCTAGTACTTCTCTACAACTCAAGACTACGACTCTTCTCCGGAAAGTTGAAATCAGGATGGTTTGGCCCTAACAAGATAACAAGTATGCCACCGGGAGGTGCCATAGGGATTGAGGGGAAGAACTGCAAATTTAAGGTGAACGACCAAAGACTAAAGCCATACATAGCGGGCGAGCCGATTGAACAAAGAGAGACTTATGTTTTCGAGGCATGCCCCACCATTGATTGAAAATCTTGAGGGTGTCGAGCTTACGGCTTAAAACAAGCGCTTATCGGGAGGCAACCCGAATTTTCTTTCTTTAGCTTTATATTTTCCTTTTTCTATTCAAAAAAACCAAAATAAATATGTTTTTAATTCCTTAGAAAATAGAAAAATACAAAAAATAAAAAAATTTAATGAGTTCTTCCTTCTACAGGTTGAACTATGGAGAGAGCGCACTATACGACGAGGAGAAAGAGAAGGAACCAAGAGGAGCCAACCATAGTGCCATACTTAGCTTGGAGAGTCATAGGATGCCACTCGACCGAGCAGCTACCCTGCTCGGTCGAGCTATAATCAGCATAAGGAAGCAGCTAAAAGAGCACTCTGGAAGTCAAATGGACTCAATCGAGTAGCTTCCCTACTCGGTCGAGCTACAATCAGAGCTCTAGGAGACCAAAAATAGCACTCTGTTTCTAATTCGACTCTACCGAGTAGCTACCCTACTCGGTTGAGATACAAAAGGAGTCTAAAAGTGCTAAAAACATCGCTCTGAAAACTTAATAGACTCGATCAAGTAGCTACCTTACTCAGTCGAGCTACAAAGGGAGCAAAAAGAGCTGAAATCAATACTCTGTTTCAATTCAGCTCGGTCGAGCTGAGTAAGCAGCTCGGTCGTGCTAGGGTGCAAATTCGGGAATTAAAAATTCAAATTTTTTATAACTTCCCAGTTCGATCGAGTAGCTATCGATGCTCGATCGAGCAGCCATTAGTCAAGGGGCCCACAACTAAACCGAGCCGGACTCGGTTTATATAAAACCAAACCCGACTCGGGTTAGCCCTAATTTGAAAATCCCCCCAGCACCCGAGCTTCCTCCCTAACCCTCCGCTCGTTCCGATCGAAGTCATCGCAGTCGCCGCTGCACTCCGCCCAAGTGCCGCCTATCGCCATGACTCGGTCCGACCTCCACTCTCTCCTCGGCCCATCTATCTCCCCTCTCCCTCCCCATCTCTCTCTTTCTCTCTACGCCTTAACCCTCCCCCTACTCTCTCTGACGACTCGCCGGAGCACCGTCGCATGCCCCACCCGAGCGCCGTCGCCGACTCCGCTCAGTCCGACCACCACCCCTCCTCTCCATCTCATTTCTTCCTCTCTCTCTCCCCCCATATCTCCCCCCATCCCAAATTCAACCCCTATTTCTAATTCTTTCTAATTTAAGAACCCCGAACTGATTTATTTTCTAAATTTCCTACTGATCCTATCTTCATTATCATCTGCAGGTACGCTTGGAGATATTTGTGGAGACGATCGGCTTGGGATAGCTGGGGGGATCATTTTGGTTGAGGCTTCACACGTGCACACGCTGGTTTCTTTTGTAGTGACTATCGGTTTCGGTATATTCGCTCTACTCCTTATTTATATTATGTATATCGTTCTCACGTCGTTAGCCCACATTTGCACGATGCCTCCTAGGTTGCAGCCTAGGAAGCATCTGGCCAATAAGAGGAAGGCCTCCACCACTGGTCCCTCTTCTTCTTGGTCGCCATGCCACTGCCGTCGCTCACCCACTTTCGAGGAGCTCTTGGGCACATCCACGTCCTCATCCTCACCCTCGCGATCACTATCCCCCACGCCTCTAGCGATAGAGATCCCACTCACTACCCCCATCCCGACACCCACCACTCCCGCTCCTCCACCCCGACCTGTTTCACCACCCGCGCCCACCCTGCGGACGTATGATATTGTTTTCAGGGACGATACACACCGCGAGCATTTCTTCACCATCTCTCACTGCACCATCGTCCCGACCCGCTTCGTCCATGTCCCCAACCTCATCAGGCTGGGCATCCTACGGGGTGTCTATAGGCTTTACCAGATCATCGGTTCGACCGTCTCCTCGCCATGTACGCACGCACGTACAAGCACCTCACCCTCCAGACTGAGCTCGATCGTCCGAGTGGGTGACAACATTCGCTTCCGACTGTTTGACCGTGATGTAGTGGTCACGTACACCATGATCTACGCACACTTTTGTTTCCCTGCCATCCCCGACCCATCCCTTTCCTACTCCCCAGACTACGAGCATACCACGTTCGACGCTGAGCAGTTTTGGCGTCGTATCACTGGCCTCCTAGGATATAGCCCTAGTAAGGCTAAGTCTTCAGACATAGTCCACCCCTGCCTCTGTTACTCCCAGTGCCACCTAGCCACCACTGATCGGTCCATATTTTACCCCTTTTTTCTGCATGTTTGCATGCCATTTAGATTGCTCATATTAAGATTTTCACGATTATTCGATGATATTGCGTTACTTTTCACTATTTCTTGTTTTTGTCGGATTTCAGGAAATATGGAGCAATTGGAAGTAAAAATGAGCTTAAAGGACTTGCACGCGTAATGGAGCATCGTTTATGGCCTTATTGAGGAGTTATTAGCGCTAGAGGATGAGTGGAGAATGAAAGAATTTGATAGAAGCGACGAGGAGGAGAACGGAGAAGATTGGGCATTTATAGCATGCCACTCGGCCGAGTGAAGCACACACTCGGCCGAGCAAGAAAGCCCACTCGGCCGACCAGAACGGATACGTGCACAATATTTTTCAGCGTATACTCCGCCGAATGACAAAGTCCTACTCGGCCGAGTGAGGAAGCTCACTCACCCGAGTACGTCAGGGAAATTTTCCAGAGAAGAGGCCGAATCTACTGCGATTCCCAGAGACCTGTCGATGGCCTACTCGGCCGAGTACACATTACCACTCAGCCGAATGATGAAAGCTACTCGACCGAGCCACCCCCAAAGACAGACCCCTGAGGACCTCAAAGTTACTGTTTTTCTACAGGGTCTGTCACTCGTCCGAGTAGAGAAGTCCACTCGACCGAGTGAAGAATCCCACTCGGCCGAGTGACGCCGATGACACACACGCCCAGATTTTCAGATAGTCTTTCACTATTTTAAAATCTGTTATCATTCCAACAATCAAAGTATTTTTCTCATATTTTTTATGGATAGTAGACTTCATGATGGTTTCAACGCTGCCAAGAACACGCCAATCGGAGGTCGGATGAAATCTGGAGAATTTCTGCAAGTTGACGCTGCAGTGCTGGAATTTCCACTCGGCCGAGTCAGATTGCCACTCGGCCCGAGTGGCAGCGGGGGTTAGGGCTATTTTTGGGCACGAATTTGAAGGGTTTTTAGGGTTATTTGCTAGGGTTTTGGGAGGCTATATAAGGGGTTTGTAGCCGTCATTAGAGGGGAGTTCCATGATGTTTTCTTAGACTCTATTTTAGAGGTTAGGCCTGTAGGAATATGATGCCCTCGAGGCCATTTATTCCTGTGTGAATAGCACAAACATCTTGTTCGAAATAACAGTAAGCTGTTTGGTAATAATTTATCTAAGTTATTTTATAATTAGATATCGACTTAGGTAAAGTCCTGAGACTTTATGCAAGGTCAAACGGGTATCGAGATGAGTATCTCGATCATGGAGAAACGTTTGACCGTCTGTAGCATAAGTCTGAAATGGTTCGTGGTCGTAGATGTTCTGAGACAAGGATATCGAAACATCGGACAGACCATTGTGTCTTAGTCTTCACCGTTTAGCGGTGGCGATGATCTCATGATCGCTTGACTTGGCGAAGTCGAAGACGAGACACAGGTGCTCATTAGAATGAGTTCACTGAACGATCCACTAGCGTTATCATATGGTTATATTGACCAATCTGTCAGTGATAACTCTGAGTGATGATAGGATAGTTGGTCTTTTGACTTGAGGTCATTTTGACGGACCTGTGCGTGAACGGTGCCACTTAGATCAACTGACCTAGCTTCGAGGCAAGGCCTGTCGAAAGGTCTTTTGATTGGGTGTCACTTGAAACGTACGAGGCGAGTAATGACCAAGAGAGGATTCGTCTCTCCCGGTCAATGGGAGTTAGTGTCGTAGAGTTAGTTCGGTCTTTAGTAAAAACTCTGCGCAGAGTATGTTGGAAGAAGTCCAACATTAGTTGACTAAAGATCGATAGAAACTAACCGGAGTCAAGTTATAGGGGTTGACAGTTTGACCGTACCCTAGACTTGATCTGCGCGACATATTTAAGACGAAGAGACTATAACTACGGAATTCATCACGGAAACAGTCAGGTGGTCCCGACAATACTCATGTCAATGAGTTAACCACATAATGATGATTCCTGAAGCAGGGACGGCAACCACTGCTCGTGGTCACTGCCGTATAGGGCTTCGAGCCCAACCTGTTGTAAGGGTCAGGCTGTAGGGTCTCACACAGAGTGCTAACGCTTCGTCTAGTAATAGGTAGAAATTAGTTAGGGAGAATATTTGCATTTGATGCAAAAGAAGAGATAATTGCATTTGATGCAATATGATAATTTAAGCTTAGATAGGGACTATTTTGCATTTGATGCAAAAGCGATTAAATGTGTATTAAATTGTTTAAATACAATATTTAATAAAATAAACGCAAGGAAAAGTTCACGGGTAAGACGGGAATGTCCCGGTCTAGACCCAGGTTCAAACGGCATCCAAAACGGACGCCGGATGATCAAGTTAAAGCCAAAATACTAGACCCAGGCAGAACAGGCTGCCTGGGCTAGCCCAGGTGCTGCCTGGGCTAAGCCCAGGCTCGGCCTGGGCTAGCCCAGGCGCCTGGGCTCTGCCCAGGCGCCTGGGCTCTGCCCAGGCCCGCCTGGGCTCTGCCCAGGCGCGGGCCTGGGCAAGCCCAGGCCCGCCTGGGCTCTGCCCAGCGCCTGGGCAGAGCCCAGGCGCGGGCCTGGGCTCGCCCAGGCCGCCTGGGCGAGCCCAGGCACGGACCTGGGTTCGCCCAGGCGGCTGGGCGAGCCCAGGCGCGACCTGGGCTCTGCCCAGGCGCGATTTGGGCAGTTTTTGGCATGTGTGGGGCCCACCCATGGGCCCCACCTCTAGGGTTTTGAACCCTAAGTGTGCTGAATCAAATGACGGCTCGTTTTTGTGAAAAACTAGCCTAGGGCTGATCTTTGGACACTCAATTGGAGGGTCAAACGAACTCCGATTGACGAACCGTTTTTTCCTATGCGTTCACCGTTGAACGCTTGTCGTATTGATAGGTTGTATCGATCTTGAAGCTCAACGGTGAGTGAGTTAAAATTCACGAAAGTTTGCACTTCGTGAAGTGCAAACTAACTTGATTTTTATTAACTCATTGTTTAGTCCCACATCGGATTTTGAGAAAAGGGGAGAGTCCGCCGCCTATATAAATAGGGGTCTCCCCCCTTTCTCAAAAGTCGTCCCAAGCTCTAGATCTGAGCGGCTCTCGTAAATGTTGGAGCACGCTCGGATCTTAGCTTAAATTAAATATTTCTCTATCTCCCTAAAAATTTCTGCCTTACTCCTGCGGGCTCTGGCAAAGCCTCAAAGGAGTTCGGATTCTGGATCCGAAATCTTGGCGGAGGTTTCACTCGCGTGAAACTTTCTTCGGCGGTTGGTTGGCTCGGCGGCACGGGGATTGATCGCCTCGGGATGCGGAGCGGTTCGAGGAGCGGTTCGGGGAGCGGTTCAAAGGAGCGGCTCGGCGTGGGACGGGAGCAGCTCGGAAGACGGCGCGGAACATCTCGCCTGCTCCAGGGCTGAGATTCCGGGTATGTGGTTAAAGTAGTTTATTAGCATTAGTTTAATTTAATCGCAGTAGGCTAGATCCTTCTTGGGATGGTCAGACCCATCCCAAGACGGCATAGATCTTGGCATAGGGTCTTGGACCTTAGGGCCAAGTTAAAATTGTTTTAACTTGCATGTTAATTTAGATTAACTGTTTTTCTTCCGCTGCTTTTGATTTTCCTGTCTATGTTCCGTCCGACTTAGGACGGGACTAGAATTTTTGTGCCCTAAGGGAACGCCCAATCCCCTACAGTGGTATCAGAGCCTAGGTTTGCGTAGCGATCTAGGTACTGCGATTTTATTAAACGTGTTTAATGCTTTTAAATACTTTTTTAATTTAAAATGTTTTTAAAATTATGAGATAAATTTTAAAAATGTTTTAGATGTTCTAAAATTTTCCTTTGAAATTTTTGAACATGGAAATTTTTAAAATGACGTTTTAAAATTTATGTGATAACTCTTAAAACTAATTTTTTTTAAAAAAAAAAGTTTAAAATTTATTTTGGATGCCTAAAAATTGTTATATGATAAATTTTTAAGCATGAAAATTTTAAAATGATGATTTTAAGTTTATGTAAAATTGATTTTAAGGCTTTAAATGTTTATGCGATAAATTTTTTAAACGTAGCATGCAAATTAGTGATTTTAAAATTAAGTTTTTTTTTATGAGATAAAAATAAAATAATTTCAAAATCATATTTTAAATTTAATTGTTAAATTTATGTTTGCATGCAGAAAAAGTTTATGCGATAAACTTAGTATATTTAAATGTTAAATAGTTGTGCACTATCTTTATGCGATAAATTAGTGTAGCTTTATTTTTATGGCTTGTTAATCTTGTCCCTTATTTGATAACACAAGACAACCTCTTAGGTTAGCCATTAAAAATGATTAAAATTTATTACTTGAATTTTAATGACATGCTATGTTTTAATAAATCATTAACAACAATATTAAGACCTAATTCCTGATTAGGGTAGTCCTTTAAATGAATTTTCAATTCTAATTGTTATAATTAATTTTCATTAAAGGACTTCGCTTCTAGCGTTGTTAATAAAATTTATTAAAATCCTAATAACGATTAGGGTAGCACGTGAACCTTATAGTTGATAAGGACTTAATAAAAGTTATTAAACAAATCCAAAAAAATTTGAATTTAAGGATTCAACTAGTTGATAGGATTAATTAGTTGTTAATAAAAGCTGTTTAGTCTATGGCATACATACAAAAATGACAAGCTTCATTCAATGGACCATGATCCAGTCAATGTGCTTGGCTAAGAGTTCTGGGTCAACCCTTGCTAGTCCAAGGGGTAGTGATCCTGGCTTAGTCAATTCCCTGGCTGAGTTCCGCTGGACCGCAATGTCGCGAATCATGATTGTATGACACCCTGGACTATATCTAAGTCAAATACGTTAATGATCTTTTTCAAGATTAGCCGTAGCCCTCCTTGTTTTAGGGGTTAGTAACTATAGGACCCGCGTTATAGTTGTTGAGATACACTCAAGCTGTAACCTGGCAATCTTATAGGAACCAACTTCTTAAATACATAAGATGAAATCTTGACTAACCCTAACCGTCGTCTCGTACCCCGAGCGCCGGCGTAAGTTAAGTCAACGATGAAGTCTGACTAGATGTAGTCTAAGACCTGACCCAAACCGACGTGTCGTGCATACACCGAGCTGAGGGGCGAGTCAGGCTAGACATGAAAACAAGGGTCCGACTAGACTAGACATTGTGATTTGGATGAGCACACTCATGATCACGAATGGCTAGGGGCAAAAACCGATTAAGAGAGTCATATCCGATATGATCGATGAAGAGTCATCTTCCGATCGCAGAGTCAATCAACTTGTTGAGCTACACTCAAGGTTGTTTAGACTCAAGGTGATTGGAACTCTTACCCATTAATTTTTAATTCGATTAAATCGTTCGTTATTAAGCTTTAAAACGATCGTAAAAATAGTGGGAGGGTATAGATAGATAGAAGCCAATCTACCTATATTTAATATTGAACATATGCTAAAACTAGGGCAAGACTATGTTTATCGTAGGAATTAAAATATAATATTTTAATAAGTTAAATGGTCAAAAGTTGATCAATTGAATATCAAGTTAAATTCTAATTGATATAATTAAACTATATTCTCATTGACATTAAATGACCTTCTAAAGAACAGACTTAAGAAATGTGATTTCATTAAGTTCAGGGTCCAACAAATAAATTAAAAGCTACATGTCACTCGTCTCTATATGAGGCAGCTTGAACATATAGGACATTCAAAGTATGTTTCTCCCTACAACTTGTCGAGCTACCCTCAAGGTTGTATGGACAAACAATTTTGATCCGCAAAGTTCGAAAATTCGATCAAACCGTTTGACTCGAATACGAGTGCATGAGCGGTGCAAGAATATGTATCCCAACCGGATCTTGAGACTAGCAACTTCTTGAGCTACACTCAAGATTGCAAAGCTCAAGCGTTTGGATACATAAGTTGCTTGCAAAGCTATTTATTTATGTTGATATCTAAATATGATTTAGAAAAGGAAGAAGGCACTTCGGAAAGTCAATTGAGAAAGTTAGTTTAATTTATCATTAGTACAGGCATAAGTAGGAGGAAATGAAAATGTGACATATTTTGATGTCACGATTTCAGAATGAATTGTCATACAAAAGACGTTTAACACATTTTGACGAATGTCGTCACATTGCTTCTGAAGTAATGTTTTGCGTCAAGTAATTTGTAAATAACTAAATATATATTAAATGTTAATATATAAATACACAAGATAGTAGCAAACTTATATGGTAAAATTAGACTAGGCCGTATCTAGAGATTAAGCTTCACAAGTCACATAAAGAGGGGTCTGACCTCTCGTATTATGAAGTCTACGGACACTTGTGAGTCTTAGCCTCTTAGATACAATGGCCGAAACCCATCTGTGAGACAGTGGGAGAATGAGTTGTCGAACTCAGTCTAGTACATACTGATGTACCTGAGTCTAGATTAACCAAAATAAGTTATTCGTATATTTTATTAAGACACGTGTTCTTGATGAAACACAAGTCTGATAAAATAAAGAACGAAATGACTAAAGTATTTAAACTGATTCGATTAGATCGAATGGTCAAATACTTTGCTAAATAAAAATCTTGTGAAATTAAAAGAAAATGTGATTTTCTCTCAGATCAAGTCTGTTAACACATCGGTGTGTTAAAAGGTATGAATCACACTTAATTAGATTTAATGTGATCCATTGTAAGTGACTCTGAGTTAAGTCCTCCCTCTGGGTTAAGCCCCAGATAGTAATGCCTAGGTTTTGATAAAGTTCTATGAGAACATTATCAATAATATATTCAATAAATCAATCGTAAGGAAGTTGTATTATTACTCGAATCTCGTGAGACGGATTGTCGAGTTAGACATCATAACTGATGATGACTTAGTCAAACTTCTAGGATGAAATTCGGAGTAGTAACTCCGATTTAAAACTTGATGCAGGTCCGTGTGCGTAAATAAATTTGAGAATTTGGTTTACGTGCCCAAGGAAAATGTTTCCTCACTTTCTGTAAGTAAATCTTTAAGTTGAAAGATTGGTGCAGAAAAGGAAATAGTGAAGTACAATCTTGTTGGACGGGAACGGTTTTCATCCTAATTTCTTTAAAACGGATTATGATGAAACCGGTTTCGCCAACAGATGTGTACAGATCTACTCGGACCAAAGCCGATGTAAAACGCTTAAGTTGACCGTGAAAATTGGAGCATTCACTTATAAGTTCGTTTTTCTAAATATGATTTAGACGAACCAACTTATATGAATTGGCCAGAGAATTTTCAAGGTCAGTGGGAGCGTGTAAATTACATGCGAGACATCAAAGAGATGGAACATATATTTTCAAAGAGTTTGATTATTTATCAGAAATGAATATGAAGCATTTGAAATGACCAATAACTAATTTAAAATTATTATCGCAAAGATACGATGAACTGTATAAGATCCAGGGAAATAAAGTATTATAGATTCCGATAGACCAAGTGAATTATTTGAATGAGATTCAAAAGGTTGGTCTAAACATAAACATAGAAACCCCTTAAGTCTATAGTGTAGACGGTTTTAGCAGATCCACTCACGAAGGCTCTACCACATGAAGTCGGGAAAACTTATGTGTAAAAACGATATTAGATATCGAGATAAATGGGCCTGAGTGCAAGTGGGAGATGTAGGAATATGATGCCCTCGAGGCCATTTATTCCTGTGTGAATAGCACAAACATCTTGTTCGAAATAACAGTAAGCTGTTTGGTAATAATTTATCTAAGTTATTTTATAATTAGATATCGACTTAGGTAAAGTCCTGAGACTTTATGCAAGGTCAAACGGGTATCGAGATGAGTATCTCGATCATGGAGAAACGTTTGACCGTCTGTAGCATAAGTCTGAAATGGTTCGTGGTCGTAGATGTTCCGAGACAAGGATATCGAAACATCGGACAGACCATTGTGTCTTAGTCTTCACCGTTTAGCGGTGGCGATGATCTCATGATCGCTTGACTTGGCGAAGTCGAAGACGAGACACAGGTGCTCATTAGAATGAGTTCACTGAACGATCCACTAGAGTTATCATATGGTTATATTGACCAATCTGTCAGTGATAACTCTGAGTGATGATAGGATAGTTGGTCTTTTGACTTGAGGTCATTTTGACGGACCTGTGCGTGAACGGTGCCACTTAGATCAACTGACCTAGCTTCGAGGCAAGGCCTGTCGAAAGGTCTTTTGATTGGGTGTCACTTGAAACGTACGAGGCGAGTAATGACCAAGAGAGGATTCGTCTCTCCCGGTCAATGGGAGTTAGTGTCGTAGAGTTAGTTCGGTCTTTAGTAAAAACTCTGCGCAGAGTATGTTGGAAGAAGTCCAACATTAGTTGACTAAAGATCGATAGAAACTAACCGGAGTCAAGTTATAGGGGTTGACAGTTTGACCGTACCCTAGACTTGATCTGCGCGACATATTTAAGACGAAGAGACTATAACTACGGAATTCATCACGGAAACAGTCAGGTGGTCCCGACAATACTCATGTCAATGAGTTAACCACATAATGATGATTCCTGAAGCAGGGACGGCAACCACTGCTCGTGGTCACTGCCGTATAGGGCTTCGAGCCCAACCTGTTGTAAGGGTCAGGCTGTAGGGTCTCACACAGAGTGCTAACGCTTCGTCTAGTAATAGGTAGAAATTAGTTAGGGAGAATATTTGCATTTGATGCAAAAGAAGAGATAATTGCATTTGATGCAATATGATAATTTAAGCTTAGATAGGGACTATTTTGCATTTGATGCAAAAGCGATTAAATGTGTATTAAATTGTTTAAATACAATATTTAATAAAATAAACGCAAGGAAAAGTTCACGGGTAAGACGGGAATGTCCCGGTCTAGACCCAGGTTCAAACGGCATCCAAAACGGACGCCGGATGATCAAGTTAAAGCCAAAATACTAGACCCAGGCAGAACAGGCTGCCTGGGCTAGCCCAGGCGCTGCCTGGGCTAAGCCCAGGCTCGGCCTGGGCTAGCCCAGGCGCCTGGGCTCTGCCCAGGCGCGGGCCTGGGCTCGCCCAGGCCGCCTGGGCGAGCCCAGGCACGGACCTGGGTTCGCCCAGGCGGCTGGGCGAGCCCAGGCGCGACCTGGGCTCTGCCCAGGCGCGATTTGGGCAGTTTTTGGCATGTGTGGGGCCCACCCATGGGCCCCACCTCTAGGGTTTTGAACCCTAAGTGTGCTGAATCAAATGACGGCTCGTTTTTGTGAAAAACTAGCCTAGGGCTGATCTTTGGACACTCAATTGGAGGGTCAAACGAACTCCGATTGACGAACCGTTTTTTCCTATGCGTTCACCGTTGAACGCTTGTCGTATTGATAGGTTGTATCGATCTTGAAGCTCAACGGTGAGTGAGTTAAAATTCACGAAAGTTTGCACTTCGTGAAGTGCAAACTAACTTGATTTTTATTAACTCATTGTTTAGTCCCACATCGGATTTTGAGAAAAGGGGAGAGTCCGCCGCCTATATAAATAGGGGTCTCCCCCCTTTCTCAAAAGTCGTCCCAAGCTCTAGATCTGAGCGGCTCTCGTAAATGTTGGAGCACGCTCGGATCTTAGCTTAAATTAAATATTTCTCTATCTCCCTAAAAATTTCTGCCTTACTCCTGCGGGCTCTGGCAAAGCCTCAAAGGAGTTCGGATTCTGGATCCGAAATCTTGGCGGAGGTTTCACTCGCGTGAAACTTTCTTCGGCGGTTGGTTGGCTCGGCGGCACGGGGATTGATCGCCTCGGGATGCGGAGCGGTTCGAGGAGCGGTTCGGGGAGCGGTTCAAAGGAGCGGCTCGGCGTGGGACGGGAGCAGCTCGGAAGACGGCGCGGAACATCTCGCCTGCTCCAGGGCTGAGATTCCGGGTATGTGGTTAAAGTAGTTTATTAGCATTAGTTTAATTTAATCGCAGTAGGCTAGATCCTTCTTGGGATGGTCAGACCCATCCCAAGACGGCATAGATCTTGGCATAGGGTCTTGGACCTTAGGGCCAAGTTAAAATTGTTTTAACTTGCATGTTAATTTAGATTAACTGTTTTTCTTCCGCTGCTTTTGATTTTCCTGTCTATGTTCCGTCCGACTTAGGACGGGACTAGAATTTTTGTGCCCTAAGGGAACGCCAAAATCCCTACAGATGCCTTAGGCCCCCTCTTGGATCTAAAAGCTTGTATTTGGATTGAAGATCTTCATCAAAGCTAAGTATTTGTTCTTGTTATTTGAATCTTTGTTTTTTTCTATCTTTTTTTATGCAAGCAATGATTTTTATTGATTCTCATATCGTTATTGCTATGCTTGAGTAGATTTGTTGTTCTAGGGCATGGGGATGAACCCTATGGATCTAATTTCAGATTTGTGATGAATTTATCTCTTTGTTGCTGGAATTGCTAAAGAGGTTAGGTTGTGATTGATTTATTACGGATAGCTAGGAATTTCCATCGATTTGGGATTTGTAAGAGATTGGATTCCGATCGATGGGAAGGCCTAGATATTCGATTTAGATTTATAATCGAGATTGACTAGACTTGGTTTGCAATAGATTTGACCAAAGCTAGGATTTTTATTATAAATCTATACCCATATTCATTTGCAAGAGATTGGACGAATACGAACTATCACAACCTAGATCGTAACTCGAGTTTGCACGAGAGTGGGCTCGATGAGCGATTGGACGATGATGTCGATCTTCATGCTAGCGGCTTAGGTTAGGGTTTGCATGAGAGTGGGCCCTAATCTAGGTTGCTATAGACCGGCAATAGTGAGAGAGCGTGAGCTTGGTTCTATATTCAGTTACGACTAGTTCACCTCAAGGCAAGTCTAGTAATATTGAGATTCACTATTCATAATGATGCATGACGATCCGTAGTGGGGATTTCCTAGCTCTAGACACTTCTATTATATTATATTTGAATCGATATTTTACCCAACATCTTTATCACCGACACCGACATCCATCACCATTGTCATTACATCATTCCATAACCATCTCCACCAATAAAACATTCGTAGTCAAACCAACCTAGGATAGATTGGAGCCAACACCACCTCCTCGTGTTCGATACCCGCTCGCCACTTGACCATGCACTTGCGGTAAAACTACAATCGTTCTCCGGGTGTATATCCGGGGCCGATCAAGTTTTTGGCGCCGTTGCCGAGGAGGTGTTTCCCGTTGGGTGCCAATTTGTCACAATTAGATTGATTAGACTACGAAAAAAAATTTAAAAAGAAATTTTCATCCCGCCACCATTACTACCATTTTTATATTCTTTTGTGACACTGATATTTTTCTCTAAGTATTTATCTTTGTTTATCAGGTGTTATGGATGGTTTTATGTGGACAACAGATTTTGAGGAGCAAGCATTTCGAAACTTATTGGAGGGCCTCTTGGAGTCAGTGAGGTTCACCAGTCCAGAGAGCATTACAGTAGGTGATGCATTTGATCTACGATTTGTAGATTTTGTTATGAACCATGTTTCAGATGCAGAAACAATTGAGGATGACATCCATGTCAGTCTTGAGGGGGATAGACTAAATTTTTGGATTGCTCGTGGGCATTCCCCTCCACATGATGCATCCCAACAAGTTGACACACATGCGCAGCCAGCATCACCATTCCAGAGAGAGCCTACATTGATAGTTCACGAGGAGGCCTCACATGTGGAGCCAGAGCATTGCATTACGGAGGCAGCACTTTAGGACAAGGGTAACTTCATTCAGATAAATCCAGAGTCTTGCCCACCGGTAGTTGAGCTTCCGCAAGCACCTCTACCTTCTGCTGAGGCTGTGATCATATGGACCATACATTTTTATGCGTACCCGGATGAGATTCTTGGATGGTAGGCTGAGGACATTAATGCTTCCACCTCTGAGGAGACAACGGTGCCAGGCACAGATGCAGCCACTTCTGATGAGAGAACTGCGATGAGACACTCGGGACGTGTTGCTGCAGAGCCGAATTGCACCGTCATCACTCCCCCACCCATAGATACAGCTAGTCCATACGATGAGTGGATGGATGGAGATGATTTAGATGGAGAAGACATTGATGTTATTTACCTCGCAGAGTCGAAGCATGCTTTTGAGGAGGCCTTACACACAGAGCCAGAGCTTATCACCGAGGAGGTCATGCGTCAGGACGAGGACACATCCATTCATGAGGATCCTGAGCACTATCCTCCTCTATTAGAGCTCCCGCAGCCATCTCATCCTTCCATTGATGCCGAGGACTATCCCACAGAGCTTATGGCTCCCTTTCAGGGAGATCTCATCACCCCCTCATCTCCTACATTTGATTCCCCTCCCGTGTATGATGTTTTTTGTGATTCAGATTTTGACGACTCATCGTGCCTTTTGCAGGATACACATACATATGAAAAAAGGTACAATGGGATGTATACGAGGAGGAGAGCGAGGAGTTAGCACCCATAGACGCATATGAATATGATCAATAGGTGCGCTGGGATGAGTCTGACGATGATGAGGAGCATCTTGATGAGGTCCACACCTATGATCTAGATTTACCTGAGCAGCATAGAGAAGACACTATGGAGACAGCTATCACGGCATGTGAGGATATTGGATAATTTCCAGGGAAGTATCGTCCACCATTATTTATTCCATATATTTCTATAGACGATCCTCTTTGGGATGCTTTTATTATGAGGGTGAATTTTTTGCTGTGAACTGATGCATCCTATTCTCTGCATGGTACAGATGGAGTCCTTGTGGGAATGCTGGAGGATGCATTGCTGAAGTTCGTTGGTGTCCATGGACACACGCATCTGGCAGAGCCACGGAAGGAGCAGTTGGAGCAATTGCCTGCACCGGCAAAGATACTGGATCCGCCTTTTGCTATAGATGATATCAATCCAGTAGTGTAGAAAATTTTATGCTTTAAATAAACACGAATCCTCTCGACAGCGAGAGGACCGTATAGATTTGCTTGAATAATTATTACCTCATATGACGGCAACAAAAATTTTTACACCCCAAACCCATTATATATAGTAATTGCCGTCTTTATATTTTGATGTGTCACATCCTTTTTGCTCACCACCCATCAAGCATTTCTTTCAAGTGAATACTCACATTCTTATTCGTTTGACTCAATCTCGCTTAGCAAAGCCATGACATATTTGATCGAGTCATTTGAATAAGATTGTTTAGCATAAGCTTGGGGGAAAGCGCTCTCATGCATCATTACATGTGCATGTAGTTGCATTAGGATTTCATGTCATTCATTTCATCATTTTTCATTCACCTCCCTCATATTTATCGTTTTTCCTCATATTTTTCCTTTTATGATCACATTGAGGATGAAGGATCATGTCAAAACAATGATGTTAGGATCGAATGAAGAGGAGAGACTTACGTTCGCGTACGCGGCACCGTAGTCTCTGAACTTCGCCCTCGAATTCGCCACAACGGTCGGTACTTCGTCACGGAGTATCGAAGCAGCGTTTCACCGTCTAAATCTCTATTTAGAAGAAGAATTTAATGGAAAGGGAGAAGAAGAACATAAGTTGCCTTATGCAAACTTATGGCATGGATGGAATCGTGTAAAAGCCTTACCCTTGGGCCCTATTTATAGGCTTTAGGGGTAGTTATTGTAGGAAATAACTACATATAAGCTTATTAGCCTATATTAGCCCTTTTACTTATCCTCTTCTTCATTCACTTATCAAGTGCCTTTATGCACTTATAAAGTGATTTTTTTTCCACTTATCGGTGGTCCTTTTCACACGCGAAAAGGTTCCCTTCGTGCACGCTTTCGTGCACACGACATCTGAGGTCCATAGACCCTCATACATCCCCTCATGAGTGTATACATGTCGTCCATATCCAACATCTCCCACTCACACTTGAGGGGATTGTAAGAAAACATATTTTCCTTTAGCTCTTCTGTTTATCATACCGAGAAATAGACCATGTAACCGTCATGCGTATAGAGTCCGCTGTTGTGCACTTGTTAGAGATACACAACACTCCTCGAGGTGCAAAGTTGAGTAGATCAACGCATGCTTTACCCTAGATTATTTCTTCACATTTCTTATACTTTATATTCAATAATTGAATCCCATCTGGATTACAATTGGCCGGCCAGCTTTGAATCTTTAAAGTCCAAATGTGAATATGAAATTAATCTTCCTCTTCTTGCGATCCTTTCGATCTTGACTTGACTCACTTTTCTAACATGCCCCGCCGGACCGAATTGATATAGTCCATAAGCAACATGCTAAGATAGCGATTACCCAGTCAAATCTAAAGGAACCAATTAGAGTCCATTAGGGTAAGAAGTTAAGACCCATGTGGTCTTTGGGTTTCACATAATAGTAAATACAATTACTATTCTAACCCGATGGTCAAATGCATACGTAGTATGAATACGTATTACAACATCACTCCTTTCCCAGGAAGCGTATGTCTTAATGATGTTGTAAGGATGATGATCAGACACCACAATGTCTGACTTTTAGTCCCTTTTACTACTCAAATAATCTTATGGACCCACATCCCGCATAAGACAGATAGGATTTCAAAAAAAATCCTCTTAGATCTTTTGTAAGCATCCATATGATGCAGATCTTTCATACGAACATTTTGTTTAAGTCATGACTCTAAATCATCCGTCTGACGATTTTGACTTTAAATAGGTCTCATCTTTATTTTATCCGTCTGTTAGAATAAAGGCGGTTGCTCATGTGAGAGAGCCAACCTCAATCTGTCCGACATACTAGAAAATACAGCTGAGATAAAAGAAATGTACACAAACATTTTCAAGAAACTCATATGCAATGTTGAAAAGAACTTATTCTTTTATTAAATTTGATCTTTCATAGACATGGGAATTTACATTGGTACAACTCAGCTCTTACGCAATCCTTGAGATGATAAGTGTTTGTAAAACACATCTCTGGGGATCGCCTTCGTAAGCGGATCCGCTATCATCTCATGTGTAGATATGTACCTAATATCTACCTTCTTGGTCTTATCATAGTCTTTTGCAAATTTGTAGCTGATATCAATGTGTTTGGTCTTACAATGGAATTTTGGATCTTTGACATAGGCTATAGATGCTTGACTGTCACTGTGTATTGGTACAGCACCTGAGTCACTTGCATCAATTAGTCTGTCTAAGAACTTCCTAAGCCAAACAGCTTCTTGGACTGCCATGCTAAATGCTACAAACTCGGCTTCCATAGTTGAAAGTACGATGCAGGATTGTTTCTTGCTACTCCAGGATATTGCACCAGATCCGAGTAGAAAAACATATCCTGAGGTCGATCGTCGCTCATCGAGATCACCCGCCCAATCAGCATCAGTGTAGCCTTCGAGCCTCAAGGCATCTCCTTGATAGCATAAAGCATAGTCTGCAGTTCCTTTAAGATACCGCATTATTCTCTTAACCGCTTTCCAGTGAACTTGCCCTGGATTGGATTGGTAACGACTTGCCATTCCAACGGCAAAACAGATGTCCGGTCTTGTACACATCATAGCGTACATAAGACTACCAACTGCACTGGAATATGGAACTTTTTCCATAATTTCCTTTTCCTTTTGGTTCTTTGGACACGATTTCAGACATAAATTATCGCATTTGCTTATTGGAGTATCAATGGACTTGCAGTCCTGCATATTAAAACGTTCTAGAACCTTCTTTATATAAGTCTCTTGTGAAAGAGAGAGAAGTTTCTTTGAATGATTCCTTGAAATCTTAACTCCAAGGATATATGCGGCTTCTCCCATGTCTTTCATCTCAAAAACTGATGAAAGCCAAGCCTTGATATCCATCACAAAGCCCTTGTCGTTTCCGGCTATTAAAATGTCATCTACATATAAAGAAATAATAACATACTTGCTCTTAATCCTCTTAATATATACACAATTATCTTCATCAAGCATGAAAAAACCATTTGATAAGACAACTTCTTGAAATCGTATATACCATTGCCTCGAGGATTGTTTAAGACCATATATGGACTTACGAAGTTTACAAACCTTATGTTCGTTTCCTTCTTTTACAAACCCTGTTGGTTGTTCCATATAGACCTCCTCGTCCAATTCTCCATTGAGAAAGGCAGTCTTTACATCCATTTGATGTAATTCGAGGTCTAAGCAAGCTACCATAGCAAAAATCAAGCGAATCGAGGTAAAACGCACAACAGGTGAGAAGGCCTCTTCGTAGTCTATCCCTTCCTGTTGCGTAAAACCTTTTGCGACAAGGCGAGCTTTATATCTGTCTATAGAGCCATCAGCCTTATGCTTGATCTTGAGAACCCATTTGTTCCCAATAGCTCTACGTCCTCTGGGTAAGTCAACCAAGTCCCAGACTTGGTTAACCTTCATGGATTCTAATTCCTCCTTCATCGCTTCTATCCATTTGTCTTTTGCAGGGCATGATACAGCCTGTTTAAAAGTAGCAGGCTCGTCATCTTCTTGTAGTAAAGTCATAAAGGTTTGTGGGAATTCATCCTCAAATCTTAGAGGAGCTAACCTTGTACGACTACTACGTCGTATTTGAGATTCTTCAAGTCCTTGTTGACTCGAATTTAGATCAATTCTAATATCACTCCCACTTGGAATGTCGTTAGAAATGCTCCCACTTGGATCATTATTCCTGTATGGAATAGGATTCGCATCATTCGTATCATCCATTGGTGAAGGTTGAAACGTATTTTCGTCTTCACCAAGAATTCTCCCACTCGAATGAGGTAATCCTTCTTGATCATAAATCTCAAATAGAGATAAGTCCTGACTTATCTCGCCCTGTCTTGGAAACTCGTTTTCCAAGAAAGTGACATCCCTCGACTCAAATTCAATTAGTCCTCCATTGTCTTTTTGACCAATGAAAACATAACCTTTGGAGTTTTCTGCGTATCGTATAAAGATACATTTCCTCCCCCTTGGCCCAAGTTTGCCATACTTATGGGAGGAAATATATGCATAGGATGCACATCCCCAAGGTTTTAAAATGCTTAAGTCAGGAGACCTTTGGTTCCACAACTCATAAGGAGTGGAGCTAACTGATTTCGAGGGTACGCGGTTTAAAATGAAAGCGGCCGTCAATAATGCATCACCCCAAAAGGTGAATGGCAAGTTGGCTTGCGCCATCATTGAACGGGCCATTTCCATTAAAGTCCTATTTCTCCTTTCTGCAACACCATTTTGTTGCGGAGTATACGTCATAGTTACCTGATGAACTATGCCTTTTTTATCACAAAGTTCCTTAAAACTTGTTGATTAGTATTCACCGCCACTATCGGTTCGCAAGACCTTAATCTTGCGATCTAATTGATTTTCCACCAAACTCATATAGTTTTTAAAGCAGGTTAATGCTTCACTTTTGTGGGATATCAAATAGATATGACCGAATTGGGTGAAGTCATCAATAAAAGTGATGAAATAGGACTTTCCGCGTCTTGTCTTGACATTCATCAGACCACATATGTCTGAATGGATGAGCTGTAATGGAACCTCGCCCTTGTGCCGGTTCCAAACGGCTTGCGACAAGATTTCCCTACAAGGCAATGTTCGCAAGTCGACATTTCGACCTTTGAAACATTGGATAGAAGGCCACGTTTGGCAAGTCTATCCATTCGTGTTGGTCCAATGTGACCAAGCCTTGCATGCCAACAAATTACATCTGACTCATAATTCGAAGAATTTGTAACAAGGAAATTTTCATTACAAAATGAGGAATCATACATTGTATTTAATACAATAAATCCTTTGAAAACATACCCAGTACCAATTAATGAATTATTACAAGACAAGTCCACTTTACAATCATGAAAAAACCAGCTATAACCAAGACCCATTAACACGACCACAGATATAATATTCCTTCGAATATCAGGAGCGAAGAGAACATCATGTAGTAGGATAGTGCGGCCGTTGTCCAAGACTAGCTTGCAAGTCCCAACGCCTTTCACTTCAACACGTGTGTTGTTTCCTACATAAATCCACTTTGTTCCTTGGGGTATCCAATGATACTCCACGAAGGACCGTCTGTCCCTTGATATGTGGTCGGTGGCACCTGAATCAATTATCCAAAATGGATTAGATTCCAGAAGAAATATTGAACTAGAAACACATATGTAACTAGCATAATTACAAGTTACCTCGTCGCTTCCACTCGTACATGAACGAGCATAGTGACCGAACTTGTTGCACTTGAAGCACTTGAAGCACTTGATCTTCTTCAAGTCTTTCTTCTTGTGCCATTTCTTGTGTCCACCCTTATGTTTGGGTTTCTTGGTAGACTCAGGTTGCTTATTACATTCATTAGTAGACATCGAACGATCTTTACGTTTCTTTCCCCCGTGTGAGGAACTAGCAACCATGTGCACTTCTGCACTTAGCTTGGCAGCCGCAAGCCGCTCTTCCTCTAAATCGAGGTGCTTGGAAACATCGCTGAAGGTCTTGATGCTCTCATTATGAGTGCGATGCATCTTCATTTGGTCCCACCCATTTGGTAGGGAACGTATGACCGCTTGGATTTGTTGCTCATCTGTGAGCACATGACCTGCATCCTTTAACTCTGAGATTAGATTCGCCATATGTCGCAGATGTTTCCCCATGGAATGATCTGGACGTTTCTTGTATGAATCAAATCTTATAGTTAAAGAACGAAGTTTGGACACCGATGTGCCACCAAACTTCTCCTCAAGCTTGGACCATATGTCCATGGCTAGGTCATGCTCTCGGAAGATGCACATTATGTCATCTGCCATACTGGACAATAACGTAATGCGGGCTATCTTGTTCTTCCTAGACCAAGCATCAAAAGCTTCCTTGTCTCATCTGTGTTGGGCCGTAGTGCCCAACTCGGGTTCAATCATTACGTTCTTTAGAGTTTCGAGCACTTCTTGCTCCTCCAGAACGTACTGTATTTTAATGGACCATAGTTTGTAATTATCGCCGTTGAGTTTTTCACCTCTGTTTAACTCAGCGACGATATTCTTTGAAGCGGAAGACATTTTAACTTTAAAATGCTGCAAAAGACATGAAGAGAAGGTTCGATCAAAAATCCTTGCATAAATTTCATATACATAGTCATCATATTGTTACATTTTCATGATTCATTAGTCTCGGCCAGCGGACCGACCAGGGAAATGGCTAGTCCATGGTTCACTACCCCCAGACTGAGCTGAGGTGTCCCACAAACTAGTCCAAAAGACCACTGGTCGAATCATGATCTATTGAGATACTGAATCAATCGAATGTGAAATTCCAGACTAGTTTAATATCACTCCCACTTGGAAAAAAATCCCACTTGGAATGATATTATTATATTTGATAAGTTACTTTCGAAAATATTGAAGACGTTGCTCTAGAATCGGAAAGGTCTCTACGATTCCAATCACCATCTAGAACAACTTTCAATATTTCCCCCTCACTTATCAAATGATAGTACTCTTATAGTACTTCGCAGCGGAAAAGCGTTTTTGAAAACGTATTTTTCAAAAGCAAAAAGTGATATTCCAACTTAGTACCCTTATGATACTAACGAAATATACGGTAATCCATGGCCATTGCCGGGATGAGCCGTAGCCGTGCCAAGGCCGGATCCCCCCTTTGGGGATTTTTCTGCAAGCCATCGTCGCCGGCTCCCATATGGATTCATGCGCTTCCCTTCTGTAAGGGAATTTGTCGCAGATAACTGTCGTCGGCCCCATATGGACCGGTCATGCATGTCACATTCATGCAAGCCCCCCACCCCAATTATAGGATCAACCGGGGCTCGGCACTGGCCGAGACCGGGGCCGGCACTGGCCGGACACTGGCCTCGGCCAGGTCCGGCAAGCCTCGGCCTGGCCCTGGCCACTGCCAAGGCTGGCCGTGGCCCTGGCAGCGGCCAGGGCCGGCCAGGGTGCCGGCCATGGCCTCTGCCATGGCCGGCTACCCCCTTTCATGGGGTTGGCCGCACACCCCCGTCGGAGGGGTGGCCGTGGAAGTTATTGGCCGTAGCCAACCCCCTCCGTATGGGGAGGGGGGTTGCATTGACTCCATTGCCCATATGGCCATGGCGATCATGCACCAAAAGTCATCTTCTCCGATGAGAATAACCACCATCTTCTTCTCCGATGAAGCACCCGTTCGTCGAGAAAGTAGTTATCCTTTAATGGCCATGTGCCAAAATGAAAAAATAACATACTTTAAAGTTCGTAAACTACACGCTCCACATGAAGAGAGCGCCCATTTCCTTTTGAATGGAGACTCATCATCCATGAAGAGTGCGAGTTTGGCGATATGAACGGTCGGTTCTTCCCGTCACGGAGAGTTCCTGCCATATCCGTAATGACAGAAGACCCTAACGTGAAAAGAACAACCGCTGCGTTCTCTCTGTCACGAAGCGTTCCTACCATATCCATAATGGTAGGATACCCATTCGTGAAAAAGACAACGCCTCGTTCATCGGTTCGACGGGGCGACGGTTTGACCGGGGCGAACCCGTATGGTTATGATACCAATGTAGGATCCTGTCAAAACAAGGACGTTAGGATCGAATAATAAAGTAGAGACTTACGTTTGCGTATGCGGCACCGTAATCTCTGAACTTTGCCCTCGGATTCGCCACAACGGTCGATACTTCGTCACGGAGGATCGAAGCAGAGTTTCACCGTCTAAATCTCTATTTAGAAGAGGATTTTAATGAAAGGGAGAAGAAGAACATAAGACCTGGGAGGTTGACCCAACCAAGCTGCTAAGCATAGCTCTTTCGACAGATCTGCACTTGCCGACTAGTTTGGCCATCAAGGCTCATACAAGGACGACCTTCAAAGGTCAACCCCTTAAGCAACTCTGCCCACAAAGACGACCTCCATGAGGTCAGCAACTTCATTGGCTTTGCTCTACAAGTACAACCTTCATGAGATTGGCTCCTTCAGTAGCTACTCTCCACAAGGGCATCCTCCACGAGGATAGCCCCTCCAGCAGCCACTCTCCATAGGGGAGACCTCCACGAGATCGGCTCCCTGCCAAAAACATCCATACAAGGAAAACCTTCACAAGGTCGTCTCCTTAGCAACATAGCTCCTCAGGAAGACCTCAGTGGCACATTATCGAGGTCGGCTCATTCAGCTACCTCATCCAAGGCCTAACAACTCAGCTTCTATAAACGCCCTGTAAAATCATGTGACACGATATCTGCTGATATCTTCCACAGACCGTTACTAGTAGGAAATCATCCAAGAGCATCTAACCATGTAATGAGCCGGTGCACCTAATTTGGAAGTTAGCGGGGTACCCTTCCTTATCTGTTCACTTCGTGATTTGAGGAATCGGTTACACACAGAGAATGTGGAATCTCCATAACTCCGCCTGATGTGGCATGACCAACCATCAGCTTATAAAAAAATCCAGATTAATGTGATCCCATGTACATGCACACATGAGACGGTCCTAGATCTGATCAAAATGAAGCCCCATATCCCCTCAGCAAATTCTGACTACGATGTGCCCCCTTCTAGGAGGCAGGAATGAAAAACAACAATGCTGAGGGGTCGCAAAGCTCTAGTAGCACCAACGGATCAAGTAGCGGTGACAAAGCACACCATAAAGAAAGGGCGAAGGCTATCATTAGCCGACATGCCAAAAGTCCTTTGCCCATGGCAAGTGAAGCCCTACATTCCTGTCTATAAACAAAGAAGGGCAATGTGGCTGTTCTCAATGCGGCTGATCGTAGACAGAGGCTTAATGCGAGGTGATTAGCTCAAGCTCCCTTAGCGTCTGATCAGATCACCAACATATAGCGACAAATCGACACACTTCGATGGGGCAACATCGATCCTCATGAAGACACATGTTTTCTCTCTACCTCGCCATTCACCTCCTCTATCATGAGCACGCCATTTCTGTGAGAATACACTTCTCCATCCACGGATGACGTCCTAAGGTATGATGGTGTGGGTAACTTGGTTAAGCATCTTGAGACGTATGTCGAATACATGGAGTTGAAAGGCTATTCTACAGACCTGATGTGTAGGCCTTCCCGAGCTGCCTGACTGGGGTTGCCCGACGGTGATTCTAAAACCTTACTAAATGGTCGATCAACTCTTTTGCCACCCTTTGCAGGAAGTTCATCTCCCATTTTTCTACCCAGAAAGTGGCGAAGAGGTACCCCTAGTCTTTGGCCTCCATCAAGCTGGGGCTAGATGAGTCCAACATGGCTTTCTTGTCTTGCTTCAACTGAGCCCATATGGCAGTGGTCGACTACCTTGACGACATCACCAAGGAACTTCAGGATGGCTTCCATGTTTGGTCTAACTTGAACTTCAAGATCTGCAAGTAGCAGTCTCCGACCTTTGCTCACAAGTTAGTTGGATCAACAGATTCACAGCTACCGATGATGCATGCAGATGATCAGCTAATAGCAATGGATCCTCTCGAAAGAGGGCTGACCTCAACCATGACATCCCCAAAAAACACCACTGACTCAAGAAGCACTTTAAATGACCTGATTGCCCTTGGATAAATGATAAGAGACTCGGGTCTCCTGAGGTATGGGTCTACACTGCTGTGTCGGCCACACCGTAAGAGATTTTGGCCAAAGTGGCAAAGGAGTTCGATCATACATACCCTTTGTCAAATCACCCTAAGGCAGACAAGACCAAGCTCTTTGACTTCCATCGTGACTATTTCCATGCCACCGATAACTATAGGATCCTTAAGGATTAGATCGAGCACCTCATCTATATTTGGCGACTCCAAGAGTTAAAGCTCTAGAGCAAGGCAGAGATGGAGGAAATCAAGACAACTGCATGACATTGTTAGCTCATCTGGTGTGATCGACCTCATCTTTGGTCCCATCACCATAATTAATTGTAACTTGGCTCAGCTGTCCAATCATGCATAGAAGAACCTTGCCTGCCAAGCGTGCATGCCTCTGACCGAGCTCGACTCTGACATCACTGAGAGGGCCTTAAAGCAGCTCAGACTGTCTAATGAACCTCTGCTCTTCACAGACGCTGAGGTAAGGAGGATTCAACAGCCACACAATGATGCCATTGTGGTCAACATCTAGATTGCTAACAGATGTGTCCATATTTTACATACATTTATCGCATCATTTCATGCCATTTTAGTCGCTCAAAACTCATATTTGTCGCTCATTTGATTATTTATCGCATTATATCACTTTCAGAGCTTTATTCTCATTTTCAGGAGTTTTGAGGCAATTTGGAGCAATTTCGAGTTATGGACACATCCAAGACCGCTAGAGCATCCATGGTGTCGTCCCCTAGGTGCTTGACTTGGTGGAAGAAAAGAATTGAGGAGAAAAAAGAGAAGAGAAGGAGAGAAAGAAGCTCAATATGCGATTCAGTCTGTTTTCCCATGCTGCTCGATCGAGTGCATCATCACTCGACCAAGTTGACACTCAGATCAAAAGAAGAGCTTCAGTACGGACACGCACTACTCGACCGAGTGGAGAAGCGCAAATATTTCCAACACTTAGCCAAGATTTGAGAGCCCAAGGCCACTCGATCGAGTTGATCAGCTGCTCGACCGGGCAGAGCTTTTACTCGACCAAGCTCGAACCAAACAGAACAATGATTTTGAAGACTTATCAAACCTACTATAGCTCGACCGAGCACGAAGGCTACTCGACCGAGCGCAACCGCACTCGGTCGAGTAAGGCAAGCGCCCAGATTTTTCATGGATAGTAGACTTTATGAAAGTTCCAACTCTACCAAGAACGTGTCAATCGGAGGTCAGATGAATCCTACAGAAATTCTACAAGATGGCACTGCAGTGCTGAAATATGCACTCGACCGAGTGCAGTTTCTACTCAGTCCGAGTCAGCTAGGGTCCACCAATAAGTTGCGGCCAGAGACAGATTTGGGCCGAATTTCAGAGGGATTTTGTTGGGGTTTTCTAGGGTTATTTGCTAGGGTTTAATGGGACTATATATAGACTTTGTAGCCATCATTAGAGGGGGATCCATCTTATTTTCTTGGGAGCTTTGTGAAGACTCTTTTTGGAGTTAGGCCATGCCATAGGCCCCTCCTCTTGTATCAAGCTAAGTAATTCTATTCCTTTGAATTCTATTATAGTTCTTATTGAATATCTCTTTGATGCATGCAATGAAGTTTTCTATTGTTCTCATATCTATTGCGATCACGAATTCTATTGCTTTTAATGAATCTTTTGTTGATCTTTTCATGAATCATGAGTAGTCCTATCTAGGGCTAATGGATTAGCCCTAGAATATTAGGATTTAGATGTTGTTGAGCCATTGGGCCGGCGTTCGAGATTACTCGGTGAATAAATTATTATGGCCTACAAGGCCCACCAAAGAAGCCTTTACCGACTCAGTCAAAGCCCAATGGTCAGTTGACTGTTGAGTCCGCTTCACTCGAACATGGGATTAAAGGTGGGCTTGTGAATCTCAGGGACATGCACAACTTTTATTCCTATTAATGGGAAAAGATCGTGGCCCCATAATGGGTGGCCGTTATCACCCCAATGTCTCCAAAGGGACCCTGAACGTCTATAAATAGAGGAAAGGGTCCCATTTCCAAGGTACGATGTCTAAGACATAGAACTCTACTTTCTCAGCCTATACTTCTTTTACAATTGAGCGTGCGCCACCAGTCTTGAGTCAAACCTCCGTGGGTCGATCTCTGCTGCACCAAGCTCCCTCTCTCTTTTAAGTTCCATACTAACTTAAGCATCAAAGGGGATGGGTCGGAATACAGATCCGACCCCCCTAACGAGTCCTTATGGTGCAGATCGTCGGTCATCATCTAACGTTGAAGGTCGACATTGAGCTTCCCTGCCTCGAACGATCGACGCAATTACTGCTCAAAGGTCGATCGAACGTCACATCATCATCAACTACTATCACTCGACCCAGGTTCTTCCAAACGAGGGTCACACTCCAACTGCTGACGAGGCTCCTATTCAGCATTTCAAGTCTTTATCAGCTTGACAGCTGTCTCGGTCAATTTTGGCCTTAATAGTTTGGTGCCGTTTGTGGAAAACGTTAACCAGATACCAAAGCAATCCAGAAGCTATGACAGCTAGACCCAGCAATGCCAGACCGGTCGAAGGTCTGAAGGAGAAGCCGAGAGCGAACAACGTCCCTGTGGAGGACGTCGCGGACTCAACAACGCCACCACCACAGCTAGTAGAGGCCCCAAAGGAGCCTGGGGTGACCCCAAAGGAGCCTGGGGTGACCCAAAAGGAGTTCATCCAGTTCACCGAGCAGGTCGATAGGAGCCTATGCACATTGGCAACTTTAATATGCCAAAATATGGGAAGCCCATCCCCCGTAAATGAGCTGTTGCCGCCTCTAAACCCGAACTTGATGCCAACCAAGTGCTCGGCTTTCCTCTGAGATCTGGGGGACCCAAGGGCAGATCAACTGGAGATTAACCTCCACAATTAGACCTCCCGACCCACCAATGCAACAGAGCGGGGGTTGATAATCGAGCTTTCATTCTCCAGGGAGAACCTACCCCCTCCAATTACTGGGCATCAACCCGCATCATCCTAGACTATGTAATATACGGGGCTGCCCCAGGTTATAACCCACCGAACCATGCAGGTGGATTCGTGAGGAGGGAGGAGATCTCGAACCGATCCTCGGGAGCCAACTTTGCGCAACCTGGAACATGAGGATCCTTACTGGTCCAATCCACGATTTGAAAGACCCCCCCTGAAAGAGAATATCATATCTGGTCCTCTTCTTCCCAAGTTCAAACTCCCTGCTATACCAGCTTATGATGGCAGAGGCGACCAATGGTCACACATTCATATGTATTTGAATGTCATGCTGCTCCATGGGACCGACGAGCCATACCTTTGTAGAGCCTTCCATGCTACCCTATTCAAGAGGAAAGAAAGCTGGTACGAAGGGCTACCCCACGGCTGCATCGGCTCATTCTCAACGAACTGGTAGAAATATTCTGCAAACAATTCGTCGTAGGACGACGTCCTAAGAAGAGGTCGTCCCACCTCTTCTCGCTCAAACAGAACGAGAATGAGTTGATCCGAGCCTTCGTCCAGAGATTCAACGACGAGAGGATCGATGTAGAAGAGACATGTGATGTGACCGTCATAGCAGGGCTTACCCAGGTGGTCCGAAGCAAGCACCTAAGGAGGGCCCTTCACCAGTTCCCCCCTAACATCGTCGTAGAAATGCTTAACAGAACGGATCGGTTCACTTCCTCCGAGGAGGCAGAAGAACCACCAGGGGCTAATGCAAAGAGCACCCCCTCCCACCGCGGAGACACGAGGCAAGGAAAACCAACCTCGGGGACCCCCTGACAGGAGTCTTGAGATAAGAGGCCCAGGGAAAGGATCCCTTGAAGCAAGGAGCGTCCTACTTATGCTAAGCTGGTCGCCCCTAAGTCTGAAGTCCTCCTCTATGCCCTACAAGAAGAACTGATCCAAGAGACAGCAAATAAGGGCAAATATGAGAAGAGGGACGACCTCAAATTCTGCAAATATCACAACGACTATGGACACAATACCAACGACTGTTGAATTCTCAAAAAATAGATCGATCCCCTGGTCAAGCGAGGACACCCCAAGAACCTAGCTAATGTTCCACCAAGCAAAGAGGGATCCTCAAAGCAGAAGGGCAAGATGACGAGATCGCCTGTCACCAAGGTGATCGACTAATGAGCCATCTGAGAATTGAGGCAAATAAAGGGGCAATGGACAATAACAGCTCCGATGTCGATCAAAAAACACATGTACGCCTTTTTCTTTTTTCTGTTACTTCCATCAATAAAACATGTCTCTTTTATCGAATAAAGTTTCGCTTCCATAAGCCTTCGTAGAGTTTACGAAAACTATCCCATCAAAACTCCACTCGAAAAGGATTCGACCCTCGGGAGGTTTTGGGAAAACTAAACTTACGTTGATGCAATTGGCTCCTAAACGGTCTTCAGCCGTAAGTTGAAGGGATACCCCTTCGCTACTGAACGACCCACCTAAATGGTCGTCAGCCATACCCCTCTGCTACTGAATGACCCACCTAAACGGTCGTCATCCGTAAGTCGAAGGGGCCACCCCTTCGCTGCTGAATGACCCTCCTAAATGGTCGTCAACCGTAAGTTGGAGGGGCCACCCCTTCGCTACTGAACGACTCTCCTAATCGGTGATCAACCGTAGGTCAAAGTGGCCTCACCTTCGCTACCGAATGACTCTCTCAAGCGAGCGTCAGCCGTAAGTCGGAGGGGCAACCCCTTCGCTTCCGAACGACTCTCCTAAACGGTCGTCAGCTGTAAGTCGGAGGGGCCACCCCTTCGCTACTGAACGACTCTCCTAAACAGTCGTCAGCTGTTAGTCGAAGGAGCCTTCCCTTTGCTACCGAACGACTCTCTCAAGCAAGAGTTAGCCGTAAGTCGAAGGGGCATCCCCTTCGCTACCGAACGACTCTCCTAAATGATCGCCAGCCGTAAGTCGGAGGGGCCACCCCTTCGCTACCGAACGACTCTCCTAAATGATCGCCAGCTGTAAGTCGGAGGGGCCACCCCTTCGCTACTGAACGACCCTCCTAAACAGTCGTCAGTCGTAAGTTGGAGGGGCCACCCCTTCGCTACTAAACGACCCTCCTAAACAGTCGTCAACTGTAAGTCGAAGGGCTACCCCTTCGCTACTGAACGACCCTCCTAAACGGTCGTCGACCGTAAGTCGAATGGATACCCCTTCGCTACTAAACGATACTCCTAAACGGTCGTCAACCGTAAGTCGAAGGGCTACCCCTTCGCTACTGAACGACCCTCCTAAACGGTCGTCAGTCGTAAGTCGAAGGGCTACCCCTTCGCTACTGAACGATCCTCCTAAACAGTCGTCAGCTGTAAGTCAAAGGACTACCCTTTCGCTACTGAACGACCCTCCTAAACGGTCGTCAACCTTAACCTTCGCTACTGAATGACTCTCCTAAACGGTCTTCGGCCGTAAGTCGAAGGGGCCTCCCCTTTGCTACTAACGACTATCTCAAGCGGGCATTAGCCGTAAGTCAAAGGGGCCTCCCCTTTGCTACCGATTGACTCTCTTAAACAATCGTCAGCCGAATGTCGAAAAGGCCACTCCTTTGCTATTGAACGACTCTCTCTAAAATGTTGTCAAGCCGAAGGTCGAAAAGGACACTCCTTCGTTACTGAACGACTCCCGTGCCATCAATCATGATTCAAGGAAATCGCTCCCTCATCAGGGAACGTGGTGATCAACTTCACGACATGGTTCGATGGTTTATCCTTGATCATCCTGGAGCAGTGCCTAACCTATCGAAGGGCCATCAAGTGTTACAACCATCGCATGACATACACGACAGCAAGCAAAAAGACGCAATATGGCGCTCCTATTACAAAGATTGTTTGTTTGTTCACATTTACATCAACCCCTATACATCCACAAAATTTTCTAAAACAGACGTAAAAATGCCGAGACCGTACAACGACTGGCTAGGCCCTTGGTCTCCATCTAGCACGGCTGCGAACTCCGGGACCCTCGCAGCATCCGCTCCTACGTCGTTGTCAGCCATGATGGCAGCATCGTCGGGAGAAGCAGCATCTTCCATGCCTTAGCTTGATTCATCGCCACCATGGTTCAGGAAAATCACCGGGACTTTGTCGATGTCTACAGAGCGGTCAGGGAATCTGTTCTTTATCTCCAATCATCATCGCTCGTAACCTGCCTTGTATAGCTTGTCGAAGTCGGGAAATGAATCTTTGAAATCCTGAATCGCCCTCTCCGCAATGACCTCGGCGTCGATTCTCTCCTCCAACAAAGAATCTTCCACTCGCTTGCTTAGGGTGGATTGTTCAGCCTCCCTCATACGAGACTCGTTTAACTCGTGCTCGAGTTTCCGAATGCGGTCCAATCTCGTCTCGAAGAGATGGCTGCTTCTATACAGCTCAGCCTGGGATTTCTCCACTCTCGACCTAATGGCCTCCAGGGTGACACCATGATTGGCCACCACCAGAGCACGACGACACAACACAGCAGTCGCCACGAGGACCTACAAAGACCACACGACGGTTAGCATGTGTTAAGGTCAACCCGTGTACTAACAACATGCGTGCTGGCAGGGAAGCTAGAGAAAAAATTACCTCGGCGCTAGCGTGAACGACTATCGATGCAAGTCGCTCATAATCGACCCTCTCCAAGACAGCCCTGTCCCATGAAAGGGTCGCATTCTCAGTGATATGGGAGGTGGTCTCGCAATCAAGAAGAGCGGAGTCTTCACTCCTCAACGGAAATCCCGTCCGGATGAGCTCCTCCTTGGAACATTCGAATGGGGCCTGAGGAGATCGGCCCTTCAGCAAAATCAGCCTATATTTGTTGGGGATGTCCTTAGACAGCCCTACAGGAAGGAATAGACCCCCCAGGCCAGGAGTCATGGTGACGTGAAGCTCCGATGGAACCTGAGTCTCCCTCGAATCTTCCTCGTAAAAAGCATCACTCCCTGGCTGGGAGACCTGCTCCGTGGCTGCATTCGACCCAGACGGCTTCGAGTCGCTGAGAACGAGCTTCTGCCTCCTCTTGGTCCCCTCCAGTGCAACCACTTCAAATTTGGAGGTGTGCCCTTTCTTCTTCTTCTTCTACTGAGGGCGAGCCACCTGTGCAACCCACTCGACAACCATGGGTCGATCACCAGACAGCTGGGCTAACGATCTTACTACGGTCAGTGCCCAGGGCGACAACATACTCGCCTCCGCCTCTTTGTTGGAAGCCTCACCTGCTTCCCTCAATGCGGGATCCACCTGGTAATCCATGCTAGCCATGCATGCGAGAGCAACAAACACGTTAGGTCAAAAGACAAAGGTCGAGTGGTTGGTATGCACAACCGAACCAACCTTTCGTCCATATGGTCCGACACAGTACGTCGTCAGACCACAACCACTTGACCAACCTCATCTCCTTTGGTAGTATAGTCAATATATCGGTGGCCTTCTTCTCCTCGAGAGTCAACAGCTTATCCCCGGCAAGTCCCAAATTAGGGGCAACCCAACCGGTGTAAAAGATAGCCTCCCCTTGGAAAACCAAAAATACAAACTCGTCTTTCCACTTGGGATTGGAGGTGGGAAGATCTTCCAGCAGCTTCCTACCTCGATGGGACATTAACGTATACTACCCCGGGGTCTTTAGGGGAGGGATCATGAAAAAATGATTGAACAGCCTCAGAGATGGTTCAATCCCCTTCGTCACGCACAGACTATGAAGCCCATCAGTATACAAATGGAATTCAGCATCAGCTGGCAAAGGAAAATTTTCAGGGTACACAGGAAGTACCGCATGAAAGGGTGCATGGGAAATCGAAGGCCACGCTCGAAGGCTCTGACATAAACACCCGCTTTCCGATCGCCATGACGATGAGCCCTCTCGTCCCTCCCAGGTAACCTAATTTGGTAATCGAGACAGATGTAACGCCTCTGAAGCTCAGCGATCTGACCGGCCTTGACTTTAGACCTCACATTCGCCAGCAAGCCTAGCTTCATAATCCCTTCCCGATTCTTCTGCATGGTTGTGACCAAGTTCCTTCCGGAGGCAGAGTTGGAGGACGAAGCCATTGCTTTTGAGAGAAGGAAAATCTGAATCAAGTGAATGAAGACGGTAATTTCACACTCTATTACTGGAACCGTCATATATGGGCGAGGTAACAACCGTATGATGGAACACGTGTCAAAGATCCAAGAGCCTGGAATGTCTTGGATTTCGAATCGACAAATCATCAGAACCGACGAGGCGGGTGTTTTGGCGCCTAGAAATCAAGTGTTATTTTCTCGACTGCCTAGCCCCATTAATGCGATGTAACGTCGCTTGACTTTAGTGGATGTATACTTCAAGGTCGTGCGATGGGGGGCCATTGTAGAGTCATTGGGCCGGCGTTCGAGATTACTTGGTGAACAAATGATTATGGCCTGCAAGGCTCACTAAAGAAGCCCAATACCGACTCAGTCAAAGCCTAATGGTCAGTCGGCCGTTGAGTCCTCTTCACTCGAACGTGGGATTAAAGGCGGACTCGTGAATCTCCGAGACATGCACAACTTTTATTCCTATTAATGGGGAAAGATCGTGGCCCCATTATGGGTGGCCGTTATCACCCCAACGTCTCCAAAGGGACCCTGAACGTCTATAAATAGAAGAAAGGGTCTCATTTCCAAGGTACAAGGTCTAAGACATAGAACTCTACTTTCTCAGCTTATACTTCTTTTACATTCAAGCTTGCACTGCCAGTCTTGAGACGAACCTCTGTGGGTCGATCTCTGCTGCACCAAGCTCCATCTCTCCCTTAAGTTCCATACTAACTTAAGCATTAGAGGGGATTTGGGTCGGAACCCAGATCCAACCCCCCTAACGAGTCCCTGTGGTGCAGATCGTCGGTCATCATCCAACGTCGAAGGTCGACAATGAGCTTCCCAGCCTCAAACAATCGACACAACTATTGCTCGAAGGTTGATCGAACGTCGCATCATCTTCAACTACCATTACTCGACCTAGGTTCTTCCAAACGAGGGTCCCACTCCAACTGCTGATGAGGCTCCTATTTAGTATCTCGAGTCTTCGTCAGCTTGACAACTGTATCGGTCAATTTTGGCCTTAACAGATGTAAATTTAGATTTTATGTTGTTTTGGTATAAAAGGGATGTGTTTTGGTTGATCCAGCCAAGTTTGTAGGAGATTCCAAATAGGGTTTGTGACCACAACGGTGGCATACATCTTAGACGTATATCTTATGGACTTAATTAGGCACGTTAAGGAATTC
Source organism: Scilla litardierei (assembly GCA_030789695.1). Lineage (NCBI taxonomy): Eukaryota > Viridiplantae > Streptophyta > Magnoliopsida > Asparagales > Asparagaceae > Scilla > Scilla litardierei. The sequence goes on along the minus strand of CM061142.1, from coordinate 425,607,805 downwards.
AATTAGAGTTTGTGACCATGACAGTGGCATGCACTTTGATGGTTTCCACCGTCGTCCTATATTACTTATTGATGACTACGACAGTAGCGTCAATGAGAGCGACCAAATCACATATCAAAGTTCTATCCACGACAGTGGCATGAGTAGAGATTGAGAACAATTGTCAATCGTAATGCACGGATCACGTGTAAGGCTATCCACGATGGTGGGGCTAAACACGTGATACGTTAGACGAGTGGCACAACGATAGTTGGTCATGAGTTCTACATGTTTATATGCGACAATCTCTCCCTAATAAAAGCCAATTCAACGTAGGAATTCTAACCCAGTATTGACATCCGACGATGGTGACTCCTATTGCACTAGTCTTTTCTTTATTTTATTCCTTTATTTGTGGAGCTCTTTGTTTGCGACGTTGAGCGACACGACCTTCGCATCCACCACCATCACAACACTCCATAATCCATATCCACCAATAAAACCCGCAAGTCTAACTCAACCTAGGAGTAGACAGGTAGTATAGCACAGCCTGCCCGTGTTCGATACCCGCTCGCCACTGTACCGTGTGCTTGCGGTAAAACGACATCGTTCTGGGTGTGAATCCAGAGCCGATCAAGTTTTTGGCGCAGTTTCTGGGAAGGTGTATTGCCATATTATCTATTTATCACAATTAGGTTGATTAGACTGCGAAAAAAGAAATAAAAAGAGATTTTTTCCCGCCACCTGCTATTATTATTATCTTTATCTCTCTTTGTACCACTGACGTCTTTTCCAGGTTGCTCATTTATGTGATTGTTCAGGTTCTATTTATTCGAAGATGTGGGGGAGTTACACTCTAATGACCCAAGCATTTAGCACAGCCGTAAGCTTTTCCCAAGCTGACAGAGAGAGTCTCTGCCAAGCTTGGGGGAGGTACAGTGACCTATTTATGGGTTACCGTATCGTGCATTCAATGATGAAGAGCTATTTTGTCACTTCGCTAGAGGGATAAAGGGACCTTCACATGAGTTTATGCGGAGGATGCATGCGAGAAAGTTCAGTGATCTACAGTTGGCAGCAGCCTTAGAACAAATGATAGATGAGGCTCGATCTACCGGTTCGCTAACCGCTATGGCAGGTAAACCATCCGATCAAGTATTCATCGATTTCGTTATGGCTAAGTTCTATGGTGCAGGTACTATCATAGATGGAGTGTATGTTTCGCTTGAAGGTGATCGTTTCCACCTTCACACCATCAACACTCCACAATTAGAGACATCTAAGCTACCAGAGGAGGACACATATATGGACCTTTTGAGAAGCATTGTGGACGTAGTTAGATCCACCGGTCCATTGACAATAACGGCATGTGATCCTTCTGAGCGTGAAATTCACAATTTTAATATTCATCGTATCTCTTTTGCAGGTTCCATTGACGATGAAGTACACGCTCGAGTTGAGGGGGACAAGATACACTTTTATACCATGGTTGAGATACATGAGCCCACAAAGCAGCCTGTAGCACTAGAAGACATTGTTGAGGAGGCCATGCTAGCGGAACCGGAGCAGACCATTGAGGAGGACACTATTCGGGATGAGGATGCATATATTCACATGGAGCCCGAGTATTTTCCACCTTCAGTTGAGCTTTTGCAGCGACCTCCACCATTCGCTGTGGTAGAGGACCACCCACCAGAGCTTACTGCTCACACTCTGGGAGATATTTTTACTCACTCTATTTCTGAATCATGTATCCCATTTGATATTTATTTTGATTCAGATCTTTTTGACACATCCTACCTATTGCATGACACTTACAATTATGGACCGGAGGTATGCTTGGATGTGTCCCTACTTGAAGAACCTGAAGGGTATGGCGAGGAGTCGCCTGATGAGGTTACATATACATTTGATCAGGATATATCTGAGTAGCTTAGATAGGACACCGGGGAGAGAGCGGACATGGAACTTGAGAGTAGAGATTTATTTCCAGGGAAGTGTTGTCAACCATCCTTAATTCTAAATATTTATGTTGATGACCCTCGTTGGGAAACATTTGTTCAAGGGGAAAATTTTTCACAACGGATTGATGCATTTTGTTCTTCGTAGGATACAGGTGGACGCCTACGAGGAATTTTAGGGGATGCACTGTTAGAGTTCATTGGTGTTAGTGGCTACACGCAGCTGGAGGAACCACGGAAGTTGTTGATAGGACAGCTGGATGCACCGCCGAAGATATTGGATCCGCTATTTGAACCAGGTGTATTCTAATCCTAGTAGTATAGAATTTTATGATTTCAATAATCTCGAGTTCTCTCGACAGTGAGAGGACTGTATAGGTTAATTGCTTTCTTAGTTTAGATATCTTGAATTAAAACAACCTCATATGTCGGCAACAAAAATCTTTTACTCCCCAACCCCATTATATGATTTGATTGCCTTCTCCACATTATTTATGCCTTACCAATTTGCTCACCACCATCGAGCATTTCGTTCAAGTGAAATCTTACTTTCTTATTCGTTTGACTTGATCTCGCTTAGCGAAGCCATGACATTTTTTATCGAGTCATTCGAATAGAATTGTTTGGTATAAGCTTGGGGAAGGCGCTCTCATGCATCATTGCATGTGCATGTAGTTGCATTAGGATTTCATGTCATTCATGTCATCATTTTTCCATTCACCGCCCATTATTATTATCGTTGTTCCTCATATTTTTCCATTGTGATCACATTGAGGACAATGTGAATTTTAAGCATGGAGGAGTGCATTTCCATGCCATCTAGTTGCATTAGTTGCATTTTTTTTCTTTATTTTTAGGATTTTTAGGATGTTTTTCAAATTTTTGCATCATTTTTTCGATTTTTCCATCTTATTTTCTTTTTATGTGTGCTCATGCATCATATTGTGTGCTTGTCTTTCTTGCCTTTATTTTCTTTTATTTTTATTTCTCTATTTTCTTTTCTTCCCTTTTGCTAGTTAAGTTCTCTATGATGTTATATCTTATGCTTTCACCGCTTTCACAACACTTATTTTTTATGTCATGCTACTTGGTGAATTTCATAATCTTAATCGTTATAAGTACTTGAAAGTATTCTTTTGATGATCTCTCTAGTGCAATGCAGGAAGCTTATTGAAACTGAACGTGTAAAGTAGTTTAGTATAATTCGATTGGAAATACACCAAGATTCACGCATCACTAGCATATCCGAAGCCCTGCTTTCATTTCTTATTCGCATTCTTGCTGCATGCTTGATATGATTGAAGACTTTACTTCTTGACTTCACTATTTGTTAGATGATTAAGAATATCCATGCTTACATATGAGTCTAGTTGATGTATTATTTTACCAAACCATTTGTGCACACTTATGAGTGAACCGAGCGTTACATTATTTCTTTCTCCACATATATCTTTTTATTCTCTACTTGTCACTCGAGTTCTCCTCCTATAGCTACTTATACCGCATCCATTCCTAAAAATCCCATACAAAAGAAAAGCTAGCTCCAAAAAGGTACAAAAAAGCCAAAGAGGAGCCAAAAATAAAAAAAATACAAATCCCTTTGTTCCTACAAAAATCCAAATAGAAAAATGAGAAGTAAAAGTCCAAAAATAAAATAAAAAAATTCTTTATTTCATTTCTTGGAGCCACAAAATACTTGGGAAAAGTAAAACAAAATTCCCCTATTATTACTTTTGGATGCGACGCCTCAAGCTAAACTTTGGGGAGGGGGTGAATTCTTTTGACCAAAATGAGTGAGTATGACATTGGAGTGGAGTTGTGCACGAATGGGAAAGTTTGATAATGCTGAAACTTATCGAAATAATTTAGCTATGGAGATTTCCTAGGATTTGCATGAGTATGTGTAGGTCTTGATTTCTATTCTATTCTTTATTACATGCCTTGTGTGAATTCTCTACGCTTCAGTTATAGCTTTTTATTGAAAAGTGGGTCGCCAATGTTATTTATATTCGATGCTATGAAACATATGATGTGGATATAGGCCAATTGTATGAACTCTATAGAGACCCCTTTTATTCAATCTTAAACTCTCAAGTACTTCATTTATATAAGATATGAAATTTCTGTGGTAGCATGTGAGTAACTTTCTGAGTCGTTATGTTATGTGTGAACGGCGTAGATATGAGAACATAATCTAGGGACATTCTTTTTCGTTTCCTTATTTCTACATCCCAGTGAGCTTCATATTCGTCTTTCTCGAGGATGAGTAATATGTAAGCTTGGGGGATTTTTAAGTGTCTATATTTTACATACATTTATCGCATCATTTCACGCCATTGTAGTCGCTCAAAACTCATATTTGTCGCTCATTTGATTGTTTATCGTATTATATCACTTTTGGAGCTTTATTCTCATTTTCAGGAGTTTTGAGGTGATTTGGAGCAAATTGGAGTTATGGACACATCCTAGACTGCCAGAGCATCCATGTTGTCATCTCGTAGATGCTGGACTTGGTAGAAGAAAAGAATTGAGGAGAAGAAGGAGAAGAGAAGGAGAGAAAGAAGCTCAATGAGCGATTCAGTTTGTTCTCCCAGGCTGCTCGGTCGAGTGCATCAGCACTCGACCGAGTTGACACTCAGATCTAAAGAAGCGCTTCAGGATGGACACGCACTACTCGACCGAGTGGAGAAGCTACTCGGTCGGACCAACTCGGCCAGCGCAAATATTTCCAACACTTAGCCAAGATTTGAGAGCCCAAGGCCACTCGATCGAGTGGATCAGCTGCTCGACTGAGCAGAGCTTTTACTCGACCGAGCTCGAACTAAACAGAACGCTGATTTTGAAGACTTTTCAAACCTACTGTAGCTCGACCGAGCACGAAGGCTACTCGACCGAGCGCAAACGCACTCGGTCGAGTAAGGCAAGCGCCCAGATTTTCAGATAGCCTCTCACTCTTTTGAGATATTCTATTATTCTAGTTGGCAAAGTATTTTTCTCATATTTTTCATGGATAGTAGACTTTATGAAGGTTCCAACTCTTCCAAGAACGTGTCAATTGGAGGTCAGATGAATCCTATAGAAATTCTACAAGATGGCACTGCAGTGCTGAAATCTGCACTAGACCGAGTGCAGTTTCTACTCAGTCCGAGTCAGCTGGGTCCACCAAGAAGTTGCGGTCAGAAACAGATTTGTGCCGAATTTCAGAGGGATTTTGCTGGGGTTTTCTAGGATTATTTGCTAGGGTTTAAGGGGATTATATATAGACTTTGTAGCCGTCATTAGAGGGGGATCCATCTTATTTTCTTGGGAGCTTTGTGGAGACTCTTTTAGGAGTAAGGCCATGCCATAGGCCCCTCCTCTTGTATCAAGCTAAGTAATTCTATTCATTTGAATTCTATTTTAGTTCTTATTGGACATCTCTTTGATGCATGTAATGAAGTTTCTATCGTTCTCATATCTATTGTGATCACGAATTCTATTGATTTTATTGAATCTTTTGTTGATCTTTCCATGAATTATGTGTAGTCTTATCTAGGGCTAATGGATTAGCCCTAGGATCTTAGGATTTAGATGTAAATTTAGGATTTTTATGTTGTTTGGTATAAAAGGGATATGTTTTGGTCGATCCAACCAAGTTTGTAGGAGATTCCAAATAGGGTTTGTGACCATGACAGTGGCATACATCTTGGACGGATATCCTATAGACTTAATTAAGCATGTTAGTGAATTCAATTAGAGTTCGTGACCACGACAGTGGCATGCACTTTGATGGTTTCCACCAGCATCCTATATTATTGATTGACGACTACGACAATAGCGTCAATGAGAGCCACAAAATCACAGATCAAAGCTCTATCCACGACAGTGGCGTGAGTAGAGATTGAGAACAGTTGTCGATAGTAATGCACGGATCGCGTGTGAATCTATCCATGACGGTGGGGCTAAACAGGGGATACATTAGACGAGTGGCACAACGACAGTTGGTCATGAGTTCTACATGTTTAGATGCGACAATCTCTACCTAATAAAGCCAATTCAATGTAGGAATTGTAATCTAGCATTGACATCCGACGATCATAGTGGTGACTCCTATTGCCATAGTCTTTTCTTTATTTTATTCCTTTATTTTTGGAGTTCTTTGTTTGCGATGTTGAGTGACACGACCTTCGCATCCACCACCATCACGACATTCCATAATCCATATCCACCAGTAAAACCTGCAAATCTAACTCAACTTAGGAGTAGATAGGTAGTATCGCACCACCACCCCATGTTCGATACCTGCTCGTCGCTGTGCCGTGCGCTTGCGGTAAAACGACATCATTCCGGGTGTGAATCTGGAGCCGATCACTAACCACATAGTCTACTGCATCCTGATTGACAATGGGAGCGTTGTGGACATCCTTTACCTCGATACCAGTCAAAAACTGGTGATCCTTAGAGACATCTTGTAGCATGTCTACACCAATCTCTTTGGTTTCATGGGAGCTCAAGTGGTCTTGGAGGGGATGGTTTCCCTCTAGGTAGAGTTTGGAACACCACCAAACCACAAGGTGCCAAACATCCACTTTTTGGTGGGTAGCTACCCTGTAGTCTTCAACGTGATCATATGGTAACCGACTGTCAATGTGATGTGGACAGTGACATCAACCTACCAACTTATGGTCAATTTTCCCATTGTGTATGGAGTTGGGGTATTCAAGGGAGTCCAATCGAAGGCCATGGAGTGCATGCTCCTGGCTTACAAGGTGGCCGTCTCCCTCCCAATTCATCTCATGAGCAAACTTCATTGATTATGTGCCAATGCTGACCTTAATAAGGTGCTCTTTTCAATGTAGTTAATGACGTATCCGGAATGTAACTCCAGATGATATCGCAAGTGCACAATGTCAAGTTATAATATAAAAGATATCGATCCCACAGGAGGTGAATGCTATTATGGTCTTGGGTAAACTCTAGATCTTTAGAATAATACTACCAGTCAATTTCAGAAGATCGGTTGTTGCAAGGTTATCTATCAAGCAAGATTGTAATCGGTAATAAAAGACTAGGGCGTTAGGACTCACCACTAGGATCGTCGGATGTCAATGCTAAGTTAGAACTCTTACATTTCGTTGGCTTTCTTAAGGATTGTCGCATCTAAGATGTAGAACTCATGGCTCGACACGCCATGGGTCTAATGTATCGCACGCTTACCCTGCTCTCGCGATAGGCGTAACATGCTATCCGTGCATTAGGATCGACAATATTCATACCACTCTCGTGGATAGAATGATCTCCACTCTTGCCACTCTCATGGATAGAGCTTTGATGTGTGTATTGGTATGCTCTCATTGACTCTACTCTCGTAGTCATCAATAGTAATATAGGACGTCGGTAGATCCTATCAAGGTGTGCACCACTCTCATGGTCACAAACCCTAATTAAATCTACTAACTTACCTAATTAAATTCATATGATACTTCTTAAATTCATCGTGCCACTCTCGTGGTCACGATCCTAGTACGAGATCTCCTACAAATTTGGCTAGATCAAACAAAACACTTCCCTTTCATGCCAACACAACCAAAAAATCTTAACTTTACATCTAAATCCTAAGATCCTAGGACTAATCTATTAGCTTAGAAAAGACTACTCGTGAATCATAACAAAAACAATGAAATATTTAACGAGAAGAGAAGAGATCACCATCGCAATTGAAGACATAAAAAGCAATAGAAAAGTAAGAAATCGTTACCAAAACGTCGCAACGCGATAATCAATACCAGAGAATTAAGGACACAAGATTCCACACAAAAGAGATCAATAAAAATCCCAACTTTGTCTTCAACAATTAGCGACGGCACAAAACTCTCTCTAGATCTAAAAATAAAATTAAACTAAGGAAAATAAGCAAGCCCCCCTAAAAAGGTTAAAAATGTGCTTATATACAAGGTGTATGGACCACACAAAATCTCAGAAAATCTGGGCACTTGGGCCCACCAACTTGACTGGACACGTCGCCCTACTCGGTCGAGCTACATGCGGCTATTGCTTTGCTTCTTCTTTGGCTCTAGCTGATACAGGATACTCGGTCGAGTACCCCTCCACATGGTCGAGCTACTGTAAGTCTGAACTCCCTCAAGAACACTGCTCTGTTTGGTTGCGACTCGGGTCGAGTAGATGATCAGCTCGATCGAGTGGCTTTGCTGCTCGGTCGAGCTACAACGCTTGGAGAATAGCCCAGAATAGTCGTTCTGTTTGAATACAGCTCGGTCGAGCTGGCTGTCTGCTCGGTCGAGTGGGTCATGTCCGTTTTCGCTGCAACGTTTGTATGTCAGCTCGGTAGCTTGAAACTGAACTCATTTAGGCCTAGAGTTCTCATCTCTCATTCTCTTCTCCTCCTCTCCTCCATCTTCTTTCTTGCCTCGGTGAACTCTCATGGAACCTCGCCAATGACGTCCTGGACGTGTAGGATGTGTCAATGTCCCTAAATTGCTCCAATTCGCTCCAAAACTCCTGAAAATCCACAAAGCTATATGAAACTCAAATATGGCATTCGAAGCGCGATAATATATGAAAATGTGGACTTTGGAGGCGAATATGATATGAAATGATGCAGAAAATATATGTAAAATATGGACACATCAAAATCCCCCAAGCTTAGCTCTTACTCGTCCTCGAGAAAGACGAATACAAGGCTTACCGGGCGATAAAAATAAGAAATAGAAAAAAGAATGAAAGATGGAGAGAGGTGCTAGAGTATTCCATTGGATCTCAAGCCATGGCTACATATCATGATGCTCTGAAAAAGGTGAAATACATGCTATAGAGATTCCATATCTTAACTAAACATAGTACTGGCAAGCATTTTGGATCAACAAAAGGGATTCTCTAAATTAAAGCAATCAATTCATATCCACTTCATGTTCATAGAATCTAGTATACAAGCGTTGGCGATGCACTTTTCAATCAAGAGATATAAATGAAGCATATAAGAATTCACGCCAAGCATGCAATGGAGAATAGAATACATCATGGCATTCACATATTCATATCAACTCATAAGAATTCTCCATAGCTAACGTATTTCGCTAAGTTTCAGCATTATCAAATGTTTCCAATTGTGCACAACTACACTCTAATGGCATACTCACTCACATGGTCAAAGGAATTATCCCCCAAAGCTTAGCTTGAGGTATCGTATCTAAAGAATAGTAATGGAATTTTTGTGGCTTTTCCCAAGTAATTTTGTAGCTCCAATAATGAAAATAGAGAAATATTTTTTTTCTTTTTGGTTTTTGAACTTTTTGTTTCTTCCTCTCTTTTTTTTCTTTTTGTAGGAGCTATAAAATATGTATTTTTGGACTTTTTGGCTCCTTTTTGGCTTTTTGGACTTTTGGAGCTAACTTTTTCTTTTGGGATTTTTGGAAAAGAAAATGCGATATAATTAGCTGCAAGGGGTGAACTCAAGTGACCTGTAGAGAATAAAAAGATATATGGAGAAGGAAATAATATTTCACTCAGGTCACTCTAAGATGTGCACAAATGGTTCAATAAGATAATACTTCAACTAAACTCTTCTGAAAGCATGAGCATTCTTAATCATTTCAACGAATAGTGAAGTCAGGGAGTAAAGCATACAATCATATCAGGCATGCAACAGAAGGTGAAATAAGACAACAAGGCAGATGCTTCAGATATATAAATGATGCGTGAATCTTAGTGCATTTCCAAAAAAAGCATACTAAATACTATTGCATACATTCAGTTTCAATTCATTTCATGTGTTCATGTAGAGAGATCATCAAAAGAATATATAAGCAAGCATATGTATACCAAGACACTGAAATACTCTAGATAGCATGGCAAAAGTAATAAGCATCGTGATAGTTGCAGAGGCTATAAGAGATATCATCATATAGAATATATCTAGCAAAGGGGAAAAATAAAAGCAGGATTAAAAAAGCAAGCAGACATACCAAAACATGGAAAATATGATGCTAAAAGGAAAAAAAATGAAATGGTGGAAAAAACGGTGGACAATAAAATTAAAAAGGTGTAAAATGGAAGAAAATATATAAGAAATGAAATTAAAAAGCGATAACACTCATCTCCCAATCTAAACAGAGCAGTTTCCTCATTGCTGATAACATGCGTGCAAGGCGGAAAATGATGCTAGGGTGGGGTGGGTGGAGTAATAAAAAGGTAAACTAAAAAATGAACTGTACAAATAAAAAAAATAAAGAAAAATGGAAAATGCAAATGTGGATGCATGATCTAATGACTAAATGCAAAAATATGGACAAGCATGCAGATGATGCAAATGATGGTATGATGCAAGTGGGATATATGCAGATGGAATGAGATGGTATATGTAGATGGTGCAAAATGAGTCTCCCCCAAGCTATGTAAGAACAGGGCCCCACAAAGACAGATGGGCATAAAATATGAGGGGAAGAGACAGGGGAAAAAATAATATATGGATCAAGTAGCGACATTACCTTGGGTGGGTGATGATGGTTCCCGCTGCTGAGGACCAGATGTTGGGACAACAGGTGAAGGTTCGACTAGTGTGTCGGCCGACAGGCCAACAAAAGGTGCGACTGGCTCAGAAGAAGTGTGATAGTAGGTGTGTCGACAAGTGTAAGAATGGGTGTGTCAACAACAGATGCGTCTACCAGTGATGCAACCGACTCAACAGAATGAGTGACAGGCACTGCAGAAGCCTTAGAAAGAGGCATAGTGAGAGTTGCGGGTGCGACAGGAGGAGGAGGGTCTGGTCGCATAGGAGGAGCGTGTACGAGTATGACAGCTGGTGCACGTTGCGTCCTCAGAATATCAAGAATAATAGTGAGGTCCCGCTCAACTGACTGCTGGTTGGTGGTGATCGAGCCAGCGAAGGTGTCAAAGGCACGCCTCAAGCGAGTAACCTCGGTCTCCACAGAGGTCAAACGTGCGTCAGTGACATGGGAACCAGGTGGAGGACATGAACTACTAGAAACGACCCTCTCAACATGGCCTCGTTCATGTGAAGAAATAGGCCTCAAGGCAAAATTGGGAGAGGGTGGTCTAGTGGGGATCTCGGTGGAAGAGGATGGGAATAGAATGGATTGGAGATCCGGTGCAGAAGTCGAAGCAGGAATATTTGAAGTAGGAGTCGTCGTGGCAACAGAAGTGGTAGGCTCCAAAATGGTGGAAAATGTAAGGTCAGGAGCAACCGAGAAGGACGTGTCCGCAGGTCTGGGCACGTGAGAGACAGAAGCAGTGACCTCGGGGATAGAGGTGGTGCTCACGCTAGGCACCTAGTAGGTAGATCCAGTGACACTCACCATGTGGCCTGATGATGTGCACACGAGCAACCACATCTAGAGTCAGTCGAGTAGGCCCGGTGGGTGTTGCTAGACCAGCTGGAAGTGCAATGCTGAGCTAGAAGCAAAAATGGTGAAGATACCACCACAACAGATATCTATCGTGGCATGTGCGGCCTGGATGAGGCGGTGACATAGCCAATGTGATGCATCAGAAAGTAGGAAGGGTTGGATCGTGCCATCGGGGTAATGGCGCAGAAGTCGAGTCATCCATATAAGATGGGTAAGCTCAGGAAGGGAGAGTGTCCCGTCCTCTGGCCTGGAGAAGAGGGTGGTTGATCGGCCCCGGATATACACCCGGAGAACGATTGTAGTTTTACCACAAGTGCACGGTCAAGTGGCGAGCGGGTATCGAACACGAGGAGGTGGTGTTGGCTCTAATCTATCCTAGGTTGGTTTGACTACGAATGTTTTATTGGTGGAGATGGTTATGGAATGATGTAATGACAATGGTGATGGATGTCGGTGTCGGTGATAAAGATGTTGGGTAAAATATCGATTCAAATATAATATAATAGAAGTGTCTAGAGCTAGGAAATCCCCACTATGGATCGTCATGCATCATTGTGAATAGTGAATCTCAATATTACTAGACTTGCATTGAGGTGAACTAGTCGTAACTGAATATAGAACCAAGCTCACGCTCTCGCGCTATTGCCGATCTATAGCAACCTAGATTAAGGCCCACTCTCGTGCAAACCCTAACCTAAGCCGCTAGCATGAAGATCGACATCATCGTCCAATCGCTCCTCGAGCCCACTCTCGTGCAAACTCGAGTTACGATCTAGGTTGTGATAGTTCGTATTCGTCCAATCTCTTGCAAACGAATATGGGTATAGATTTATAATAAAAATCCTAGCTTTGGTCCAATCTCTTGCAAACCAAGTCTAGTCAATCTCGATTATAAACCTAAATTGAATATCTAGGCCTTCCCATCGATCAGAATCCAATCTCTTGCAAACCCCAAATGGATGGAAATTTCTAGCTATCCGTAATAAATCAATCACAACCTACCCCCTTTAGCAATTCCAGCAACAAAGAGATTAATTCATCACAAATCTGAAATTAGATCCATAGGGTTCATCCCCATGCCCTAGAACAACAAATCTACTCAAGCATAGCAATAACGATATGAGAATCAATAAAAATCATTGCTTGCATACAAAAAGATAGAAAAAACAAAGATTCAAATAACAAGAACAAAATACTTTGCTTTGATGAAGATCTTCAATCCAAATACAAGCTTTTAGATCCCAGAGGGGGCCTAATGCATGGCCTAACATCTAAAATAGAGTCTAAGAAAACATCATGGAACTCCCCTCTAATGACGGCTACAAACCCCTTATATAGCCTCCTAAAACCCTAGCAAATAATCCTAAAAACCCCTCAAATTCGTGCCCAAAAACAGCCCTAACCGCAACTTAAAATCTGGGCCCGCCGCCACTCGGGCCGAGTGGCAATCTGACTCGGCCGAGTAGAAATTCCAGCACTGCAGCGTCAACTTGCAGAAATTCTCCAGATTTCATCCGACCTCCGATTGGCACGTTCTTAGCAGCGTTGAAACCTTCATGAAGTCTACTATCCATAAAAAATATGAGAAAAATACTTTGATTGCTGGAATAATAACAGATTTCAAAATAGTGAAAGACTGTCTGAAAATCTAGGCGTGTGTGTCATCGGCGTCACTCGGCCGAGTGGGATTCTTCACTCGGTCGAGTGGACTTCTCTACTCGGACGAGTGACAGACCCTGTAGAAAAACAGTAACTTCGAGGTCCTCAGGGGTCTGTCTTCGGGGGTGGCTCGGTCGAGTAGCTTTCATCATTCGGCCGAGTGGTAATGTGTACTCGGCCGAGTAGGCCATCGATGGGTCTCTGGGAATCGCAGTAGATTCGGCCTCTTCTCTGGAAAATTTCCCTGACGTACTCGGGTGAGTGAGCTCCCTCACTCGGCCGAGTAGGACTTTGTCATTCGACGGAGTATACGCTGAAAAACATTGTGCACGTATCCATTCTGGTCGGCCGAGTGGGCTTTCTTGATCGACCGAGTGTGTGCTTCACTCGACCGAGTGGCATGCTGTAAATGCCCAATCTTCTCTGTTTCTCATCCTCGTCGCTTCTATCAAATTCTTTCATTCTCCACTCATCCTCTAGCGCTGATAACTCCTCAATAAGGCCATGAACGATGCTCAATTATGCGTGCAAGTCCTTTAAGCTCATTTTTGCTTCCAATTGCTCCATATTTCCTGAAATCCGACAAAAACAAGAAATAGTGAAAAGTAACGCAATATCATCGAATAATCGTGAAAATCGTAATATAAACAATCGAAATGGCATGCAAACATGCAGAAAAAAGGTGTAAAATATGGACCGATCAAAATCCCCCAAGCTTACCTCTTACTCGTCCTCGAGGAAGATAAGTAGAGAGACGAACTCGGGAAATGAAAACAAACGAAATGAAAGGAAAGAAAAAGAATACGAAGTGGAAGGGGTCGCTAGATTATTATCTCAGATCTCAAGCTATAAGCCACACATCACGATACTTGGAAAATACGAATCACATGCTATAAGGATTTCATGTCTTACTTAAACATGGTACTTGCAAGTTTTTAAGAACAACAAAAGGGACTCTCTAAATTCATACAATCAATTCATATCAACATCACGCATTTCAAAGAATTTAATATACAAATGTTGGCAATGCACTTTTCAATCAAGAGTTATAACAGAAGCATATAAGAATCACACCAAACATGCAATGGAGAATGGAATAAATCATGTCATTCACATATTTATATCGATTCATAAGAAATCTCCATAACTAAAGTATTTTGCTAAGTTTCAGCATTATCAAACTTCCTCATTCGTGCAGCTCTCCACTCTAATGTCGTACTCACTCTTATGGTCAAACTAGTTCACCCCCCAGGCTTAGTTTGAGGCATCGCATCTAAAGGAATATGATAGTGAAAAATGGGATTTTTGCCTTGGTTTTCCCAAGTATTTTGTGACTCCAATAATGAGATAGAGAAACATTTTTTATTTTTTTTCTTTTTGAACTCTTTGTTTCTCATTTTTCTTTTTTTTGATTTTTGTAGGAGCTATATGATTTGTATTTTTGGTTTTTGGCTCCTTTTTGGCTTTTTGGACTTTTTTGGGACTAACTTTTCCTTATGTAGGGATTTTTGGGAAATAGATGCGATATAAGTAGCTTTCGGAGGTGAACTCAAGTGACATGTAGAGAATAAAAAGATATATGTGGAGAAAGAAATAATGTAGCACTCGGTTCACTCTAAGATGTGCACGAACGGTTCAGTAAAATAATACTTCAACTAAAACTCATATGTAAGCATGGATATTCTCAATCATCTCAATAAAAAGTGAAGTCAAGCGGTAAGGCGTACAATCATATCAGGCATGCAACAGAAGGTGAATAAGACAATAAAACTGATGCTTCAGATATACTAATGATGCGTGAATCTTGGTGCATTTCCAACAAAAGCATACTAAACACTACTCAATACATTCAGCTTCAATTAGTATTATGCATTCATGTAGAGGGGTCATCAAAAGAAATAAATTTACAAGCACATGTGAATAGCAAGACTAAGGAATACTCTAAGTAGCATGGCAAGGAATAATAAGCATCGTGATGGTTGCCAAAGCAATAAGAGATATCACCATAAGGAACAAATCTAGCAAAAGAATGAAAAGAAGGAAAAGAAAATAAAGAAATAAAAATAAACGAGAGGAAAGAAAAGAAAAACAAGCACACAAAATGATGCATGAACACACATAATAAGAAAATAAGATGGAAAAAAATCAAAAAGATGATGCAAAAATTTTGAAATTTTTTTAAAAACCCTAAAATAAAGTAAAAATGCAACTAGATGGCATCGAAATGCACTCCCCCAAGCTTAAACTTCACATTGTCCTCTGTTGGATATGGACGACATGTATACACTCATGAGGGGATGTATGAGGGTCTATGGACCTCAGATGTCACGTGCACGAAAGCGTGCACGAAGGGAACCTTTTCACGTGTGAAAAGGACCACTCAATAAGTGGAAAAATCACTTTATAAGTGCATAAAGGCACTTGATAAGTGAATGAAGAAGAGGATAAGTAAAAGGGCTAATATAGGCTAATAAGCTTATATGTAGTTATTTCCTACAATAACTACCCCTAAAGCCTATAAATAGGACCCAAGGGTAAGGCTTTTACACGATTCCATCCATGCCATAAGTTTGCATAAGGCAACTTATGTTCTTCTTCTCCCTTTCCATTAAATTCTTCTTCTAAATAGAGATTTAGACGGTGAAACGCTGCTTCGATCCTCCGTGACGAAGTACCGACCGTTGTGGCGAATTCGAGGGCGAAGTTCAGAGACTACGGTGCCGCGTACGCGAACGTAAGTCTCTCCTCTTCATTCGATCCTAACATCATCGTTTTGACATGATCCTTCATTGGTATCGGAGCCACACGGGTTCGCCCCGGTCTCACCGATGAATGAGATGCGTTGTCTCTTTCACGAATGAGTTTCCTTCCATTATGGATATGGTAGGAGCGCATCGTGACGAAGAGAACGCAAAAGTTGTTCTTTTCACGTTAGGGTCTTCTGTCATTACGGATATGGCAGGTACTCTCCGTGACGGGAAGAACTTACCGTTCATCTCGCTAAACTCGCATTCCTCATGGATGCTGAGTCTCCATTCAATTGAGAATGAGCACTCTCTTCATGTAGAGCGTGAAGTTTGCGGTCTTGAAAATGTGTTTTCTTCATTTTTTTTGGCACACGGCCATTGAAGCAAAACCGTTTTCTCAATGAACGGTTGTCTCATCGGAGAAGATAGTAGTTATTCTCAACGGAGAAGATGACCTCTTTGGTGCATGATCGACATGGCCATATGGGCCATGGAGGCTATGCACCTCCCTCCCCATGTAGAGGGGGTTGGCTACGGCCAATGAAAACCAAGACCCCCCCTCCGAGAGGGGGGGTGTGCAAACCGGACCCCAAAGGAAGGGGAGGCCGGCCATGGCCAAGGGGCCATGGCCGGCATGCATAAAGGCCATGGCCGGCCTGGCCTCGGCCAGGGCCATGGCCGGCCCTGGCAGAGGCCAGGGCCAGGCCACTGCCGGCCCTTGGCCTCGGCCAGGGCCAAGCCCCGGTCAGCCCAATAAATGGGGGGGACTTGCATGGGCGGTGGCTTGCATGGCCGGTCTCTACGGAGCCGGCAGCAGTTGTCTGCGGCAAAATTCCCTGTAGGGGGGAGCGCCTGGATCCATACGGGAGCCGACGGCGGTGGCTTGCAGAAAACTCCCCTCAAGGGGTGTTTGGCATTGGCCAAGTTGCGATGGCAACTCTTTCTTCGAAAGGGAGAAGAATCCGGCCTTGGCACGGCCACGACACGACCCCGATAATGGCCGGGGAATTGTCGAAATATTTCGGCTATGTCACCCTGTAAGGGGGTGTAGGCCTTGTCGAATATTTTGCAAATACAACAAGGGTATTTTTAGTACCATAAGGGTACCAAGTTGAAATTACCTAATTTTTTTTGAAAAATACGTTTTCAAAATCGCTTTTCCGCTGCAAAGTACTATAAGAGTACTGTTATTTGATAAAGTGATGGGGAAATATTGAAAGTTGTTCTAGATGGTGATTGGGATCGTAATGACTTTTCCGATTCTAGAACAACATCTTCAATATTTTTCGAAAGTAACTTATCAAATATAATAATATCATTCCAAGTGGGATTTTCCAAGTGGGAGTGATATTAAACTAGTCTGAAATTTCCACATTCGATTGATTCAGCGTCTCAATGGATCATGATTCGGCAAGTGGTCTTTTGGACTAGTTTGTGGGACACCTCGGCTCTGTCTGGGGGTAGTGAACCATGGACTAGCCATTCCCCTGGTCGGTCCGCTGGCCGAGACTGCTGAATTATGAAAATGTCTAATATGATGACTAAAAATATGAAATTTATGCAATGTTTTATGATCGAACCTTCTTTTTATATCTTTTACAGCATTTTAAAGCTAAAATGTCTTCCGCTTCCAAGAACATCGTCGCTGAGTTAAACAAAGGTGAAAAACTCAACGGCGATAATTACAAACTATGGTCCATGAAAATACAATATGTTCTAGAGGAGCAAGATGTGCTCGAAACATTGAAGAACATAATGATTGAACCAGAGTTGGGCACTACGGCCCAACACAGAAGAGACAAGGAAGCTTTCGATGCTTGGTCTCGGAAGAACAAGATTGCTCACATAACGTTGTTGTCCAGTATGGCCGATGACATAATGCGCATCTTCTGAGAGCATGACCTAGCCATGGACATATGGTCCAAGCTAGAGGAGAAGTTTGGTGGCACCTCGGTGTCCAAACTTCGTTCTTTAACTATAAGATTCGATTCGTACAAGAAACGTCCAGATCATTCCATGGGGAAGCATCTTCGACATATGGCAAATCTCATCTCAGAGTTAAAGGATGCAGGTCATGTGCTCACAGATGAGCAACTAATCCAAGCAGTCATACGTTCCCTACCAAATGGGTGGGACCAAATAAAGATGCATCTCACTCATAATGAGAGCATCAAGATCTTCAGCGATGTTTCTAAGCACCTCGAGTTAGAGGAAGAGCGGCTTGCGGCCACCAAGCCAAGTGCAGAAGTGCACATGGTTGCTAGTTCCTCACACGGGGGAAAGAAACGGAAAAATCCTTTGAAGTTTACTAATAAACGTAATAAGCAACTAGAGTCTACCAAGAAACCCAAACATAAGGGTGGGCACAAGAAATGGCACAAGAAGAAGGACTTGAAGAAGATCAAGTGTTTCAAGTGCAACAAGTTAGGTCACTATGCTCGTTCATGTACGAGTGGAGGTGACGAGGTAACTTGTAATAATACTAGTTACATATGTGTTTCTAGTTCAATATTTCTTGTAGAATCTAATCCTTTTTGGATAATTGATTCAGGTGCCACCGACCACATAGCAAGGGACAGACAGTCCTTCGTGGAGTATCACCGGATACCCCAAGGAACGAAGTGGATCTATGTAGGAAACAACACAGGTGTTGAAGTGAAAGGCGTTGGGACGTGCAAGCTCGTCTTGGACAACGGCCGCACTATCCTACTTCATGATGTTCTCTTCGCTCCGGATATTCGAAGGAATATTATATATGTGGTCGTTTTAATGGGTCTTGGTTATAGTTGGTTCTTTCATAGTTGTAAAGTGGACTTGTCTTGTAATAATTCTTTAATTGGTTCTGGGTATGTTTTCAAAGGATTTGTTGTATTAAATACAATGTATGATTCCTCATTTTATAATGAAAATTTCCTTGTTACAAATTCATCAAATTATGAGTCAGATGTAATTTGTTGGCATGCAAGGCTTGGTCACATTGGACCAACACGAATGGATAGACTTGCAAAACGTGGCCTTCTATCCAATGTTTCAAAGGTCAAAATGTCGACTTGCGAACATTGCCTTGTAGGGAAATCTTGTCGCAAGCCGTTTGGAACCGGCACAAGGGCGAGGTTCCATTACAGCTCATCCATTCAGACATATGTGGTCCGATGAATGTCAAGACAAGACGCGGAAAGTCCTATTTCATCACTTTTATTGATGACTTCACCCAATTCGGTCATATCTATTTGATATCACACAAAAGTGAAGCATTAACCTGCTTTAAAAACTATATGAGTTTGGTGGAAAATCAATTAGATCGCAAGATTAAGGTCTTGCGAACCGATAGAGGTGGTGAATACCAATCAACAAGTTTTAAGGAACTTTGTGATGAAAAAGGCATAGTTCATCAGGTAACTATGCCATATACTCCGCAACAAAATGGTGTTGCAGAAAGGAGAAATAGGACTTTAATGGAAATGGTCCGTTCAATGATGGCGCAAGCCAACTTGCCAATCACCTTTTGGGGTGATGCATTATTGATGGCCGCTTTCATTTTAAACCGCGTACCCTCGAAATCAGTTAGCTCCACTCCTTATGAGTTGTGGAACCAAAGGTCTCCTGACTTAAGCATTTTAAAACCTTGGGGATGTGCATCCTAGGCATATATTTCCTCCCATAAGTATGGCAAACTTGGGCCAAGGGGGAGGAAATGTATCTTTATACGATACGCAGAAAACTCCAAAGGTTATGTTTTCATTGGTCAAAAAGACAATGGAGGACTAATTGAATTTGAGTCGAGGGATGTCACTTTCTTGGAAAACGAGTTTCCAAGACAGGGCGAGATAAGTCACGACTTATCTCTATTTGAGATTTATGATCAAGAAGGATTACCTCATTCGAGTGGGAGAATTCTTGGTGAAGACGAAAATACGTTTCAACCTTCACCAATGGATGATACGAATGATGCGAATCCTATTCCATACGGGAATAATGATCCAAGTGGGAGCATTTCTAACGACATTCCAAGTGGGAGTGATATTAGAATTGATCTAAATTCGAGTCAACAAGGACTTGAAGAATCTCAAATACGACGTAGTAGTCGTACAAGGTTAGCTCCTCTAAGATTTGAGGATGAATTCCCACAAACCTTTATGACTTTACTACAAGAAGATGACGAGCCTGCTACTTTCAAACAGGCTGTATCATGCCCTACAAAAGACAAATGGATAGAAGCGATGAAGGAGGAATTAGAATCCATGAAGGTTAACCAAGTCTGGGACTTGGTTGACTTACCCAGAGGACGTAGAGCTATTGGGAACAAATGGGTTCTCATGATCAAGCATAAGGCTGATGGCTCTATAGACAGATATAAAGCTCGCCTTGTCGCGAAAGGTTTTACGCAACAGGAAGGGATAGATTACGAAGAGGCCTTCTCACCTGTTGTGCGTTTTACCTCGATTCGCTTGATTTTGGCTATGGTAGCTTGCTTAGACCTCGAATTACATCAAATGGATGTAAAGACTGCCTTTCTCAATGGAGAATTGGACGAGGAGATCTATATGGAACAACCAACAGGGTTTGTAAAAGAAGGAAACGAACATAAGGTTTGTAAACTTTGTAAGTCCATATATGGTCTTAAACAATCCTCGAGGCAATGGTATATACGATTTCAAGAAGATGTCTTATCAAATGGTTTTTCCATGCTTGATGAAGATAACTGTGTATATATCAAGAGGATTAAGAGCAAATATGTTATTATGTCTCTATATGTAGATGACATTTTAATAGCCGGAAATGACAAGGGCTTTGTGATGGATATCAAGGCTTGGCTTTCATCAGTTTTTGAGATGAAAGACATGGGAGAAGCCGCATATATCCTTGGAGTTAAGATTTCAAGGAATCGTTCGAAGAAACTTCTTTCTCTTTCACAAGAGACTTATATAAAGAAGGTTCTAGAACGTTTTAATATGTATGACTGCAAGTCCATTGATACTCCTATAAGCAAATGCGACAATTTATGTCTGAAATAATGTCCAAAGAACCAAAAGGAAAAGGGAATTATGGAAAAAGATCCATATTCCAGTGCAGTTGGTAGTCTTATGTACGCTATGATGTGTACAAGATCAGACATCTGTTTTGCCGTTGGAATGGTAAGTCGTTACCAATCCAATCCAGGGCAAGTACACTGGAAAGCGGTTAAGAGGATAATGCGGTATCTTAAAGGAACTGCAGACTATGCTTTATACTATCAAGGAGATGCCCTGAGGCTCGAAGGCTACACTGATGCTGATTGAGCGGGTGATCTCGATGAGCGACGATCGACCTCAGGATATGTTTTTCTACTCGGATCTGGTGCTATATCCTGGAGTAGCAAGAAACAATCCTGCATCGCACTTTCAACTATGGAAGCCGAGTTTGTAGCATTTAGCATGGCAGTCCAAGAGGCTGTTTGGCTTAGGAAGTTCTTAGACAGGCTAATTGATGCAAGTGACTCAGGTACTGTACCTATACACAGCGATAGTCAAGCATCTATAGCATCAAAGATCCTAAATTCCATTGTAAGACCAAACACATAGATATCCGCTACAAATTTGCAAAAGACTATGATAAGACCAAGAAGGTAGACATAAGGTACATATCTACGCATGAGATGATAGCGGATCCGCTTACGAAGGCGATCCCCAGAGATGTGTTTTACAAACACTTATCTTCTCAAGGATTGCGTAAGAGATGAGTTGTACCAATGTAAATTCCCATGTCTATAAATGATCAAATTTAATAAAAGAATAAGTTCTTTTCAACATTGCATATGAATTTTTAAGAAATGTTTGTGTACATTTTTTGAAATCTCAGCTATACTTTCTAGTATGTCGGACAGATTAAGGTTGGCTCTCTCACATGAGCAACCGCCTTTATTCTATCAGACGGATAAAATAAAGATGAGACCTGTTTAAAGTCAAAATCATCAGACGGACGATTTAGAGTCATGACTTAAACAAAATGGTCGTATGAAAGATCTGCATCATATGGATGCTTTCAAAAGATCTAAGAGGATTTTGAAATCCTATCTGTCTTATGCGGGGTGTGGGTCCAGAAGATTATTTGAGTAGTAAACGGGACTCAAAGTCAGACATTGTGGTGTCTGGTTATCATCCTTACAACATCATTAAGACATACACTCCCTGGGAAAGGAGTGATGTTGTAATACGTATTCATACTACGTATGCATTTTGACCATTGGGTTAGAATAGTAATTGTGTTTACTATTATGTGAGACCCAAAGACCACATGGGTCTTAACTCATTACCCTTATGGACTCTAATTGGTTCCTTTAAATTTGACTGGGTGATTGCTATCTTAGCATGTTGCTTATGGACTATGGTCAATTCGGTCCGGCGGGGCATGTTAGAAAAGTAAGTCAAGTCAAGATCAAAAGGATCGCAAGAAGAGGAAGATTAATTTCATATTCACATTTGGACTTTAGAGATTCAAAGCTGGCCAGCCAATCGTAATCCAGATGGGATTCAATTGTTGAATATAAAGTATAAGAAATGTGAAGAAATAATCTAGGGTAAAGCATGCGTTGATCTACTCAACTTTACACCTCGAGTAGTGTTGTGTATCTCTAACAAGTGCACAACATCGGACTCTATGCACATGACGGTCACACGGTCTATTTCTCGGTATGATAAACAGAAGAGTTAAAGGAAAAGATGTTTCCTTACAATCCCCTCAAGTGTGCGTGAGAGATGTTGGATATGGACGACATGAATACACCCATGAGGGGATGTATGAGGGTATACGGACCTCAGATGTCGCGTGCACGAAAGCGTGCACGGAGGGAACCTTTTCTCGTGTGAAAAGGACCACTCGATAAGTGGAAAAAGCCACTCGATAAGTGGAAAAAGTCACTTTATAAGTGCATAAAGGCACTTGATAAGTGATGAAGAAGAGGATAAATGAATGTGCTAATATAGGCTAATAAGCTTATATTTAGTTATTTCCTACAATAACTACCCCTAAAGCCTATAAATAGGACCCAAGGGTAAGTCATTCATTCTACACTTTCCATGCCATAAGTTTGCAAAAGGCATCTTATGTTCTTCTTCTCCCTTCCATTAAAATCCTCTTCTAAATAGAGATTTAGACGGTGAAACTCTGCTTTGATCCTCCGTGACGAAGTATCGACCGTTGTGGCGAATCCGAGGGCAAAGTTCAGAGATTACGGTGACGCGTACGCAAACGTAAGTCTCTACTTTATTATTCGATCCTAACGTCCTTGTTTTGACAGGATCCTACACCAGGTTACTCTTGGGCCATCCTTGAGGACACGCCTAACTTTTGTATTCGTGCGCGGCGAGTCATACCATCAAATCTGGCTGGCCCCTGGCTTCGGCTAGCCCCAACCCAAAGTATCACAAACACTAACCAATCAAAGTCTAAAGAAATAATAAAAGTTTGGATACCTAAAATAGATCAATTAAAATGAAAAATCATCATGTTAATAATTTTATGGAAAATATACATTGTTCTATAAACTATAAATATGTAAACAAGGGAAATTCCAAACCCAAAAGGGTTTGGTTTCCAATTGAATGACAAAATATTTTGAAACCATAAATAAGGTACCAAAACCCCAAATGATAACTCAAATGGTTTCTTATATAAAAAGATAAAATAAATTGAAAACATGCCAAATTCAGAACAATAATTAGATAAAAATGATTATTTAATGATAAATTATTGAGTATTGCACAAAGTTAAAATTTTGCTTATTTTGATTTTTGTGCATAATTAGTCGACTAATACATGCACTGTAGTCGACTAATCTGGAGTTCTGTCAGACTACACTCGGTTTTCAGGATACTAGTCGGCCAGAGCTATATTGTTAATCGAGTAATACATTAATTAGTCAACTAACTACAT
The DNA here is from genome assembly GCA_030789695.1 of Scilla litardierei. Classification (NCBI taxonomy): domain Eukaryota; kingdom Viridiplantae; phylum Streptophyta; class Magnoliopsida; order Asparagales; family Asparagaceae; genus Scilla; species Scilla litardierei. Next base: position 425,584,186 of record CM061142.1, on the reverse strand, counting down.
CACTCATGTCGAAAAATAAGGCAGAATCCTGACAGAATCTAGTGTTTATTATGAATCAACATCTGGGGAGGAACCCCTAGCTCTTTATTTATAGCCCAAAGGGGAGGGTATACAGATAAGATACATTAGATACGGTCTTATCTATAAGATAAGCCGCGATCCCAACCGACTAACCAACTCGGTATTATCCCTTCACAACACTCCCCCTTTTACAGCCAAAGGTGTGGACTCTGCTCATGAATACTTCAGGATTCTGAGTGTAGTAGGAGTCTCACATAGGGTGGATACTTCAAGATCCTGAGTTGGTGAGGTTTGCCTCGTTAAAACCTTTAGCAATGGAAAACCCCATGGGAAAAACCATAGTTAAGAAAAAAAGAGTGCAGACACTCCCTAACTCCCCCTGATCTATACAAGCACTCAGGATTTCAGATCTCGTAGGCACCTCATCCCAATTTTCTATACGAACTTCCTAAAGGTAGCAGTAGGAAGGGCTTTCGTGAACAAGTCAGCATGTTGTCACATGATTGTACTTGTCTGACATAGATCATGACATCTCTCTGTAGCTCGTGCGTCCAGAAGAATTTGGAGGAAATATGCTTCGTTCTGTCGCCTTTGATGTAGCCACCTCGTAGCTGAGTTATGCAAGTAGCATTGTCCTTGTACATTGTAGTAGGTTCAAGATCCCGAGACTTCAATCCGATCGTCACCAGGATGTGATTTACAACTGACCGTAGATAGACACATTCTCTGCTTGCTTCATGGATGGCGATGACTCTGAGTGATTGAATGAGGCTGTCGTCATGGTTTGCTTAAGGGATCTCCAGGAAATGGCTGTCCCACCATGGGTAAACACGTACCCAGTCTGTGACTTTGTAGTGTGGGGATCAGACATGCAACCTGCATCAGCATAACCAACAAGTGCGATGTATAATCTGTTTTTTTGTAAAAGAGTCACAAATCTGTAGACCCTTGGAGGTAGTGCAGAAGGTGCTTTACCCTGATCCAGTGGTGGTGCGTTGGCACTGCACTGTATCTGGCTAGTAAATTTACTGCGAACACTATATCGGGACTCGTGCAGTTGGCCAGATATAAAAGGATTCCGTCTTTTAGATGTTCAATCTGTAAGCCAAGACATAATTTCGTTTTGCCTAGGTCTATCATTTCGAATTCTTTTGTCAGGCTTACAGATATATCAGCGATCTCTTCAGTAGATCCAATGAGATTCAGATCGTCTACGTGGACTGCTACTATGACAAATCCTTAACCCTTTGCTCTTATAAAGATGCAAGGCAGACTTCATTATTATTGAATCCTTGTTGTACAAGGAATTAGCTCAGTCTGTTATACCACATCCGTCCCGATTGTTAAAGACCATACAATGATCTTTGGAACTTAACAAAGTAGACGTCCCGAGATCTATCTTTTAATTCAGCAGGCATTAAAAAGCCATCGAGAAGTTTCATGTATATCTTCTTGTCGAGATTACCATATAGATATGCAGTTACAACATCCATTAGCTGCATATCTAAACCTTCCTTTGATGTTAAGCTTATCAGGAATCGGAAAGTGATCGCATCAATGACCGTGGAGTATGTTTTCTCATAGTCAATACCCGATCTTTGGAAAAACCCTTGTGTTACAAGTCGTGCTTTGTAGTGTGCGATCTCATTATTTTCATTTCTTTTTCTCACGAATACCCATTTGTATCCCACAGGTTTGACACCGGTAGGTGTCTGGACTATTTGCCCAAAGACTTGGCGTTTCTTAAGTGAGTCCAGCTCAGCTTCTATTGCCTGATTCCATTTTGGTCAATCATTTCTACATTTGTATTCAGCAATGGAATGTGGATAATGATCATCGTCGCTTCCGGCGACGTGAATAGCAATGTGAAATGCAAAGTCATCGTCGACGACTGTACTCTTTCTGTCCAACACCTCCCCTATACGTGCATAATTTAATGATATTTTAGTTTCTCCCGACAGTTCCTCTGCAGTGGATTCCGGGGAGGGGTGAGGGTATGGACATGAGCTCATTTCTCTGTGGCGGTATCGTCCCAAGGTCTCCGGATATTTTTCTTTTTCTTGGATTTTTATCCTTGGAGCCTGGTGGTCTGCCTCTTTTCTGTTGATGTGCATCCACTTCTGCTGCTGGTGGATTGCATCCATTCTCGGGGATGTCAATCCTAGCTGGAGTATTTGCAGCAGGGATGTGTGATTTGATAATCTTCTGGTTGTTAGTAAATGAGTCCGGTAATCGGTGGACAGTGTCCTGAATGTGAAAGATCTTCAGGATCTCATCTTCACATTGTTTTGTTACCGGATCATAGTGGGTCAAACTTTTTGTATCCTACGTTATGATGTGCTTCACACCAGATTTCTCAGTTTCTGGGCCCATTTTGGGAAAAATGGTCTCATCAAATTCACAGTCTTCAAGACGACCTTAAATGCGTCCCCCGTTTGGGGTTCTAGGTATCTTATAATTAAGGGTGAGTCAAACCCTACATAGATACCTAGGCAACGTTGATGACCTATTTTTGTCCTCTGTGCTGGTGCAATGGGGATGTAGACTGCGCAATTGAAGATTCTCAGATGAGAAATGTTCGGTGGTCCTCCATATGTAAGTTGCATTGGAGAGACTCTGACCTCCAAAGGATCTTATTTTTATTAACGATGTAGCATGTAGAATTGCATGTCCCCATGCATCCACCGACAACTGGGATTTCATTAGCAATGGACGTGCAATCCATTGGAGTATTTTTATCAGTGACTCTGCCAATCCGTTCTGGGTATGAACATGCGGCACTGGATGTTCAATTTCTATTCCAGTTGCCTGGCAGTACTCTTGAAATGACCGGGAGGTAAATTCCCTAGCATTATCCAGACGTATTTTATTTATATGGTTGTCTGGAAAATACGCCCGCAACTTTATAATTTGTGCCAGTAGCTTTGGAAAAGCTAAGTTGCGGGTAGATAGTAGACACACATACGAATATTTTGAAGACGCATCAATCAGTACCATAGAGTACCGAAAAGGCCCACTAGGGGGTGGATAGGTCCACATAAGTCTCCATGTATTCTTTCGAGGAAGCTCGGAGACTCGATATGCACTTTCAGTGGTGATGGCCGTGTTATTAATTTCCCCTTGAAGCAGGGGATGCAAGGGAATTCTCCCTTCTGAAGAATCTTCTGGTTCTTCAAGTTGTGCCCATGTGATTGTGGTAGGATGTGGTGCATCATCACAGATCCAGGATGGCCAAGTCTATCATGCCAAAGTAAAAACTTGGCTGATGTCGATGTCGGGCACTTCAGGTGCTCCGTCAAGTTAGCTTCATCTCTCCGAATCTTTGTATGGTAGAGGCCTGATGAAAGGCTCTCAAAACATTTAAGTATGGATTTTACTCCTTGTTCTTGAGATGTTACATACAATAATTCTTTTTCATTTACATTTGTTGTTTCCAAATGGAATCCGTTTAAACGGATGTCCTTGAAACTTAGTAAGTTACGTTTGTAGTTCGGAGAGAATAGTGCATCTTTTATTTTTTTTCCGTTCCATTAGGAAGCAACAAGGTTGTATTCCCAGAACCTTCAATTATATTCGTTGGCCCTGAAATTGTATTTACATGGCTTTTGTATGGTATAATGCTATGAAAATAGCACTTATACTGAAGGATCGTATGTGCCGAAGCACTGTCTACCAAGCAGTCATGAGAGCGATCCATCTATAAAGATGAATAAAACATTTGAATTTCAAGAACATAAACTTTATTTATTCAAATTCAGAATTACATAATATGAAATCTCTCATAACATGAAATTTTCTAGACAATTTTGCTAAGATAAAAATAAAAGGCTAATCCAGCAGGTCATCAGTTTCGAAGTCGTCAGCTGTAACCTTAACTGGAGCATCAGATGTCACCAGGTTTGTTTTCGCTTTCTTTTTCTTGTTTTCTTTATACAGATCCTGGAGATGCTGCAGAGTTCGGCACACTCTGGACCAGTGGCCTTTCATGCCACAGCTATGGCACTGGTCTTCCCAATCCCTTTTTTGTGGGGGTGCATCATTCTTCTTGTCGTCATTTCTGCGCCAGGTGAACTTGCGCTTTCCTTCATTTCTTCACTGCTGGACTTGGCCCCTAGCCCTTTTGTTCTATCCCCCTTTCTGTGGTCTTTCTTTTCTTTTGATGTCTCTCTTCTTTCGAGAAGAAGAGGCATTATGGGCTTCTGGGAGGGGGCAGTGCCAGGGGCACATGTTGTGAGTGACGAGGAGAAGCTCTGTCTTTTATTCGGCCATGAGTAAACATGACAGCAGCTCAGAATACTTGGTGAACTTTCGTTCACGGTATTGCGGCATAAGTATCGCATCTTTCTCATGGAAAGACGTGTACGTCTTTTCCAGCAAGCGATATTCTGAGACTTTTTCACTACATAACTTCAGGCGTGAGGTGATGCTAAAAAGAGCTGAGTTGTGCTCAGCTATGGACTTAAAGTCATGTAGTCTCAGGTTCTCCCACTCGTATCGTGTCCTTAGTAGTATAACATCTTTCTGATGTTTATACATATCCTTAAGGGCAGTCCACAGCTCAAATGGATCTTCGACCGTAAGGTATTCAGCCTTTAGGGTCTTGTCCACATGCCGGTGAATATAGATAATGGCTTGCGCCTTTTCTATATCGCTTACATTTTGATTCTTATTCATAGAAGAAATGAGGGACTTAGCCCGCAGATGGAACTTCATATCGAGCTGCCAGCTCAGATAGTTTCTCCCTGATGCATCCAGCACTTCGAAATCGACACTTACGATTTTAGCCATTTTATCTAGTAGATGAATTAATAATTTAAACACTAAACATTTTCATGTGGAAGCAAATTTTATATGAAGAGCTAATTGCGTGGATCGGCCAGCCCCACATAAATAAAGAGTCCAAAGTTCATTACAGTCCATATTACACAAATGAAAGCTTTTAAAAGAAATTACAACTTTGGAAACCCTGTGGGTCCCATATAAGATCTTCAGCTTCAATTGTGGCCGCCGTCTCCATGGAAAGTGGTCTTCGGTCTTGGATATTTACAAAAATTCCTCACTACAATTTCACTCAAAATTAAAAGAAAAGTGGAGGAAATAAAATGTGGGACTTAAACAGCCGATCCAAAACCGCAATTTAGCCATCCATGCAAAAATTTGTGCTCATCAAACATTTTCAGCAGACATTTTCATCACAGGCATCACAGGCATTTATATTCATAGAGAGAGATAAACAATTTAATTACTTAATAATTATTGGACCACTGGGCAACGTCATACACCGTTAGGTTAGCTGACTAACGGCAGAGCGGTCGCAGGATCTTCCTAATTATTAAGTTTTAATATTTGCACAACCAAACATAGTTTATCCACAGAATAAGCCAAAATGATGCGAAGCTAATGATCCTACAAAGGGTATCATATAATGCAAAGGTTGTGCTAGTTGGGTTTATTCAAAAAGATTGAAAAAGAGCCCAAATTTGACATGTTTTTCATAAAAGGAAGAAATTTTTATTTTTAAACCATCCCCAAATTATCCCCAAATGTCTCTAAAAGTCCACTTATTGCCTCATAATTAATCATGATTTTTCATGAATTTTTAGGCCCCCAAACGACATTTTTAATTAATTTTTAGCCCAAAAAGCCTTTTTAAAAGCTTATTTTAGCCCCCTCCCTGTTTTTTTTCCGAAAAAGGTAACTGGCCTGTAGGCCCGCAGCCCGCAGTGTGGCTGCGGGCTTCAGGCCCGCCGTCTAAATTTTTTGTGTGAAAAAAATATGTCTGCGAGCCTGAGGCCAACAATTTGACAGCGTGCTTCAGGCCTGCAAGGCTTAAAATTTTTTTTTTGAATCAACATCTGGGGAGGAATCCCCAGCTCTTTATTTATAGCCCAAAGGGGAGCATATACAGATAAGATACATTAGATACGGTCTTATCTATAAGATAAGCCGTGATCCCTGTAGTGCCCTGGGAAGCTACTGCACATGTACTAGAGGGGGGGTGAATAGTACTTTTAAATAATAAGGAGTGTTATTCCTAATTATCGTGCAATTAACAAACAACGATGCGGAATAACAACAATCAAGAAATAATGCAAACGCAAACACAATGGTTTAATGGGTTCAGATCCACCCAAGTCTCCCCGACTTGTTCCCGGTGATCCTACGTCCCAACCACCCGGATCCCTTCCGGATACTTGAGTTAGAAACCCTAACTCAAGATTTCCAATATGAACACTTGCGAAAACCTCACAAGTGCAATCGACCTACAATCGATGACCGTGAATCCCACAACCCGGGATCACGCAAAACCTCTCACAACCGAGAGTATACAATTCAAATATAACTGAAATGAAATGCTTACCAACAAAATACCTATGCCTTGAGATTTCTTACCAAATTAGGGCAAAGAGGATTTTGATGGAGGAAGAGTCACCAAACCCTAGCTTCAAGAAGATGACCAGCAATGGAAGCCTAGGGATGAGATGGATGACCTAGAATCAAGCCCTTGGCTTGGAAGGCTCACAACCAATGAATCTCTCTAGAGGAATGAGAGTGAGGGAGAGATTCTTGATAATGGGAGAGCTTGAAGATGAGAGTTGAAAGCTTCTCTTTGAATCAATAGAACTCTGAAATAGCAGCCTTTGATCCCTTGAAATAACCCCTTCAGGTATTTAAAGGATCAAGGGAAAAGGGAGAGAAAAACGTCGCTTTCAAAACTCCAACGGATCTAAATCTGAAGCAGACTAGTCGGTCAAAGAACAACCACTGACCGACTAGTTCATCAACTAGTCGGTCGGTGAAACAACATGAACCGACTAAGAGGTGAACAGTGAACAGATGAAGATTTCAGACCTAGATAACTAGTCGGTCCAAGAAGACTTTCTGACCGACTAGTTTCACAACTAGTCGGTCGGTCAATAAACTTAGACCGACTAAGAGTCAAAAACAAATAGTCTGAATACAAATGATTTAGTCGGTCCAAGAGAAAATGTTGACCGACTAGATCACCAACTAGTCGGTCACCAAACGTTCTTAGACCGACTAACGATAAACAGTAGCTTAGGAGAAATTTAGAATGAACAGTAAGTCACAACTAGTCGGTCAAAGAAGCATCACTGACCGACTAGTTCACAAACTAGTCGGTCGGTGAGTCAACGTAGACCGACTAACTGTAAACAGTACTGAACAGGAAATTAAGGAATCAAACTAGTCGGTCCAAGAACAGTTGCCGACCGACTAGATCACCATCTAGTCGGTCAGTACTTTTTCTTGTACCAACTAACATGCACATACAAATCCGAATCGAAGCGCGACGCTTCGAGGAAGTTAGAATGAACTTGTACGAAGATCCTAGAGCTACGATATGAGCGTAATGAAGATAGAAATGTAAGAATTACTCAAGGCTTAACATTCTATAAATCGAAGCTAAAAGACTATAAAATAAACCTTAGCGATCCGTCTTCAAAGCTTCAATCAAATCTTCATGACTTCCAAAAAGGTCCAAAAGCTTCAACGAAGCTTTAGACATTGAATACGAGCTTTGAGAAGTCTTAAGATGTCGCTTTGAGTGTTCTCGTGAATTTGGCGACGATCTCCATAACTGCGCTCACAAATTGTTAGTTCATGATATATCTATGTTTGCTCATCATCCAAAACCAAATCCGGGGAGTCCAATATTCAACATTCTCCCCCTTTTTGGTGATGACAAACCAACATAAATAATAATCAAAAATAATGAACTAAATGAAATATACTTACTCCCCCTGCATTGATGACACATTAGTTCCATATGAAATAATAAGCACATAAATCAAGCAGACGAGGAAAGTAAAAATTCAAATCCAATATTTGAGAGTTCGGATTTGAAATCCATTTTTATATTTTTATATCTTAACTCCCCCTGAATCTAACATATCAAATTAGATTCATGGTAAATTATCATTTAGCACATGCCATTATTATGCCATTATTATATCTCTCCCCCTTTGGCATAATCCAAAAAGAGCGGGAGGAAGCCAATGACAATAAATCATGTCCAAATAAATCATTAAGCATGGGAGTCTAAGAATACGACCACGTTTTATATGACACCAAAATAAAATTCGAATAAAATCAAAGCGTGTCAATGAGACCATAGTCGAAAATCGAAAACTTAAATCATCAAAATATCAAATGTAAATTCACTTATTGAATAAATGAATTTACTCTCCAATATCAACATTTATAGCTATTTTAGTGCATGGAAAACAATTCTATGTTTTCATACAACTAAAGCTATTGAATCAAAATGAATCGTCGAACGACGAAATCAATATCAGAGACATACATAAAATGTGCACAAAGGAATGAACCATCAGAAGAGTGGTGCACATCATAGGATATCAAATGACACAAAATCGATCAAAAATGAACATAAAGTAAAAGCACATCAAAACTAAGTGAAGTGTGCGATGAGAAGTGACAAGGTGATAAAAGTAATACGAAAACCATCATAGTAACTTTTAAAACATGTCATGCCAAAAATAGATAAGAATTTCAAAGCATTTATGGCATTCACAATTCTATCATGCTAGGAGAAACAAAATGATACCAATGTAAAGAAATAGATTTTAACCAAGCATGCATTCAACCCTCATGGATACCAAATGTAATATTATACTTACAACATTAAGCTCCCCCTACATTGGTGCATTACCTAAGCACCATCAACTCCTTTTGAATGAAAGTCTTCGCAAATCGAGGAGTTGGTATGGTTGGTATCCCACGGTGGATTGAACCTAGAAAACTTCATTTTGGTATCCAAAAACCCTTTTGGATCCAATGGGTTAGACAACAAATTTGAAATACGAAATTAAAATAATTGTAACCCATGAGTTAATGTAATCAAAATCAAATTTATAAACAAATACCTTGGTACCCATAACATGATCATAAACTCATGGTACCAAGCAATGAAGAGTTAAAGGAACTAACCCTTCGGAAACCAAGTCCAAGAGGAACTTGACTTTCCAACATAATCATCATTCAAAATAACATCATTAATGTATGATTTCACATAAACATTCATAGCATCATTGCTAGTGTTCTTGGGACCCCAAATAGTGTACATTTTGGGAATCCTCTTCCTAGTGGTTGCATGCACAAAAGTTTGATTTCTATGTGGTGCATGTGGCCTAGGAGTATGAGATCTAGCAATAGCATTATGATGAGCATGAGATCCATGATGTGGTGTAGCATACATACGTGGATAGGCATGAGGTGTGTATGCATGAGGATGATTATGAGAGTAGGCATGCACATGTTGATGAGATGTTTGAACATAAGCATTAGGATGTGCATGAGCATTATTACGTGCACGTGGGTGTCTCATATGAGTGTTTGCACGTGCTCTTGGGTGCGGAGTATAAAAATCATCATTAACATTTGCATGCACCGGTGGAGTAGGATGTGTGTTCCTACGTGGCATAGCATGTGAGTACAAAAATGCATGACCCCTCTTTGGAGGTCTACCCAAAGTGGGTTTCTTTCCAATCGGGGGTGTGTACGAAGTGGAAGCACCATTGGTAGGAGAACTACCAATGGGGTGTTTGCTCCCACTCGTCGAGGCATCGGATGTCGGCCTAACAAAGGTGGTAGGCGATTTGGATGAATCTCCCATCTTATACCCCAAGCCAATGTGGTGTTTGGCCGGAAGTAAGTCATTTAGGATATTATCCAAATGGCCCTTACCTTTATTGAAATCATTGATACGGCCTAACGTGCCCTCATACTTCTCTTTGAGAGAAAGTAAAGAAGCATCCAAAGTGGATACTTGCGATGTGAGTACATAAACACGTGATTTGAGATTCTTATTCTCAATACTCAAAGTTGAGTTTTGAGACGTCAAATCGGCTATCACATGTTCATCCGAATCCTCAACAAGAACATGCTCAAGTTGAGATTTGAGGGACTTCACCTCATTTCTCAACAAGCCATTATGAGTAAGCAAACTTGCTTTCTCATTGGCGAGAGTCTCAACAATGGTGTCATTGTTGGTGATGGTAGACTTAGGAGAGGTTTGGAGGCTAACAAGTTCATCTTTGGTCTTATTATATCTATCTACTAACTTAGTAAATTTAGACCAAATTTCTTGGTTTGCTAACCTCATTTCATCAATAGTAGGTTCTCCGCTTTCCTCCTCGCTACCTTCCTCGCTTTCATCCTCGCTATCATCGAAGGAGGACTTTCGATCTTTTGCCTCATTCGCCATGAAGCAAAGTTTTGCTTTCTCCACATGTCCACCATCCGACTCTCCACTTGAGGAATCCTCCTCGGAGTCGGTGAATGTTCCAACAAGTCCTTTCTTGTACTTTCTCGACTTGTCGTACTTTGATGCTTTCCCCTTCTCCTTGTGTTTGTAGAGAGGACAATCCGGTTTGATGTGTCCAGGCTTGTTGCATTTATAACACACGGGAGTAGAAGCATTAGTCGAACTAACTTTAGATTTATTCAAAGATATACCTTCTCGGAGGAATCGATCGAACTTCCTTGCCATACGGGCAATGGATTCTATGTCCAATTCATCTTCCGATTCTTCATCATCGGTAGATGGAGCGGCCTTGAAGGCAATCGTCTTTTTCTTTGGCTCATCTTGCTTCAAGTACGCTTTCATCTTTTCCTTCATTCGGATCTTACTATCCTTGCGTACCTCGTAAGACAACAAGGTACCCATTAGTTGTACGACGGTATATTTATTCATGTCATTACCTTCCTCGATGGCAAAGGTACGCTTTTGCCAACATGATGGAAGACCGTCGATAATCTTTTACCGTACTCGATCCTTCGTGCAATATGAGGAGTTGGTTCCATATTTGATATGCACTCTTACATGTGCATATCTTGTTGAAGTCCTCGGGCTCCAACGCACAATTCAAGGCATTCATTGCCTTGGCATTGGCTACTTCCGCGGCGACCTCCGCGGGAGTCCACTTCGCGAAATCTTCTTTGGAAGGCTCGACATACTCCGTCATGGTGGCTCTCCATAGTGAAGCGCTCCGGAGGAAAATTTGCATCCGGCATTTCCAGTACCCGTAGTTGGTACCGTTGAAGTGTGGAGGCCTGACGGAGGATAGTCCTTCCATAACTGAAGAAGCTCCATCGTGGTTCCTGAAGACGTTGTAGTCGTTGTTCGTCATAGCTCTCAACTTTGTCTATGTGTAGCTTTGAACTTGGCTCTGATACCAATTGTAGTGCCCTGGGAAGCTACTGCACATGTACTAGAGGGGGGGTGAATAGTACTTTTAAATAATAAGGAGTGTTATTCCTAATTATCGTGCAATTAACAAACAACGATGCGGAATAACAACAATCAAGAAATAATGCAAACGCAAACACAATGGTTTAATGGGTTCGGATCCACCTAAGTCTCCCCGACTTGTTCCCGGTGATCCTACGTCCCAACCACCCGGATCCCTTCCGGATACTTGAGTTAGAAACCCTAACTCAAGATTTCCAATATGAACACTTGCGAAAACCTCACAAGTGCAATCGACCTACAATCGATGACCGTGAATCCCACAACCCGGGATCACGCAAAACCTCTCACAACCGAGAGTATACAATTCAAATATAACTGAAATGAAATGCTTACCAACAAAATACCTATGCCTTGAGATTTCTTACCAAATTAGGGCAAAGAGGATTTTGATGGAGGAAGAGTCACCAAACCCTAGCTTCAAGAAGATGACCAGCAATGGAAGCCTAGGGATGAGATGGATGACCTAGAATCAAGCCCTTGGCTTGGAAGGCTCACAACCAATGAATCTCTCTAGAGGAATGAGAGTGAGGGAGAGATTCTTGATAATGGGAGAGCTTGAAGATGAGAGTTGAAAGCTTCTCTTTGAATCAATAGAACTCTGAAATAGCAGCCTTTGATCCCTTGAAATAACCCCTTCAGGTATTTAAAGGATCAAGGGAAAAGGGAGAGAAAAACGTCGCTTTCAAAACTCCAACGGATCTAAATCTGAAGCAGACTAGTCGGTCAAAGAACAACCACTGACCGACTAGTTCATCAACTAGTCGGTCGGTGAAACAACATGAACCGACTAAGAGGTGAACAGTGAACAGATGAAGATTTCAGACCTAGATAACTAGTCGGTCCAAGAAGACTTTCTGACCGACTAGTTTCACAACTAGTCGGTCGGTCAATAAACTTAGACCGACTAAGAGTCAAAAACAAATAGTCTGAATACAAATGATTTAGTCGGTCCAAGAGAAAATGTTGACCGACTAGATCACCAACTAGTCGGTCACCAAACGTTCTTAGACCGACTAACGATAAACAGTAGCTTAGGAGAAATTTAGAATGAACAGTAAGTCACAACTAGTCGGTCAAAGAAGCATCACTGACCGACTAGTTCACAAACTAGTCGGTCGGTGAGTCAACGTAGACCGACTAACTGTAAACAGTACTGAACAGGAAATTAAGGAATCAAACTAGTCGGTCCAAGAACAGTTGCCGACCGACTAGATCACCATCTAGTCGGTCAGTACTTTTTCTTGTACCAACTAACATGCACATACAAATCCGAATCGAAGCGCGACGCTTCGAGGAAGTTAGAATGAACTTGTACGAAGATCCTAGAGCTACGATATGAGCGTAATGAAGATAGAAATGTAAGAATTACTCAAGGCTTAACATTCTATAAATCGAAGCTAAAAGACTATAAAATAAACCTTAGCGATCCGTCTTCAAAGCTTCAATCAAATCTTCATGACTTCCAAAAAGGTCCAAAAGCTTCAACGAAGCTTTAGACATTGAATACGAGCTTTGAGAAGTCTTAAGATGTCGCTTTGAGTGTTCTCGTGAATTTGGCGACGATCTCCATAACTGCGCTCACAAATTGTTAGTTCATGATATATCTATGTTTGCTCATCATCCAAAACCAAATCCGGGGAGTCCAATACTCAACAATCCCAACCGACTAAACAACTTGGTATTATCCCTTCACAACAATGTTTATGTTTTTCATTCGTTTTATTGTTTTATTTGTGTTTACCTAACTCGATAGGCTTGAGTTAGGAAATTTTCGAACTAATCGCATGTACCCAAAATAAATATAGGTACCACGCTTCTTGGATTTTTTCTTTAAGGTGCCCACTAAAAATTGTTGCTAACCCCAAACAACCCCATTATTCAATGCTTCATCATTTGGAAAAGGAGAATGAATGAATTCAAGGGGAGCCTTAAAAATTTTATATGCATCTTTGCAGGAAGAGCTCAATAAAAAGTTTTTAAATATAGGTGTTTTCAACATTTGGTGTATTTTAACATTTCGTATTTTCCATCAATTGGTGTCACACTCATATGCTCACACATTAACACAATCATTGATATTCATTTAATAAAAATGTAACAATATAAAAATGATACATTCAAATAAGAAGTATTTTGACTATGTTGCATACACACTTTGTTTCACATTTGGTAATATGCACATGCTTGAACATTCCACTTGAATACATATAATAGGCTCAAATTATTAATCAATATGAGTATTGCTATGTGGAGAGAATATTAATCTTTGAAAATAATTGTTTTCGATATTGAGTCATCCTTATTTAGAAGAATAACGGGGGAGAAATAGGAAATGTAAAATATGTCATATAGGAGAGAGATACTTAAAAGGGTAAGACAAAGAACAATCATTAATTTGATCAGATGACACCCTTTTTGATAATGTCACAGTGGGAGAAAGATTAGATGACATACATAAAATATGTTTAGCTTTGGTATTAGATCACACATTTCTTTGTATAAATGATACATATGTTACTAACATATAATGTTGCGATGAGAGTATGTATATCATATTTTATGTATTACATATTTTCAACATTAAAAAGGTAAAGAATGCTTACTATTAAATTGCCCCATGTATGTTTTTGATGAAAGCCAAACATGTCATGTGCTAATAATCTATGAGTACATGTATAAAGTATAAGGAAAATCAAAAAGCACTGAAAGTTCGGAGCATTCAACTATGACATAACACTCAAGGAACTATGACATGGAGAATGAAAGTGATGACTACATTAGGAAGCTCAAAGTAATATTTTAATTTGATGTAATTTTATTTTTGCCTTGATTAACATGTTAAAGCCTTAGCTGAAGCTCAAATACAATTAGAAAAATATTTAAAATGTTTTTAAAGTGTTTAGAAAAGTTTTTCAAAACATTTCTATGTTTTAAAGGCCAAAAATATGATTTTTATAGGCAGACTAGTCGATATAAGTCGGCTAGAGTCAAGGACTAGTCTACTAACCCATGGTCTAGCCAACTAGCCAGTCAGCTCTAGTCGACTAACAGCAAGGCTAAAAATTGCTAACTTTCTGCTAGGTTCTAATGATGTGTCTAGTCGACTAGGATCCTGGATTAGTCGACTAGCTAAGCCATTAGTCAACTAATCGTTGTACTCTAGTTGACTAGAAACTAGTTGTTGGCCTTATACGGAAAATCCACAACTAGCCGTTTTGACCCATTTTAAGGTTAGTTTGGATTTCATTGAGCAAGTTTTTCACCCTATATATAGAGGGTTATTTAGAATTAATTGCATGAATTTATGATTAATCTTTCTTGAGAAAAATCAATTTTAAGTGCCCAACGTTTTTCTTTCAAAAATCCTTTCTTTCAGCCAAAGTTGTTCATTGATTTTCAATCTTTTTATTGGAAAATCCTTGATCTCCGAAAACATTAATTTTCTTCATTTTGAGATTAAGTCTTCTATGGCCTCATCACTTTCATAAGGGCTTCAATTCAAGGCTATAGTTATTTGTATTCATCAACATTGTAAGTATATTTTCACTTATGGTTGTGAGAAGTTTTGGTTGTTTGGAAAATTGTCAAAGAGTTGAGGTGGTGTAAATTGAAATCCTCAAAGAGTTGAGGTGGTTGTAATTCTCTCAACTTGAGAGGTTGATAGTGGATTTTTCCAACTGAAACATAGATGTTAGATGTAGATCATAGGGTGCCTGAACTAGGGTAAAATTATATTGTTTACCATTATGTTTTCTGTGATTGTTTCTAAAACCGTGCAAATCTTATCTTCTGATAATTATATTTATATTTGCAAGTTAAGTTGATAAATATTTTATCTTGGTAACTCAAGTTAAAATTTTGGTAGAAACTTAGAGTTTAAATTAAAATTTCGTAACCACGATTCACCCCCTATAGTGTTTCTGCTTGCAATCTCAGGATCCAATATCAAGTTGGGTTACTGAGACTTCTCATAATAGGTTTATGGACCACTTTTCATGTGGTATTACACTGTCAGTGCTGTTTTTTGGTGCTTCAAATTTTAGAATCTAGGAGGTTGACATGGCCGTGCGTGTCTTAGCACGGCCGTGCAGCTGTCTGTGCTGATGGCTGTGCTGTCAGGTAGCTCTCTGTGTATTTAGCACGATCGTGCAAACTGTTAGTGTTGCGTGCATGGCCATGCACACTGCCCAAGCACATCAACAGCCCTTTGTTTTACAGACACAGATTGGTGCATGGCCATGCAGATTTACCGCACGACCGTGCCGATACTTAGAAACCCTAGAACGGTCAGATTTGAGCTTCTAATCTCGACCATTGATTTCCAAAGGGGTTTAATTGGACAGCTAAGATTCCACACGACCCATGAAGCTATTTAAACCCCTCTTAGGGTTTATTTTGGATAGAGCGTGTGACGTCATCAAGTATCTTCTTCCTCGTGCGTCTTGAAGCTTTGGGGCATGATTTTGGTGAGTGAACTTCTTGGGAATTCTCTATGAAACTCATTGTAATCTTCTTCTTGTTATCTCTCTTTTCGGGTTGAGTGATTTGGGTGAGAGCTTTTGTTTTTCTTCTTTTTTGGTGTGATTTGAGATCTCCATTGGGTTTGTATGAAGAGTTTGAACTCCACGTGTGGAGTTATTGGTGCTCTCTTTTGTTGAAGAAGGTCGAAGAAGTCGGTGTAATTCTCTTTGATCATATTAGTGGAAACCGTCATTAGGAAGCTGGACGTAGGCTCCGTAAGTGGGCTGAACCAGGGTAAACTCTGTGTCGCTTGATTTGTTTCTTTCCAGCTTTCGTTACTTTTCAAATTACTTGTTTTGGTTGGATATTGTGCTATTGTGGTGTATCTCTAAAAGATCGCGGCATAGAGACTGTTGGGTAGCTATCTGCCTTTTTAAGGGGACCTTCCCCTTACTTCAGATGTTTCCCCCTATTGGTTTGTATCCCAACAAGTGGTATCAGGGCTTTCAAGTTTTCGGAGGTTACACAATGGCAGAGACATATTCAACATTTGGTTACAAGATCGAGAAGTTTACAGGAATGAATAGCTTTACTCTCTGGTGCATGAGGGTGAAGGCTATGCTTAAGCACGAAGGGCTTTACAAGATAGTCTTTGACAAGAACTCTATTCCAGAATCTGTCACAGACTACATAAGATCAGAGCTAGAGATGAAAGCACATAGTGCTATTCAGATGGCACTGTCAAACAAGATCTTTTGCAAGGTTGCAAAAGAGGAGACTACAGAGGCATTGTGGAAAAGACTTGAATATTTGTACCTGACTAAATCACTCACATGAAGGATGTATCTGTTACAGAAGTTATTTATGCTCAAGATGAAACATGGGACATCATTACATGATCATCTTGATCAACTGAATTAGTTGGTGTTGGATCTGTAGGCTGTGGAAGAGAATGTAAGTGATGAGTACCAAGCAATTGCACTGCTTTGTTCTCTACCTAAGGAGTACTCATACTTCATCGAGACCATGACACAAGGGAAGGACAAAATCTCTTTGGAGGAGGTCGAGGCAGCTCTACGCTTGTATGAGCTTAGAAAGAAGGTGTCGAGGAGCGACACAAGTACTGATGGTTAGGATGTGGCTCTCCTTGGGGGGTCGTCAGGATAGGCGATCCAAATTTAGCTCCAAGTTTGAGAGACCCAAGTCCAAGGGTCATGGTAGTAACGACCAGACGTGCCACTATTGTAAGAAAGCAGGACAATGGAAGAACAAGTGCCCACTGTTGACGGCCAAGGGTAACAGGTCTACTCAGCCGGTAGCAGCTTTTGGAGGTGCATGCATTGATGCTGATAATGGAGAAATATTGGCAATGTCTTCTTTGGAAGAAAATCAGGCTTCATGGATTCTTGATTCAGGGTGTGATTCCCACATGACACCGCTGCAGAGTCATTTTGTGAAATATACTCCTAGAGATGGACCAGATTGTTGGATCCGGATCTAAGCCTAGAGGGGGAGTGAATAGGCTAATAAAAATATTCGCAATATCACAAGCAGTTATCAGCACAAATAATCAGATGCAGAGAAAATAAAGAAAATCACAGAGTGCACAGTAGATTTACCCTGGTTCGGTCGTCCCAACTGTTGGATCTGGATCCTAGCCTAGAGGGGGGGTGAATAGTCTAATAAAAAATTCTCGTGCAACCCACGAGAAATCACACGCAGTTAAAAGCACAACCAGAGTAATGAAAAACAGACACAGAGTACACAACAGATTTACCCTGGTTCGGTCGTCCCAACGACCTACTCCAGCCCCCAAAGCCAATACTAGATTGAATAGTGCAATAGGTACAAAGTCACAAGTTAGAGCACGCTCAGAGCACCCTCTACGTCCCTACACTCGCCAGACTCTCAGTACCCCACACACAGTGTTTCCTCTCACTATCAATCCTAGCAAAGCTTTCTACCAGCTAGTCCCAAACTAGCTGGGTCCCACTTGTCTAGTCCCAACTAGACAAGTCCCAAAATAGTCCACAAAAATAGGTAATAGTTTCCCCTACAGAGAACGTTACACTAATACACAAATAAAGGAGTTTAGAGTTTAGAAATGCTCAGTTTGTGTCTGTGTAGGCGTCTCTGTCCAATCAGCACGTCGTCAGCTCCAATCTGACGCAAACGGTGTCTCAATCCGACTCCTGGATGTCAAGATACACACTGGTCTGTGTGTAAAGCAATTGCAGTTCAATCCTTTAATAACCTGTCGGTCTGTGCGCTCAGCAACCCTTTTAAATGAACTGGTCGGTGCGCTAAGCAGCTCTAGTTTAAAAGCTGTAAGTAACGGCCTGTGCGCAAAGCAACTCCTAAAACAATCTCATGCCACGTCAGCCGCTTCAGCCCGACTTCTGCATTCAATCCCACGGCAATCCGATTGCCACGTCAGCACGTGGAGATTCGTGCGTGCTTCTGATTTCGCTTCGCGTGATCTTGCATGAAGAATCTCGGCCGTTCAATAATTTTGAGGAGCGATCGCAGCCGTCCACGTCATCACCAAAAAAAAATATCTGCTTCTCTTTGTTTTCTTGCAAGGCTAGCACACGTCAGCCCGATCCATCTTCATCTCGCCTTAGGGTATACAGGAGCTTTCGATGGCAGCGGCGAACGGCGGATTTTGTTTACAACTCCTCCGTCATGCAGCGTACTTTTCTCCGAGTTCTGCACAGCGATCTCAGGCGATCGTCTTCGACTGCAGCAGAGGCTTCAGACGGCAGCGACGATGGCAGCGCAGAGTGCTTCGACTGTGGCGGATGTCTTCTACGGCGATACGATGACGGCGAGGCAACTCGTACTCGACAGCGGCGAACTTCTTCAGCGGTGACTCACGACGGCGTGGCTTTCGACGGTCGGCGCTCCGACTTCAATCTTCTCGACAAGGAAAGCACAATGCTCGGTAGTGTCGTTCTAGTCTTCTCCAGTCTCTCGACTTCGACGGCGTCTTCACCTCCTCCGACGTCGATGGCTGCAACAATGACGACGACTTCTGTTTGCTGCAAACGGCGGTGGCACGGGCTGATGTCGACGATGGCTTCAAGATGTTTACGGCGGTAATGTTCTTGGTGTTTTGACAGCAGCGAGAGAACTTTCACACCTTGAGGATATGATATGGATGTTAGGTGTGATGCGTTTGGGAGATGATAGCGTGGAGACGAAGATCTCTTGGCCTTGGGAGATGAAGTCTGTGTGGGTTCAGAAAGCGGGGTAGGGTTTTTGTATAGTACCCTTGATAAAAATTGGCCTAGACTTTTTTTTTCTCAAAACTTTTTGTACCACCCTCTTCTCACCGTATATAAATGAAGCCGTAGCCCTTCCTTTTGATTTTATTGCCGCAAAAATGTGTTTGTTGCCCCCTCTCTTACTTTCTATTGGTTGCCGCACCTGAACCCTAGAAAGGCATTAGCCTTTTATAGAATAGTTTGGGGTTTTTTTTTAAGAATAATAGATGGGATAGGGAATTGAATGTGATGAGAATTGGGAAGTTTGAATAGGATTAGAAGTTTGAATATGATGAGGGCACAACCAACTAGGAATTTTGAAATTGGCTAGTGATAGGGTTGAGTCAATCAACTTTGGGATTCTATTTGATCTTATAGTAAAACTAATGGGATTAGGAAGGATTCAAATATTTGTAAATCTTACGAAAAGATTTGATCTAGTCCATCTCATCCCATATTTTTTTTCTCTTCATTGACCAAGTCAAACTTCTTTGTGCACACACGCTCCATCTCTCCCAATGTGCTATACGAATAGCAATTTCGCCAAATAGCAATTTCGCCAAGCCTGAAACACACTGAGCACACACATTAGATATACTAACATGTTTGTCATCATCAAACCAAGATCCTAGATCGTTGCTTCCAACAATCTCCCCCTTTTGGTGATGACAAACCCATAAAAGATTTGATCAATAGAACTGAGTGTGTGAAGTGTGTTGAAGGGTGTAATGCAATATTAATCATGAGATGAATATTCAAGCACTACAACATGGCATGCACAAACAAGTAACAAATACAATAGCATGCTCCCCCTTCTCTCACGCTCCCCCTTCAACATTATTTTTCATGCTCCCCCTTCAACAAGTAATGCCGACAAATCTATCTTTCTTTTCTTTCTCCCCCTTTGTAATCACCAAAAGTGGATTAATGAAGTCACAAAAAATATTCCATGCAAAAAGTAAACCATTATTAAATGTAGCGTGCAATTTGCATGAGTTTTCCAAGAAATAGACAATTCAAGCTCATGGAATTTCATAACAAGACTTCTCCACCTTTGTGCAAGTGTAATGATATAAACAATAAAGTACTAAGGGAGATTCAATTTTAGAACAATCAACCAAATCAATCCGCATTTTCCAATTTTTCCATGAATATCACTAGGATTGATTTTTCCCACCTCATCAAAGATGAGTTCAAGTTACCGAATCCCAAAACATGGCCTAAAAGGACTTTTAAATGTGGGATGGCATTGCTTGACGAGTTATATACACCAACGCTAATGATTACCCATGTAGCACAAGTTGGATACTCGTGGGTTGTGTTTTAGCCATGAAGTGTATCCATTTTTCATACGGAGCAATTTTCATATATTTTTTTTTATTTGCAATTTTTTTTGCTCAATTTTAATTCATGGCTAAACACATCATATTCCTTAGAAAATTCAGAAATTAATCATTCCTACATTCACTTTCCATTATTCTTCAAAAGAATCTCCAAAAGTACTAAAAAGCCAAATATCGTGAAAGTGCAAATGTAGGTGTAGAAGTCAAGTTTAAAAACTTATGAGACATGTCATGGCTACTAAAAAGAATAACATCATGTTCATGTAGCTACAACAATAATGAATTGACTTCTACAAGGGATAGAATTGATCATTCATACAATATCACTTAAGAGATTCAAACGAGGATTCAATAAGCACATATTTTTTTTTTAATTTTTGATTTTTCAAATTTTTTTTTTTTCAGAAATAAAAACATTAAAAATCATGCATGCAAGCACACAAAATAAAATAAAAACAAGCACTCAAAACAAGTCTATGAAGGTATGCAATGAAATGCAAAGAGGGATAGAAAATTATACCTTCTCGTCGCTTTTTGACGAGGGAGCTAAAAAAATGAGACATTGAATTTAATGCTCCTCGCCAAAACTCCATCACACCTACATGAAAGGTGTTAAGTGTGACCTTGGAATCCAACAAGGTCCACTAGTGTTAGCCAATATTGTTTTAGGAACCCACACTTGTTTAAACTTGATATTAGTGTTCCTAAATTTGCAATAATATGAAGTATGGCCTACACTATCACAAGTAAAGCACTTTGCATATAAGTTCTTCGCAATAGACGGTACATTGTGGAACTTCTTGAATTTTTGCTTTTCAACGTTTTTCATACCAAAACCAAGTCCTCTTCTATTATTGCCATATAATTGATTCTCTAAAATAGTGTCCAACGATTGTTTTCCCGTAGAGAATTTCTTAATGGCAAGTTCAAGATTAGAGACTTTGGTTTTTAACAATTTATTTTCTTCCACAAGCAATGTGCATTTACTTATAAAAGCTCTCTTGTTTTCCTCTTCCTTCTTTTCAAATTCAACCATTTTTCTTTTGAAATCATTATCCAACATGCAGAATTTATCATTAAGCTCTCTAATAACATAGTCTTTTTCAGTCTCGAGCTTAATCAAATCAAGTTTAAGCATGCTAATATTATTCATCAAGGAAGGACAAGAGAGACAAGGTGCTTCATCATTAAAACTGGACTTTTCCTTTTTCAGAGTGTCAATAGTAGAGTCACAAGCAGCAATATCAATTTTGAGTTTCTCAATCTCTTTAGACATTTCATATTCAGATTGTTGCATTTCAAAGTTCTCATTTTGATAATCATCTATAGTGGATTCAAGCTCTACTATTTTATCTTGCATTTCTTTGCAAAGAGTAAGGAGTTCAGTTTTACTACCAGAAATTACCTCATTGTGTATTCCCATCAATGCCATGCATGAATGGGCTTCGTGTTCCTCCTCCTCGCTCTCAGCTTCGCTATCCATGTCCCAAGTAAGCACCTTGGATTTTCCCTTTTCTTTAGCTACCTGAGCTGTCTCATGTGGGCAATTCCTCATTCGATGTCCTCTTTTCTTGCATTTAAAACAAGTCATTCTATTAGTAGTATTCTGATCATAATTTTGCTTAGAAGACTGAAAAAAGTTAGAGCGATTAATCCTGGGTGCCATTTCTGCTCTTCCTTGCTTGGTCTGGACAAACTTTCTGAAATTTCTGACCATTAGCGCTATGTCATCATCTTCTTCTTCACTTTCGTCAGCTTTCAGAGCAAGTGGCTTGGTAGCTTTCTCTTTTTCCTCAGGTTTCTCCCTTTCATTAATATTTTGCAGTTCAAGCTCGTGGGACATTAAATTACCTATTAAGTCCTCCACCTTCATCTGTGACAGATCTTTCGCTTCTTGGATGGCAGTGACTTTAGGCCTGAAAGAGCTTGGCAGAGCTCTTAATATCTTTCTCACCTGCTCAAGGCTAGAATATGGCTTACCGAGCGAACTAGACTTGTAGACAATGTTGGTGAACCTCGCAAACATTTCTGATATCGTCTCTGATGGTAGCATGCGAAATCCCTCGTATTCCGTGCTCAGAAGTGCAAGTCTAGACTCCTTCACCTATGACGTTCCCTCGTGCGTCACCTCCAAAGTATGCCATATTTCCTGCGCAGTTAGACAATGTGAGATACGATTGAATTCAGATTTATCTAATGCACAAATAAGAGCATTCATAGCTTTAGCATTTAAAGAATAAAGCTTCCAATCATTATCATCCCACTTATCATCAGGTTTAGGCAACTCAGTATTTTCAATTTTGATAACAGGTGATTTATATCCTTTTTCAACAATTTGCCAAGCTTTATAATCAATAGAAATAAGGTAGATTTTCATACGATTTTTCCAGTAAGCATAATCTCCTCCATTAAATCTAGGTGGTCGGGAAATAGACTGACCCTCAGCAAAAGCACTATCAATGTGGTTAATGGTCAAACTAGGCTAGATCTACTAAACTGGCTCTGATACCACTTGTTGGATCTGGATCCTAGCCTAGAGGGGGGGTGAATAGGCTAATAAAAAATTCTCGTGCAACCCACGAGAAATCACACGCAGTTAAAAGCACAACCAGAGTAATGAAAAACAGACACAGAGTACACAACAGATTTACCCTGGTTCGGTCGTCCCAACGACCTACTCCAGCCCCCAAAGCTAATACTAGATTGAATAGTGCAATAGGTACAAAGTCACAAGTTAGAGCATGCTCAGAGCACCCTCTACGTCCCTACACTCGCCAGACTCTCAGTACCCCACACACAGTGTTTCCTCTCACTATCAATCCTAGCAAAGCTTTCTACCAGCTAGTCCCAAACTAGCTGGGTCCCACTTGTCTAGTCCCAACTAGACAAGTCCCAAAATAGTCCACAAAAATAGGTAATAGTTTACCCTACAGAGAACGTTACACTAATACACAAATAAAGGAGTTTAGAGTTTAGAAATGCTCAGTTTGTGTCTGTGTAGGCGTCTCTGTCCAATCAGCACGTCGTCAGCTCCAATCTGACGCAAACGGTGTCTCAATCCGACTCCTGGATGTCAAGATACACACTGGTCTGTGTGTAAAGCAATTGCAGTTCAATCCTTTAATAACCTGTCGGTCTGTGCCCTCAGCAACCCTTTTAAATGAACTGGTCGGTGCGCTAAGCAGCTCTAGTTTAAAAGCTGTAAGTAACGGCCTGTGCGCAAAGCAACTCCTAAAACAATCTCATGCCACGTCAGCCGCTTCAGCCCGACTTCTGCATTCAATCCCACGGCAATCCGATTGCCACGTCAGCACGTGGAGATTCGTGCGTGCTTCTGATTTCGCTTCGCGTGATCTTGCATGAAGAATCTCGGCCGTTCAATAATTTTAAGGAGCGATCGCAGCCGTCCACGTCATCACCAAAAAAAAATATCTGCTTCTCTTTGTTTTCTTGCAAGGCTAGCACACGTCAGCCCGATCCATCTTCATCTCGCCTTAGGGTATACAGGAGCTTTCGATGGCAGCGGCGAACGGCGGATTTTGTTTACAACTCCTCCGTCATGCAGCGTACTTTTCTCCGACGAGCAGCAGTGATCTCCAATGACGTTCGAGCCTTCGGATTCCTTGTCGACGTCGTCTTCGAGTTCTGCACAGCGATCTCAGGCGATCGTCTTCGACTGCAGCAGAGGCTTCAGACGGCAGCGACGATGGCAGCGCAGAGTGCTTCGACTGTGGCGGATGTCTTCTACGGCGATACGGCGACGGCGAGGCAACTCGTACTCGACAGCGGCGAACTTCTTCAGCGGTGACTCACGACGGCGTGGCTTTCGACGGTCGGCGCTCCGACTTCAATCTTCTCGACAAGGAAAGCACAATGCTCGGTAGTGTCGTTCTAGTCTTCTCCGGTCTCTCGACTTCGACGGCGTCTTCACCTCCTCCGACGTCGATGGCTGCAACAATGACGACGACTTCTGTTTGCTGCAAACGGCGGTGGCACGGGCTGATGTCGACGATGGCTTCAAGATGTTTACGGCGGTAATGTTCTTGACGTTTTGACAGCAGCGAGAGAACTTTCACACCTTGAGGATATGATATGGATGTTAGGTGTGATGCGTTTGGGAGATGATAGCGTGGAGACGAAGATCTCTTGGCCTTGGGAGATGAAGTCTGTGTGGGTTCAGAAAGCGGGGTAGGGTTTTTGTATAGTACCCTTGATAAAAATTGGCCTAGACTTTTTTTTTCTCAAAACTTTTTGTACCACCCTCTTCTCACCGTATATAAATGAAGCCGTAGCCCTTCCTTTTGATTTTATTGCCGCAAAAATGTGTTTGTTGCCCCCTCTCTTACTTTCTATTGGTTGCCGCACCTGAACCCTAGAAAGGCATTAGCCTTTTATAGAATAGTTTGGGTTTTTTTTAAGAATAATAGATGGGATAGGGAATTGAATGTGATGAGAATTGGGAAGTTTGAATAGGATTAGAAGTTTGAATATGATGAGGGCACAACCAACTAGGAATTTTGAAATTGGCTAGTCATAGGGTTGAGTCAATCAACTTTGGGATTCTATTTGATCTTATAGTAAAACTAATGGGATTAGGAAGGATTCAAATATTTGTAAATCTTACGAAAAGATTTGATCTAGTCCATCTCATCCCATATTTTTTTTCTCTTCATTGACCAAGTCAAACTTCTTTGTGCACACACGCTCCATCTCTCCCAATGTGCTATACGAATAGCAATTTCGCCAAATAGCAATTTCGCCAAGCCTGAAACACACTGAGCACACACATTAGATATACTAATACGTTTGTCATCATCAAACCAATATCCTAGATCGTTGCTTCCAACACCAACGACCTACTCCAGCCCCAAAGAAGATACTAGAATTAATATGTCAAGGGTACAACTCTAGCGCTACAAGCACCAACTCTACGCTACCAACTTCGTACCGCACTCACCAAAGTGCCAAACACTATTAATCTAGTAAACACACTCTCTTGACTAGCACCGACTAGTCAGTACCCTCTTGTCTAGCACCGACTAGACAAGACCCTAAAAGAATGAATAAGTAACTACAAAGATCAACACACCAATGCACGAATATAAAATAACAAAGAGTTTAGAAAAGCTCAATTTGTGTCTGTATCGTCATCTTTGTTGATCAGCACATAGTCAGAACTAGTCTGACAAGATGTAGTCATCAATCCCAAGTCGTGGCAGCTCCAAGATGTTGCGGCCTCCTTCTTTGGCTTTGAACCTTGCGGCAATGAATGAGAGGCACTTAGGAAGTTGCGGCCAAGGAGAAGGAACACCTTGTAAATGTTGCGGCCTTGTATGAGGATGAATCTTTGTAACTTGTGGCTCTTGTAGTTGATGACTTGCAGAAATGAGGGACTCTTCTTTGATGCTTGCTCAATGGAGGGATGGCTCTTGGAGTTGCGACAATGGGAGGAAACTCCTTGGATGCTTGCGCAATGAGGAGGAGATCACCTTGGTAATGAAAGAGCACCCTTGAAGATTGTTGCAGCATTGAAGCTTGTGGCCTTGGAGATGAACTCAATGGCTTGCGATAAAGGAAGAGAAGTTGGTGGCTTGCGCAATGGAGTTTTAGGGACATTCTCTTGGCTGCTTGCGCAATAGTGATGAGGATGGACTTCTTTGGCCTTGCGCAATGGAGGTTGAAGATGGAGACTCCCTTGTAGACTTGCAGCAATAGGAGGAGGAGTTGAAGCCTTGCAAGTTGCGGCCTTGAGAGCTTGCCTTATGGTAGGTTACGGCAATGGTGTTGGGCTTTCGTCAATTGCGCAATGAAGAGGATGATGGAACTCTTTGAAGATATGTTGCGGCCTTAGATGCTTGTAGATGTGTGTTGGCCGCAACTTTCGTATTTGGTACTTGGTTTTTCTTTTGTGTAGCCGCATTTTTCTCTCCTTTGGATGTGGGTTTATATAGGTGAAGAGAGGATCAATTAGAATCAATTAGAATCCCATAAAACTAGGAGATAGGCTGGAATCCTAACTAGTATAGGATTTGAAATAATCATATGGACGATCTCTTCTAATCACAATAGGATTTGGAGTTTTAATTTGGATTGTAATAGAATTTGAATTTGAATGGCAATGGGATTTGAATAGGATCTCATTTAATCACAAATTTATTTGCATGAGATTTGGTTCAATCACTTTTAATATGAATGAGATCTCTCCATATCTCTCCATATTTGACCAAGTCCAAATTGCAAATGAATTGCAATTTCTCCATCACTTTGATTAAGTCTTCTTTGCATATTTTGCCATCACTTTGACTAAGTTCTCCTTTGAGTATTTACTAGCTTGCCCCTCCTGAAAACACTTAGCACAGACATCAAATCGTTCACACATGTTTGTTATCTTCAAACACGAAGTCATTGATCGTTGTATCCAACTTCACGGTGTATCTAACACAGATGTATACATGGGGAATAGATCAATGTCTAGAGTAGTGGTGGTCTGCAAAGTTCAGTTCAAGATGGAAGATGGAGCCATTCGAACACTTACGGGTGTTAGGCATGTACTAGATTTGCAGTGGAATTTGATTTCGCTTGGAGCCTTGACAGGTGTGGGGTGTTGCGTGGTGCGCAAGGAAAAGCGTCTACGGGTGTCCAGAGGAGGTCGTTTTATGATGGCGGCGAGGAAGTTTGGCAACCTTTATAGGCTTCAGGGTCAGACGATGTTGAGTCAGAAGTCTGTTGCACCAGAGAGCTCTAGTGGAGGAGCATTTGGGTATCATATGGACGTCATGACGGAGAAGCATGGTCGGTTGCATGATGGGATAGCTACAGTGTGTAGCAAGGGATCGTCAGGAAACAGAGTTCTAGAGTACATCCCATCTTGGTTCAGCTCCATGTGCAGTTCAGATTGTGTATGGGGAAGCAGGTGGCTTCAGGGTAGAGTTGCAATCCTCAGGAGGATGTGTTGTTGAGCGCAAGGCTGAGTTGGGTATTTGAGTAGAGCAGTTGCACCACATTTGTGATCACTTACTTAGGAGGCGTGGGTGGCATGGCTCAAGGTGGACGAGACGTGGTCATCTGGAGTGCATAGACCCAGCGACTCAGAGATGACTAGGAGCAGTGGATCTCACAGAGATCATGGTGATGCTTTGGTGAAGTCATATTGGAGAGTTAAATACAAAGGCGGTGAGTTGAGGTCGTCGAAGCCAAATGAAGATGTTGCTCTCACTTCATGTTTGGGGAAGGCGGTGCATGGTGCTTCCTTAGAGGGTAGAGATGGATCAACTCAGGTGACTACTGTGGAGTGCAGACATGGATCGACTTCGGGTACTTTGGGAGACACAGGTTTGGTGTCAGTTTAGTTGATGATGGAGCATGAGGTCGCGGTGTCAACCTCAACGAGGGAGATCGTCACAGGTAGGGTGGCGAGCATGATTCAGTTCTTCGAGCTCAGCGGGAGTTTGGGCTCGAAAGGTCTCTTGGAGTGTTAATGCACCGAAGGGCGCAGTTCCTGATGACAGGTTGGTGTTTCCTTGATCAAATGGAGAGGTTTTAAATCTGGGTACAGCCGTGAAAAGCCTTGGATGACTAGGTCCTTTGGAGGAAATTTGAAGCAGGGTAGAGTTTGTTATTTTTTTGTGCTTCAAATTTTAGAATCTGGGAGGTTGACATGGCTGTGTGTGTCTTAGCACGGCCGTGCAGTCATCCGTGTTATTGTCCGTTCTGCCACGCAAATCTCTGTTTATTTAACACGGCCATGCAAACTGTCAGTGTTGCTTGCATGACTGTGCACACTGCCCGTGTACATCAGTAGCCCTCTATTTTACAGACGCATATTGGCGTACGGCCGTGCGGATTTGCCGCATGATCGTGCCGATACCTAAAACCCCTAGAACGGCCATATATGAGCTTCTAATCTCGACCGTTGATTTTCAAACGGGTTTAATCGGACGGCTTAGATTCCACATGACCCATGGAGCTATTTAAACCCATCTTAGGGTTTATTTTAGAGAGAGCGCATACCGTCATCAAGTATTTTCTTCCTCGCGCGTCTTGAAGCATTAGGGCATAATTTTGGTGAGTGAACTTCTTGAGAATTCTCTGTGAAACTCATTGTAATCTTCGTCTTGTTATCTCTCTTTTCGGGTTGAGGGATTTAGGTGAGAGCTTTTGTTTTCTTCTCTTTTGGTAAGATTTGATATCTACATTGGGTTTGTGAGAAGAGTTTGAACTCCATGTGTGGAGTTATTTGTGCTCTCTTTTCTTGAAGAAGGTCGAAGAAGTCGGTGTAATTCTCTCGGATCATATTAGCGGAAACCGTCAGCGGGAAGTTGGACGTAAGCTCCGTTAGTAGGCCGAACCAGGGTAAACTCTGTGTCGCTTGATATGTTGCTTTCCTGCTTTTGTTACCTTTCGTATAACTTCTTTTGGTTGGATATTGTGCTATTGTGGTGTATCTCTAAAAGACCGCGGCCGCTTACTTCCGCTATTTGCCCCTATTTGTTTGTATCCCAACAACTAGTGCCCCAAACTAATTCTTAGATTGTACAAAATTGTATTAATATTTGTCTTTCTCGTAAAAATGGGCTGGCAGAAAGTGAGTTTGTCTTGTGATAACGATATGTTTAATTCAATATGATGATATTTACATGCAATTTAGATATGATGCTTCAGGTTAGAATTTTGAATTTTGAATTGCAACTTTGTCGTAGTACTTAGACAAAGCATTTCAATATTGTGCTGCCAGAAGGCATTAGATCATTTTGGGGTTATGGGGGCATCCCACTCGTGAGGGCTAGCGGTATAGCTCCAAAATGTAGATTATAGATCCTTACAGTGTTGGTAAGCTCGCATGTTAAAGAGCATGTGATAAACTTATATGGGAAGGTGGTAGGCTCACAGGTTGAGCCAATCTTTGTATGTCTATGGTATTTCACTAATTGTGTCCATTTAACTAACACGTGTTGCGCAAATTATCTGCATGTGTGGAGAGCCCCATGTCACGAGTTTGTGGTTGTCATATGTTAAAGAAATGTTTGGCCTCACACCATAGAGACATGTGTACATCAAGTGAATGCACACAAGAAGTACCACTAGACTCTTTGTGGAATTTAGACGAACACTTGACCAGGTGAAAAGAGTTTGATGGTGTTGAGATTCTCTGCACTATAGAGTTCATCGTGTAAGGTCATCCTCGCTAAGGATAATTGAAGAAGACAATAGGTAGAGACGAGGCAAGCATGTACACCTTGCTTACCCTCGCCCCATGTTCCCCACTGCACAGTGAATGGGGTCCCCCTGCTCACACTAGCATAGTGGACGGAGTACCCACAGCTCGCAACCGTGCTAGGGAGGCCCTGCTTGCACCCGTGGGGGTAGGGGGTGGGGTTGGGTGGGGTACCCTAGCTCCGCTAACATTGGGTCTCGATCTAGTGGAGAGTTGGTCACCCCGGGCTCTCCCTAAGTCGAGTCAGGGTACTTTGCTTCCTTGCACTGTAGGGCGATGCATGCGTTCAACACATCCCTCGCTACATATGCAAGTTAATATTGTCATTAGGAAATTGATGTTCATCACTTTTTCCTTACTTTGACACTTTTATGTTGGCGGATAGTTATCTCTTGAAGTCAATCTCTCAAACCAACGATAATTTTCTAGTTGGCAGGAATTTGGCACTCAGAATTTATCCCTTGAACCAATAATATTTTCTAGGTTGGTGGGTAACCAGCATTCATGCAGCTTCCTACCGCGATGGTAGATGAATAAGACTGGCATGGAGTTAACACTTATCACCTCGCATATCTACCAATAATATTATGTTGGTGGGCAATTGACACTCGGAACCTATCCCTTGAACCAACAACAATTTCTAACGCCACAGTGTTTAATCCCTTGAATCAACAATTTCTAACAGCAAATCCAGATCTATAGTGCTTGCATCTATATGCCCCAACAACATACGATGAACATCTTCAATCCACTGCGCTATTGTCTAGCCAAGTTGTTGTCCCCCCCCCCCCCCCCCGAAACTTGGCACTAATCACTACATAATGGACATAATAATTTATGCACATGCCTTATACATGCCTTTCTATTGCCTCTAGCCAAGACCTTAAATAAGCTGGACACCATGAGCAAACTACGTCATGAGCGGCACCTTGTCCGCTCCACCTCACTATTCAACGAATTCACTCATCAACAAGGGTAAAATTATCTTGTTTGCAATTGTGTTTTATGTGATTGTTTCTAACACCATGCAATTCTTATCTTCTGCTATTTATATTTATATTTGCAAGTTAAGTTGTTGCTAAAGATTTTATCTTGGTAACTCAAGTTAAACTTTTTGGCAGAAACTCAGAGTTTATATTAAAATTTCGTAGACACGATTCACCCCCTATAGTGTTTCTGCTTGCAATCTCAGGATCCAATATCAAGTTGGGTTACTTGGACTTCTCATATTAGGTTTATGGACCATGTTTCATGTGGTATTACACTACAAGTACCCCCAAACTAATTCCTATTTTGTACAAAATTGTATTATCATTTGTCCTTCTCGTAAACATAAGCTGGTAGAAAGTGTGTTTGCCTTGTGATAACGATGTGTTTAATCCAATGTGATGATTTTCACATACAGATTAGATCTGATGCTTCAGGTTAGAATTTTGACTTGACACTTAGTTGTCGTACTTCGACAAAGCATTTCGATATTGTGCTGCTAGCTTGGATATGATGCTTGGGATAGAATGATGCATATGATTGGCTCTTCGGTATAGAAAAAGTATTTGAACGAGTTCACAGTTACGTCCCTCTATAGAGTTGGCAGTGATCCCGCTTACAAATCAGTGGGGAGGGGGTCAAAGGGGTAGTGGATCATTTTGGGGTTAAGGGGGCATCCCACTTGTGAGGGCTAGGGGCATAGCTCCAAAATCTAGAGTGTAGATCCTTATAGGGTTAGTAAGCTCGCACGTTAAAGAGTATGTGATAGACTTATATGGGAAGGTGGTAGGCTCGCACGTTGAGGCAATATTTGTATGTCTATGGTATTTCAGTAATTGTGGCCATTTAATTAACACGTGTTGTGCAAATTATCCACATGCGTGGAGAGCTCCATGTCATGAGTTTGTGGTTGTTATATGTTAAAGCAATGTTCGGCCTCACACCATAGAAACATGTGTACATTAAGTGAATGCACACAAGAAGTACAACTGGATTTCTATCTCTTTGTGGAATTTTGAGGAACACTTGACCATGTGAAACGTGGTTGATCGGCGTTGAGATTCTCTGCACTATAGCGTACATCGTGTAAGGTCATCGCTAAGGATGCTTGAAGAAGAAAATAGGCACAGACAAGGCAAACATGGACAAACATACTCTCCATCATGTCGTGAAGGGGCAAGGGCACCCCACTCACCCTCGCCCCATGTTCACCATTGCACATTGAATGGGGTCCTCCTGCTCACACTAGCACAGTGGATGGAGTGCCCCAGCTTGCACCCGTGCTAGGGGGACCCATGCTTGCACCCCGGGGGGGTGGAGTACCCTAGCTCTGCTAACATTGGGTCTCGAGCTAGTGGAGAGTCCCCCCCCCCCCCAGTCTGGGTCAGGGTACTTTGCTTCCTCGCACAGGGGGGCGATGCATGTGTTCAACACATCCCTCGCTACATAGACAAGTTAATATGGTCATTAGGAAATTGATGTTCATCACTTTTTCCTCACTTTGACACTTTTATGTTGGCAGATAGTTATCTCTTGAAGTCAATCTCTCGAACCAACGATAATTTTCTAGTTGGCAGGCATTTGACACTCAGAATTTATCCCTTGAACCAAAAATATTTTCTAGGTTGGTGAGTAACCAGCATTTGAGCAGCTTCCTACCGCGATGGTAGATGAATAAGGCCAGCATGGAGTTGACGCTTATCACCTCTCATATCTACCAATATTTTTATGTTGGCGGGCAGCTGATGCTCGGAACCTATCTCTTGAACCAACAACAATTTCTAACGCCACCATGGTTAATCCCTTGAATCAATAATTTCTAACACCAAATCCGGATCTATACAGCTTGCATCTCTATGCACCCAACAACATGAGATGAAAAGCTTCAAATTGTTGTGCTATTGTCTAGCCAAGTTGTTGTTTTCCCCCCTCTGAAACTTGGTACTAAACACTACATAATGGACATAATAATTTATGCACATGCCTTGTACATGCATTTCTATTGCCTCAAGCCAAGACCTTAAATAAGCTGGACACCATGAGCAAACCACCAAGCAGCAACTTTCCAATCCTTATTGTTTAACCTATTAATTTTGCTAAGCTGCAATGGTATTTTTAGAGAACCCAAATATAGTAATACAAATATTCCATAGATTTATCACATGCACCATTTATAATATTTGCACACCACCTTCGAAAACATAACCCAAAACAAATACTTTATCAGAAAACTTCCAATAGTACTAATTTAAGCCCAAAGCCACCTTAATTATTACAATTAAGCCAGGCGTAAACCAGACAAACAGTCCGGTCCGAATTATATAACGCGGGCTCGAGAAGCGAGCGCACCGCTCGTGCGCAGCGCAGGACCACGCTCGAATAAGTGCAAACACATATATATTTTAAAAACAAATGAACCGCACCCCAAGACCGGGCGGTTCCTTTCCGAACCCGCGACCGCTGAACCCGGTTTGACCCTGCTCATCTCATCAATAGCCATCATCATCTCCCAGCCTTTTTTGCAGTATAAATACAGCTAATTAGCTCGTTGCAGCTCGGTTCATTTATCATTCAGTAACTAAAAACTAGCACACACAAAAGAAGGGGGGAAAAAAAGATGGGTTCAGCTTCAAATGGGAATGAGGACAAAGTGGCAGAGAGTGTGGTTGTTGGGAGGTACATTGAGATGGAGAGAGACGATGAAGTGAAGACGGTGAAATCAAAGCTCTCAAGCTTGCTCTGGCATGGGGGATCAACATATGATGCTTGGTTCAGTTGTGCATCAAACCAAGTAGATTTCAACCTCAGCCGAGAGCTGGCTTTGAGTGTTTGGTTTTCGTTTTTAGCATGGTTTTTTTTATTTTTTATTTTTTGTTTGCTGCAGGTTGCTCAAGTCCTGCTAACTCTGCCATACTCGTTCTCGCAACTTGGGATGCTGAGTGGGATCCTGTTCCAAGTATTTTACGGGCTGTTGGGGAGCTGGACTGCTTACTTGATCAGTATTTTGTATGTTGAGTACAGAACTAGGAAGGAGAGGGAGAAGGCTGATTTCAGGAATCATGTCATTCAGGTACTATTCCTTGTGTGATAAAAACTCAACACTTTTCTCTCTCTCATTTAATGAGGTGATTTCATACATGGGTATTGTTTTGTTTGATCAAAAAATACACAGTGGTTTGAAGTACTAGATGGGTTGCTGGGCAAGCACTGGAGGAATGCAGGGTTGGCATTCAACTGCACTTTTCTGCTCTTTGGATCTGTGATTCAGCTCATTGCTTGTGCTAGGTTGGTACACGCATTGTAGTTAGTTCTTCAAGAAATCTATTTGGCTCATATTATTGTTTTGTTTTATATAAATAATGTGCAGTAACATATACTATATAAATGACAAGTTGGACAAGAGAACATGGACCTACATCTTTGGCGCATGCTGTGCTACGACAGTGTTCATCCCTTCATTTCACAACTACAGGATCTGGTCATTTCTTGGCCTCGTCATGACTACATACACTGCCTGGTATCTCACAGCTGCATCTCTGATCAATGGCCAGGTGCCCCAAAAAAAAAAATCTCTGTGTTCTATTTCTCGTTTTGCCTTGAATTCAATTAGACGAATTAATGCATGGTTAATTTTTCTTAATACGACAGATTGAAGGAGTGAAGCACTCGGGGCCAACGAAGCTGGTGCTCTACTTTACTGGGGCTACAAACATTCTTTACACATTCGGTGGCCACGCTGTTACAGTGTAAGGAGACACAAAGTTGTAAACAAAACAAAGCCACTTGCACACAAATTTTTATGTCATATACATAATATAAGTAAGAGAGCTAGGCTCACTTACCCATGTGATCTGATTTCGATCTCCTCTTCTCTTTTGCTTTTCTAACGTCTTTGACCATTAGAAAATGGACTTGCTAGGCCCACTCACGTACCCGCATACCTTTCAAATGAATATACATTGTATATACAATCTATGTTATGATTAATTTGAATATGGTTGCTGATTGAATTACACGCAGTGAGATTATGCATGCAATGTGGAAGCCTCAAAAGTTCAAGGCGATCTACCTCCTGGCAACAGCCTATGTGATGACGCTGACGCTGCCGTCCGCCGCCAGCATGTACTGGGCCTTCGGCGACGAGCTCCTCAACCACTCCAACGCATTCGCGCTGCTGCCAAGGACCGCGTTCCGCGACGCGGCGGTGGTTCTGATGCTGGTTCATCAGTTCATCACGTTCGGGTTCGCCTGCACGCCGTTGTATTTTGTGTGGGAGAAGCTCATCGGCTTGCACGACTGCCCGAGCCTCTGCAAGAGGGCGGCGGCCAGGCTGCCGGTGGTGGTGCCAATTTGGTTCCTGGCGATTATCTTCCCCTTCTTCGGGCCGATCAATTCGGCCGTTGGATCGCTGCTTGTTAGCTTCACTGTGTATATCATACCGGCTTTGGCTCATATGATCACTTTCCGATCAGCTGCTGCGAGAGAGGTATTGCTTCTTAATTTTTGATCTTGTCGTAGCTGTTAGCCGTGCTTTCATATAATAATCATTGAGTGGTGATAACTAGCCAATACTGCCCTTTAAATCAGTGTGGGTTATAATAATATGTCATTAAACTAATACTAATTAATACTTTCCAAGTTCAGTACTTTAGTACAGTTGCTTTCTTTGGAGTGATGTGTCGGGTATTTGTATGTATGCAGAATGCCGTAGAATCTCCACCAAAGTTCGTAGGCCGATGGGTCGGAGCGTACACCATCAACGCATTCGTCGTGGGCTGGGTCTTCGTCGTCGGATTCGGGTTTGGGGGGTGGGCCAGCATGACCAACTTCATCCATCAAATCAACACCTTCGGGCTCTTCACCAAGTGTTACCAATGCCCGCTGCCAGCCTCGCCTCCTCTTCCTCTTCCCACAAACGCCACGACAAGTGCAACGCCCCCATTTCCCAGCATCGTTCGTAACTTGACCACTTCTTTTTCTCCTTCTCCTTCGCCCTCCCCTTCCTATTTCGGGCATCACCATCACCATCACCGCCACCATCACCGCCGTTGAAAATCGCCAGCGTTTTATATATGAGCATTGTATTAGCTAGCAAGTTGAGTTGAGCAATATTGGACCCTAGTTTTGTAATAGTTGGTGTGGTTACTAGTTAGTATATTAGAGAGGCACCAAGTTGGCTTGCAAGTTGCAATAGAGAGAGAGAGGAGTTAGCAGTTAACTACTTGCAGCCGAAGTAGCCACCAGATGCTTGTATTCTTTTTTTATTTGTATTTTTTGCCCACTTTTTTTCTCTCTCACT
The DNA here is from genome assembly GCA_030789695.1 of Scilla litardierei. NCBI lineage: Eukaryota > Viridiplantae > Streptophyta > Magnoliopsida > Asparagales > Asparagaceae > Scilla > Scilla litardierei. The sequence continues at coordinate 425,548,299 of CM061142.1, read as the reverse complement.
TTTTTTTGTTGGCAGTTCAGACTGAAGGAGAGTTTGCTTAACAGTCAGTGGCTCTCTTTATCTTCTTCACATGCATCTTTTTCTACTTTTGTGCTTGCTATTATTTTGGAGCAGAGCCAGTCATTTCATCTTGGCTTTACTTGTTCCCATTACCTACTGTAGCTAGTCGCAGGGAAAGAATCCAAGATACAACAAGCCAGTAGCAAGCAAGGAAATAAAATGGTTGGTTTCAAACTTGAGATCGCTGCTTAATTAAACCTGGTAATTATAAGAACTAGTTAACCTTAATTAATTTATATAAACTCTCACTATTAGAAAGGAAATGATTAATCACGGGCAGAGAGAGAGCCAACAAACTGTGGCAGTTTCTGTCTGGTGGAAAGGTGCGGAGGAGAGAAGGGACAACCTAGTGTCCTTTGCTGTGGCTGATATGTTAAGATAGAGGAAGGAATCCCACAAGAGAATTAGTCTCAGTTTTTAGGTGATGTGACTGCCCAAGGAGAATCACAAAGCATGCCTCACTTTTTCCATTCGAGGGATAGGGAGAGGGAGAGGGAGAAGGAGTGACTTTTTAGCGCTTTTCTCGTCTTACAAGCCATACATTTCCATTACAAGCATATTAACATGCATAAGATTTGTGGGCATTATTTGTTGGAAAATGTACGCCCTTACGTCATGATACGATTTTTTCAAAATATTCGGAAGCTATTTGATACTCTTATCTCGATAGGTACCAGTTTCAGTAGTCGGATTGGCACATTGGCAATGGAGCCCAACCCAACATGTCGGATAAGACCCATCAATGGAGAACTCCCGACACGTCTCGAAGGGTCGATCCAACCTGACTCGAAGGGTCGACCCTACCCGACCCGATCCGACCCGACCCGACTTCAACATTGTCTCATGAAGATAACTCGGCCGCATGGACTATGGTTTTCTTTCCCACTGGATGACTTCGCTACTTGAGGCCAGTCATGAGTGGTCTAGCCTGGCCCACGTCAGCCATGTAACCCAATCTCAGGCAAGCGACTAGCATTCTCTCTACAAGTAACATCGGCATTCAATACATGTCTTATCTACAGACACGGTCGGTCACCCCCTGTGTACAAAAGTCAGCTGTGCCTAGAAGTCTACAGTCTTACACGTTGACTCGTCTCAAAAGATGTGAGCGCTACTCACAAGTGTAGGAGATCGAACAAGTAATAATCCTGGTAAGTCCAGGTATCATATCTACGGAACAACTGACCAGCAAAACCACGAATTTTAGTTTATAAAGAGTACTAAAACTATATAAAACGACCACCTTTCGTAGGTGAACTAATGATGTTGAGGGTTTAAACAACTTAAAAGAAATCATGCGATAGTTATGGTGAATTCGAAACTCGGGTACCAATATGGAGAGTATGCGTTGGTTGTAGTTTCGTTAGGGTGTTTGCAATCAATGTTTATTAATATCTTCTCTATAACTCAACATTTCATCCGACTAGGGCATGAGAACGTCGGAAAGTATGGCGATAAAGCGCATATGATAGTGCCAAAGAGTAATCATGTAAATTATCGTTTTCATAAGGAAAATACGTACAAGTGTCCTCTAGGGTCACGATATATCCGCTAAGATTGTATCACAAATAAGTCTTACTCAGATCATATTCGATTCAAGATGCACGCGTCTCCGAAGGACATACCCAAATAAAGTATACGTCGAAATACGTGATTTTATCATGAATATATCGCGAAAATATATTAAATCAAGGATTACAAAGCCCTGCCTACTTCACAACCAACACATATGGAGATTAGCCATGTATGAGAGACATATTAATTATTCATAGACAAATACATCATCAAATACTCAAAATACATGTCAAATACACCACATACAGGAGAAAAGATAGGGAAAATGCAATACCCCATATTTATATATACGAGTATAGTATGCGTATTTTGGGGTATAATTGTACTCATGAATTTCTTGAGTATTTTTCTTTAATTTTTATGGTTAAAATATAATTTTAAAACAATTTTCAAAGATTATTGGATATAAAGAAATAAGATATTTGGATGAACTACTTGTGTATGGAGAGTATTGGATATAAGGGTATATGGTATTACTTGGATATCTATACTTATTATTAGTAATTAAACCCAAATTCATTAGAGACACCTCCTCCTCTGAGTTGTTGACCCATCCCTAACCCCCACCAACTCAACCTTCCACATGGCAGGATGTGGAGAGAAAGACGAGATGATGAGGATAGATGTGGGGGTCTTAGGGAAGAAAGAAGAAGGAAAAAGAAAAGAGAAGGAGAAAAAGACAGCTCACCTTCATCCTCTCCCTCTCACGCCAGCATCCGGTGAACCCAAAAAAATGTAAACCCCAAGTTCCCCCTTCTCCTTCCCTTCCTCATGCATAATTCCAACCTTCCCTCATCCATAGCCAAACCCCACATGGCTTCACAACTCCACCATCCTCTCCACCTATGCAGCTGCTACCTCCCAACATCAAACCCTAGTTCTCGATCCATTAGAGAAGAAAGAAGGAGGAGAAATTTTCATAGGGTCTTCATGGAGAAGAAGGGCCCAACAAATTTAGATGGATATCTCAGGTAGGATTCTAAGTTGGTTAGATGGGATTTAGTTGGTATCATAAAGAATTTATCTTCGATGTGGTCGAATTTGACATCAAACGATAGTACACGACCGTATGGCCCTTCTTACATGACCGTATGGTAATCAAAAGCTTCACAAGATAATACATAACCTTGGCCCATACGACCGTATGGCCAAAACCATACGGCCGTGTCACACTTTGAAGGATACGACGCATATGCATTTTGCACTTTAGAATCCACACCGTTGTATGGATTTCATCATACGGCCGTGTGGCCTAATGCTGTTGTGTTTTATTGTTTTATTTCAGCATCTGTCCTAAATATTCAAAAATTCATAACTCCTAGTAGAAAACTCCAAATTTGATGATCCAAGATGTTTCGGAAAGGTAATGAAGTTAGCTACAACTCTTAAGAGAAAGTAAAGCCTAAGTCTGTAGATAGGTGTAAACAGACGATTTGTATCATAGTGTCAGTAGACAGATTTTAATACATTGTGGTAAAAATGCAATAACTCTTAGTACAGATCTCCAAATCCTATGATCTTGGACAATCTGGAAAGCTAACTAAATTATCTATAACTTTTATGTTTTCAATGAAAGCTAAATATTACAGAAAATGCCTGATATATGTTGATGAATCTAGAGGACAGAATCTGGAGTTGTTTTATTACTCTTTCTTTTGTGGATAATTTGTCATGTTGTACATATAATGCCATGATACCTTATGAATCAGTTTACTTGTTTAATACTCCATGTCGAAAGCATGAAATCTATGGAATAACTCATATTGTTATGAAAGAAAGAAAACATATGTTCACTTCGTGATTTTCATATAAAATTGGAAGAGTACATGATGATAATGAAAGGATAAGAAAGGATATCCATATGAAATGTGAAAGTGGTCTTAAGACCACTAAAAATGAAATCATAAAATGATGAAATAAGTTTGAGAATGAGAATAATAGTCTAAAGTCCTCGATCTATTTAGAAATGGGTGAGACTTTAGATGTGGGGTTTGGGGGGGCACGTGTAAAGGATTGGTCTTAAGGAGTGGACACAGCTGAGACTCCCACTAGCACTCCTGAGCGAAGGAGTTGGCTAGGTGTGGACATAGCTTGATTCTCATTCGCACTCCCGTGAGTAGGCAGTGGGAGTGGACAGAGTTAGAGAGGCCGGTGGTGTACTCGTGATGCACCATGACGGTAATGATGGTTTGCTCCGTTTTCCACTGAAAAACCGAAATTTCTCACTCCCTTCTGAGGAGTTACTAGAGGCCCCTCCAGTGCTCGTGTCGCTGGTTAAGGTACCACTTTTCACCCACCCAGGGTGAAGTCCAGCTCCTTAAGTGTCATATTATTTACACGGGTTCCCAAACATGTGAATTGATAACTTAAAGTAATTGTTGTTTAATTCATAAATGTTGTTATCTCATGTTTACTTGTTTCTTTGTTTACTTTAATGCTACTACCCCATGTCAACATGTTCCTATGTTTACTTTCAGCACTTGCATGTCATAATGTAATTACTTATGTCACGCCCCGCTTTTCAAAATGAAGGGAGCAAGAACGTGATGAAGGTCCGCATGGGTCGGAGCTGTGAAACTCAGACCCAATAAGTGTCTGTGAGGTATACCAAAGATAAACAGGTCCTTGCAGATAAAATTTCGAAACAACAAAAGTACTGAAAAGATAGATGCATTCATTTTATTAATATGAAATATCCAGAAGTACAAGTCTAAAAAGAATACCCAGCATGGCTACAACTACAAAAAAAGGAAACTAATTGTGCGACGCACCCAACCTAGACAAAAAGAAAAAGCGGTACTACGCACCCAAACTAGAAAGCAAGAATCTCTGAAATCAGCAACTGAGAACCTCTAAGTCTGATCCTCGTCTGGATCGTACTCCCGGTCAGCAACGAACTCCTGCTCCAAGTCCTCTGGCACCGGCTCCTGGTCAACTAGTTCTGGCTCGGTACCTGACATATAAACACCAAGAGAAAGTGGATGTACGTCAGGCGGAGTCTGCAAGTAAAGGTGAGACGACTCCACAGCAAGGTGTATAATAATATTTAAAGACAACATTTTACTGGTTCTTTACATTTTAACGATGCAATAGCATGACCTATCTAGACAAGAGCAAAAGTAAGACAACACTGAAAGTAAACGGTACAAGCAGTAGTCGTAGCATGTGCTATCGGATACAACACTGGACTAGACGGGACAAGACAAGAAGTAAATCGAGTATCGCGAAGGTTCACGCCTTTCGGTCTGTACCGAGGGAACGCTCAACCCAAGTACACGGGACAAGACAAGACAAGAATGTGTGTCACTAAGGTTCACGCCTTTCGGTTTCTACCGAGGGAATGCTCAACCCAAGTACACGGGACAAGACAAGACAAGAAGTGTGTCACTAAGGTACACGCCTTTCGGTCTGTACCGAGGGAAAGCTCAACCTAGTACACGACTCGAGACAAGACAAGACTGAGGGTGACAAGAGAGATTCATGCCTTTCGGTTTGTGGGTGGCCAACCCCTCCAAGCCGAGGGAACACTCAACCTACCTCCACAACGAGTGCTCAAAACAAGACAATACTAGATTGTATGAGGACCACTCACCCTGCTAGGTGAATGCAAGGTTGTTCTACACGATTCAAACACGAATGACATGACATGACAAGTTAAGAGAGAGTTGAGTTGAGCTGTTATTCTAGGGTGTCCACACGCACGCACACACAGATAAAAACATAGGGTGTCAGTTGTTGTTGTTGTGCCAATACTTCATCGTCAAGTCTGGCTGTCGTGAGGTGCCCCAGATGCTATCATTTCACGTCTGGTTCTCTTGTTTGTATTTTAACAATTTAAGGTTGTCAAAGGGCTAAACGTGGCCGAAACTGTACAAGTGGGCATACTTGCCTGCGGTGGTGAGTGGGTCGTCTGTCCGGAGCGTCTCGTCGAAGCGGCACGTCGGCGAGGGTCCGTTTGAAACGAGTCAACGGCGATGTCAGGACGCGTTTTTCATCATTCCTATTAGAGTTCATTTCTAGGTTCAACGGGGCTATCCTAGCAGTCAAAGTCACATTTTTGTTTTGGTTCAGCCTAATCGATAATCTATCCTATGTGCACAGATATTCAAGTCCTTTTGTCGATGTCTAAGATTTAGCAACGTTTTAGAAATAAAATTTAATTATTGTTGACGATTTTTAGATTAGGTTTTTGATTCGCTACAGTGTGGGTTCTTACTACGCGTTAGAGGACTAACCTTTTTGACGTTTGAGCGTAGAGCAAATGTCAGGTCTGAACGGCGATAGATCTGCATCGTTAGCAACGTCTCGGCCACAGATAGCACAGCGAGACACTTTTAGACAGCAAGATGGAGGCGCGAACAGCGAGCAAGCGTCGAGATCTCAACCGTTGCAGGTAGCGCAACGGATCTACACGGTGGCGACAACATCGGGGGAAAACACGCGAGATCAGCGACGCGCGTGAACTCCTAGGAGCAAAGGGGGCCGCTGGGGATCTGATGGTGGTGGAGTGGTCGCTGGAGGTGGCCGGAGGTGGCCAGGCGCCGGCGTCAAACGGCAGGGCACAGATCTGTCAAAAACAGCCCCTAGGGCTGAGTTTCAAGGGGATTTCGAGGAGAGAGAGATGAGTGAAGAGAGGGAGGAGGGTTGCAGGTGATAGATGGGCTCGAGGGGAGTCGGATGGAGGCAGAGGTGGCTATTGGCGACAGCCGGAGGGCAGCGGCCGCGAGATTCCGGCGGGCTGTGCAAAGAAAGTGGGTTGCGGCTCTTAGGGGGAGAAAGAGAGGAGGAGGGAGAGAGAGAGAGAGAAGAGAGAGGAGAGAGAAAGGAGTTGTCGGAGGCTTAGAGGGGTGCCCGGAGAGCCCACCGGCAGCGAGGGGATGAGGAAGACGTAAGGGAGATGGCGGCTATGGGTAAATGCGTGCCCTAGCTGGTTGTTGCGGGTTGGTTTTTTAAGAAGAGAAATTTTGCTATATGAGTGTGAAAGGGGGGTATATTTAGGGTGATTATGAGAGAGGGTGTGAGAGAGGAGGTGTGCAAAGAGGAAAAAGTTGGGTGATGGCAACAATGAGAATCCTAACATGATACGTAGGAAATCTCATGAGATTTGGATTAGAGTTTGAATTTCAAATTTGATTAGGCTTAATGGGCTTGAAAGTGATTAGTGGGTTTGGCCAAGCAAACAGTGTCCGAAAATTACGAAAAAAATATCGAGACGCCCGTGACGACGAGAGGCTCGGGGGTGCAGTGGTCAATCGCGCATTTGGTCCACGAAAAACGAACTAAAAAATAAAAAGGTTTGGCATCGAAGTCTAAGGCTACGACGTCTCTTCAATCAAACCTGATTTGTGGGAGAACGACTGGTGAAATGACATTCACTAAAAATCCCACAAATAACTACTCTTCCACATGATCACAACGACATATCACATCTCATAGTCCGGATCCAAGAAGAGACAAAAAATAAATACGCACACGAAAGAGTCGTACGCGCAAAAATACTAACGGTCGAAAAGCGGCCGTTACATTCTACCCACCTTAGAAATGATTCCGCCCTCGGAATCTCTTATACTAATAATAATATCTATATACCCTTATACCCGCAACTCCCATATTCCATATAATGATCGCTAATCCTTCAACTTCAACCAGTGTTCCACAACAATTCATCATTACTCGTCTTTTCACTGGATAATGCTACGACTAACCTCACATCCTAACACTTAACTATAGACCCATCACTGCCGTTCAAAATTCCAACTCCAAGTTCTCATAAAAATAATAATCATCTTCTCATACCACACCACACCACTAAACATCATCGCTCAATAACATCTTTAAATTTCTAAATCTCTTCCCAACTTTAATCAATCGCTAAAATAATGTTCTAGCCAATCACCAATCTAAGACAAAAACTTTGCCTATCTTATAACACCTTTCACAAATCAACAATCGCCGTGTCCTCAATACATTCTCCGTCATATCGTCCCACAAATTTATCTGCCAAATAATTGAACTATCAAAATCACATCTTATCCTTACTCACTATATCTAATCCCAACCAATTTTAAATCTGTCTACTCATCATCCATTTGTCACTATAAATCATGTTATACCTTCATAGCTATTATTATCTGCTACCCGTCTAAATCTCAAATCTATGATGTACTCTTCCTCTTGCGTACAATTTCATTCACCAAGAATTCTCTATGAATCCGCTATTCATGGGTATCATCCGAATATCAAATATAGGTTCTAAAGTCATCATTCTAATTATCAATTCAAAAAAACTGGGTAATCGAAATTTTCTGTGTTCGACAAATCTACTAATCATAATTCAACTAATCCCAAATATCTAGCTACACCTATCCATAAATATAATCGCATAATAATAATAGCCAGTTCAAACAATATGACAATAATGAAATGAACACTTCCGAAGAGCAAAAGAAAAGAAGAGAATGTTTAAGACCAAAACCCAAATTAACACTTCCTAAGAGGGAAAAGAAAAGAAGAGGGAACTCCATCAGCTGAGCTCCCGGCTCGGGTATTGCGTCTTCATGCCATCCTATTGACAAGGAAAACCCAAATTAGTCTTGTACATGATAATCTGGTTATAAGATGAATGTGGTACTTTTATTGTTCCGAACTTTTTGCATGACTGCATGGGCCACCACTAAAACCTGTCAGGCCATGCTTTCCAAAACGAAGGGAGCGAGAACGTGACGAAGGTTCGCATGGGTCGGAGCTGTAAAACTCATACCCAATAAGCGTCTGTGAGGTACACCAGAGATAAACATGTCCTTGCAGATAAAATTTCGAAACAACAAAAGTACTGAAAAGAAAGATGCATTCATTTTATTAATATGAAATATCCAGAAGTACAAGTCTAAAAAGAATGTCTGGCATGGCTACAACTACAGAAAAAGAAACTAATGGTGCGAAGCACCCAACCTATACAAAAAGGAAAAGTGGTGCTACGCACCCAAACTAGAAAGCAGGAACCTCTGAAATCAGCAACTGAGAACCTCTAAGTATGATCCTCGTCTGGATCGTACTCCCAGTCAGTAAAGAACTCCTGCTCCACGTCCTCTGGCACCGGCTCCTGGTCAACTAGTTCTGGCTCGGTACCTGACGTACAAACACCAAGACAAAGCGGTTGTACATCAGGCGGAGTCTGCAAGTAAAGGTGAGACGACTCCACAGCAAGGTGTATAATAATATTTAAAGACAACTTTTTACTGGTTCTTTACATTTTAACGATGCAACAGAATGACCTATCTAGACAAGAGCAAAAGTAAGACAACACTGAAAGTAAACGGTACAAGCAGTAGTCGTAGCGTGTGCTACCGGCTAAAAGACCGGACTAGACGGGACAAGACAAGAAGTACAGCGAGTGTCACAAAGGTTCATGCCTTTCGGTCTGTATCGAGAGAATGCTCAACCTAAGTACACGAGACAAGATAAGACAAGAATGTGTATCACTAAGGTTCACGCCTTTCGGTTTATACCGAGGGAACGCTCAACCCAAGTACACGGGACATAACAAGACAAGAAGTGTGTCACTAAGGTTCATGCCTTTTGGTCTGTACTGAGGGAACGCGCAACCTAGTATACGACTCGAGACAAGACAAGACTGAGGGTGACAAGAGAGATTCACGCCTTTCAGTTTGTGGGTGGCAAACCCTCCAAGCCGAGGGAATGCTCAACCTACCTCCACCCCGAGTGCTCGAAACAAGTCAATACTAGATTATACGAGGACCACTAACCCTGCTAGGTGAATGCAAGGTTGTTCTACACGATTCAAACACAAATGACATGACATGACAAGTTAATAGAGAGTTGAGTTGAGCTGTTATTCTAGGGTGTCCACACGCACGCACACACAGATAAAAACCTAGTGTGTCAGTTGTTGTTGTTGTGCCAATACTTCATCGTCAAGTCGGGCTGTCGTGGGGTGTCCCAGATGCTATCATTTCACGTCCGGTTCTCTTGTTTGTATTTTAACAGTTTAATGTTGTCAAAGGCCTAAACGTGGCCGAAACTGTACAAGTGGGCACACATGCCTGTGGTGGTGTAACGACTGGTTTTCTTGTATCTGGATTTATTATATTATATTATATGTTTTGGTGGATTTTCTCCTTATGTGTGGTTTTCGTCTCCGTAACTTTCATTTTCGATCGTTTCGTCATGTTTTCTTAGCTTCTTCCATAGAATCGTCGATTTCGGAGCAAGTCATTCGTGACGGGCTTCGTATCGGTCATATCTTATTGTTAGATTAAGCCTAGGAGTCTTAGAAATCGATCCCGGAGCTTCGCGCTCCATTTCGGAAATTTTGGTGCTCATTAGCCGGTGTAAGAAGGGGCACCGACCGACTAGATGACGATCCAGTCGGTCGGCAAACCTTCTTGAACCGACTAGTTGGCTTTGTAAATTTCTCAGGAGTTACTGTTTGTCGTTAGTCGGTCTAAGAACGTTGGTTGACCGACTAGGTTGCAAACTAGTCGGTCAGCAATGCTTCTTTAACCGACTAACTCGTTTACTATTTTTGGTACTAGTTACTGTTCCTTCTTAGTCGGTCTAAGTTCATCTTTCGACCGACTAGTTGTTAAACTAGTCGGTTAAGTTATGTACTCAGACCGACTAATTCTTAGTTCTTCTGAACAGTCGAGTACTGTTTACTCTTAGTTGGTCTAAGAACGTTCATCGACCGACTAGATGCCAAACTAGTCGGTCAGTAGTTGTTCTTTGACCGACTAAATCTAGATCCTATTTCTGTACAGGAGTTATTGTTTGGACTTAGTCGGTCTGCGTTGGTCAACCGACCGACTAGTTTCCAAACTAGTCGGTCAGTGGTTGCTCTTTGACCGACTAATCAGTGTCGAAACCCTAATTTCTGGGCAGCCGCCAGCCCTTCCTATTTAAACCCCTCCCAACCATTTTCTTCTTCTTCCTCACGACCTAAACCCCTAGTTTCTCCCCCATTGAGCCCCCTACTACCTCAAACCCTTATTCCTTCATCCCAAGCCCAAAATCCATCATCCAAACTCTACCTTAACACATTCTACCTCTCATCTTCCTCAAAATCTCATCAAACCCTCAAAATCCCCCAAAACCCTATTTCTCCAAACTTCTCCATCCATTTCCAGATCTGAACCCTAGGTTCCCCGGAGCATTTCTTCCGTCGCCGTGGTTGCTCGGCATCATTCTTCCGTTTCCTATACGGTAATAATCGATCTCTTGATGTTTTCATAACCCGTTGTGTTTTTGTGAAACCCTAATGAAATGAATGTTGTTTTGATGGTTGTTTCTCCATAACAGCGACTTCCCCGTAAATTAGCGTCCGTGGGACGAACCCTCGTTGATCGTCATCCTCGGTGCTAGGCAAGTGAAACTTGCCACTGAGGGTTTAGGCCATGTTTTAGGCCATTTGCTTGTTGTAGGCGTAAAAGAGACTAGGCGACGAAATGATACTTACCTAGGCACACATTGAGGAACTAGCTTGATAACGAAGCTAGATCCGACATTTATCATGTTGCACAATTACCATGTCATGTTTAATTTCCATTAACGGTACGCAAATTAATTGTCATGTCATTGCATTCTTTAAGTGTTTCTGTGATTGCGTAGCTTCGCTACAATGCTTGTGTTCCTGGCTCGTGTTCCAGAAGCGGGCCATATGTTGGTTGATAGCCAATGCCCGAACTACTTGTTTCCGACTAGGTGCACCCCTACGCCAAATGCTTATGAATCGTGAACTAGAATGCGAGCTCCTGTGCGGGCAACCCTGGCTCATTTACTGAGCTCGTGTGCGGGGACCCTGGCTCGTTTACATGTGGGTATTGTGGGTAAGAGTTAAGCGGCCATTCAACTGGGAGTATGCCCGATCAGCAACTTCAGTTGTAAGGCGTAAACTCTGGGTTTTGGGGTAATGTTAAGCGGCCAATCAGCGTGAATGCCAAACCATTCAGCTGTAAGGCGTAAACATCTACAAACAACTTGAAACGTGACTAGTGAATTGATTGAGATTGTTAGTAGCTTGGCTACTCTTGTCTTGTCCCGATAATTGTTCTCTTGTACTTATTGTTTCACTATGTCCTGCTTGTGTACTCATGTTATAACTGCCATGTCATGCATACTATAACTGCTAGGTTGCTAGTTGCCTTACTCACAGTTTCCTTGCCCAAGTCTTTTAGACTTGCTGCCATGTGCCCCTTTACTCTTTTGGGTGACACATGTTAGATCTCGAGCCTGAGTACCTTGTTGAGGACGAGGTGTTTGCTGACGCCGAGCCCGAGCTTGTGTTTGACGGGTAGTACGTGGACACTGGGGACCAGTCCTAGTGTCTTCGTTGAGCCTTCCTTTTGTTTAGACTGCTATTTTGTTGTCGGTGCGTAGCACCTATACTTTGTTGCGTTGTTGCTTTTGTTGGCCTTGTTCTGGGCCTTTAGACTCTTTCTTTTAGCCTGGTGGCTTTTCTGGATGTTGAACTTAATTTTCATGTTGGACAATTTATGAGATATGAGATTTTATTTTTGTCTCTCCTCGTGTTATTATTGTTGTTCTGTTGTGGTTACAGGGACCTGCTTATGTTTTTATTGACGCTTATCGGGTTTGGGGCTTCACAGCTCCACTCTCGTGCGGACCTTTTCACGTCTCGCCTCCATTTTAGGGAAGCAGGGCGTGACAGGTTTTGTTGGTGGCCCATGCAGGTCTCTCTTCTGTAACTGCGATTATCAGAATAATGATAATAATATTAGAATGTCCAATAAACTAAGTTCGACGTCCGAGTCATAAGCTATGAGTCTAATCTGCTTCGTTTTCTGTGTCATTAGATGGCAGGAAGGCGATTCACCCGTGGTGGAGGTAGTGGTGCGCCCCTTATGATGAGGAGCCTGAGCGGTGACCGGCGCCCCGTTTACGGTATGGGCGCGGTGTCGTTTTACCGCAAGTGCACGGTTAGTGTAGGGTGCGGGTATATCGAACACAGGGAGGTGGATGGCTTGAGTGGCTACTAGCCTCGCCTAGGTCGTGTGCTAGCTACGCGGATAATATGGGTGAAGTGTAGAAATAAAAGGAAGAAATGAAAAAGACACGAAATGAATCCCCGCTAACACGGGCTAGAGCATTCATGACACTAGGCATTTGACTTGATCCAGGGTGAGACATTGCCCCAAAAGGTGGTACCTAGCGTCCATGGCCCGATATTCCGGTCGGTGCCAAGCACGCTAGGCCTACCCGGTTCCGGACGGTGGGCACTCCCGTGTCCATTAACACCTTCCACAACCGGGAGCATTAAGGTCACAATGATAACTCCCAACACTTCGTCCAAGCCGCTCCCGCGAGCTGGGACTCGATGTCTACACAAGGGGCGTGAGCTATGGCTAGGGAGTCAACCGCCAAGTTTATTCCCCCTTGGCCCGACGGTCAGAGGCGGTCTTTCTCCCGCCAATGACAATGAAACACCCCCGTGTAACCCTAATGGCCAAATAAGTCAAATGTGATTTCTAGCAATACATCGAAGCGGATCTTGACAGGACAAGCACCGGACCCCAACCCCCAACACATCTAGTGTGTTGTCGTACAAATTGGACCCAGATTGCTAGAAATCCCCATTGACACATTTCATCGAACACGTGCCATGCAACCAAGTCTAATGTAAATTTCCAAGCATCAATCCTACCCTAACCCGTATTAGGGTTCATCGAAACTACTCAATGGTGAATAACATAAAAACCAACAACACAAAAGACACAAACTTTCACCATCAAGCAAAATAAACACAATACAAATAATGGAGAAAAAGATAGGAAAATACTTATCTTGAGTTGAATCGTCAATCCAATACAAGATTTATTGCAATATAAAAGCTAATCTAACCTAATCTAAACTTACAAGAAAAAGGGGCAAAAAGCCCTAGAAAAACTGAGGAAGAACTACCCCCAAGTCGTGCCCCAACTTCTATTTATAAACCCCCCAAAAAACCTTAACAGTTCGGGTCCAGAACTGTCAAAAAAGGCCCACCCGATCGGGTGGAAACTCACCCGATCGGGTGGAATAAACAGAGAGCTCAGATACGCAGAAACAGACCTCATCCGATCGGTTGACAAGTCAACCGATCGGTTGAAGTGAAATTTCAGACAGCAGCAAGTTTCAGCACATAGCCGTGCTCAAAAAATTCCAGAAAAATCTAGAAAAATCGGATTTGGGCATGCGACCTATCGTTGGAAAGCTAACGACGATGCCGACGCTAGAAAAATAAGAGATCACCCAAAATCCTTCTGGAATGATAGCAGATCTTCAATGAATGAGCAGCGGTGCGCGAAAGCGGAAGAAAAGGCCACCCGATCGGTTGAAACATCAACCGATCGGGTGAGCCGCTTGTTGCTTTGGCCGTCGCCTTTGGTGAGCTTTCACCCGATCACAAGAACCGGTCGCTGAGGAGAACGGGTGGCATGACCGGGTCGTCGTTTGGGAAACTTCAGCTTCAGATGAACCGATCGGGTGAGATATCACCCGATCGGTTGGAATTAATCTCCAACTTCCCGAGAACTCTGTTGGGATGAACCGGTCGGCGAACCGGTCGGTTGACTTTGCACTTTGCTCCAACTTCAGTCCGGGTCGTGCACGCGTGCATCACCCGATCGGTTGGCTGTGTCCAACCGATCGGGTGGGGGCTGAAAAGTGGCAATCTTGGTCGTTTGACCCCCTGGATCACGTGTGACCCCTCCCGTTGCTCCGGGGACTCATGATATCATCGTTTTATGTCCCATACACGGTCAATCTCCTGCAAACATGGATAAACAAAGAAAAGTGAAAGAAAACAAGAAAACACGCGAAAACGAATAAAAGACGGCGGCAAAATACGGGAAAAACACGGAAGAAAACGTGCGTAAATATATGAAATATAAACGCACGTCAAAATCCCCCAAGCTGAACTCTTCCTCGTCCTCGAGGAAGACGAGTGAGAGTAGGAGCTCGGGGGGAGAAAATAGAGAGAAAGAGAGAAAAGGAGAACTCAATATCCTAGATCGCCCGTCAGGGCCAACAAAATCAAAAACGACACACCAAGCAAGCAAACGCCAAATCACATCACTAAACCAAGGAGTACGAGTCCAGACAAGTGCCGTGGGCTCACGCGGTGAAGCGCGAGCGAGCGTGGTCGTGTGCTAGCAAACGGTGTCACTATCTACATTGTGCAATAAAGCTCGATATACACAAATCCAAGATATGTCCCAAATATCGATTCGAATTGAATTAAGCGGTGAATATATGGTTCAAGCATGCATGAGAATAGAGAGAGAATCGAAACATATCATGCGTTAGGGACTCCACAACTAGGGTTAAGGAAATCACCACACTAAAGCCTAGATAATAGCTAAAAAGTTCCTAAGCCAAGTGTTTTCGAAAACGATGGGGGTTGAGATGATGTGGAGAAGAACACTCGGTGCAAATTCTCGCCTTCCCTTTATTCTCGGCAAGTAGGAAAAATATTCTCACTGGAATTTTTTTGGGTTTTGGGTATTTGTATTTTTTTTGGATTTTTGGCTATACAATTTTTTTATTCATTTCTTTCTTTTTGGGTTTTTCTTTTCTTTTCTCCTTTTTTGGATTTTTGGATATTGGGGTATATACATGTGTACTCTCCCAAGTGGGAGAACGGTACACGACGAGGGGGTTTACACCAAGTAAAACAAAAAAGAAGTCGGAATCTAAACACTTGGGCAAAGGAAACTATTCTCGCTAATTAGAGCATGGGCTAAGTGGGTTATCCTAGTCCTTAATTGTGGAATCCCGACACATGCGAATTGAAATATACGATATAAATATAGCATGCATATAGAAGCAGACAGTAGAAGCAGATACCGCACATTCAAATCGAAGCATGATAATCTAGGGGTCAACCAAGGATAGGTATATAAATCAAAATCACAAAATAGAAGTACACCCCTAGCTAGTCATGACAAACAACTCACACAAAAGCAAGGTGAACCCACGAAGCATGAAATGCAATGGACTCGGCTTCCTAAGGTTAGTGAATATGATTATCGAAGCTATGCTGAGTGTGCGTGTGATTTTCGTGGCAATTCATCATAGGATTCATCTCTAGGAGAAAGAGATAAAAAGAAGAAAAGAAAAAGAAAAAGAAAAACACGGAGAAAAACGACTCAAATAACGAAGAAAAAGAGACAAAAGACGCACGAAGTGCGACTCCCCCAAGCTAAAACTTGCATTGTCCTCAATGCAATAGTAGTGAATACAGGAGGGCAATGAAAATGGGGGGGAGTTACGCACCGACACAAAAAAATGAAAAACACGAAAAACACATGAGCAAAACTAAAAAATAAAGAAAAAGAAACACTAAAATAAAAAATATAAAACACGACAAAAGAACACATAGACACAGACACACAACAACGACACGCAAAAACATGCACACAAAAGTCGATTTCCCCCAAGCTGAACATGACAATGCTAGCAAAATGATATGATCAATGGGGAAGTAGAGATATGCTAGGGGGAAAATCGGAAAAGAAAGAAATCAAAATGCAGGAGAGACAGTGTGCTCATTCTCCTCGGAAGAGGATGTGGGGTGAAATGATAGAAGGGCACGACATGAAGGGTTATTATGATGCAAAAGCAAATCCTAGATACGCTCCCCTCGCTAATGAGAGGAGACGAGATTATTCAAATCTAAACTAGAAAGCGGTAAATTTTTACACTACTGGATTAGGATACACCTGAGCATAGGCGGATCCAAGATCTGGAGTGGGGCAGGTAGCTGCTCTAACTGCTCCTTCTGTGGCTCCGCTAGAAGCGTTGTGCCACGTGTGCCAATGGACCCAAGCAATGCACCTCCAAGCATCCCTCGTAGGTGTCCACCTGTGACCTGCAAAGGACGAGGTGCATTAGTCCATGGCAAGAAATTATTTCCCAAAATAAATGTATCCCAGAGATAATCGTCAACATGAGATGGAAAAATAATAAAAGGGTGACGAATACTCCCTGAGAATGGGTCGCTATCCTCTGTACTAGCGATGACCAAATCCTCGCTCTCCATGAGAAGTGGCTCTCCAGGTAGTGACGCACCGCAGCATACCTCAAGGGAAGTAGATCATGTGTCCTGCGAGAGATATGGCGTGTCAAAAATATATGAGTCTAAAGAAATATGACGTGAAAAGCGAGACTCAAATGTGGAGTGAGAGTGAGTATGAAAATCTCCCTGAATAGGGGCAATATGCTCAAGTAGATGCTCGGCCACAGAAGAAGTGGAGCGTGACGGTAGAGGTAGATTTGGCTCAGGCTCCATGAAGTGGATGATCGTATCCAAGCCCTCATGCACATCCTCCTCGATGATATGCTCATGCTCCTCCATCTGCCCGATGTCCTGAATGACATCCTCATGGTTGACCACCGACCAAGGAGGAAGCTGTGACAGAGATGGCTGTGGAGGTGGATGTGGAGCAGACCCCTCGTATGTGGTCGTGGTGTCCTCGTCCTCACGCACATCCTCCTCACCAGTATGCATAATCTCTGTAAACTCCTCAGTGCTCTCATAGGACTCATCTGGGGTATCCAAATCAAGACAAGAAATATCTCCCACAGATCCTAGATACATCTCCCCATCCTCACTATCATCATCAAAAAATGCTTCGTCATCCAAGTGGTAGTGATGGAAAAATGGGGTATCGGCAAGAGATGTGTCTATGGTGGCCGATGGCATGATGGTCTCAACCATGAAAGTGGGTATATCCTCTCCTTCATCCCCTCTCCTCGGTGTAGGCTCGATGATTGGTACCATTAAGTTTTGTAATATTTGGCCTTGGTTAAACATGGCACTTTCAAGGAGAGACACGAGGCTTGATTCTTCTTGTGTTTGTGGAGGGGTATAAGGTTGAGGAAATGGATGTGAGGTGTTTTAGCTAAGGTTTTGGGAAAGTGTTTGGCCTTGGAGCGGGGGGAGGCTCTCAAGCGTAAATGGGCAATCATAATACACATGCCCCGCCATCCCACAAGTCTCACAAACCACAACTGGATAAGGATTGTATCCTCCCATCTGAGCATCGAAATTTGATCTCCACATGGTAATATCAAAGATACCTGGACAACAAAAATAAGAAAACTAGAGAGGAGCGTCAATAGCACAAGAAAATAACAAAAAGATAATATAATGGTGGGGGAAAAATTTCTTGATTATTGAATATTTTTTTTTTCAAAATTTTTTTTTGTTTTTATGCGTAGTCTAACGAACCCAAGCTAAGCTAATATCAAACCGAACGCCTCCCCGGCAACGGCGCCAAAAACTTGACCGGCGCCCCGTTTACGGTATGGGCGCGGTGTCGTTTTACCGCAAGTGCACGGTTAGTGTAGGGTGCGGGTATATCGAACACAGGGAGGTGGATGGCTTGAGTGGCTACTAGCCTCGCCTAGGTCGTGTGCTAGCTACGCGGATAATATGGGTGAAGTGTAGAAATAAAAGGAAGAAATGAAAAAGACACGAAATGAATCCCCGCTAACACGGGCTAGAGCATTCATGACACTAGGCGTTTGACTTGATCCAGGGTGAGACATTGCCCCAAAAGGTGGTACCTAGCGTCCATGGCCCGATATTCCGGTCGGTGCCAAGCACGCTAGGCCTACCCGGTTCCGGACGGTGGGCACTCCCGTGTCCATTAACACCTTCCGCAACCGGGAGCATTAAGGTCACAATGATAACTCCCAACACTTCGTCCAAGCCGCTCCCGCGAGCTGGGACTCGATGTCTACACAAGGGGCGTGAGCTATGGCTAGGGAGTCAACCGCCAAGTTTATTCCCCATTGACCCGACGGTCAGAGGCGGTCTTTCTCCCGCCATTGACAATGAAACACCCCCGTGTAACCCTAATGGCCAAATAAGTCAAATGTGATTTCTAGCAATACATCGAAGCGGATCTTGACAGGACAAGCACCGGACCCCAACCCCCAACACATCTAGTGTGTTGTTGTACGAATTGGACCCAGATTGCTAGAAATCCCCATTGACACATTTCATCGAACACGTGCCATGCAACCAAGTCTAATGTAAATTTCCAAGCATCAATCCTACCCTAACCCGTATTAGGGTTCATCGAAACTACTCAATGATGAATAACATAAAAACCAACAACACAAAAGACACACAAACTTTCACCATCAAGCAAAATAAACACAATACAAATAATGGAGAAAAAGAGAGGAAAATACTTATCTTGAGTTGAATCGTCAATCCAATACAAGATTTATTGCAATATAAAAGCTAATCTAACCTAATCTAAACTTACAAGAAAAAGGGGCAAAAAGCCCTAGAAAAACTGAGGAAGAACTACCCCCAAGTCGTGCCCCAACTTCTATTTATAAACCCCCCAAAAAACCTTAACAGTTCGGGTCCAGAACTGTCAAAAAAGGCCCACCCGATCGGGTGGAAACTCACCCGATCGGGTGGAATAAACAGAGAGCTCAGATACGCAGAAACAGACCTCATCCGGTCGGTTGACAAGTCAACCGATCGGTTGAAGTGAAATTTCAGACAGCAGCAAGTTTCAGCACATAGCTGCGCTCAAAAAATTCCAGAAAAATCTAGAAAAATCGGATTTGGGCATGCGACCTATCGTTGGAAAGCTAACGACGATGCTGACGCTAGAAAAATAAGAGATCACCCAAAATCCTTCTGGAATGATAGCAGATCTTCAATGAATGAGCAGCGGTGCGCGAAAGCGGAAGAAAAGGCCACCCGATCGGTTGAAACATCAACCGATCGGGTGAGCCACTTGTTGCTTTGGCCGTCGCCTTCGGTGAGCTTTCACCCGATCACAAGAACCGGTCGCTGAGGAGAACGGGTGGCATGACCGGGTCGTCGTTTGGGAAACTTCAGCTTCAGATGAACCGATCGGGTGAGATATCACCCGATCGGTTGGAATTAAGCTCCAACTTCCGGAGAACTCTGTTGGGATGAACCGGTCGGCGAACCGGTCGATTGACTTTGCACTTTGCTCCAACTTCAGTCCGGGTCGTGCACGCGTGCATCACCCGATCGGTTGGCTGTGTCCAACCGATCGGGTGGGGGCTAAAAAGTGGCAATCTTGGTCGTTTGACCGCCTGGATTACGCGTGACCCCTCCCGTTGCTCCGGGGACTCATGATATCATCGTTTTATGTCCCATACACGGTCAATCTCCTGCAAACACGGATAAACAAAGAAAAGTGAAAGAAAACAAGAAAACACGTGAAAACGAATAAAAGACGGCGGCAAAATACGGGAAAAACACGGAAGAAAACGTGCGTAAATATATGAAATATAAACGCACGTCAAGCGGGAACCCACCAATGGAGAGATGATGCGGATGATGCTTCAGATGATGCAAGTGCAGCAGGGGGTGCTCCTGCAAGTCCAGAATGCTCCACTTGCTCGAGCTGCCCGGGCCCTTCCGGATGCCCCTCGCTCTGAGCCGGGAACGAAGCAATTTCGGGAGCTGGGTCCCGCATATTTTGATGGGTCTGAGGGTCCTCTGGCTACCGATGAGTGGATTCGGAACATTGAGGATAACTTGAAGATGGCCAAGATCACCCCGGTTAGATGGGTTGATTTGGCGAAGAGGCAACTCAAGGATAATGCTCGGAACTGGTGGGATGCGGAAGAGAAGATGCTGGTGGAGCCGATAGCTTGGACTACCTTTAAGTCCAGGTTTGATGAGGAGCTCTTTCCGAAGGCTGCTAGGAAGGAGATGCTGCAGCGCTTTATTGACCTGAAGCAAGGGAGCTTGACGGTGGACTTGTACCACCAAGAGTTCACTAGGCTGAGTCGGTTCGCACCGAAGATGGTGCAGGATGCTGATGAGAGGGCTCAGAGGTTCCTGCAGGGACTTGCTTTGGAGATCCAGAGTTTTGTGTCTTCCTCTGATCTGGACTCTTATCAGAAGGTTCTGGTCGCTGCGAGGAGGCAGGAGCTGAACCTGAGTCAGAGGAGAGGACATGTTTCTGGTGCTGGGAAGAGGCCTATGGAGCAGGCCAGGGCGGTGGTTAGGCCTGGTTTCAAGCCTAATCAGCCAGCTCAGTTCAAGAGGCCAGGAGGGCCTGTTCAGAAGACTTGCCATTTCTGCGGCAAGCCTGGCCACATCAAGGATCAGTGTAGGAAGTTTCTGGGCCAGTGTTTGGTTTGTGGTGATGCTTCCCATGTCGCGAAGGATTGTCGGCATGCGAATCAGCTGCGGAGGGCACCTGTTGCAGCACAGCCGTTGCAGCAGCGAGCGTCTGTTCCTGCTGGACGTGGAGCAGCTCTTGTTCCACAGAGGCAGGCTTTTCAGCAGGCTATTCCGTCGAGGAGACAGGATTTTCTGATGACCGCTGTGGAGAGCGAGGCTGTGGATGAGGTTATCGCAGGTAATCCTCAATCTAGCTGTTACTTTCCTAGCTGGTTTTGATTGCAAGATTGTGTTGTTTGCTTGAACATGATTGTTTGCTAGACTAGGGTTTGATTGTTAATTGCTTGTTAGGTGTGGTTTTGGTGTGCACATTTCCTGCACGAGTCCTCTTTGACTCTGGTGCATCGATGTGCATTATTTCTCGGAGCTTCGTGGAGAAGCATTCCTTGTCGACGTCCCCTCTTCCCAAGAGTTGGAATATCGTTACAGGGAATGGCGTGGTCTCGGTGCATCGTGTTTGCAATTCTTGCTCGTTGGTGGTCTATGGACATGAGCTTTACGCTGATTTCATTGTCCACGACATCATCAACTATGATGCAGTTCTTGGAATGGATTGGCTTGCGAGCTTCTATGCTACGATCGACTGTCGAAGGAAGAAGGTGGTGTTCGAGATTTCCAGACATCCAGTATTTGAGTTCAGCCGTGGTAGCAGTTCACTTGGTCCTGTCAGATTTCGGGCCAGACCGGTGGAGGTTGTGGCTATGCAGATGGAGTTGGAATGGCCAGCTGTGGTGCAGGATTTTGATGACGTCTTCCCCGAGGAGATGTCTGGTTTGCCACCCGATCGAGCTCTAGAATTTTCTATTGATCTTGTTCCGGGAGCACATCCGATTTCGAAGGCGCCTTATCGTATGGCACCCGCTGAGTTGGAGGAATTGCGGAAGCAGCTGGATGAGCTTTTGCAGAAGGGTTATATCAATCCTAGTGTGTCTCCGTGGGGAGCACCGGTGCTGCTGGTAAAGAAGAAGGATGGTTCGCGTCGCATGTGCGTGGACTATCAGGAGTTGAATGCGATGACCATCAAGAATAAATACCCGTTGCCTCGCATCGATGATATTTTTGATCAGCTTGGGGGATCGAGGGTGTTTTCTAAATTAGATTTGAGGAGTGGTTACCATCAGTTGAAGGTGAAGAAGGGAGATGTTCCGAAGACAGCGTTCAGGATGAAGTATGGACACTATGAGTTTGTGGTTATGCCTTTCGGCGTAACCAATGCACCCGCAGTTTTCATGAATCTGATGAACCTGATTTTCTACGACTTTTTGGATAAGTTTTTCGTTATCTTTATTGACGACATTCTGATCTATTCAAAGTCGGAGGAGGAGCATGCCTCGCACTTGAGGACGGTATTGGAGATTTTGAGGAAGCATCGGTTGTATGCTAAATTTTCGAAGTGCGAGTTTTGGCTGGATAGAGTTGCTTTTCTCGGGCATGTGGTGACTGGAGATGGTATTTCAGTGGATCCCGAGAAGATTAAGGCCATCAGAGAGTGGCCTGTTCCGTCATCTGCGTCTGAGATTCGGAGTTTTCTTGGAATTGCTGGTTACTATCGGCGTTTCATTAAGGACTTTTCCCGTATTGCTGAGCCGATGACCAGGTTGACGCGGAAGGATGTACCTTTTGTTTGGTCGGGTGATTGTGAGAGTGCTTTTGGTGTTCTGAGGGAGAGGTTGACGACTGCCCCTATCCTTGTTGTGCCTGATCGCAGCGGTGGATTTGAGATCTTTTGCGATGCTTCTTGCAAGGGTCTCGGTTGTGTGCTGCATCAGCACGGGCATGTTGTGGCGTATGCGTCTCGTCAGCTCAAGGTTCATGAGAAGAATTACCCGACGAATGATTTGGAGTTGGCTGCCGTTATGTTTGCTCTTAAGATTTGGAGGCACTTCTTGCTGAGTGAGAAAGTGAAGATTTTCACCGATCACAAAAGCTTGAAGTATATTTTTACTCAGAAGGAGCTCAACATGCGACATCGTCGATGGTTGGAGCTAATGGCGGATTATGATATTGATTTGCAGTATCACCCTGGCAAGGTGAATGTGGTCCCTGATGCGCTGAGTAGACTTCCAGCGGTGATGATTTTGACTTCGCAGTGGAGATTGCAGCAGGATTTTTGCGAGTCTGGTGTTGAGATTGTTCTTCCTGGGGAGGCTTCTTCGTTGATGTGTATGCAGATACAGTCGACGATTGTGGATCGGATTAAGGCTGGCCAGGCTGAGGATCCGAAGCTGGTGAAGATTTGGGAGCAGGTGGAAGCCGGTTTTGCGGACTGACTTTTTGATTCATGAGGATGGCTCGCTGAGGTTTGGAGCCAGGTTGTGTGTGCCAGCTGGAAATATTAGAGAGGAGTTGATGATGGAGGCACACAGTTCGCCGTATTCTGTGCATCCTGGTGGCACCAAGATGTACCAGGATCTTCGTCTGAATTTTTGGTAGCATGGCATGAAGAGGAGTGTGGCTCGGAGTGTAGCCAAGTGCTTGGTTTGTCAGCAAGTAAAGGCGGAGCATCAGCGTACGGCCGGGTTGCTACAACCGCTTCCGATTCCGGAGTGGAAATGGCAACACATCACTATGGATTTCGTGACTGGACTACCTCGAAGTCCGAAGCAGAATGACGCGATTTGGGTGATCGTAGATCGATTGACCAAATCCACGCACTTTATTCCGTTCCGAGTGGGACAGTCCACTGAGGCGCTAGCAAGGAGATATATGGAGGTAAAATTCTTTTACTCTCCGTTTTTATTTCCTTTTTCCTAGTTTGGATGGTGATGTAACGTGAATCGTGCAGGAGGTCGTGCGACTTCACGGAGTCCCGTGAGCATCGTGTCGGACAGAGACACGAGGTTCACATCTCAGTTCTGGCAGAGTTTGCAGAAGAGTTTGGGTACGCGTCTGAGTTTCAGCACGGCGTACCATCCGCAGACGGATGGCCAGTCCGAGAGGACGATTCAGATCTTGAAAGACATGCTGAGGGCGTGCATGTTGGATTTCAAGGGTTCGTGGGAGGACCACCTACATCTGGTGGACTTTTCTTACAACAACAGCTACCAGGCGTCTATTGGCATGTCGCCTGATCGCTCCGGGACGTAACCCTAAAGAACGGTTGTAGTTTTACCGCAAGTGCACGGTGTAGCAGCGAGCGGGTTATCGAACACAGGGAGGACGAATGACCGTGCTTGTTCCAATCAACCTGGCTATTTAAGAAGAGAGAAATTTGCCTTTGGCGATCCTGTCACAATCGTCAGACAAAGTACGGAAATATCAAATCAAATAAAGAACGTCTAGGGAATGGGGAATTCCCGCTACTCACCATATTTCGTAAAAGTGGTTCATCGGCATCGAAATCACTAGAATAAGATTTTGGATGAACTAGTTGCAACTGAGTGTAGAACCAAGTTCACGCTCTCGCGCTGTTGCCGGCCTATAGCTATCCTAGGTTCGGGCCCAATCTCTTGCAAACCCTAGCCTAGGGAAGCTAGCATTAGGATCAACATCATCGTTCAATCGCGCACCGATCCCAATCTCTTGCAAACTCGGTCTGCGACCTAGTTTGGGATAGTTCCTACCCGTCCAATCTCTTGCAAACGGGTATTGGCACGGAATTGGAATCGGAAACCCTAGTATCGGTCCAATCTCTTGCAAACCAATACTACGGAAATTCGATTCCAACCCAATTCGTATTTCTAGGGTTTCCTATCGAATTGGATCCAATCTCTTGCAAATCCTAATCGATGTGAATTCCTAGCCATCCATAGTAAATTGATCCCAATCTAATCTCTAATAGCAATTCTAGCAAAATTCCTACCAATTCATCACAATTATGAAATAGGGCTTGTAGGGTTCATCCCCACGCCCCAAGACGTGGCGACTACTCATAATTCATAGCAAGATCACAAAAATAATCAATGAAATAAGCGATAGAATTCATCACAATATTGAGATATGCAATAAAAATGGAATTTTTAGAGAAGAGAAAAGCAAACCAATGGAGTTCTTCAATTAATCCAACAAAAATCCAATTTTTGTCTCCTCTCCAATCTCAAGAATAAAACTAAAAAGCTAATCTAAAAGCTGCAAAAAATCTAAGAGAAAGGCTCTCCAAACTAGGGTAAAAACAGGGGTTAAATAGCCCCCAAAATCGTCCAAAAACTGTGACCAAAATTCCCCTGCGCAGCCTGTTTTCCGCAATTTTCGCTACAGGCAGCGCGTCGCACTCGGCCGAGTGACAAAAGTCGCTCGGCCGAGTGAAAACCCTGTAATTTTCCAGTAAGTCTCGATCTTCAGGGGTCTTCACTTCGGGGGCGGCTCGGCCGAGTGAGTTGTCGTCACTCGGCCGATGGCTTCATGGTACTCGGGCGGTCGGGATTATCCACTCGGCCGAGTGGGTCTTCTGAAGCTCAGGCAGCCGAAAAACAGTAACATGGCGATTTTTGAAGGGCTTCGTCTGGGCGCCACTCGGGCGGACGGGGTCTCGTCACTCGGCCGATGTGGTCTCCGTCGCTCGGCCGAGTGCACATAGGAATCGTGTCTGATCTGGTCGGCCGAGCGGTGTCTCGCTGGTCGGCCGAGTGGCTCCTCCACTCGGCCGAGTGGGACACAAAACATGCCCAAACTGCTTATTTTGGCCTCATCGTCGCTCCTGCGACGTCTGTTCTTCTTCCGCTCCTCTCCAACAGCAAAATACCCCTCGGGGAGGTCGTCGGTGACCCTCTGGAGTAAGCGCATCTCGAGATCACTCCAAATCGCGCCAAATCACCTGAAATGCGACAAAAACAACAAATCGTGAAAAGCATCGCAATATCGTCGATATATCGTGAAAAACATGATTTGGGCGATCTAAATGGCATGCAAACATGCGGGAAAAAGGTGTAAAATAAGGAGTGATCAAAATCCCCCAAGCTTGCCTCTTACTCGTCCTCGAGGAAGATA
The DNA here is from genome assembly GCA_030789695.1 of Scilla litardierei. NCBI lineage: Eukaryota > Viridiplantae > Streptophyta > Magnoliopsida > Asparagales > Asparagaceae > Scilla > Scilla litardierei. The sequence continues at coordinate 425,522,525 of CM061142.1, read as the reverse complement.
AGTAGAAGGCGAACCCGGTGGATTCGGAAAACGAAAACGGCGAAAAATGAAGAAGAATGAAAAACGGTGAAGAATGAAAAACGAAATAAAAATAAAGAAGAAAGAAAGAAGCGAAGAGGTAAGCCGCTAGATCATTTTCTCAGGACGTGGGTTCCGCTTACTCGTATAGCGTGCACTGAATGAAAAACACATGTCAAAGAATTTTATTTTGATATCATAGTGTAGTAGTGCAAATAGAAAGAGAAAACCCACGAACAACAATATAAACATGAAAAACGGAATAATTTTATAATTAGCATCGTCTGAATCATTTAAAGCGGTATACAAATCACAGATCACACACTTTTCAATTGAACGTTTTCTATCAGGAGTATAAGAGTATCACACTATAGAATAGAGAGAATAGAAAAGTATGGATTTCATGAAATGAATGCTAGGCTTAGATTTCTGGATTTCGTAAAGCTAAAAATAATCTCATTGAGTATAGAATATTACTTAGCCTAGGTTGTCGTGCAACGTCAAGTAGTCACTCTCTCACACATCAATGGATCCCCTCCCCCAAGCTTATCTATAAGCGTGGTGGCATAAAAAAAATATTTACATCCCCATTTTTATAAAGCTCCAAAAGCGATGGAAAGAGAAGAGAAAGAAAGAAAGTGATATGGGATCTTTTATTGAGGATTTTTTTCTTTTCTTTTCTTTTTTTTTGATGCAATAGCATATATACACAACGATCCCAACTCAAAGAGAGATAATGATATACAAGAATATTTTCTCTTTTCTCTGTTTTTTTAAATAAGAAATTTGAAGCTAGGAATTAATAGCGGGGGAAATGCCATATAATAGAATCGCTAAGGGGAGATTCACCAATGATTTTAAAAGTAGAGAAATGATGTTCAAGATTTGTGGAGAAAGAAATGAATATATCTCTCGGTTCACTCTATAGGACATGCACGACAACTTCAGCAGGGTAATCTAATCTACTCAGTTTCGATCACAAAAAAGCTAACTAATCCAGATTTATCATAGCTAACATCATTCAATCATCCTGAAGTGAAATGTACAATTCATGCATATAGAAGTGATATAGGAGAAGAAATCAGTACTCCAGATATAGGCATTCAATGCGTGAATCTTGGTGTGTTTTCTGCGATAGCATACTTATGAATATTCAGACTCAGCTAATAATAAAATTTCATCCATTTTCATGTGGAAAAAGTGTGGGTTACTATCTCTAGATGCAAGGCAAGTCATAGCATATGATATCAGAAATAAAATCTAAGACATGACAAATAAAGCATGCATATAGAATAAGCTAACTCCACGTCATCATCATCACAGAAAAGTCATCTCTAGCATGAGATGAAAAAGAAAGAAATAAAGATAAAGAGAAAATAGAACTATTTACAATGCGGCACACAGAAAAATAGGAAAAACGTGATGCATGGCAAAATAAAAGAAAAATGATGAAAAATAAGTGCAAAAGCGGAAAATGGCGTGAAAAACTAAAAATAAAGGTGGCAAACCGAAAAAGAACGTGAGAACTCACTCCCCCAAGCTAAATGGCACAGTGTCCTCAATGTGCAAAGTGTGGCACACCGAGAGACAAGAAGTGTGAGGGGTAAGTGAGGATGCATGCATGATGGGGGAAAAAGAAGGAAAATAAATGAAAAATAAAGAAACGAAAAATATGATGTGGACATGATGCATGCACAAATAGGAGTGATACAGATATAAAGGTGGGGCACCAAAACTCTCCCTCTCTCCCAAAAAAAGATATATAAGGATACGATCTGAATGAGAAACCCAAAATAAGTGAGGGGAGGGGGGTGGACAAAAATGCAACAGGACCCAGCAGAAACGGGCAGCACAACGGCAGGAATAATCGATGGCATCAAGGGTGCCTAAGAAGGTGGTGCTGCGCCGTCTCCGTCCTGAGGCGGAAGTGGTGGTGGTGGCTGGACAGGCCGCTGAGCGGGTGTGGGTGTGGAAGTGGTAGCAGGCTGAGTGTGTGTGGAAGTGTGGGTGGGAACCTGCTGGGTGGGTGGGGGTACGCGGGGGAGACGCTCCAGGACCTGGGTAAGACAGTAGTGAATCTGCGGGAGCAGGGCGAAGCGGTCAGCCATCGCAGAGACGGTGGAGGACAGGGTCCTAAGGTCACCTCGGAGGCCACTCACCGCCCCCTCTAGAGCACGAATGCTCTGAAGTACAGCGTCGGGGGGAGGTGGTGCAGAGGGACGCACCGGTCGGGGCAGTGCAGGGCGTGGCTGGCGTACTCGGGTCACGTATGTGACGGGCTCAACGGGGAAGGGAACAAAAGGTGCTGTGCTCGCAAATGTGGGCCTGGCCTCAGTGTGAGGCCGGGGGACCTGCTGGTGAGAAGTGGAGGCAGTGGCAACGAAAGAAGAGTGCAAAAGTGGAAGCGAGGCGGCCAGAGAGGTCAGTGGCACAGAAGTGTGGACAGACGCCACGACACTCTCGAAAAATACAGCAGCAGTGGAAACAGAGGGCTCTCCGCACTCAACAATGGTCGGCGGTCGCTCGGGTGGGGCAAAAGAAACAGGCTCAGCAGACAGAGGGCCAGTGGTGGTGGTGGTGACAGCCTCAGAAGCAGTGGAGGTGGGCTCAGCTAAGGTACTCGCGACACCGACAGAGGTGGGGACAGAGGTGTCAGGAGCAGCGGAAACATCAGGTATAGGCTGAGGGGCCACGGGGTCAACATGGGCGGTAGGCTCGACAGGGGCAACAGGGTCTGCGGGGGCAGCGTGGGCAGCGTGGGCCTGCTCGGCCTCCTCGGCCTCGAGCACATAAGCAGTGGGGATGAGGACATCCATCGCAGGGAGCCAATCAACGTGGGCTGGTGCGATCTGAGTCCGAGCTAGGCTCGGAAGAATCATGTAATCGGCACCGTAAGGCCGTACAACCAGACCCAGTGACGCTCACCGTGCGGACGAAGCATCTTCATCCGGGCCATAACATCGATCGACAAAGAAGTGGGGCCCGATACTCGTCGCAGGTCGTCAGGGAAGTCCTCGCCGGTCATAAGGGCAAGCAAGGTGATCAGGCCGCCACAGCATATCGGTGAGCGAGCGCCCACCGATACAATGATGCGGTCCAAAAACCAAGCCGCGACATCAATCACGACGGCGGGGACAAGCTCATCGCCATCCCTAGATAGAGCTCTGTGACGTGTCATCGCGTAGATCATGTAGAGCTCTGGCGTAGACATCGTGCCCGGCTCATATCTGGCCAAAAAGGTCGTCGCCATAAGGCGCTGAGCAATACAGAGGCAGGGATGGACAATGGCCGAGGCCTTGGCCCTACTAGGGTCAAAGGCAGCGTGAAGACCCGTAATCCGGGCCCAGAAGGCACCGGCGTCGAAGGAAGGTGGGGGGATATGGGTGGGGCCGTAACCGCGATCGGCTCCGGGGACAGCGGGCCACGAGAAAAATGCTCTCATCATATCGAGAGTGACCTGGCACTCCCGGTCCATGAACCAAAACGAGCATCCCTCGTCGGTCCGGGCGATCGAACTCAGTACCTCAAGTGTCGGACGGGTAAACGTGTCCGCCGACACCTGGAAGAAATCTCGCCAGCCCACGTTGTCGTACAACGTGAGCATCCCCTCTAGTACCCCCAGGCGTCCTAGGTCGGCAAGGTGTGCAAACCTGGAGGGTACGATCGAGCGCTGGGAGATACGCTCGAAGACGGTGTGGTGTGCGTCGTCTCGGAACGTAATCCCGAGCGGCCCGACCAGTGGAGCCGGAGGTGGTGGCTGTGGAGCGACAGGGAGTGGCTGTGCGGGCTGTGAGGTCGCTGCAGGCTGTGCGGGGTGTGCGGGGCCTGCAGGCTGGGCTGGGTGGATGGGGTGTGTGGGAGAGGGCGGAGGAGAGTCCTCCAACTCGTGGGAGGGGCCGGCATCATCCAACCGCTTCCGCTTGGCGGAAGCTCTCTTCGACCGCGGCCGTGTCCGGGGCGGCATATCGGCCCCGAGCGCGAGCCGAAAAGTGTAAAAAGTGCGGCGTGTGCAAAAGAAAGGAAAGAGTGTACCCAGACACGCCGCGAGTGCTAAGCAATGGAAGAGTGCGAAGACAGCGCCTCCGCGAAGCCAAAATCAGTCCGTAGAAGCTCCCCTGGGCTCCCCTAAGCTCCCAAAAACAACCTGCGCATGAAATGGAGATATCAGCGGGTAATATTCAAAACGTATGGAGCATTAGGGGTATAATAGATAGATATAGAAATTGATTAGGGTTTGGGGGTCGTTTAACACATGGATCCTCGAAAAATACACAAAAAGAGGAGAAAAAGGGCGAATCAGGCGATACCGGAGGTGGTCGGGGCGGCGGCCGCCGGCGGCGACTCGGGCGAGGCGTGGCGGTGCTCGGCCGGTGGTGGCGGGCCGAGCGGCGGCACGGCGACCGGTGGTCGGGCGAGTGAGGGCGCGAGCGAGGCGAGCGGGCGAGGGGAGCTGAAGGGTCGGGCGAGAGCGTTTCGAAAAACGTGCCCCCCCTGCGGCTCCTTATATAATAAAAGTTACGACTCGGCCGAGTGACTTGGTCACTCGGCCGAGTGAGATCAATGGAAATATCCTCCCCGCTTTCGCTTCGGCCGAGTGGCTTTGCCAGCCTCGGCTGAGTGGAGTAAGTCCATTCGGCCGAGTGGCTTAAGCTACTCGGCAAGACTCGCCCTAGGAGCGTATCCGTTTTACTCGGCCGAGTGAAAATATATACTCGGCCGAGTAGCAGTTATACTGAAATCAAGAAAATAAACAGAGAGTTGGGTACAGCAGACTTCCCTCGTTTGTGAGCGGCTCGGCCGGACGAACTTGTGTACTCGGCCGAGTGACTAGTATACTCGGCCGAGTGAGCCTTGTTTTCTGTTGTTTGTCTTCGTTTGGGCTCTAAACTCCGTCTTTCTTCCTCCAGTCGATTTCATCTTACTCCTAAGCATCGAGCGTCTTCCTGGGGCGCTCCTCGTCGTCTCGTTCATCCTCCTCATGATGGATTTACCTATCTCCTCTCCTGTCAAGAAAAATAGGACCCGTTATCACAAAATTTTTGGGCGAACGACTCAAAACACTAAAAAGTTCTAAAACAAAAATAAAGAAAAAGTAAAAATAAAGCAATAATCATCGGGTTGCCTCCCGACAAGCGCTCGTTTAAGGTCGTGAGCTCGACCCCCTATGATTTTCAATTAATGCGGGATGTTCGGTGCATATGAGATGCACCCATCAAACTTTCTGGGGAGAACGCTTGGATTCGGAAGTTGCGGCGACGTGTTCTCCCGCGGTGGTCTCTCGTCTCGAATTGTGTTGGGGGGAGGCTCCCCCAAGCTAGCGTTTGCTCCGGTCAACGGCTTCACCGGTGACGCCGATTTTCGTGTCGGCGGAGCTTTCTTTGGAGACTTTTGTTTCGAGAGCTTGCAGAGCTCTCGAATCCTTGCGACATCAGCGTCGCCTTCATCATTTTCAGCGGAGAGGTCGGGGGAATCATCTATCTTCTCATCTTGGCCTAAATCCGGGCCTTCCTCGAAATCCTCATCGAAAAGAGCGCCAATCGAGTGGGGCGTCGCCTCTTCAATTACCTCATCAAGGAGGTCCATGTAGTCAAGCTCCTCGTGGTAAGGCATGTGTTTCATGGCCTTAGGAATGTGAAGCTCCACCTCGATGTTGCCGACGTTCAAAGTTAGTGTACCTTCTCGCACGTCGACAATCACACCGGCGGTGGCGAGAAACGGGCGTCCAAGTATCAATGAAGTATCTCCCTCCTCCTTAACGTCCATGATCACAAAGTCACATGGCAAGCATATTCCCCCCGGGACTTGTAGCGGGATGTCTTCGGCGATCCCTACCGGCCTTGTTATTCGCCCATCGGCCAATTGTATCCGCATGTCGGTAGGTTTCAACTTCGTCCCGGTGTTTAGCCTTAAGAACATGGAGAGAGGCATGAGGCTCACACTAGCCCCTAGATCTACCAACGCCTTTTGAAGAGGGACGCCGCCCAAGGTGCAAGGAATCCGAAAACTCCACGGGTCTTTAAATTTGGCCGGCTCCTTCTCTCTCTTGGTGAACCAAGAGCCCTCCTCGGCTAGCATGATCTTTTCCTTCCTCTTTCTCCCTGAAATCAAATCCTTTAAGAATTTAGCATATGTGGGGATCTCCACGATGGCGTCGAGGAAGGGAATGTTGAGGCTAACTCCTCTAAGATACTCGAGAAACTTTGCTAGCCTTTTCTCCATTTTCGCTCTAGCGAGCCTTTGGGGAAATGGGACCTGTGGCATGAATCACCTTTCCTCAATCAATTGATCCACTCTAGATTTCTCCTTTTCTTGTGGCTCTTTCTCCTTATCAACTTCAACTACCGGCTCAATCGGCTCCAAAGTTTCCTCCACGGGCTTCTCGGTAGGAATCATGGCGGGGTGGTATCCTTCCCGCCTCTAGTAGTAACTGCAACCACGGCATTGACGTGGCCGGTGTTGCCCCGTGGGTTTTGCTCGGGTTGCGCCGGCAATCGTTGAGTGTTCCGATTGAGCAACACCAATTGCTCCGATATTTGAGCCACAACGGTATTAAGGGAGTCTTGCCCCGCCTTCAAGGTAGCATTGACCTTATTTTGCTCGACCATAAACGCCTCCACTCTAGCTTCGAAGTCGGATCGTTGTTGAGCTTGTGGAGGGTTTTGATTTTGATTCCTCCACCCTTGGTTGTATTCGGGCGGCCTATATGGTGGAACTTGTTGCTTCGGTTGGAAATTTTGTTGTGGAGGCCCCCTCGGCGGATAGTGTTGTTGTTGGGGTGGTGGTGGTCGAGCTTGTTGAGGTGGTTGTTGTGGCGGGTTCAAAGCTCCTTCATTGTTGGCGTAAGAGAATCCGGGATGATTTCTTGTGGCCGGATTGGCCCAATATCCTTGGTTCCTTGCGACATATTGTACTTGCTCCAAGGATCCTTCTCCTTGCTCTCCTCCCACATACATGGCTTGAGATTGGTCTTGCCAATCACTCATTTGGTTCGTTGGAGCGGAGGTGGAAGGGGTTCCTTGGGGCTCCGTGATAAACTTCTCCAGTCTCTCCACTACCTTGTGGAGAGAGTCAAACTTGCTTGTAAGCTCCGCTACGGCCTTCGCCTCATAGATACTAGTTGGCTTCAAGGAGGACGTGGAGTGTCCTCGCTCATCGCCCCATTGTTGGTTGTTTGAGGCCATCTCCTCAATTAGGGCCGTAGCTTCCTCGGGAGTCTTTGACAAGATAGCACCATTCGCCGCGGCATCAATAATTTGTTTGGTCCCCGGTTGGAGACCGTTGTAGAAGCTATGAACTAGCTCCAAATCTTCTATGCTATGATGCGGGCATTGGTGCTGCAGATCTTTAAAACGCTCCCAAGCCTCATAGAGCGTCTCTTGGGGTCCTTGCTTGAAGGACATGAGAGCGCTCCGGATCTTCACCGTCTTGGATGGCGGATAGAACTTGTCAATGAATGCACTCGCCAACTCGTCCCAAGAGGTGAAGATTCCCTCAGCCTGCGTCCTCAACCAATAGAGTGCCTTGTCCTTTAGCGTGAAGGGGAAGAGACGCAGTCTGATGGCATCGATGGAGACCCCCGGCATTTGGAATGTGGCGCACTTTGACAAGAATAATTGGATGTGGTAGTGAGGATTTTCATGGGCATTCCCATGAAATGGATCCTGCTGCATCAGAACCACTAGTCCAGTTTTTAGCTCGAAGTTCTTGTCAGCCGCCAACTCCGACATGGCAATGGAAGAGGTCGTAGAAGAGGTCTTAGGCCGAAGCCTATCTCGAATAGAAATTATCCTCGCCATCCTTGCCGCTAATTGGTCCGCAGTTTCCGGGTTGGTCATAAACCTCCCTTCCGGATTTTGTCTCCTTTTCGCTCTAAGTCTCCGCGCTGTACGTTCGATCTCGGGATCAAATAATATAGCTTCGGGGTCCGCCGTAGATCTCGTGTACATGCACAGGGAAAACAGAGTTTCAAAGAAATGATTAGTACCGTGGAAGGGTTAGGTAAGAATAAAGAAATAGAAATAATAATAATAATAATAATAATAAAATAGCTAGGGTGGTAAGGTCAAACGCAATCGCCTCCCCGGCAACGGCGCCAAAAACTTGATCGCTCCGGGACGTAACCCTAAAGAACGGTTGTAGTTTTACCGCAAGTGCACGGTGTAGTAGCGAGCGGGTTATCGAACACAGGGAGGACGAATGACCGTGCTTGTTCCAATCAACCTGGCTATTTAATAAGAGAGAAATTTGCCTTTGGCGATCCTGTCACAATCGTCAGACAAAGTACGGAAATATCAAATCAAATAAAGAACGTCTAGGGAATGGGGAATTCCCGCTACTCACCATATTTCGTAAAAGTGGTTCATCGGCATCGAAATCACTAGAATAAGATTTTGGATGAACTAGTTGCAACTGAGTGTAGAACCAAGCTCACGCTCTCGCGCTGTTGCCGGCCTATTGCTATCCTAGGTTCGGGCCCAATCGCTTGCAAACCCTAGCCTAGGGAAGCTAGCATTAGGATCAACATCATCGTTCAATCGCGCACCGAGCCCAATCTCTTGCAAACTCGGTCCGTGACCTAGTTTGGGATAGTTCCTACCCGTCCAATCTCTTGCAAACGGGTATTTGCGCGGAATTGGAATCGGAAACCCTAGTATCGGTCCAATCTCTTGCAAACCAATACTACGGAAATTCGATTCCAACCCAATTCGGATTTCTAGGGTTTCCTATCGAATTGGGATCCAATCTCTTGCAAATCCCAATCGATGTGAATTCCTAGCCATCCGTAGTAAATTGATCCCAATCTAATCTCTAATAGCAATTCTAGCAAAATTCCTACCAATTCATCACAATTATGAAATAGGGCTTGTAGGGTTCATCCCCACGCCCCAAGACGTGGCGACTACTCACAATTCATAGCAAGATCACAAAAATAATCAATGAAATAAGCGATAGAATTCATCACAATATTGAGATATGCAATAAAAATGGAATTTTTAGAGAAGAGAAAAGCAAACCAATGGAGTTCTTCAATTAATCCAACAAAAATCCAATTTTTGTCTCCTCTCCAATCTCAAGAATAAAACTAAAAAGCTAATCTAAAAGCTGCAAAAAATCTAAGAGAAAGGCTCTCCAAACTAGGGTAAAAACAGGGGTTAAATAGCCCCCAAAATCGTCCAAAAACTGTGACCAAAATACCCCTGTGCAGCCTGTTTTCCGCAATTTTCGCTACAGGCAGCGCGTCGCACTCGGCCGAGTGACAAAAGTCGCTCGGCCGAGTGAAAACCCTGTTATTTTCCAGTAAGTCTCGATCTTCAGGGGTCTTCACTTCGGGGGCGGCTCGGCCGAGTGAGTTGTCGTCACTCGGCCGATGGCTTCATGGTACTCGGGCGGTCGGGATTATCCACTCGGTCGAGTGGGTCTTCTGAAGCTCAGGCAGCCGAAAAACAGTAACATGGCGATTTTTGAAGGGCTTCGTCTGGGCGCCACTCGGGCGGACGGGGTCTCGTCACTCGGCCGATGTGGTCTCCGTCGCTCGGCCGAGTGCACATAGGAATCGTGTCTGATATGGTCGGCCGAGCGGTGTCTCGCTGGTCGGCCGAGTGGCTCCTCCACTCGGCCGAGTGGGACACAAAACATGCCCAAACTGCTTATTTTGGCCTCCTCGTCGCTCCTGCGACGTCTGTTCTTCTTCCGCTCCTCTCCAACAGCAAAATACCCCTCGGGGAGGTCGTCGGTGACCCTCTGGAGTAAGCGCATCTCGAGATCACTCCAAATCGTGCCAAATCACCTGAAATGTGACAAAAACAACAAATCGTGAAAAGCATCGCAATATCGTCGATATATCGTGAAAAACATGATTTGGGCGATCTAAATGGCATGCAAACATGCGGGAAAAAGGTGTAAAATAAGGAGTGATCAGCGCCTTTCGCCGCTTTGTATGGGAGGAAATGTTGATCGCCATTGAGTTGGGATAACGTTGGTGATAGGGAGCTGTTGGGACCTGAGATGATTGTGGAGGCTACGGATATCGTCAGGAACATTCGGGAGAGGTTGAGGATTGCTCAGGACCGTTTTAAGCATTGGGCGGATGCTAAACGGCGTCCTTTGGAGTTTCAGCCTGGAGACCATGTGTTTCTGAAGATTTCCCCGAATCGTGATGTGATTCGTTTTGGGAAGCGAGGAAAGTTGAGCCCGCGATACATTGGACCGTTTGACATTCTGGAGAGAGTTGGCGAGGTAGCTTATCGCTTAGCCTTGCCGCCATCTTTGGAGGGAGTTCACAATGTTTTCCATGTGTCGCAGCTTCGTCGGTACATTAGCGATCCATCTCATGCTGTGGATTTCTCAGAGATTACCGTTCGCCCCGATATGACGTATGACCAGCAGCCAGTGCAGATTCTAGACAGGCGTCAGAAGTAACTTCGGAACAAGATTGTCAATCTTGTGAGGGTGATGTGGCGACACGGCTCACCTGGAGAGTCTACTTGGAAGAACGAGGATGAGATGCAAGAGCGTTTCCCACTTTTGTTCCCGGACACGTGAGTGTTGGGAAATTCCGAAGACGGAATTTTTCTTAAGTTGGGGAGGATGTAACGACTGGTTTTCTTGTATCTGGATTTATTATATTATATTATATGTTTTGGTGAATTTTCTCCTTATGTGTGGTTTTTGTCTCCGTAACTTTCATTTTCGATCGTTTCGTCGTGTTTTCTTAGCTTCTTCCTTAGAATCGTCGATTTCGGAGCAAGTCATTCGTGACGGGCTTCGTATCGGTCATATCTTATTGTTAGATCAAGCCTAGGAGTCTTAGGAATCGATCCCGGAGCTTCGCGCTCCATTTCGAAACTTTTGGTGCTCATTAACCGGTGTAAGAAGGGGCACCGACCGACTAGATGACGATCCAGTCGGTCGGAAAACATTCTTTAACCGACTAGTTGGCTTTGTAAATTTCTCAGGAGTTACTGTTTGTCGTTAGTCGGTCTAAGAACGTTGATTGACCGACTAGGTTGCAAACTAGTCGGTCAGCAATGCTTCTTTAACCGACTAACTCGTTTACTATTTTTGGTACTAGTTACTGTTCCTTCTTAGTCGGTCTAAGTTCATCTTTCGACCGACTAGTTGTTAAAATAGTCGGTTAAGTTATGTACTCAGACCGACTAATTCTTAGTTCTTCTGAACAGTCGAGTACTGTTTAATCTTAGTCGGTCTAAGAACGTTCATCGACTGACTATATGCCAAACTAGTCGGTCAGTAGTTGTTCTTTGACCGACTAAATCTAGATCCTATTTCTGTACAGGAGTTACTGTTTGGACTTAGTCGGTCTGCGTTGATCAACCGACCGACTAGTTTCCAAACTAGTCGGTCAGTGGTTGCTCTTTGACCGACTAATCAGTGTCGAAACCCTAATTTCTGGGCAGCCGCTAGCCCTTCCTATTTAAACCCCTCCCAAACATTTTCTTCTTCTTCCTCACGACCTAAAACCCTAGTTTCTCCCTCATTGAGCCCCCTACTACCTCAAACCCTTATTCCTTCATCCCAAGCCCAAAATCCATCATCCAAACTCTCCCTTAACACATTCTACCTCTCATCTTCCTCAAAATCTCATCAAACCCCCAAAATCCCCCAAAACCCTATTTCTCCAAACTTCTCCATCCATTTCCAGATCTGAACCCTAGGTTCCCTGGAGCATTTCTTCCGTCGCCGTGGTTGCTCGGCATCATTCTTCCGTTTCCTATACGGTAATAATCGATCTCTTGATGTTTTCATAACCCGTTGTGTTTTTGTGAAACCCTAATGAAATGAATGTTGTTTTGATGGTTGTTTCTCCATAACAGTGACTTCCCCGTAAATTAGCGTCGGTGGGACGAACCCTCGTTGATCGTCATCATCGGTGCTATGCAAGTGAAACTTGCCGCTTAGGGTTTAGGCCATGTTTTAGGCCATTTGCTTGTTGTAGGCGTAAAAGAGACTAGGCGACGAAATGATACTCGCCTAGGCGCACATTGAGGAACTAGCTTGACAACGAAGCTAGATCCGACATTTATCATGTTGCACAATTACCATGTCATGTTTAATTTCCATTAACGGTACGCAAATTAATTGTCATGTCATTGCATTCTTTAAGTGTTTCCGTGATTGCGTAGCTTCGCTACAATGCTTGTGTTTCTGGCTCGTATTCCAGAAGCGGGCCATGTGTTGGTTGATAGCCAATGCCCGAACTACTTGTTTCCGGCTAGGTGCACCCCTACGCCAAATGCTTATGAATCGTGAACTAGAATGCGAGCTCCTGTGCGGGACAACCCTGGCTCATTTACTGAGCTCGTGTGCGGGGACCCTGGCTCGTTTACATGTGGGTATTGGGGGTAAGAGTTAAGCGGCCATTCAACTGGGAGTATGCCCGATCAGCAACTTCAGTTGTAAGGCGTAAACTCTGGGTTTTGGGGTAGTGTTAAGCGGCCAATCAGCGTGAATGCCAAACCATTCAGCTGTAAGGCGTAAACATCTACAAACAACTTGAAACGTGACTAGTGAATTGATTGAGATTGTTAGTAGCTTGGCTACTCTTGTCTTGTCCGGATAATTGTTCTCTTGTACTTATTGTTTCACTATGTCCTGCTTGTGTACTCATGTTATAACTGCCATGTCATACATACTATAGCTGCTAGGTTGCTAGTTGCCTTACTCACAGTTTCCTTGCCCAAGTCTTTTAGACTTGCTGACATGTGCCCCTTTACTCTTTTGGGTGACACATGTTAGATCTCGAGCCTGAGTACCTTGTTGAGGACGAGGTGTTTGCTGACGCCGAGCCCGAGCTTGTGTTTGACGGGGAGTACGTGGACACTGGGGACCAGTCCTAGTGTCTTCGTTGAGCCTTCCTTTTGTTTAGACTGCTATTTTGTTGTCAGTGCGTAGCACCTATACTTTGTTGCGTTGTTGCTTTTGTTGGCCTTGTTCTGGGCCTTTAGACTCTTTCTTTTAGCCTGGTGGCTTTTCTGGATGTTGAACTTAATTTTCATGTTGGACAATTTATGAGATATGAGATTTTATTTCTGTCTCTCCTCGTGTTATTATTGTTGTTCCGTTGTGGTTACAGGGACCTGCTTATGTTTTTATTGATGCTTATCGGGTTTGGGGCTTCACAGCTCCACTCTCGTGTGGACCATTTCACGTCTCGCCTCCATTTTAGGGAAGCGGGGCGTGACAGGTGGCGAATGGGTCGTTTGTCTGAAGCGTCTCGTCGAAGCGACATGTCGATGAGGGTCCATCTGAAACGTGTCAACGACGATGTCAGGACACGTTTTTCATCATTCCTATTAGAGTTCATTTCTAGGTTCAACGGAGCTATCCTAGCAGTCAAAGTCACATTTTTGTTTTGGTTCAGCCTAATCGACGATCTATCCTATGTGCACAGATATTCAAGTCCTTTCGACGATGTCTAAGATTTAGCAACGTTTTAAAGGAGCAGAAATGAAATTTAATTATTTTTGACGATTTTTAGATTAGGTTTTTGATTCGCTACAGTGGGATTCTTACTACGTGTTAGAGTGCTAACCTTTTTGACGTTTGCTCGTAGAGCGGATGTCGGGTCTGAACGACGATAGATCTGCGTCGTTAGCAACATCTCAGCCGCGGGTAGTGCAGCGAGACACTTCTAGACAACGAGGTGGAGGCGTGAACATCGAGCAAGCGTCGAGATCTCTCCCGTTGCGAGTAGCGCAACAGATCTACACTGTGGCGGCAACGACGGGAGAAAACACGCAAGATCGGCGACGCGTGTGAACTCCAAAGAGCAAAGGATGCTGCCGAGGATATAATGGTGTGGAGTGGTTGTCGAAGGTGGCCGGAGGTGGCCGGGCGCCGGCTTCGAATGGCAGGGCGTAGATCTGTCAAAAACAGCCGCTAGAGCTGAGTTTCAAGGGGATTTTGAGGAGAGAGAGATGAAAGAAGAGAGGCATGAGGGTTGCAGGTGATAGAGGGGCTCGAGGGGAGTCGGATGGAGGCAGAGCTGGCTGCCGCCGACAGCCAGAGGGTGACAGCCGTGAGATTCCGGCGGGCTGTGCAAAGAAACTGGGTTGCGGCTCTTAAGGGAAGAAAGAGTGGAGGAGGGAGAGAGAGAAGAGAGAGGAGAGAGAAAGGAGATGCCAGAGGCTTAGAGGGGTGGCTGGAGAGCCCACCGATGACGAGGGGATGAGGAAGACGTAAGGGAGATGGCGGCTATGGGTAAGTACGTGCCCTAGCTGGTTGTTGTGGGTTGGTTTTTTAAGAAGAGAAATTTTGCTATATGAGTGTGAAAGGTATATTTAGGGTGACTATGAGAGAGGGTGTGAGAGAGGAGGTGTGCAAAGAGGAGAAAAATTGGGTGAGGGTAACAATGAGAATCCTAACATGATATGTAGGAAATCTTATGAAATTTGGATAGAGTTTGAATTTCAAATTTGATTAGGCTTAATGGGCTTGAAAGTGATTAGTGGGTTTGGCCAAGCAAACGGTGTCCGAAAATTACGAAAAAATATCGGGACAACCATGACCACGAGAGGCTCGGGAGTGCGGTAGTCAATCGTGTGTTTGGTCTAGAAAACAAACTAAAAAATAAAAAGGTCCAGCTTCGAAGTCTAAGGCTACGACGTCTCTACAATCAAACCTGATTTGTGGGAGAATGACCCGTGAAATGAGGTTCACTAAAAATTCCACAAATAACTACTCTTCCACATGATCACAACGACATATCACATCGCATAGTCCGGATCGAAGAAGAGACAAAAAATAAATACGCACACGAAAGAGTCGTACGCGCAAAAATACTAACGGTCGAAAAGCGGCCGTTACAACTTATGCACATTTGCCAAGTTTCCCTTTAATACCTGCATGTAATGTCGTGAATACTTTTTATGCATTGTAATCCTTACTTGTTAGACCACCCTTCTTGATAGGTAGTCCGGTTCTAAACTGGGTCTTACCTAGCTTATTTAGGAATCCTACTGGGTCACCCATTGACGTGCCCCATTTACTTTTTCCAGGTCTAGAAGCATGATTCTCAGAGCAGAGATAGACTCAGAAGTCTTCTAAGAGGTGGAGCCCATAGAGGGCAGTTTGGTGCAAAAGATTCACATGGGTAGTTAGGAAATGAGTTATACCTTGTACAGAGTGTGAGTGTTTTCCTTTTGGGTTCCTTGGGGGATTTTCTTGTCTACTTCATTGTACTCAGTTCAAAGTTGATGTATGTAAAAGATGTATCATTGTATTAATAAAATGAAATGTTTATACTTTTGTTTATTTCTCATTGTTATATCTGTGATGGATCTTACTTGTACTTTCCAGCACGTGCGCAGTGACCTGCAGTTTTTCTTTTTACTCTCTTCCTTTCTCTCTTTCTATGTAACACTTGTTGATTTGGGAATACTTTGGACGGATTCGTACTTCCTGGGTATCCTAGAGAGCGGGTCGTTACAATTGGTGGCACATGCAGGTCTCCACACTGTGACGTGCGTAAGGTAGTACATGTAATGTTCCCTAGAGTTAGTTGAGTTCTAAGGTGGGTAGATATCCAACCTTACGATAGAACCTTGGGGTTAGAAGGCCCGAGGTACAGAGTTACTACCGGGTAGATAAGGATAATTGTTTGTATATATATGTGGCTATGTGTCTATCTTCTATCTTTTTGTATATATCTATGATCATATTTGTATGTAAACTATTGTTGTATGTTAGTTGTGTTGCTTCTATGGCTATTTGTACCTTATACCTATATATGAGTTAGTAAGTAGACGAGTTATGGAAGCATATGGAACTATTTATATGGATTGAGTAATATACAGTATTTAAATTGTGTGTGGATCCATATGTGGATTGTGTATATTATTTGTATGAGAATGGGTGTACTATAGGTATATAATGTGATACGACTAGCTGTGTAGTGGCGTGTTTGTGTACATGTCTGGCTATTGTATTTTTATAAATACAAGTTAGTGAGTGAATGAACTATGAGGTGTATAAGACTATTTATATAGATTGCTATGTATATGAACATTATGTGTAAGTCTATACCTATATTTGTATATATCACTTATGTGAGAATAGATATGGTATGTGTATATTACTGTATTGTGTGATATATAGATATGTGGTGATAAATATCTGATGACATATATCATGTATATGAACGACTAAATGATTGTATGTATAATTATAAGTGTTGTACTTATAAGCCTAAGTTATTCATTGAATGTATGGTGTAGCATAACTGAGTGTATAAATGAGGGTGTATGTATTAAGTTTGAATATACTTATTTTACCCATGTATGCTAGTAAAGTTGTGTGTGGATTGAATATAAGCCATGTGTAATATGCGTACTTGTAGTTGATATTGGGTAACCGTTATTGGTATGCTAGTAAAGTTGTGTGTGAATTGAACATGTACTTGTAATCATACATGGATGAACCTATATATAACTATAGATGTGTATATGTATGAATATGTTAGCATTAAGACTTATGAAGTAATTATTGTTAGTTTGAATATAGCATGAACAGCTGTGTGTGTGTGTGTGTGTGTGTGTGTGTGTGCGTGCGTGCGTGTGTGTACACCTATATAAGAAGTGTTATGTGATTTTTATACATGAATGTATGTATTTAAGTATATCCATAAGTGTATTTAAGTAATAACATATATCCTTGAACATATGTTGTGTAACCCTACATTAGTGCATATCTATATAGCGAAGGTATATATATTGGTATGTAGCCATAAGTTTGATTTCATATATGTTCTGTATAATATTTATATAGAGATGTATGTATACATAGCTGAAATTATATCAGTATATAATGTGAAGAAGGATATATGTATGTGAGCATATGTGGACCTTTATGCATGTGAACTCCTGTAAATATAGTATAAGTATATTTAGTGTGCATACTTGTATTCCAATGGCTTGATAGTCATAAGTACCCTTGATGGTTATAGTAACATATAGATATGTGCATAATAGTGTACATCATATATATATATATATATATATATATATATATATATATATATATATATATATATATATATATATATATATATATATATATATGAATATGATTGGTTTAAGATCTTTATGTGAAAGTGGATGTGTGAGGTGAAGTACATATATGTATGTATTATTATACATAAAATTACCTTGGCATTTGTGATTATAAATATGCGTGCATTTGTTTATGATATGTATGCAACTAATTTATTTAAAAAATTGTTGTATGTGTATAATATAATTAGATAAGTAAAGAAGGGTGAATGAAGGCATGTGCATGTTTTATAATATATGCTTAGTTTTATGTATTGAATATAGTTACGGTATATATAACAGTATAGTACTGCATAAGTATTGTAATGATATAGACATGATATAAATTGGATGCATATATATTACATGTATATATCTTAATAAATTTGTGTGTGAGATCATATGTATATAGTACACGACAGAAGCCTCTAGGGGGTGGATGTGTATGTATATCGACAGTATATAATACTCTTTAAACATGAATGTATGAATGATTTGTAGGAAGGTGCAGATAAGCAATCTTAATATATGTGTAATATATAGTTATATAGTGTTAGAAATTGTACATATAAACTTGTAAGTATATTACTTGTATCTAATGTATTAATCTAGTATATATATGTTATGAAAACATATGATGGTACGTACTGGAATGCAAAATGTGGGGGGGGGGGGGTGTGTGTATGTGTGTGTGTGTGTGTGTGTGTGTGTGTGTATCTCTTAAAGTGTAAGGTATGTGCAATGTATATACATATGTGTGATATAAATGATTATGCGAAAGACGTATTGGTGTTTAGATCCATTCCTAAACTCCTAATCTAAGAAAGTCTGAGTGCAGACTTTCTTTTTAAGGTGGGTAGGATGTAATACCCCGTATTTATATATTCGAGTATAATATGCGTATTTTGGGGTATAATTGTACTCATGAAGTTCATAAGTATTTTTCTTTAATTTTATGGTAAAACTTTTAAAACAATTTTTAAAGATTATTGGATATAAAGAAATAAGATATTTGGATGAACTACTTGTGTATGGGAGAGTATTGGATATAAGGGTATATGGTATTACTTGGATATCTACACTTATTATTAGTAATTAAACCCAAATTCATAAAAGAGACACCTCCTCCTTTGAGTTGTTGATGCATCCCTAACCCCCACCAACTCAACCTTCCACATGGCAGGATGTGGAGAGAAAGAGGAGATGATGAGGATCGATGGGGGGGTCTTAGGGAAGAAAGAAGAAGGAAAAAAAGAGAAGGAGAAAAAGATAGCTCACCTTCATCATCTCCCTCTCACGCCAGCATCCTATGAACCCAAAAAAAATGGAAACCACAAGCTCTCCCCTTCTCCTTCCCTTCCTCATGCATAATCCTAACATTCCCTCCACCACAGCCAAACCCAACATGGCTTTACAACTCAACCATCATCTCCACCTATGCAGCTGCTACCTCCCAACATCAAACCCTAGTTCTCGATCCATTAGAGAAGAAAGGAGGAGGAGAAACTTTCAGAGGGTCTTCATAAAGAAGAAGAGCCCCAGAAATTTAGATGGACATCTCAGGTAGGATTCTAACTTGGTTAGATAGGATTTACTTGTTATCGCGAAGAATTTATCTCTGATGCGATCAAATTTGACAGCAAACGAGAGTACACGACCGTATGGCCCTTTTTACACGACAATATGGTAGTCCGAAAATACATAACCTTGGCACCACACGGCCGTATGGCCAAAACCATATGGCTGTCACACTTTGAAGAATACGACACATATGCATTTTGCACTTCAAAATCCACATGGCATTATGGATTTCATCATACGGTCGTGTGGCCTAAAGCTGCTGTGTTTCATTGTTTTATACCATTTGTCCTAAATATTCAAAAATTCATAACTCCTAGTAGAAAACTCCAAATTTGATGATCCAAGATGTTTCGAAAAGATAATGAAGTTAGCTACAACTATTAAGAGAAAGCAAAGCCTAATTTTGACTGTACATAGGTGTAAATAGACGATTTGTAACATAGTGTCAGTTTTAGATAGATTTTAACATAATGTGGTAAAAATGCCATAACTCTTAGTACAGATCTCTAAATCATATGATCTTGGACAATCTGGAAAGCTAACCAAATTATCTACAACTTTTATGTATTCACTGAAAGCAAAACATTACAGCGCATGCCTGATATATGTTGATGAATCTGGAGTTGTTTTATTACTGTTTCTTTTGTGGATAATTTGTCATGTTGTACATATTATGCCATGATACCTTATGAATTAGTTTACTTGTTTAATATTCCATGCTGAAAGCATGAAATCTATGGAATAACTTATATTGTTATGAAAGAAAGAAAACATATGTTCACTTCGTGATTTTCATTTGAAATTGGAAGAGTACATGATGATAATGAAAGGATATGAAAGGATATATATGAAAGTGGTCTTAAGACCACTAAAAATGAAATGATGAAATGATGAAATAATTTTGATAATGAGAGTAATAGTCTAAAGTCCTCGATCCATTTAGAAATGGGTGAGACTTTAGATGTGGGGGTAGGGGGTCACGTGTAAAGGATAAGTCTTAAGGAGTGGACACGGCTGAGACTCCCGCTAGCACTCCTGCGCGAAGGAGTTGGCTAGATGAGGACCTAGCTTGATTCTAACTTGCACTCCCGTGAGTAGGCAGTGGGAGTGGGCAGAGTTAGAGAGGCCGGTGGTGTACTCGTGATGTACTATGACGGTAATGATGGTTTGCTCCTTTTTCCACTGAAAATCCGAGATTGCTCACTCCCTTCTGAGGAGTTACGAGAGGCTCCTCCAGTGCTCGTGTCGATGGTTGAGGTACCACTTTTCACCCACTCTGGGTGAAGTCCAGCTCCTTAAGTGTCCTATTGTTTACACGTATTCACAAACAGGTGAATTGATAACTTAAAGTAATTTTCGTTTAATTCATAAATGTTATTATCTCATGTTTACGTGTTTCTTTGTTTACTTTAATGCTACTACCCCATGTCAACATGTTCCTATGTTTACTTTCAGTACTTGCATGTCATAATGTAGTTACTTATGCACATTTACCAAGTTTCCCTTAATACCTGCATGTAATGTCGTGAATACTTTTTATGCATTGTGACCCTTACTTGTTAGACCATAGGTAGTCCGGTTCTAACCTAGGTCCTACCTAGCTTAGTTAGGAATCCTACTGGATCACACGTTGACGTGTCCCATTTACCTTTTCCAGGTCTAGAAGCGTGATTGTCAGAGCAGAGATAGACTCGGGGTCTTCTAAGAGGTGGAGCCCATAGAGGGCAGTCTGGTACAGAGGATTCACATGGTTAGTTAGGAAATGAATGAGTTGTACCTTGTACAGAGTGTGAGTGTTTTCCTTTTAAGTTCCTTAGGGGGATTTTCTTGTTTACTTCTTTGTACTCAGTTTAGAGATGATGTATGTAAAAGATGTATCATTGTATTAATAAAATAAAATGTTTGTACTTTTATTGGTTCTTGGTGTTATTTCTGTTGTCACGCCTCGCTTCCCTAAAATGGAGGCGAGACGTGAGAAGGTCCGCACGAGAGAGGAGCTGTGAAGCCCCAAACCCGATAAGCGTCAATTTAGTATAAGCAGGTCCCTGTAATCGCAAAAGGAACAACAATAATAATAATACAGAGGCAGATATGAAATACCAATCCCAAAGTTTGTCCACAAAATATTCAACATCACAGAAAAGCCACCAGGCTAACAGAAAAGAGTCTAAGGCCCAGAACAAGGCCAACAAAATAACACAAACATAACAGAGTATCAAACTAGGTGCTACGCACCGACAATTAAGCAGCCTAACAAAAGAAGCTAAACAAAGACACTAAGACTGATCCCCAGTATCAACGTGGTCCTCGATCAACGCGGGCCCTGACTCAGCGTCAGCGAACACCACGTCCTCAGCAAGTAACTCAGGCTCGAGCTCTAACATGTGTCACCCAAAAGAGAAAAGGGGCACATGTCAGCAAGTCGAAAGACTTGTGCAAGGAAACGGAAATAATGGTAAACTAGCAACCTAGCAGTTAAAATATGGTGCATGGCAAGTGAAGTACGGTGGTAACAAGTAGAGTAAAGGAGAGTACGAGTGGCAAGTGGTTGTAGTGACACGTAATGTCAAGTAACAAGTGCAAGTACAAGGGATCACTCAACGAGTGCCCTTTGCCCGCAGGCTGGGTTCAAGTTATCAAGTACAAGGGGTCACTCAACGAGTTCCCTATTGCCCGCAGGCTGTGTTGAGCTCGTCTTCTGGAGCACGAGCCAGAAAGTGCAAGTGGCATAGGATTGTGCCCATGCAAGGTGGGTGCCTAGCCGGAACAATAGTACAAGTATGCAGCAAAGTTACGCAATCACGATGAGTATTCAAGCATGCAATGACATGAGCAGTTAATACGCGTACCGTTAATTGTATTTAAACGTGACAGGCAAAATGCAATGACATGAACAGATATTCGCGTACCGTTTATTTAAATTAAACATGACAGGCAAAATGCAATAGCAGTTAAGGATGCATGGATGACATGAACATTTGATACGTGTACCGTTAAGGGAAAGTAAACGTGACATACAAGCATGATGAAGGTGACGGACCAAGCTTCGTTGTCAAGCTAGGTCAAAGGCGTCTAAACGGCTATCCTTTAACCATCTAGTCTCTTTTACGCTAAAGCAAGGTAAATGGCCTAAGACATGGCCCAAATCAAGAGATGCAAGTTTCACTTGCCTGATACCGGGATTGACGAGCAATGAAGATCGTCACACAAGCTAACTACGGAATGATTCACTGTTATGGCAAAACAATTATTAGCACAATGATCCTAAATAGGTTTCTTATTAGAACCCTAATCATCTAACCATCCATTTTATTAGGGTTTCACAATGTCAATGTGGGTTATGCTAAAATTAAAGGAATCGAGTATTACCGCGTAGGGAACGGAAGAATAACGCCGAGCAACCACGGCGACGGAAGAAACGCTCCGGGGAACCTAGGGTTCAGATCTGGAAATGATTGGAGAAGTTTGGAGAGATATGGTTTTGGGGGATTTTTTTGGGGGTTTGATGGAGATTTGGGGAAGATGAGATGTGGAATGAGTGGAGGAAGGGTTTGGATGATGGAGGATGAGCTTGGATGAAGGAAATAGGGTTTGAGGGAGATGGGGGCTCAAAGGGGGGAGAAATTAGGGTGTTAGGTCGTGAGGGAGGAGAAGAAAACGTTTGGAGGGGTATTTATAGAGTTTGGTGGCGGCTAGGGCAAAACTAGGGTTTACAGCACTGCTTAGTCGGTCAAGGAACAACTGTTGACCGACTAGTTTGAGAACTAGTCGGTCGGTTGACCAACGCAGACCGACCAAGTGTAAACAGTAACTCCAGTCGAAAACCTGAACTAGGAGTTAGTCGGTCAAAGAACAACTACTGACCGACTAGTTTGACATCTAGTCGGTCGATGAACGTTCTTAGACCGACTAAGAGTAAACAGTAACTAGTGTCAAAAATAGTTGATGAGTTAGTCGGTTAAAGAAGCATTGCCGACCGACTAGTTTGCAACCTAGTCGGTCAACCAATGTTCTTAGACCGACTAACGATAAACAGTAACTCCTGAGAAATTTAGAAAGCCAACTAGTCGGTCCAAGAAGGATTGCCGACCGACTGGATCGTCATCTAGTCGGTCGGTGCCCCTTCTTATACCGGCTAATAAGCACAAAAAGTTCCGATACGGAGCGCAGGGCCCCGGGATCGATTCCTAAGACTCCTAGGCTTGATCTAATAGTAAGATACGACCGTTATGAAGTCCGTCACGAATGACATACTTCGAAATCGACAATCCTAAGGAAGAAACGAGAAAATACGACGAATCGATCGAAAATGAAAGCTATGGAGACGAAAACCACACATGAGGAGAAAATCCACCAAAACATATATTATATTATAATAAATCCAGATACATGAAAAGCAGTCGTTACATTCTTTCCAACTTAAGAAAAAATTCCGTCCTCGGAATTCCCAAATACTCACGAGTCCGGAAACAAAAGTGGGAAACGCTCTCGCATCTCATCCTCATTCTCCCAAGTAGACTCTCCAGGTGAGCCGTGTCACCACATCACCCTCACAAGATTGACAACCTTGTTCCGAAGCGACTTCTGACGCCTGTCCAGAATCTGCACTGGATGCTGGTCATACGTCAAATCTGGGCGAACGGTAATCTTTGAAAAATCCACAGCATGAGACGGATCGCTAATGTATCGACGAAGCTGCGACACATGGAAAACATTGTGAACTCCTTCCAAAGATGGCAGCAAGGCCAAGCGATACGCTACCTCGCCAACCCTCTCCAAAATATCAAATGGTCCAATGTATCGCGGGCTCAACTTCCCACGCTTCCCGAAACGAATCACACCACGATTCGGGGAAATCTTCAAGAACACATGGTCGCCCGGCTGAAACTCCAAAGGACGACGTTTAGCATCCGCCCAATGCTTAAAACGGTCCTGAGCAATCCTCAACCTCTCCCGAATATTCCTGACGATATCCACGGCCTCCACGATCATCTCAGGTCCCAACAACTCCCGATCACCAACGTCATCCCAACTCAATGGCGATCGACATTTCCTCCCATAAAGAGCGGCGAAAGGCGCCATGCCAATACTCGCCTGGAAGCTGTTGTTGTAGGAAAACTCCACCAAATGTAGATGGTCCTCCCACGAACCCTTGAAATCCAACATGCACGCCCTCAGCATGTCTTCCAAAATCTGAATCGTCCTCTCGGACTGGCCATCCGTCTGCAGATGGTACGCCATGCTGAAACTCAGACGCGTACCCAAGCTCTTCTGCAAACTCTGCCAGAACTGAGATATGAACCTCGTGTCTCTGTCAGACACGATACTCACGGGGACTCCATGAAGTCGCACAACCTCCTGCACGATTCACGTTACATCACTATCCAAACTAGGGAAAGGAAATAAAAACGGAGAGTAAAAGAATTTTACCTCCATATATCTCCTCGCTAGCGCCTCAGTGGACTGTCCTACTCGGAACGGAATAAAGTGCGCAGATTTGGTCAATCGATCTACGATCACCCAAATCGCGTCATTCTGCTTCGGACTCCGAGGTAGTCCAGTCACGAAGTCCATAGTGATGTGTTGCCATTTCCACTCCGGAATCGGAAGCGGTTGTAGCAACCCGGCCGAACGCTGATGCTCCGCCTTCACTTGCTGGCAAACCAAGCACTTGGCTACACTCCGAGCCACGCTCCTCTTCATACCATGCCACCAATAATTCAGACGAAGATCCTGGTACATCTTGGTGCCACCAGGATGCACAGAATACGGCGAACTGTGTGCCTCCACCAACAACTCCTCTCTGATATCCCCAGCTGGCACACACAACCTGGCTCCAAACCTCAGCGAGCCATCCTCATGAATCGAAAAGTCAGTCCGCAGACCGGCTTCCACCTGCTCCCGAATCTTCACCAGCTTCGGATCCTCAGCCTGGCCAGCCTTAATCCGATCCACGATCGTCGACTGTACCTGCATGTACATCAACGAAGAAGCCTCCCCAGGAAGAACAATCTCCACACCAGACTCGCAAAAATCCTGCTGCAATCTCCACTGCGAGGTCAAAATCATCACCGCTGGAAGCCTACTCAAAGCATCTGGAACCACATTCACCTTGCCAGGGTGAAACTGCAAATCAATATCATAATCCGCCATAAGCTCCAACCATCGACGCTGTCGCATGTTGAGCTCCTTCTGAGTGAAAATGTACTTCAAGCTTTTGTGATCGGTGAAAATCTTCACTTTCTCACTCAGCAAGAAGTGCCTCCAAATTTTAAGAGTAAACACAACGGCAGCTAACTCCAAATCATGCGTCGGGTAATTCTTCTCATGAACCTTAAGCTGACGAGACGCATACGCCACAACATGCCCGTGCTGATGCAACACACAACCGAGACCCTTGCCAGAAGCATCGCAAAAGATCTCAAATCCACCGCTGCGATCAGGCACAACAAGAATAGGGGCAGTCGTCAACCTCTCCTTCAAAATACCAAAAGCACTCTCACAATCACCCGACCAAACAAAAGCCACATCCTTCCGCGTCAACCTGGTCATCAGCTCAGCAATACGAGAAAAGTCCTTGATGAATCGCCGATAATAACCAGCAAGTCCAAGGAAAATCCGAATCTCAGACGCAGACGACGGAACAGGCCACTCCCTGATGGCCAGAATCTTCTCGGGATCCACTGAAATACCATCTCCAGTCACCACATGCCCGAGAAAAGCAACTCTATCCAGCCAGAACTCGCACTTCGAAAACTTAGCATACAAACGATGCTTCCTCAAAATCTCCAACACCGTCCTTAAGTGCGAGGCATGCTCTTCCTCCGACTTCGAATAGATCAGAATGTCGTCAATAAAGATAACGACAAACTTATCCAAAAAGTCGTAGAAAATCAGGTTCATCAGATTCATGAAAACTGCGGGCGCGTTAGTTACGCCGAAAGGCATAACCACAAACTCATAGTGTCCATACTTCGTCCTGAACGCTGTCTTCGGAACATCATCCTTCTTCACCTTCAACTGATGGTAACCACTTCTCAGATCCAATTTAGAAAACACCCTCGAACCTCCAAGCTGATCAAAAATATCATCGATGCGAGGCAACAGGTATTTATTCTTAATGGTCACCGCATTCAACTCCCGATAGTCCACGCACATGCGACGCGAACCATCCTTCTTCTTCACCAACAGCACCGGCGCTCCCCACGGAGACACACTAGGATTAATATAACCCTTCAGCATAAGCTCATCCAACTGCTTCCGCAACTCTTCCAACTATGCAGGTGCCATACGATACGGCGCCTTCGAAATCGGCTGTGCACCTGGAACAAGATCGATAGAAAATTCCAAAGCTCGATCAGGCGGCAAACCAGACATCTCCTCGGGGAAGACGTCGCCAAAATCTCGCACCACAATTGGCCACTCCATCTCCATCTGGATAGCCACAACCTCCACCGGCCTGGCCCGAAATCTGACAGGACCAAGCGAACTGCTACCACGACTGAACTCAAATACTGGATGTCCGGGAATCTCGAACACCACCTTCTTCCTTCGACAGTCGATCGTAGCATAGAAGCTCGCAAGCCAGTCCATCCCAAGAACTGCATCATAGTTGATGATGTCGTGGACAATGAAATCAGCGAAAAGCTCATGTCCACATACCACCAACGGGCAAGAATTGCAACCACGATGCACCGAGACCACGCCATTCCCTGTAACGATGTTCCAACTCTTGGGAAGAGGGGACGTCGACAAGGAATGCCTCTCCACGAAGCTTCAGGCCAAAATGCACATCGATGCACCAGAGTCAAAGAGGACTCGTGCAGGAAATATAACGATCTGATTTTTCAGATACTTTTGAGTGGAGACCTATTGATGTATGTCCTTAATTATTAAATTTGATGTCTAACTCTCTTTATTATACATATAGTTATTTATTATAGGGTATTAATTTTTTTTGAGATTCAAATGTTTTTAATAATAATGATGATGATAATTTCAAATATTTTCAAATTTGAATTCGAAATTGTTTCTATTTTATACCCCATTTAAATTACAACTATTTTAGAAACTTCCCCTCATCAAACCAATTATCTCTCCCTATTAATTCTGTTATTCAACCTTCCTATTTATCTTGCTAATAATTTCCCTAATAATGGTATTCAAAACAAAGTTTTAAAACACATTCCTTATAAAAAAATGGAGCGTTTCCTATTTTCCTTAACCCGTAACTCACGCACAGCCTACTACCAAATTAACCCTAGGCCTTAGCTAGTAAAACCTATTCAATGAAATGAAATAAAACCTAAGGCTAACAACCGTACCAAAGGAATGCAAACTCTGAGGGATAGCCCGTACACAGCCTTACCCTAACCCTATAAACCTCAGTTCTCTTTTTCTCCTATCCCTACAACAGCACAGGCCTACCCTACTCTTAACCCTAAACCCCATCTCCCCACTTCTTTCTCTTCATCATCTCCTTGTTCTCCTCTCACCCCGTCGCCGCCCACCGGAGCCGTCTCCACCACGTACGCCAGCGCCTCACCTCCGGCCGTCTCTCCGGCCTCAGCCTCCCTTCATCCACGCATCGCCCTCCCCCAAGCGCCTCGCCGCCGTCTCCCCCTCAACCGCCGTCGACGTCGCCCCGTTCGGAGATCACCGCCGCCTGAGAACCGCCCCTCTCCCCTAGCATCTCCTCCACACGAAGCTCGCGCGACGACCGACCCTCGCCACAAGCTCAGCCACCTCTTCATCTCCATAGTCCGCCTCCTCCGACCAGCGAACGACGCCGTGGCCCCTTCCCCGAGCTCGTACAGCCTTCGCCCCTCACGGCCACCTCGACGACGCCCATCTCCCTTCCTTCCTCCCGATGCCGAACAACCCTCCTCCACCCCGATCTCCCGGCGACCTCCCCGAGCCACCTCTCAACCGACAGCGCATCACTCGTCCGACTCTCCGACGTCGCTGAACTAACCACACCGCCGGCCAAGCTCGCCTCCGACAGCACCAACGTCCACACCGACGGCGTCACCACCCTTCCTCCGGCGCTCGAACCACCCGCCCCTCGACAGCCCCACGAGCCTCCGCCTCCGACTGCGAGCGAGCCGGCCATCTCCTTCAACGTCGTCTCGCCTCTCTCTTCCCTTGGCCACTGCAACCCACCAACGGCCTCATCCTCCGACCAGCGAGCACCCACCAACGACCCCGACAACGCCGGCCTTCTCTCTCCCATCCGACTTCTCCCTCCCGCCTGCACACCGCACCGTCGTCGCCCTAGGTTGTAGCCACAGCGAGCACAGCAACGCGGAAAAAAATGAAACGCGTAAGTTATTTACTGTACGTGTTATGTATTGTATGTGATCGTATAGTGAAATTTGTAACGAGGTAACAGTGTATTTATATTAACTTATATACTTTTAACTTATAGGGGTATTAGTTGTTTATATACACTGTTCTTATCATCTATCATGGCCTAAAGATAAAGTTATACATTTTTTTATATGTATGTTTTAATACCACATGAAAGTTACTTTTAATATTTTAGTTTGATGTTACGTTTCCAATATTCGTTTTAAAATCTATCTGTTGGTATTATGCTAATAGGGTAACCCAGTTCCATAAAGGTTGGCTGTTAATAATATATTAGCTGTATGATAATAATGTATAAGTAATACATGTTAGATTATGCTATATTATATATAGGTGTCAACATATCAAGAATAATAAACAGTGAATACATATATGTATAAGATGGTTAAATAATTCTATTGAGTTTTGGACCTTAGTTTAATATCATGAATTTGTTGACGCAGATACGTCGTGATTCCCCCTATAGTTTCTTGAACACCCAAACTCGCATCGCTTCAGGCAAGTATTTACTCCTCACCAATATATTATCTTCTGCTAATTTTCAAAGATGTAAGTATTATCACTAGCGAGTTTTAAACCATACTGTTTAGATTTTGTGACCAGATTACTAAACAATGCTGATAACCACTTTAAAGTCCGTTCTTAATCTTATTGAGCCTTGTGACATGGTCGATTGCTTTCATTTTCCAATATCCTACTATCGAAATGCACTCATCGCTTGTATACCTTAATTTGTGAAATGTACACCATTGATGAAATGTGATATTGGGCCATTGGAGCGGATTACGGACTAATGGGCCTTCGGGCAATACGGATATTGGGCAACGGGCCATTTACGGAATGTTTTGCCACTCGGCAAACATTAAACTACAGATTGACTTATGGACACTTGGGTGGGGTAGTCTAGTGTAGTAGAGGCTGGAACGCTGGATTGCACCCGATTGGTGAACTTGACCGACACCTGGCCGGGTCGGTGAGTAGAGAGTCACGGGTAGCTCCCGTTGGCTTGGGTGTGATGCTGGTCACCTCCCCCTTGGACGCTGGGCTTTGTCACTAGATAGGAGATTGATTGAATGATTGATGCACCCTTCTCTTTACCTATGTTGAAGCTACATCGTAAACTGCTAAAATTGTTGTCACGATCGACTATTGCTGTACACACTACACCGTCACAACTATTGCTGTGCACACCACACTCGCTATACATATTGCTGTACACACCACACTTGCTATACATATTGCTGTACACTCTACACCGTCACGACTATTGCTGTATACACTACACTTGCCATGCTGGTTACCTTACACACTACACCTGGTTGTGCCCCCTACTTTACGCACCACACTCCGCTTGCACTACTTTACTCACTACACGATGTTATGTTCCCACGTTGCTTCATGCTGCCATGTTTCATCTTTTTGGAAATATATTGTGTCTTCCATTTCTAAAGTTTTGTAAATTATATTAAATCTTGCCGAGGGTCTTTCTTTCTACTAACGTTTTTTTAAAGCTTGCCGAGCGACCCTCGCTGACGTATATTTCCTTGTTTGTGAAATATACGTTAGGTTTTGAGCAGAGTTCACAGTGAAGTTCACTTAGAGATTGAAGAAGGTGACCAAGAGAACCAAGAGCACGAGATCCACTTCTGAAGACGACGGACACTGCGCAGTTTGCTAAATTTTAATAATTGTTGTATTTACTTTCAGGTGTATTTTAATTTCCTTGTAACTGTTGTAATGGCCATGCTAGGCCTTTTTAATTTTTGTGTACTTGTAATCCGGAAGTCAAAGTTTTAATGATGACACCATATTATGTTGTTCCGATTATTCGCAAGCAAGAATCTGCCAAAGTAGTCATACACAGACGCTTATTGGGTTGGGGCTTCACCGCTCCAGCCCAAGCGGGCCCGCTCACGTCCTCGCTCCCAAGTATAATGGGAAGCGGGGCGTGACAGGAAACATGCAAACCAAAACCACACCTAACAAGCAATTAACAATCAAATCCTAGTCTAGCAAACAATCATGAGCAAGCAACCAATATAATCAAAAATCAAACTAACTAAGGAAGATAAATAGCTAGAATGAGCGTTACCTGCAATAACCTCATCCACGGCCATGCTCTCCTCCTCAGTCATCAGAAAGGCCTGCCCTCTCGACGGAACAGCCTGCCGAAAGGCCTGTCTCTGTGGAACAAGAGGCGCTCCACGTCCAACGGGCACAGGAGCTCGCTGCTGCAACAGCTGTGCTGTAATAGGAGCCCGCCAAGGCTGCCTCGACTTCGGACACTCCCGGATGGTGTGGGCAGGATCTCCGTAGACAATGCACTGTCCCAGAAACCTCCTATACTGATCCCTGAGGTGTCCAGTCTTGCCACAGAAATGGCAAGTCTTCAGAATAGGCCCTCCTGGCCTTTTGAACTGCACCGGATGATTAGGCTTGAAACCAGGCCTAACCACCGCCCTGGCCTGCTCCATAGGCCTCTTCCCAGCTCCGGAAACATGTCCCTTCCTCTGATTCAAATTCAACTCTTGCCGCCTCGCAGCAACCAGAACCTTCTGATATGTCTCCAGGTCAGAAGAGGTCACAAAGCTCTGAAGCTCCAAGGCAAGTCCCTGAAGAAATCGCTGAGCTTTCTCATCGGCATCCTGCACCATCTTAGGTGCAAACCGACTGAGCCTCGTGAACTCCTGGTGGTACTGATCCACCGACAAGCTCCCCTGCTTCAGATCTATAAAGCGCTGTAGCATCACCTACCGAGCAGCCTTCGGGAAGAACTCTCCATCGAATCTGGACTTGAAGGTAGCCCAGACGATCGGCTCCACCAGCATCTTCTCTTCAGCATCCCACCAATTCCTGGCGTTGTCCTTCAGCTGCCTCTTAGCCAGATCAACCCATCCAGCCGGGTTAATCTTCGCCATTGCCAAGTTATCCTCAATGTTCCTTATCCACTCGTCGGCAGCCAGAGGACCCTCAGAACCATCAAAATATGCGGGACCCAGCTCCCGAAATTGCTTCGCTCCCGGCTCGGAGCGAGGGACATCCGGAAGAGCCCGGGCAGCTCGAGCAAGTGGAGCATTCTGGACATGCAGGAGCACGCCCTGCTGCACCTGCATCATCTGGATCATCATCCGCATCATCTCACCGCTGGTGGGTTCCCGCTCATGCTCCTCATCATGAGGGGGCGCACCACTACCTCCACCACGGGTTAATCGCCTTCCTGCCATCTAGTGACACAGAAAACGAAGCAGATTAGACTCATAGCTTATGACTCGGATATCGAATTCATTTGTTGGACAATCTAGTATTATTATTGTTATCCCTGATAATTGCAGTTACACAGCGACCTGCATGGGCCACCACTAAAACCTGTCACGCCCCGCTTCCCTAAAATGGAGGCGAGACGTGAGAAGGTCCGCACGAGAGAGGAGCTGTGAAGCCCCAAACCCGATAAGCGTCAATTTAGTATAAGCAGGTCCCTGTAATCGCAAAAGGAACAACAATAATAATAATACAGAGGCAGATATGAAATACCAATCCCAAAGTTTGTCCACAAAATATTCAACATCACAGAAAAGCCACCAGGCTAACAGAAAAGAGTCTAAGGCCCAGAACAAGGCCAACAAAATAACACAAACATAACAGAGTATCAAACTAGGTGCTACGCATCGATAATTAAGCAGCCTAACAAAAGAAGCTAAACGAAGACACTAAGACTGATCCCCAGTATCAACGTGGTCCTCGATCAACGCGGGCCCTGACTCAGCGTCAGCGAACACCACGTCCTTAGCAAGTAACTCAGGCTCGGGCTCTAACATGTGTCACCCAAAAGAGAAAAGGGGCATATGTCAGCAAGTCGAAAGACTTGTGCAAGGAAACGGAAATAATGGTAAACTAGCAACCTAGCAGTTAAAATATGGTGCATGGCAAGTGAAGTACGGTGGTAACAAGTAGAGTAAGGAGAGTACGAGTGGCAAGTGGTTGTAGTGACATGTAATGTCAAGTAACAAGTGCAAGTACAAGGGATCACTCAACGAGTGCCCTTTGCCCGCAGGCTGGGTTCAAGTTATCAAGTACAAGGGGTCACTCAACGAGTGCCCTATTGCCCGCAGGCTGTGTTGAGCTCGTCTTCTGGAGCACGAGCCAGAAAGTGCAAGTGGCATAGGATTGTGCCCACGCAAGGTGGGTGCCTAGCCGGAACAATAGTACAAGTATGCAGCAAAGTTACGCAATCACGATGAGTATTCAAGCATGCAATGACATGAGCAGTTAATACGCGTACCGTTAATTGTATTTAAACGTGACAGGCAAAATGCAATGACATGAACATATATTCGCGTACCGTTTATTTAAATTAAACATGACAGGAAAAATGCAATAGCAGTTAAGGATGCATGGATGACATGAACATTTGATACGTGTACCGTTAAGGGAAAGTAAACGTGACATACAAGCATGATGAAGGTGACGGACCAAGCTTCGTTGTCAAGCTAGGTCAAATGCGTCTAAACGGCTATCCTTTCACCGTCTAGTCTCTTTTACGCTAAAGCAAGGTAAATGGCCTAAGACATGGCCCAAATCAAGAGATGCAAGTTTCACTTGCCTGATACCGGGATTGACGAGCAATGAAGATCGTCGCACAAGCTAACTACGGAATGATTCACTGTTATGGCAAAACAATTATTAGCACAATGATCCTAAACAGGTTTCTTATTAGAACCCTAATCATCTAACCATCCATTTTATTAGGGTTTCACAATGTCAATGTGGGTTATGCTAAAATTAAAGGAATCGAGTATTACCGCGTAGGGAACGGAAGAATAACGCCGAGCAACCACGGCGACGGAAGAAACGCTCCGGGGAACCTAGGGTTCAGATCTTGAAATGATTGGAGAAGTTTGGAGAGATAGGGTTTTGGGGGATTTTTTTGGGGGGTTTGATGGAGATTTGGGGAAGATGAGAGGTGGAATGAGTGGAGGGAGGGTTTGGATAATGGAGGATGAGCTTGGATGAAGGAAATAGGGTTTGAGGGAGATGGGGGCTCAAAGGGGGGAGAAATTAGGGTTTTAGGTCGTGAGGGAGGAGAAGAAAACGTTTGGAGGGGTATTTATATAGTTTGGTGGCGGCTAGGGCAAAACTAGGGTTTACAGCACTGCTTAGTCGGTCAAGGAACAACTGTTGACCGACTAGTTTGAGAACTAGTCGGTCGGTTGACCAACGCAGACCGACTAAGTGTAAACATTAACTCCAGTCGAAAACCTGAACTAGGAGTTAGTCGGTCAAAGAACAACTACTGACCGACTAGTTTGACATCTAGTCGGTCGATGAACGTTCTTAGACCGACTAAGAGTAAACAGTAACTAGTGTCAAAAATAGTTGATGAGTTAGTCGGTTAAAGAAGCATTGCCGACCGACTAGTTTGCAACCTAGTCGGTCAACCAACGTTCTTAGACCGACTAACGATAAACAGTAACTCCTGAGAAATTTAGAAAGCCAACTAGTCGGTCCAAGAAGGATTGCCGACCGACTGGATCTTCATCTAGTCGGTCGGTGCCCCTTCTTATACCGGCTAATAAGCACAAAAAGTTCCGATACGGAGCGCAGGGCCCCGGGATCGATTCCTAAGACTCCTAGGCTTGATCTAATAGTAAGATACGACCGTTATGAAGTCCGTCACAAATGACATACTTCGAAATCGACAATCCTAAGGAAGAAACGAGAAAATACGACGAATCGATCGAAAATGAAAGCTACGGAGACGAAAACCACACATGAGGAGAAAATCCACCAAAACATATATTATATTATAATAAATCCAGATACATGAAAAGCAGTCGTTACATCTGTGTTGGAATTTTACTTGTACTTTCCAGCACGTGCGTAGTGACCTGAAGTTTTTCTTTTTACTCTCTTCATTTCTCTCTTTCTACGTAACACTCGTTAATCTGGAAATACTTGGGATGGATTCGGACCTCCTGGGTATCCTGGAGAGCGGGTCGTTACAAAAAATATCACCAAATTCCTCCAATTGGACCCCAGATCTCCTTCAACAGTAGCACTCTGCCTCTGCCTCCAGGGCCTCCAAAAGTTATGGCCAAATACATGAGGAAATCGTGAAAATATGCCAAGAATACCTAAAACCCTTGACAGAATACGCTTTTATACATAGATTGCGGGTTTGTTTAAGAAACGGGTTCGGATCCACATCCAATAGGCCATTAAATCCGCTTCGTATGCCGCTTCAATTTCTGACCGTTCGATCCAGGTGGGATTGAACGTCAGCCTGCCATGTGTCCTTGGCAGATCGTGTTTGCCCGCTTCCTCGCCCGCCTCTGATTTTGCCTATGAGACCAATCTATGCTGTTGTATCGAGCCGAGAGATGCCAGTATCATGCCACGTGGCCAACTGAAGCATTCCACATCCTTTGACCATATTTTGATTCGAAATTTGTCATGGCCGTTGGATCTGAGATCAACAGCCCAGAAAGCGCCGCGTTGCCTGCTCTGTTATCTCGTCGGATAAGGCGAGGCATCGTTGGGATTTAGCCATGTGACGTAGTGGATGAGCTGGTTGCCGTATTTCTTCGTATTGCAGCCGTATTTCTTTATTTAAATGATATTTTGCATTCAAAAATTCATAAAAATTAGCACAGATCTCAAAAATATGAATAAATAATCGTTGGAATTGTAAAGCTGATATCTACACGAGAAAAATATGAGAAAATAGAAATACTCAATAAAATATGATTTTTTGTGCATAGAATGAGTGATTCCTCTAATAATTAAGAATAATCTCAATATGCTTGTATTAGATGCCTAAATACACATCATATATGAATAAAATGATGCTAAATGAGTGCTTAATTACGCAATATTTATTCTAAATCACATGTGTTGGGGTATGTATGCCCTTACGACAATTATTGTAATTATAATAGATATCTCGTTCGAAATGATAGAAGGCTATTTAGTAATCTTTATCTATGATATCCTCTGTGTCATTTCTGTTGTTATTATTATGATTATATGATGCATGGATAAAGTCAAAGGACTTATGAGAGGAACATTTGGATCATAATAATGAGGCCAATATGTCCATCACTCATATGTCCACAACTGTTTCTGGTCTTAGAAATATCGAGACGAGACATCGATATTCCGGTTAAACCAGTGTGCATTAATATATACCATCGGATGGTATTGACTGACCGCATACTAACTCGATGTGGAGACATCCTTAGATAATGTGCATGTGCTTGTTGGAGAACAAGTTCATAGACCGACTCGCCTGTGATATGTCTGCATGGTTATAATACTTTGAGTGTCAACATAAGATCTCGTGTAGCAGTAGGTGAAATTTAGTCCTTTGATCGAAGATGTGCTAAAGGACATTGCATGTGGAAAATTTTACTTAGGTAGTTATCTAACATTAGCTTTACAGTTGATGTATAAGTACATGCTGGATATAGTTGAAAGCATGTGAAGAGAGTGGCCATGCTGTCGGGATTCGCCTCCTCTGGTATGAGAGGTTAGTGTCGCAGTTTATTAAATAGATCCATAGTAAATCTCTGGCTAAGGTAGTATCTGAACTTGTTAGTAATTAACAAGTGCCATCTAACCAATAACTATGTGATTGCATTTAACTCAAAGGGTTTAAGGTGTAATGGGGTTTGACTTTATACCGTACCCTAGATACATTAGCGACATAGTGATGACGAAGCAACCGGACTGCACGGAATTTGTCACTGTAAGGTCCAGATTATCTTGGAGAGATTTTAATCTTACAAACCAGATAATGACAGTTCTTAAACTGGGTCGACGTGCTCAGCTTGGGTGGCTACCGATCGGTGACACGATGTGATCGTGTTTACAACTGAAGTAGGAATCAGGCTATTAGAGTCTCACAGTGATGATGAACTCCTCGCAAAAAGCGAAGAAATAAACTTTAAGTATATACAAGGGCGTTGATCACACGAGGTTAGCAGTCACTCAATAGTGACTAGTTGACAAGTGCTTATGCACTAGTCAACTAATTAGCCACTAGGCGACTAGTGCTTAGCCACTAGTCGAGTAGTCTGCTTGTAACTTTTATAGAGAGTTTTCTAGTCGACTAGTTACAGTCACTAGTCGCCTAGTGCTGATGTGGCCTGACACAGAATTCCAGATTTGATGCGAGGTTTGATTGGAAATCAATCATAAATTAAATCTAATATGTGTCCAAGAGTTCTAATGCGATTTGAACTCATTAAGTGTGATTATTCTTCTATGCGTGTTTAGGGATAATGTTGAGTTCTATACAAACACTCAATCTGAATCAGATTCAACTCTCCCTAGCACTATATAAAGGGGTTACCCCAGCCCTCTGAATACACATCAATTTCTTTTAAGAAAGCCTTATTGTGTGGGGATATTCAAACCTCTTCAGAGTGAGAATCTCTCGCACAAAAGTAAAAGTTTTCCTTCTCCTTCTTATTCACTCTAGTAAAGCAAGGAGGGTGATTCAAGTTCTTAGAGGGCTTGTGAATCATGGAGGTGTTCGTCATTCCGTAATTCATCTAAGGCGTTAGTTGGAGAAAGGAGATCTAAGGCATTGATTGGAGACGGTGAACGCGACGCTTCAAGTCATCACCAAAAGAGTTTTTGGATCTACGAGTATCGTTTAAGTATACTCATACAAAGATACGATATTTAAGGTTTTTATTTAGCAGTTTAATTGTTAGATCAACAATAGATCCTTTGTTTGATTGCGAGTACAGAAAAATTTAATTTTCTACCTCCTTCTTCTTGCTCTAAATATTATAGATGACTAGCATCATAACCTTACAGTGGTATCAGAGCTTTGCTGATTTCTAGTTACGTTGCTGATAATAAAACCGGTTAGAACTTTAAAAATCAGATTCTTACTCATCAGGAAATGATGTTTACGTAAATCACCTGATACATGGATTAGTCAACTAGTAGTTAACTACTAGTCGACTAATCTGAGCACCAGTCGACTAGCCCTTAAAGGCTAGTTGATTAATCCACCTTTAGGAGATTTGCATTGTTGAGAGATGTTTGCCCTCGAGGTAATTAATCTATGTAAAATATCTTGTTCATAAATGAAAGTATGCTTTCTGGTATCAATTGTCTAAGTAATTTTGCTATGATAGTTTTATTAAAATACTTGGATAATTTCCTTAGACTTAAAGCAAGGTCATACATGCATCTAGATAGAGATCTCGATTATGAGAAATGCCTGACCAATAGGAGGTTGAGTCTTAAAGCGTTCATGGTTATAGATGTGTCGAGAGTAGGATATTGGCACATCGGACAGGCCATTGTGTCTTTGTCTTAACAAAAGGGTAATGATGATCTCATAATCATTTAACCTGGCAAAGTCGGAAACAAGACACTTGTGCTCATTAGAGATTGAGTCCACTGAACGACCCAAGGAAAAGTTATCAAATGGTTAACATTAACTAAACTGTCATTGGTAACTCTCCAGTAATGATAGGCAAGTTGGTCCTTAAGACTTGAGGTCATTGTACGAATCTGTGCGTGAACGGTGTCACTTGGATCTATGATCTAGCTTCGAGGCAAGGCCTGCTGAAAGGTCTTATGTGTGACACTTGAAGCGTGCAAGGTAAGTAATGATCAAGAAAGGATTCGTCTCTTCCGTCCATGGAAATTAGCGTCACGGGCTCAATATGGTTCTTGGTGAAAAACACTGGCCAAGGTATGTTATAGGAAGTACAACATGGAGATACCAAAGACCGATGCATACTGACTAATGCTAGCTAATATGATTAACAGTTTACCATACCCTAGGCTATGTAGTGACATAGTTATGACGAAGGGCCTAAAACTGCAGTATTCATCATGGACACAGTCAGAGTGATCCCAACGACACTTTAGTCAATGGTTCAATTGGGTAATTATGATGTCGAACAGGGACGACACCTGCTGCTCATGGTCACTGTAGTCTGGGGTTTCGAGACCCAACCTGTAGTAGGGTCAGGCTGTAGTGTCTCACACCGAGTAGGATTTGTGTCTTAGTAATAGGAAGAATTCAGGAATAGTGCACTCGGGGTGCACGAGAATAATTAAAGTCACTAAGGGTTTGTGACATTAAGTCTATAAATATTAAATAGGATTTATAATATGTTATAAAGTGTTTATGGACATATGGTGCATAGAAACAAAGAGAGGATATTTCTACGAAAGTCGGAAAAAATCCGTGCTCAAATTAGAGTCAAAATGGGCTCATTATAGCTATTTAAAAGGATGGTTTAAATAGAAATCAATATATATACACACACTAGTCATAACCCGTGCCCACGGGCACGGTTCATTTAAGATTTTCCCCCGCAAATCTTTATTCCCCAAAAAATTATTTCCACAAACAAAATTTAAAATAACAACGAATTAGCGTAAAAATATTTAGCGACACGGGCGCCTTCGGCGCGGAAAAACAAATTCGACACAGGAGCCTTTGACACAGAATAACAAATTCGACGTGGAACAATAAATTAGCGTAGAACAACAAATTCGGTGCGGAACAACAAATTAGCGTAAAAGCGGCCGCCTTCGACGCGGAAAATTATTCACATTGCCACATGCGTCAAAGAGATGGTGGGCTCTGCGTTCAGGGAGAGATCATTCGATCTGCACAAGATTCAATCTGCACCATTAAGTGCAACTTAAAGTTTTTTCTCCCAAATGCATTAATTGTACTTGCTATTCCCCAGAAACTTTCATTCCCCAAAAATTTTCATTTTCCTATAAACTTTTATTTTCCAAGAAATGTTTTTTCCTCCAAAACTTTCCACGAAATCTCATCTCAACCATTCATTCCGCAAGAATAAATCTCAGATGTTCTTCTATCAACCCTTTATCCTATTCAGCTTGCCCTAGTCAATCCTAGAATTCAAAAACAGTTATCAAATGTAATATAGATATAGTAATAACCCGTACACATAGGGCACGGTTCATTTAAGATATTTTCCCCTAAAAATAATAGTTACCCAAAAATTAAAGTGCAATAATTGTTAATTAGTCCCCTTAAAACTTTTAGTCCCACCAAAATTTACTGCACCAAAAGAATTTAGTTTTGTCTTAAAAACATTAGTTTCCTCCCGATTTAACGTGTGCCTTACAGGACGATTCATTTAACCCCCTCAAAATCTTGGATCGGCTAATTTGAAACAAACAACAATAATTAAAGCATACTAATTGCTATTTAATTTCACTCAAAAAATTTATCGCCCCCAAAATTTAATTACATCGTTATTTAAAATACTCATCCCTCAAAATCTAAGATCCCCTTGTTTTAAACGAACATGAATAATTGAAGTACAGTAATTTTTATTTAGTGCCACCCAAATTTTAGGTCTCTCCAAAATTTATTTCGTTCAGATTTAGTTTTACCCATAAAATTTTCAAAAATTTACTTTCTTCCAAAATTTAGTTCCCCCAAAGAAATCAGTTTCCCCCAAAAATTTTAATTTCCCTCAAAATTTAGTTCCACTATATTTTAAGATTTTACCCAAAATTTTCATAAACTCTCATTCTAAATTATGGTTTCCCTCCCAAAGTTTTGGTTTCCCCCAAAAACTTTTAGGGACGCAAATTTTGCGATGAAATTTCCGCACCAAATTTTTTTATAGGAACATACTCGTGTATATATATATGTGTGTGTATGTGTGTGTGTGTGTGTGTGTGTGTGTGTGTGTGTGTGTGTGTGTTAATGGAGGAGTGCTGACAGCGCTGGAAAGTTTTCCAGCGCTGTCAGCGATCTGGGCAACCTACACATTTTATTTTTAAGTTTTTTTTGCAGTAATTAGATAAACTTGTTACCTAGCTCCTCATAAAATTTCAGGTCGATCCAACACCGTTTGAGCCTCCGTTCATCGATTTCCAAAACGTTGCGCAAAACTGTCCAGATTTTGCGCAACGTTTTGGAAATCGATGAACGGAGGCTCAAACGGTGTTGGATTGAGAAATTTTGTGGGGAGCTAGGTAACAAGCTTATCTAACTACTGCAAAAAATTTTGAAAACAATGTGTAAGGTGCCCAGGTCGCTGACAGCGCTGGAAAAATTTCTAGCGCTGTCAGCACTCCTCCATTTTTCATATATATATATATATATATATATATATATATATATATATATATATATATATATATATATATATATATATATATGAAAGGTTAGCGTGGTACTTTATTGATAAATATACAACATACAATAATAGCACATCTAGGCATGTGGTATCAATAGAGAGAGGATAGGGCACAAGCGCCGTCACTCTCCACTATCAATCCCACATCCTAAATGTAGCTATTCATAGCTGACATATATACAAAGAAGACGGAACATAAAACTCAGCCCATGTCCCTAAAACCCCAGCTGTTAAATGTAGTAGATTCCTCCATAGTAGCTGGTTCTTGATCATGCAACACTACTCTAATATCAGCAGCCATCTCCTCAAAAGGACAGTTTTGATTCTCTTCTCCCCATCAAAAATGCGACGGTTCCTCTCTTTCCAAATATGCCATACTGAAGCGGCAAGGTCGGTTTTTGCCAGTAAGTCCATTGCACTTTTCCCACCGAAATGTCCAAGGTAAAACTTCCCAATCTCACTTAATCTAGAAGGAACCTGAGTAGTTACCTGGAGTTTTAGCAAAACTCTGCGAATAATGTAGTTAGAGTAGCTACATTCAAAAAATAGGTGCTCAATGTTCTCCTCTTTGTTGTCATCACATAATACGCATTGGGAAGGGGTTGGGATCCCCCATCAACCCATCAAATCCCTGGTAAGCAACTTGTTCTGGAAAGCACGAAGTAAAGTAATAGACATTTTTGGTGAGTGATGATTGTTCCATATTAATTTGTGGAAGGGGAAATGATTGCCTCGCTGTCGGATACCCTCCCAAGCCTGTTTATAGATGAACTTCTCTCCTGGCACCCAATCCCAACAATCTGACCCTGACTTCAAATGAATCCGCTGAAGCAAAGTCCAGATGGGATCCAGTGTTCTGTCGGCCTTCCAAGCACCATCCGACCAATAGTCACGAACCCGGTTCATTTCTTCTCCTGGAGGGATTTCACACAGTGTGCCAAGGGGTGTGTCTCCAGTCCACGGGTCAAGCTAGAAGAGGGTATTCCGGCCGTCCCTCACAGTCCTGCAGATGAGCTTATGGGCGATAGCTCTGCTCTTCAGTAATCGCTTCCATGTGCCGGACTGCATTGCGCTACTTCTTGCCGCAAAGAACCCCGCATCAGCCCCATATCTCATCTCCATATGCTTAGCCCAAATACTCTCAGAAGTGAGATATCTCCATGTTATTTTTAACCCCGCCATCGCATTCAAGTCTTCCAGAAGCCTGATCCCAATGCCTTTTAGATAGTTTAAATTTTTTTTTAAATTTAAAAATTTAAATTATATGTATTTAAAAATTTAAAAATTTTAAATTTTAAATTATATGAATTTATATAATTTAAATATATATAATTTAAAAAAATTTAGATAGTTAAATCTATTGCAAAAATATCTTTTTCGGCCAATTTAGTTCATAAATTATATGAATATAACCTGACTCGAATGAATTTATAAAGACTTGGGCAAAATTGTAATTTGTAATTGGAATGGATAATCATATTATGCAAAAGACCATTTAATGTTCTCGATGTTAACGTCATCATGTCATCACTATGTATGTAGGATAAGCATGTTATGATTGTCAAGCCAGTAAGATCTCATAGTTCATTCATATGCTTGCACTATCATTGAATACATACACAGACCAATTCATATCGATGCCGCCAAGGCTTAGGACCTTGATTATACCCCTTTACTAATTATAATGGCAGTGACCAATTGCTCTTTTATTTTAATGATACAAAACTAAATCTTAGAAAATTTACACGACGGATCCAAGTTTAAAATTTTAATTTGATCTAAAAAACTACGATAATGAAATGTCATCAATAATTGCTTGGTATTTGAATTACTAACAAACATCCTCTAATTTTTTAGACGTCTAGCAATAGAATATCATAGCTGCATCACTGAACATATGAATGCATCATAACACACAATAGAATATCATAGATGCATCTTTCAAAGATCATGAAAGCCACAGATCACATAAGATGTGTCTAATTGTTTTAGACGTCTAGCAATCAAAATTTAACTTACAATTAAAATAAAAAATAAGCAATGGATTCGGGTTGTTCACATGACATTCACACGTATTTTTCTTATATGTTCTCTTTCATGTCAAAAGAATGTTCAATATACAACGCAATCATTCCGAAAGTCCAAGCAACTAAGCAAAGCTTGTGTATTTTGGCTCCCAACCAACTTTAGCCAGTGTCTTTGAGTTCATCATCTTGCCCAAAGGATCATTGGTTCAAGCTTTCAGTAAAGCTGGGTGTCTTTGAGCAATGCTTGATTTTGAATGGCAACACTTCAATCTTTTCTTGAAAAGTTGATCTTTGAATGGCACACCTGCGAGATTTTGAGTTTGAGTTAAACACAAAGCTGATATAAAATCAATCGTAGGAAATATAAGAATGTAGTGATGTTAAGGATTAATTTTCTTCTTGTTGTATTTGAGAAGTGTTGCATCAACTTGATAGGGAAGTATTCTGTGCAGTGTGTGTTTTTGATTATTAAAGGACTACCTAATATTTGAAAACAAACATCTTCTACAAAGAGAAAAGCAATGAAATACAAATAACCAATAATTCTTCGCAAATTTTTTTTACCAGATATGTCAAGTTCAATCATTCAAACAAATTTGTATTTGGGTCTCTACAACAAACGCTATACTTGAGCAGAAAGTGAAAAAAAAACATTGCACTTTTATCATTTTGATGCAAATGGCTGGTGATTGTGTTACTATAATGGGGAATGCAATTATAGGCTGCAGATTTTGTTCCCTCGCAGTGCATCAAATCGTTGGACAGATAGTCATTTACTCTATCATGCTGAAGAAGCTGATGCTTCTTAACATGCTAATGATCTAAGGACATGCATGTTTCGGTTATAGGTTACTCAAATAAGTTAAGACACCAACTGATCACTCTGTTGCTGCATTTTCTTAACTTTGTGAAAATGAAAACCGAAATGTTCAACTTCTTGTAACACTTGTAAAAGTTGCATAGTGATATGATAGTAGCTTATTCTGTTGCTGACCCCCTTACATAGGTTGAAAACATGACACATTAAATGACCTGGAAAGATTGTTTTTTTTTGAAATTCAACACTTCTAAGCACTCATATAACTTCTTCATGCTATATGTGTGGATATCAAGTCTTTCAGCTTATGCTTCATTGAATTTAGTATTTAACGATAAATCTAACTATAAATTTGATTGTCATCTCGTGTCCATTGTGATACCACTACTGCATGATGATCATCTGTCATGTGAATGAAGGCAATAAACCAAGAAAGTAATGTTGGGTCTGGATCCTAGCCTAGAGGGGGGTGAATAGGCTAATAAAAAATTCTCGCGCAACCCACGAGAAATCACACGCAGTTAAAAGCACAACCAGAGTAAATAGGAGACAATCACAGAATATGCACAGATTTACCCTGGTTCGGCCGCATCAATGACCTATGTCCAGCCCCAAGCAAATACTAGCATTAATATGTTCCTTCTGTGCACCTACAATGGGGTCCTAGCTTCAACTCCCCACCTAGACTGTACCACACTCAACAAAGTGCAGAACCCTATCAACCTAGAAAATGTGTATCTTTACTGCAACAACACGTCAAGACCCTCTTGTCTAGCTCAACCAGACAAGTTCAAAATAGTCATAAATATTGGTAAAAGTTTTTCCTACAGAGAACGTTACACTAAGACACAAATATAAAGAGTAAAGGGTTTCGAAATGATCATTTCGTGTCTGTTAGTCGTCTTTGTCAATCAGCATGTTGTCAGCTCCAATTTGATACAAACGATATCTCGATCCGACTCCTAGATCTCAATCAGTCTCAAATAGCACTCTGGTCTATGCGTTAAGTAATCCCAGTTCAACTCAAATTATAAGCTGTCTGTGCGCAAAGAAATTCCCTTAATCATCCACGTCACACACCAAATTAATCACGTTCTCTTCGTTTGCGATTTTACCGGGCTCCTCCATGTTAGTAGCTCGGATACGATTAGGTCATGCAGTATGAGCGTTCAACTTTCTTCGCCCGACGTC
This sequence comes from Scilla litardierei, assembly GCA_030789695.1. Taxonomy (NCBI): domain Eukaryota; kingdom Viridiplantae; phylum Streptophyta; class Magnoliopsida; order Asparagales; family Asparagaceae; genus Scilla; species Scilla litardierei. The sequence continues at coordinate 425,478,313 of CM061142.1, read as the reverse complement.
TCCGAGATCTCTTCGACGACGACACTGAGTTCGGCGATGAGGGATCTCCGATAGTGACGGCATGATCTCGTCGCGGGCTTCTTCTCCGACTGCTCGACGGCAACAGCTTCGGTGACACATACAACAGCGGAGAACAACTTGGCGGAAAACGACTCGGTGACAATGGCCCCGACGACGTGGGCTTCAAGCAGCAGCTGCTTCGATCACTTTTCTTGACAGGCGAGAGTAGCTCGACGGCATACATCAGTGGCAACGTCTTCTCCGACTCCGCCGCTCGCTCGACGTTCGACGGCAGTGATGACTTCTTAGGTAACGCTATGGCAGTGGACTATCCTTGGATGACGCAGCAACGGCAGCGTGTGATCTTCACTTGAGCAGCTCTCGGCGACGAGCTTCGACTCGATGCTTCCAGGCAGCAACTAGAACTTGTCGATGGCAACAAGAGCTTACAATAGAGAACTTGCCAGCAAGGAGTTCGGTAACTTAGAAGGGCAGCAGGATGTTCTTCACAACAGCTTCGACTAAATGATAAGGGCTTGGTTTGATGAAGATGCTGATAGTGCTTGTTGGCTTGGGGACTCTGGCTTTGAGTTGAGATCTGCAGAGATGAAGCCATCCTTTGGTGTTTACGTGAATTGCAAGGGCTTGGGCTTTGCGGCTTGAAGCAGCACGGTTGGAGGCTAGGGATAGTTGCTTGATTCTTTAGCTTGGGAAATATTTTTGCACCTAGGAAATTTTTTGATACAGCTTCCTTGTCTTTTTGTTATTGGCCGATCTCTATTCTATTTGTGTAAGCCGCGCCCCTCTCTTCAAGAGGATGATGGGCTATATAGAACATGGGCTAGGGTTTTCTAATAAGCTTTGACAATTCGACAATAGGAAATAGAAGTTTGAAATATGGTTGTATGTGATTTGATTTGGTCTCATTGGAATATGACTAGTGTTGATTTGGGATTTGAAAAGGATACCAGTTGGGATTTTGGGAGGATTTAATTAGTGTTTGAATATGAGTTTGGTAGAATCAAATATTTGCAAATCTAGCTAAATGATTTGATCAAATCCCTTTTGAACTCAAATTGGCCTCCATCTCATCCCATATGGAACCAAGTCCAATTTTCTTTGTGTATGGCACTTTGACCAAGTCCATTAGCTATGTGGATAGCAATTCCTCCAACGCTTATAATAACGACTTTGCCATTCCTGAAACACACTTAGCACACTGATCGCGCCCCGGCGTACACGTCCCGAGGCGACGGTTGTAGTTTTACCGCAAGCGCACGGTATAGCGGCGAGCGGGTATCGAACATAGGGAGGACGAATGACCGTGCTAGCTCCTAATCAACCTGGCTATTTAGAGGGATAATTGCCTTGGGCGATCCTGTCACAATCGTCAGACAAAAGTGCGAAATATCAAATCAAATAGAGAACGCCTAGGGAATGGGGGATCCCCACTACTCACCGTATTTCACAAATGTGGTTCGCCGGTATCGAAATCGCTAGGATGAGAATTTGGATGAACTAGTTGCAACTAAATGTGGAACCAAGCTCACGCTCTCGCGCTGTTGCCGGTCTATAGCTATCCTAGGTTTGGGTCCAATCTCTTGCAAACCCTAGCCTAGGGAAGCTAGCATTAGGATCAACATCATCGTCCAATTGCGCACCGAGCCCAATCTCTTGCAAACTCGGTCCACAATCTAGATTAGGATAGTTCCTACCTTTCCAATCTCTTGCAAACGGGTATCGGCACGGAATTGCAACCGGAGATCCTAGCATCGGTCCAATCTCTTGCAAACCGATACTTCGAAAATCCGACTCCAACCCAATTCGGATTTCTAGGGCTTCCTATCGAATTGGGATCCAATCTCTTGCAAATCCCAATTGATGTGAATACCTAGCTATCCGTAGTAATTCGATCCCAATCTAATCCCTAATAACAATCCTAGCTCAATTTCTACCAATTCAACACAAATACGAAATTTGGCTTGTAGGGTTCATCCCCACGCCCCAAGACGTGGAGACTACTCACTAATCATAGCAATAGCACAATAATTAGCAATGAAATAGACAATGGAATTCATCACAACAATGATATAAACAATAAAAATAGAGTTTTTGGGGAAGAGAAGTGCAAACCAATGTAGATCTTCAATCAACCCAACAAAAATCCAAGTTTTTCTCTTCTCCAATCAAAATTAATAAAGCTAAAAAGTAGACTCAAAAAGCTGCAAAAAATCTGAGAGGTGGCTCCCAAACTAGGGTAAAAACAGGGCTTAAATAGCCCCAAAAATCGTCCAAAAATCCTGACCAAAACGCCCCTGCACAGCCTGTTTTCCGCAGATTTCGCTACAGGCAGCGCATCGCACTCGGCCGAGTGACAAAAGTCGCTCGGCCGAGTGAAAACCCTGTAATTTTCCAGTAAGTCGGGGCTTTCAGGGGTCTTCAGTTCGGAGGATGCTCGGCCGAGTGAGTTGTCGTCACTCGGCCGATGGCTTTACTTCACTCGGGCGGACGGATTTACCACTCGGCCGAGTGGGTCTTCTGAAGCTCAGGTGGCCGAAAAAAACAGTAACTTCGATACTTTTGAGGGCCTTCGTCTGGGCGCCACTCGGGCGGACGTGGTATAGTCACTCGGCCGATGTGGTCTCCGTCGCTCGGCCGAGTACACATGGAAAACGTGTCTGAACGGGTCGGCCGAGCGGTGTCTCGCTGGTCGGCCGAGTGGCTCCTCCACTCGGCCGAGTGGGACACAAAAAATGCCCAAACTGCTTAATTTGGCCTCCCCGTCGCTCCTGCGGCGTCCATTCTTCTTCCGCTCCTCTCCAACAGCAAAATACTCCTCGGGGAGGTCGTTGGTGGCTGTCTAGCGTAAGCGTATCTCGAGATCACTCCAAATCGCGCCAAATCACCTGAAATGCGACAAAAACAACAAAACGTGAAAAGCATCGCAATATCGTCGATAAATCGTAAAAGACGTGATTTGGGCGATCTAAATGGCATGCAAACATGCGGAAAAAAGGTGTAAAATAAGGAGTGATCAAAATCCCCCAAGCTTGCCTCTTACTCGTCCTCGAGGAAGATAAGTAAAAGGCGAACCCGATGGATTCGGAAAACGAAAACGGCGAAAAAACGAAAAAAAAAGAAAAACGAAGAAGAATGAAAACGAAATGAAAATAAAGAAGAAAGAAGGAAGCGAAGAGGTAGGGCGCTAGATCATTTTCTCAGGACGTGGGTTTCACTTACTCATATAGCATGCACCGAATGTGAAATACATGTCAAAGAATTTTATTTTGATATCATAGTATAATAGTGCAAATAGAAATAGAAAACCCACGAACAATGGTGTAATCATGAAGAACGGAATAATTTTAAGATTAACATCGTCTGAATCATTTAAAGAGGTATACAAATCACAGATCACACACTTTTCAATCAAACGCTTTCTATCTGGAGTATAAGAATATCACACTATAGAATAGAGAGAATAGAAAAGTATGGATTTCATGAAATGAAAGCTAGGCTTAGATTTCTGGATTTCGTAGAGCTAGAAACGATCTCACCGAGTATAGAATATTACTTAGCCTAGGTTGTCGTGCAATGTCAAGTAGTCACTCTCTCACACATCAATGGATCTCCTCCCCCAAGCTTATCTATAAGCGTGGTGGCACAAAAATATTTACATCCCCATTTATGTATACATATAGCTCCAAAATCAATGAAGAGAAAGAAGAGAGAAAGAAAGTGAGATGGGATGTTTTATTGAGGATTTTTCCTCTTTTCTTTTCTCTCTCTTTTTTTTTCTTTTTTCTTTTTTTTTTTTCAATAAGCAATATATTCACAATGATCCCAACTCAGAGAGAGATAATGATATGCAAGTATGTTTTTCTCCCTTTCATTCATTTTTTTTTGGAATAGAATAGGGGATTTGGAGCTAGGAATTAATAGCGGGGGAAATGCCATAAAATAGAATCACTAAGGGGAGATTCACCAAAGATTTTAAAAGTAGAGAAATGATGTTCAAGATTTGTGGAGAAAGAAATATATATAACTCTCGGCTCACTCTATAAGACATGCACGACAACTTCAGCAGGGTAATCTAATCTACTCAGTTTTGATCACAAAAAGCTAACTAATCCCGATATATCATAGCTAACATCATTCAATCATCCTGAAGTGAAGTGTACAATTCATGCATATAGAAGTGATAAAGGAAAAGAAATCAGTACTCCAGATATAGGCATTCAATGCGTGAATCTTAGTGTGTTTTCTGAGATAGCATACATATGAATATTCAGGCTCAGCTAATAATAAAACTTCATCCATTTTCATGTGAAAAAAAGGTGTGGGTTACCATTTCTAAATGCAAGGCAAGTCATAGCATATGATATCAGATATAAAACCTAAGACATGACAAATATAGCATGCATATAGAATAAGCTGACTCCACGTAGACATCATCACAGAAAATTCATCTCTAGCATGAGATGAAAAAGAAACGAAGTAAAGATAAAAGGAAAAATAGAACTATGCAATGCGGCACACAGGAAAATAAGAAAAACGTGATGCATGGCAAGATAAATGAAAAATAATGAAAAATAAGTGCAAAAGTGAAAAACGGTGTGAAAAACTGAAAATAAAGGTGGCTAAACGAAAAAAGAAAGTGAGGACTCACTCCCCCAAGCTAAACGGCACAGTGTCCTCAATGTGCAAGGTGTGGGACACCGAGAGACAAGAAGTGTGAGGGGCAAGTGAGGATGCATGCATGGAAAAATGAAAATAAAAAGAAAGAGAAAAAAAAGAAAGAAATGAAAAAAATATGATGCGGACATGATGCATGCACGAACAGGAGTGATATGAAAATAAATACAGTACCAAAAACGCTCCCTCTCTCCCAAAAAGATATATATAGATGTGATCAAAATGAGAATCCCAAGTAGATATGATATGATATGCACATAAAGATATGATCAAAAATATAATCCCAAAAATAGTGAGGGGGAGGGGGGGTGGACAAAAGTGCATCAGGACCCAGCAGAGACGGGCAGCACAACGGCAGGAATGGATAAAGGCATCAAGAGTGCCTAAGAAGGCGGTGCCGCGCCGTCTCCGTCCTGAGGCGGAGGAGGTGGTGGTGGTGGTGTGGGCTGCTGAGCTGGGGTGGAAGCGGAAGCAGGTCTAGTGTGTGTGGAAGTGTGTGTGGGAACCTGCTGGGTGGGCTGGGGTACGCGAGGGAGACGCTCCAGCACCTGTGTAAGGCAATAGTGGATCTGGGGTATCAGGTCGAAGCGTCCAGCCATCGCAGAGACGGTGGAGGACAGGGTCCTAAGGTCTCCTCTAAGACCACTCACCGCCAACTCAAGAGCACGTATGCTCTGCAGTGTAGTGTCAGGCGGGGGTGGTGCAGAGGGACGCACCGGTCTAGGCTGCGCAGGGCGAGGCTGGCGTACGCGAGTGGAGTATGTGACGGGCTCAGCGGGGAAGGGGACAAAAGGTGCCGCGCCTGGAAAAGTGGGCCTGGCCTCGGTGCGAGGCCGGGACACCGGCTGGTGAGAAGTGGAGGCGGCGGCAGCAAAGGAAGCGTGCAAAAGAGGCAACGAGGTGGCCAAAGAGGTCTGTGGCACAGAAGTGTGGACAGACGCCACGACACTCTCGGAGAAGACGGCGGCAGTGGAGACAGAGGAATCTCCCGCTGGGGTAGAAGTGTGTGGTCCAAAAGGTGTAGCCCCAGCGGAGATCATGCTAACCATGGTCTCCACGACCGAAACGAACGAGGTCTCTCCGTACTCGACTACGGTCGGCGGGCGCTCGGGGAAGGCAGAAGAAAGAGGCTCGACAGACAAGGGGCCAGTGGCGGAAGTGGGAGTGGTGGTGACAGCCTCGGAAGTGGTGACAGTGGTGGAAGTGGGCTCAGCAAGAGTACTCTCGACACTGGCAGAGGTGAGGACAGAAGTGTCAGGAGCAGCAGAAACGACAGGTGTGGGCTGAGGGGCCACAGGGGCGACAGGGTCGGCAGCAGGCTCGGCAGGGCGTGTAGCAGGGTCTGCGGGGGCAGCATGGGCAGCGTGGGCCTGCTCGGCCTCCTCGGCCTCGAGCACGTAGGCGGCGGGGATGAGGACATCCATATCTGGGAGCCAGTCAACGTGGGCCGGTGCAATCTGGGTCCGAGCAGGGCTCGGGAGAATCATGTAGTCGGCACCGAAAGGGCCGTGCAACCAGACCCAGTGACGCTCACCATGCGGACGCATCATCTTCATACGGGCCATAACATCTATCGACAAAGAGGTGGGGCCCGGGACGCGTCGCAAGTCGTCGGGGAAGTCCTCGCCGGTCATAAGAGCCAGCAGGGTAATCAGGCCGCCGCAGCATATCGGTGAGCGAGCGCCCACCGATACAATGATGCGGTCTAAGTACCATGCCGCGATATCGATCACGACGGCGGGGACAAGCTCATCTCCATCCCTAGATAGAGCTCTGGGACGGGTCATCGCGTAGAGCATGTAAAGCTCCGGCGTAGACATCGTGCCCGGCTCATATCTGGCCAAAAAGGTAGTCGCCATGAGGCGCTGGGCAATGCGTAGGTAGGGGTGGACTATGGCCGAGGCCTTGGCCCTACTAGGGTCAAAGGCGGCGTGAAGACCTGTAATCCGGGCCCAGAAGGCACCGACGTCGAAAGAAGGTGGGGGGATATGGGTGGGGGCCATAACCGCGATCGGCTCAGGGGACTGCGGGCCAAGAGAAAAACGCTCTCATCATATCGAGAGTGACCTGGCACTCTCGATCCATGAACCGGAATGAGCATCCCTCATCGGTCCGGGCGATCGAACTCAAAACCTCAAGTGTCGGACGGGTAAAAGTATCCGCCGACACCTGCAGAAAATCTCGCCAACCCACGTTGTCGTACAACGTGAGCAGTCCCTCGAGTACCCCCAGGCGTCCAAGGTCAGCGAGGTGTGCAAACCTGGAGGGTACGATCGAGCGTTGAGAGATACGATCGAAGACGGCGCGGTGTGCGTCGTCTCGGAACGTGATCCCGAGCGGCCCGACCAGTGGAGCCGGTGGTGGTGGCTGTGCAGCGGCGGGGAGTGGCTGTGCGTGCTGTGGGTGCGCTGCAGGCTGTGCGGGGTGTGCGGGGCCTGCAGGCTGTGCTGGGTGGACGGGGTGTGCGGGAGAAGGCGGAGGAGAGTCCTCCACCTCGTGAGCAGGGCCGGCCTCGTCCGATCGCTTCCGCTTGGCGGAAGCTCTCGTCGACCTCGGTCGTGTCCGGGGCGGCATGTCGGCCCTGAACGCGCGCCGAAAAGTGAAAAGTGCGGCGTGTGCAAAAAGAATGGAAAGAGTATACCTGAACACGCCGCGAGTGCTAAGTAGTGGAAGCGTGCGAAGTCCGCGCCTCCACGAAGTCCGGAGCAGCCCGTAGAAGCTCCCCTGGCCTCCCCTAAACTCCAATAAGCAGCCTGCGCGTGAAAAAGCGATATCAGCGAGTAATAATCAAAATGTATGGAGCAATAGGGGTGCAATGGATAGATATAGGAATTGATTTGGGTTAGGGGGGCGTTTAGCACATGGATCCTCAAAAAAAAATACACGAGGAGAGGAGAAAACGGTGAAAATAAGCGAACCGGAGGTGATCGGAGGCGGGGCTGCCGGCGGCGACTCGGGCGGGATCCGGCGATGGTCGGCCGGCGATGGCAGGCCGAGCGGCGGCGCGCGCGGGCGAGGGGCTGTTGGGCGAGGCGAGATCGGGCGAGGGAAAGCTGAGGGGGCGCGGGCGAAGGAGTTTTTTCGTTTTCGAAAACTGCGCCCCCCCCCCTCGGCTTTATATTAAAAAGTTACGACTCGGCCGAGTGACTTTACTCACTCGTCCGAGCGAGGCAAATAAAAATTTCTCCCCGATATCGCTTCGGCCGAGTGGCTTTGCCAGGCTCGGCCGAGTGGAGTAAGTCCATTCGGCCGAGTGACTCAAGCTACTCGGCATAACTCGCCCTAGGAGGGTATCCGATTTACTCGGCCGAGTGAATATATATACTCGGCCGAGTGGCAGTTCTTATGAAATGAGAAAAATAGACAGAGAGTTGGGTACAGCAGACTTCCCTCATTCGTGAGCGGCTCGGCCGGACGAACTTATGGACTCGGCCGAGTGACTAGTATACTCGGCCGAGTGAGCCTTAATTTCTGCTGTTTATCTTCGTTTGGGCTCTAGACTCCGTCTTTCTTCCTCCAGTCGATTTCATGCTCCTCCTAAGCGTCGAACGCCTTCTTTGGGTGCTCCTCGTCGCCTCGTTCATCCTCCTCATGATGGATCTACCTATCTCCTCTCCTGTCAAGAAAAATGGGACCCGTTATCACAAAATTTTTGGCGATCGACTCAAAACACTAAAAATTTCTAAAACAAAAATAAAGAAAAAGTAAAAATAAAGCAAAAACCGTCGGGTTGCCTCCCGACAAGCGCTCGTTTAAGGTCGTGAGCTTGACCCCCTATAATTTTCAATCAATGCGGGATGTTGGGTGCATACGGGATGCACCCGTCAAACTTTCCGGGGAGCGCGCTTGGATTCGAACGTGGCGGCGTAGCGTTCTCCCGCGGTGGTCTCCTATCTCGAATAGTGTTGGGGGGAGGCTCCCCCAATCTAGCATTTGCCCCGGCCAACGGCTTGACCGGCGGTGCCGATTTCCGTGCCGGCGGAGCTTTCTTTGGAGACTTTAATTTCGAGAGCTTGTAGAGCTCTCGAATCCTCGCGACATCAGCGTCGCCTTCATCTTCATCAGCGGAGAAGTCGGGGGAATCGTCTTTAATCTTTTCATCTTGGCCTAAATCCGGGCCTTCATCAAATTCTTCATCAAAAAGGGCACCAATTGAGTGAGGAATCGCCTCCTCTATCACCTCATCGAGGAGGTCCATGTAGTCGAGTTCCTCGTGATAAGGCATATGCTTCATAGCCTTTGGAATGTGGAGCTCCACCTCAATGTTTCCGACGTTTAAGGTTAAGGTACCTTCACGCACGTCGACGATGACTCCGGTGGTGGCGAGGAATGGGCGTCCAAGTATCAATGAGGTGTCTCCTTCCTCCTTAATGTCCATGATGACGAAGTCACATGGCAAGCATATTCCACCCGGTACTTGAAGTGGGATGTCTTCGGCGATCCCCACCGGCCTTGTTATCCGTCCATCGGCTAATTGAATGCGCATGTCGGTGGGTTTCAACTTCGTCCCGGTGTTAAGCTTTAAGAACATGGAGAGAGGCATGAGACTCACACTAGCCCCAAGATCTACCAACGCCTTTTGAAGAGGCACGCCGCCCAAAGTGCAAGGAATCCGAAAACTCCCCGGATCTTTAAATTTTGCCGGCTCCTTTTCTCTTTTGGTGAACCAAGAGCCCTCCTCGGCTAGCATGATCTTCTCCTTCCTCTTTCTCCCCGAAATCAAATCCTTCAGGAATTTGGCATATGTGGGGATCTCGATGATGGCGTCAAGGAAGGGAATATTTAGGCTAACTCCTCTTAGATACTCGAGGAATTTCGCTAGCCTTTTCTCCATTTTCGCTTTCGCTAGTCTTTGGGGGAATGGGACCGGTGGCATGAAGCGCCTCTCCTCAATTAGTAGCTCCGCCCTAGATTTCTCCTTGTCTTGTGGCTCCTTCTCCTTTTCAATCTCAATTACCGGCTCAACCGGCTCCAAACTTTCCTCCACGGCCTCCTCAATAGGAATCATGGTGGGGGTGGTGTCCTTCCCGCCTCTAGTTGTGACGGCAACTACGGCGTTGATGTGGCCCGTGTTGCCCCGTGGGTTTTGCTCCGGTTGCGCCGGCAATCTTTGAGTGTTTCGGTTGAGCAACGCTAATTGCTCCGAAATTTGAGCCACTACGGTATTGAGAGAATCTTGCCCCGCCTTCAAAGTAGCATTCACCTTATTTTGCTCGACCATGAACGCCTCCACTCTAGTTTCGAAATCAGATCGTTGTGGAGCTTGTGGAGGGTTTTGGTTTTGATTCCTCCACCCTTGGTTGTATCCGGGAGGCCTATAGGGTGGGACTTGTTGCTTTGGTTGGAAGTTTTGTTGTGTAGGTCCCCTCGGCGGATAGTATTGTTGTTGGGGTGGTGGTGGTCGAGCTTGATTAGGCGGTTGTTGTGGCGGGTTCAAAGCTCCTTCATTGTTGGCGTAGGAGAATCCCGGGTGATTTCTTGCGGCCGGATTGGACCAATAACCTTGGTTCCCCGCAACATATTGCACTTGCTCCAAGGATCCTTCTCCTTGCTCTCCTCCCGAATACATGGCTTGAGATTGGTCTTGCCAATCACTCATTTGGCTTGCCGGCGCGGAGGTGGAAGGGCTTCCTTGGGGCTCCGTGATGAATTTCTCCAATCTCTCCACCACCTTGTGGAGAGAATCAAATTTGCTCGTAAGCTCCGCTACGGCCTTTGCCTCGTAGATGCTAGTCGGCTTTAAGGAGGACGTAGAGTGTCCTCGCTCATCGCCCCATTGTTGGTTATTAGAGGCCATCTCCTCAATTAGGGCCGTAGCTTCCTCGGGAGTCTTTGACAAGATTGCACCATTCGCCGCGGCATCAATAATTTGTTTGGTCCCCGGTTGGAGACCGTTGTAGAAGCTATGCACTAACTCCCAATCTTCTATACTGTGGTGCGGGCACTGGTGCTGCAAATCCTTAAATCGCTCCCAAGCTTCATAGAGCGTCTCATGTGGTCCTTGCTTGAAGGACATGAGAGCGCTTCGGATCTTCACCGTCTTGGATGGTGGATAGAATTTATCAATGAATGCATCCGCCAACCCGTCCCAAGAGGTGAAAACTCCGTCAGCTTGCGTCCTCAGCCAATAGAGTGCTTTGTCCTTTAGCGTGAAGGGGAAGAGGCGCAGTCTGATGGCATCGATCGGGACCCCCGGCATTTGGAAAGTGGCGCACTTCGACAAGAATGATTGGATGTGGTAGTGGGGGTTCTCGTGAGCGTTCCCATGAAATGGGTCTTGTTGCATCAAAACCACCAATCCCGTCTTTAGCTCGAAGTTCTTGTCGGCCGCCAACTCCGGCACGGCGATGGATGACGTAGTAGAAGAGGTTTTAGGCCGAAGCCTATCGCGAATAGAAATTATTCTCGCCATTCTCTCCGCCAATTCTTCGGGAGTTTCCCGGTTGGTCATAAACCGCCCTTCCGGATATTGTCTCCTTTCCGCTCTGAGTCTCCGCGCGGTACGTTCGATCTCGGGATCGAATAATAAGGCTTCGGGGTCCGCCGTAGATCTCGTGTACATGCACAGGGAAAACAGAGTTTCAAAGAGATGATTAACACCGTGGAAGGGTTAGGTAAGAATAGCAAAGGAAATAATAATGGTAAAAGAAATAAAATAAAAAGAAAATAAAAGAAAGAAATAGCTAAGGTGAAAAAGAATCAAACGAATCGCCTCCCCGGCAACGGCGCCAAAAACTTGATCGCGCCCCGGCGTACACGTCCCGAGGCGACGGTTGTAGTTTTACCGCAAGCGCACGGTATAGCGGCGAGCGGGTATCGAACACAGGGAGGACGAATGACCGTGCTTGCTCCTAATCAACCTGGCTATTTAGAGGGATAATTGCCTTGGGTGATCCTGTCACAATCGTCAGACAAAAGTGCGAAATATCAAATCAAATAGAGAACGCCTAGGGAATGGGGGATCCCCACTACTCACCGTATTTCACAAATGTGGTTCGCCGGTATCGAAATCGCTAGGATGAGAATTTGGATGAACTAGTTGCAACTAAATGTGGAACCAAGCTCACGCTCTCGCGCTGTTGCCGGTCTATAGCTATCCTAGGTTTGGGTCCAATCTCTTGCAAACCCTAGCCTAGGGAAGCTAGCATTAGGATCAACATCATCGTCCAATTGCGCACCGAGCCCAATCTCTTGCAAACTCGGTCCACAATCTAGATTAGGATAGTTCCTACCCGTCCAATCTCTTGCAAACGGGTATCGGCACGGAATTGCAACCGGAGATCCTAGCATCGGTCCAATCTCTTGCAAACCGATACTTCGAAAATCCGACTCCAACCCAATTCGGATTTCTAGGGCTTCCTATCGAATTGGGATCCAATCTCTTGCAAATCCCAATTGATGTGAATACCTAGCTATCCGTAGTAATTCGATCCCAATCTAATCCCTAATAACAATCCTAGCTCAATTTCTACCAATTCAACACAAATACGAAATTGGGCTTGTAGGGTTCATCCCCACGCCCCAAGACGTGGAGACTACTCACTAATCATAGCAATAGCACAATAATTAGCAATGAAATAGACAATGGAATTCATCACAACAATGATATAAACAATAAAAATAGAGTTTTTGGGGAAGAGAAGTGCAAACCAATGTAGATCTTCAATCAACCCAACAAAAATCCAAGTTTTTCTCTTCTCCAATCACAATTAATAAAGCTAAAAAGTAGACTCAAAAAGCTGCAAAAAATCTGAGAGGTGGCTCCCAAACTAGGGTAAAAACAGGGCTTAAATAGCCCCAAAAATCGTCCAAAAATCCTGACCAAAACGCCCCTGCACAGCCTGTTTTCCGCAGATTTCGCTACAGGCAGCGCATCGCACTCGACCGAGTGACAAAAGTCGCTCGGCCGAGTGAAAACCCTGTAATTTTCCAGTAAGTCGGGGCTTTCAGGGGTCTTCAGTTCGGAGGTGGCTCGGCCGAGTGAGTTGTCGTCACTCGGCCGATGGCTTTACTTCACTCGGGCGGACGGATTTACCACTCGGCCGAGTGGGTCTTCTGAAGCTCAGGTGGCCGAAAAAAACAGTAACTTCGATACTTTTGAGGGCCTTCGTCTGGGCGCCACTCGGGCGGACGTGGTATAGTCACTCGGCCGATGTGGTCTCCGTCGCTCGGCCGAGTACACATGGAAAACGTGTCTGAACGGGTCGGCCGAGCGGTGTCTCGCTGGTCGGCCGAGTGGCTCCTCCACTCGGCCGAGTGGGACACAAAAAATGCCCAAACTGCTTAATTTGGCCTCCCCGTCGCTCCTGCGGCGTCCATTCTTCTTCCGCTCCTCTCCAACAGCAAAATACTCCTCGGGGAGGTCGTTGGTGGCCGTCTAGCGTAAGCGTATCTCGAGATCACTCCAAATCGCGCCAAATCACCTGAAATGCGACAAAAACAACAAAACGTGAAAAGCATCGCAATATCGTCGATAAATCGTAAAAGACGTGATTTGGGCGATCTAAATGGCATGCAAACATGCGGAAAAAAGGTGTAAAATAAGGAGTGATCACACACACGTTAAATAGTTCACATACGTTTGTCATCATCAAACTAGAGTTCCTAGATCGTTGCGTCCAACAATGTCCCCCTTTTGATGATGACAAACCAATGAAAGATTTAAGCAATTAGATAGGTGTGTGTGAAGTGTGATGAAAGGTGTAATGCGTATGATGTATACAATGAGACAAGGCATTACTAGCTTCCATGATTTACCAAAGTGAAACATGCTCCCCCTAATTCCAAGCTCCCCCTATTCATGTATATTTCAATCTCCCCCTTCAACCAATAACCAATAATACCACTTAATATTACAAAATCTTTTCAACAGTTTTCTCCCCCTTTGTTATCATCAAAAGTGGACTAACGAAGTCAAAATAATATCACATGAAAAAATAGAGCATTATAAATTATAGCTTGCAATTGTATGTATTTTCTATAAAGTAAGCAATTCAAGTTCATAGAAGATCATAATATAGACTTCACCACCTTTGTGTAAGTGTAATAATATAAATATTAAAGTACAAAGGGAGATTCAATTTTGAACATCAACCAAATCAACCCACATTTTCCATTGAACATGAATTTCACTAGAATTGATTTTTTCCACCTCATTAAAAATGAGTTCAATGTACCAAACCCTAAAACATAGCCTATAAGGACTCTTAGATGTGGGGTTGGCATTGCTTAACGAGTAATATATACCATCGCTAAAGATTACCCATAAAGCTTATGGTGGATACTAATGGGTAGTGTATTTGCCATGAATTGTATTCATTTTTCATACGGAGCAAATTTTCATGTAAATTTTTCATATTTATTTCCTTTTGTGCTCAATTTTTATTCATGGCAATACACATCATATCTCTTAGATAATTCAGTTTCTATTCATCCTACATTCACTTTTTAATAGTCATAAAAAGAATCTCCAAAAGTACAACAAGTTTAATATTCGTGGAAGTGCGTATGTAGGTGTAGAAATCAAATTAATCATTTTATGAAGCATGTCATGGCTACCAAATAGTTTCTAACATGCGAATGTAGCTATAACAATAATACAATGATTTCTACAAAGAATATGAATGAACATTCAAAAAATACCACTTATAATGAATCATAAAGAGGTATTCATTAAGCACATTTTTTTGTTTTTTTGTTTTTTCTTTTTATTAAGAACTAAAACACGCCTAAAAAGCAAACAAATAAGCACACAAAAAAATATTAAATCAAGCACACACAAAAACTATGAAGATATGCAATGAATGCAAAGAGAAAAAAGAAATATACCTTCGTGTCGCTATTTGACTAAGGAGCTAAAAGAATGAGACATTCAATTCATTGCTCATCGCCAAATCTCCACCTCACCTACATGAAATGTGTTAAGTGTGACCTTGAAATCCAACAAGGTCCACTAGTGTTAGCCATTAAATATTTAGGAATCCACACTTATTTGAACTTTATGTTTGTGTTCCTAAACTTACAATAATAGGATGTGTGACCAACATTATCACAGGTAAAGCACTTTGCATGCATATTTTTCACAATAGAAGGCACATTGTGGAATTTCTTAAAGATAGGCTTTTTAGCAGTTTTTGAACCAAATCCAAGTCCTCGTCTATTATTGCATATAATTGATTCTCTAAAATATTGTCCAACGATTGTTTTCATATAGAAAACTTCTTAATGGACAATTCAAGACTAGAGACTTTGGATTTTAATATCACATTTTCATCCACAAGCAAAGTACATTTGCTAATAAAAGCTCTTTTTGTTTTCCTCTTCCTTCCTTTTAAATTCATCTATTTTCTTTTTAAGCTCGTTATTCAACATGCACAATTTATCATTAAGCTCTTTAATCACATAATCTTTTTCAGCTTCAAGCTTAAATAAATCTTGCTTAAGCTTGCTAATATCATCAATAAGGAAGGACAAGAAAGATAAACAGCTTTTTAAGAGGAGCTAGATTCTTCTCTTTTCAGCATGACAATGGTTGATTTGCATTTTTCAAGTTCTTCTTTTAAGTTTTTAGATTCTTCAATCACATCACAATTTTCTTTTTGCAAATCAAAGCAAAAATTTCTATAGGATTCAACTTCATCAGAAATATCACAGTTTTCTTTTTGTAATTTAAAGCTAGCATTCCTATAGTCATTTAAAGTAAGTTCTAGCACATCAATTTCCTCTTGCATGGCTTTACAAATAATTAGAAGTTCAGCTTTACTACCTGATTTTACCTCGTTATGTTTTGCTATCAAGCAGAGGGATGTGTGTGCTTCATTCTCCTCGAGCTCATCTGCACTATTCATGTCCCACGTTCGCACTACAGCTTTTCCTTTCTTCTCTACGACACCAGTTGTTTCTTATTGGCAAAGTGAAGTGTCCCTGCTTTATGCATTTAAAACAAATAACTTTACGCTTAGTATTTTCATAAAGAGAAGCATCAAAATTATTTAAAGGAGCGTTTCTTCCCTTTTGATTCTTTTCATAGCAGCTGAGGGATTTCTCACTTCCATATGCAATTTCCAAGGTCCTCCATATATCCTGCGCAGAAGAGTAATGTGAGATACGATCAAATATTATTCCACTCAACCCACACTATAAGATATTCATTGCTTTAGCATTTATAGCACACACATTTTTATCATTTAAATTCAGATTACTTTCAGGCATAGAATATCCATTACCAATAATGTACCAAGTATCAACATCAACGGATAGTAAATAAGTTTTCATCCTAGCCTTCCAGTATATATAATCATGGCCACTAAAAAGAGGAGGACGGTCAATAGGCATGCCATGGGGAAAACTTTGGGGTTTTCATGATAGCTAGACTAGACTAGATCCTCTAACCTACTCTGATACCACTTATTGGATCTGAATCCTAGCCTAGAGGGGGGGAATAGGCTAACAAAAAATTCTCGCACAACCCACGAGAAATCACACGCAGTTAAAAGCACAACCAGAATACATAGGAGACAATCACAGAGTACGCACAGATTTACCCTGGTTCGGTCGCATCAACGACCTACGTCCAGCCCCATGCAAATACTAGCATTAATATGTTCCTTCTATACACCTATAATGGGGTCCTAGCTTCAACTCCCCACGTAGACTGTACCACACTCAACAAAGTGCAGAACCCTATCAACCTAGTAATGGGATCCTAGTTTTCATCCTAGACTGTACCACATATATTTGTAAAAGTTTTCCCTACAGAGAACGTTACACTAAGACACGAATATAAAGAGTAAAGGGTTTAGAAATGCTCAGTTCGTGTCCTTGTAGTCATCTCTGTCAATCAACACGTCATCAGCTTCAATCTGACTCAAACGGTGTCTCGATCCGCCTCCTGGATCTCAATCAGGCTCAAATAGCACTCTGGTCTGTGCGTTAAGTAATCCCAGTTCAACTCAAATTATAAGCTGTCTGTGCGCAAAGAAATTCCTTTAATCATCTACGTCACGCACCAAATTAATCTCGTTCTCTTCATTTGCGATTTTGCTGGGCTCCTCCACGTCAGCAGCTCGGATGCGATTAGGGCATGCAGTAGGAGCGTTCAACTTTCGTTGTCTGACGTCTCCGAGATCTCTTCGACGGCGACATCGAGTTCGGCAACGAGGGATCTCCGACAGTGACGACGTGATTTCGTCGTGGGCTTCTTCTCCGACCGCTCGATGGCAATAGCTTCAGTGACAAGTACGACAGCGTAGAACAACTTGGCGGTAAATGACTCAGCGACGATGGCTCCGACGACGTGGGCTTCAAGCAGCAGCTGCTTCGATCATTTTTCTTCGACGGGCGAGAGTAGCTCGACGGCTTGCGTCAGCTATAACAACGTCTTCTCCAATTTCTCCGCTCGCTCGACGTTCAACATCAGCGATAACTTCTCAGGTAACACTACGGCGGTGGACTCTCCTTGGATGACGCAGCAACGACAGCGTGTGATCTTCACTTGAGCAGTTCTCAGCGGGGAGCTTCGACTCGATGCTTCCACGGTAGCAACTAGAACTTGTCGATGGCAACAAGATCTTACAATAGAGAACTTGGCAGCAAGGAGTTCGGTAACTTAGAAGGGCAGCATGATGTTCTTCACGACGACTTCGACATAATGATAAGGGCTTGGTTTGATGAAGATGCTTATGGTGCATATTGGCTTGGGGACTCTGGCTTTGAGTTGAGATCTACAGAGATGAATCCATCCTTTGGTGTTTATGTGAATTGCAAGGGCTTGGGCTTTGCGGCTTGAAGCAGTAATGTTGGAGGCTAGGGCTAGTTGTTTGATTCTTTAGCTTGGGAAATATTTTTGCACCTCGGAAATTTTTTGATAGGGCTGCCTTGTCGTTTTGTTATTGGCCGATCTCCATTCTATTTGTGTAAGCCACGCCCCTCTCTTCAAAAGGATGATGGGTTATATAGAACATTGGCTAGGTTTTCTAATAAGCTTTGATAATTCGGCAATAGGAAATAGAAGTTTGAAATATGGTTGTATGGGATTTGATTTGGTCTCATTGGAATATGATTAGTGTTGATTTGGGATTTGAAAAGGATACTAGTTGGTATTTTGGGAGGATTTGATTAGGTGTTTGAATAGGAGTTTGGTAGAATCAAATATTTGCAAATCTCGCTAAATGATTTGATCAAATCCCTTTTGAACTCAAATTGGCCACCATCTTATCCCATATTGGACCATGTCCAATTTGCTTTGTGTATGGCACTTTGACCAAGTCCATTAGCTATGTGGAAAGCAATTCCTCCAACGCTTAGAATAACGACTTTGCCATTCCTGAAACACACTTAGCACACACGTTAAATAGTTTACACATGTTTGTCATCATCAAACTAGAGTTCCTAGATCGTTGCGTCCAATAAGTAAGACATGCAGCAAACAGTGAGACCATGCAAACAGTTAACATAATGCAAACAGTTAACGTAATTTAATTTTGACAGCATAATCTCCTTCAGCATAACACAAACATTTCTTTATTTGATAGGATTACACAAACAAAAATATCACCTTCAGCATACTTGATTATTAAAAACACCACACGATTGATTACACAAATCACTACATAATTAATAATTACAGAAAAAAGAAATGTTTGTAAGCAAAATGAAATTAATAACTACACAATTTATACAAATGTATTCAAATCATATATTTGTTGTCGTAATAACTACACAATATGTTTTGTTCCAGGACACATAGACTATATAATTGTGTAATCATATATTTTTGTTAATGTTGGTAGACAAATATCCTATTGTATTTGTCTACAAATTTTCCAGGACATACAATTGTTCCAAGACATTCATTTGTATAATCTATATTTTTGTTAATTGTATAATCTATTTGTCTACAATGGGATATTTGTCTACCAAATTAATAAATCTTAATAACTAATATGCCAAATTAATACATCATTTGGCATATTGTATCCCATCAAATTCATAGTCGATTGGGTCACACATTTTTCAAAATTTGAAGTTTCTAGTTTTTTAGTTGAATCAGTTGTTTATTCTAAATTATCACTCTTTACCGTATGTAAATGTCACCTTGTGTCTTACCTACTTAGCATCAATAAAACAGTTAGTACATCATGTGAACTTGTTCATTCAAATGTATAGAGTTCTTTCTATGTACAATCTAAACTTGGTTTTACACATTTTTGTTATTTTTATTGATGATTACATTTGGTTGCATGTTTTTCTTAATTACATTTGTGTTGCCTGAATTTATTTATTGAAAAAGATATAAGGTGCTTTCTGCTTTTGAAACTTATGCTGAGATTAAAACACAATTTGAAATGACTATTTATACCTTGCATAGTGATAATGCTAAGGAATATTTTAGTTCCACCATCACTAAATTTATGACACACTAGGGTATAATTTGTGTTCGTACACACCCTAACAAAATGGAATAATCAAGCGTATGAATATGTGCTTGATAGAAGTAGCACATACTTGGTTATTGCATGGTAATGTCCCTAAGCACTTTTAAGCAGATGTTCTTATTGCTCTCTATCTCATTAATAAAGAGCTAATATTTATTCTTGACGACCAAATTACATAACCTTTATTATCCTACCAAACCATTATTTCATGTCAATATGTAGTTTTTTATTTTGTGTGTTCGTATATGATTCCCGTTCCTTAATGTGCAAACTAAATTCCCGATACCGATACCCGAAGTGTATGTTTTTTACTTATTCTAGAAGATAAAAAGATATAATTGTTGTGAAGAGATAATACCGAGTTGGTTGGGGTGACGGCTTATCTTATATATAAGACCGTATCTGTTGTATCTTATCTATGTACGCTCCTCTTATGCTATAAATAAAGAGCTGGGGGTTCCTCCCCGGATGATGATTCATAATACGTTATCATCATGAGACTCTATATAAAATTTCCACACAAAATCAATCGTTGCGAAAGCAAAGGAAGGCGGGAGATCCACGCGCGCGGCGTTATCTACATCAAACAAGCGTCGTCATCCGTAGGCTTCGTTCAACCGTCGCTATATCTGGAAAATAGATATAAAGGTATTTCTCGCTAAAAATGTCATTTTTATCATATATATATATATATAGATAGTTTTATCCATAGATCTCGCAAGATCGAAGTGACTATAGGGATTATCGCCTAAATCGACGATTTTTATCGTCTAAAAATCATGTTTTAACATGTTTTTAATCTGAAATTAAATAATAACTATCCCCGAATCCCCCCCTCCCGCCGCATGTAGCGGCGAGGGGCATCGCCGCGCCGCCGTATTAAACCCCCCTTAGCGGAGGGGGGGCACCGCCGCGCGTCATATTCGCCCCCCCCCCTCTTGAAGCAGAGGGGGGCACCGCCGTACTCCCCCTCGAAGCGAAGGGGGCACTGTCTCACCCCTGTCGAAGCCCCTGCCTGAAGCGAATGGGGCATCGTCCCACCCCTGTCGAACCCCCCCTGCCTCGCAGCGAGTGGCGCCGCCGATCGCCCTCCACCCCGGGCGAAGGGGGCTTTCTGCCCTGAAACCCCCCCCCCCCCCCCCCCCCCCCCCCCCCCCGCGCCCGCCTTGTACTAAAGGGTCCCCTCCCCGCGTTAGCAATGAAGGGGAGCAACGGCAGGGCAAATGGGCCACAGGCCCATAAAACTAACAAAAAAATTAAATGTGGGCCTGAAGCCCACATGAGATATGTTGGCTTTCTGCCCGCACACAAAAAAAAATGAACGTGGGCCTGAAGCCCACATAATATGTGCAGGCTTCTACCCGCACACACATAAAAACAAAAAAAGAAAATGGGGGTTTTGGGGGCTAAAATAGATTAAAAAGGCTTATGGGGACCTAAAATTCATGGAAAATCATGATAAAATATGAGACTTTATGGGGACTTTTGGGGACTTTTGGGTGACATTTGGGGATATATTTAAAAGAACAACTTCTTCCTTTTCATGAAGAACACGTCATTTTTGGGCTCTTTTCAAACCTTCTTGAATAAACCCAACTAGAACAACTTTTTGCATTATATGATCCCTTTGTAGAATCATAATTATATGATATGCATCATTTTTAATGGCTTATTCGGTGGATAAACTGATATTTGGTTGTGCAATATTAAACTTAATAATTAGGAAGATCCTACGACCGCTCTGCCGTTAGTCACCTAACCTAATGGTGTATGACGTTGCCCAGTGGTCCAATAATTATTAAGTAATTAAATTGTTTATCCTCCTTTGAATATAAATTCATGTGATGCATGTGATGAAAATTTCTGTTGAAAATGTTTGGTGAGCACAAATTTTTGCATGGATGGCTAATTGCGGTTTTGGATCGGCTATTTAAGTCCCACATTTTATTTCCTATATTTTTCTTTTATGTTTTGAGAGAAATTGTAGTGAGGAATTTATGTAATGATCCATGGAGACGGAGCCACACTTGAAGCTGAAGATCTTATATGGGACCCACGATGTTTCCAAAGTTGTAATTTCTTTTTAAAGCTGTCTTTTGTGTAATATGGACTGTACTGGGACTTGGGACTAGCCGATCCACGCAATTAGCTTGTCATTTAAAAATTGTCTCCGCATGAAAAGGTTTATTATTTAAATTATTAATTCATGCAAATTTGTGCTCTGCTAGATAAAATGGCTAAAATCTCAAGTGTCGATTTAGAAGTGCTGGATGCATCAGGAAGAAACTATCTGAGCTGGCAGCTCGATGTGAAGTTTCATCTGCGGGCTAAGTCCCTCATTTCTGCTGTGACTAAGAATCAAAATGTAAGCGATATAGAAAAGACGCAAGCCATTATCTATATTCACCGCCATGTGGACAAGAATATAAAGGCTGATACCTTACAGTCGAAGATCCATTTGAGCTGTGGACTGCCCTTGAAAATAGATATAAACATCAGAAAGATGTTATACTACCAAGGGCACGATATGAGTAGGAGAAGCCGAGACTACAGGACTTTAAGTCCATAGCTGAGTACAACTCATCTCTATTTAGCATCACCTCACACCTGAAGTTGTGTAGTGAAAGAGTCTCAGAAGCTCGCATGCTGGAAAATACATACACGTCTTTCCATGAGAAAGATACGATACTAATGCATTAATACCGTGAACGCAAGTTCACCAAGTATTCTGAGCTGCTGTCATGTTTACTCATTGCTGAACAAAATAGAGAGCTTCTCCTTGCCACTCACAATATGCGCCCCTGGCACTGCCCCTACCAGAAGCTCATAATGCATCTTATTTTTCCAAAAAGAAGAGAGACAATAAACAAAAAAGACCACAAAAGGGGGGACAGAACAAAAGGGCTAGGAGCCAAGTCCAGCAGCGAAGAAATGAAGGGAAGCGTAAGTTCACATGGTGCAAGAATGACAACAAGAGGAATGATGCACCCATATCCAAGAGGGGTTGGAAAGACCAGTGACATAGCTGTGGCATGAAAGGTCAATGGTTCAGTGTATGCCGAACTCCGCAGCATCTCCAGGAGCTGTATAAAGAAAACAAGAAAAAGAAAGCTGAAACAAACCTAGTGACATCTGACGCTACAGTCAAGTTTACAGTTAACGACTTCGAAACTGATGACCTGCTGGATTTGCCTTTTATTTTTATCTTAGGAAATTGTTTTAAGAACATTTCATTTTATGAGAGCTTTTAAATTATGTAATTTGATTTTGAATGAAAAAATTTATGTTCCTGAAATGCAAATGTTTTATTCACCTTTATAGATGGATCGCTCTCATGACTGCTTAGTTGACAGTGCTTCAACACATACGATCCTTCAGTATAAATGCTATTTTCATAGCATTATACCATATAAAAGCCATGTAAATACAATTTCAAGGCCATCGAATATAATTAAAGGTTATTGAAATGCAACCTTGATGCTCCCTTAATGGAACAGAAATTAAAATAAAAGATGCACTATTCTCTCCGAATTCCAACCGAAACTTACTAAGTTTCAAGGATATCCGTTTAAACGGATTCTATTTGAAAACAACAAATGTAAATGAAAAAGAATTACTATATGTTAGAGAAAGGTGTAAAATCCATGCTTGAACGTTTTGAGAGCCTTTCATCAGGCCTCTATCATACAAAGATTCGGAGAGAGGAAGCTAACTTGACGGAGCACCTGAAGTGCCTGACATCGGCTAAGTTTTTTACTTTGGCATGATAGACTTGGCCACCTTGTATCTGTGATGATGCACCACATCTTATTACAATCCCATGCGCATAACCTGAAGAACCAGAAGATTCTTCAGAAGGGAGAATTCCCTTGCATCCCCTATCTCAAAGGGAAATTAATAAACAGGTCATCACCACTAAAAGTGGATATCGAGTCTCCAAGCTTCCTCGAAAGAATACATGGAGACATATGTGGACCTATCCACCCCCTAGTGGACCATTTCGGTACTTTATGGTACTGATTGATGCATCTTCAAAATATTCGTATGTGTGTCTACTATCGACCCGCAATTAACTTTTCCAAAGCTAATGGCACAAATTATAAAGTTGCGGGCGTATTTTCCAGACAACCAAGTAAACAAAATACGTCTGGATAAAGCTGGAGAATTTACCTCTCGGTCATTTCAAAAGTACTGCCAGGCAACGTGAATAGGAATTGAACATCCAGTGCCACATATTCATATCCAGAATGGGATGGTAGAGTCACTGATAAAAAGACTCCAATGGATTGCACACCCATTGTTAATGAAATCCCAATTGTCGGTGAATGCATGGGGACAAGCAATTCTGCATGCTGCATCGTTAATAAAAATAAGACCCTCTGGAGGTCAGAGTCTCTATCCAATGCAACTTGCATATGAGTGCCACCGAACATTTCTCATTTGAGAATCATCGATTACGCAGTTTACATCCCCATTGCACCACCACAGAGGACAAAAATGGGTCCTCAACGTCGCCTAGGTATCTATGTAGGGTTTGACTCACCCTCAATTATAAGATACCTAGAACACCAAACGGGGGATGCATTTAACGCACGTCTTGAAGACTGTGAATTTGATGAGACAATTTTCCCCAAAATGGGCCCAGACACTGAGAAATCTTGTGCAAAGCACATCATAACGTGGGATAAAAAAAGTTTGACCCACTATGATCCGGTAACAAAACAATGTGAAGATGAGTTCCTGAAGATCCTCCACATTCAGGACACTGTCCACCGATTATCGAACTCATTTACTTACAACCAGAAGATTGTCAAATCACACATCCCAGCTGCAAATACTCCAGCTAGTATTGACATCCCCGAGAATGGACGCAATCCACCAGTAGCAGAAGTGGCTGCACCTGAACAGAAAAGAGGCAGACCACCAGGCTCCAAGGATAAAAATCCAAGAAAAAGAAAAATATCTGGAGACCTTGGGACGATACCCCCACAGAGAAATGAGCTAATGTCCATACCCTCACCCCTCATGGAATACACTACAGAGGAACTGTCGGGAGAAACTGAAATATAATTAAATTATATGCATACAGTAGAGGTGTTGGACAGAAAGAGTAGAGTCGTCGACGATGACTTTGCACTTCATATTGCTATTCACGTCGTCGAAAGCGACGATGATCATGATCCACATTTCGTTGCTGAATGCAAACGTAGAAATGACTGGCCAAATTGGAATCAGGCAATAGAAGCTGAGCTGGACTCGCTTAAGAAATGCTGAGTCTTTGGGAAAATAGTTCAGACACCTACTGGTGTCAAACCTGTGGGGTACAAATAGGTATTCGTAAGAAAAAGAAATGATAATAATGAGATCGCACGCTACAAAGCAAGGCTTGTAGCAAAAGGATTTTCCCATAGACCGGGTATTAACTATGAGGAAACATACTCCCCGGTCATGGGTGCGTTCACTTTTTGATTTCTGATTAGCTTAACAGCAAAGGAAGGTTAGATATGCAGCTAATGGATGTTGTGACTGCATATCTATACGGTAATCTCGACAAGGAGATAAACATGAAACTTCCTGATGGATTTTCAATGCCTGCTGAATTAAAAGATAGACCTTATGACGTCTACTCTGTTAAGCTTCAAAGATCATTGTATGGTCTTAAATAATCGGGAAGGATGTGGTATAACAGACTGAGTGATTTCCTTGCACAAGGATTTATAAGGCCCCTGACTATGAGGAAAACACTAGAAGATAGGGTTGAATAGTGTTTATGCAATTTAAAAAGATAGCTATACCAAATTAAATTCCTAACCAACAATTAATGCGGAATGAAAATAAACCCTAGAATGAAACAATGCAAACACAAGGATGTTTCAAGGGTTCGAATTACCCAAGTCACTTCCTGACTTGTTCCCGGTAATCCTACGTCCCTTCCACCCGGTTACAACCGGATACTCAAGTTAGAACCCTACCTTGAGGTTTCCTTTAAACCCACTTGTAGCAACCCTACAAGCGAAATCGAAATACACTTGATGTCCTTGACTCCCACAACTTGGAAGCAATCAAATCACTCTCACAACCCGAGAGTAAATCAAATAACGAAAGTTATGAAATATAAAATTAAACAACACTTACAATCACATATGCCTTGAAGTAGAACTTGAAGGAGAGTATGTTGTGTGTTGAATGACTCTCTTAGAAGAGAGGAAAGCCCTTTCTCTTGACTGCACCAAATGCCTAGAAGATTTCTCTTTGGTGCTAGATTGGAGAGTAAGAGATTGAAGATAGAATGAAAGCTTGAATAAATGAGTAAGTTGCTAACCTCTCAATGGAACAGTAGAGGCTGCCTTTATAGTTTCCCTAAAGCTCTCAAACAAAATCCCCAAAAGCCCCTTTGAAATCCGTTGAGAAACAACCAACGGATAGAATCTGCACACGCGACAGTCGACTGTTAAACAAAACATATTCGACTTCTGCACTATGTCAAAGGGTATGTGAGACTTCAAACGGTAACTTACCACGTGGACAGCCGACTGATGAGGAGTAGACAGTCGACTGTTAAACCAACAGGTGACTGTAAATCCTTCTACAAGCGACTGGCCGTAATCAAGGTAAGTTGAGAAAGTCTGAGAAAAGTCTGGGAATACAGGACAGGTGACTGATAAAGAGAAGACAGTCGGTTGTACATCCAACAGGTGACTGTAATTCCTTCTATAGGCGACTGTCACAAACCCTGACATTTTCCAGAGAGTTGAGTGTGCAGAGAGGCTCACAGTCAGACGACTGTTGAAGCATTGACAATCAACTGTGCCATTGGACAGTCGACTGTATATACAACATCAGTCGACTGGCACTAGAATAAGAAATATTCCAGAGAGCAAGTCCTGTAGAAGAATCATGGGCATGCGACTGTTGAAGCATTTACAGTCGACGGGTCCTTGGATAGGAGACTGTAAATACAACATTAGTCGATTGGCCAGATCAAATAGAATGATCATTGGGCAGATGATAGACATGCGACTGATTTACAGATCACAGTCGATTGTCTCTTGGACATGCGCCTGTAAAATGTACAACAGTCGCCTGATAGAGTTAAAGCTTAGAAGCTCAAAAATCAACTGATTAGATATGTGTATAACAGGCGACTGTAGAACAAAACACATTCGATTGTGTTTAGACAAGCGACTGTAAAACGTTCAGCAGTCGACTGTTGAGATCACACTTTGCACATTCTAGAGAAAATATGAATTGGTGTCAAAGGAAAATTGATCTAATGATTTCCTATGACTGAAATAAAGATGAGTGTTTGTGCTCCATCAAAGTTCTACTTCTAAGCTACATACTAGAAGATAAAAAGAAGATTACATTGTAGAACTCTCTCTTCTTTCCAAAGTATGAGCTTGAAGTCTTCTATGAGCTTCAATCACCATCTTTGATCATCCAATCCACTTTTCTTGCTTTCTTTGATCATTGAATGTCATCCATTGCTAATTAATCTTCATGATATTCTTAGGCAATAGATTAACTGCAAATAGGGGATTAGTCACAAGTATTTATGTTTGCTCATCATTAACACCAAGTAGGGAGAAGTCCAATACTCAACAGGATTCACCAATAATGAAGTCTGTCCTTGCATATTTATAAGAGCAAATGAAAAAGGATTTCGTCATAATAGCAGTCTACGTAGACGATTTGAACCTTATTGGATCTCCAGAAGAGATCACTGAGATATCTGTAAGCCTGACAAAAGAATTCGAAATGAAAGACCTAGGCAAAACGAAATTCTACATTGGCTTACAGATTGAACATTTAAAAGACGGAATCCTATTACACCAAACCACATATACGAAGAAAATGTTGCAAAGATTTTATATGGACCAATGTCATCCACTTAGTACACCTATGGTGGTACGATCTCCAGATGCACATAAAGTCCACTTCCGGTTGCTGGAAGAGGGGGATGATATACTTGGTCCAGAAGTCCCTTATCTGAGTGCTATTGGAGCACTTCTACATCTGGCCAACTGCATGCTTCCCGATATAGCGTTCACAATAAATTTACTAGCCAAATACAGTACAGCGCCTACGCAGCTCCACTGGACCGGGGTTAAGCACCTTCTGCGCTACCTCCAAGGGTCTACAAATTTGGGACTCTTTTACAAAAATGGATTATCATCCGCACTTGTTGGTTATTCTGATGCAGGTTACAGGTCTGATCCCAACAATGCAAAGTCATAGATAGGATACGTGTTTACCCATGGTGGGACAGCCATTTCCTGGAGATCCGTTAAGCAAACCATGACGGCGACCTCATTCAATCGCACAGAAATCATCGCCATCCATGAAGCAATCAGAAAATGTGTCTGGCTACGGTCAGTTGTAATTCACATCCTGGTGACGACCGGATTGAAGTCTGGGGACCTTGAACCTACTACCATGTTCGAGGACAACGCTGCTTGCATAGCTCAGCTACGAGGTGGCTACATCAAAGGCGACAGAACGTGGCATATTTTCCCTAAATTCTTGTGGACGCACGAGCTACAGAGAGATGGCGTGATCGACATCAGACAAATACAATCATGTGACAACCTAGCAGATTTTTTCACCAAAGCCCTTCATATTGCTACCTTTAGAAAGTTTGTACAAAAAATTGGGATGAGGCACCTAAGAGATCTAAAATCCTGAGTGCTTGTATAGATCATGGGGAGTTAGACAGTGTTTGTACTCTTTTTCCTTAACTATGATTTTTCCCACAGGGTTTTCGATAGCTAAAGGTTTTAATGAGGCAAACCTCACCAACTCAGGATCCTGAAGTATCCACCCCATGTGAGACTCCTACTACACTCAGAATCCTGAAGTATTCCTAAGCAGAGTCCACACCTATGGCTGGATAAGGAGTATTGTGAATAGATAATATCGAGTTGGTTGGGATCACAGCTTATCTTATAGATAAGGCCGCATCTATTGTATCTTATCTATGTACGCTCCTCTTATGCTATAAATAAAGAGCTAAGGGTTCCTCCTCCAGATGATGATTCATAACAATAATGGCTTTTGTCCTCAAACAAAATAGTTTCTAGTATATGCGGATATAACCTTCTGTAGATGTTATTCTTATTTTTCTAATCAATCTGCTCCCACATCAAAAGATGAGTTTTCATTTCTTTTTCTTGTTCCTCAAGATGAATCGATTACAGGTCTGAAGCCTTCAATTGTTGAATAAATAGACTTGCAATAGCATCAACAGAAACCAGTGTACACACGTTGTGTTCATATTGTGGCGCCAAGTACCAACTCCTTCCATTATTTCAAGTGTTACTGAATCTAATTGTTCTGGCCATTTTGACTTTGACATTCTATTGTACGACCCATCCATTATCAAGATTTATTTCCTTTGAGCATTTTGTTCAAGGACAACACAATTGTATAATCATATATTTTTTCCAGGACAAAAAATATTCAGATCAAAATATCTAGAATAATCTAATATGTATTGTATAATCTCATTTACACAAAATTGATCACAATTTGATCTCCAGATTAACAATGATTACACAAAAATTACAAAAACATATCTCATTTGGCATAAATCATTATTAAAAACAGTGCATGAAATACACAAAATTATTGTTCACAAAATACATTCTGTTGTTAATGAGATTCTGTTGTTACACAAAAATCATTATGACACAAAATACATTCTGATTGTTAATGTTGGTAGACAAATAACCAATTGTATGTCCTGGGACATTTGTAGACAATTATATAGATACATTCTATTGTTACTGTTGGTAGACAAATATCCAGTCTGTTGCTAACAGCCATGGTAACCAGCATTAACATGCCTAATTCTTATTGGAGGCAGAATTTCACCATATATGTTCTGAGTATTGTTAATTGCACCGCAACTATTTCTGAATACACTGTAGATCTTATTTCACCACACATATTTTTTTCCACCATAAATATTGACTTTTTTACCCTTCACTTTCTCTTCTTCAAGAAGAAGATGTACACTGCAACACGACCACCACCCAACCCATGGTGATCTCCACAACGAGGGGCAATTAACAGCTCCGTGAATGCCCTAAAGATTGGCTCAATCTGACATATTAAATTTCTTAACCAAATTCTCATTCAATTCCCATGAAAAGCTTTATAAAATTCAATCATTTAACACAGTAGACACTCACAAGCTTCATAATTACCCCAGAAAGAAAACAAGCTAGGAATTTTTCCAGGAGCTAGAATTTTTCCAGGAACTCGTCATCAAACCAAAAATCTACTAATATGGGGAAAACTAACACTCATCTAATCTAATTTAACATAGTAATCATCATACAACACCGTCATATTCTAGCGCCCTCCTCCTCACACGGTCGGACTGGAGCTTGGAGAGCTTCTCGGAGTTGGACGCCATTAGACAGCAAGATCAAGCTTAGAGAGAGAGCGCATGAAGCGAATGAAAACGCATGGGTTTATACGGAATCATGGCTGACAGTTTTCGTCAACTAAAACGGAGAGATCGAAGATTTTGATGACATGGAGGGCAAAATGGGCTCAGATCCCCGTTCGATCGAGGTTAAACAAGTAACATCACATCATAAGAGTTTGCAGTGCGATCATAAGAGCACTCATAATGGCAAACTTGTAAATAAAAGTGTGGTGAATTCATAAAATTTTGTGGTGCAACTAACAACACTCGTATGTTCATGTAGTTGTACGTTTATGTCCTTGAATGTTGACATGCTCAACCTTTTAGGACTTGCCATAATGGAAAATTAATTACTTCCTTATATTATAGAATCCATTACATATCTGCTGAAATCAAGGAAATATATGGTTCCCCTGTGTCATACAGTTGGAGACATATATTATCCAACTCTAAGTTTAAGTTGTAATTTTAGCCTGTAAGGATCAATACACTAGAGGGGGTTGAATAGTGTATATTAAAAATGTCGCAAATAAAAGTTAGTAATATTTGCAAAGATGGCACAGGAATAAAAAGACAAGTACTGAAATTAACTCAATCGCAAACACAGAGATTTATCCTGGTTCGGATCCTTGTGATCCTACTCCAGTCCTCTACCCCGTAGAGATTTTCAATCCACTATAATCACTTGCCCCGCAAGCACGAACTTACAAAAATGGCGACACTCCCCGTGTCCCAAACTTTGTACAATCTCTAAACAGAGATTCAAACCTGTTAAATAAGAAATAGAAAAACACCTATAGCCTTGTTATAAATTTCAGAAAATGAATTCAAGGATGGTGTTAAAAAGATGAACTTCAAGATGTAAAAGATATGTAATGAAGAGCAACACTTGAAGTTCTCTGGTTCATAAAAGAAGAGAGAGATCTATTGATTTCTTCTTGCAATTATGAACACAAACAACTTTCCAAAAAGTGATGTTGAAAATCCAAGTTCTTCCGTTCTTAAACGAAGAAAGAAATCTAATGATTTCTTCTTACAAATAAGAAAAGAACAACTAGTGGCAGAATTACTTAAGAAAATTAATGGCTTGCTTTCAACAAAATCAGAATAAAGAAGAGGAAAGTGTGTGTAAAATGAGAGAGGGTACCCCTCCTTTTATAGGTTTTAGAAACGGTTGTGAACGGCTCTAAAAGAGACGTTGCACAACGTTCAGAAACTGAAAGCAACGTTGGGGAACGGTCAGAAACTGTTCTGGAAATTTTCAGTCCCAAAAGCATTTTGGCAGGCTAGGAAAATTCGTAGCCTGCTAATTTTGAAAAGGTAACAAACGGTCACAAAATTTTGGTGACGTGGACTAGACAACGGATAGATCCTTTTCTGAAAGTATTAAGTCAAAATATAGTTGTTTTGGTAGGCTAGAAAAAATCCTAGTAGGCTAATTCTGAAAAATAGGAATTTTGACTTAGGATCAAATGAGTTAGGAGATGATGTAGATTTGATCTTAGGGATATATGATATGATATAACCAAGGCCCTGAAGCTATCTAAAAAGTAAAAAGTACATCATTCCGTAGATACGTTATTCAAACGTAACTTGAGTAGCAAGGCTGTTTTTGCAGAGTCTCCTTGTACTTTGATCATATGCGTGATGTGAATGAATTTGCGTTGTAGCTGCACATCTGCATAGATAAAGTTAGTAACATGAAATATATTGATTTGTCACATCAAAACCTTATGAAAGAGAGGATGGAAAATACCAAGTTCCAACATTCTCCCCCTTTTTGATGATGACAAATAATGAAGTAAAAAATGTGAGTTAACAAGTGTTAATAAGTTTTAATGAGTGTATTAACATGACATGTAATGTGATGTTGATATGTAATGTGATGTTACTGATGTTGTTGAATATTGGACTCCCCGGATTTGGTTTTGATGATGAGCAAACATAAATAATCCATGAACTAACAATTTGTGAGCGCAGTTTTGGAGATCGTCGCCAAATTCACGAGATCATTCAAAGCGACATCTCAACACTTCCCAAAGCTCGTTTTCATGCCTAAAGCTTCGTTGAAGCTCTTGCGCCATTTTGGAAGTTATGAAGATTCAATCGAAGCTCTCGAAGACCGTTTATTAAGGTTTTATTTATAGTCTTTTAGCTTCGATATATAGAATGTTAAGCCTTGAGTATATCTTACGTTTCTATCTTCATTTCGCTCATTTCGTAGCTCTAGGATCCTTGCACAAGTTCATTCTAACTTCCTCGAAGCATCGCGCTTCGATTCGGACTTTATTGTGCATGCTAGTTGGTACAAGAACAAGTACTGACCGACTAGATGGTGATCTAGTCGGTCGGCAACTGTTCTTGGACCGACTAGTTTGATTCCTTAATTTCTTGGACTTTACTGTTTACTGTTAGTCGGTCTACGTTGACTCACCGACCGACTAGTTTGTGAACTAGTCGGTCAGTGATGCTTCTTTGACCGACTAGTTGTGACTTAATGTTCATACTAAAATTCTCCTAAGCTACTGTTTATCGTTAGTCGGTCTAAGAACGTTTGATGACCGACTAGTTGACAATCTAGTCGGTCAACTTTTGTTCTTGGACCGACTAAGTCACTTTGTCTTCAGACTAATTCTTTTTGCTCTTAGTCGGTCTACGTTCATTGACTGACCGACTAGTTGTGAAACTAGTCGGTCAGACAGTCTTCTTGGACCGACTAGATTTCTAGGTCTGAATTTCTATCTCTTCTCAGATCTACTCTTAGTCGGTCCATGCTGTTTGACTGACCGACTAGTTGATGAACTAGTCGGTCAGTGATTGTTCTTTGACCGACTAATTCTCACAGATTTCTTTCCGTTGGAGAATGACCTAACTTGTTTTTATGGGACCCTATAAATACGAACCTAGGTCATTTCTATCTAGGTTAGAGCTGCCATTAAGAGATTCATTGAGTTCTAAAGAGATAGCCATTCTCACTCTAATCAAAAGCTCTCTTCCTCACAAGAAACCCATTCTCTCTCATTTCTAGATCTAGAGAGAAGGTTGTTCTTGGTGAGCTCTTCAAGCTATTGCTTGATCCAAGTCTCCAAATCATCCCTAGGCACCGATTGCTGGTCATTTCCTTGGTGCTAGGTCTTGGTGACTTCATCTTCCTCAAATCCTTCATTTCACCATTTGGGTAAGAAAAACTCAAGGTATAGGATTTTGTGGTAAGATTGTTTATTTCATATTAAACTCTTTAATATTGCTTTGTGATTCTCTCGGTTGTGAGAGAAGGTTGTGATCCCGGGTTGTGGGATTCACGTTTGCTATTGCATGTATGATTTGATCTTGTGAAGGTTTTTCACAAGATATTCATAGTGGAAATCTTGAGTTAGGGTTTCTAACTCAAGTATCCGGAAGGGATCCGGGTGGTTGGGACGTAGGATCACCGGGAACAAGTCGGGGAGACTTGGGTGGATCCGAACCCATTAACATCGTTTGTTTGCATTGTTAATTTTGTGTTGTCATTCAATTTAAGCTTCCGCAAATTGATTTGGTAGTTGTTTGCAATTTAATTTGGAATTATACTCCTTATTATTTTAAAGTACTATTCACCCCCCCCCCCTCTAGTACTTGTGCAGTAGCTAGTAGGTCATTACATTTGGTATCAGAGCCAGATACTCAGCTATGTCTGCCAACGACAACAAGACCGTGCCTCCACCTTCCAACTATGACACCTTCAGGAACCGAGAAGGAGCATCTTCGGTGATGGAAGGACATTCCTCTACGAGGCCTCCATTCTTCAACGGTACCAACTATGGGTATTGGAAATGCCGGATGGAAACCTTCCTCCGGAGTGCATCCTTATGGAGGACTACAATGAAGGAATACATCGAACCCAAAGAAGAAGACTTTGAGAAATGGACTACCTCGGAGGTCGCCGCGGAGGTAAGCAATGCCAAGGCAATGAACGCCTTGCAATGCGCTTTGGAGCCCGAGGATTTCAATAAGATATGCACATGTAAGAGTGCATATCAAATTTGGAACTCCCTCCTCATTCTTCATGAAGGGACGAGTAGGGTAAGAGACTCTAAACTCGTAGTCGTAAACAAAGATTACGAAATGTTTCATATGCAACAGGGCGAGAAGATGAAAGAATATTACGCTCGCTTCGTTGACATAATAAACGAGTTAGAGGCCCTCGGCAAGTCCTACACTCAAAAGGAGAAGTGCTCAAAGATTATTGAAGGACTTCCCTCTTCTTGGGAAAAACGTACCTTCGCCATCGAGGAAGGTAATGACATGAACAAATATACCGTAGTTCAACTAATGGGTACTTTGATGTCATACGAGGTACGCAAAGATAGCAAGGTGAAGTTACAAGAAAAGATGAAGTCCTATTTGAACCTAGATGCGCCTAAGAAAAAGGCGATTGCATTCAAGGCGGCTTCATCCACCTCTACCGATGATGAGGACTCGGAAGAAGAAATGGACATGGAATCCATTGCACTCATGGCAAAGAAGTTCAATCGCTTCTTCCGAAAGGGTAACTTCAAACAAAAATCTAAGTTTACTTCTACTAACGCCTCTCCACCTTTGTGCTTTAAATGCAATAAGCCAGGACACATCAAAGCGGATTGTCCTCAAAACAAGCAAAAG
Organism: Scilla litardierei; assembly: GCA_030789695.1. NCBI lineage: Eukaryota > Viridiplantae > Streptophyta > Magnoliopsida > Asparagales > Asparagaceae > Scilla > Scilla litardierei. The sequence continues at coordinate 425,444,107 of CM061142.1, read as the reverse complement.
GAGAAGTGGAAGGCGCCGAAGTTCGACAAGTCAAAGAAGTACAAAAAGGGGTACAAAAAGGGACTTGTCGGAACAACATTCCCCGACTCCGAGGATTCCTCAAGCGGAGAGTCGGACGATGAGCACGTGGAGCAAGCGCACATGTGTTTCATGGCAAGAGAGGAGCACGATCAAGGATCCTCCTCTTCCGATGATAGCGACGACGAAGGCGATGAGGTAACGATGGATGATCTTAGGGATGCTAACTCTCACTTATGGTCTAAATATACAAAATTAGTAAATCGATATACTAAAGTAAAAGATGACCTAGCTAGCATTCAAACCTCGCCTAAGACTATCATCACCAACAACGACACCGTTGTTGAAGAGTTAAGAAATGAGTTTGTCAATCTCAAATCTAAACTTGAACATGTTAGCATTGATGATCCGGAAGAACATAGGATAGCGGATTTAACTTCTCAAAACTCGACTTTGAGTATTGAGAACGAGAATCTTAAATCTCGTGTTTTTGTGCTCACATCGCAAGTATCCAATTTGGATACTTCTATGCGTTCTCTCAAAGAGAAATATGAGAACACATTGGGCCGAATTAACAAATTCAACAAAGGTAAGGACCATTTGGATAAAATCCTAAGTGACTTACTTCCGGCCAATCACCACATTGGTTTGGGGTATACGATGGGATGTCCATCCAAAGTGGCCACTACCTTTGTTAGGCCAACTTCCGGTGACTCTACGAGTGGTAGCAAACACTCTATTGGTAGTTCATCTACCAATGGTGCTTCCACCTCGTCCACACCCTCTTTTGGAAAGAAACCCACTTCGGGTGGACCTCCAAAGAAGGGGCATGCTTATATGTACACCAATACCATGCCACGTAGGAACACACGTCCTACTCCACCATCTCACACATATGATGATTTTTATGCAACACATTCTCGGGCACGTGCACACCATGTGAGACACCCTCACGCACGTGTTCCCACACATGCATATGTTCACCCACCGCATCATATGAATAATTCTCGTCGTGCACCATTCCATCATGTCCCGTATGCCTATCCACAACATGCATCACGTAGAAATCAACGTCGCATGCATGCACCCAATAGGATGATGGCTCCCAAAATTTTCACTATTTGGAGCCCGAAGGACACAAGCATGGATGAAAAACAAGTATATATGAATGCTTATTTTTCAAATGTTGTGCATAGTAGGAATTATGTGGGGAAGTCAAAGTCCAATTGGACTTGGCTTTCAAAGGTCTAACCTTTGAGGACCCAATGACCTTGGGTACCATGATATGAAAGTCTCTATCTTTAGGTACTCAAGGAAAAGAAAAAGAAAAGGAGCAACAAATATAAATTTATCTCCAAAGGGAATTGGATACTCGATAGCGGCTGTTCAAAACACATGACGGGTGACGCTAAATTGCTCTCCGGAGTGGTTCCCATTGCAAATGGAAATCGCGTCGTATTTGGAGGCAATGAGAGCGGAACAATCGTCGGTGTTGGTAAAGTGGGTAACCCTTCTAAACCCTTAATTAGCGATGTTTATCTAGTTGATGGTTTAAATCATAATCTTATTTCAATAAGCCAACTTTGTGACAAAGGTTACAAAGTTAGTTTTGCGAAAGGATTGTGTCATATTTCAAATGATAATAATAAATTATTATTTTCCGGCACACACCATAAAGATATTTATATTTTGGATCTTCCTAAGTCATATGAACAATGTCTCGTTGCCAACACAAGTGAACAACACTTATGGCATCGACGCTTTGGACATGTGAACTTTGGAACACTTTATAAGCTTTCGAAATTAAATTCCATTAAAGGTTTTCCGAAGCTCGTTTTTGAAAAGAAAAGTTTTTGTGATTCTTGTCAACGTGGCAAGCTTCCTAAATCTTCATTTAAACCTAAGAAAAGCATTTCTACGAAACGGCCACTAGAGCTATTACATCTAGATTTATTTGGGCCAACTAGAGTTGCTTCCTTAGGAAATGCAAGGTATGGACTAGTCATCGTTGATGATTATTCAAGATTTACATGGGTATTTTTCTTATGTAATAAAAATGAAGCTTTTGAAAACTTCGCAATATTTGTGAAGAAAGTACAAAATCTCATCGGAACCACCATTGTCACTATTCGTAGTGATCATGGGGGTGAATTTGAGAATGAGTCTTTCTCAAATTTTTGTGATAATCTTGGAATTACTCACACGTTTTCTTTCCCTCGCGCACCTCCTCAAAATGGTGTTGTTGAGAGGAAGAATAGAACGCTTGTGGAGTGTGCTCGCACTATGCTCGAAGATAGTCAACTTGGTTATCAATTTTGGGCGGAAGCGGTACACACCGCTTGCTATGTGTTTAATAGAATACTTTTGAGGCCCGGCACCAAACAAACTTGCTATGAATTGTTGTTTGGTAGATTGCCTCAAGTTAAACATTTTCGTGTTTTCGGCGCAAAATGTTTTATTAAAAACACATATGATAATTTGGACAAGTTTGATCCGAGATCGGATGAGGGGATATTTGTTGGGTATTCCTCACGTAGCAAAGCCTACCGGATATACAACAAAAGATCCTCTACGATCGAGGAATCACTTCATGTCTCTTTTAATGAGAATTTTACTACTTCTAGAATTTCAAATGATAATGATTCTATGGATGTTTTATGTGATTCATTTGAAAATTCTAAGTCTATTGATTCAATTGATTCTATTGAGACTAACCCGACTAATGAAGTTGTTGAGAATGTGCCTAGTGATCAAGGTATTCCCAAGCGGCTTCATACCGTTCGCGACCATCCCCATGAGCAAGTAATTGGCAATATTCATGATAGTGTCAAGACGAGATCTCAAGTCCACCACTTCGCCAATAGTGCCTTTGTCTCATCAATAGAGCCAAAGAATATAGTTGAAGCTTGCGAAGATAGTGCTTGGATCCTTGCCATGGAGGAGGAACTCATTCAATTCGAGAGGAATGAGGTATGGGAGCTTGTTCCTTTGCCATCGAAGAACCACACCGTCATAGGGACAAAGTGGATCTTCAAGAACAAATCCGACGAAAATCAAGTCGTCATCCGGAACAAAGCTCGGTTAGTTGCTCAAGGCTATCGCCAAGAGGAAGGTATCGATTTCGAAGAATCCTTCGCTCCGGTAGCTAGATTAGAATCAATTAGACTTTTATTGTCTTATGCATGCCATAAAAATTTTAAGTTATTTCAAATGGATGTTAAAAGTGCATTTTTAAACGGAGATGTCGTTGAGGAAGTTTACGTTTCTCAACCTCCGGGCTTCATAAATGAAAAATTTTCAAATCATGTTTTTAAACTAAAGAAAGCTCTTTATGGTTTGAGACAAGCTCCTCGAGCTTGGTATGATCGCCTAAAGAATTTTCTTTTGGATTTGAATTTTAAAATGGGCGAAGCCGATTCTACACTTTTTGTTAAGCATATGCGAATAATGATATTTTATTAGTTCAAATTTATGTTGATGATATCATTTTCGGTGCTACTAACTTCACTCTTTGCGAAGAGTTTTCTAATGTTATGAAGGAACAATTTGAGATGAGCCACATGGGCGAACTCAAATATTTCTTAGGTCTCCAAATTCGCCAAATGAACGATGCAATCTTCATCCACCAAACAAAGTATTCGGTGGAGTTGCTTAAGCGATTTGGAATGGAAAGTGCTTCCGGGAAAAAGACTCCAATGAGCACGACTACGCATCTCGACAAGGATACGGGTGGTAAGGATGTAGACATTCGTCTATATCGAGGTATGATAGGTAGCTTACTTTATCTTACCGCAAGTAGGCCCGATATTATGTTTGCCGTATGCATATGTGCTCGTTATCAGTCTCAACCTAAGGAGTCTCACTTAGTAGCGGTAAAGCGTATTTTCCGTTATCTAAGTTACACTTTAGATTTTGGATTACTTTATCCGAAATCTAGCACGTATGAGTTAGTCTCATACAGTGATGCCGATTATGCGGGATGCAAATCCGACAGGAAAAGTACTAGTGGCACTTGCCATTTTCTAGGAAATTCTCTTGTCTCTTGGTTTTCCAAAAAGCAAAATTCCGTATCACTTTCAACCACCGAGGCGGAATATATTGCCGCCGGTGCCGCTTGTGCCCAGGTTCTTTGGATGAGACACACTTTGAAGGATTTTGGTATTCATTGTGATACTAGCCCTATCATGGTGGATAACCAAAGTGCTATCTGTCTTTCAAAGAATCCGGTGCACCATTCCCGATCAAAACACATAGATGTCCGACACCATTTTTTAGATGATCATGTTGCTAAAAAGGACATCATTTTAGTGTACGTTGAAACCCAAAAGCAAATCGCCGATATTTTCACGAAACCCCTGAAGGAGGACTCCTTTGTGCGGTTGCGTCGAGAATTGGGGATTATGGGTGAATCCGAGATATAGGATTCATATTTCATTCAACTATCTTGCATGCTATTCGATTTCGCGATATTTTGTTCATGCTAGATTAATTGAATTTTTGGGAATTTTATGTGATATATTTGAATTTATGATCGAATTCGTATTTGAAAGTCGTATTTAAGATTTCGACGTTTTATGGGGTAATTTAGATGACTAATGGGAGTTTTAAGTTGTTTCATCCAAGTGGTTTGTGAAGAAAAATCAATTATCAAATTTTGAACTCTTCTAGTCGGTCTAAGTTCATTTGTCAACCGACTAGATGCTCATCTAGTCGGTCAGCAAGTGAACTCAGACCGACTAGATCAAGCTCTCATCCATCTCCTTTCATTTTCTTTCGTTAGTCGGTCATAGTACACTCTCCGACCGACTAGATTGAAAACTAGTCGGTCAGTAAGTATACTGCGACCGACTAAATCTTGCCCTAGAAATTCACTGTTTGCCTCTGTTTCGACTTAGTCGGTTCAAGCTCATTGACCGACCGACTAGATCGTGATCTAGTCGGTCAGTGCTTGAACTGTGACCGACTAAGTAGGTTAGGGCATTTGTGTATTTTTGCTTCCAGACCGACTTAAACTCACTTTGGTTCGACTAAATTTTCATTTAGTCGGTTTTCTCTCCAGCTCCAGCCCGATATCTCCCAAACCCCCACTCGAAACCCTTCGACTTCCGGCCATCTCTCCGTCGATCGCCGCCGTCCGCCGCCGTCGACTCCTCCTCCTAGGTAAAACCCCCTCTCCTAGGTGTCGATTTCCTATTCTAGGGTTTGGATTTCAGCTTTTAGGTATTCTAGGGCATTTCATTTCGAATTTCTGAGTTCTAGGGTTTGTGTTAGCTTCTAGGGTTTGTTCTAGGGTATTTGATCTTCGTTATCAGTTGCTTGTGCTCGTCGTGCTATGGCAAAGACGAGAATTCCCATCGCCTCTTCCGGGGCTTCTCCTATGTCTATAGGGCCGTCCAACCCTAGGAATCCATCTAAGCCCAAGCGTCGTGCCAAATCTACCCAAGCTTCCCCCTCTTCGCCTCCTCTGAAGAAGCAAAGGTCGGCGACTCTAAAACCCAGAAAGAATTTGCCTAAAAAGCCCATTCTCCACACACCTGGTACTCCTCCCGATTCCGACACTGAATTTATCCCTGAGGATGAGCCTACCACTAGGGAACCCACTCCTCCACTCCGTCCTAGGACTCGCCAGCCAAAGGGAAAGGGCCCAATGCCAGCGGGGGGTGTTGACATATCGTTGTGTCGCGACGACCCTTTGTGTCTCGCGACCTACAACCGTATTGAACACTGCCCGATGCTATTGGAGCACTACGTCCAGTTTTCATATTTCCTTGGCTTAGCCGATCTCCTCTCCTATAGTGGTCTCCTTGATTATCTCCGATACGACCCCAAGGCCAATCCCAAACCTTATCCTCGCCTTGTGAAATTGTTCTATGCCAATCGTATCCGAGGCCAGTACGATGCCAGCCACTCCATTGAGACTACTGTCTTGGGAACTCCTATAGTTCTCATGGCAGAAATCTTGGGGGAGATTCTTGGTTGTTCGTCGTCCGGTCTCCTTCCTTCGGACATTTCTGTCGATGACATTTCTTCCTTGGATCAGTCAGTTCTTTCAGATATCTTCCAGGTTATCCCCTCCGCATTCATTGGTGTTCCATCGAAATCTTTCAAGCCGAATGCGTGGGTCCTTAACCTGATCTTGAAGTCTTGCCTCCTCCCCAAGTATGGATCATCTTCACTTCCATCCCAGCCGTTCTTGAAATTGATCTACGCTCTTTTCTTGGGATGCGAGATTAATTGGGCTCACGTGATACTCGATAAGATGGACTCTTTCGAGTGTATACGCAAGACCAATAAATCTGCGCATATTCCATACCCTTGTTTGTTGACTCTCGTATTCCGTCATTTCCGAGTCTCTCTCCCTCCTGACGATGAGCGTCCCTTGGGTACTCCTCTGAACGCGACGGCCGTGAAGAAATCTCTAGCGGCGCTTCGTCACGTGCAGAGGTCTACCACATCTGCTTCTCAGGCTTCTCCGTCAGCTGCTGCAGCCCCCTCTCGTCCTGCTACATTGGACGATGTCGTATGCCTTCTTCGTCGGCACGAGTCACGTTTTGGCTCGTACCGAGGAGGTCGTCTGCCGTATGGCTCATCTGATGGGGATTGATCTTCCTCCTTCAGTCTCTGAGGCCGAGGAGATGGACGATGAGGAGATTGACGAGCTTGTCACTTCTTTTGCCCGTGGCGATGAGGCCACTGCTGCTGCTGCTGCTACCACATCTTCTGCTCCTGGAGATGGCACCACTTCCGGTGCTCCAGAGCCTTCTGCACTTCAGTCGTCTGAGCCTCCTGCTGCCCCTGCTGCTGTGCCTGCTGATGTTGAGCCTGTTGCTGTTGCTTCCACACCTACCCCGACGATTCCATCTGTTGAGACACCTCTACTCCCTGCAGAGCCTGAGTCCACTCCGTCGACTGGACCCACGGAGACTGCAGATCCAGCCACTTCCTCGTGATTGTCAGTTTTGAGGACTCTCCACTACACTTCGGATGATATATTTTTTTTGTGAGAGTATTTTGGGTTTGGATGGGGTTTGAGAGTTGTTTTGATGTATTTTTTGAGCTTTCAGGGTTTCAGTGTTGGTTGTTTTGATGCACTTTGGATGATGTTGCTGATGGTTATTTTGTTGTATTTTGATGTTGTCGATGATGTATGATGTATTTCTTGTTGATGATATGTAGCACTTGATGTGATGTACGTCTTATATTGGATATTTTTTTTGGGATGTACTCATGCTGCTTCTATATATATATACCTCGTCGTTCTCTTTATCTTAATTCGTCGTGCACATTTATTATTCGTTCAATGCATATGATGTGTGAATTCGTCGCTCGACGCATGCAAACTTGGTAAAATAGATTTAAATTCTATAATAGTATAGAATTGTTTTCCATGCACAATTTTAACCAAGAATATTGAATATTGAAGAGTATGTTTCATTATTCAAGAAATGAATAATTATTTGGTATTTTTGATGATTTTTTTTTGATTTTTTTTGATAATGGACATTTTGGCACACCTTGATTTGATTTCCACATTTTTCCCTTGGTGTCAATTTGGTCCATCGTCATTGTCTACGACTCCCGATGTTGGATTTTCCATTTCCTAGTTGTTGTCGTTGTATGCCCCCCATTTTTGGGATAATGCCAAAGGGGGAGAGATAATGATAATAAATAGCGCAAATGAAAATTTAACTCATTTTCCAAGAATCTAGTTTGATATGTTAGATTCAGGGGGAGTTAAGATACATATAAGGATTTTCAAAATCCGATATTCCGAAAATTGATTCTCTTTATTTATCTTACTCATCTGATTGATGCAATTCATATATATTCATTTTGGAATTAACGTGTCATCAATGCAGGGGGAGTAAGTATTTTACATTTGAATCATTATTTTGGATTATTATTTATGTTGGTTTGTCATCACCAAAAAGGGGGAGAATGTTGAATATTGGACTCCCCGGATTTGGTTTTGATGATGAGCAAACATAAATAATCCATGAACTAACAATTTGTGAGCGCAGTTTTGGAGATCGTCGCCAAATTCACGAGATCATTCAAAGCGACATTTCAACACTTCCCAAAACTCGTTTTCATGCCTAAAGCTTCGTTGAAGCTCTTGCGCCATTTTGGAAGTTATGAAGATTCAATCGAAGCTCTCGAAGACCGTTTATTAAGGTTTTATTTATAGTCTTTTAGCTTCGATATATAGAATGTTAAGCCTTGAGTATATCTTACGTTTCTATCTTCATTTCGCTCATTTCGTAGCTCTAGGATCCTTGCACAAGTTCATTCTAACTTCCTCGAAGCATCGCGCTTCGATTCGGACTTTATTGTGCATGCTAGTTGGTACAAGAACAAGTACTGACCGACTAGATGGTGATCTAGTCGGTCGGCAACTGTTCTTGGACCGACTAGTTTGATTCCTTAATTTCTTGGACTTTACTGTTTACTGTTAGTCGGTCTACGTTGACTCACCGACCGACTAGTTTGTGAACTAGTCGGTCAGTGATGCTTCTTTGACCGACTAGTTGTGACTTAATGTTCATACTAAAATTCTCCTAAGCTACTGTTTATCGTTAGTCGGTCTAAGAACGTTTGATGACCGACTAGTTGACAATCTAGTCGGTCAACTTTTGTTCTTGGACCGACTAAGTCACTTTGTCTTCAGACTAATTCTTTTTGCTCTTAGTCGGTCTACGTTCATTGACTGACCGACTAGTTGTGAAACTAGTCGGTCAGACAGTCTTCTTGGACCGACTAGATTTCTAGGTCTGAATTTCTATCTCTTCTCAGATCTACTCTTAGTCGGTCCATGCTGTTTGACTGACCGACTAGTTGATGAACTAGTCGGTCAGTGATTGTTCTTTGACCGACTAATTCTCACAGATTTCTTTCCGTTGGAGAATGACCTAACTTGTTTTTATGGGACCCTATAAATACGAACCTAGGTCATTTCTATCTTGGTTAGAGCTGCCATTAAGAGATTCATTGAGTTCTAAAGAGATAGCCATTCTCACTCTAATCAAAAGCTCTCTTCCTCACAAGAAACCCATTCTCTCTCATTTCTAGATCTAGAGAGAAGGTTGTTCTTGGTGAGCTCTTCAAGCTATTGCTTGATCCAAGTCTCCAAATCATCCCTAGGCACCGATTGCTGGTCATTTCCTTGGTGCTAGGTCTTGGTGACTTCATCTTCCTCAAATCCTTCATTTCACCATTTGGGTAAGAAAAACTCAAGGTATAGGATTTTGTGGTAAGATTGTTTATTTCATATTAAACTCTTTAATATTGCTTTGTGATTCTCTCGGTTGTGAGAGAAGGTTGTGATCCCGGGTTGTGGGATTCACGTTTGCTATTGCATGTATGATTTGATCTTGTGAAGGTTTTTTACAAGATATTCATAGTGGAAATCTTGAGTTAGGGTTTCTAACTCAAGTATCCGGAAGGGATCCGGGTGGTTGGGACGTAGGATCACCGGGAACAAGTCGGGGAGACTTGGGTGGATCCGAACCCATTAACATCGTTTGTTTGCACTGTTAATTTTGTGTTGTCATTCAATTTAAGCTTCCGCAAATTGATTTGGTAGTTGTTTGCAATTTAATTTGGAATTATACTCCTTATTATTTTAAAGTACTATTCACCCCCCCCCTCTAGTACTTGTGCAGTAGCTAGTAGGGTATTACAGATGTTACTCCCCCTGAGTATATTCATATAGACTCCCCCTGAATATATGCACATTTCTCCCCTTTGTCATCCACAAAAAGCGGAAAAGAGAATTTGGCAAGCTACGATTTTTTGTAGCAAGACAAATGGGAAAACTGAGGAAATGAGAAAATAACAGATACAGAGTATGAATAAGAGTATATAAGTAACAAAAGGAACTAACATATTTGTAAACAATGAGCAGAGAGTTGAAGTACACGAAATAACTATCACATATGATTAAACAGCCTAGTACATATCAAGCCTAGTACATATCACGCATCTGAAAGACCAACATACACATACCAAACAACCATTTAAACCAACATACATAAACTTCTAAGTACAGAAACAGCCAAGAGATACCTAAAGCCAAAATAACCAACATACTAAGCAACCAAGATAGTACAAAACCAGCGACATAACCAACAGAGATTATAGTGAAAACAACCGGGAATCACAGAAACCAACCAAACAACATACGGTGAGGCAAAGGCACTAGTGAAACAGGGAAATCAACGAGGGTGATAGGATGAGGAGCCCGGGGAGGAGCGACGGGTGCGGGTGCGACTGGAAGGAAGGATATTCTCGGATTCGAGCGAAGAGCGAAGGGAAGATTGTTCAACTTGGATTTGTTCAAGGACGGTAGAGTGATGACGGAGAACTTCGTCATATTTACTCATTTGGATTTGAATGCCAGCGAAGCCGTCAGCGACTTGGGTAGACAGACGATGAAATAGAACAGCATTTGTCTCGCGAGAGGGACTAACGCCATCCTTAGAGGCGTGAACCTTCTTGCCGCAGCGGGATAGGGAAGAGCCGGGAAAAGAGGCTTTGCCGCGAGAGGGAGCAGCCGGAGCAGTAGGGTGCGAAGAGTCATCATCGGAAGCTGCGTTGGTGTCGTCATCGTCGTCGTCGTCGGATGAGGAAGAAGCATCACCGAAAGTCCCATGCTTTGGAGAATGTTCTCATCAATGTGAATGTAACGACCACTTTTCGGTGTACTTTGTTCGTGCACGTGCTTTTGGCCGTGCACGTGTTTATTTTAGACTTCGTTTGTTTGTGAACACTTTCATGTGATATGCCGTTGTGAACGTCTCTGAGAGTAGTAAATTGTGGCACTAATTTGGAACGACGTTTCTCGAGTTGTTTTCCCACAATTTAAACTTATTCGATGAGACGTGGCAATTTTCACTTTTGACGGGAGACGTTTCTATTTTTAGTTTCGTCGTCCGACGTCGAAATTAAGATCCGTCTTCTTAGTTAGCTTCCTTTCGTCATCATGATCACCCCGATATTTATTTTATAATTTTTGGAGTTTATTTGACCTACTTTATATTTTTAACAAGGTTTAAAATATTTTTAAAAGCTAGATTTTAAATTAATTTCGGCCAAGGAAAATTTATTTGAGTTTAAAACGTTTTAAATAATTTTTGAGCCAATTTCCAGCTCATTTAGGCCGCACCCTAGCCTTGGGTGAGTTGGATATGGGGAGATTTGAATTTTAAATTATTTTAAACTCCTAATCACATTAGGATTAGCCCTAGACCTAGTCAACCCATCTACACTATATAAACAACCTTTAGGAAGACCTATTTTCGCAAGAAAATAACCCTAGCCGCTTCCAAACCCAAATTTGACGTTGCGACGAATCGTCGCAACGTTGCGACGAACTTTCCCCGCACCGACCGAGGAAGCAGCCGCATTTTCCCCGCTCCGACCGAAGGAAACCCCCGCACCAAGCTCCGTCCGCACCGCTGCACAGCCGCCGCATCGCAACCCCGCACCAAGCAGTGTCCGACCGAGAGATTCCCTCTGTCAGACCGAAGCCCCCGCCCGCATCACGCCCGCTCTGCACCCCGCTCTGTCGCCCGCACCGTTCGCCCGCTCCGCTCCGTGTCTGACCGAGCCGCATCTCCGCACCGACCGAAGCCCGCAACGTTGCAACGGTTGCAACATTGCAGCGCTCCGTTCCCCTGCATCCAAGGCGCCCGACCGACCGCTCCCTCCGCATCGACCGAGAGCACCAAGGCCCGCAGCTGCACAAGCCCGTTCCCCCGCACCGACCGAGCCAAGCCCCCGCATTTGGCTGTGTCCGACCGAGAGCAAACGTCGCAACCCTGCACCCGTCGCACCACTTGCCATCGTGGGCCCCCCAAGTTCTCCAGAGGTATTGTGGGTCCCCTATTGGTCCCTAGGACTACTGTGGGCCCCACCTAGGTGCTTTCTCTCCGACGATTTGCCGCGTACGATGTTGCGACACGTCGTAGCCCGTCGTCGCACGTGCTAGCTTTGGAATCTGGAATCGTCGCCCCGGTTGCTGCTCTGAACTTTCCAGCGAGGAATCTATATTGGAATCAGGACTTGGAGCGCGTTCTTTTATTCCAACCCCTGGCGTCGCTACCCGACGCCAGTGTAGCTTTCGCGTCGTGTTGAGGTAACGCTTTACACCACTAGGACCCCCAACCCAATTGCATGCTAATCAAGACTAAAATCAGTATTTTTAAAGTATTTTAAATGTTTTAAATTCACTAATCAAGATTAATAATATGGACTTTAGGCCGGTGGACTTCTGCACGTAGGATAATGGTGATTTTGGACTCGTTGGACGGTGTGCTCAGACGTCGTACTTGGAGGCAAGTGAAACTTGCCAACTCTTGTGTAGGGCCATGTTTTTAGGCCACTCCCTTGTTTTTAGCGTAAAAGAGACTAGTCAGTGAAATGATAGATGGCTAGACGCCTACTTGATCTAGTTTGACAACGAAACTAGATCCGTCGCCTAAATTGATCTAGCTTGACAACGAAGCTAGATCCAACTCTTTAACTTATTGATCATGCATAATAAACTGCCATGTTTACTTTCTTTACTTGTACGTCTTACTACTTGCCATGTCATGTCATCCATGCATTGAATGTCGCATTCGTAGCACACGCTACAAATATTTGTACTTGTACTTCCTTGTCCGGCTAGGTGCACCCCTACGCCATACTTATTAAAAACACTTCCTGGCTCGTGATCCAGAAGCGGGCCTCATGTATTGGTCAAAAGCCAATGCCCGATACACGTGGAGGGGTAGGGATAAACGATCACCTGAGCTTAGGAGTGGCCCGATCAGCCACTCTAGCCAGAAGGCGGAATCTCTGTGCACGAGGTGCTTACTTTACTTGTCTTGCACTAGTGAGTGTTACTTGTATAACTTGTCATCCATGCCATGTTTAAATGCCATACTCGTACTTTACTTTACTTTACTTGTTGCACTCATACTTTAAACTGCCATGTCATTGCATCATGCTAGAACTGCTAGGTTGCTTTACCTACTTTCAGTTTCCTTGCACAAGTCTCTTGTAGACTTGCTGACATGTGCCCCTTGCTCTTTTGGGTGTCACATGTTAGACCCTGAGCCAAAGACCGTTGCTGAGTACGTGATGTTTTGCTGACGATGAGCCTGAGTCCATCTGCCCAGGAGGAGTTTTGTGGACATCGGTGACCTTTCTTGGTGACTTTGCTGAGTTTTCTTTTGTTTTAGGTTTTGTTGTTAGTTGTCGGTGCGTGGCACCTATACTTTGTACGTTGTACTTTTGTTGGCCATGTTTGGGCCTTTAGACTCTCTTTCTTTTTAGCCTGGTGGCTTTTTCTATGATGTTGAAACTTATTTTATGGATATTCTGAGATATCTCTTTTGTCTCATTTCATTATTATTATCTGTGTTTCGTTCGTGTTGCAAGGACCTGCAGTTTTAAAGTTGATTGACGCTTATCAGACTTGCCTTGCCTCCATATTTTTGGGAAGCGGGGCCTTCTCACGCTTTGCCTGAGCGGACCTTCTCACGCTTTGCCTCCATATTTTTGGGAAGCGGGGCGTGACAGTGAACATCATGCTGAAGCAGAAGTTCACCATCGGTTGGAACACAAAACGCGCGGAGGATCAGTGTGATGAGACACGGCAAATAGAAGTGAGTGGTAACCAGCTTCATTAGAGTGCGAAGAAACAGGTGGCCCCAGTGAATTGGAAAACCGCCCATGATGGCATAAAGGCAATGTTGATGAGCGTTGCTCAAGTAGTTCACAGAGCCGGCTTTTGGCATCAATTTGTGAATGATGATTTTGTGAATGATGCGAGCCTCAGGTTGAAGTCTGGCCACAGACATATGGGGGGTCATTTTTGGGGCGAGGCGAGAGAGGATAACGGCATCGTCCATTGCAAATGAAAGGAGACCAAGATTGTTTGGAGGCCGGTTGATAATTGCCGCAAGCTTGGTGCTATCAACCGTGAAACAGACGCCCCAAACCATGGTTGAGAAGAACTTCTGGCCACGGTGAACAGCAGTCTCGAGGTAGGCATTAAACTCCCGCACAAGGGTGGGATAATATGGGACTTTGTTGGCGATCGACCAAATCTGATGAAGCCCGACCACTGCGAGGAGTTGTTTGACATGCATCATTGTTGGCGTGCCATAGTCCAAGAATCTCTCAGGATGAAAACGGGTTGGTTCGAAGCCAATATAGCGATCCTTAGCGGCTGCCGAACGAAAACGGTCGGTGGGGAAGGAAAGGTTGGGTCGGCCATGGGTAATCGGAGAGAAGAAATGATAGGGAAGGAAGAAAGAGAAACAGAGAATGTGAAAGAAAAAGGAGAAGAGAAACGAAATAAATAGAGAGAAAAGAAAACCATGCGGTTGCCATGATAGGAAGTGGGAGCAGTTTCAAAAACGGAAAGAAGTTGGAACAACCGAATAAAAATTGAACAGGTGAGAAGAGGAAGAAAAGCATGTTGCGGTTTTGAAAAACTGTTTGCAGTGAAAAGCCAGAAACCGAATAAAAATTTGAAGAGATGCATCAACTGAACTTGTCGGCATACAAAGAAGGAATAAAATAATAATAAACTTTAAGATGGGAGATGTGGTCCCTAGGTGTATGGGAAATTGAAGTGTAAATTGGTCAAAGTGATTTCCAATGCAAAAGAAATGGCAGGCCGAAATGAAAGGAGTGGTTGGGTCTTGGAACAAAGGACAAAAAAATAAAAAGGAGTTGTCATTCCAAGATATGAGAACCAATGAAGAGGTAAGAGAGAAAAAAAATAAAATTTGTGTTGTCAGTGCTTTGTCCAAACGAATGCCAAAAGAGAGTAAGTGTTGAGACATGCTTTAACTCAAATTGGTGTTGTCAGAATGTATCTCAAGAGATATCCCAATAAGAATAATAAAAAAGTAAGAAGATAGACCAAATGAATTAAAAATGTTGAGTGCATGGTCCAAGACAAAAAATTGTTGACCGGGAATAAAAGTTCTCAAGAAGTCTACAGGGTATGAGTTTCTTCACTCTATCCAATGAGAACCTGATTTAATTATGTATTATTGTGATAAATCACACATTGGTTACTTATTATATTCATTCTTCATGTGAGCCTTTACGAAATACAGATGGGAAAAAATGTCAGTACGGTGTCCAACGTGAAAAGCAGGGGAGATTGAAAAAAGACAAAAGAGAAGTATCCATGTGGCAGTAGAGAGAACACAGAGAGCAACAGGAATCAAAAAGATAGAGACAAAGTGGAAGAGAACGGGTAAGAATTTTGATACGAAATTTGATTTTGAGAATAAAATATATGAGAAGTGTTAAAAAAATCCAAATTCCAGGGATCAAATTAGGTACAAAACGGAGAACAGAAAAAAATTTTGAAAATTGGCATGCTACGAAATTTGGTAGCCTGCCAAAAATAAATAGTAACCAAAAAATTATAGAAAAATTCACAAAAATAAAAAATAAATGAATATACTCATAAATCAAATTCTGATGCACTAATAATGCCCAGATTTCTTCTAAGCTTGAGAAAAGTTTCTTCCTTCAAAGGCTTAGTCAAAATATCGGCAACTTGATGTTCAGTAGAAATAAATTTTAAAATAATATCACCTTTCTGAACATGATCATCTAAAAAATGATGACGTACATCAATATGTTTAGTGCGTGAATGATGAACTGGATTTTTAGATAAATTAATAGCACTGGTATTATCACACATAATAGGACATGTGGAACAATTAATACCATAGTCTGAAATAGTTTGTTTCATCCATAAAATTTGAGCACATGCTAAACCGGCGGCAATATATTCTGCCTCGTTTGAAGATAATGAAACAGAGTTTTGCTTTTTGCTAAACCAGGAAACTAATGCATGTCCTAAAAAGTGACATGTACCACTAGTACTTTTACGATCTAATTTGCAACCAGCAAAATCTGCATCACTATATGATAATAAATCAAATGTGTTTGTTTTAGGATAAAATAAACCAAAATCAGAAGTATATTTAACATATCGAATAATCCGTTTTACGGCAGTTAAATGTGAAAACTTATGATCTGCCTGAAAACGTGCACATAAACATACGGAAAACATAATGTCTGGTCTACTTGCAGTTAGATAAAGTAAGGAGCCAATCATACCTCTGTATAGACGTTGATCAACACTCTTACCATTTAAATCTTCGTCGAGGGAAGTAGATGTACTCATCGGTGTACGTTTTTCTGCAGAACTTTCTAAACCAAAGCGTTTGATGAGTTCTTTAGAGTACTTGCTTTGGTGGATGAATATTCCTTCCTTCATTTGTTTGATTTGAAGACAGAGGAAGTAATTTAGTTCACCCATGTGACTCATCTCAAATTCTTTCTGCATAATTTTAGAAAAATCTTGACAAAGAGATTCGTTAGTAGAACCAAAAATAATATCATCAACGTATATTTGAATAAATAGGGTGGAATCTATTTTACCAATTGAATATCCTGAATTTAAAAGATAGCTTTTAAGTCTTTCATACCAAGCACGAGGTGCTTGTTTGAAACCATATAAAGCCTTTTTCAATTTAAAAACATGATTTTCTAAATTTTCATGAACAAAACCAGGAGGTTGTTCTACATAAACTTCTTCTTTAAGAAAACCATTTAGAAAAGCGCTTTTGACATCCATTTGAAATAATTTAAAATCTTTAAAACTTGCAAATGATAATAACATTCTAATAGACTCAAGACGTGCAACTGGTGCATAAGTTTCATCATAATCAATACCTTCTTCTTGATTATAACCTTGTGCAACCAATCGTGCCTTGTTTCTAATTACCTGACCAGATTCATCCAATTTATTTTTGAATACCCACTTGGTACCAATAATTGAATGATCTGATGGTCTAGGAACTAATTCCCAAACATCATTCCGTTGTAATTGGTTGAGTTCTTCCTGCATAGCCATAATCCATGAACTGTCTTCACATGCATCTTTGATTTTCTTTGGTTCAATGTTTGAGAGAAATGCACAATGTGCCATTTCCTCTATTTGTGTCATGACCCGCTTCCTTAAAATGGAGGCGAGTAGTGAAAAGGTCCGCACGAGAGTGGAGCCGTGAAGCCCCAAACCCGATAAGCGTCAATAAAACATAAGCAGGTCCCTGTAACCACAACGGAACAACAATAATGACACGAGGAGAGACTGAAATAAAATCTCATATCTCACAAATTGTCCAACATGAAAATAAGTTCAACATCCAGAAAAGCCACCAGGCTAAAAGAAAGAGTCTAAAGGCCCAAAACAAGGCCAACAAAAGCAACATCGCAACAAAGTATAGGTGCCACGCACCGACAACAAAACAGCAGTCTAAACAAAGAGGGAAACACAACGAAGACACTAGGACTGGTCCCCAGTGTCCATGTACTCCCCGTCAAACACAAGCTCGGTTTCGGCGTCAGCAAACACCTCGTCCTCAACAAGGTACTCAGGCTCGGGATCTAACATGTGTCACCCAAAAGAGTAAAGGGGCACATGTCAGCAAGTCTAAAAGACTTGGGCAAGGAAACTGAAAGTAAGGCAACTAGCAACCTAGCAGTTATAATATGCATGACATGGCAGTTATAACATGAGTGCACAAGCAAGACATGGTGAACAATAAGTACAAGAGAACAATTTCGGGACAAGACAAGAGTAGCCAAGCTACTAACAATCTCAATCAATTCACTATTCACGTTTCAAGTTGTTTGTAGATGTTTACGCCTTACAGCTGAATGGTTTGACATTCACGCTGATTGGCCGCTTAACAACTACCCCAAACCCAGAGTTTACGCCTTACCACTGCAGTTGCTGATCGGGCAGACTCCCAGTTGATTGGCCGCTTAACTCTTACCCCCAATACCCACAAGTAATCGAGCCAGGGTCCCCGCACACGAGCTCAGTAAATGAGCCGGGGTTGCCCCGCACAGGAGCTCGCATTCTAGTTCACGATTCATAAACAATTGGCGTAGGGGTGCACCTAGCCGGAAACAAGCATTTCGGGCATTGGCTATCAACCAACACATGGCCCGCTTCTGGAACACGAGCCAGGAACACAAACATTGTAGCGAAGCTACGCATTCACGGAAACACTTTAAGAATGCAATGACATGACAATTAATTTGCGTACCGTTAATAGAAATTAAACATGACATGGTAATTGTGCAACATGATATATGTCGGAACTAGCTTCGTTGTCAAGCAAGTTCCCCAATTTGCGCCTAGGCGAGTATCATTTCGTCGCCTAGCCTCTTTTACGCCTACAACAAGCAAAATGGCCCAAAACATGGTCTAAACCCTAAGTGGCAAGTTTCACTTGCCTAGCACCGGGGATGACGATCACGAAGGTTCGTCTCGCGGATGCTAATCTATGGGGAAGTCACTGTTATGGGGAAACAATCAACAAAACAACATTCGTTCATTAGGGTTTCATAAAAATACAAATAGGTTATGAAAACATCAAGAGATCGATTTCTTACCGAGAGGAGGCGGAAGAAACACTCCGGAGAACCTAGGGACCAGATCTGGAAACGAATGGAGAAGTTTGGAGAACTAGGGTTTTTGGGGGATTTTGGGGATTTGATGAGATTTTGGGGAAGATGAGGGGTAGAATGTGTTGAGGGATGGTTTGGATGATGGAGGATGAGCTTGGAATGGAGGAATAAGGGTTTGGGGAAGATGGGGGCTCAATGGGGGAGAAACTAGGGTTTTGGGTCGAGTGGAGGAAGAAGAAAACGTTTGAGAGGGGTTTAAATAGGATGGGCTAGCGGCTGCCCAGAAATTAGGGTTTTAACACAAATTAGTCGGTCAAAGAGCAACCACTGACCGACTAGTTTGGCAACTAGTCGGTCGGTCGACCAACGCAGACCGACTAAGTGTAAACAGTAACTTCTGAACGAAAATAGGATTTGGATTTAGTCGGTCGATGAACAACTACTGACCGACTAGTTTGACAACTAGTCGGTCGAAAGATGAACTTAGACCGACTAAGAATGAACAGTACAGATACTAAAATTTAGATGATGTGTTAGTCGGTTAAAGAAGCATTACCGACCGACTAGTTTGCAACCTAGTCGGTCAACCAATGTTCTTAGACCGACTAACGATAAACAGTAACTCTTGAGAAATTTAGAAAGCCAACTAGTCGGTCCAAGAAGGATTGCCGACCGACTTGATCGTCATCTAGTCGGTCGGTGCCCCTTCTTACACCGGCTAATAAGCACCAAAAGTTCCGATACGGAGCGCGGAGCTCCGGGATCGATTCCTAAGACTCCTAGGCTTGATCTAACAGTAAGATACGACCGTTATGAAGCCCGTCACGAATGACATACTTCGAAATCGACGATCCTAAGGAAAGAAACGAGAAAACACGACGAAACGATCGAAAATGAAAGTCACGGAGACGAAAACCACACATGAGGAGACAATCCACCAAAACATATATTATAATATAATAAATCCAGATACAAGGAAACCAGTCGTTACAATTTGGCGACGAGTTCTCACTCCATCCGTAATATCTCCAATGATTAATTCTGATAGATGATTTGGAACTTGTGCAAATGCCTTAGGAAGATCTGCATTATCTAAAATAGACTCAACAGAAGGTTTAGTAGCATCAATTTCATCAAGTTTCATATTATCTAAAGAATTAGAAAAGGGTAATATGTTCTCTTCATCAACAATGATGGGAAAATTAGATGAGGGATTCTCATCAAATGTGACATGAAGTGATTCTTCAACTGTTGCAGTTCTTTTGTTATATACTCTGTAGGCCTTGCTACGTGTTGAGTATCCAACAAAAATACCTTCATCAGATTTAGAATCAAATTTGTCAAGTGCATCTTTAGTATTAAGAATGAAACATTTACATCCAAACACTTTAAAATATGATACACGTGGAATGCGATTAAAGAATAATTCAAAACATGTTTTATTAAGCAATGGCCTAATAAGAACTTTATTCATAATGTAACAAGCAGTTGCGACAGCTTCTGCCCAAAAATATTTTGGTAATTTACTATCACAAAGCATTGTTCTTGCACATTCTTGTAAAGTTCTATTTTTCCTTTCTACTACTCCATTCTGTGGAGGAGCACGGGGAAAAGAGAAATTGTGAGTAATGCCATTTTCATTACAAAATTTGGTTCAATAAAAAAAGTACCGTTAGAGAAATTAAACGTGACCGGCAAATGCATGACATGACATGACAAAAATGCAGTTCTAGCTTCGTTGTCAAGCTAGAACTTGAAATTGCGCCTAGACCGCTATCATTTCACGGTCTGGTCTCTTTCACACTAAAAGCAAGGAAATGGCCTAAAGCATGGCCTAAAACAGGGTTGGCAAGTTTCACTTGCCTGGTACCAAGGTTGTTGATCGACGAGCCTCAAATCGCTATTCTACGGGGATAGGTCACTGTTATGGCAAAACAGAAAATCAGATCTAATCCGGATTTGTATTGGAATCCTACAACGTCTAGTAATCCATTTTTATTAGGTTTTCTAAATTATAGTGTGGGTTATGGGATGATTAAAGGTAGATCACTAACCATATATGAAGCGGAAGAAACGATGATCAAAGACGCCTACGAATCTGCAGGTAGGAGAAGATCTCGATGTATCTGGATTGCCGTCGCCAAATCGGATCTAGCATGGTAACGGAAGAAGCGATCCCGGGAGAACTACGGCCGAAGAGATCTCCTGACGGCTGAGATATAACGGATCGGAGATGGGTGAAAACGGGAGCAAAAAGGAGAATTGGGGGTTTTGGGGTCGGCCGGCGGCTTACCTGGATGGTTGCCGGCGCAATGGGGGTGAGAGAGAGCACGGGAGGAGGAGGAAGGGTAGGAGGAAGATTGGGGGATGATTGGAGAAGAAATGTCGGCTAGAAGATATGAAGGAAAAATAGAAAAGATCGAGGGTTAAATAAAGAAAGGGTGCGGTGGCTGCAACTTAACCTAGGATTTCTGAGACAACTAGTCGGTCAGTGAAGAGTGGTCGACCGACTAGTTTGGGAACTAGTCGGTCGGTTGTCCAACTGTGACCGACTAAAAGGCAACAGTGAACAGGGTCGATACAGGGTAGACAGATTTAGTCGGTCTGAGAAGAAACTCTAACCGACTAGTTTCTTAACTAGTCGGTCGATGGTTGTGGTCGGTCCTGAGTATACACCCAAAGAACGGTTGTAGTTTTACCGCAAGCGCACGGTGTAGCGGCGAGCGGGATATCGAACACAGGGAGGACGAATGACCGTGCTTGCTCCTAATCAACCTGGCTATTTAATAATAGAGAAAATTGCCTTGGGCGATCCTATCACAATCGTCAGACAAATGTGCGAAATATCAAATCAAATAAAGAACGTCTAGGGAATGGGGAATTCCCGCTACTCACCGTATTTCATAAATGTGGTTCGTCGGTATCAAAATTGCTAGAATGAGAATTCGGATGAACTAGTTGCAACTAAATGTGGAACCAAGCTCACGCTCTCGCGCTGTTGCCGGTCTATAGCTATCCTAGGTTTGGGTCCAATCTCTTGCAAACCCTAGCCTAGGAAAGCTAGCATTAGGATCAACATCATCGTCCAATTGCGCACCGAGCCCAATCTCTTGCAAACTCAGTCCACAATCTAAATTAGGATAGTTCCTACCCGTCCAATCTCTTGCAAACAGGTATTGGCATGGAATTGCAATCGGAAATCCTGGTATCGGTCCAATCTCTTGCAAACCGATACTTCGAAAATCCGACTCCAACCCAATTCGGATTTCTAGGGCTTCCTATCAAATTGGGATCCAATCTCTTGCAAATCCCAATCGATATGAATTCCTAGCTATCCGTAGTAAATTGATCCCAATCTAATCCCTAATAACAATTCTAGCACAATTTCTACCAATTCATCACAAATAGGAAATAGGGCTTGTAGGGTTCATCCCCACGCCCCAAGACGTGGAGACTACTCACAAATCATAGCAATAGCACAAAAATAATCAATGAAATAAGCAATAGAATTCATCACAAATATTGAGATAAACAATAAAAATAGAATTTTTAGGGAAGAGAGATGCAAACCAATGGAGTTCTTCAATTAATCCAACAAAAATCCAAGTTTTTCCTCTTCTCCAATCACAATAATAAAGCTAAAAAGTAATCTAAAAACTGCAAAAAATCTAAGAGAGAGCTCTCCAAAACTAGGGTAAAAACAGGGCTTAAATAGCCCCAAAAATCGTCCAAAAATCGTGACCAAAATACCCCTGCACAGCCTGTTTTCCGCAGTTTTCGCTACAGGCAGCGCATCGCACTCGGCCGAGTGACAAAAGTCGCTCGGCCGAGTGAAAACCCTGCTATTTTCCACTAAGTCGGGACTTTCAGGGGTCTTCAGTTCAGGGGCGGCTCGGCCGAGTGAGTTGTCGTCACTCGGCCGATGGCTTCACTGCACTCGGGCGGACGGGATTTACCACTCGGCTGAGTGGGTCTTCTGAAGCTCAGGCAGCCGAAAAACAGTAACTTCGATGTTTTGGAAGGGCTTCGTCTGGGCGCCACTCGGGCGGACGCGATATCGTCACTCGGCCGATGTGGTCTTCGGTGCTCGGCCGAGTGCACAGGTAACTCGTGTCTGAACTGGTCGGCTGAGCAGTGTCTCGCTGGTCGGCCGAGCGGCTCCTCCACTCGGCCGAGTGGGACACAAAAAATGCCCAATCTGATTGTTTTGGCCTCCTCGTCGCTCCTGCGACGTCCATTCTTCTTCCGCTCCTCTCCAACAGCAAAATACCCCTCGGGGAGGTCGTCGGTGACCGTCTAGAGTAAGCGCATCTCGAGATCACTCCAAATCGCGCCAAATCACCTGAAATGTGACAAAAACAACAAATCATGAAAAGCATCGCACTATCGTCGATATATCGTGAAAAACATGATTTGGGCGATCTAAATGGCATGCAAACATGCGGAAAAAAGGTGTAAAATAAGGAGTGATCAGGTTGTTCTTTGACCGACTAACTGTAAACAGTAACTCGGCTGTCAGAAAGAACTCAGAATTAGTCGGTCTAAGAACAAGTTCTAACCGACTAGTTTCACAACTAGTCGGTCGATGGATGTACTTAGACCGACTAAGTGGAAACAGTAACTCAGCTGAAATAATCAAGATGAACTAGTCGGATCCTGAAGAGTTGTCGACCGACTAGATTGCAATCTAGTCGGTTGGTTCTCCTTCTTGAACCAACTAAGATGCACGAAAAGTCTCGAACTGAAGCGTGAAGCTTCGGGAAGATTCCTATGGCTTTTAAGATCAACTTAGCTCTAAGATATGGACGCTATGAAGCTCATCGTAAAAATACTTACTCCAAGCCCATCATGATATGCGACGGAAGGTAAAAAATCGGAAAGAACTAAAGGAAAACGTCCAATGGGTGAAAAACACACAAGGGAGGGAAAAACCAGAATATATATATAATAGTCAAAACACTGACAAATACCAGTCGTTACAATTGTAAAATAGACAGGCGACTGTATATCCTTCATCAGTCGACTGCTGCAGAGGATGGAAGTAAAACAGATAGAGATGCAATTTTCGCACTTACGCCTTTCAGACGACTGTTGACCATTTCATAGGCGACTGTAAATATACAGGCAACTGTAAATACATCATCAGTCGACTGTCTTGCAAATTGGGATGAAACCCAGAAAATGCAAGATGCGCTCAGACGACTGTTGAGCAATTCACATGAGACTGTAGAAACACATGCGACTGTAAATTGAACATCAGTCGACTGATGCGAAAAGCTCAAGTAGAGTCAATAAAAAATTGACTTGAGCAGTGCACCACAGTCGATTGTAGAAGGCTCGACAGACGACTGGAAATCACCTAGTCGACTGTAAAACCGTCAGCAGGCGACTGTTGGAGAGCCAGAGACTCCAAATGAGTCTTTGGGCTAGATGAACCTATAGGGTTGGATTCTATGATAATCCTAAGGCTCCTAAGATGGTGAAATGCATATGCATGAGAGTATGACCATCTATCAAGGCATTACAATAATCCTAGACTCAAAAAGAGAAATGCAAGTAATTGAAATTACTTGGATTACATATTGCATCTCCTAGAGCCTAAGTATTCAAGCTCACGATACCTTGATGCTCCTCATCATCTCCAAGCTTTGGTACTCCTTGATGAGCTTCCCTTCATCAAGCTCCAAGCTTTGGCAATGCTCCTCTAGATGTCCATTCATCATCATGCACCAAGCTTTGGCTTCATTAGATGATCTTCGTGATTTCATCCAAGCTTGAGCACACCATTACTCTTGGAGGTCTTTAAGATGTTCCTTAAAATATCCTCCAAGAATTATGCTTTGTCTCATCAACATACAATCATTAAGATAAACTGAGACTAAAACATAAGAGTGATTAGCACACTAACATAATGTATTGATCATCATCAAAACAACGTTAGTCTTGAACCCAAGAACTAACAATCTCCCCCTTTTTGATTATGACAATCTATTATGTCAAAATATAATAAACATTGAAATAAACAATGTGTGCTAACAAACTCCCCCAATCAATATGCAAATGTGCAAAAATATAAACATATAAAGCACAAATCATATTGATAGTTATTATGCAAAAACATACCAATTGATAATAATGCATAAACAAGCATAAGGTATATTTTTACATAACCTATTTCTCTCCCACATTGTCATATCAAAAAGATGGGTAATAGCCAAATAGAAAAACCAAGGGTAATAGAAATAAACATCACATATGCACAAACATAATGTGAATGACATACAATGTGACATATGAATGGAAAAATAATGCTAGCAAGCAAAAATTCCATACTCCCTCATAATCATACAAAACAAGCAAATATGGGAGTAATGGACACACTCACACAAATGTGGGTACAAAATGTAAACATACAAGCATGGTACCCAAGCAACGAATAACAATGTAAGTGAGCTAGCAAGTTGGAAACCAAACAAAAGTGGAGTTTGGTTTCCGTATATAGTCATATGAAAATATAACATTACACACATATGAATCTATATACGAATTCATATCAAGCCTAGAAACATTCTTAGGAATCTACAAAGAAAGTGATTTGGGATTCTTAAGAAGAGGTTTGGTTAATGCATGAGTAGGAGGTGAGGGTGCATGCTTATGAGGTGGAACATAAACATTGGCGTGCCCTGTGTGTGAAACATGAGATCTATCATTAGACGCATTCACACAAGCAATTCTACCATGCATAGGAACAGGTGAAGCATGCAAAGGTTTAGCATCAATTTTAGCATGCAAGCAAAGTAAGTTATTCATATGGGTAGATGTATCATGCATATGAACATATGAAGAAGCTTCACACCAATAGGTTTTTGAATAGACTTATTATGCAATGAGGTGTACATATATGCATGATTTCTCTTTGGCTTAGAAATAATAGTTGATTTTCGACCAAAAGAGCTGGATGTGACTTTCTCATTAGAATGCTCCCCATAAAATTTATTTGGGTGCTCTAAGAGAAGAGCTTGGTTTGTTCACCTTCAATGAAGAGGATCCCAAAACCGTGTCCTTACTCAATTTGAACTTTTCAATTTGAGTAGACAATAGCTCACATTTCTTCAGAAGTGAAGAAATGTTGTCATCCCTATTGGATAGACATGAGCTAAGCTCACAACATTTTGACTTGAGAGCCAATGTCTCATATCTCAAAATGTTGTAATCACTATCCGAGTGCATCTTCTCCATTTGGAGCTTGATAGAAGCATTCTCATCACTCAAGGCACTCAATTGAGAAAGAAGAGTATCTTTCTTGGTATGCAAAGAATTAAGTTCAACATTATGTGATGCATACAGACTCTCTTTCACAGATTTGTGAAAATCACGGTCAAACTCAATACGAGCTTTAAGAGAGTCATTCTCTTTGCTCAACATGCACACATGAGAATCAAGAGCAATCTTTTCTTGATTCAATGCAATGGTTTTTGTATCATCACGATGTTTGGATGATAAAGAAGTGTGTGTGCGAGCATCTCTCTCAAGCTTGTTATTATTCGCATTGAGAGAGTTCATAAACAACGCATTTTCATTTTCAATAAAATTAGCGCGTTGAACGAGAGAGTTATGAGATACCTCATTACCAACGATGCTCTCATCATCACACGATTCCTCTCCACCATACTTTTCATCAAGATATTCCCATATCTCATGCGCCGTCTCTAAATCACATAATTTCTTTGCAATTTTCGTAGAGAAGGCATTCTGCAACGCATTCCAAACTTGAGTATCCGAGGTAATATACCCTGACTACTTATGCACCTCGAGCCAGTGGAACATGTTCTTCCTCCATATTGAGAAGTATTTGCCTTTGAAGACGGGAGGAAGGGAGAGGGGTTGTTGAGACTTAGAAGTCATGCTTGCAAAAGCCACCAAACCAAGGCTCTGATACCAACTGTAATGGACCCTGCGGGGCTACACACACACACACACACAAGAGGGGGGGTGAATAGTGTAATGGCAAGCAAAGTGCTTAATTAAAATTTACTAAAATTAAAGCACAATAAGCGGCAGAAATTAACAGAGTGATCAACAACAACAAACGCAAATACAATGATTTTACCTTGGTTCCCCAAAACTTGGGTATGTCCAGCCACACCAGTATTCACTATAATTTCTACACAGAGAAGTGAATACAAATCCCACAAAGAGATACCTCACACAGAGGATTTAGGATTCCCACAAAGAGATATCCTTACTCTCACACAGAGAGACCTCACACAGAGGATTTTGATCTTTCACGCAGAAAGAACCAAACTCTCACAAAGAGAGTAACTCTCACAAAGAGAGTATCTAATTCCCACAAAGAGAAATAGGGTTTTGAACAAAAAACAAAACGAAACAACACTTACCTATGCCTTGATATGATCTTACCAATATGAAGAAGAAGGCATGCAAGTGAAACTCAAGTGCTTGAGATGAAGCTTTGATTGCACGTGATGATTTTTCTTTCTTCTAGGAATAAATCCTAAAACTTCTCACTTGAGTGTATGAAAATGAAGAGAAGAAATATGATCTCCAAGAAAGTAATGAGAATTAGATCCCTTGGAGAATTTTCCTATGCGCAAGCTTCAATGCATGAAGAGGAATGTGCTCATGAGAGGGAAATGGGAGAGATTAGGAGTGGCTATTGATTCTCAAAGATATTCAATACCAACCAAGAGTTCTAAATGAACTAACCCAACTCCTATATATAGGAAGCCAATAAGAGCCCATAAAACCAGCCAAAAACCCAAAGGGAAGAAATCTGCAACGGCTAGATTTTGGCAGTTTACGGCACGGACAGTCGACTGATGACCAAATGACAATCGACTGTTCAACGGCTAGAAAAATCCCAACGGCTATAATCAGAGCCAGTACAGTCGACTGTAGAAGACTACACAGTCGACTGTAAAACAGACAGTCGACTGTATATCCTTCATCAGGCGACTGCTGCAGGGGATGGGGAAAACACAGAGTTGCACTCTTTCTCCCAATATGCATATAGGCGACTGATGACCAAAGTGCAGTTGATTGTAAAATAGACAGGCGACTGTATATCCTTCATCAGTCGACTGCTGCAGAGGATGGAAGTAAAACAGAGAGAGATGCAATTTTTGTACTTACGCCTTTCAGACGACTGTTGACCATTTTACAGGCGACTGTAAATATACAGGCGACTGTAAATACATCATCAGTCGACTGTCTTGCAAATTGGGATGAAGCCCAGAAAATGCAAGATGCGCTCAGACGACTGTTGAGCAATTCACACGAGACTGTAGAAACACATGCGACTGTAAATTGAACATCAGTCGACTGATGCAAAAAGCTCAAGTAGAGTCAATAAAAAGTTGACTTGAGCAATGCACCACAGTCAACTGTAGAAGGCTCGACAGGCAACTGGAAATCACCTAGTCGACTGTAAAACCATCATCAGGCAACTGTTGGAGAGCCAGAGACTCCAAATGAGCCTTTGGGCTGTCTTTGGGCTAGATGAACCTATAGGGTTGGATTCTATGATAATCCTAAGGATCATAAGATGATGAAATGCATATGCATAAGAGTATGACCATCTATCACGGCATTACAATAATCCTAGACTCAAAAAGAGAAATACAAGTAATTAAAATTACATGGATTACATATTGCATCTCCTAGAGTCTAAGTATTCAAGCTCACGATATCTTGATGCTCCCCATCATCTCCAAGCTTTGGCACTCCTTGATGAGCTTCCCTTCATCAAGCTCCAAGCTTTGGCAATGCTCCTCTAGATGTCCATCCATCATCATGCACCAAGCTTTGGCTTCATTAGATGATCTTCATGACTTCATCCAAGCTTGAGCACACCATTACTCTTGGAGGTCTTTAAGATAGTCCTTGTAATATCTTCCAAGCATTATGCTTTGTCTCATCAACATATAATCATGAAGATAAACTGAGACTAAAATATAAGATTGATTAGCATACTAACATAATGTATTGATCATCATCAAAACAACGTTAGTCTTGATCCCAAGAACTAACACTAGGGTTTTAGCTTGAGTATCTGGATGGTATCCCGGGTAGTAAGTAAGTAGGATTACCAGGAACAAGTCGGGTTTGACTTGGGTAATCCGAACCTTCGATCATATTGTGTTTAATTGTTCATTGTTGTTTATTCAAAATTCCGCATCTTGGTTGGTTAGGATTTTAATTAGGCGTAATTGTCTTTTTAATTTTAACACTATTCAAACCCCCCCCAGTATTATCCTTATAGCACAGGGTCCTTATAACAGTTCAGGAGCTGTGCCCCTCACTTACCTTCTCTAGTCCCTTCCTCTTCCTCATACGGTCGGCCAAGACGCGGCCATAAGAATTGACCTCGTCATCCGAGTCTACAAGGATAACCGGAGGTTGTGCAGGGACCGCCATGGACACGGTTCAGTTGGGGCAACAGTTCGGCAAGGGTCAGATGGCACTACCACACAGGTACGAGTATTGTGACAGGCATGTAATCTCCTCGCCACAGATGCAACCTGTCCGGCTTCCTAGGCCCAGACTCCACCTCGATCTTTCATATCCCCACGAGGAGATGCCCCCCCAACCACAACTAATAGAGACCTCAACAGGATACAGTGGACTCTCTAATGGCGACGACGGATACTGCTCAGAGTGGGTGGCTAGGGAATCAACGACATCTGACATGATCTTTGGAGAAAGCAACCGCAACAAAGTTCGAAACGCACAAGCGATGAAGGAAGAAGGAAAGGAAGTAAGTGCAATTATGGATAACCACGGGCTTCCTCCACTTTTAACCTGCCCTAGACGAGAACCAACAGGAGACGATTGTGACCATCTGATGCATACGGTCCCACTGGCAAGAGATGATCGTCACCGTCCAGACCCACGATCTCGCTTAACAACTCATGGCCATTCAGCCCGCACGTCACTCCTACTTACTCTCAGCGTATAATGCCATGTCAACAATGGCGTCCCTTCGAGAACCGGGCAAGTCCTCTCAAGTCCCACATGAGATGCGGGTCGCATCGACTATGCTGCTTCACGTCCCAAGGGGCAAGTGGTTGTGTCAGCAAGCAGGATGGATTTACCCTTCCCTAGGCACCTTCCCTAGGCACTGCCCTCAGATGCCACAGTCTAAAGCGAGTTGGTCCAATCATACGTGGTTGGTTGGTATGCCTCAACTTTATAGCTTTCGTCGCCTCGCCTCTCCACGCCCGAGCTCGAGGGTACATCAGGGTACAGCTCAAGTCAAAAGTGTCAAACCCGAAGACGATGGGCCATTGTTCGTAATACTTTGGGAAAAGTCCTGCCGGAATTGGAGCCCAGCCAGATTTGACAACGAGACCCACTGTGCCAGAGTACAGAAGCTACGCGTGTTCTCAGGCACCGCTTGAGAGCAACTAGGGATGTCAACCCGACCAAGCTACGAGCACATCCATGCAAAGCTAGCATACTCTTCCCAAACTTAAGTCGACAAGGATCCTACTGGAACAACATCCACAAGGTCAGCTCTGTAAGGATCGTCTTACCCTTGCAATACTAACAATAACACACTAGAGGGGGGTGAATAGTGTAATGGCACAAATTGTGTATTTAAAAATTAAACTTGCAAATGCGGAATTATAAATGCAAGAGGAATTCAAACACCACAAATCCAAACACAAACACGAGATGTTACCCTGGTTCCCCAAACATGGGTACGTCCAGCCACACCAATATCCACTATAATTCTCACACAGAGAAGTGAATACAATCTCACACAGAGATACCTCACAGAGGATTTGGATTCTCACACAGAGATATCATTGCTCTCACACAGAGAGACTCAAACTCTCACACAGAGAGATCTGGACCAACCCTCACATAGAAGGTTATACTCTCACACAGAGTAACTAACTCTCACACAGAAAGCTAGGGTTTCAAAGAAATAGCAAAGTAAAACAAATACTCTTAACTATGCCTTGAGATGAACTTACTCATTAATGAATGCACTTAGATGATTTCCCTTGAGCTTGACTTCAATGCATGAAGGAGAGAATGAGCTCTAAGATGGAAATGAGAGAGTTTGAGAGCGGCTTAATCAATCTCTAAAGATTTGCAATAGGTTCAAGAAGTTCTAATAAACTCAGCCGTCTCATATATATAGGAACCCTATATGAACTCTCAAACCCCAAGGATAAAGCCAAAAACAAAAAGCTGTAACGGCTAGAATCTGGGCAGAAATGTCAGCAACAGTCGACTGACCAAATAAATCCCAACAACTATAATCTGAGCCAGGACAGGCGACTGTAGAAGATTACACAGTCGACTGTATAAAGGACAGGCGCCCGTATATCCTTCACCAAGCGATTACTGCAGGGGATGGAAATAAAACAGAGAGATGCAACTAACGCACTGTATGTATATAGACGACTGATGGCCAAAGTACATGTGACTGTAAAATAGACAAGCGACTGTAAATACTGCAACAGTCGACTGACTTGCAAATTGGGATGAAGCCCAAAAAATGCAAGTTGCGCACAGACAACAGTAGAACAATTCACAGGCGCCTGTTGGAAGATAGGCGACTGTAAATTAACCTTCAGTTGACTGTTCCATAAGCTCAAGTAAGAGTCAATAAAAGGTTGGCTTGAGCAATGCACTATAGTCGACTGTAGAAGGCTCGATAGGCGCCTGGAATCACCCAGTCGCCTATAAGACCTTCATCAGTCGCCTGTTAGAGAGCCAAAAACTCCAGTTTGAGTTTAAGGCAAGGTGAACCTATTGGGATGATTTCTATGATAATCCTGAGGCTCACTGAGATGGAAAATGCATATGCATGAATGAGTTAATCCATATATCAAGGCATTACAATAAACCTAGACTCAAAAAGGAGAAAAGCAATAAATAAACTATTACATGGATTACATTGCTTCCCTTAGAGTCTATGGCTTCAACATTGATACCCTCCATCATCTCCAAGCTTTGGCACCCCTTGAGTCCAAGCTATAGCATTGCTCCTCTTGATGTACATCCTTGCACCAAGTGTTTAGTCTCCAAAAATGATATTCTTGAAATGTGAACTATGAGACTAAAACAAGAAAGTCATTAGCAACAACATAATGTTGTGATCATTATCAAAATAACATTGGTATGAAACACCAATACTCAACAATCTCCCCCTTTTTTATGATGACACACATTTTGTAAACATAAAGAAAATAAATCACAATGCTAATGAGCTCCCCGTACTTATATGCACCAATTGTATAAATAAGATACATAATTGTAAATACTCATTATACCAATTGAAATAATGAGAAACAGTGGCGACATAAATAGGCATGGATTACATAAACCAATTTCAATAAGTATATAACATGCACACATGTATGGTTTACATAATATCACATATCTCTCCCCATATATATATATATATATATATATATATATATATATATATATATATATATATATTCTATAAAACACAACCTTTTTTGAATTGTGTCCCAGTCACCAAGAGTTTGTCCCAGTCACCATTTATAGTGGGTCCCGCATGCAAGAGAGAGATAAAAAAATGTACTTTGAATTTTGAAATTTGAGTTTTGTTAGTGGGGGGGAACAAACGGACTGGACAAAAATTTGAATTTTAAAACGCACCATACTTCTCATGCTGGGGGGAAACAAAATTTTGGGTTGGAGATTCAAAAACCCCCCACTAAAAATCTTTTCTCACGCTGGGTGGAACAACTTTGTGGGGAAATTGAAAAATACCACCCACCGTTCTCTCTCAAAGCCCCCAAACAATCTCTATCAAAAGCTATGTTTACATGGAATTCTCTTTCAAAATCTCGGGATTAGCTGTGTTTACACCATTTTGAATGGTTCACTTGGCTGAGGATGAATTAGCTGTGTTTCTACGACAAAATGCTATTTTTGCAGGGCATCGACTGTTCTTGGATTCTAATGTCATGTGGTCTCTTCATGGCTTCTACTATTCATGTGAAGCATCAACTCGACGTCAAGTTGTTTGATGATTTGTCCAAGATACTTTCTCAGGAGAAAGAAACTGAAACCCATTTGAGAAGGCATCCAAAAGGGTCTTGCGATAGGTGAATTTTTGTACTTTGCCAGGACAATTTGTGGATTTCGCAGAGTTCTCAATATCCAGATGCTGATGCAAATTTATTAGTTTGGCTTGAAAAGTTCCGATTTTTATCTTATTTTTTATATTACTTCTATCTCTGATCTGTTTTTGTTTCCAACTTAACTCGCCTTATCCACATCAAGTGTTTGTTGTAATGCCAAGGTTAGCATAAAGTTGTTGCAGGGCTTATGCATTATGCATTTTTTGTGTCGCCTTATGCATTTTGTTATTATTTTTGTCGCCTTATACATTTTGTTATTATTTTTATATCAATTTTGTCGTGGCTTTGTTTTCTTTCTATTGAGGGGGGGAACATGTGAAGGAGTTTGATTTTGCTTTGCAGGTCGGCTAGAATTCATGCTGTTTTGGAGAATTTGGGATCGCTACTGGATCCATTGGCAAGCAACTCTAACAATAAATACCATACGTTTGAGGACTCGAGGGAACCGGTGTTGCAAGAAGGGACTGGGGATGCACGACTCACCGAAACCAAAACCTCGAGAATTTTAGTAGCGGTATCTGTTCCCTAAAATCGAAGCAAGTTATATGTATTTTATATTATATGTATATGTTATATGTATTCAACTTGGTGTGTCTATTTTGCAAAATCTGTTCCCAAAAATTTGTTCATCAAATTAGATTGTTGTGTCTATTTTATGTTATATGTATTCAACTTGGTGCTTGATTTTAACAATTACAAATCTGCATTTTAAGTTATCAATAGTTTATTTTGGAGTATTAGGAAATTGGATATGTTGGTCATAATGGTTACATTTTGTCAGTAAACTCCATATTTCAATTCTTAGTTCTGTTGTACATTTGCCATTTATATGTCTATTAGGTTTACTTTTGTTCTTTTTAATATCCCAAGCCAAACATTCAGTGCTATTTTATGAAATTTATGTGCTTATATGAATTGAGCTGATGCTATTTGACCCTTATCTCAATCTAAGTTCTTCCAAAAAAACATAGAAGAACCCTTCATAATACAAACTTGATCCACATATGCATCTGGGTTTTGTCAGTTTAGATTGTTGTGTCTATTTTATGTTATATGTATTCAACTCGGTGCTTGATTTTAACATTTGCAAATTTGCATTTTAAGTTATTAATGGTAAATTTTGGAGTATTTGGAAATTGGATCTATTGGTCAAAATGGTTACATTTTGTCTGCAAACTCCATATTTCAATTCTTAGTTCTGTTGTACAGTTGCTCTTTATATGTCTATTAGGTTTTGTTCTTTTTAATAGCCCAAGCGAAACTTCCAGTGTCGTTTTATGAAATCTATGGGGTTACATGAATTGAGTTGATACTACTTGAAAACCAACTTATATATTCTCTTTGAAGTAGGCATTTGCAAAGCGATAAATCGATTGAGAGCACCTAATATATATTTGCATATGAAATGAATAATTACAGATTGAAAGGATACATATTTGATAGAATCAAAATATACGGTAGTGTGAAGATTTGTTACCTCTCCATGTAAACACAAATTTGCTTATATGATTTCAATAGTCATTGATGGAGCGAAGTTGAGATCAAAAATGGATAGATGAAGAATGGATAAGAGTGTTGATGGAGTGAAGTTGTATCAAAAGCCGATGATGCACAATCTAAGAGTAAGCCAGATGATGCCAATTCTGCTGCTATTATAGGGGTTGTGAAGATAAGCCTACTGCTAATGTGTTAATGATCTGACAGGAGGAAATATTTTTTAGCATTATATTTCTTCTGCATTAGAGCATGTCAAACTGGGCCTTGATGTCTCTGAACCTTCTGAAGAAGTGAAAGAACATGCCAACTCTCAAACTGATATAGCATATGATCACCAATTAATTGTGGAAGGCAACTTAGCTGATCTATACATTCCTCCAGAAGTAGATGATAACGTGTTTGATAATTTAGAAATATCAAGCCATACAGATGGAAGTATTGATACATCTGATGTGGATGATTCTAGCAATGAGTAGAGTTGGATGCTTCAGTCCTTATATGACTCAACTATTGCCAATTTTACAATTGACTATGCTATGCAAAATGGTATTCTACAGGCTAGCATCCATCTTTTGGCACTAAGTGGGCTGCAGATCCATCCGCTGCATAAGTACGATTCATTTTGATTTTGGTGTCTTTCTGAGTGGACCATGATGATGTTAAATAAACTTTATTCTTTGACTATTTATGAATAAGCCATGTTGGTAGATGATAGATTGTGGATGATGAACTTATTGGATTATTGTTTTTATTTCAGCAATTATGCCAACAATCAATCTTGCATTCAAGTAGCATTAGTGAGCAATCATTGTTCTCTTGATTAATATTTTGTTTACAATTATTGCAGTGGGATAAGAATGGGTATGATGCTGTGTAGTTTCATTGCCAAGAAATTTTCCTTGGCGATAGACGGGGTAAACAATTTGTTGTAAAGCCGATGTTTTGTGATTTATGTTAATATTGGCATCCCGAAATCTCTCTCTCTACCATTGCATGCTGGGTTCAAAATTGTGATATCAGTGTACTGGGAATTATGAAGCTCACGTGATTGACTCAAAGTCCACCATCCAGAACATAGGCTTTTCTAAAGTTAAGAAGGATACGGCTTTCTTTTTTGCTTCCATTTTGATTACCTACATTTCTGTTTATTGGTTTTGTTTCTTTACTAGCTCAGGTAAATATATCCTACAAATCTAGAAAATAATATTATGTAGGCAACCCCTACAATATACAAATGACAAGCAATTTTTGAATGCTTTCAGCATAACTAGAATTTTTACAAATAGAGGTGTGCGGTTAGCTTATTATTGATGTCCTATGTCGCTACATGATTTCATTCCTTACTTATACACAAAGGCCATGTCTCTTTCTTGAACCTTGGAACTTCTCCTAATCCAATCATCTGGCAATCTATTGTTAATATGGTGGAGTGGATCTTTGCTCTACCATTTACACTATGGACTGAATCTTTGATTTATTGATGCAATGACATAGATTGCAATGATGTTGGGACCAATAATATGCAAGAGCAGAATGTTCTTGAGAGGTTTATTGGGAAACAACAGCAAATTTTTCTAGCGACATGTTGTTAACATGATATTGAAGATCGATGATGTTATCACCTCTTCAGACTATTGATGATGTGGTGAGTTTTTGTATGTTAGTGTTTTCAGAAGTTTGTGCCCTGGAATTTACCGAAAGCATACGTGTTCTACTGGCCTGACTAATGAAAATGGTGGATGTGCGTTGTTAGCATGTATATATTTTTTTCGTTTTATTCTCCTTAAACCTTTTTTTCTGTTTATTGGAAATATTTTTCGGATTCCAAGTGTAGTTTTAAGTTCAATATTTGTATTGTTTATTCAGTTATAAGCAATATATTTGAAGCCGTCCTCATAAACAATTGAATTGTTTCCTTTTTGGAAATTAAATCACTTTATATTGGCGAAAAATCTGATTCTATTGGTATTGAACTTATTTAAAAGGATTTTTGGTATTAAAAAGGCTCATTTTGGGTGTTATTTGTACATTTTAAAAGCATTTGTTAAAGACCTATGTCAGTTCCAATATGATTAATGTCCTATAAGAATATTGCAGAGTTCAGTATACCGATTCATCTTTTGCATCAAAGTAAGTTAACTGTTTCATACCAAAGAATAATGGACATCGATCTGCAATCGATGTTAAATGACATGGTTAGCAAAAACCAAACATTAGGAATACAACTTATTTAACTGGCTGACATTTTACCTCCATGTTAAGAATAGAATACATTTACATATTTATTAGGACATACTTATTATGTGCATCTTGCCCAGCATTTTCAATATGCTTTGGGTTTGATTACTATTATTTTCAGTTTGCTATCCATAGTGTTTATTCTTAGAGTGCTGCTTCATCTATGCTCCATGAACTCTGATAAACACGACATGTAAAATTATCAATTCTGACCAAATGCTCAGATGTTTTGTTGCTAATTGCTAAACCAATTATATTTACTCCAAGGCCAACATGCTTGGTTTTCAGTTGCTTTTTCTTTATGAATGCTTATGAAGTGCTCATTTTCGTTGCAGAGGCATGAAGATAGAACATCATCTCTCAAGAGTCAATGTCTTGAAGCTGCCACCACACATATATTATGACTTATATTATCAATGTGTATGATGAGAGTTTGTGAAAATATTGGGGGAACTAAAATTTTTAAGGGGAACTAAATTCTCTGAGTGGACTAAATTTTGGACAGAACTTAAATTTTTTGAAAATTTTGGATGGATCTGAATCTTATGAAACTAAATTGCTATTTCTCAATTGCTATTTCAATCAAGAAGGAGATATTGGCAGTAAAGAACCATCATATGTTAATAATCTTACTGTATCAGCATATATAACAGTAGCCCCCTCTACCAGCTACCATAGTCCAAATTCATCCTTGTGGGTTTAGAACTGTGAATTTCAAATATGCGATGGTCTGCAGCAAAGGTGTGACATATGAAATTGCTTGGGGATGAATCGTGAAACAGAACATATATGATCTACAATTTTCTTAATAAGCACATAAAAGTATCCCAAAAGCTAAGTAGATATTTTTTTTCTGACAAAGAGAAGATAATTGAAACATAATGTTGAGAATCTAGCACATTATGGAACCAATTTATGCACAAACAAAGCCGGGGCAAAACCTTTGGAGAGCATCTTACATTGATGTCCTCCTGGCTGCTAATACACTCGAACTACAACAAAGATTTAAACATGTGCACATCTCATTGTTCCTTCTGGTTTCTTTGAAAATATTGATGGAATCTTGGAGGTTTGATCATTGGTTGCATAACACATAGACATTCACTTCTGTTTAGCTCTCACTATTATCATTGTATGTCGTAATT
Organism: Scilla litardierei; assembly: GCA_030789695.1. Lineage (NCBI taxonomy): Eukaryota > Viridiplantae > Streptophyta > Magnoliopsida > Asparagales > Asparagaceae > Scilla > Scilla litardierei. The sequence goes on along the minus strand of CM061142.1, from coordinate 425,406,552 downwards.
AGTAAAACGAAACCAGTTTTTAAGGCAGTGAAATCATAGAGGCAAAACAGGGATATATGGGAACATGAATCTTTATCATCATCATCTTCTTCTTCTTCTTCTTGGGGTGCTTGCTTGGAGTTAGGAAGCATGGATACAGACATGACAGTTGACAACACACAGACATGTCAACATGGAAGATCATATAGAATAACATCGCTTTATTCATGCATAATCTGTTTATATGTATTAAACATCCAGATAACTTGGGAATGGTTTTTATAATAATTATAAAAAAAGAAAAATCTTTAGGATGGTGTGTGCTGCCATTTGTCTATACATATAACATTCATGGTAAAATTTTCACAAATCACATTCAGGGAAATATCACCCATTAACTATCACCATAAAAATTCATTTCTATGGTTACATTCTTTTTTAACAAGTCCATTTGTTAATTTTCTTTCCTTTCTAGCTTTAGTTGCACCAATGTTGGTTTTAAATTATATCGCAGAACCCGAATCCAATTGAACCCAACCTTAGTTTCGTTTTGTGCAGGTCCAAAATTAGTGGTGCTGAATAGAGGATGTAATCGAAATTGTAGCTTCAGTCTACAGAATGTATTCTCACAGAAGAGACCTCATGTAAGCTAGGTGCCCTCTTACAAAGGTGCATCATAGCATATTCAGCAAAGACTGAATAGCGATATAGATGCTATTTACGAATTTCTTAGTTCAGCGCATCGAAGCAAGCAGCCAATCACATTGGTTAACAGAAACCCAAAGAATTCGATGTATTGAAGTTCGAGTACTTTAGGAAACTACATGAAAGCACAGCCATTTCTAGCATGAAGTATCAATGGCATTACCATCACTATGCATGATATATTTCATTCGATTTGATTGACACACATCTTCTGCATTGCATTTTATACAGAAAAGCCAATGTAACTTTAACATGCAGAAAATAAACAAGTCTAAAAGCCATTGCAATCAAGCATGCATTGTAAATGACATGCTTAAAAATACTATATCAGAACTTAAATTCGATTACATCCTCTATTCAGCACCTCTAATTTATGTAAAAAAACAAGTAGAAATTATCCGGGTTCATAAAATGACATTGTCCAAGGCCGATGTCTATTTGCTCAAGCATGCGCCTGATACTGCCTTCTCATAATTTTCTTTTGTGTAAGGAGTATATTTACTTTTCATGAATAGTTGTGACATAATAGTTGGATTTTTTATGAATAGCAATGCAATTTGATTATTCCAGTTTCCGTCAGTATATGAGCAATTTAAGTGCATGTGATCCGAAGCCATCCAAAATTATGGTATATTTAAGAGTATTTTGTTAGCTTGCATTGAGAAGTGTCTATTATTTTTGGTAGAGTACCTATTTTTTGTTAGGAATGTCAACAACAATATCCGAACACATCCAAAATATATCTAGCAGTTTTTATGAGCGGTGCTTTTGTATTTGTTCATAACTAAATTCTTTCTGGTTCCAACAGCCTTGCAATTGCCAAGGAGGGCGAGTTTTCAAATGATATTCAAAATCTTCACATTCGCTCCCTCCCACTGGGAGAACATGCACGGTGGATATGCCATCAGGAGCAGTCTCGGACTTTTTCCATATGTAGTACAAGTACAGAGAAAAGTGAAACACATTTTTGTAGGTTATTAGATGATCAGACTTTTGGGTTTAAATCGGCTTATCCATTGGATACTTATGAGAATGGTTGCTCCATTATTAGTTGTCCCTTCTCAAATGATAACATCTATTATTTTGTGGGAACTGCATATGTTTTTCCAGAAGAAAATGGACCAACCAAAGTAAGTAAACCATTCTCTTTGTTTTGAAAATGACATCTACTTTGCCGTTGTTTGGTAAGTTTACATACATAAACCGAAAAATTAGTAAAATTGACTGAACTTAAATTATTTCCACCATTTTGTGTCTTAGAACCCACCTATAAAATATGGGTTGTATTATTTGGATTAAATTGACTTTAAAGTCTACAAATATTATTTTACTAGCTACCTATAATTGTGCTTATGTTGCAATATTATTCCAGTTTGTGTGGACTTTCTTCTTTCTTTTTGCCTGCAGGATGAATGCATGCTCAATTTGGAAATTTATTAATGGAATTCTAATGACCATATCAATTGGACATTATTACTTGGACATTGTTGCTTGACCATCAAATGTTAGGCTTAGTTCCCTTTCTCTCTGTACTTACAGGTGGTGTATGGCCACCCAGTTTTCTGATTGAGTATCAGGAATCTTGATTTGATACAAGTGCCAAATCCTGTAAAAGATTGGTTATGTCCTTGGCCAAATCATTTGTTTATTGTCACAGGATGGAGTGCTGCCTGAAGTCATCAACCATGCTTTTTCCTGCTTCTTAGCATGGACCGAGGAAACATCATATGCTCAAGTTTTGCAACCGTAGACTAGGTGTTAACAATCAAATCCTATCTTTATTCCCTTCAGTTCTTTTGACCTCATTAATTCTCTTCTTGCATAAGTTGTCTTCTTACCCATTGGTTTACTTAAAAGGGAGAAAATTGACATAGAGTAGTGATGTAAGAACTATTATAAATCCCAGAATGGAGCAACAAGAAATGGAGAATGCATGCTAATGGTGGGCTTAGTTCGAAGGTTCGTATGACTATATAATTAAATCTATATGGAATCAAGTTAGGTGGAAGCACATGGCACTGCAAGGTAGGTGGAAGCACAAATCCATTGGTTCATTACTGATCTAAACTCATTTTCCCATATGTACATTTCTTTGAAGTTTTTCAAACATTTTTTTGCTCTGGAAGTGGCCAACCATACTTACCCCATATCTGAAGTATCGTGTATAAAAGAACAAATAACCCTTTTGTAAGAGCATGATTTTTTGCACATGTATATGCTTTTTATACAAACAGATATTATACATGCTTACAAAATCCTAAAGTGAGAGCTTGGTATATTCTAAAGTCGGTATGCTGCACAAAAATCCTACAGTTATAATATTTTGTTTGTATTCTAGAGCTTACAAAATCCTACAGTTATAATACTCTGCACATGGATATGCTTTTATACAAACAGATTGGTCATTGGTATGCTTTTATACAGGCTTACAAAACGAGAGCATGATTCTGCACATGGATCATCACTGCCCATTTTTAAGTGCCACCCATGAAGTCTCATGTTTTCAAACATTCTCCATATCTAATTGTTCGTGGTCAGATAATTTTGATATAAACAGATATTATAAAGAAATTAAATTTGTGTGACTATATGATTCAAATTGCAGATATTTGTAATGTGGTTGGACTGTGTGACTTGCATCACCATGGACAGGAGGACAAGCTTCCTTGGTATCGCGGCAATGTGAGAAATTGAGAGGAACTTGATTGTCTAATTCATAGAGAAAATTTGCAGTGTTGGCACTCTCTAATATTAGATATTTCTTTAAGCATGGGGCGCAAGTATAACAGGTTTCTTTAAGCATGGGGAGTAATCATTGGGAGATTAAGCATAAGGAGTAATTGTCTAATTCCATCATCTTTGTGATCTTCTTACTCCTGCTGCTGTTGTTCTTGCGGTGGTCCTTGGATTGGATATACCTTTCGTGGCTGTGTCAATAGTCTTAAAAGCAATATATGATTATTTCATGACATCAGTTAATCAGATTCACAGTAATCTATATGGAAATCTAATTTCTGAAAGTTTGTCAATCAACAGGACAAACTTGCAACAGGGAGTTCAAATTTTCTATGAGGCAGCCAGTTTTCCAGGAAATGATACTAATTTTTACTTCTACAGCGAGTTCATGCGTCATTAGGTGACTAAAATCTAATAAAATCTACCCCATAGAGAGTTTGGATCCTTTGCATGTCTTAGAAATTGAGGATCAGCCCCTCTGTAATCATTGTTTTTTAATAGAAGTTACAAACCCATCTATGTAAATGGCATCATTTATCCAAGCAACACGATTGAATGCTAAAGTCTCAAACACTATTGAATAGCTATCCAATATTGTTTGTCTAACATCCTGCAACCAAAAACAACTATCTTTTACATATGAGCCTTCCTTCTTCATCGAAGATTGCTAAAATTACTATGATTTTTGTCATCAAATTACTTTGTTGTATTGAATTTTGTTGGAGTCCAATGTGGTTTGCGACAAGGCAGAGTATCTCTTCTTCAAGCACATCAACATGCTCTTAGCATAGAAAATTTAAAAGTGTGTGAGCATTCTCTCTAGCATTGTGTTGTTCAAGCTCCCTTTGACTTTTGTTTTAAAAGTCAGTAGTACAAATCCCTTCATGGCATCTGGAATTACTTTATTTGCTAAAATTTCGTTCATATGCATTTAGGGCACCAGTAATTTGAGCAGATGTTTTTATTTCTGTTGGAATTTTGTTAAAATTCAGCATACAAATTTAGGTTTGAGGTCACATCCGAGTTTAGGGATGTTTGACGTTTTGCTGTTGAAAATGGTATGCCATTCAACTGAAAATGAATAATTGGAACATAGATTGGATCATAATACAGGTTCAGTTCATTCATTTATGATCTGGTTTACAATTGCACATTTTGGGCTACATACTATGTATTTCATTATTCAAGTATTCTTGCTTTTTTGGTATCTGTCGCTAATATCAATTTGATTATACCCTATTTTTTGACCAGTCGTGAAAGTGTTATGCTACTATTATGAGGTGTGATATGCTCCTGGGGATCAAGAAGGGAGTTGTTGGCCAGTTGCCTTTGCTGGGTGAAACTCTTGATTGTGCTATCAGTACATGAGGCTGGATTTGAGCTAAATTTGAAATTAGTAGCTGCAAAATTTGTACTGTTAATTGTATATTGATGCAACTTTGTAGTGGATATGAATGATGTACCATGTATTAAATCAGTAAGATGTACATTTCATAGATTTTGCTAGCTTAATATGAACATCTCTGCTTTTCAGTTTTGTTTGTCTTTGTTGCATGTTTTTTTTTGCTTTTTCACTTCTTTAGATTTTTAGATCTATTTCAAGCTTGAATGTTTTGTGTAAAGACTTCTACTTGAGGAGGCTCTGGTTCAATTATTATCATTTCCTTTATTGACATTTTTAGCATTCTTTTGTGATGTAAAAAGGGATTTTGTGATATAATTCTGCCAACACAAGCGTTGAGAGTATCACATGAAGCTTCTCTTGAGAATCTATTCCACCAAATTTTACATTTGTTTGATAATCTGACATAAAATGCTAACACAAGTGCATCGATCCAATCTGATACAGAAGTACTAATGCGATGCCCATGATCATGCTGGTTGAGAGATCCATTATGAATACTACATTCATAGAAAAAAATTTGATACTAAAACGTCCAGGGTGAACATTGACAAATTTTTGAGCAACCACAATTAAAAAAACATTGACCTAAATTCCCTAGAGAAACTAAATTTTGGGACGAAATAAATCAGAATCAAATTAAATTTTGAGGAGGAATTAAAATTTTTGGTATGAACTAAATAACAATTATTGCACTTTAATTATTATTGTTCTTTTATAATTAAGGAATCCAAGGTTTTAAGGGAGAAATATTTTAAAACATCGACGGAACTAAATTTTGGGAGGACTAAATTTTTTGGGTGAACTAAATAAAAATAATTGTGCCTTAATTATTGTTATTTGTTGAAAAGTAAGGATCCAAGCCTTTGAGGGGGGGCAATATTTTAAAGGAACCGTGTCTATAGGGCATAGTTTGAATCTTGAGGGAACTACATTTGGCGGGTGGAACGAAAATTTTTTGGGGAATTAAATTCTCTGTTGGGAATTAAATTTTGATGGGACCTAAAATTTTTGCTGGAACTAAAAACAATTATTGTGCTTTACTTATCGTTGTTCTTTTAAAATCAAGTGATTATGATTTTGAGGAAGAATATTTTAAATGAATAGTGCCCTTAGGAGTTAGGGCACATATGTATGTTAAATCGGGAAGAAAATAAATTTTTGGGGAACTAAACATTTTGGGGGAACAAAACTCTCTGTGTGAAGTATATATTGGGGGAACTAAAATTTTTGGGGGAACTTAAAAACAATTATCGTGCTTTAATGTGGGGAGAACTAAGATTTTGAGGGGGTAATATCTTAAATGAACCGTGCCCTTTGGAACACAACCATTTTTGAATTCTAGGGCTGACTAGGATAAACAGGTTGATAGAAAGGCGGCTTGGATTTAATCTTGAGGAATGAATTGTTGAGATGAGATTTTGTGAAAATTTTTGGAGGTAAAAACATTTCTAGGGAATGAAAGTTTCTGGGAAAATGAAACTTTATGTTGAATGAAAGTTTTTGGGTAATAGCAGAGTGCACGTAATTAATGCATTTGGGAAAAAAACTTTAACTTGCACTTAATGCTGCAGATCGAATGCTGTTACAGATCGAATGATCTCTCCCTCAACGCGGGGCTCACCATCTATTCGACACAGGTGGCAACAAGATGAGAATAATTTCCCACGTCGAAGGCGCCCGCTAAATTTTTTACGCTAATTTGTTGTTACGCGCAGAAAACGCCTGCACCGAATTTGTTGTTTCCGCGTCGAAGGCGCCCGCGTCGAAGGCGCCCGCGTCGAATTTGGTGTTCTGCACCAAAGGTGTCCGTGCCGCTATATATTTTTACGCTAATTGTTGTTTTGCCCACTTTTGGTCGTGGAAATAATTTGTTGGGAACAAAGATTTCGCAGGAGAAAATCTTAAATGAACCGTGCCCGCGGGCACGGGTTATGACTCTATATTTATATTTATACACACACACACACACACACACACACACACACACACACAAGGAAAACCCACGTGCACACGTGCACGGCGAAAATCAAGACGGAGGACGGAAAAAGATCCGATCGGAAGCCAAGGGGAGAAAGCGAAAAGGGAGGGTGTGTGTGTGGGGATGATTGGGGGGGTAAACATGCAAAACAGCAAAAGCGAGGGTTATTTTTAAAAGAGGTGTGAAGGGGCAGTATTCTGCGCAATTAGGGATTTGTAGGGGGTTCTTTATGCAAAAAAACCAAGAAAAAAGAAAAAAAACCGGACGACTGGGCCCGCCACGGAGGACAACCGCATGCCACGGAGGACATCGGCATGCTTTATTATATATATATATATATATATATATATATATATATATATATATATATATATATATATATATATATATATATATATATATATATATATATATATATATATATATCTATACTAGTCATTACCCGTGCCCATAGGGCACAGTTTATTTAATGGCTGAGTTTTTCTCCCCCACAAATTTCAAGTTCCCCCAAATTTCAAGTTTTCCCACAAAATTTCAAGTTTCCCCCCAAATTTAAGTTTTCCCCCAAAATTTAAGTCCCCCCAAAATTTGTCATTACCACCTAGGACAAACTTGCCACGTAGGACAAAGCTTTGTCCTAGTAGGATAAGATTCAAAATCTTCATAGAACTGGAAATAAAATGGCCGGAAGGGGTGAGAATAAAAAGTGTGGGTGTGTGTGTGTGGAGGGTCCATAGGAAAAAATACAAAAACCGGGGTTGTATGTGCAAAATTCCCCACCTCCTCTTTTATCCCTCAAAATCTCATCTCTTATATTTTCTCTTATTCAATTTCCCTGTTTTATATAATAGATATTCAAATTCTCTTATCCAATTTCTCTTGTCCAATATCTCATATCCAATTTCTCTTGATAACATCTCTCTCTTATAATATAGATATCTCTTACCCAATTTCTTTTGTCCAATATCTCTTATCCAATTTCTCTTGATAACATCCCTCTTTTATAATATAGATATCTCTTATCCAATTTCTCTTGATAACATCACTCTTATCCAATTTCTATTGTCCAATATCTCTTATTCAATATCTCTTAATAACATCCCTCTTTTATAATATAGATATCTCTTATCCAATTTATCTTGTCCAATATCTCTAATCCAATTTCTCTTGATAACATCCCTCTTTTATAATATAGATATCTCTTATCCAATTTCTCTTTTCCAATATCTCTTATCCAATTTCTCTTGATAACATCCCTCTTTTATAATATAGATATCTCTTATCCAATATCTCTTTTCCAATATCTCGTATCCAATTTCTCTTGATAACATCCCTCTTTTATAATATAGATATCTCTTATCCAATTTCTCTTGATAACATCCCTCTCTTATAATATAGATATCTCTTATCCAATTTCTCTTGTCCAATATCACTTATCCAATTTCTCTTGATAACATCCCTCTCTTATAACATAGATATCTCTTATCCAATTTCTCATGTCCAATATCTCTTATCCAATTTCTCTTGATAACATCCCTCTTTTATAATATAGATATCTCTTATCCAATTTCTCTTTTCCAATATCTCTTATCCAATTTCTCTTGATAACATCCCTCTTTTATAATATAGATATCTCTTATCCAATTTCTCTTTTCCAATATCTCTTATCCAATTTCTCTTGATAACATCCCTCTTTTATAATATAGATATCTCTTATCCAATATCTCTTTTCCAATATCTCTTATCCAATTTCTCTTGATAACATCCCTCTTTTATAATATAGATATCTCTTATCCAATTTCTCTTTTCCAATATCTCTTATCCAATTTCTCTTGATAACATCCCTCTTTTATAATATAGATATCTCTTATCCAATTTCTCATGTCCAATATCTCTTATCCAATTTCTCTTGATAACATCCCTCTTTTATATTATAGATATCTCTTCTCTTTTGCAATATCTTTTATCCAATTTCTCTTGATAACATCCCTCTTTTATAATATAGATATCTCTTATCCAATTTCTCTTTTCCAATATCTCTTATCCAATTTCTCTTGATAACATCCCTCTCTTATAATATAGATATCTCTTATCCAATTTCTATTTTCCAATATCTCTTATCCAATTTCTCTTGAGAACATCCCTCTCTTATAATATAGATATCTCTTGTCCAATTTCTCTTGTCCAATATCTCTTATCCAATTTCTCTTGATAACATCCCTCTTTTATAATATAGATTCTCTTATCCAATATCTCTTTTCCAATATCTCTTATCCAATTTCTCTTGATAACATCCCTCTTTTATAATATAGATATCTCTTATCCAATTTCTCTTGATAACATCCCTCTTTTATAATATAGATATCTCTTATCCAATTTCTCTTTTCCAATATCTCTTATCCAATTTCTCTTGATAACATCCCTCTTTTATAATATATATATATATATATATATATATATATATATATATATATATATCTCTCTCTCTCTCTCTCTCTCTCTCTCTCTCTCTCTCTCTCTCTCTCTCTCTCTCTCTCTCTCTCTCTCTCTCTCTCTCTCTCTCTCTCTCTCTCCCCAAATGCATATGTATGATAAACAATATATACATAATGCATATACCTCTCCCCATTGTCATTGTTAAAAAGGTGGACATCAAATATATCCTCATTGTCATTCTAATTAAAGATGTGACAATATGCAAGAGTTAAAGAGATGTATGATACCAAATTGTTAAATTTAGTGAATATCAATCATTATCCCATGCTTCACCTAGATCATAGAAATGGTCAAATTTGACTTCTAGAATCTGATATCAATTGTAAAGAAATAGATAAGATATCTTTAAAGATACTCTTCTTTACCAATTGTTAATCATACTTGGCGCCATGGGCCTAAATTGCATCAAAGCAACAAATATGGAAAAATCAAACACATTGATACTCATGACATTTGCCAAAAGGAAATATAACATTAAACATGTTGGCAATATCCAAGGGTTGAATTTGAGACCAATAATAACCAATTGTAAACAATGATCTCAAGGACAACCCAAAATGAGAATTAAAATATGTTTTAAAATATTTTAAACATATTAGATATAATAACTCCACCATTATCATACACATGATTAAAAACTTGCATGTATACCAATGTATTCCCCAAGGTCCCTTTTTCATGAAAAATAAATTTGAAAACATTTTCAAATTCATGAAACGCACACAAACATTAGGTATACTAAAAATAAACATTTAAGCACAATACACATGCAATATGTTTATGTGTGAGGAACCTAAACATTAGGAAACCAAACCCAAGAGAAGTTTTATTTCCTAATGTAATCACATGAGGTGATCACATCCCGAACTAAAGAGTTGATGTATCTATCCCTCTCTTGCATACTACACCTAGTGGGAATCTATAAAATCAAGGATTTCCTAGGCAAAGGTTTTGCCTTTGCAAGAGGGGGTGGATGTGGCATGCTTATGTGTAGAAAATATTTTCTTGGCATGCATAAAGTGAGGTTTTTGATTCTTAGTAAAACAATGACGAGTTTTTATTTTTCCTCACCACCTTGTGATTTACATGCTTCTTGTTGGTGTTATTGTTGTACAAGAAAGCATGGTGATTCTTCTTAGGTGCTTTTGCAATATTTCTTGAATTTGCACCATAAGAAGAATTAGATATGGGTTTGGGTACCACATTTTGAATATACCCTAAACCTTCACTATGGTTTGCCGGATGTTGTTTTTCAAGTAAACCGTGGAGTAAATCTATAGAATAAACAAAGCTTTTGAGCTTTCGGCATTTCTCTTCACATTTCAACGTTAGTTGTTAAATGCGAGTTCCTAAGCTAAGGTTTTGAGTTACTAAATTGTCATTTGACATGCTCAATTCTTGAACTTGAGAGAGAAGTGTCTCTCTCTCACTAATGTCACAAATATGCATATCATTATTATTTACACTAGAAGATTCTAGTTCATGCAATCTACTCTTAGCATCCTTGTATTTTGCTCTAAATTTATTGTAAAAGTTGATGCACTTACTAGCCCCTTTAGAGACTACGTCGAAGCGATATTCGAGCTCCTCGTATGATATCTTTTCCTCCTCGATTTCCTCATCGTCTTCTTCCTCGCTAGAGCTTGACGACGATTCTTCTCCGTTTGCCATAAAGCACATTTTTTCATTGGTGTTGAGCTGCTTCATTTCCTCATTGGGGTTGAGCCACGCCTCTACTTCTCTTTCACTTGAATTGGCCAAGAGACATCAAATGCTGCAAAGCACACATGAGCTTTCTCCTTGGCATCCACTTCTTCGTCACTTGATGTATCCTCACTAGAGTCATCAAATGTCCTGACAAGCCCTTCCTTTTGGTTATTGAACTTGGACTTGCATTTCCAATGCTTCTTCCCTTTACCCTTGTAAGTCTCTTTGGTGGGTTTGGAAGGGCATTCGGTGGAGAGATGACCTTTCCCTCTACAATTGAAACAAATCGAAATGTTAGAATTAGAGGCAAACTTTGAAAAAGATTTACTTTGCAGGCTTTTAAGGAAGGCTCTTAGTTGCTTGGCAAACTCCCCGATTTCATCTCCACTAGCCTCATCTTCATCATCTTCTTCACTAGGAGCTTCTTGATGGAATTTCTTTCTCCACTTGATTGGCTCCTCTTTGTCATGGAATGCAACCCCCTTTTGCTTCTCGGGCTTAGTTGGTTGAATCTCATTTTTGTGTTGAAGCTTCACTTTGTATGCCATGAGATTCCCAATGCACTCCTCAACGGTGTATTTGGACATGTCATTTGACTCCAAAATCCCGTTGGCCTTTGACTCCCATTGAGATGTGAGTCAAAGATCTTCTCTACACGATCCTCTTAGGAAATCACCTTGCCAAGTCTTTCCAAAGCGTTCACGATGTCTGTGAACCTTGTGAACATTTCAGAAATGCTTTCTCATTCCTGCATCTTAAACATTTCATATTTAGATCTAAACACAGTTTGTTTAGATTCCCTTCCTGACATATCTCCAAAGTATGCCAAATTTCGTTGGTCGTTTTGCACATGAAGATACGGTTGAACTCATTTGCAGTGAGGGCACAATGGAATGCATTCATAGCCCTCGCATTGAATTTGATCGAGTCATTCTCCGCCTTTGTCCTTGAAGCCGCAGGTGTAGTAGGCTTCTCAAATGGCAACTCCGTGATGTCACATAGGTCTTGACTCTCCATGTAGATCATCATCCTGATCTTCCAACTTGGATAGTTGGTTCCGTTGAAGAGCAGGGGTCGAACGGTAAAGTGACATTCTTCATGAGACGCAGATGTAGCGTTGAATGCCATCGTTGTAGTATGCTATAACCTCGCTCTGATACCAATTGTAAGGATCGTCTTACCCTTGCAATACTAACAACAACAAACTAGAGGGGGTGTTAATAGTGTAACGGCACAAATTGCGTATTTAAAAATTAAACTTGCAAATGCGGAATTATAAATGCAAGAGGAATTTAAATACCACAAAATCCAAACTCAAACACGAGAAGTTACACTGGTTCCCCAAACTTGGGTACATCCAACCACACCAAAATCTACTATAATTCTCACACAAAGAAATAAACACAATCTCACATAGAGATAACTCACACAGAGGATTTGGATTCTCACGCAGAGATATCATTGCGCTCACACAGAGAGATCTGGACAAACCCTCACACAGAGAGATCTGGACAAACCCTCACACAGAAGGTTATACTCACACACAGAGAGTAACTAGCTCTCTCACAGAAAGCTAGGGTTTCAAAGAAATAGCAAAGTAAAACAAATACTCTTACATATGCCTTGAGATGAACTTACTCATTAATGAATGCAAGGCATGGAAGAGTATCTCGAAGTGATGAGATTTGCTTGATATGCACTTGGATGATTTCCCTTGAGCTTGACTTCAATGCATGAAGGAGAGAATGAGCTCTAAGAGGGAAATGCGAGAGTTTGAGAGTGGCTTAATCAATCTCTAAAGATTTGCAATAGTTTCAAGAAATTCTAATAAATTCAGCCCTCTCATATATATAGGAACCCTATATGAACTCTCAAAACCCAAGGATAAAGTCAAAAACAAAAAACTGTAACGGCTAGAATCTGGGCAAAAACGTCAGCAACAGTCGACTGATGATCATTTGACAGTCGACTGACCAACGGCTAAATAAATCCCAACGGCTATAATCTGAGTCAAGACAGGCGACTGTAGAAGACTACACAGTCGACTGTATAAAGGACAAGCGCATGTATATCCTTCAATAGGCGACTGTTGCATGGGATGGAAATAAAACCGAGAGATGCAACTAACGCACTGTATGTATACAGATGACTGATGGCCAGAGTACATGCAATTGTAAATTAGACAGGCGACTGTAAATACTGCAACAGTCGACTGACTTGCAAATTGAGATGAAGCCTAGAAAATGCAAGTTACGTACAGACGACTGTGGAACAATTCACAGGCACCTGTTGGAAGACAGGCGATTGTAAATTGACCTTTCAGTCGACTGTTCCATATGCTCAAGTAAGAGTCAATAAAAGGTTGGCTTGAGCAGTGCACTACAGTCGACTGTAAAAGGCTCGACAGGCGCCTAGAATCATCCAGTCACATGTAAGACCTTCATCAGTCGCCTGTTGAAGAGCCAAAAACTCCAGTTTGAGTTTAAGGCAAGGTGAACCTATTGAAATGATTTCTATGATAATCATGAGGCTCACTAAGATGGAAAATGTATATGCATGAATGAGTTAATCCATCTATCAAGGCATTACAATAAACCTAGACTCAAAAGGGAGAAAAGCAATAAATAAACTATTACATGGATTACATTACTTCCCTTAGAGTCTATGGCTTCAACCTTGATACTCTCCAATATCTCCAAGCTTTGACACCCCTTGAGTCCAAGCTATAGCATTGCTTCTCTCGATGTCCATCCTTGCAACAAGTGTTTAGTCTCCAAAAATGATATTCTTGAAATGTTAACTATGAGACTGAAACAAGAGAGTCATTAGCAGCAACATAATGTTGTGATCATCATCAAAATAACATTGGTTATGAAACACCAATACTCAACAAGCTCCCCCTCGTCAGCAAAGACGATCTCCACGAGGTCTGCTCCGTCAGACAGCGACATCACTACAAGGACGACCACTATAAAGTTTGGCTCATTAGCATCAGTGATCCACAAGACATACATGACATCAGCTCCTTCAGCAACCACTCTCCATGGGAGTGACCTCCACGAGATCGGCTCCTTAACAATAACAGCTCTACGAGGACGACCTTCACGAGGTTGGCTCCTTCGCATCTTGGCTCCTCCGTACGTCCTCAGAGGCACACGCCCGAAGTAGGCTCCTTCAGCTACCTCAGCCAAGGGTTGGCCCACCTAACACCTCAGCTTCTATAAACGTCATGCACAATCTATAAACGTCATGCGCAATCAAGCAACGCGATCTTCAACGATCCCCTCTCAGACTATTACGAGCAAAAAAGCAAAAACCCGTTCAGATCCATCTAACCGCAGAATGAATAAACACACCCAATTTGGAAGTCAGCAGGAATCCTTCCTTTTGTTCATCACGAGATCCAAGGAATCAGCCCCACGCATAATATCTGGGATGTCTATAACCCCCCCACCCCACAACAATGTGGCATAACCAACCATCAACCTGTAAAAACCTTAGATCAACGTGATCCCATGTAAGCACACACAGACGCTACAAAGCACTTGTCGCTACAAAGCACTTGTCTCATTCCTACTTGCAACTGACTTAATCATCGAAGGTGAATCTGAGGTCACCCCCAACGATCCGTTCTCTCTATTTCCGGCGACGATGAAGGAGTATCTCGACCTGGCAAAACCTTGCACAGACCCTCAACTAGAGTGGGATCCTTGGATCCAATGACGTGCAAGTTTTCTGCATCAAACAGTAAACTAGTGTGACAAAGAAAAGCTCCTGCATATCCTAAAAAATATGAATTTTGACTTTGTATGAAAATGAGGATAAACCTTTTAATGAAATACAATTGGCCCCCAACTGCAACTGAATACAGAACAGGCTACCATCTCAAAAAGGAATACAGAACAGGCTGCTAGCTCAAAAAGGCTTGCAGAAATCTGATCTAGATGAAAAGAATACAGCTGGTGCCCACTTAGATGCCTTAAAATGTCAACAGGACGAAAAAGCAAAATCGACTACAAGCTACTCCATCAAAGAAGTTACAAAGGCATGCGAGACACAAAAGAGAACCTCCTTTCAACATAATCTTTCAAAGCTGCAAAAAATGCACACCAAGTCTTACCAGCACCGACCAATACAATGGGACCTCATCCTCTTCATCACTAAAACTAAAAGGAAGACTTCTTTCCCATATAAATAGAATCCAGGTCCCCCCAATATGCAAAGTATTCACGCTTATCAAGTATTACACAGAGCAAAGGCCAGGCATGTGGTCATAAATACTGTCTGTTTGTAGCGACAGTGAAGTAATGCCTATCTACTAAAAATGACCCAGCTGACCCACACTGCCTGGCGAATGATGAATCAGCCCATAGCAATACAATACAAAGAAGAGATGTATGAAAAAGGCTAGCTCACCCATGCTCATCCTTACAATCACCTCCCCACTAAAAAGGCTAGCCCGTGACAATAACCCTGATCAATGGACAACCGAGGACTATGACGTTCGTGCATCCAACCCTATAACAAACGCTAATACATAATGCCAACCCTATTTTTACTTAACCGAAACATAGTATCAAAAATGTTCAAATTCTAGTCCGCCTGACAATGCGTGGCCAAGTTGAGATAGGGTGTTTACAATCATTTCTTATGTATGATTTTTTTTCAAAACATTCTCAAATTATGTTACTATTTTGATCAGCTCAAAGAGTTTCCATATGAATCCCTTCTTATTTTTCGAAATATAAGGGAAACGGTAATGCCTAAATTCTAAAACTTTAAAACTAGGGCAACTGTCTTATAGGCCTAAGAGCACTCCCAATGGAGGGCTGGAGGGCTGAATTGGGGCTGAAGGGGAAGTGGAGAAAGATGGCTAAAAAGGTGCTTAAGATTTTAAGTTCAACCCTCCATTCAGCCGGTGTCGTTAGAGATGTCTCGTGATCTGAAATTATGCTACTATTTTGGTCAGCACAAAGAGTTTCCATATGCATCCCTTCTTATTTTTCGAAAGATAAGGGAACAAGTAATGCCTAAATTCTAAACTTTAAAACTAGCGCAACTGGCATATAGGCCTAAGAGCACTCTCAATGGATGGCTGAATGGGGGCTAAATAGGGGGCTTAATCCTACGTGGAGGGGGTTTTTGCAAAAAAGTAAAGAACAATGGCTGAAAAGGTACTTAAGATTTTAAGTCCAACCCTCCATTCAGCCGCCTGGCACATTATTTTTTTTCAAAAACTACCAAGATCAAACATTTTTTACACAACAGACGCCCATCATGACGCCCGGTTTTGACGGAACTTTTTTTTTAAAACTCTGCCACGACCAGACATCTAGTGTTTTTTTAAAACTCTGCCACGACGAGACATCTAGTGATTAGGCACCATGATTATTAGGCACCATGATTATGAGAGAATTCTTTTTTCTTGGCGCGTGCTGTTTGCACCGAACAGTGTTCGGTGCATGCACAGAATAAAGGATGACGTGACGGAAAGCAATTGCATTTTATGTCAGCTCGAAAGATCACGGATGCACGCGATGGAACTACTCATCTTTACGTCAACTTCAACAGCCAACAATCCAAGTAAAGAGTGCCCCAAAATTTAACATCAAACTTCAAAAACCAAAAGCAAAAGTGATAAAATGGGACCCACAATCGTACTTAAAGAGCCAACAATAATCACAAGAGAACAGACTGGCCATTTTTTGGTCAAAAGAGCTGACATAAAGGGTCGAATGGGTTCTTTATAATGTTGCTCGGATGCCTCCCCGTCAACGATCTCTCTCACATCCCTCCGACTGGTCTCTCACACATCTCTCGATCCGTCTGCACCGACTGCTCCAGCACCAATGAGAACAACATCGTTTGTCCACGGCTCCTCCTCCGGCCTTCTTCCCCCTCCTTCCGACGAGTGACGCATAGAGGCCGAGCTCCATCCTCCTCCACTATTTCTTGAAGCAACTTCGGTCCTCTAGCGAGCACTTCGATCACCTCGCAATCTCTTCGGAACAACCCGAATATCTCTGCCGCACCTCCCTGAGCTTCCCGAGATCGCCGCGTCTCACCGACTCCAAGCCGTGCACCCCCCGAACAATCAAGCAAGGTAGGCTCCCCTTCATATTAACTTAGTATGAAGAGACTTTCCCATGTTTTAAGTTATTCACTTTTGATGATATAACGTAAGTAGGAGTAGAATGCTTGTTTTCACTTCATTTAATTTCAACAGAGCACTATGTTGTAGGTAGCAAGATTAGTGTAATCCCATGCAAATTGTAGGCCAACCCGTGGGTTCCTTTTAGCCTTGACCTTAAGCTCCATTGTATGGAATATAGTATCTCATTTCCAGCTAGCAACATTAGCTTTGCTATTCACTATTGAATCGCGTAACATTAGCAACAATGTTAACTAACACTAATACACACTATAAATGTTAGCCCTTAGGTCGATCTGTCTGCTTTTTATACTGTGGTTAGTTTCAGTTTATAGATACCACAAATTTGAGCCAAAGCATGAAAGGATAAAACTTTATTTTATATATACCACAACGAGGTAGTTCACTTGTGCTGATGGTTGAAGCCTGAACTAATTAAGCGGACGTCGCAAGCTTGAACTATCATTGTATCATTACTATAGGTTTAATTTATAAAAACTACCTTAAACTATCCATAACTATCCAGTGTTTTAAATACCACCCTTTAAAAATTGATCAAAACCCCATTCGTTTTAATTTTTATCAAAACTACCCTTAACACATTTTGGTCAAAACTGCCTTAAACTTCTTTACCATAGCAACTTAACAAGTCAAAGGATCATGTTGTTGGCTGCATGACTTATACCTAAGGGTGGGCATCGGGTTTACCCGATTTTTTTTAACAATTCCGAAACCGAATCCGAATTTATTCGGTCAAAATAATTATATCTGAAGTCCGAATCGGATCGGATCCGAATAGTTCCGATTTTGAAATCGGACGAGAACATCCAACCCGGAATCCGTTTCCGATTCCGCTTCGGGCTAGAAAAACCGCAAGAAGCACCCTCAATATTTTCGGCTACCCACGCATCGTCTCCAGGGGCAAGGCCCATATACAATGGTGGCTAACCCACCTTCTATCTTATAGAAGTACAGTCTTCTTGTTTTGTCCGATGTGGTATTAAGAAGCTCGTGTCCATAAAGCGCACGCGAGCACCCATGTTTACAAATGTTTAAATACGTTGGTTTAGGCCAAATTTTTTGCAGCAGTCAATCAAAAGCCCACACGTACGCAGAAACTCAAGAGCCCCACCTCCTAACTTTGAAGTCCAATTGCTGTTGACGGTTTCCATCTTTATAATGTATTGTACATTTATTTTCTTAATTTGTCCGATGTGGGACAAATCATTCCGCATGTTGCTCTATTTCCTCTCACCTTTAGCCCACATTTCACTGTGTATTTTGTCCCACATCGGTGGTAAAGAAGGAACTCTAAATGTTTAAATAGGCAGTTTGAGGATTTGGTATCAAGCTAATTAATCGGAATCGGATCCGATTGGAATTTGGTGGTAGGATCCGAAGTCCGATTCCGAAATAATTCGGTTGGCATTACGTTGCCCGAATCCGAATCCGATTTTTATTTAACCGAATATTCGGAATCGGATTCGGGTACGGAACCGGGTTCGGAATCGGAACCATGTTTTTTGCACACCCCTACTTATACCAAACATGGTTAAAATTTTCGTAACCAATGCAGCTACCTGACATATGTCCATGTTAGTGTTAGTGAAAAAAAATCAACTCATACTTGCAGATCAGCATGATGGTATACTTATGTTTTTAGGTGTTGTTGCAGGGTTTGTAATTGAGGAATATGGAATACAATAATTGGTTTGACGGCAATTATTATGAACAATATAATGAAATTAATTTGAATGAGCCGCCTTGCTGTCACATTTCGGTAAGTATAATTTTGTATTTACTATATTTATAATTGTGTTAATGAAACTTATGCATGTTTAACGAAAATCGTAGGATGATATACATGAAACAACTTACGAGCCTGAATCATGTGATCAAATCGTCGACTGTACAGATAATTTCAACACTGACATGGTAATTATTTCGACTCATTCTAATTGCCAAAAAACATTGAGAAGATGCATTAGCAATATAATACATTTGATTTAACATAATATTCTTAGGTGTTTGGTACTCGTGATGATCTCATAAATTGGGTGAAAGATACTGGAAAACGGAATGGATATGTCAATGTTATAAAGAGGTCAGATACGCCGCAACCGGGGCGGAAAGGCAATGTGACTTTGGTGTGAGAGAGGAGTGGAAAGTATATAAAGTATAATAACTCCAAGAATATTCCTGATGAATTAAGAAGGAAAGGGACGGGAACAAAAAAATGTGATTGCCCATTTAAAGTGAAAGGGTATCAATTGGCAATTGGGGGTAAATGGGTGGTTGTTGTAAACAGTGGAATGCATAATCACCCACCGGCGGAGAGATTAGAGGGCCACTCTCTTGTTGGTATTTTGAGTAATGAGGAGAAAAACATGATGATTGACATGACAAGGAATGCAGTCCCCCCCGAAAAACATTTTACTCACATTGAAGAGAAACGACAGAGAAAATGTGACCCACTTAAAACAAATATACAATGCTCGGCAAAAATATCGCCGTGAAATCCGAGAAGGCAGATCGGAAATGCAGTACCTCTTGAAACTTATAACCGATAGCAACTATGTTGAATGGCACAGAAAGGATGCAGAAACGGAGGTTGTAAAGGACATTTTTTGGGCACATCCGGAGGCCATTCATCTACTAAATACATTTCCTTATGTACTGATTATGGACAGTACGTACAAAACCAACCAATATGACTCCCCACTCTTTGAGATTGTTGGAGTGACTTCAACAGAGTACACATTCTCAGTGGCACATGCATACATGCAGGCAGAGCGGGCTGAGAACTTTGTATGGGCACTAGAGATGTTAAAATCTTTGATTAAAAATGCCGACCGATTCCCGCTTGTGATTGTCACTGATAGAGATCTAGCTCTATTGACCGCGGTGCAAATAGTGTTTCCATCAGCAACACACTTACTATGCCGGTGGCATATTTGCAGAAACGTCCAAGCAAGAATCAAGAAATATGTGAAACCCAAAACTTTGTGGGAGTCGATGACTAGTTCATGGGACGCAGTGTTGAACTCTACAACTGAGGAAGAATTTGAAGGCTGTTGGAGCATATTTGTAGAAAAATATGCCGAGTTTCCAAAGGTGTTGAATTACATCACCGTCACATGGCTGCCCTATAAGGAGAGATTTGTGTCCGCATGGATAAACCGAGTGATGCACCTCGGCAACATAACAACAAACAGGTATGTTTAATGTTTTCCACACATTAAACCCACATTTAAATTGTAATATTTTAACAAGTTCATTTTACATTCATGCACATGTAGGGCCGAGGGTGCTCACAACACATTAAAGAAGATGCTTCTGGCACGCACAGGTGATTTCTGTCATTCTTGGGAAACAATTGACAACTTAATCACACTTCAACATACTGAAATCTCACG
Organism: Scilla litardierei; assembly: GCA_030789695.1. Taxonomy (NCBI): domain Eukaryota; kingdom Viridiplantae; phylum Streptophyta; class Magnoliopsida; order Asparagales; family Asparagaceae; genus Scilla; species Scilla litardierei. Next base: position 425,385,979 of record CM061142.1, on the reverse strand, counting down.
ATCATTTCAAAGAAGCATTATTCATGTGGAGCACCAGTTTAACACTGTGCAATACCAAAATTTGATTGGTTTTGTGTCAAAAGAAGCACTACATCACATCAGCAAGGAGAACCAAAGAGTCGGAAAGGTTAGGGTTGACCCATCTATTTGTGGTTGCGAAAAAAGATACACATATGGTTTGCCATGTGCACATATGCTTGCAGAGTATTATAGGTTTGGATGGGCGATTCCTATATCATCCGTGCATCCACTGTGGAAAAAATTGGCCATTAATAGAGGCATGGATGACGAATATGAACACTGGTCATTCGCTCAAGACCTAGAGGCTGTTCAGAGGCGATTTGATAGTTGTGATATATCAGGCAAAAGAGTCCTTCATGGCAAAGTACGTGAATTAGCTTATCCTGATACCACATCAATGCGACCGCCGTCGGAAAGGGTTAAAACAAAAGGCCGTCCACGTTCTAAAGTAGAAAGTTCAACCAAACGGAATCCTTTGTACTTCGAACACGTCGATGCGGTGTATGATAGTGGTTCGGCTACTCTCCCCAACGTGTCGGTGAAATCATCGAAACGCAAGAAAATACCATACTCCGAATGGTTTCCCGAACAAGTTGTTCCTTACATTGACAATATTGATGATGTAGTGCCTGATGGCAATTGCGGATTTCGAGTCGTTGCAGAGTGGGTAAGCTTTATCGGTGCGGACAACTGGTTTCAAATAAGGCAGGATCTACTGGATGAGCTGATCCTTTGGCATAATGATTACATTGAATTGTTTGGGGCTGATCGTGCCAACACGATTCAAAATATACTTTATATGCCCAAACCCACAGCAGCACCCGTGAATAAATGGATGACCATGCCAGATATGGGTCATTTGATTGCTTCGAGATATAATGTCGTCGTCGTCCTTTTATCTAAAGATATATGCTTGACATTTCTTCCATTAAGAGATTCACCACAACCACCTGACCAACAAAAAATTATCGGGATCGGATTCGTTCAGAATAATCATTTCGTAAAGGTATTTTTTAAATATTATTATTTTTATGACTATTAAGGATTTTATTTTCAATTATATTTAATATTTTTATCTTGTTTGTAGGTCACCATGCATGAAGGCTCACCAATACCACCCGTATCTCTGCAATGGAAAAGATATCACTATGCATATGCTAGCGGATGGGAGACTCCTTACGTACAAAGGATGCTTCAGTTTAAATCTTTATTACCTATAAATACAAATGTAGCAACCCAAGATGCATTTATAGATTTAGATTAATGTATAATATGACAATTTCGTGTTTATCTTAATCCAGCAGTTTTATATAAAATTTAATTCATGAACGTTAACAGATAATCAAATGAATTTTTAGAAATGTATAATATGACGATAGTGACTTGACATAGCCCCCTAGGGAGTTTTGTGACTTGACGCCCTCCAGCGCGATGGATTCTATTTGCTTAGTTCTGTAAAAATGTTGCTAAACTTTTCGAAAACGAAATTCCTGCGATTGCCATCTGTTATTTTAGTATCTATCTCATGTTACTGACGGTAGACCCCTTCATTAGTGAATGGAGATATATGAATTATGTTTGTGCATGATTGGTGTTATCTTAGTATCTATCTCATGTTATCTTAGTATCTATCTCATCTTACTGACGGTAGACCTCTACATTAGTGCATAGATCTATGAGGTTATAGATGGATTTCACAGCAATGGCTCTTTGTTGGACAAATAATTGGCAATGGTACGGATGTAAACGATGAATACACCAAAGAGCAGCAAACGATGAATATCAGGTGCGGCAGCACCATCACCTGATGGCGGCTGCAGCCGCGTCGGCACCGATGGCGGGTTCCCGAGTCGTAGCTTGTCGACAGCACCAGCACCAGCATCTGCGATGGCACCGCCGCGTCAACTCGATGCCACCGGGTCGTGGGTTCAGGTTGTGTTTCGGGTCTCCGAGGGCGGCAGCATCGGCTTCGGCTGTGGTGTTAGCGGGCTTAGGGGCGGGGTCTGTAGCCTACTGGCAACTCCGACAAGCTGGGCCGCGAGAAAGAGAAGAAAAGATGAAAGAGAATATAGAAGAAAGTAGAAGAAGACGGACGTGGGAAACCCGACGAAGCATACAAGCAGAGGGGACATAGAGAGAAGACAATGGCCTGAAAGAGAGTATCAGTATCCATCACCTCCTCAAACAAAAATGGAGACTCGCATTTTGTTGTTGGGATTATCGGCGGTGATACTGGCAACCAGCGTCTGCTGCTTGAACGCCGAATCGCTGGCCGAGAGGTCTGCGTTTGTGTCCGGCAAAAGCGAGTGCCTAGACTGCGCAGATAAGAACATCAATACTGAGCTTGCGTATGAAGGTTTGATACTTGGAAAATCTTTATGGACGGCTAAATTTACGTCAAACTAGTAACCATTTTGCACGTTTCTTTGCGCAGGGCTTCAAGTCGCCATCAAATGCAAAAGCAGCAAGGGAGACTACGAGATCAGAGGAGTCGGGAACGTCGACAAGAACGGTGACTACAAGGTACAGCTTCCTACCGAACTCGTCGGAGACGATGGAGAGCTGAAGCAGGAATGCTTTGCCCAGCAACACAGTGCTTCGAATGCACCCTGCCCCGACAAAAATGGACTGAACCCCTCCAAGCTTGCCTTGAAATCAAAGGAGGAGGCATTCACACCTTCTCAACAGCCGCAAAGCTGCCCTTCTCATCGGCGACTTATGCTTCGGCCTTCCTCTGCAAGTGGCCACACTACAAGCCCATCTACAAGAAGCCGTGGCCTCCTATCTACAAAAAGCCGATCCCTACCGTGCCCAAGTATATATACAAAAAGCCGATCCCTACCTTTCCATCGGTGCAGCTTCTCCTAGACACGCGGGTTCAGCAGCACGAGCTCCGGAATCGCCCACTCGGTTAAAAAAAGAAGAGCAAAAGCTTCCCCCTTCTCGTGTTCCTGCTCCTCATCCATTTCTTCTTCTTCTTCTTCTTCCACATCCTCCTCCCCTTCCGCTGCCGCTGCCGCTGATTTTGTGGCACTAGTGCCGCTGGGCTGTACGAAGGGTGCCACAAGAAGCAGGAAACTCTAGAGGTTCTTCTCTTCATTCATTTGAGAAGTTGGTACTTGTCGCCTGAGAATTTACCCGGCGTTGTTCGTGCTCATCACAAACATCTCGTCGAGCTCCGGGATCTGCTGATCGACGGACGCTGGGTTAGTGGCGATCGACGAGAAGTAGTTTCTTATGGAGTACGTGCTTGGAAAGCTCACTGTAACGTCCAGCTTTGTGATCTCGTTCACCTGCGCATCAAAATAAAAAAGAAAACAGAACCCACGATGCTAATATAATAACAATAATAATTAAGCTCACCACAAATTAAATTAATCACAAAAGTGTAGACCTTAACCACAGAAACAGATTTTAGATGGATGGGTGATTTTGGGGGAAGCTTTTTCTGATAATCTCCTAGAAAGTGGCGATCTCCAGTTCATCTACAAATTTGATCGAAACTAAAAAAACAAAAAACTGAGAAACAGCCAGACAACTCACTGACTTTACTTAAATACCCTTCTATTGAATTCCCCTTTCATATCAGATTACAAGGGTAAATTAGGAAGTAACTAAATCAGGGTAAAATCTGGGTGGGGTCCACTATACCATCGCATGCATCAGGTGGTGGGGTCATCTCAGTTGTTGTCTCCCCCCACAGTCTACCTCTTCGCTGTACAAAACACATCAGCATCTCGTTTACAATTATTTCTGTGCATTGACTGTCGAATGGGCCCACCTCTTTACCAGACACAGCCCCGTCCCATCCCTACACCGAATATGATTCGGTGTAAATAGCAGGCGCCTTTTTCTTTAGTGAACATGAACCATGAACCAAACGACTAACATTCATTTTGCAGTTGAACAATGAATCAGACGTCTGATCTATAATTAGATGTCTATGATTAGATGTCTGATTCAGACTCCTGTTGGGACTGATGGTTCAGCTCTCCATTGGGTGTGCTCTAATCCACATGCAGCAAGATTAATCAAATAAATAACGGGGACAAATCAATGGTTTCCGGAAAATACAACAAACAGCATAATCAATATCCCAATATACAGATCTAGTATCAACATGATAATACACGCAAATAACAAGACATTAATCAAGTTAACGGAAATTAAATGATTCAACAATACAAGAGCCACAGATACCGCAAACTAACCTAACATGGGTTAAAAATATGTATACTAATAAAAAGATGGCAGAGCAAAAAAGGCTATCACCCTTTTCCTCACCTTTCTCCCGTCCCAAAAAAAAAAAACAAACACAAGCCCCAACGAAAAGAAACCACAATCCATCATAAAACAAAACATAAGCCACCCACATCTTTTTCAAACGATAGAGAAGAGCTATTAAACCCTCTAAACACCAAACCTAACTTCTCTAAACACCAAACCTAACTCATGTAGCATCGTTTTAAAAAACCAAGAAAAAGAGAGTTAAAAGATCCATTCACCATCACTGCATCGAAGGACACTCCCTTGCAAAGTGTCCCTGCTCCCCACAGTTGTAGCAGCCGCCACCGCCCCCTCCTCCACCGCCTCCGTACCGGCCCCCGCCCCCGCCCCCGCCCTGGCCCTGGTAGCAGTCTCTCGCCAAGTGCCCAGTCTCTCCGCAGTTATAACAAGCACCACCGCCACCTCCGCCTCCGTAACCCCCGCCGCCGCCGTAACCACCACCTCCCCGACCGCCGCCTCGTCCGCCTCCGCCGTTAAAACCGTAGCTACCACCATAACCACGGCCTCCACCGCCACGTCCGCCTCCATAGCCCCCGTCTCTGCCGCCGCCGCCGCTGTCCCCACGGACGAAATCACCGCCTGGTGCGGTGACGTCGACAGCCTTCGTGCGGCCGTCTTCGCCCTCGGCGATGCTGAACTCGACGGACTCGCCCTCGCCTAGGGTTCGGTATCCGTCAGATTTGATGGATGACTGGTGGACGAAGAGATCGTCGCCGGGCTCGTCCGGCGTGATGAACCCGAACCCCTTGGTCCCATTGAACCACTTCACCTTCCCCGTGAACCGCTCCTGCGCCATCGAAGACCCCAACCCTAAGAGAGAAAAAGAGGAACGAAACCCTAGATCCGATCCCCCTCTTGCTCTCTCACGCGCTCTCTCCCTCCTCACACACTTGTACTTATAGCCTTAAAGGTGGGTTCGTCTGCGTCGTTTATACGCGAAGCGTGGGCCCGGGTGGATCGCATCGGCCGCCACGTCACTAATTTGGTGAGGAGATTTATTAGGGGAGCGGACGGCCGCAGATTTGTTAAATTATGAAATATAAGCCGTTGGATCGTCGGCGAACCCGACGAATTGTAACTCGAATTTCTCTCATTTTACTTTTAAAGTCAAGTGGAAGAGGGAAAACGACAAAAGGAGAGGTGGACCGGTCAAAGGGTCAAAGGGTCGGTCAAAGCATGTGGAAGATGGTACATGTCGGTTTGGGCCTGAGTTGTCGTTTTCGTGTGTGAGTAATCCATTTGGGGGACTAGTGTTTGAGAGACCTGATTGGGTGTATGTTTTTATGACCTTGAAGTTTAAATTGGCTGATATTGGAGGGTTGAAATTTGCGTGCACGAATTTGCTTTCTGTTTGAAGAAATTTGGGTGCACGAATTTGCATGGGAAAGTGTGGAAGCTCTTTTTCCATGGGCATGCTTCTAATTTGGACGGGCTCGGCCTCTTTCAAGTGGATAACGTTACGGTTCTCATGGTGTCGTGGTGGAAACGGGCCGGGCTTGGAACGTGCATGCAAGTCCAATCCTGGCCCGCTTACCAGCGGCTTTGATGTGTAAGGTGGAGCCATTGCACTGCAGGTGATTGCGGTGCCTCTTAAATTTTTTCCAAAACAGGAAACAGATGTTGCAATGATGGGACGTGACTTATATGGATTTGAGTTTTTTTTGCTAATTTCGGAAAATATTTAAGAGCCACCGCAATTAGTGCGTTGCATTTAGTCCGTCTCTTTTTTGTACATCCGAATAGAAAAACATCAATTCAGATGGAGAATTTACTATGTAACCCGATCCTATTACTTCCACAAGTAGCAGCGGTGATAAAAAAGCTGAAGAACGATCCCAAACTTGAAGTTCGGTATCTAATTGGCCACACATGGTCGTTAGAGCATCAGCACAAAAATTTGCCTCACGTAGGACATGACGAAAGGAGCATAAACGGACTCATGAAGCCAACTGTCTGATATCCATAATTAAGCCCAGCAGAGGATGTAAGGAAATGCCAGGTGCCTCAACAAGAAGAAGGGCTACATGTGAATCCGATTCACATATAAGCCCTTGGTAACCCTGCCTCCAAGCAATCTCTCGACCACATCACAGCGCCTAAAGTTCCGCATTTAAAATACACGCCTGAAGTTCCGCATTTAAATTACAATAGTAGCCAATGTACGCTGAGAAGCCAAGTATCCAATTCTCCAACTCATCCCTAAAAATGACCCAAGCACCTGAGAGCCCGAGATTCCCTTTGTTGGCACCGTCAACATTAAGCATGATAATCCCCCTTGGAGGAGGGCTCCATCGAATGAACGAAACATCTGAACGTGGTGCGGATGAACTCCCAAACACACTAGCCACTCACTTGCAGTAAGAGCAATATGTCTAATATTAAAGTACTCCTCAGTGCCAACATTCGTATGAGTAAAAACACGTAGGCACCTTGCTCCCCAAATCCTCCATAGGCACGTAGCAAACAGGGTGACTTTAGGGTAAGGGAAGTCCGGGCCATGTAAAAATGTCGTGAGCCAATCAGATAGAGATAAAGAGTAGAAATCAGGCAAGACTGAGATATGGAAGAGAGCATCCCAAACCGTCATAGCTTTTGGGCAGTCACGAACAGCGTGCAGAGTAGTCTCTGAGACAGAACCACAAAAAGTGCAGGCATTGTACTCCGATATACCTCGCTTGAACCGCGACTCATTAGTAACAAGTCTGTCCGGGCATACTAGCCAACGGAAATGCTGCCATCTGGATGGAAGAGACTTCCATCACCATGCAAATTGGAACTTCAACATGGGATTCAAATCCTTCAATAGGTATTGATAGGCAGAATGAGTGGTAAACTTTCCATTAGTAGTGAACTGCCAAATGTAACTATCATTGAGGCCTATGACTCGAGGTAGGGGGTACGCTATGATCATCTGAGCCACATCTTTCGGACTCTCTAAAAGCAACTTCGTCACATCCCAAGAGCCATTTTGTATAAACTCACGAACACGCACTTGTGTGGACTCCATGGCTGGCGAATGGGAAAGATGAGAAGACAGTGGTCGCCCTAGCCAATTATCTCTCCAAAAATTTGTAAAAGACCCATCACCCACCCGTTCACTAATCCCTTAATTACACCCTACAAGCCGTGAGCAATACTATGACAAGAATAGGACCATGAATGGGGAAAATAACTCAGCCTTGAAACAAATGAAAGGATATCATCTGGAAGCTTGTACTTCGCTCTCATGAGCCGAACCCAAAGAGAATGTGGCTCCCTCAAAAATCTCCAAGCTAATCTCTGTAACATAACCAGATTATGAATCCACATATCACGAATGCCAATACCATCCATGAGCTTAGGCTTGCACACCTCCTTCCACTTCACCAAATGGATCTTCATATTATCCTATGTCCCACCCTATAGAATCTGTAGAAAATGCATATGATGTTGGATCTGGATCTAAGCCTACAGGGGGGTGAATATGCTAATAGAAATTCTCGTGCAACCCACGAGCAATCACAGGTAGTTATAGCAGTTGCAGAGTAAATAATAAGCAATCACAGAGTACACAGCAGATTTATCTTGGTTCGGTTGTCCCACGACCTACTCCAACCCCCAAGCAGATACTAGTATTAATATGTTTCTTTGTACAACTACAATGAACAATGAGCCCCAACTCAACTCTCACCTAGTTCGTACCACACTCTCCGAGTGCAAAACACTATCAACCTAGTAAATGCTTTGTCTTGATAAGCCCAAACTCGTCAAGACCCCCTTGTCTAGTCCCAGACTAAACAAGTCCCAAAACATCACAAATATGGTAAAGTTTCGCCAACAAAGATCGCTACTACTACACAAATATAATAATAAAGAGTTTAGGAAATCTCAGTTTGTGTAGCGGTAGTCGTCTCTGTCAATCAGCTCAGGTTAGATCAAGTCTGACATTGAAGTAGTCACAACGTCACGTTCTCCCTTGAGACTTGCGGCCTAGGTGTTCTCCCCCTTGAAACTTGCGGTTTAGATGTTCTCTCCCTTGAAACTTACGGCACTTGGATGTAGCTTGCTTCTTTGGTGATGTTTGCGCAATATGGAAGGAGATGGAGTCTTGCCCTCTTGCGCAATTGTTGAAGAAGCCCCTCCCCCCCCCGAACTTGTGGCCTTGTGCAATGGATGGAGATCTTGTAACTTGCGGCCTATGGTGATCTTGCAAGCTTGAGAGGGCAATTGAGTTTGATGTAGGTTGCGCAAGGGAGCTTTGACTATGGAGTTTGAGGATGAAGCTTTTGGCCTTGGTTTGATACTAACAAGGTTTCGTAAGGGAGGGATAACAATGGGAGATGAAGCTTTAGTTTTTCTTTTGGCCAAGTAGGTTGCGGCAATGGAGCTTTGGCAATAGTGATGCTTGCTTGTGCAATGATGAAGGATCTATGGAGCTTGTTGCGCAATGAAGGAGGGGAGAGGCTATGCTACGGTGCGCAAGGAAGATGGTGTTGGACGCAACGATCTAGGAACTCTAGTTTGATGATGACAAACATGTGTGAACTATTTAATTTGTATGTTAAGTGCTTTTCAGGAATGGAACGCTCGTAAATTCTCCAAAGGCGACTTGTTCAATTTGATGGGAAAAGTGGCTAGTCATGTGCAACTTGGACTTGGTCCAATATGGAGAGATGAAGCCAAATCTTATTTGGTGATTTGAACATATCGTATTGCCATACAAACTCCTTAGCCAATACCAATTCTGAGCAAAATACAAATTTCCAATCAATTCCCAAACTTATAATTACTTGATCACATCCCTTACCAACAACCCCTTGGTCGCACAAAAAAAACCCTAGCAATACCTTATATACATGATCTCCTCCATGGGGAGAAAAGATGCGGCACACAAAAAATATATTCAAAGGGGACTACAAATTATATAGAGTGGCCAAAAGCTCTTTTCTCTCAAAAGGGAAAACTCACGCAAAGGGGGCCTTGCCGCTAGCAAGCATCAAGAAGGAGACCCACACAAAGCCTCATCATCATCGAGAGAAGGAGCCTGCTGTCAATCCTTACCCTGCTGCCATTGATCTCCCATCTTCTTCATCACGTGCTGCCATCGAAGCTTCATCTCCACGCCATCATCACTGAAGAAGGAGAATTCAAAGTCGACGCTGCCCACGTCGAGAAGACCAAGCTGCCATTGCTCAAGCCTTCGAGAGGAGACGCTGTCGTCTTCTTGGTGTCGCCGCCGTGATCCCGTAAAGTCGAAGAAGCCCGTCGTAAGTTGAACGTCGAAGAGACTCGTCGTCGTTGAGCCATCATGCAAAATTCGAAGCCCTCGCTGCTCGCTTCATCTCGCAGGGTTGAAGCTTGTCGCTGCCGTCGCACGAAGAAGAAGCTGCTATAGGAGGTGATAACGTGAACTCGCCGTGGCTGTGGATTGTCGGAGTAGAAGTCGAGAGCTCGCAACGGTAATCTTCATATCTCGGAGACGTCGACGATGAAGGAGCGACACTGCTGAAGTCCACGCGAAGCTGATCCCTCGTTCGCTGCGTGCCCCTTTCATTACTGAACGAAGATAGCTCTCGTTCGAAGACCTCGCCGCCGACACCGTGACAAAAAGGTTGAAGAAGAAGTCGAACTCATCGCTCCGAAGTCGATGGTCTCAAGTCGTCGCATTGTTGTTGCCATCGAAAAGAGCTCGCCACCTTTCCATCGGTAACAACGAAGCACCACCGGAGACGAGAGACCCTGCCACTAGAGTCATCGGAGGTCGCCGCCACCGTGGTCTTGAGTCTTCATCTCCGCGTCCAGAGTTGCTGCACCCATGCAAAGCTCGTCGAACTCGTATCGCCATTGAGGAGATCTCGGAGACGTCGGATGACAAAAGGCGAGCGATGCTGCATGCTGAATACATGAAAACGAAGGGATGCTGACGTGGACGACCGCGTAAAACGAAAGCAAACGAAATTCGCGTGATTCGCTGACGTGGACAAAAGCGACAGGCAAAGGGAATTAAAATTGAATTTTGCTGTGTGTACCGACCGCTATTAATTTGGTTTGAACTGAAACTTCTTTACACACAGACCATTGTGCCATTTGAGATCCAGGAGTCGGATCGAGACATCGTTTGCGTCAGATTGGACCTGATGACGTGATGATCGACAGAGACGACTACACGGACACGAACTGAGCATTTCTAAACCCTTAACCCTTTTTATTCGTGTTTTAGTGTAACGTTCTCTGTAGGAGAAACTTTTACCATATTTTGTGACTATTTTGGACTTGTCTAGTTGGGGCTAGACAAGAGGGTCTTGCCGCGTTGTAGCAGTCAAGATACGTATTTACTAGGTTGATATGGTACTGCACTGTGTTGAGTATGGTACAGTCTTGGTGGGGAGTTGGAGCTAGGACCTAATTGTAGGTGTACAGAAGGAACTTATTAATTCTAGTATTTGCTTGGGGCGGGACGTAGGTCGTTTTTGCGATCGAACCATGTAAATCTGTGCGTACTCTGTGATTATCTCTTATTTACTCTGGTTGTGCTTTTAACTGCGTGTGATTTCTCGTGGGTTGCGCGAGAAATTTTTATTAGCTATTCACCCCCCTCTAGCCTAGGATCCAGATCCAACAAGTGGTATCAGAGCAGGTTTTAGGATCTAGCCTAGGATTGACCATGGATCACATTGATAGTGCTTTTGCTGAGGGTCAGTCTATTTCACGTCCCCCTAGATTTAATGGAGTAGATTATGCTTATTGGAAAAATCGTATGAGAATCTACTTGATTTCTACTGATTATAAAGCTCGGCAAATTGTTAAAAAGGGCTATAAACCACCTGTAATTAAAATTGAAAATATTGAGATGCTTAAACCTGATGATAAATGGGATTATAATGATTGGAGGCTTTATTCTCTTAATGCTAAAGCTATGAATGCTCTCATTTGTTCATTATATAAATCTGAATTCAATCGTATCTCACATTGTCTAACTGCGCAGAAAATATGGCATACATTGGAGGTGACGCACGAGGGAACGTCACAGGTGAAAGAGTCTAGACTTGCACTTCTAAGCACAGATTACGAGGGATTTTGCATGCTACCATCAGAGACCATATTAGAGATGTTTGCGAGGTTCACCAACATCGTCTACAAGTCTAGCTCGCTCGGTAAGCCATATTCTAATCTTGAACATGTGAGAAAATTATTAAAAGCACTACCAAGCTCTTTCAGGCCTAAAGTCACTGCCATCCAAGAAGCAAAGGATCTATCACAGATGAGGGCGGAGAACTTGATAAGTAATCTAATGTCCCACGAGCTTGAACTGCAAAATATTGAAGAAAGAGAGAAACCTGAGGAGAAGGAGAAAGCTTCAAAGTCACTTGCTCTGAAAGCTAGCGAAGATGAAGATGATGATGAGGAGATGGCGCTAATGGTTAGAAATTTCAGAAAGTTCGTCAGAACTCCTCAAGGAAGATCAGAAATGTATAGAAGGTTCATTCACTCTAGCACTTTTAATTACGATAAAAATTCTTCTGAACAAGATTCTGCTAATAGAGTTGAATGCTTCAAATGCAGGAAAAAGGGACACTTCGCAAAGCATTGCAGACAAGAGACTGCTTAGGTTGCTAAAGATAAAGGAAAGGCCAAGATGTTAACTTGGGGCATGGACAACGAAGCTGAGGATGAGGATGAAGAGGTGGTAGCCCACTCCGCTGTCGTCTGCTTAATGGCAAAGAGCGATGAGGTAAATCCCTTCACTAAAGCTGAATTGTTTGATGTTTGTAAAGGAATGCAAAATGAGATTAATGAGCTAAAACTCACGTTAAATGATTATAGGAATGCCAGCTTTAAATTACAAAAAGAAAACTGTGATATTTCTGAAGAAGTTGACATCCTTAAAGAAAAACTTGAAGAACGTGATTCTACCATTGCCATAATGAAAGAGAAAAAATCATGCTTTAATGAAGAAGTTGCTTGTCTTTCTTGCCCTTCCTTATTGAATGAAATTAGCATGCTTAAGAAGGAATTATTTAAGCTTGAAGCAAAAAAAGATAATGTGATTAAAGAGCTTAATGATAAACTGTGCATGTTAAATAATGACTTTAAAAGAAAAATGATTGAGCTTGAAAAGAAGTAAGAGGAAAACAAGAGAACTTTTATAAGTAAGTGTACTTTGCTTGTGGATGAAAATGTGCTATTAAAATCCAAAGTCTCTAGTCTTGAATTGTCCATTAAGAAATTCTCTATAGGAAAACAATCGTTGGATACTATTTTAAAGAATCAAGTATATGGCAATAATAGACGAGGACTTGGATTTAAGTCTAAAACTGCTAAAAGCCTGTCTTTAAGAAATTCCACAGTGTGCCCTCCATTGTGAAAAATATGCATGCAAAGTTCTTTACTTGTGATAGTTTTGGTCACACATCCTATTATTGTAAGTTTAGGAACACGAACATAAAGTTCAAACAAGTGTGGGTTCCTAAAACTTTAATGACTAACAATAGTGGACCTTGTTGGGTTTCAAGGTCACACTTAACACCTTTCATGTAGGTGGATGAATTAAAAGTCTCATTCTTTTAGCTCCTTAGTCAAATAGCGACGTGAAGGTATATTTCTTTTCCCTCTTTGCATTCATTGCATACCTTCATAATTTTTGTGTGCGCTTGATTTAATCTTTATTTGTGTGCTTGTGTGCTTGTTTTTTCTTTATAAAAGAAAAACAAAAAAATTTGAAAACCAAAAATAAAATTAAAAAAATTTGTGCTTATTGAATACATCCTTATGAATCTTTATAAGTGGTATTATTGAATGTTCATTCATATCCCGTGTATAAATCAATTCATTATTGTTGTAGCCACATGGACATGTTGATATCTATTTTAGTAGTCATGACATGACTCATGAATTATTAATATGATTTCTACACCTACATGTGCACTTTCACGGATATTAGACATTTAGTATTTTTGGAGATTCTTTTGAAGAATAGTGGAAAATGAATGTAGGTTGATTAAAATCTAAATTTTTATAAGAGATATGATGTGTATAGCCATGAATAAAAATTGAGCACAAACGAATTGAAAATAAAAAATAATATTTTTGCTCCGTATGAAAAACGGATACGCTTCATGGCTAATACACAACCCACGAGTATCCAACTTATGCTACATGGGTAGTCATTAGTGTTGGTGTATATTACTCGTTAAGCAATGCCACCCCATATTTAAAAGTCCTTTTAGGCTATGTTTTGGGGTGTGGTAACTTGAAGTCATCTTTGATGAGGTGGGAAAATTCAATCCTAGCGATATTCATGAAAAATGAAAAATGTGGATTGTTGGTTGATTGTTCTAAAATTGAATCTCCCTTAGTACTTTATTATCTATATCATTACACTTACACAAAGGTGGAATTTCTATGTGCTTGAATTGTTTACTATCTAGAAAACACCTGCAGTTGCAAGTTACAATTTATAATGGTTTATTTTTGCATGTGATATTTATTGGCTTCATTAGTCCACTTTTGATGATAACAAAGGGGGAGAAAGAAAAAGATTTGGTATTTATGTGGTATTATTTGTTGAAGGGGGAGCTTGATAATATATGAATTGGGGGACCTTGGCAATAGAGGGAGCATGTTTTTCACTTTGGCAAATCATGCGTGCTAGTAATGCTTGATCATCTCAGTCATACGCATTACACCGTTCATCACACTTCCCACACGTGCATCTATTTGCTCAAATCTTTTATGGATTTGTCATCATCAAAAAGGGGAGATTGTTGGATGCAACGATCTAGGAACTCTAGTTTGATGATGACAAACGTGTGCGAACTAGTTAACATGTGTATTAAGTGCTTTTCAGGAATGGCACGCTCGTAAATTCTCCAAAGGTGACTTGGTCAATTTGATGGGAAAAGTGGCTAGTCATATGCAACTTGGACTTGGTCCAATATATAGAGATATAGCCAAATATTATTTGGTGATTGGAACATATCCTATTGCCATACAAACTCCTTAGCCAATACCAATTCCTATCAAAATACAAATTTCCAATCAATTCACAAACTTCTAATTACTTGATCCCAACCCTTACTAATAACCCCTTGGCCGCACAAAAAAACCCTAGCAATACCCTATATATATGATCTCCTCCAAGGGGAGAAAAGTTGCGGCAAACAAAAAATATATTCAAAGGGGACTACAAATTATATAGAGCGGCCAAAAGCTCTTTTCTCTCATAAGGGCAAACTCACGCAAAGGAGGCCTTGCAGCTAGCAAGCATCAAGAAGGAGACCCATGCAAAGCATCATCATCGAGAGAGAAGGAGCCTGCTGTCAATCCTTACCCTGTTGCCATTGATCTCCCATCTTCTTCATCACGTGCTGCCACCTGAGCTTCATCTCCATGCCATCATCACTGAAGAAGGACAAGTCGAAGTCGACGATGCCCACGTCGAGAAGACCAAGCTGCCATGCTCAAGCCTTTGGGAGGAGACGATGCCGTCTTCTTGGTGTTGCCGCCATGCTTCCATAAATTCGAAGAAGCCCATCGTAAGTTGAACACCGAAGAGACTCGCCGTCGTTGAGCCGTCGTGCAAAAGTCAAAGCCCTCGCTGCTCGCTTCATCTCGTCGGAGTTGAAGCTCGTCACTCCTGCCGCATGAAGAAGAGGCTGCTGTCGGAGTTGATCACGTGAACTCGCCGCTCCTGTGGATTGTTGGAGTAGAAGTCGAGAGCTCGCAACGTTCATCTTCATATCTTGGAGACGTCTACGACGAAGGAGCGGTGCTGCTGAAGTCCACGCGAAGCTGATCCCTCGTTCGCTGCATGCCCCTTTCATTGCTGAACGAAGATCGCTCTCGTTCGAAGACCTCGCCGCCGACACCGAGAAGAAAGGTTGAAGAAGAAGTCGAACTCACCTCTTCGAAGTCGATGTGCTAATGTCATTGCATTGTTGCATCCATCAAAAAGAGCTCGCCATCTTGCCATCGGTAACAACAAAGCACCACCGGAGATGAGAGACTCTGCCACTAGACTCATCGGAGGTCGCTGCCGCCGTGGTCTTGAGTCTTCATTGCCCCGTCCAGAGTTGCTGCACCCACGCAAAGCTCGCCAAACTCGTGTCGCCATCCAGAGTTGCTGCACCCACGCAAAGCTCGCTGAATACATGAAAACGCAGGGACGCTGACGTGGACGACCGTGTAAAACGAAAGCAAACAAACTTCACATGATTCCCTGACATGGACAAAAGCGACAGGCAAAGGGAATTAAAATTGAAGTTTGCTGTGCATACCGACTGTTATTAATTTGGTTTGAATTGAAACTTCTTTACACACAGACCAGTGTGTCATTTGAGATCCATGAGTCAGATCGAGACATCGTTTGCGTCAGATTGGATCTGACGATGTGCTAATCGACAGAGACGACTACACGAACACGAACTGAGCATTTCTAAGCCCTTAACTCTTTTTATTCGTGTCTTAGTGTAACGTTCTCTGTAGGAAAACCATTACCATATTTTGTGACTATTTTGGACTTGTCTGGTTGGGGCTAGACAAAAGGGTCTTGATGTGTTGTAGTAGTCAAAATACGCATTTACTAGGTTGATAGGGTTCTGCACTTTGTTGAGTGTGGTACAGTCTAGGTGGGAAGTTGGAGCTAGGACCCCATTGTAGGTGGACAGAAGGAACTTATTAATTCTAGTATTTGTTTGGGGCTGGACGTAGTCGTTGTTGCGACCGAACCAGGTTAAATCTGTGCATACTCTGTTATTTTCTCTTATTTACGCTGGTTGTGCTTTTAAGTGCGTGTGATTTCTCGTGGGTTGCGCGAGAATTTTTTATTAGCCTATTCACCCCCTCTAGGCTAGGATCCAGATCCAGCAGATGGGGGGAAATATATGTTGTGCATGGTTCATGTATTGGCAGAATTCCTCTTGGTTCCCTCTCTCTCTTTTCTCTCTTTGGAAGATGGGTTTATATAGGAGAGGATGAGATATAATAGAATCAATTAGAATCTCATAATTGAAGGAGATTGGATGGAATCCTAACTTGATTAGGATTTGAATGAATCACCATAGATATGGAGTTTGAATATGGATGGCTATATGATTTCAATTTGAGTTGCTATAGGATTTCATATAAGATCTCATTTAATATCTTATATTGATTTGCATGAGATTCTCAATATCTCACCCTCTTTGACCAAGTCTTCAATTTGCATGGCTTTAGGATTTGATTCATGCACCAATTGATTTGAATCAATTCAAATATGGATTTGAATTGATTTCTTCCTTAGCTTCCCATCTTTGACTTAGTCCAATATTTGTAGCCATTATCTCCATCTTTGACTTAGTCCACTTTGCTAATGCATGGCAAATTCTCCATAACTTTTACTTAGTCTCTCTTTGAGTATTTGCGAGAGTGTCATTCCTGAAAACACTTAGCACACACATTAAATCGTTCATACACATTTGTTATCATCAAACACGAAGTCATCAATCGTTGTATCCAACTACACGTTGTATCCAACAATCTCCCCTTTTGATAATGACAACCCATATAAGATTTGGGCAATAACGATTCATATCATTGTGACATATGTGTGTGAAGTGTGAAGATGGAGGATGTATGCAATATGCAACAAGTATGGCAATGATGTGCAAACATGCAAGCATACTACAATGATGTTTCAAACATACAAGCATGCTCCCCCTATTTTCCTGCTCCCCCTTGAACATATAGTCACATATTCATTAAGCACATGCATTCATTCATTATTTATTAATGCTCCCCCCTAAACCAATATTTATATATTCAACATATAAGCATTAATGCACACACCAAATCTTCATATAATTTCTCACCCTTTTGTTATCATCAAAAGTGTATAACGAAGTCAAATTTCATACCACATGCAAACTAAAGAGTATTATAAATTACAACTAGCACTTGCATGTAGACATTCATATAATAAGCACTTCAAATTCAATGAGAATTATAACATAGACTTCAACACCTTCGTGTAAGTGTGATGATTAAACATTGAAGCACATGAGGAGAACTTTTAAGAAATTCAACCGAAACCCATCCACATTTTCCATTAAACATGAAATGATCTAGGATTGATTTTTCCCATCTCATTAAAAATGAGTTCAAGATACCACACCCAAAACATAGCCTATGAGTTCAAGATACCACACCCGTAAACCTATGTTGGGTACATGTGGGTATTGTACTTACCAAGGATTGTATCCATTTTTCATACGGAGCTATTTTCATTCTGTTTCAATTTTTTCATATTCAATTCTTTTGTGCTCAATTTTTATCCATGGCAAGACATATCATATCCCTTAGATTTTCAGTTATTTTCATCCTACATTCACTTTCCAATATTTTATAAAAGATGTCTTCAAATGTACAACAATATTTAATATTTGTGGAAGTGAAAGTAAAACAACGAAGGTATGCATTATGTTCAAAGAGGAAAAATCATACCTTCGCGGTGTCGTTTGACTACGGAATTTTAATAAGATGCGACATTCAATTCATAGTTCCTAGCCACCTCCATCTTACCTACACGTAAGATGTTATGTGTGACCTTGGAATCCAACAAGGTCCACTCATGTTAGTCATCAAATTTTTAGGAATCCACACTTGCTTAAACTTTATGTTTGTGTTCTTAAATTTGCAATAATGAGAAGTATGACCAACACTTGCACAAGTAAAGCACTTTGTATGAACACTTTTCACTTTGGTTGGTACATTGTGAAATCTCTTATAATTAGTTTTTTCAGTATGTTTCAAACCATATCTAAGTCTACGTTTATTATTGCCATATAGTTGATTTCAAGTATAGTATCCAAAGATTGTTTTCCAATAGAAAATTTCTTAATGGACAATTTTAGGTGCGTGACTTTGGATATCAATAAAGTATTTTCTTTCACAAGCAAAGTGCTTTTATTAATGAAAGCTTTCTTGTTTTCCTCTTATTTCTTTTCAAAATCAATCATTTTCCATTTAAGCTCATTATTTAGCATGCACATTTTTCAATAAACAATTTATTTTCAGTTTCAAGCTTAGTCAATTTTTCTTTATGCATGCTAATTTCTTTTAACAAAGTTGGACAAGAAAGGCATTCAATTTCTTCACGAAAGTTAGATTTCTCCTTTTTCATCAAGTCAATGGTAAGATTACAAGCAAAAAGTTTTTCTTTCAGATTATCAATTTCTTCAGACATGTCACAATTATCTTTTTGCAATTCAAAGCTAGAATTTCTATAACATTCTACAGTAGATTCTAACTCAACAATTTTATCAGACATTTCACGATTTTCTTGTTGTAATACAAAGTTACCATTCCTATAGCTATCAAAGGTAGATTCTAACTCATCAATTTTATCTTGCATTCCCTTACAAATATTCACAAGTTCAACTTTAGTGTAAGTTTTACCTCATTGTGCTTTGCCATTAAGCAGAGGGAGGCGTGCGTAGTTTCCTCCTCATTTTCGCAATCCATATCCCACGTTATCGCTAACGATTTTCCTTTTTTTTCAGCGACGTCATTCATTTCTTGTGGAAAATTTCTTGTGAAGTGTCCCTTCCTCCTGCATTTAAAACATTCAACTTTATCAGCAGTATTCTGTTCAGAAGTATTTATAGCAGGATTATATTTATTGGAGCGATTAAACCTTTGCGCCATTTCAGCTCTTTCTTGCTTGGTACCTTGATGTATCTACTGAACCCTCTCACCATTAGCGCTTGCTCCTCATCAAGATCATCGTCTCCATCTGTAAGGATCGCCTTACCCTTATAATACTAACAATACACACTAGAGGGGGGGAATAGTGTAATGGCAATAAAATTGTCCAATTAAAATTTAACTTGCAAATGCGCAATTATAAATGCAAGAGGAATTAAAATGCACAATCAATCCAAACTCAAACACAAAGTATTACCCTGGTTCCCCAAACTTGGGTACATCCAGCCACACCAATATTCACTATATTCCCACACAGAGAAGTGACTACAAATCTCACAAGGAGATACCCCACAAAGAGGATTTATGCCCTACACAAGGACCCAACCAATCCTACACGAGGATCAAGACTCCCACACAGAGAATCACTAACACCCACTCAGAGAATTAGGGTAAGCCCTACACTAGGACACTAAACTCCCACAAAGAGAGTTATTCCCACAAATAGAGTTATTCCCACAAAGAGAATATCCTAAGTCCCACAAAGAGACAACCTCCCACAAAGAGAGTTATTCCCACAAATAGAGTTATTCCCACAAAGAGAATATCCTAAGTCCCACAAAGAGACAACCTCCCACAAAGAGAGAAAGTTCTAATTCCCACAAAGAGAATTAGAGACACAAATTACACCAAGTAAAGTAAATACTCTTACCTATGCCTTGAGATGCTTACTCATGAATGAATACAAGGCATGGAAGAGGATCTCCAAGTGTTGAGATATGCTTGAGAGCACTTGGATGATTTCCCTTGGGCTGGACTTCAATGCATGAAGAGGAATGAATGCTCAATAGAGGGAAATGAGGGAGCTTGAGAGTTGCTTATAGATCTCTTAAGATTTTCAAATGTATCAAGAAGAATCAAGAAGAAGCAAGAGATGGCAGCACACTCATACATATAGGAACCTCATATCAAGCCCCAAAACCCAAGGAAACAGCCAAAGAAAGAATTCTGCAACGGCTAGAAACTGGGTGAAAATGACAGGAACATTTGACTGATATCAAAAGACAGTCGACTGATCAACGGCTAGAAAATATCCAATGGCTATATTCTGAGCCAGGACAGTCGACTGATGAAGTCGATACAGTCGACTGAAAACATGACAGGCGCCTGTTAATCCTTCAACAGACGACTGCTGCATGGGATGGATCGAAACAGAGAGCTGCACTCTTTCTCCAGTTAATCGCACAGGCAACTGATGTCAATAATACAGTCGACTGTCTATTAGCCAGGCGACTGTAAAACCTTAATCAGTCGTCTGCAGTATAAGATGGAGAAACAACAGAGAGATGCAGAGAATGCACTTACGCTATACAGGCGACTGATGACCAATCTCCAGGCGATTGTAAGAATACAGGCGACTGTAAACTGATCGACAGACGACTGTGCGTAAAGCTCAAGTTTGAGTCAATTGAAATGTTGACTTGAGCTTTGCATGTCAGGTGATTGTAGAAGGATCTACAGACGACTGGAAATCACCCAGTCGACTGTGTTTCCTTCAGCAGGCGACTGACGGAAAGCCAGAGACTCCAAATGAGTCTTTGGACAGAGTGAACCTATTGGGTTGGATTCTATGATAATCCTAAGGCTCACTAAGATGGTTAGATGCATATGCATGAATGAGTAAACCATCTAACAAGGCATTACATTAATCCTAGACTCAAAAGAGAGAGAAAGCAATAAAGTAAATTACATGGATTACAATGCTTTCATTAGAGTCTAAGTCTTCAATATTGATGCCTTGATTTCTCTCCATCATCTCCAAGCTTTGGCACTCCTTGAGTCCAAGCTTTGGCTCTTCTCCACTTGATGTCCATCCTTGCACCAAGTGAATAGTCTCCAAGAAAGATATTCTTGAAATAAAACTGAGAGACTAAAACATGAGAGTCATTAGCAACAACATAATGTTGTGATCATCATCAAAATAAGATTGGTATGAAACACCAATACTCAACAATCTCCCCCTTTTGATGACGACGCACATTATGTAAAATACAAAGTATTAAAGCACAATGCTAATGAGCCCCCCTACTTATATGCACCAAATAAACAATGAGCTACACAAAGGTAAATACTCAAAATACCAACTGAAATCAAGGTGACATATAATAGGCATGGATTACACAAACCAATTGTAAATCAATTGTAAAAGACAATTAACATGCAAACATGCAATGTTTATCTAATCCCATATATCTCTCCCCATAGATATATCTCTCCCCATATGCATATGAATATATCTCCCATATATATTTACATAATGCATATATCTCTCCCCCTTGACATCGTCAAAAAGGTGGACATCAAAAATATCCCCATTTGTCATCTTAACCAAGATGTGATAATATGCAAGAAAAGAAAGATATGTATGATACCAAATTGAAAAATTTAGTGGGTATCAAGTCACTATCCCATGCTCCCCCTAGATTATAGAAATGGTCAACTTTTGACTTCTAGGATCTAATACCAATTATACAAATAATGGAGCCATGGGCCTAACGTGTATCAAAGCAATAGATATGGAAAAATCAAGCTTCAAAGATACACAAAGAATATTGCCAAAACAAATATAACAAGAAACATGTTGGCAATATACAAGAGGTTTGGTTTGAGATCGAAAACAACCAAAAGTGAATAATGATCTCAAATAACCTCCGAAATGAGAGCTAAAATATGTTTTAAAATACTTTAAACATATAACATATTAACTCCCCCATTGACATACACATGGATCAAAAATGCATGCATGTCAATAAACCCCAAGGTCCTCATTTTCATGAAAAAATAAGTTTGAAAAATATTTTCAAAATCATGAAACACAAACAAACAATGGGTATGCTAAAAATAAACATTCAAGTACAATACCCATGCAATATGCAAATGTGTGAGGAACCTAAACATTAGGAAACCAAACCCAAGAGGAGTTTGATTTCCTAATGTAATCACATGAGGTGATCACATCCATAACTAGAGAGTTGATGTAGCTATCCCTCTCTTGCACACTAACCTTAGTGGGAATCCATAATCTCAAGAATTTCCTAGGCAAGGGTTTTGCCTTTGCAAGAGGGGTGGATGTGGCATGCTTAGGTGTAGAAACGAATTTCGTGGCATGCAAAGAATGCGGATTTTGCTTCTTAGCAAAAAATGAAGATTTTTCATTCTTCTTCATTACCTCGTGATCTACATGCTTCTTGTTGATGTTATTGTTGTACAAGAAAGCATGGTGATTCTTCTTAGGTGCTTTAGCAATATTTCTTTTATTTGCACCATAAGAGGAATTAGAGGTGGGTTTGGGTACCACATTTTGAATATAACCCAAACCTCCTCTATGATTTGCCGGATGTTGTTTTTCCAACAAATCGTGGAGTGAATCCCTAGAATACACAAAGCTTATGAGCTTACTGGATTCCTCTTCACATTTCAACGTAAGTTGTTGAATGTGAGACTCTAAGCTAAGGTTTTGAGCAACAAGTTTTTCATTTGTAAGGCTCAATTCCTTAACTTGAGAGAGAAGTGTGTCTCTCTCACTAGTGTCGCAAACATGCATTTCATCATGAATATTTACACTAGACGATTCCATATCATGCACCCTACTCATAGCATTATCAAGTTTAGCTTTCATTTTTTCATATGAATCGATGCACTTACTTGCCAAATTGGAGGCCACATTTAGGCGATATTCAAGCTCCTCATAGGATGGCTTTTCCTTCTCAGCTTCCTCATCACTTTCCTCCTCGACTTCCTCATTGCTTTCCTCCTCGCTTGAGCTTGACGAAAACTCTTCCCCATTAGCCATGAAGCAACATTCTTCATCATCATTTGATGTGTCCACATCAGAATCATCAAATGTGCCAATAAGTCCCTCCTTTTGGTTCTTGACCTCGGACTTGGCTTTCCAATGTTTCCTCCCTTTACCCTTATAGGTATCATTGATGGGTTTGGAAGAGCATTCGGTAGCAACATGACCCTTTCCTCCACAATTGAAACAAATTAACTTGTTAGAATGAGAGGCAAACTTTGATGAAGATATACCTTGTTTGTCCTTGAGGAATGCCTTGAAATTCTTGAATTGTTTGACAAGCTCGATGTAATCATCATCGTGTTGAGTATTGACTCCCCGGATTTGGTTTGGATGATGAACAAACATAAATATATCGTGAACTAACTCTTTGTGAGCGCAGTTATGGAGATCGTCGCCAATATTCCACGTATATCAAATGCGACGTCTCAAGACTTCTCAAAGCACGTGATCGCGAGCTTGAAGCTTCGTTGAAGCTCAAGGACGTTGATTGAAGTCATGAAGATTCGATTGAATCTTTTGAAGACGGTTCGTCAAGTTTATTTAATGTCTTCTAGCTTCTTTTTGTAGAATGTTAAGCCTTGAGTAGGTCTTACGTTTTAATCTTCATATCGCTCCTATCTTAGAGCTAGGAACTTAGTAGAAGCCCACTCAAACTTTCCCGAAGCATCACGCTTCGATTCGCGGCTTCTAGTGCATGTTAGTTGGTTCAAGAAGAAGAACCAACCGACTAGATGGAAATCTAGTCGGTCGGAAAAGCTTCTTGAACCGACTAGAATGCCTTCTCAAATCATAGCTCTTTACTGTTTACAGTTAGTCGGTCCAAGTTGACTCACCGACTGACTAGTTGATGAACTAGTCGGTCAGTGATCCTTCTTAGACCGACTAGTTGAGCTTCTACTGTACATGCCTAGTTACTGTTTATCGTTAGTCGGTCAAAGAACGTTTGTCGACCGACTAGTTGATGAACTAGTCGGTCAACATTTGTTCTTGGACCGACTAAATCAATTTGTACTCTGACTATTTGTTTTATCTCTTAGTCGGTCTAAGTTCACTCACCGACCGACTAGTTGTGAAACTAGTCGGTTGGCAAGTCTTCTTGGACCGACTAGTTCTTTAAATCTGAACTTCGACCTTTTGGCTGTTCTAGCATTAGTCGGTCTACGTTGTATCACCGACCGACTAGTTGATGAACTAGTCGGTCAGTGATCCTTCTTTGACCGACTAGTCTGGTTCAGAATAGAGCCGTTGGAGCTTTAATTGAAACGTTTCTCTCTCTCTCTCTCTATCTATCTCTCTCTCTCTCTCTCTCTCTCTCTCTCTCTCTCTCCTTTAACCTATAAATACTTGGTGTGCTGCATTCATTGCACTCAAGGCTGATATTAAGAGAAGTTTAGAGATCAAAAGGGAAGCATTCAATCTCATTCAAAGCTCATTCATTTCCATTCTTGAATCTCTCCCACTCTTACTTCCAAAGAGAGATTCATTGATTGTGAAGCCTTCCAAGACAAGAGCTTGTTTCACGCCCCGCTTCCCAAAAATATGGAGGCGAAGCGTGAGAAGGTCCGCTCAGACTTGAAGCTGCAAGCTGCAAGTCCGATTAGCGTCAATCAACTTAAAAACTGCTGGTCCTTGCAACGCGAAACGAAACAAGATAATAATGATGAAATGAGACAAAAGAGACATCTCAGAATATCCATAAAATAAGTTTCAACATCACAGAAAAAACCACCAGGCTAGAAAGAAAGAGAGTCTAAAGGCCCAAACATGGCCAACAAAAGTACAAGGTACAAAACAAAGGTGCCTCCCACCGACAACTAACAACAAACCTAAAACAAAAGAAAGCTCAGCAAAGTCACCAAGAAAGATCACTGATGTCCACAAAACTCCTCCTGGGCAGACATGGACTCAGGCTCAGCATCAGCAACAATCATGTACTCAGCTACGGTCTCTGGCTCAGGGTCTAACATGTGACACCCAAAAGAGCAAGGGGCACATGTCAGCAAGTCTGCAAGAGACTTGTGCAAGGAAACTGAAAGTAGGTAAAGCAACCTAGCAGTTCTAGCATAAATGCAATGACATGACAGTTTAAAGTATGAGTGCAACAAGTAAAGTAAAGTAAAGTAAAGTAAAGTACGAGTATGTCATTTAAACATGGCATGGATGACAAGTTATACAAGTAACACTCACTAGTGCACGACAAGTAAAGTAAGCACCTCGTGCATAGAGATTCCGCCTTCTGGCTAGAGTGGCTGATCGGGCCACTCTTAAGCTCAGGTGGTCGTTTATCCCTACCCCTCCACGTGTATCGGGCATTGGCTTTTGACCAACACATGGGGCCCGCTTCTAGATCACGAGCCAGGAAGTGTTTTTAACAAGTATGGCGTAGGGGTGCACCTAGCCGGACAAGGAAGTACAAGTACAAGTATTTGTAGCGTGTGCTACGAATGCGACATTCAAGGCATGGATGACATGACATGGCAAGTAGTAAGGTGTACAAGTAAAGAAAGTAAACATGGCAGTTTTGTATGCATGATCAACAAGTTAAAGAGTTGGATCTAGCTTCGTTGACAAGCTAGATCAATTTAGGTGACGGATCTAGTTTCATTGTCAAACTAGATCAAGTAGGCGTCTAGCCAGCTATCATTTCACTGACTAGTCTTTTACGCTAAAAACAAGGGAGTGGCCTAAAAACATGGCCCTACACAAGAGTTGGCAAGTTTCACTTGCCTGCAAGTACAACGTCTGAGCACACCGTCCAACGAGTCCAAAATCACAATTATCCTACGTGCACAAGTCCACCGGCCTAAAGTCCATATTATTAATCTTGATTAGTGAATTTAAAACATTTAAAATACTTTAAAAATACTTATTTTAGTCTTGATTAGCATGCAATTGGGTTGGGGGTCCTAGGGGTGCAAAGCGTTACCTCAACACGACGCGAAAGCTACACTGGCGTCGGGTAGCGACACCAGGGGTCGGAATAAAAGAACGCGCTCCAAGTCCTGATTCCAATATAGACTCCTCGCTGGAAATTTCAGAGCAGCAACTGGGGCGACGATTCCAGATTCCAAAGCTAGCACGTGCGACGACAGGCTACGACGTGTCGCAACGTCGAACGCGGCAAATCGTCGGAGAGAAAGCACCTATGTGGAGCCCACAGTAGTCCTAGGGACCAATAGGGGACCCACAATACCTCTGGAGAACTTGGGGGGCCCACGG
Organism: Scilla litardierei; assembly: GCA_030789695.1. Lineage (NCBI taxonomy): Eukaryota > Viridiplantae > Streptophyta > Magnoliopsida > Asparagales > Asparagaceae > Scilla > Scilla litardierei. Next base: position 425,359,935 of record CM061142.1, on the reverse strand, counting down.
TGGCAAGTGGTGCGACGGGTGCGGGGTTGCGACGAGTTGCTCTCGGTCAGACACGCTTGGTGCGGGCGGTTCCATCGGTCGGGCACTAGGGGCGGGGCTGTGCAGCGCTTGGGGTCGGTCGCTGTGGCGGGTGCGGAGAAATCCATCGGTCGGTGCGGGAGAGCGGACCGGTCGGTGCGGGCGACATGGCATTGCAACGTTGCAACCGTTGCAACGTTGCGGAGAGCGGGCGGTGCGGGCGAGAGCTTCGGTCGGGCACGGTGCGGAGCGGAGCGACAGAGCGGGGGCTTGCAGCGGTGCGGGTGCGGAGCGGAGCGGGGAATTCTCTCGGTCTGACCGAGGGATCCTCTCGGTCGGAGCGGGAGAACGGAGCAGACGGGTGTGCAGAGCGGGGCGGGGGCTTGGTGCGGGCGCAGCTGCCGGTCGGTGTGGGGGATTTGGGCCTGTTCTCTCGGTCGGTGCGGGGAAAGTTCGTCGCAATGTTGCGACGATTCATCACAACGTCAAATTTGGGTTTTGGAAGCGGCTAGGGTTATTTTCTTGCGAAAATAGGTCTTCCTAGAGGTTGTTTATATAGTGTAGATGGGTTGACTTGGTCTAGGGCTAATCCTAATGGGATTAGGAGTTTAAAATAATTTAAAATTCAAATCTCACCAACTCCAACTCACCCAAGGCTTGGGTGCGGCCCAAATGAGCTGGAAATTGGCTCAAAAATTATTTAAAACGTTTTAAACTCAAATAAATTTTCTTTGGCCGAAATTAATTTTAAAACTTAATTAATAAAAATATTATAAACCTTGTAAAAAATATAAAAGTGGTCAAATGAACTCCAAAAATTATAAAATAAATATCATGGTGATCGTGATGATGAAAGGAAGCTAACTAAGAAGACGGATCTCAATTTCGACGTCGGACGATAAAACAAAAAATAGAAACGTCTCCCGTCAAAAGTGATAATCGCAACGTCTCATCGAATAAGATTAAATTGTGGGAAAACGACTCGAGAAACGTCGTTCCAAATTAGTGCCACAATTTACTACCCTCAGAGACGTTCACAACAGCATATCACACTAAAGTGTTCACAAACAAACAAAGTCTAAAATAAACACGTGCACGGCCAAAAGCACATGCACGAACAAAGTACAACGAAAAGTGGTCGATACATCCTCCCCACCTTAGAATAAAGTCCGTCCTCGGACTTTCTAACATAGCTAGTCGCTCTAGTAACTACCCCAATCAAGTCATTATAATTCAAACCAGGTCTAGTCATTACAAATGCTTATATATGCACTAGGTAGTCAAACATTAACACTACCAACATGTATATGTATATATGTGTGTATATATATATATATATATATATATATATATATATATATATATATATATATAATACATTTGACAGTGTTTTTTGAATTCTAGGGCTGACTAGGACAAGATAAAGAGCGGCTGAGATTTGATGTTGGTAAATCAATGGTTGAGATTGGATTTTGTGAAATTTTTTGGGGGAAAGTGCCTTGGAAACACAAACTTTGAAATTAGAAGTGCCTTGGGAAAGAGTGTGGAAATTAAATTTAGGGGGAAACATGCATTGGGAAGGATTGTGGAGATTAAATTTGAGGGGAAAGTGCCTTGGAAACCTAAACTTTGAAATTAATAGTGCATTGGGAAAGATTGTGGAGAATCATGATCCATTAAATTAAATAAAATAAAAAATTTAGCGTAAAACAATTTAGCGGAACAACAAATTCACGTAAAAATACCCTTATGTTGGTTTTTCCGTCGCCTGCGCCGAAGGCGCCCCGTTAAATTTTTTTACAAAGATCTGTTGTTCTGCGCCAAAGGCGCGGGCGTCAAATTTGTTGTTCGACAGCGAATTTGTTGTTCCACGCCGAAGACGCACGCACCGAAGGTGCCCGTGCCGCTAAATATTTTTACGCTAATGTATTGTTCTATTAAATTTTGGCTGTGTAAATAATTTTTCGGGGAACAAAGATTTCGCGGGGGAAATGCTAAATGAACCGTGCCCGCGGGCACGAGTTATGACTAGTATATATATATTTCACGTATGTCATACACTTTTACCTATTATGGTCAGTCAATTTCATACATGTATTTCAATCACATACATATACGTACATCCCTTATATAACTACTACTTACCTAATCACAAAACAATATTTCAGATACTCATATAAGTATGGTCTCACACTTGCAAATACAATCATTGCTCTACGTATAGATAGCTACCTATGCACAAACAACATGGGTATACTACCCTCTAATACTTCCTAGTATACATCTAATACTAAGCACATCAACATAAGTAGTCACACCATACCATTATTTGTCAAGTTTTACTATATCTAATATATATTCACTACTACCATATTTTCACAATATATAGTCATTCAAATGCATGCAAATAGTTCACCACGTATTCACATCACATACGGTCCTATAACAGTATTTACGACACGCCACATATACCATAGTCACCAATAACTATAACTAAGCACATACTTACCCGTGCATGGTGCACACCCATACACGCTAACATTTCATGTACATACACCAATCATACCATCATATATCCAGTACATCTACACACCTAGTTTAGCTAGCACACATACGTTCACACAGGCAAGTCCTCCTTAGTAAATAGCTATACCTCAAGACCAACACCTATAACTATATACTGGTATAGCGACCCACAATCATGTGCGTAACACAACCAGGCACAAACACTCCTATCACTATACATACATCAACCATTTCTATATTCAAATTACAACATTCATACAATATACTTAGAGTATACCCACTCAAGCTTGAGTGAGACTCAATACACATATCAGAATATTCTATATACGTAACACGGTATCTATACCTATACTAATACCACTCCGATATATATACGTCTACCAATACAACCATATACATACCATAAGTCAATCACACTTAATATTAGTCAGGTAATACTCACATAGCTCAATCACTCTATATACCATAATAATAATACAGACATCAGCACACGTATATTTATAATACACTCTCTAATACATACGCATTCATCATATAGTCACACACATGTAACATATATACTCACACCATAGCCTACTACCTATAATTAGTATATTAACACATCTATACATACATAATTAAGAGGTGCAATAGTCGTGTATACCTCTCGGTATGCACGCATGCAACATCCCGTAAAAGCAAGCAATACCCATCAAAATTATAACCCTACTACCATATGTATACCACTTATATACTCATGCAACGAAACATAATTACTTACATTAAAGCACAATACATACCTACATACGAGCACATACACACACGTACAAACATACAGGTCATATAATATGCCTATTCACTTAACTATACATTCACATATTTTTATCACACCTAACATACACATAGTTTTACCAATCATTTTATTTCAACCATTACAAGTATCTCTAACTACATACACTCCATTAAATATTCCAACACTAACTCTTATATACACAGGCATCCCTAGTATGATATAGCTAACCACTCACAAATCTATAAATACTAACACACAACCAACTTCATAATATTACGAATAACTCCGAGTATATATATATATATATATATATATATATATATATATATATATATATATATATATATATATATATATATATATATATATATATATATATCACACAATAGGCAAGCATCAATATACTATGGGGGTATACACATTCAACCCACGTACACAACTTAGGTACGTGCACTACGACTACCCCACAAGGTCCAAGGTCTACTAACAACTTAGAGTTGATACAGACATTGACGGGCACTAAAGCCTAAGCAATAAAGGAAGATTAGAGGTCGGAAGCGTGACGAGAGGAGGATCGATAAGCACGAGTCCAGATAGGACGAATACAAGGAGACAGCTTGGTTAGGTGAAACAGTGATTCACTGGTGAATGTTTAGGTAGAGGAAAGGGAGATGTAGTGGTACTTACATAGGATTGAGAAATGAAGTAACATAAGTTAAAATTCGCGAAATTGAAAACTGTTGTACTTCAAAAGTTGGAATCCTCGTCTTGTATAAAAATATTTGGAGGTCGATAAAACGAGTTGTTCAAAATAAGTTTGAGTCGAATATTCATAATAAGAGAAAATGTTTTATTGGCTTATCGCAAATCATTAAGAAAAGGAAGTAAATCATTCACACGGACATTAAAGACATAATTTTTAGAAAATATTATACGGCAGTAATTTAATATAATTTTGGCAAAATTTTGGAAATGAAATTAAAGTAACTGAAGAATTTAAGCTCGTGTTAAACGCTTTCAAAGTCTTTAAGCCATGGAAAGAAAATTTAAAATGACCAATATTGGAACTACTTTTAGAGGAACCAGGATGTGAAAAAAAAATTAAAACTGGTTTACACAAAACTCTTAGCATACGAGCACAACGAACCTGGTACAAATAAAAATAATTGAAATTCATTTTAGTCTAGAAATTTTTCTAAAAGCATGTGTGGTGAGCGGAAAGATAATAATAACTTAGTAGAAGAATTATCAAAATTGGTAGCAAATCTTTAAAATCAAATCATGGAGGGTCTAAATCAGGAAGTGGTTATGAAATAATAATTTTACAAAAATCTGAAACAGGGAAAACGATGAGCATAACATCGACTGGCTGAAAACTAAAAATCCAGGTGACTTGAAAAGTATATTAAAAGGAAGCGCGATGTGTCATTTGAAAGGCATAATAAGAAAGGAAATTATAAGTCGAATTGGACAAAATAAAAGTACGGTTCAAAATAAAATTAATATATGAAAGGGAAAGTGTATTTTCATAGGTACAAAAGTGTAGGCTGGGAAAATACCATAAGCTAGTATTCAAAATTTCGAAAAAGTTTTAAGAGTTCAAGTCAACGAAGGAGTATGAAATATAAGATATATATATATTAAAAAATTGAACAAATTTAAACTTAAGAAAAGAGGAAATCGAAAAATACTTTCAGAAGATTCAAGGTTTGTAATGGAGGGATTTGAAATTTTACGACGATCGTCATGAGGCGATCTCGTGAATCGAGGCAAGGAAAATGGTCGGATGATCAATACATGCACACGCCTAGGATATGAATCAGGAGAATCTACGGGGAACTCTTACAGTCGATCAACTAAAGATTAAGGAACGAAGCGCTAAGACTTTCTAAGGAGCTAGACGGTAATGAAATGCGCTCAACTTGGCCCGAAATCGATGGACCCAAGCGAACGACTGAAGGAAATTCTAGAAGTCTAATATGGTCAGATGTAGACAAGGACCACTAAGGTAACTCCTACGATGATTAGATCAATTGCTAGAAGGGAGTCTAACTATCAATCAGAGGCCTCTAACTAGCAAGCACAGACGTCTAACTAAGTTTTCCTACCACCTAGTGACATAGGAAAACGACTAGACTCAGGGCTTATGACTCGGATGTTGCAATTTATTTAATGGACATTCTGTTATTATCGTTGTTCTGTTAATTTGCAATTGCAAGACGGACCTGCATGGGCCACCAACAAAACCTGTCATGCCCCGCTTCCCAAAAATATGGAGGCGAAGCGTGAGAAGGTCCGATCAGACTTGAAGCGGCAAGCTGCAAGTCCGATAAGCGTTAATCAACTTAAAAACTGCAGGTCCTTGCAACACGAAACGAAACAAGTTAATAATGATGAAATGAGACAAAAGAGACATCTCAGAATATCCATAAAATAAGTTTCAACATCACAGAAAAAGCCACCAGGCTAGAAAGAAAGAGAGTCTAAAGGCCTAAACATGGCCAACAAAAGTACAAGGTACAAAACAAAGGTGCCTCGCACCGACAACTAACAACAAACCTAAAACAAAAGAAAGCTCAGCAAAGTCACCAAGAAAGATCATTGATGTCCACAAAACTCCTCCTGGGCAGACATGGACTCAGGCTCAGCGTCAGCAACAATCACGTACTCAGCTACTGTCTTTGGCTCAGGGTCTAATATGTGACACCCAAAAGAGCAAGTGGCACTTGTCAGCAAGTCTGCAAGAGACTTGTGCAAGGAAACTGAAAGTAGGTAAAGCAACCTAGCAGTTCTAGCATGAATGCAATGACATGGCAGTTTAAAGTATGAGTGCAACAAGTAAAGTAAAGTAAAGTAAAGTACGAGTATGGCATTTAAACATGGCATGGATGACAAGTTATATTAGTAACACTCACTAGTGCAAGACAAGTAAAGTAATCACCTCGTGCACAGAGATTTCGCCTTCTGGCTAGAGTGGCTGATCGGGCCACTCCTAAGCTCAGGTGATCGTTTATCCCTACCCCTCCACGTGTATCGGGCATTGGCTTTTGACCAACACATGGGGCCCGCTTCTAGATCACGATCCAGGAAGTGTTTTTAACAAGTATGGCGTAGGGGTGTACCTAGCCAGACAAGCAAGTACAAGTACAAGTATTTGTAGCGTGTGCTACGAATGCGACATTCAATGCATGGATGACATGACATGGCAAGTAGTAAGGCGTACAAGTAAAGAAAGTAAACATGGCAGTTTAGTATGCATGATCAACAAGTTAAAGAGTTGGATCTAGCTTCGTTGTCAAGCTAGATCAATTTAGGTGACAGATCTAGTTTTGTTGTCAAACTAGATCAAGTAGGCGTCTAGCCAGCTATCGTTTCACTGACTAGTCTCTTTTACGCTAAAAACAAGGGAGTGGCCTAAAAACATGGCCCTACACAAGAGTTGGCAAGTTTCACTTGCCTGCAAGTACAACGTCTGAGCACACCGTCCAACGAGTCCAAAATCACAATTATCCTACGTGCACAAGTCCACCGGCCTAAAGTCCATATTATTAATCTTGATTAGTGAATTTAAAATATTTAAAATACTTTAAAAATATTGATTTTAGTCTTGATTAGCATGCAATTGGGTTGGGGGTCCTAGGGGTGCAAAGCGTTACCTCAACACGACGCGAAAGCTACACTGGCGTCGGGTAGCGACGCCAGGGGTTGGAATAAAAGAACATGCTTCAAGTCCTGATTCCAATATAGACTCCTCGCTGGAAAGTTCAGAGCAGCAACCGGGGCGGCGATTCCAGATTCCAAAGCTAGCTCGTGTGACGACGGGCTACGATGTGTCGCAACGTCGTACGCGACAAATCGTCGGAGAGAAAGCACCTAGGTGGGGCCCACAGTAGTCCTAGGGACAAATAGGGGACCCATAATACCTCTGGAGAACTTGGGGGGCCCACGGTGGCAAGTGGTGCGACGGGTGCGGGGTTGCGACGAGTTGCTCTCGGTCAGACACGCTTGGTGCGGGCGGTTCCGTCGGTCGGGCACTAGGGGCGGGGCTGTGCAGCGCTTGGGGTCGGTCGCCGTGGCGGGTGCGGAGAAATCCATCGGTCGGTGCGGGAGAGCGGGCCGGTCGGTGCGGGCGACACGGCGTTGCAACGTTGCAACTGTTGCAATGTTGCGGAGAGCGGGTGGTACGGGCGAGAGCTTCGGTCGGGCACGGTGCGGAGCGGAGCGACAGAGCGGTGGCTTGCAGTGGTGTGGGTGCGGAGCGGAGCGGGGAATTCTCTCGGTCTGACCGAGGGATCCTCTCGGTCTGAGTGGGAGAACGGAGCGGACGGGTGTGCAGAGCGGGGTGGGGCTTGGTGCGGGCGCAGCTGCCGGTCGGTACGGGGGATTTGGGCCCGTTCTCTCGGTCGGTGCAGGGAAAGTTCGTCGCAACATTGCGACGATTCGTCGCAACATCAAATTTGGGTTTTGGACGAGGCTAGGGTTATTTTCTTGCGAAAATAGGTCTTCCTAGAGGTTGTTTATAAAGTGTAGATGAGTTGACTTGGTCTAGGGCTAATCCTAATGGGATTAGGAGTTTAAAATAATTTAAAATTCAAATCTCACCAACTCCAACTCACCCAAGGCTTGGGTGTGGCCCAAATGAGCTGGAAATTGGCTCAAAAATTATTTAAAACGTTTTAAACTCAAATAAATTTTCTTTGGCCGAAATTAATTTAAAACTTAATTAATAAAAATATTATAAACCTTGTAAAAAATATAAAAGTGGTCAAATGAACTCCAAAAATTATAACATAAATATCGTGGTGATCGTGATGACGAAAGTAAGCTAACTAAGAAGACAGATCTCAATTTTGACGTCAGACGATGAAACTAAAAATAGAAACGTCTCCCGTCAAAAGTGAGAATCGCAACGTCTCATCGAATAAGATTAAATTGTGGGAAAACGACTCGAGAAACGTCGTTCCAAATTAGTGTCACTAAATACTACTCTCAGAGACGTTCACAACAGCATATCACACTAAAGTGTTCACAAACAAACAAAGTCTAAAATAAACACGTGCACGGCCAAAAGCACGTGCACGAACAAAGTACAACGAAAAGTGGTCGTTACAGCTTGATTCTAGGTCACCATCTACCTCCTAGGTCTCCATTGCTGGTCATCTACTTGGAGCTAGGGTTTGGTGCCATCATCTTCCTCAAAATCATCTTTGCCATAATTCGTAAGTTTGCTCAAGGCATAGGTATTTTGTGGTAAGAACTTTCATTTCATTTTGCATTGATATTGTAAGTGTTTTACTCTCGGTTGTGAGAGTTTGTTTGTGATCCCGGTTTGTGGGAGTCACATTTCGATTTGTGTATGATTTGACCTTGTAGAGGTTTCTACAAGTATTTCATAGTGCAAACTTGAGTTAGGGTTTCTAACTCAAGTATCCGGAGGGGATCCGGGTTGTTGGGACGTAGGATCACCGGGAACAAGTCGGGGAGACTTGGGTGGATCCGAACCCATTAATATCGTGTGTTTGTGATTGCATTTCTTTGTTGTCATATTTACATTTCCGCATTTTCCGCATTGTTGGTTGAGTTTGCAAGATAATTAGAAATTATCCTCTTAATTATTTTAAAGTACTATTCACCCCCCTAGTACTTGTGCAGTAGCTTTACAGGGCATCACATTTGGTATTAGAGCCAAGTCTATAGCTATGTCTGCCAACGACAACAAGACCGTTCGTCCACCTTCCGACTATAGCACCTTCAAGAATCGTGAAGGAGCTTCTTCGGTGATGGAAGGACACTCCTCAACGAGGTATCCCTTCTTCAACGGTGCCAATTACGGGTACTGGAAATGCCAGATGGAAACGTTCCTCCGGAGTGCTTCATTATGGAGAGCCACGATGTCGGAGTACGTCGAGCCCGCCGAAGAAGATTTCGCTAAGTGGACTCCCGCGGAGGTCGCCGCGGAGGTAACAAATGCCAAGGCAATGAACGCCTTGCAATATGCCTTGGAGCCCGAGGACTTCAATAAGATATGCACATGTAAGAGTGCATATCAAATATGGAACTCCCTCCTCATATTGCATGAAGGAACGAGTAGGGTAAGAGACTCTAAACTCGTTGTCGTTAATAAAGATTTCGAGTTATTTCATATGCTACATGGTGAGAAGATGAAGGAGTACTATGCTCGCTTCATCGACATCACAAACGAGTTGGAGGCTCTCGGTAAGACCTACACCCAAAAGGAGAAAGTCTCGAAGATCATCGATGGACTTTCTTCTTGTTGGGAGAAACGTACCTTCACCATCGAGGAAGGAAATGACATGAAAACGTATACCGTTGTTCAACTAATGGGTACCTTAATGTCCTATGAGGTACGCAAGGATAGCAAGCTAAAGTTGCAGGACAAGATGAAGTCCTACCTAAAGCAAGACGAGCCAAAGAAGAAGGCGGTTGCTTTCAAGGCCGCTCCATCAACTTCCACATCGAACGATGATGAAAACTCGGAAGACGAGTTGGACTTGGAGTCCATGGCTCTCATGGCCAAGAAGTTTAACCGGTTCTTCCGGAAAGGTAACTTCAAAAACAAATCGAAGTTTAGTTCTACTAACGCCTCCTCTCCTTTGTGTTTCAAATGCAACAAGCCAGGACACATGAAAGCGGATTGTCCACAAAACAAGCAAAAGGAGAAGTGGAAGGCGCCAAAGTACGACAAGTCAAAGAAGTACAAGAAAGGATACAAAAAGGGACTTGTCGGGACGTTCATCGACTCCGAGGATGATTCCTCAAGCGGAGAGTCAGACGATGAGCAAGTGGAGAAAGCACATATGTGCTTCATGGCTCGAGAGGAGCAAGATAAAGATTCATCCTCCGATGATAGCGACAAGGAAGGCGATGAGGTAACAATGGATGACCTTAGAAATGCTAATTCTCAATTATGGTCTAAATACACTAAATTAGTAAATAGATATACTAAGGTAAAAGATGATTTAGCTAGCATCCAAAAATCGCCTAAACCTATCATCACCAATAACGACACCGTTGTTGAAGAGTTGAGAAATGAGATTGTTAATCTCAAATCTCAACTTGAACATGTTCATGTCGAGGAATCGGATGAACATGAGATAACGGATTTGACTTCTCGGAACTCAACTTTGAGTATCGAGAATGAGAATCTTAAATCTCGTGTTTATGCACTCACATCGCAAGTACCCACTTTGGATGCTTCGATGCATTCTCTAACCGAGAAATATGAGTGCACATTAGGCCGAATTAATAAATTCAATAAGGGTAAGGACCATTTGGATAACATCCTAAATGACTTACTTCCGGCCAATCACCACATTGGTTTGGGGTATAAGATGGGAAGTTCATCCAAATCAGCCACTACCTTTGTTAGGCCAACTTCCGGTGACTCAACGAGTGGGAGCAAACACTCTATTGGTAGTTCATCTACCAATGGTGCTTCCACCTCGTACACACCCTCTTTTGGAAAGAAACCCACTTTGGGTGGACCTCCAAAGAAGGGTCATGCCTACATGTACACAAATACCATGCCACGTAGGAACACACGTCCAACTCCACCGGCTCACACATATGATGATTTTTATGCTACACGTCCACGGGCACGTGCACACCAAGTGAGACACCCTCACGCACGTGTTCCTCCACATGCATATGTTCACACTCACCATCATATGAACCATTCTCATAATGCACCATTTCATCATGTTCCTTATGCCTATCCACGACATGCATCACGTAGAAATCAACGACGCATGCATGCTCCCAATAGGATTAAGGCTCCCAAAATTTTCAAGATTTGGAGCCCAAAGGACACAAACATGGATGAAAAACAAGTTTATATGAATTTGTATTTCATGAATGTTGTGCATAGTGATAATTATGTGGGGAAGTCTAAGTACAATTGGACTTGGCTTCCAAAGGTCTAATCTTTTGGACCCAATGACCTTGGGTACCATGATACGAGACTTTCTATCTTTAGGTACTCAAGAGAAAGAAACGGAGCAACAAATTCAAATTTAGCTCCAAGAATAATTGGATACTCGATAGCGGGTGTTCAAAACACATGACGGGTGACGCTCAATTGCTCTCCGGAGTGGTGCCCATTGCAAATGGAAACCGGGTAGTCTTTGGAGGCAACGAGAGCGGAACCATCATAGGTGTTGGTAAACCTCTTATATGTGATGTTTACCTTATTAAAGGATTAAACCACAATCTTATTTCAATAAGCCAACTTTGTGACAAAGGTTACAAAGTTAGCTTTGCGAAAGGAATGTGCCATATTTTAAGAAATGATAATGATGAATTATTATTTTCCGGCACACGCCATAAGGATATTTATATTTTAGATCTCCCAAAATCACATGAACAATGTCTCGTTGCCAGCACAAGTGAACAACACTTATGGCATCGACGTTTTGGTCATGTGAACTTTGGAACATTATTTAAGCTTTTCAAGTTAAATTCTATTAGAGTCTTCCCTAAGCTTGTCTTTCAAAAGAAAAGCTTTTGTGACTCGTGTCAACGAGGCAAGCTTCCAAAATCGTCTTTTAAACCTAAGAAAAGCATTTCATCTAAGCGGCCACTAGAGCTATTACATCTAGATTTATTTGGGCCAACTAGAGTTGCTTCATTAGGAAATGCACGATATGGACTTGTCATCGTTGATGACTTTTCTAGGTTTACTTGGGTATTTTCCTTATGTAATAAAAATGATGCTTTCGAAAACTTCACAATATTTGTCAAGAAAGTACAAAATCTCTTAGGAACCACCATTGTCACTATTCGTAGTGATCATGGAGGGGAATTTGAGAATGAGTCTTTTGAGAACTTTTGTGATGAAGTTGGTATTACACACACCTTTTCATTCCCTCGCGCACCTCCTCAAAATGGTGTTGTTGAAAGAAATAATAGGACGCTAGTGGAGTGTGCTCGCACTATGCTTGATGATAGCCAACTTGGCCATCAATTTTGGGCGGAAGCGGTACACACCGCTTGCTATGTGTTTAATAGAATACTTTTGAGGCCCGGCACCAAACAAACTTTTTATGAATTGTTGTCCGTTTTTGGTTCAAAATGTTTTATTAAGAACACGTATGGTAGCTTGGACAAATTTGATCCAAGATCCGATGAGGGAATTTTTGTTGGATATTCCTCACGTAGCAAAGCCTACCGGATATACAACAAACGAACCTCAACGATCGATGAATCACTTCATGTCTCATTTAATGAAGATTTTGTTCCGGCTAGGATTACCAATGATGATGACTCCATGGATGTTTTATGTGATTCTATTGGTAATTCTAATTCTAATTCTAATTCTATTGATTCTAATGATACTAACTCGACTAATGAATCTTTTAAGAATGTTCCTAATGATCAGGGAATTCCCAAACGGCTTTATGTGGTCCGTGACCATCCTCATGAGCAAGTCATTGGCAATATCCATGATAGTGTCAAGACGAGATCGCAAGTGAACTACTTCGCTCATTGTGCCTTTGCCTCCTCGATTGAGCCAAAGAATATTAATGAAGCGTGCGAAGAAAGCGCTTGGATCCTTGCCATGGAAGAGGAACTCATTCAATTCGAGAGGAATGAGATTTGGGAGCTTGTTCCATTGCCTTCGAAGAACCACACCGTCATAGGGACAAAGTGGATCTTCAAGAACAAGACCGACGAGAACCAAAACGTCGTTCGGAACAAAGCTCGGTTAGTAGCTCAAGGCTATCGGCAAGAGGAAGGTATTGATTTCGAAGAATCATTTGCTCCGGTAGCTAGATTAGAATACATTAGATTATTGTTATCTTTTGCATGCCATAAGGATTTTAAATTATTTCAAATGGATGTTAAAAGTGCGTTTTTAAACGGAGATATTATTGAGGAAGTTTATGTTTCTCAACCTCCGAGTTTTATAAATGAAAAATTTCCAAATCATGTTTTCAAACTTAAGAAAGCTCTTTACGGTTTGAGACAAGCTCCTCGAGCTTGGTATGACCGTCTAAAGAATTTTCTTTTGGATTTAGGATTTAAAATGGGAGAAGTTGATTCCACATTATTTGTTAAGTATTCGAATAATGATATAATTTTAGTTCAAATTTATGTTGATGATATCATTTTCGGTGCTACTAACTTTTCTCTTTGCGAAGAGTTTTCTAATGTGATGAAGGATCAATTTGAGATGAGCCACATGGGTGAGCTCAAGTATTTCTTAGGTCTCCAAATTTGTCAAATGAAAGATGCAATCTTCATCCACCAAACAAAGTATACGGTGGAGTTGCTAAAGCGATTTGGAATGGAGAATGCCTCCGGGAAAAAGACTCCAATGAGCACGACTACACATCTTGATAAAGATGCGGGCGGTAAAGATGTAGAAATTTGTCTATATTGAGGTATGATAGGTAGTTTACTTTATCTTACCGCAAGAAGGCCCGATATTATGTTTGCTGTATGTGTATGTGCTCATTATCAGTCTCAACCTAAGGATTCTCACTTAGTAGCGGTAAAACGTATTTTCCGTTATCTAAGTTATACACTTGACTTTGGATTACTTTATCCAAAGTCTAGCACATATGAGTTAATCTCATATCGTGACGCAGATTATGCAGTATGCAAATCCGACAGGAAAAGTACTAGTGGCAATTGCCATTTTATAGGAAATTCTCTTGTCTCTTGGTTTTCCAAGAAGCAGAATTCCGTATCACTTTCAACCACCGAGGCGGAATATATTACCGCCGGTGCCGCGTGTGCTCAGGTTCTTTGGATGAGAAACACTCTTAAAGACTTTGGTATAAACTGTGATACTAGCCCTATTATGGTGGACAACCAAAGTGCAATATGTCTCTCAAAGAATCCGGTACACCATTCCCGTTCTAAACACATAGATGTCCGTCACCATTTCTTAGATGATCATGTTGCTAAAAAGGATATCATTTTAGTGTACGTTGAAACCCAGAAGTAAATCGCCGATATTTTCATGAAACCACTCAAGGAAGACTCCTTTGTGCGGTTACGTCGAGAATTGGGGATTATGGGTGAATCCGAGATTTAGGATTCATTTTATTCAATTATCTCGCATGCTATGAAATTTCGTTATATTTGCACATGCTAGATTTATTGGAATTTTCTGGATTTTTCGTTGAATTTTCGGAATTTATGATCGATTTATTCATGAAAGTCAAATTTAAGATTTTCGATGTTTAATGGGGTAGTATAATGATTAATGAGAGTATTTCGATGTATCGTCCAAGTGCGATTAGGAGAGAACTTAAAATTTCTTATTCTAAAATTTTTGAACTCTGTTAGTCGGTTCATGTTCATTGACTGACCGACTAGATCATCATCTAGTCGGTCAGTAAATGAGCTTAGACCGACTAACTCATGCTCTAAATTTGGCTTCAGTTACTGTTTACTCTTAGTCGGTCCAAGTTCAGTCATCGACCGACTAGATTGAGTTCTAGTCGGTCAGTGGATGAACTTGAACAGACTAGTTCGTAGCCCTATTTTTGACTTTGTGCGGCTGTTTGCACTTAGTCGGTTTACGTTGATTGGCCGACCGACTAGATCATCATCTAGTCGGTCAGCGAGTGAACTGTGACCGACTAAGTGTGTAGGGGCAGTTGCGTCTTTTCGATTTCCAATCGACTTATACTCCATCTGAACCGACTAATATCATTTCTAGTCGATTCATTTTCCTCTCCCTCTTCCTCGTGATGATGAGTGTCCCCTCGGTCCCCCTCTGAATGCGACGGCCGTCAAGAAGTCTTTTGCGGCGCTTCGTCATGTTCAGAGGACGACCCCGTCTGCTTCAGCCTCTGCTTCAGCCTCAGCTGCTCCCTCTCATACTCTTGCTGACCTCGCACGTTCGTTGATGTGGAGTCTCGGTATGCTCGTACTAAGGAGATCCTTGCTCGTATCGCTTCTGACTTGGTTATTGAGATCCCACCGTCAGTTTCTGACGAGGATGAGTTAGATGAGGATGAGATCGAGGAGCTTGCTCATGCTGCTGCTGCTCGTGCCCCTGAGGGTACGTCTGGTGCTGTTGCCTCTTCTGCCGTTGACCCCGAGAGCACACCTGGTGCCACCATACCTGCAGTGGATACTTCGTCTGGTGCTCCCGAGGCCACTCCCGTCGCTCCTTTGGACACTCCAGCTGACCCAGTGACCACCACTCCTCCTGCAGAGCCTGTTGCTGCTGCAGATCCTCCCACTGCCTCCTGAGCTTCATTGGAGGACTCTCCCTATGCTCCTTGGATGATATATCTTGTAGCAAGAGTGTGGGTTAGGATAGTGTGGGTGGTTATGATATTTTGATGTTTTGATGTATTTTTGGTGTTATGATGCTACATTTGTGATGTATGATCATTATGATGTCCGGTGTCACATGTGTTGTATGGTGGGATATATGTGTATTTTGTGCTTCGATCGGAGGATCGCTTATGTATGTTGTCGATGTATCATTTTGATGTACTCATGGTTCATATTTATATATATACATCGATGTTGACATTTCATTCTCTTGCGCACATTATATTCTTTTTATGTCTCTGATGTTTGATTTCGTCGCTCGACGATAATACTTGGTTAAATAGAATTCATTTTATGAAAACATAGAATTTTTTTCCATGCACTAAATTAACCAAGAATGTTGATATTGGAGAGTATATTCCATAACTCAATATGTTTAAGTGATTTGAGTTTTTGATGATTTCGTTTTTCGATTTTCAACTATGGTATCATTGACACGCTTTGATTTAATTTGTTATTTTTCTTGGTGTCATTTGAACCGTGGTCGTATTCTTCGACTCCCGTGCTTTTATTTTAGCCATTGTTGTTGTCGTTGATCTCCTCCCGCTCTTTTTGCTTATGCCAAAGGGGGAGATAATTAATAATGACGATGTGCGACATGATAATTCAAAGTAATTTACCATGAATCTAATTTGATGTGTTAGATTCAGGGGGAGTGAAGATATATAAATGGATTTTCAAATCTGATATTTCAAATATTTCAATGATTGGATTCTCATTTATTTCTTCTCTCGTCTGCTTGATGCATATGATTATTGTTATTAATTGGAATTAACGTGTCATCAATGCAGGGGGAGTAAGTAAATTTCTTTTGAATAATAATTTTTGATTATTATTTATGTTGGTTTGTCATCACCAAAAGGGGGAGAATGTTGAGTATTGACTCCCCGGATTTGGTTTTGGATGATGAACAAACATAAATATATCGTGAACTAACTCTTTGTGAGCGCAGTTATGGAGATCGTCGCCAATATTCCACGTATATCAAATGCGACGTCTCAAGACTTCTCAAAGTGCGTGATCGCAAGCTTGAAGCTTCGTTGAAGCTCAAGGACGTTGATTGAAGTCATGAAGATTCGATTGAAGCTTTTGAAGACGGTTCGTCAAGTTTATTTAATGTCTTATAGCTTCTTTTCGTAGAATGTTAAGCCTTGAGTAGGTCTTACGTTTTAATCTTCATCTCGCTCCTATATTAGAGCTAGGAACTTAGTAGAAGCCCACTCAAACTTTCCCGAAGCATCGCGCTTCGATTCGCGGCTTCTAGTGCATGTTAGTTGGTTCAAGAAGAAGAACCAACCGACTAGATGGAAATCTAGTCGGTCGGAAAAGCTTCTTGAACCGACTAGAATGCCTTCTCAAATCATAGCTCTTTACTATTTACAGTTAGTCGGTCCAAGTTGACTCACCAACCAACTAGTTGATGAACTAGTCGGTCAGTGATCCTTCTTAGACCGACTAGTTAAGCTTCTACTGTACATGCCTAGTTATTGTTTATCGTTAGTCGGTCAAAGAACGTTTGTCGACCGACTAGTTGATGAACTAGTCGGTCAACATTTGTTCTTGGACCGACTAAATCAATTTGTACTCCGACTATTTGTTTTATCTCTTAGTCGGTCTAAGTTCACTCACCGATCGACTAGTTGTGAAACTAGTCGGTTGGCTAGTCTTCTTGGACCGACTAGTTCTTTAAATCTGAACTTCGACCTTTTGGCTGTTCTAGCATAGTCGGTCTACGTTGTATCACCGACCGACTAGTTGATGAACTAGTCGGTCAGTGATCCTTCTTTGACCGACTAGTCTGGTTCAGAATAGAGCCGTTAGAGCTTTAATTGAAACGTTTCTCTCTCTCTCTCTCTCTATTCTAACCTATAAATACTTGGTGTGCTGCATTCATTGCACTCAAGGATAATATTAAGAGAAGTTTAGAGATCAAAAGAGAAGCATTCAATCTCATTCAAAGCTCATTCATTTCCATTATTGAATCTCTCCCACTCTTACTTCCAAAGAGAGATTCATTGATTGTGAAGCCTTCCAAGCCAAGAGCTTGATTCTAGGTCACCATCTACCTCCTAGGTCTCCATTGCTGGTCATCTACTTGGAGCTAGGGTTTGGTGCCATCATCTTCCTCAAAATCATCTTTGCCCTAATTCGTAAGTTTACTCAAGGCATAGGTATTTTGTGGTAAGAACTTTCATTTCATTTTGCATTGATATTGTAAGTGTTTTACTCTCGGTTGTGAGAGTTTGTTTGTGATCCCGGTTTGTGGGAGTCACATTTCGCTTTGTGTATGATTTGACCTTGTAGAGTTTTCTACAAGTATTTCATAGTGCAAATCTTGAGTTAGGGTTTCTAACTCAAGTATCCGGAGGGGATCCGGGTGGTTGGGACGTAGGATCACCGGGAACAAGTCGGAGAGACTTGGGTGGATCCGAACCCATTAATATCGTGTGTTTCCGATTGCATTTCTTTGTTGTCATATTTACATTTCCGCATTTTCCGCATTGTTGGTTGAGTTTGCAAGATAATTAGGAATTATCCTCTTAATTATTTTAAAGTACTATTCACCCCCCCTCTAGTACTTGTGCAGTAGCTTAGCAGGGCATTACACATCGCTAATATCATCATCTTCTTCACTTGGAGTTTCTTGATGGAACTTCTTTTTCCACTTGAATGACTCCTTCTCAAGATGGAGTGCAACCCCCTTTTCCTTCTCAGGCTTGGTTGGTTGAACTTCCTCCTTATGCTGAAGAAGCAATTCATGAGAAATCTCCAAAGTATGCCAAATACTGTTGGCCGATTTGCACATGGAGATGCGATCGAACTCATCCGAAGTGAGGGCGCAATGGAGTACACACATAGCCCTAGCATTGACTCTGATCGAATCCTTCTCCGCTTTAGTTCTCGAGGCCGCAGGTGAAGTAGACTCCTCAAAAGGCGACTCTATAATGTCCCAAAGGTCGGACCCTTCAAGTAGACCATCATCCTGATCTTCCAACTTGGGTAGTTGGTTCCGTTGAAGAGCGGGGGTCGAACGGTTGAGTGACCTTCTTCATGGCATGTGGATGTAGCGTTGAATGCCATCGTTGCAGTATGCTATAACCTCGCTCTAATACCAATTGTAAGGATTGCCTTACCCTTGCAATACTAACAACACACACTAGGGGGGGGGGGGGGGGGGGTTGAGTAGTATAATGACAATAAAATTGTCCAATTAAAATTTAACTTGCAAATGTGGAATTATAAATGCAAAGGGAATTAAAAGGCACAATCAATCCAAACGTAAACACAAAGTATTACCCTGGTTCCCCAAACTTGGGTGCATCCAGCCACACCAATATTCACTATATTCCCACACAGAGAAGTGAATACAAATCTCACAAGGAGATAACCCACAAAGAGGATTTATGCCCTACACAAGGACCCAACCAATCCTACACGAGGATCAAGACTCCCACACAGAGAATCACTAACTCCCACTCAGAGAATTAGGGTAAGCCATACACTAGGACACTAAACTCCCACAAAGAGAGTTACTCCCACAAAGAGAGTTATTCCCACAAAGAGAATATCCTAAGTTCCACAAAGAGACAACCTCCCACAAAGAGAGAAAGTTATAATTCCCACAAAGAGAATTAGAGACATAAATTACACCAAGTAAAGTAAATACTCTTACCTATGCCTTGAGATGCTTACTCATGAATGAATACAAGGCATGGAGGAGGATCTCCAAGTGTTGAGATATGCTTGAGAGCACTTGGATGAGTTCCCTTGAGCTGGACTTCAATGCATGAAGAGGAATGAATGCTCAATAGAGGGAAATGAGGGAGCTTGAGAGTTGCTTATAGATCTATTGAGATTTTCAAATGTATCAAGAAGAATTAAGAAGAAGCAAGAGATGGCAGCACACTCATACATATAAGAACCCCATATCAAGCCCCAAAACCCAAGGAAACAGCCAAAGAAAGAATTCTGCAACGGCTAGAAACTGGGCGAAAACGACATGAACAGTCCACTGATATCAAAAGACAGTCGACTGATCAACGGCTAGAAAATATCCAACGGCTATATTCTGAGCCAGGACAGTTGACTGATGAAGTCGATACAGTCGACTAAAAACATGACATGTGCCTGTTAATCCTTCAGCAGACGACTGCTGCAAGGGATGGATCGAAACAGAGAGCTGCACTCTTTCTCCAGTTAATCGCATAGGCGACTGATGTCAATAATACAGTCGACTGTCTATTAGCCAGGCGACTGTAACACCTTAATCAGTCGTCTGTAGTATAAGATGGAGAAACAACATAGAGATGCAGAGAATGCACTTACGCTATACAGGCGACTGTAAGAATACATGCGACTGTAAACTGATCGACAGACGACTGTGCGTAAAGCTCAAGTTTGAGTCAATTGAAATGTTGACTTAAGCTATGCATGTCAGGCGACTGGAAATCACCCAGTGACGTGCGTTTATATTTCATATATTTACGCGCGTTTTCTTCCATGTTTTTCCGTATTTACCGCCGTCTTTTATTCGTTTTCTCGTGTTTTCTTGTATTTTCTTGTTTTCTTTCACTTTTCCGTATTTTCCATGTTTTGTAGGAGTTTGCTGGCATTTGGGACGCAAAACGATGATATCATGTGTCCCCGGAGCAACGGGAGGAGTCACGCGTGATCCAGGGGGTCAAACGACGAAGATTACATCTTTCAGCCCCTCACCCGGTCGGTTGGTCATCTCCAACCGATCGGGTGATGCACGCGTGCACCACCCGGACGCAGCTTGGAGCCCCCGAGAAGTCACCTGGTCGGTTCAGTGACCGGGTCAAAAGCTCAAAGTCTCTGGAAATTCGAAGCCGATTTCCAACCGATCGGGTGACCTTCACCCGATCGGTTCACCTGTAGCTGAATTTCAACAGCCAAGACTCGAAGCTCCAACCGGTCTCCTCACCCGGCCCGCACCAAGATCAAATCGGTCGGCACCAAGATCCAACCGACCACACCAAGATCCAACCGACCGGTTCATACTGACCGGGTGAAACCCCCGCATCGCGCTGTAATTTTGTGAAGCGGCTCACCCGACCGGTTGACTTGTCAACCGATCGGGTGATGTCATTTTCTATAAATAGAACCCTAGGTTTCCCAGATTCGGGAGTTGGTTATTTTTTACTGTTTTCTTCATTTTGTGACGGCTGTAATTTTTCTGTTTTTGTAAGTTTTCGGATCTTTGTAAAACTTTAGTATTATCTTAATTGCTCTACTAACTTTGCATTCCTATCGTCTGATTATGATTTCAACGGTCTATTTTCATTTAGATCGCTTTTTAATGAATATTGGTGAGTAGTTCCCAAATCTGGGATTTTGGCGGAAACCCCTTCAGGGGCTCTTCCTGATGCGTCCATAGGGTTAGGAAATCGTTAGGGATTAGGAATCTAACGGTTACGCGGGGTGTTTTATTGTCATCGGCGGGAAAAAGACCGCCTTTGACCGTTGGGCCAAGGGGGAATAAACTTGGCGGTTGACTCCCTAGCCATAGCTCACGCCTTTAGCATAGATGCCGAATCCTAGCGCGCGGGAGCGGCAGGATGAGACGTTGGGAGTTATCGTTGCGAGCTTAGTGCTCCCGAAATCGATCAGTGTTAATGGACACGGGAGTGCCCGCTGATCGAACCCGGGAAGTCCGGTGTATCATCCTGGGCACCGACCGGAATATCGGGCCCATGGGATGCCGGTACCACTTTCAGAGGCAACGTCTCACCATTAGACTCTAATTCCGATCGCCATCCTACCCGTAGGCCGTATCGGCGAGAGTCGCTCGTTGGAGTGGAAACCAAAGTTCCGGGTTTATTTTCATATTGTTCATACCTTGCATTCCTTTACCGTGACAACCCATCAACCGATCTGGGCTAGCTCGCCCACGGGGTGATTTCGGTCCTCCTTGACACAAGCACATCCTAGCCTCCCTGTGTTCGACCCCCAAGCCACACTACAACACCGTCCGCTTGCGGTTACAAATATCTAAACCCTCACGCGGGTCCCCTGGCCATTTGCGGCTCGCAAACCGGGGGCACGTCACCCAGTCGACTGTGTTTCCTTCAGCAGGCGACTGACGGAAAGCCAGATACTCCAAATGAGTCTTTGGACAGAGTGAACCTATTGGGTTGGATTCTATGATAATTCTAAGACTCACTAAGATGGTTAGATGCATATGCATGAATGAGTAAACCATCAAACAAGGCATTACATTAATCCTAGACTCAAAAGAGAGAGAAAGCAATAACGTAAATTACATGGATTACAATGCTTTCATTAGAGTCTAAGTCTTCAATCTTGATGCCTTGATTTCTATCCATCATCTCCAAGCTTTGGCACTTCTTGAGTCCAAGCTTTGGCTCTTCTCCACTTGATGTCCATCCTTGCACCAAGTGATTAGTCTCCAAGAAAGATATTCTTGAAATAAAACTAAGAGACTAAAACATGAGAGTCATTAGAAACAACATAATGTTGTGATCATCATCAAAATAAGATTGGTATGAAAACTTCAGGTTCTTGCATTAATAAAATTCGGAACAGTAGGAAGTACAGAAAGGAAATGGTATTCATTAAATTAGAGATATAATATCCAGCAAGTACAAAGTCTAAAAAGAAGCCTAAGCATGGCAACAAACTATCTAAAAGCAAACTAAAAGCAGTAACCTCTGAAAGTGACGACTAAAAAGACCTCAAGGTCTGGTCCTCGTCAGGCACGTACTCTGGGTCGACGTCCTCGGCTCCTCGTACTCCAGTGAGTCTGCCTCGTCCACGAACTCTGGCTGAACACCTGACGTACAACACCCAAGAGAAAAGGAACTGTGCGTCAGGTAAAGTCTACAAGAAGGGTTAGACTCTACTGCAAGTGCACCAACTATTAAACAATGGTTTACTGATTGATTAGCATGCTGGGGTTATAACAGAAGGTTTACTGGTTGATTAGCAAGCTGGAGTTATAACAGAGTAACAAAAGGAAGTACACGCAGCAGGAAGGTAAAGCGTAGCAAGCAGTAGTCGTAGCGTGTGCTACCAACTATGGGACTAGCCTACAGGTGTCAAGACGAATCGGGACATGGCGGGACAAGACAAGACAAGTGTGACATGAAAGGGTTCATGCCTTACGGTTCGAGGGGGATTAGACCCTCTTACCGTGCGCACGCTTAACCCTACCCCAAACCCAAGTATTCAAGACGTGACAAGATAAGGGATCACTCGCTCTAGCTTGGCGAGTGCCCTATTGCCCTCTGGGCTGTGTAACAAGACAAGAGATCACTCAGAGAGTGCCCTATTGCCCTCTGGGCTGTGTAACAAGACAAGGGATCACTCGGAGAGTGCCCTATTGCCCTCTGGGCTGTGCAAGACGGGACGGGACGTGACAAGACAGGAAAGGTTAATCTAGGGTGTCCACACGCACGCACACACAAGATAGTCCTATGATGTCAAAAGTTGTTGTTGTTTGGGCTCAGACTTCTTCGTCAAGTCTGAGCCGTCAAGGGCGTCCCGGATGCGATCATTTCATGTCCGGTTCTCTTTGTTCACAGTTAACAGTTCTAACAACTAAGGCCTAAGCACGGCCAAACGTGCAAGTGGATACACTTGCATGCGATGGTGAGTGTGTCATCCTTTCGAAGCGTCTCGTCCAAGCGTCTTGTCCGCGGAAGTCCGTCTGAAATAGCGCCACGGCGATGGTGTCAGGTCTCAATTTCATCAAATCCTATTAGAGTTCGTTTCTAGGTTATCGGGACTATCCTATTCGTCAAAAGTCACATTTTGATGTTTCAGCCTAATCGACGAATCTATCCTATGTGCACAGTCAAAAAGTCCGTTCGTCGATTTTCTATATTTGTACAACATTTTACTGGTGCTGGAAGAAATTTTAGTTCAAATTGTCAACTTTTAGTTTAGGGTTCAATCAGCTATTGTGGGGGTTTCTACGAGTTCGGGGGACCAACCTTTACCGGGGTTCGTCGTAGGATGGAAGTCGTGTCTGAACGGAGAACTCCTCGGCGTCAAATCTGGTCCACGCACGAATTCCCAAAAGCTGAAACTTGCGACGAAGGCCTACGACATGTCGTAACGTCGTAGACGACAATTTCACGAAGTAGAACACCCACGTGGGGCCCACATTAGTGCTAGGGGTCAATGGGGGACCCACAACACTTCTGGAGGACTTGGGAGGGCCCACAACAGGAGTTGGTGCGGGAGAATCGACATTGCGACGATCGGCCGTCGGTCAGACCGAGCCACTGCGGAGGGATCTCTCGGTCAGACTGAGAGAATGCGGGGCTGCACGTCGGTCGGGTGCAGCAGATGCGAGAGCTTGGGCTGCAACCTCGGTCGCAGCGGGCCGCTGCGGGAGATCCGTCAGTCGTAGCGAGCGGATGTGGAGCGGTCTGTCGGTCGGGCGCTGCGGAGCAGGGTCTGCAGCGGAGCGGGGTGCGGAGCGCTTGCGGGTGCGGAGCGGGGCGTCGGTCAGACTGAGCGATGCTCTTGGTCGTAGCGGGGAGCGACGGCGTTGCAACGTTGCAACTGCAACGCTGCGGAGCGGAGTGCGGGAGCGGGAGCGGGCCTCGGTCAGACCGAGCGGCTGCGGGGGTTCTCGTCGGTCTGGCCGAGGGGATGCGGGGACTTGGCTGCTGCGGGGGCTGCTGATGGATGCGTGAGTTTGGGAGATGAAAAACGGCGGCTAGGGTTTATGTTGTGCGAAAAAGAGATGACCTAGGGCTATTATAAATAGAGTAGGGGTTTTAGGGATAGGGCTAGGGTTTAGGAGATGAATTAAAATAATTAAAATAATTCATTTAAAAAAATTCCCTCTTCTCTCCCTCATGCAAGGGTGGTTGCGGCCAAAAAAATGTGAGACTTGGTCAAAAATTATTTTGAAGAGTAATATTTAAATATGAATTTTATTATAATTAAAATACTTATAAAAGTATGTTTTAAAATTATTTATAACTTACTCAAAAATGTAAAATAAGTCAAATTAAGTCAAAAAATTGTAAAATAAATATTGGGGTGATCGGGGCGACGAGTGAAAGAGAACGAAGAAGACGGATCTAAATATCGACGTCGAGGGACGAAACTAAAAATAGAAACGTCTCACGTCAAGACAGAAATTCGTGACGTCACATCAAATAAGATAGAATCGTGGAAGAAAGACTCGAGAAATGTCGTTCCAAAATATCTCCACCATCTAATACTCTCAGAGACGATCACAACGACATATCACACAAAAGTGTTCAAAAACAAATAAAGTCTAAAATAAATACGTGCACGGTCAAAAGCTCGTGCACGAAGAAAGTACGATAGAAACATGCCGTTACATTCTACCCACCTTAGAAATGATTCCGCCCTCGGAATCACTTATAATAATAATAATATTAAGCACTTAAGCCTACCACTTCCATCTTCCACACAATAATCTCTAATTCCTATAACTTCAACACCGTTCCTCAATTAATCCATCATAACCCATCTTTTCACTGGACAATGCTACGACTAAACTCACATCCTAATACTTAGCTTTAGGCTCATCCCTACAGTTCAACTTCCCAAGTCCAAGTTCTCATAAAAGGATAATAATCATCATCTCATACCATACCACTCCACTAAACATCATTGCTCAAAAACAATCTTTTAAACTCTCGATCTCTTCCCAATATTAATCAATCGCTAAAATGATGTTCTAGTCAATCACCAATCGAAGACAACAACTTTGTCTACCTCATAACACCTTTACAAATCAACAATCGCCATGTCCTCAATACATTCCGTGTCATATCTTCCCATAAATTTATCCGCCAAATAATTGAACTATCAAAATCACATCTCCTCCTACTTATTATAATTATTTTCAACCAATATTAAATCCGACAACCTAACCATCCATTTATCTCAACACGTCGTGTTACTCCCAATGTCTTCTCACGTCAACTTAACAATCAAGTCTCGATGCTAATAAAAGCTCTACTCAATCTCATGATCACCCTAACTCCTACCATACTCTGTAGCCATCCCTATCTACCATTCGTCTAAGCCTCAAATCTGATAAGTTCTCATCTTCACGCATATAATCTCATTCAACCAGAATTCTCCATTGAGTCCCCCACACTTCGATTTTATAAATAAGTCTTGGACAGCCCATTCTTTTCATCCGAAAGAAATCTATTCCAATATCCTATTGTTCCAAAATCGGTTAATCATTGCTATAACAAATCTCATCTCTCCCTGAGCCTACCCGCAAACAAAATCCTCCAACAATAATAGCTAGTCCCAAAACTATAACAATCATAACATAACATTTCTAAATGGAGAGAGAGAGAGAAGAGAAAGGGAAACTTAAAACCAGTGACACATTTTTAAAACATTTGGAAAAACGTGTGGAGTCGTTGTAATGGATGAGGAAGGATAATTGATTTGTGATCTTGTGAGCTAATTTCAAAAACTTTAAAGGTTTGGTTTAAAAGAAAAACAAAGTTTTGATACAATCACATGCAGTCAAAAATAAGCTATTCTATAATCGCGAAAAACTACGTCTAAGGAAATTGCCTGCTATGACCCTATTCATATACATATGAATACCGTCATTTAGACAACTTCAATCATAACATGGTTAACACCGAGTACACATTCAAGACACAAAAGGCAATTATCAGGAGCCTAAAGATGACACACTCATACAGGTCTACACACTCTACCTATACTCATGCATCACGACAACATCACCTACCAAGGGCCTACTCCTATACTGGAGATAGCATGGACAACTACAAGGACTAATGTCTACACCAAATAAAGGAAACAGAAACCAAAAGTGTAACGAAATAAATCGGAAAGAACGAGTTCAAATAAGGCGGGGTAAGAAGATGGTTGGTTGGATGGAACAAAATTATTTTTTTATTAAAAATAATTAGATAGATGAAAGAAGAATTACATGTAAAATATGGTATCAAATACTTTTATACTTATAAAAATATGTAGGGAAAAGTAAGAAGACGATAAATTTTTTTACGGGTTGGAAAAAAAATTAGATGAAGAAATAAAAGTAGGATGAGGTAGCGATTGTTTTGCAAATGAAAGTAAGTTTAAACAAGGATTCTTGAAGTATGAGCACGATGAACATAGGGCTGTTTATACATATACGAGAAGAAATTTAAAGTTCTCTTTGGTTTAGAAAATATTCTAAAAGTACGTGCGGTAAGTGATTAGCAATAAAATTTTGTAGTTTAGAAAAGTAACATATATATATATATATATTGGAATATAGAATTGATAACAAGGTTTAAAACTGAAACACGAAAGATGTCGATTTGAAAATAGGTACGAGATAGTAAAATAATTTTACGACCAGGGAGGTTTCAAGATCAGTGAAAGAATTTTAACTCAACCGAAAAACAAGAAATTTTGAAATATATAATATAGGGGTTTTCAAAGAAATTAAGCTGAGCGAAAAACTTAATAATAAATTTCGAAAATACTTTTAGAGGAAGCAGAATTGGTCATGGAAGGGATTCGAAGGATCGACGATAATCGTCAGGAAACGATCACGTGAATCGGGAGACGGAAAATGATCGCTTGAAGAATATGTGTAGGATACAAATCGTGAAGAGCTACGATGGAACATTACGGTCGATAACACAAAAGTGTAATGATTAGTGGTATGCTAGAAGTCAGGGGTTCTAGTCATCGGGTTGTCTAAAGATCAGGATAACTCAGCTCTAAGACATCCTAATGAGCTAGACTATAATTAGGATCTAAGGGAAGGTTCCTAAGAGAATCAAGGTTACGTTCTGTTGGGCCCGAAGTCGATGGACCCGAACGAATGATTAAAAGAAGGGCTCTGGAAATCTAACACGGTCAGAGTCAAGTGGGCTACTAAGGTATTCTAGGACGAGGATGACTAATTCCTAACCAAGGCGTCAGCCTGTCAACCTGGGTGGCTATCTAAGTCTTCCTACCATTTAAGACTGGGAACCTAATTCAGACTTGTACGTGGATATTAAATGAATGCGGTACTTTTATTGTTCCGAACTTTTGCATGACCTGCATGGGCCACCACTAAAACCTGTCACGCCCCGCTTTCCAAAACGACGGAGGCGAAGCGTGACTAAGGCCCGCGTGGGCCGGAGCTGTGAAGCTCAGACCCAATAAGCGTCTGTAAGGGGGTACCATTATAAAAACTTCAGGTTCTTGCATTAATAAAATTCGGAACAATAGGAAGTACAGAAAGGAAATGGCATTCATTAAATTAGAGATATAATATCCAGCGAGTACAAAGTCTAAAAAGAAGCCTAAGCATGGCAACAAACTATCTAAAAGCAAACTAAAAGCAGTAACCTCTGAAAATGACGACTAAAAAGACCTCAAAGTCTGGTCCTCGTCAGGCACGTACTCTGGGTCGACGTCCTCGGCTCCTCGTACTCCAGTGAGTCTGCCTCGTCCACGAACTCTGGCTGAACACCTGACGTACAACACCAAAGAGAAAAGGAACTGTGCGTCAGGTAAAGTCTACAAGAAGGGTTAGACTCCCTTGCAAGTGCACCAACTATTAAACAATGGTTTACTGGTTGATTAGCATGCCGGGGTTATAACAGACGGTTTACTGGTTGATTAGTATGTTGGAGTTATAACAGAGTAACAAAAGGAAGTACACGCAGCAGGAAGGTAAAGCGTAGCAAGCAGTAGTCGTAGCGTGTGCTACTAACTACGGGACTAGCCTACAGGTGTCAAGACGAATCGAGACATGGTGGGACAAGACAAGACAAGTGTAACACGAAAGGGTTCACGCCTTACGGTTCGAGGGGGATCAGACCCTCTTACCGTGCGCACGCTCAACCCTATCCCAAACCCAAGTATTCAAGACGTGACAAGACAAGGGATCACTCGCTCTAGCTTGGCGAGTGCCCTATTGCCCTCTGGGCTGTGTAACAAGACAAGGGATCACTCAGAGAGTGCCCTATTGCCCTCTGGGCTGTGTAACAAGACAAGGGATCACTCGGAGAGTGCCCTATTGCCCTCTGGGCTGTGCAAGACGGGACGGGACGTGACAAGACAGGAAAGGTTATTCTAGGGTGTCCACACGCACGCACACACAAGATAGTCCTATGATGTCAAAAGTTGTTGTTGTTTGGGCTCAGACTTCGTCGTCAAGTCTGAGCCGTCAAGGGCGTCCCGGACGCTATCATTTCACGTCCGGTTCTCTTTGTTCATAGTTTACAGTTCTAACAACTAAGGCCTAAGCACGGCCAAAAGTGCAAGTGGACACACTTGCCTGCAATGGCGAGTGTGTCGTCCTCTCGAAGCGTCTCGTCCAAGCGTCTCGTCCGCGGAAGTCCGTCTGAAATAGCGCCACGGCGACGGTGTCAGGTCTCAATTTCATTAAATCCTATTAGAGTTCGTTTCTAGGTTATTGGGACTATCCTATTCGTCAAAAGTCACATTTTGATGTTTCAGCCTAATCGACGAATCTATCCTATGTGCACAGTCAAAAAGTACGTTCGTCGATTTTCTATATTTGTATAACATTTTACTGGTGCTGGAAGAAATTTTTGTTCAAATTGTCGAATTTTAGTTTAGGGTTCAATCAGCTATTGTGGGGGTTTCTACGAATTCGGGGGACTAACCTTTACCGGGGTTCGTCGTAGGATGGAAGTCGTGTCTGAATGGAGAACTCCTCGGCGTCAAATCTGGTCCACGCATGAATTCTCAAAAGCTGAAACTTGCGACGAAGGCCTACGACGTGTCCTAACATCGTAGACGGCAATTCCACGAAGTAGAACACCCAAGTGGGGCCCACATCATTGCTAGGGGTCAATGGGGGACCCACAACACTTGTGGAGAACTTGGGGGGCCCACAACAGGAGTTGGTGCGGGAGAATCGATGTTGCGATGATCGGCCGTCGGTTAGACCGAGCCGCTGCGGAGGGATCTCTCGGTCAGACCGAGAGAATGCGGGGCTGCGCGTCGGTCGGGTGCAGCGGATGCGAGAGCTTGGGCTGCAAGCTCTCGGTCGCAGCGGGCCACTGCGGGAGATCCGTCGATCGTAGCGAGCGGATGCGGAGCGGTCTGTCGATCGGGCGCTGCGGAGTGGGGTCTGCAGTGGAGCGGGGTGCGAAGCGCTTGCGGGTGCGGAGCGGGGCGTCGGTCAGACCGAGCGATGCTCTCGGTCGTAGCGGGGAGCGGCGGCGTTGCAACGTTGCAACTGCAACGCTGCGGAGCGAAGCGCGGGTGCGGGAGCGGGCCTTGGTAAGACCGAGCGGCTACGAGGGTTCTCGTCGATCTGGCCGAGGGGATGCGGGGACTTGGCTACTGCGGGGGCTGCTGATGGATGCGTGAGTTTGGGAGATGAAAAACGACGGCTAGGGTTTGTGTTGTGCGAAAATGAGATGACCTAGGGCTATTATAAATAGAGTAGGGGTTTTAGGGATAGGGCTAGGGTTTAGGAGATTAATTAAAATAATTAAAATAATTCATTTAAAAAAATTCCCTCTTCTCTCCCTCACGCAAGGGTGGTTGCGGCAAAAAAAATGTGAGACTTGGTCAAAAATTATTTTGAAGAGTAATATTTTAATAGGAATTTTATTATAATTAAAATACTTATAAAAGTATGTTTTAAAATTATTTATAACTTACTGAAAAATGGAAAATAGGTCAACTTAAGTCAAAAAATTGTAAAATAAATATTGGGGTGATCGGGGCGACGAGAGAAAGAGAACGAAGAAGACGGATCTAAATATTGACGTCGAGGGACGAAACTAAAAATAGAAACGTCTCACGTCAAAACAGAAAGTCGTGACGTCACATCAAATAAGATAGAATCGTGGAAGAAAGATTCGAGAAATGTCGTTCCAAAATATCTCCACCATCTAATACTCTCAGAGACGATCACAACGACATATCACACAAAAGTGTTCAAAAACAAATAAAGTCTAATATAAATACGTGCACGGTCAAAAGCTCGTGCACGAAGAAAGTACGATAGAAACAGGCCGTTACAAAAGAGGTTGGCAACGCCTTTAAGATTTTCCTTATCTGCTCAAGACTAGAGTATGGCTTACTAAGGGGCTAGACTTGTAAACGATGTTGGTGAACCTCGCAAACATCTCTGAGATGGATTCTGATGGAAGCATGCAAAAGCTCTCGTACTCTGTGCCCAACAAGGCAAGTCTAGACTCCTTCACCTGTGACGTTCCGTCATGCGTCACCTCCATTGTATGCCATATTTTCCGTGCAGTTTGATAATGGGAGATACGATTAAATTTCAATTTATCAACAGAGGAAATAAGCGCATTGATAGCTTTACCATTAAGAGAATAAAGACTCCAATCAGCATCATTCCATTTTTCTTCATGTTTAAATATTTCAGTGTCTTCAATTTTAATCATGGGTGGTTTATAGCCATTTTTAACGATTTTCCACACTTTATAATCAATATACACTAAATAAATTATAATTCTAGATTTCCAATAAGCATAATCAACACCATTAAATTTAGGGGGTTGTGATTGTTGGATTTGGATCTAAGCCTAGAGGGGGGTGAATAGGCTAATAAAAATTCTCGTGTAACCCACGAGCAAACACAGGCAGATATAACAGATTCAGAGTAAATAAAAAGCAATCACAGTTGCACAGCAGATTTACCTTGTTCGGTCGTCACCACGACCTACGTCCATCCCCCAAAGTAGATACTAGATAAATAACGTAACATGTACAACCTTAATAGCTAGAGAACCCATGTCTTTACACTCACAAGGCTCTCGGTATCCCACTCACCGTGTTCAACAAAATAAATCCTAGTATAAGCATTCTATTGGCTAGTCCCAACTAGCCGAGTCCCTCTTATCTAGCACCCACTAGACAAGACCCCAAAACATCACAATGGTAAAGTTTTTCCTACAAAGATCGCTACTGCTACATAAATATAATAATAAAGAGTTTAGAGAATCTTAGTTTGTGTAGCGGTAGTCATTTCTGTCAATCGGCTCGGGTTAGATCATAACTGACAGGATGTAGTCGCCAACGTCATGTCTCCTCTGAAACTTAATGATGCGGTTTCCTCCTTTGATGATGTAGATCTATGAAATTTGTGGCCCCCTTGTTGTAGCTTGTGCAATTAATGGGTGGCTTCTCCTTGTGCTTGCAGCAATGTGCATGGATGATGGACTTTGAAGCTTGCAGCTAAGGCTATGCAAGTTGGGCAATGATGCTTGAAGACCCCTTGTATATATTGCGGCCTTGAAGGAGAATGGGGCTAGGATATTACGGCCTAAAGGAGGAGACTTGAGGTTGCGCAATAGGGTGTTCTCTTTGGCTTTAAGGGGGAAGGAGATGAAGCTCTTGGAGGTGTTGCTTGCGGCCAAGGAGGTGCTAATGGCTTGTGCAAGATTTAAGATGGAAGGAGCTAGCAACTTGCACAATATAGGGATAGCAATATGAGATGAGGCTATGGCAATGGAGCTTGGAGCTTTTGGCATTGGAGATGCTTGATGCAATGGAGGAAAAGCTTTGGCAATGAGGCTTGGCTTTCTCGGTTGCGCAATATAGGAGCTTTGTCATGAAAGTTGCGGCCTCCCCTTTCCCTCTGTTTTTGCTGAATTCCCTCTTGCTTCCCTTAATTTTTTGCCCTCTCAAATTATCTCTCTTTGGAAGATGGGTTTATATAGGAGAGGATGGGATATAATAAAATCAATTAGAATCCCATAATTGATGGAGATTGAAAGGAATCCTAATTTGATTAGGATTTGAATGAATCTCTATGGATATGGAGTTTGAATATGGATGGCTATGGAATTAAATTTGAGTAGCTATATGATTCGAATTGGATCTCATTTAATCAATTTTGATTTGCATGAGATTCTCCATATCTCTCCATCTTTGACCAAGTCTTCAATTTGCATGGCATTAGGTTTTGAATATTGCCCCAATTAATTTGAATCAATTCACATATGGATTTGAATTGATTTTCTCCTTTTCTTCCCATTTTTGACTTACTCCAATTTTTGTAGCCATTATCTCCATCTTTGACTTAGTCCTAATGCATGGCACATTCTCCATCACTTTTACTTAGTCTCTCTTTGCGTATTTGTGAGAGTGCCATTCCTGAAAACACTTAGCACACACATTAAATCGTTCACACACATTTGTTATCATCAAACACAAAGTCATCGATCGTTGTATCCAATAATCTCCCCCTTTTGATGATTACAAACTAATATAAGATTTGAGTAATAACGATTCATATATTATCATCGTGACATGTGTGTGAAGTGTGAAGATGGAGGATGTATGCAATCTGCAACAAGTATGGCAATGATGTCCAAGCAGACAAGCATGCAACAATGATGTTTCAAGCATTCAGACATGTGTGCCTGCTCCCACTTTATTCATGCTCCCCTTCGAATAAATATTCACATTTTCAATAAGCACTCAATAAGCACATTTTCATTATTCATTCATGCTCCCCCTTAAACCAATATTCATATATGTAACATATAAGCATTAATGCCCACCAAATCTTCTCAATTCTTTCTCCCCCTTTTGTTATCATCAAAAGTGTATATATGAAGTCAAGTTTCATACCATATGCAAACTAAAGAGTATTATAAATTACAACTAGCACTTGCATGTAGACATTCATAGAATATGCACTTCAAATTCAATGAAAATCATAACATAGACTTCAACACCTTCGTGTAAGTGTGATGATTAAACATTGAAGCACATAAGGAGAACTTTTAAGAAATTTATCTGAAACCAATCCACATTTTCCATTAAACATGAAATCACTTAGGATTGATTTTCCCCATCTCTTTAAAAATGAGTTCAAGATACCACACTCCCAAAAACATAGCCTATAAGGAATCTTAGATATGGAGGTGGCATTGTTTGATGAGTATAACACCAACGCTAAGGATTACCCGTAAAGCATATGTTGGATACTCGTGGGTAGTGTTCTTGCCAAGGATTGTATCCATTTTTTATACGGAGCTATTTTCATTCTTTTTCAAATTTTTTCATATTCAATTCTTTTGTG
This sequence comes from Scilla litardierei, assembly GCA_030789695.1. NCBI lineage: Eukaryota > Viridiplantae > Streptophyta > Magnoliopsida > Asparagales > Asparagaceae > Scilla > Scilla litardierei. The sequence continues at coordinate 425,326,246 of CM061142.1, read as the reverse complement.
CTCAATTTGTATCCATGGCAAGACATATCATATCCCTTAGATTTTCAGTTATTTTTCATTCTACATTCACTTTCCAATGTTTCATAAAATATGTCTCCAAATGTACAACAATATTTAATATTTGTGGAAGTGAAAGTATAGGTGTAGAAATCAAATTATTCTTATCACTGAACATGTCATGGCTATTTAGAAAATCAAGCACGCACATGTAGCCATAACAATAATATATCAGTTTCTACATGGATATGATTATCATTCATTAATATCACTTGAATGATCCAGAAGAAAGATATACATTAAGCACATTTTTTTTTGCTTGTTGTATTTTTCATTTTTTTCAATTTTCTTTATAAAGAACTAAACAAGCTAGAAAGCAAACAAACTAGCCACAAAATAAAAATCAAATCAAGCACACAAAACAAAAAAAATGCTTTGAATGTATGCATTAAGTGCAAAGTAGAAAATATACCATTGCATCGTCGTTTGGCTAAGGAACTAAATAATGAAAGGTTCAATCCATAGTTCATCGCCACCTTCATCATCTTACCTACACAGAAGAAGTTTTGTGTGACCTTGGAATCCAACAAGGTGCACTCACGTTAGTCATCAAATCTTTATGAACCCAAATTTGCTTGAATTTGATATTCGTGTCCTATATTTGCAATTATGAGAAGTATGACCAGCACTTTGCATAAAGATTTCCAACCTTCGTTGTTTCAATGCAAACTTTTCTGTATTTTGTCTTTTCAACATTTTTAAAACCATATCCTAGTTCTCGCCTATTATTGCCATAAAGTTGGTTTCCAAGAATAATATCCAACGATTGTTTTCCAATTGAAAATTTCTTTAATGACTATTCTAGACTAGTGACTTTGGATTTTAACAAAGCATTTTCATTCATAAGCAAAGTGCATTTACTTATAAAAGCCTTCTTATTGTCCACTTCAATCTTTTTCATGCTTTTAAGCTCATTATTTAGCATGCTCATTTTTTCATTAAGCTCTCTAATCATGTATTCACTTTCAGTTTCAAGCTTAATTAAATCTTATTTATACATGCTATTTCTTTTAACAATATAGGACAAATAAGACATTCAGCTTTTTCATGCAACCTAGAATTCTCTTTTTCCAACAAGTCAATGGTAGAATCACATGCAACAATTTTTCCTTTTAGTTCCTTAATTTCTAATGACATGTTGTACGTGTCTTGTTGCATTTCATCGTTGGAGTTTCTATACTTTTCTCATATGGATTGTAGCTCTACAATTTCATCTTGCATGGCTTTACAAATAATTAGAAGTTCAGCTTTACTACCTGATTTTACCTCATCATCTTTTGCCATCAAGCAAAGGGAAGAGTGGGCTTCATACTCCTCATTCTCATCTTCGTTGTCCATGTCCCACGTTTGCACCACAGCTTTTCCTTTCTTCTCCGCAACATTAGCTATTTCTTGTGGGCCCTCCTTCATAATGTGTCACTGCTTTTTTCAATTAAAACATTTAACCTTATTAATAATAGTCTGTTCAGATGAATTTCTAGAAGGATTATATTAGTTAGAACGATTAAACCTTTGTTGCATGTCAGCTGATGTATCTTCTTGTAACGGCTAGTATTTAATAATACGTATTTTGTTCGTATTTTATCTTTGGCCTTGTGATTTTTCGTACCTGTACTGATATACGTATTCGTATTACGTATTACTTATATACATTTTCGTATACGTACGTACTTTAATTAGTTTTATATACTTATACTTATATACACATTTTAATTAGCATAACTATATGTAAACTAATTAATATATAATTTCATATGTATAACTATTTCAAATTCAAATTCAAATCCCTTCCTTAAACTCATAGGAGACTTTTTCCTATTATAATGGCAATAAATCCCATTCTTAATTGTAATTAAACTTTTTGTTCCTTCCATTTCTTCTAAACTTTAAACCATTCTAATTTTAATAAAACCCTTCCATTTTTAACTAAAACCCCTAACTCATTTTCTCTCAGCCGCCAATTCTTTTCTCCTTCTTTTTTTTTAATTTTCGTTGCATACAAATCCCCCAGGCTTTCAAACTCACACACACAACAGACTCTACAAAATGAAAACCCAACATTAACCCTAATATTCCTCTACTCACGCACACAGCTTCACCCAAAAGAAAATAATAAAACATGGGCTAATCTCTCCCCTCTCAAAAACTAAACCCTAAGACCTTTCCCACCGAAACCCTAACCCTCAACTCTCTCCACACATCTCACCCTCTGGCGACCTCCCCTCCTGTCCGACTCCTCCCCCTTCAGCCCGACCTCCAGTGTTCCCCCCGGCGCCACGCTGCACTCCCCTTCCGACTGCAACAACCAAGCCACGCCACCCTTCCACGCTTGCAACACCCATCTTCAGTCATCCTCAACCCTTCACCCCCTCCTGAAACCATAGCAGCCCCTCACCGCTGCAACCACCCACACCCTCATCCACTTCCCTTCCGCCTGCAGGACCCCGCACCCTCCCAAACTTCTGATTGCTGCAACCTGTCTAAGCCCGCAACTTCCAGCCCCGCACCACCACAACCTTAAACCGCTGTGCAACCCCTCCACCGACCAGCACCGAGCCCATCGCCCACCTCCGACTCCTCCCTCCGGTCACCTGCAAATCGTTCGACAGCTGCGCGTAACCCCCTTCACCCCTCAGCCCCGCCAAACCCTAGCAGCCCCCATACCCTCTCACCGACCACCTTCCGACCTCTGGCCACCTGCAGACAGCCGCTGCATAGCCTCCGACCAGCCCCAGTCGCCGTGCCACGCCGTAGCCGTCGCCGCCGACCTGCAAGCACACACGAGAGAGGATGCAACGATAACACGTAAGCTTTTGAAATAATCAACATGTTATGCGATACTGTAGTTTATATATATTACTGTTAGTTTATATATAGTTAATATGTTAATATTATGATTAATATGTTAATAATGCTATGAGATATATAGCTAATATCTTATATTACTGTTAGTTTATAAATACTAATATAAGGCACAAACAACATGTTAGTATTATATAATAAAGTTAGTATTAATGTTAATATATAATAATATTAGTAATAGTTTAGTAATATGAGATTCTTTATTAATAAGTTAATATATGGGTTTTGTTAGTCCCTTTATAAACATCATGTTAGTATTAATATTAGAAAAATATATTAGTTAGTGATCCTATTAGTATAAATATATGTTGTTTTTATAATCTGCATATTAGTTTATATATATATATATATATATATATATATTGGAAAGTTAGTTAATCTTTATTGATGTCACGGAAATAAACAACTATATAGTAATTAGGCATGAAGAATCAATAAAAAGAGGAGAGGGCACAAGCGCCGTCACTCTTAATTAGAGACTATTCATCCTAATCACACTATACAATTCTGAAATAATCAAACATCAAGCCTAGCCCAAATCACGGAACTCCCAATTTGCAAAAACAGTTTCCTCCGCAGTGGAAGTTGGTTCCTGGCCAGTCATAGCTAATCTGATATCCGCAGCAATCACCTCAAAAATCTCCATTTTCCTCTGATTTTCTCCTCAAAAATCCTACCATTCCGCTCACGCCAGATGTGCCAAACCATGGCTGAGAGAGCAGTATAAGCTAACTTGCTCAGGGCTCCTTTCCCCCGGAACTTTAACATGAAAAGGTCCCCAATATCGGCCAGTGAGGGCTCATTTTGACTTTTGACATTTAGCTTTAGCAAAGTTCTGTTTAGGAGGTAACTAGAGAATGGACAATTGAAGAATAGAGGGCTAATATTCTCCAAGGAATCTTCGCCACATAGCACACAGTTGACCGGCATGTTTATACCCCATCTACAAATTAATTCTCTAGTAAGGAGCTTACCCGTTAAAGCTCGAAGAAGTGTGATTGCCCACTTAGGAATATGACCCGGAAACCATACTAACTTATGGAACCGGAACGACACGCCCCTCACACGAACACCATCCCATGCCTCCTTAAAATTAAAAAGATCATATGTATCTGCAATGAGAGGAAGGGAATTGCCGCTTGAAGAGGTTTGCCTGGCCTGCTGCATGAAACCCGTGCTAGATGGAGCCGCCTGATGCATTCCAGCGGAAGAATTGCACACATTGGTTGCGGAATTTTGAGCAGTAGCTGGGTATGGCCGGCCTGATGCATGGGGATCATTGCCCAGTTGTTGAGCTGTTGAATGGACATTGCGGCTTGAAGAGGGCGCCCACACCCAAGAATCCGATCCCTGTGTAATCTTGACCTTGGAGAAGTGATGCCGGATGCTAGCAATTGACGCATCATTCTCCCAAGCCCCATTAATCCAGTAGTCACTCACATGCTTCATAAAGGAGTCAGGCGGGACCACCGCCAGATTTCTCAGTGGACCACAATCTAGCCAATTGTCATGCCAGAAAAGGGTAGAGCATCCATCTCTCACAACCCGCTTGATAAGCTTGTTGGATGCCGTTCTACAATTCAGCATATGTTTCCAAGTGCCCGAATGTGTCAATGAACCTTTAGCCGCATAGAACCCATCAACCCCATCATATCTACCTCTCATTTGCTTCGCCCATAAGCTCTTGGATGTAAGAAACCTCCAAGTAAGCCTAACCCCAGCTGTCACATTGAGATCCTCCAACAACCGAATGCCCACACCACCTTCAGCCTTAGGGGTACAGATATCCTTCCAAGCCCATGCACGTGAGGGACCCATAATGAATCGCCTGCAAAGAGATGAAATTTCCCGCACTACAGAGAAGGGCATGTGATAGGCCTGCAACCAGAACGACACCATACCATAAATTACCGACTTCACCAGCTCAATCCGCCCCGCAGTAGATAACATAGATGATGTCCAACCCAAAATCCTCTTCTTGCATTTATCTACCAATCTACCATACATGGGAGCTTTAGGATTTTTGGATGACAAAGGGAGCCCAAGGTAGGTAGTGAAAGTTGAGGAGATCTTTATACCTAAGCAATCCGCAAGAATAGACCTGTCCTTGACGCCCTTACTAAATATTGCCCGGCTCTTATCCCAGTTTACCTGCAACCCCGTAAAATTCGAGAAGTCAAGGAGTAATGACCTGATACCTCTGAACGTTTTAAGATTAGCTCTGCAAAACACAAGCAGGTCATCCGCAAATAGAAGATGGGAAATGGATCCTGAGCGTCTCATGGGCTGGAGGTCGCCACTAGCAAGTGCTTTAGCCATCAGGATTGAAAAAGCTTCCATGGAGATAACGAACAAGTAAGGGGAGAGAGGATCCCCTTGCCTAATTCCCCTGTTGCCATCAAAGTACCCCACAGGGGAGCCCCTAACCATCACAGAGAACGTAGGCGAAGTAATACATTCCTGAATCCACCTTATAAACACAGTAGGAAACCCCATCTGACCCAAAAAGTGAAGCACAAACTCACGATTCACGGAATCGAATGCCTTCCGCAGATCCAGCTTTAGGCAGGCCCTACTCCCCATTGGGTTACTGAAGTCCCGAATCTGCTCATGAGCAATTAGGGAGCTATCCGATAATAGCCTCCCTTTAAGGAACGCTGCCTGATTAGGGGAGATAAGTTCATGAACCACCACCCTGAGCCTATTGCATATAATCTTGCTGACAATTTTGTATAAAACATTGCAGCATGCAATTGGTCTATAGTCACTTAGAGTGGAAGCATTAGAATTCTTAGGAACAAGAGTAAGATGGGTGTGGTTAACTTGCCTGAGAAGGTAGCCCGAAGCAAAGAAGGACTTGACCGCTAAAGATACATCCTCTCCAATCCTGTACCAATAGGTCTGAAAGAAATGCGCATTATATCCATCAGGGCCAGGGGCCTTGTCAGGATTCATCTGAAATACAACATTCCTGATTTCCTCATCTGAAACTCTTCTGATCAGCCAGGAGAAAGCTTCCCCAGTGAGAATACGCTTAGGGATAATAGAACCGAAAGTAGACTCATAGTGCTGTTGGTTATATAACTCCATATAGTAATCAATTGCTTCCTGTTTCAGTACATCAAAAGAGCTAGTTTGCCTCCCCTGAGTGTCTACCAAATGAGTTAAACTGTTGTGGCTTTCTCTAGACTTCATAGCATTATAAAAGAATTTAGTATTGCGGTCCCCCAATGATATCCAATTTTGACGGCTCTTTTGGCGGTACATCTCTTCTTCCAGACTCATGGCACTAGCAAGCTCCCTCATCAAAGCCTGCTCCTGATCTTGGAGAGATACATCATTAATCAAAATGCGGATTTTCCCTAACAGCTTCAAGTTTAGCACGGCAAAGATTTACCATCTTTCTTGCATTATAATTGCTAGCCCACTTGCGAAGCAAAGGTCTCAACCTCTTTAGTTTTTGGGCCACACAATACATAGGGGAGCCAGCCACATAACCCCCCCAGCTCTCATCTATGATTTCAGAAATCCCTGGGCATTTGCTCCAATAATTAAAGTATTTGAAGGGTTTATGAACGGAATGTACCTGAGGGTGGAATCTGACCACCATAGGAGAGTGGTCACTAGTAGAAGGATCCAAATACTCAACATATGAAGACGTAAGCAGTCTGATCCAATCCCCATTAATGAATACTCTATCCAACCGAGCAGATATGCGGCCATCCCCTGTTCTATTATTACACCAACTGTACTTACAGCCGGTGCTCTTGAGCTGTAGCAGCTGGCAGGCACTAATACAATCATTGAAATCTAAGAGCATTTTTTGCTCCAGCCTCCTGCCCCCTACTTTGTCCGTAGCAGAAAGCACACAGTTAAAATCCCCACAAACCATCCATCCTCCAATACTCATAGCAGCAGCATCCCGCTACAGAGAACTCCACAAATCCTTCCGCTCCCCCAATGTATTCCGGCCATACACTCCCGTTATAGTGCATGATAAACCCCCGGAGTTAATACAGGAAATAGAGATGTGTTGATCAGATGACGAGATATATATATATATATATATATATATATATATATATATACACACACACACTATAAAACACAACCTTTTTTGAATTTTGTCCCAGTCATAAGTCCAGTCATATATTTTTTGTCCCAGTCACCCTGAACGGTTTAGATTTATTCTGGGGAAGGTTACGATGAAGCCAAGTACACGCGTGGGTCCCTGCAGGCCAGACCGTGACAGATTTTTGGGGGGAACTCGAAAAATAGGGGGGAACTTGAAAATTTTGGGGAAAAAACAATATCGCCTCAACCCTAGATCAAGCTGATCAAACTTTGGGGGGCCTCTCTCTCTCTCTCTCCGGCTCCGAGAAGCTTGATTTAGGTCAAGCGTGCCATGTGCTTCCTACAATAACTCTACCAACCCTTCGCCTCCTCCCCCTTCGCTGCCTCCAGTGCCCTCTCCATCGATGTGCTCGCCTCAACAGGAGAAGAAATGGTGGAATGGGTTCTACTGCTGCAGCCCTTGATTCAGGTGAGAGTGCGCTGCTTGCCAGATTGGTTTGTTCTTTGTAGATATGTAGCAGTTTAATACTGAGAATTTCAATTTTACTCTTTTTTTAATTTGATTGTTTTGATTCGAGAACTTCCGCGATCAATTCGATTCCCGTTGATGAGTTGTTGGGGAAGAAAAAAGGGGATTGGAATGAACTGATGTCTGCTAAAGGATCAAAAAATTTGAAGGTAAATCTTTAAAAAGTTCTGTTTTCAGGGATTTTGATTGCTTGATATTTGAATGGCTCAGATGTTGGAGGACATTGGTTTTGAGATGCATGTTCACGAGCCATTCTTCTCACAGCTCAGAGGTAGCACCTCTACACTTGCTGTCGATAAGTAATTTTCTGCTTATTGTCTAGCTGGGTTATGCATGCATCTGGCATTAAAACAGTTGAAGGGAGGTGCTGTTAGCAATTATAATCAGTATGATTGAATGATTCTACTACATTTATGTTTGTTCATCATGAAATTCCTCTAATGTGGACATGATTAACTGGAATTAGAATGTTTTTATTTGGTTGGTTGTAATTATGGCCGATAAGTGTGATTTGGAAGTTGCGTGGATATGAGTTAATGATTGCAATTATTGTTTCGATGCTGGACACTGGACGCTGGGATTTTGTTCCATGGATTGAGATTTTGGTTGCAAATATAAGTAAACTAATTTAACTATATAGAGTTTTGGTTTTGCTCAATGAACAAAATATATTTGTTAATGGATTTTTTATATATATTCTGTTGAACCAAAAGCATTAGCAAATATATTTTGTTGAACCAAAACCAGTTCACTAATCTTCTATCCAACTTTCAATCTATTGAGCAAAACCATTAGCTGCCAAATATTGACATGGCACATTGTTTGTCACGCCCCGCTTCCCAAAAATGTGGAGGCGAGACGTGAGAAGGTCCGCTCAGACTTGAAGCTGCAAAGCTCCAAGCCCGATAAGCGTCAATCAATAATAAATTGGCAGGTCCTTGCAACGCGATACAAAACAAAGATAATAAAGAAGGGAAATGCGACAAAGGCAAATCTCAAAATATCTATCATATTAAATTTCAACATCACAGAAAAAGCCACCATGCTTAAAGAGAAAAGAATCTAAGGGCCCCAGCATGGCGAACAAAAGTACAAGGTACAAAAACAAAGTACAGGTGCCACGCACCGAAAACTTAACAGGAAACCTAAACAAAAGGGAGCCCAGCAGGGATCACTAAGAATGGTCACCGGTATCCTCGTACTCAACGTCAACAACGGGATCGGGCACGAACTCCACGAACTCGTCACCCTCAACAGCAATCTCTGGCTTAGCAACTAACATGCGACACCCAAAGAGAAGGGGCACATGTCAGCAAGTCTACAAGACTTGTGCAAGGAAACAGAAAGGAAGGTAGAAACAACCTAGCAGTTCTAAAGTATGTTATGACAGGATATATAATGCAATGAGAACATCAAGTAAAGTAACGGCAGTTTATGACATGGCATGATCATAGCATGGCAAGTAAACATGGATTATAGCATGGCAAGTAAACATGGATTATAGCATGGCAAGTAAACAAGGACAAGTACAAGTATGTAAGCACGTCGTGCACAGAGATTCCGCCCTTTGGCTAGAGTTGCTGTACGGGCCAGCTCTTACGCTCAAGTGACCGTTTATCCCTACCCCTCCACGTGTGTCGAGCCAGGGTATTACCCCCCGAACACGTAATGCTCGCTTCTGGATCACGAGCCAGGAAGTGTTTTTAACACGTATGGCGTAGGGTTATGCCCGCATAACGGGTGCCTAGCCGATAACACGGAAACACGGATTTGTACAAGGATTTGTAGCGTGTGCTACGATGCAACATGCAACATGATATGTAAAATGGATGCACATGACAATTATTCGAAATGAAATTGCGTACCGTTAAAGAAGTAAACGTGACAGGCAAATGCATGACATGACATGTAAAAAGGAAATTCTAGCTTCGTTGTCAAGCTGGAACTGAAATTTGTGCCTAGACCGCTATCATTTCACGGTCTAGTCTCTTTCACGCTAAAACAAAGTATTGGCCTAAAAACATGGCCTAAAGCAAGGTTGGCAAGTTTCACTTGCCTATTACCGAGGTTGTTGTTCGACGAGAGTCACGAGATCGGTATCCTATGGAAATTGGGTTCGCTGCTATGGAAAAATAGAAAATTAGATTGAGAGTTCTAATCCGATTTGTATTGGAATCCTATAACGTCTAGTAATCCGTTTTTATTAGGGTTTCCTAATTTACAGTGTGGGTTATGGAAATTTAAGAGTAGATTCACTAACCGTTTTCGAAACGAAGATCGAGATGCCTACAGATCTGTGGTAGGAGAAGATCTCGTCGGATTCCGGATTGCCGTCGCCAAATCGGATCTAGCACGGCAACGAAAAAGCGATCCGGAAGAACTATGGTTGAAAAGAATTCCTCGCGGCTGAAAAGCTACAGATCTGGAGATTGGAGTTCGTCGGGAAAATCTGGAGCAAAAGGAGATTTTAGGGTTTTGGGTCGGTCGGCGGCCAACGGAGGTGGTGCCGGCTCAAAAGAGGGTGTGGGGGCTCCTCGGATGAAAGAAAAGATCTAGAGGAAGGTTGGGGAAGATCAGAGATCAAAAGGGGAAAGGGAATGGCCAAGAGAAGTGAAAGAAAGAAGAACAACGATTGGGAGTTTAAATAGAAAAAGTTGCGGCGGCTGGGAAAACCCTAGGGTTTCGGGGTCAGTTAGTCGGTCAGAGAAGAGTGGTTGACCGACTAGTTTGGAAACTAGTCGGTCGGTCGTCCAACTGTGACCGACTAAAAGCAAACAGAGAACAGTGTTGGTACAGGTTGACAGATTTAGTCGGTCTATGAAGGATCGTCAACCGACTAGTTTGGAAACTAGTCGGTCGGTGATTGTCCATAGACCGACTAAGGGTAAAATTAGATGGATTTTAAGCACTGAGAGTTAGTCGGTCAAAGAAGGAATTATAACCGATTAGTTTGGGAACTAGTCGGTCGGTAGATGTTCTTTGACCGACTAACCATAAACAGTAACTCGGCTGTACAGAAGGACTCAGAATTAGTCGGTCTGAGTACAAGTCCTAACCGACTAGTTTGGGAACTAGTCGGTCGAAGAATGTGCTTAGACCGACTAAACGTAAACAGTAACTTAGCTGAAAATATCAAGATGAACTAGTCGGTCTGTGAAGTGTTATCGACCGACTAGACTGTGATCTAGTTGGTTGGTTCTCCTTCACGAACCAACTAAGATGCACCAAAAGTGCCGAAACGAAGCGCGAAGCTTCGGGAAGATTCATATGACCTCTAAGATCACTCTAGCTCTAAAATTAAGACCCTATGAAGCTAATCGTAAGAACTTCTAACGGAAAGAAACACACAAAGAGGGGAAACATCCAATATTATTCATATAATCGTCATTACAAAAACCGGTCGTTACATCCTCCCCACCTTAAAATAAAGTCCGTCCTCGGACTTTCTAGCATATCTAGTCACCCATGTAACTATCCCAATCATATCACATTATAATTTAAACCAGGTATAGTCATTGCAAGTGCTTATATATATGCACTAGATAGTCAAACATTAACACTATCACACACATTATACTCTTATACTTATCATAGCCATTCATTACCATCATATATATACATCCCTACTTACCTAGCACAAACAATAGTTCAGATGCTTACTTATAGATACGATTAGTCTCACACTAGCAAATACAACCATCGCTCTACGTATAGATAGCTACCTATGCATCAAGCAACCATGGGTATATTACTCCCTAATATTTCCTAGTATACATCCAATACCAACACCACGACACATGTAGTCGCACCATACCATTATTCAAAACAAGTCATTACTATATCTAATATACATTCACCACTACGATAATTTCACAATATATAGTCATTCAAAATGTATGTAATTATTTCACCCTAAATTCACATCGCATACGGTCCTATAACTTTATTCACGACACGCCACACATACCATAGTCATCAATACTTATAACTAAGCACATACTTACCCGTGCATGGTGCACACCCATACACGCCAACATTTCATTCGTATATACCAATCATATCACTATATACTTTGCACATCTACTCCTAGTTTATCTAGCACACATACGTTCACACAAGCAAGTCCTTAGTAAATAACTATACCACAAGACCAACACCTATAATTATATACTGGTATAGCGACCCACAATCATGTGCGTAACACAACCAGGCACAAACACTCGTATCACTATATATACATCAAACATCACTATATGCAACCACCGACATACATAACAATATACTCAGAGTATACCCACTCAAGTTTGAGTGAGACTCAAAACACATATCATAATACTTTATATACGTAACACGGTACTTATACTTATACCAATACCACTACAATGTGTACACATCTACCAATATAACCATATACATACCATATATCAATCACACTTAATATTTAGTCAGGTAACACCCACATAGTTCAATTACTATATATACCATAATAATATCACAGACATCAGCACACTTATAATTATAATACCCTCCATAATACAAACATTCTCTGTATAGTCACACACAAGTAATATATATTTACACCATATCCTACTACCTATAATTAGTATACCAACACATCTACTACATTCATAGTTAAGATATGCAATAGTCGTGTATACCTCATGGTATACACGCATACAACATCCCGTAAAAGCAAGCAATACCAATCAAAATTATAACCATACGACTATATGTACAACATCTATATACTCATGCAGCAAATACATAACTACTTACGTCTAAGCACAATGCGTATCTACGTACGAGTACATACTCACACGTACTAACACATAGGACACATAATAGGCCTACCCACCTTAACTTTACATACGACTATTACTATCTCACCTATCATACACACAGCTTTACTAATCATATCATTTCAACCATTATAAGTATCTCCAACTACATACTCCCTATTAGATATTCCAATACAGATTCTTATACACACAGACGCCCCTAGAGTGGTATAGCTATCCACGTACATCTCTATAAATACTAACACTTTTACAATTTCACAACATCATGAATAACTCTGAGTATGTATATATCGCACAATAGGCAAACATTAATATACTATAGGGGAGTACACTCATTCAAGCCCACCTACTCAACTTAGGTACATGCACTACGACAACATCACAAAAGTCCGCGGGCCCACTACTAAACTGGTGTGACGTAAACAACAGCAAGCACTAGTGGGACGACTAAGCAGAAGGAAGGAAACCAAGTTTAGATAGCGTAACGAAGCAAGATCGTAAGGATGGGTTCAGGTAGGGCAAGGACAAGGAGGTGAATAGATCAAGTGAAACTGAGATATAATTGTGGGTGTTTAGGTGGGGAAGAAAGATGCAAATATTGCACTCATAAGTTATCGGAAATAGGACGTAAATGGTATAAGTCAAAAACACTAAAAGTATAAAACGGTCATATTTGAAAAGTTGGAGTTCTCCTCCGTATAAACAGTATTTGGAGATCGATAAAATAAGTTGTTCGAAATAAGTTTGAGTTGAATATACATAATGAGAGGAAATGATTTATTGGCTTAACGGAAATCGTTATGAAAGGAAGTAAATCGTTCATACGAACAATAAGGACGTAGTTTAGAAAAATATTATACGGCAGTAATTTAATATAATTTTGGCAAAAATTTTGAAATTCCAAGAATGAAATGAACTGAAGAATTTTAAGTTCATGTTAGATACCCTCAAAGTCTTTAAGCTAGGGAAAATTTTAAAATAACCAATATTGAAACTACTTTTTGGAGGAACCAGAATTTTCCGGAAAGAAACTGATTTACACAAGGTTCTTAATATACGAGCACAACAAGCCTGGTACGGATATAAAAATAATCGAAATTCTATTTAGTTTAGAATTTATTCTAAAGTATGTGTGGGGAACGGAAAGTTAATATTAACTTAGTAGTAGAATTATCAAAATCGGTAATAAAGCTTTAAAATCAAATTATGGAGGGTCTAGATCAGGAAGTGGTTACGAAATAGTAATTTTCCAAAAATCTGTAATAGGGAAAAATGTTGAACATAACTTTGATTTGTTGAAAGCTGAAATCATATGTGACTTGAAAAGTATATTAAGGGAGCGCGATGAGTCATTTGAATGGCATAAATAAGAAAGAAAAATTATAAATCGAATTGGGAATAATAGAAATACGGCTCAGAATTAAATTGATATATGAAAAGGGACAAGATATTTAAATAGGTATGAAAAGTAAAGGCTGGAAAAACATTATAAAACAGTAATCAAAATCTCGTCAAAACTTTCGAAATTCAAAAATGAATTTAAGTCAAAATTTATTTATATTAAAAAGTTTTCGAACGAAGAGCATGACTCCGGGAAGAGCATGAAGTCCAAATATATATATATTAAAAAGTTTTCGAACGAGTTTAAACTTTAGCGAATGATGAACATCGAAAACACTTTAAAATGGCTTCAAGATTTTCCTCAAGCTGAAATTAACGACGATCGTCATGAGGCAATCTCGTGAATCGAGGGCAAGGAATTTGGTCGCATGATCGAACATAACACGCCTAGGATATGACTCAGGAAAATCTACGGGGAACTCCTACGGTCGACTAACCTAGGTTCGGGAAACTAAGCGCTAAGACTTTCTAAGGAGCTGGACAGCAATGAAATGTGTTCAGCTTGGTCCGAAATCGATGAACCCAAGCGAACGACCAAAAAATTCTAGAAGTCTATCATAGTCAAAGTTAGACCAGGACCACTAAGGTAACTCCTACGACGACTAAATCAATTTCTAGCAGGGAGTCTAACTAATAATCAGGGGCCTCTAACTAGCAAGCACGGACGTCTAACTAAGTTTTCCTACCACCTAGTGACATAGGAAAATGACTAGACTCAAGGATTATGACTCGGATGTTGCAATTTATTTAATGGACATTCCATAGTTATTATCGTTGTTCCGATAATTCGCAGTTGCTAGTGGGACCTGCATGGGCCACCAACAAAACCTGTCACACACCCGCTTCCCAAAAATGTGGAGGCGAGACGTGAGAAGGTCCGCTCAGACTTGAAGCTGCAAAGCTCCAAGCCCGATAAGCGTCAATCAACAATAAATTGGCAGGTCCTTGCAACGCGATACGAAAAAAAGATAATAATGAAGGGAAATGTGACAAAGGCAAATCTCAGAATATCCATCATATTAAATTTCAACATAACAGAAAAAACCACCAGGCTTAAAGAGAAAAGAATCTAAGGGCCCCAGCATGGCCAACAAAAGTACAAGGTACAAAAACAAAGTACAGGTGCCACGCACCGAAAACTTAACAGGAAACCTAAACAAAAGGGAGCCCAGCATGGATCACTAAGAATGGTCACCGGTATCCTCGTACTCAACATCAACAACGGGATCGGGCATAAACTCCATGAACTCGTCACCCTCAACAGCAATCTCTGGCTCAGCAACTAACATGCGACACCCAAAGAGAAGGGGCACATGTCAGCAAGTCTACAAGACTTGTGCAAGGAAACAAAAAGGAAGGTAGAAACAACCTAGCAGTTCTAAAGTATGTTATGACAGGATATATAATGCAATGAGAACATCAAGTAAAGTAACGGCAGTTTATGACATGGCATGATCATAGCATGGCAAGTAAACATGGATTATAGCATGGCAAGTAAACATGGATTATAGCATGGCAAGTAAACAAGGACAAGTACAAGTATGTAAGCACGTCATGCACATAGATTTCGCCCTTTGGCTAGAGTGGCTGTACGTGCCAACTCTTACGCTCAAGTGACCGTTTATCCCTACCCCTCCACGTGTGTCGAGCCAGGGCTTTACCCCCGAACACGTAATGCTCGCTTCTAGATCACGAGCCAGGAAGTGTTTTTAACACGTATGGCGTAGGGTTATGCCCGCATAACGGGTGCCTAGCCGGTAACACGGAAACACAGATTTGTACAAGGATTTGTAGCGTGTGCTACGATGCAACATGCAACATGATATGTAAACTGGATGCACATGACAATTATTCGAAATGAAATTGCGTACCGTTAAAAAAGTAAACGTGACAGGCAAATGCATGACATGACATGTAAAAAGGAAATTCTAGCTTCGTTGTCAAGCTGGAACTGAAATTTACGCCTAGACCGCTATCATTTCACGGTCTAGTCTCTTTCACGCTAAAACAAAGTATTGGCCTAAAAACATGGCCTAAAGCAAGGTTGGCAAGTTTCACTTGCCTGATACCGAGGTTGTTGTTCGACGAGAGTCACGAGATCGGTATCCTATGGAAATTGGGTTCGCTGCTATGGCAAAATAGAAAATTAGATTAAGAGTTCTAATCGGCTTTGTATTGGAATCCTATAATGTCTAGTAATCCGTTTTTATTAGGGTTTCCTAATTTACAGTGTGGGTTATGGAAATTTAAGAGTAGATTCACTAACTGTTTTCGAAACGAAGATCGAGACGCCTACAGATCTGCGGTAGGAGAAGATCTCGCCGGATTCCGGATTGCCGTCGCCAAATCGGATCTAGCACGACAACGGAAAAGCGATCCGGAAGAACTATGGTTGAAAAGAATTCCTCGCGGCTGATGTAACGACCTGAAATTCCATCACTTCAATTTACCTGTTTTCACTGGTAAACTGCGGAACCTGTGAGTAAATCAAATAAGTAACGGGCCCCCGAGAGCGGGTCGTTACAGCTGAAAAGCTACAGATCTGGAGATTTGAGTTCGTCGGGAAAATCTGGAGCAAAAGGAGATTTTAGGGTTTTGGGGTCGGTCGGCGGCCAACGGAGGTGGTGCCGGCGCAAAAGAGGGTGTGGGGGCTCCTGGGATGAAAGAAAAGAGCTAGAGGAAGGTTGGGGAAGATCAGAGATGAAAAGGGGAAAGGGAATGACCAAGAGAAGTGAAAGAAAGAAGAACAACGATTGGGAGTTTAAATAGAAAAAGTTGCGGCGGCTGGGAAAACACTAGGGTTTCGGGGTCAGTTAGTCGGTCAGAGAAGAGTGGTTGACCGACTAGTTTGGAAACTAGTCGGTCGGTCGTCCAACTATGACCGACTAAAAGAAAACAGAGAACAGTGTTGGTACAGGTTGATAGATTTAGTCGGTCTGTGAAGGCTCGTCAACCGACTAGTTTGGAAACTAGTCGGTCGGTGATTGTCCATAGACCGACTAAGGGTAAAATTAGATGGATATTAAGCACTGAGAGTTAGTCGGTCAAAGAAGGAATTATAACCGACTAGTTTGGGAACTAGTCGGTCGGTAGATGTTCTTTGACCGACTAACCATAAACAGTAACTCGGCTGTACAGAAGGACTCAGAATTAGTCGGTCTGAGTACAAGTCCTAACCGACTAGTTTGGGAACTAGTCGGTCGAAGAATGTGCTTAGACCGACTAAACGTAAACAGTAACTTAGTTGAAAATATCAAGATGAACTAGTCGGTCTGTGAAGTGTTACCGACCGACTAGACTGTGATCTAGTCGGTTAGTTCTCCTTCACGAACCAACTAAGATGCACCAAAAGTGTCGAAACGAAGCGCGAAGCTTCGGGAAGATTCCTATGACCTCGAAGATCACTCTAGCTCTAAAATTAAGACGCTATGAAGCTAATCGTAAGAACTTCTAACAGAAAGAAACACACAAAGAGGGGAAACATCCAATATTATTCATATAATCGTCATTACGAAAACCAGTCGTTACATTGTTGAAAGATTGGAATGATATGATATTGCTTTTGTAAAATTAGGATGCTAAAGGTTTTGATTTTGTTTAGCTTACAGGAGATTGAGGCTCGTGTAGAATCCATGGACAGAAACCTCATTGAGAGGCTACTCAAGACCTCATCTTTTCATGGTATATTGCTTGATAAAGCAAATTGTGAAGTACCCAATTTTTGTTTTTGATTATTTTCATTGTTCTGAAGCTTTTTTTTATCTTCCCTTTACCACAATTGATTTTGTGAGAAAGGCACTGGAGTTTTTGGTGTTAATTTACCTCAGATCCTATCAAATTCCTTTATCTTTCGTTTGGATTCTATAAACAAATTCTAGATTATTTTATCTTTCGTTTGTTTAAGTGAGGTCATTTGTTTACAAAGCCCTAGATGAAATTTAATAGAATCATATGAAAAATCTATGAACTACTTCTGGCATGTAAAAAAATGAACTCATCCATTAAATTTTGTGTACAGGATTCATGAAATTTTTGGAGGCAAGAACGTGGAGCTAATTATTGAAGCATTCAACAATCTACAGCTTTCGTTTACATTAAAGACTGGTACTGTCTTCTGGGTTCTTTTATTGCAAATGTCACATAGCGAGTTTTATGCATTCTTATATAAATTCCTGAAACATAATAGTTATGTATTTTTGAGAACATACACACACATGCGAGTTTTATGCATTCTTATTTAAATTCCTGAAACATAACATGTCACATAGCGAGTTAAATGTGCACATTCTTTTATGGATTCTATAAACAAATTAAATTTCATCCTGAATTAACTCATAAAATTAGTTCATAGAATTTGTTTACAGAATTAGTTCATAGGATTCTATTAAATTTTGTTTGGATAATTTTTGTTTGGATCCTGTAAACAAAGGAAGGTAACGCCTCCAGAATTTCTGCACACCAATTTCTTTTCGGTTGAAACTTTACCATTTCTGCACGCCTCCAGAATTTGTTTGCAGATGCATGTGATACTTGACCATTTCTTTTCGGTTGAAACAATTTTCTCTGAAGTAACACAAAAAGAGTATTTTTATTATTTTTCTCTTTGTGTTGCTTTTAAGCTCCTTCATGTATCATCAGATGTTACTCTCAGTCTTATGGATATGTAATTTCTGAAATTTCAATTTGATGTTACTCTTAGCCTTGGTGTTGGCAATATGTACCCTGCAGAAATAAGGATTGAGCAGGTAGGTTGGAATGTTGGATACCTTCAAAATTTGATGTATGTTCAAAATAAGTCAGATTAATGCCCAGAGCTTTTGTTTGATGTATGTATGTTCAAAATTTGATGTATGTTGGAATGTAGGATACCTTGGTGTTGGCATGCTACTTGATCTTGAGGTTTAGATTCAATTAGGGCTTTCTTTCAGGCGATCATTCATATATTTTATTTTTAATCATTGTTTGAAACCGCAGGACCAAAAAGAAAGCAACGAATCCAATGGCGAAGAGTTCATTCAAGTTGGAGCACCGTATCGGTTTGTGCCCTCTTCCCCAATTTTCGATGAAAGTTATTGATTTGTGATCATCTTGCTTGATTCATCTGTGAGAGATTGGGGTTTAGTTCTTTTATGTGAGGTTTCTTGGTAAATTTTCATCGTTTGGATCAATGATTTGCATAACTTGAACTTTTGATAAATTTTTGTAGTCTGACTTTAAGAAGTTTATGAAATTTCTCCGTGTAATGAGATGAGATTGGATTATGATTTAAGGTTTATGAAACTTCTGCTATACTTGCTGATAAAGAGATCGTCCATGAGCAAATTTCTGGATGATAAACTCTGTAAAGTGTAATATTTGGAATTTTTAGACCATAGATCCTCAATGTTTTCTACAGCAAGGGATTGGTTTTCAGATAATCCTGAATGTCAATCTTCTTCTGCATCGACCCGGACCTCAAATTCTAGCAACTGGGTGTAAAGGGCAGTTTCAGGTTTTGCGGTTTGGGAAATGTAACCCATTTTTTGTGTTCAATAGTTTGAATGTTTAGTTTTTATGTTTATGAATTTGAATGTAACACATCTTTTTTATTAACTTTGTTGAGATTCCATCGAGTTTGCTGCTTCACTTCGCTTCCTCCACCTTCAGGTTCAATTTTTAAAAGTTGCTATAATTTTTATGATAGATTGAAGCTTTTTTTTATTTTTTTCTCATTTTTGGTTGATTTTGGTTAGTTTGGATGAGTAGAAGCAGATACTTCCAGAGGGACTACAACTGGGAATGATAAAGGAGTATGAGGAGACAAGACGGTGCACTGTCATAATGAGGAAGAGCTCTCTTGATCTTAGGGACAATTTTCGGAGGAATTTTGGAGAAAAATATCATATTGATACGAAAATTGAATACCTTTGAATTCATTGATGACAATTCTTTTCTCCGGTTCTTATAATCACCTAGAGGTCTAAGTCTTTTACTTTTCCTGGATTAGCAGTGCAGTATTAGCTGAAATTGGCAAAGTCTACTTCCAATGATACTCAAGAACACATCTTCGAACAGCTTATGCTACCATCCCAACCAATGTAAAGGTATAATTATTGTATTAAAAGTAGTTTATTTTCTTTTTTTATTGTAATAAACTTGAAAATATTCTGAATTGTTACTATCATTACAGCATCTTATTCCTAGCAATCAAATACGAAGAACCCACATCAAAAGACTCACTTTGCCATAGCCCATAGAGTGACGTGGATTAATGCTGTAAGGGCTTTGGTGCATGAGTACACATGATATATTTGCTTAAATTCCTCATAGACCATCTCTTTTTATTGAACTCTTAATTTAATTTTGCTTTCTTATGTGAAGCCTCAAATATTCTTTGTTAGGGGTAGGACTCAAATAATAGAAATATGCTGAAGCTTTTTTTGTTAGTACCACTATTACTCGACAACATTGTAAGAACGTTAGCTTCATTGTTAAGTAATTCATATCCAGCAAACAATCTCCAAATACAAGAATGAGTCAGATGATGCATTCTTTGAATCATTAATTACAGCTATAGTCAGGATTGCCATTTTGCATTTGCATTATTGATATCATAATAACATCCAAGCGAACGACGGCTGTCCAACGTCAATCCGTTCAACACGAAGGTCAAATTTGATTAGTTGCATTATAATTATCGTTTAATTTATTTGTACAGAATTGGATTGATAATTGGATTGAATATGAAGTTTGGTAGAATTGATCTAAGTAAATTGTTGCTAAGTTATCATAACATCTATGAGAATCCTTTGAATTGAGATTTTAGTAAAGGATTGGTGAGCGAAGCCAAAAATGGTGTATTTTTTAATTAATTTTTAGTTTGATTCATTTTGTTGGAATTTGGTTGTGCTATATAAAAATATGATCTTGATTTGATGCTTCATAAATTATCGATCACTGCATATCTTCTTTGTCCAAACAGTTGGTTTCTTAAGCATTTTGTTCGCTATTCTCTCATTTGTATTTGCTTATTTTTTGGGAAAAGTTTGTGCTTTAGCCATGCCAATTCATGGAGCTAATTCTACATCGCCTCGAAGCATCTCCAGTCATTGCTACTGTCCCGATTCGGTAACATAATCTCCAATAAAGTTCCAACATTTTCCAAAAGTTTTAATATTGATTGGTTGAGGTGTTTGATTATTTCTTTGCATTTTTTGGTTGGTAGACATTTAGCTAGGGGTTGAGGATGTCGAAGGAGTACGCGGGACGATTCA
This sequence comes from Scilla litardierei, assembly GCA_030789695.1. Classification (NCBI taxonomy): domain Eukaryota; kingdom Viridiplantae; phylum Streptophyta; class Magnoliopsida; order Asparagales; family Asparagaceae; genus Scilla; species Scilla litardierei. The sequence goes on along the minus strand of CM061142.1, from coordinate 425,305,271 downwards.
CACACGGATTTTACTTACCTGTTTTGTGCCGAGAATTTTGATATTGTTGGGTGATGTTGTCATATTGATGAGAAGCATCATGTGGAAGTCAAAATGGGGTAATTTTGGTGATTTTTAGTTTTCGATGACTACATGAAGTTGGAATTTGGTTGTGTTGTGTAAAAAAAAGTATATTGATTTAGTTTATATAGCTATTCATCTAAATGCACCTATTTCAATGAGGACTGGTCTCTGGGTTTCCATTTTCTTTTATTTTGGTTTCAAATATCTGAGTTTGTTCATATACCATAAAGATTTCTATTAATTAAAAAATTGCATGATAAGCATAAAACTAGAATAACTGATCAAAATTTGATGTGCACGAACCATCAATATTAGATGAACATTCATACGACATTTCATGCACGAATTCAATAAACACACATTTGATTGTATATAATTTATACTCATGAATGCTCTGTTATTGTTTTCCAGGATAAACACCTAGGATCACTACTTTATTCCCATGAATGCTCAGTTTATTCTTATGGATAAACACTCAGGATCACTACTTTATTCTCATGAATGCTCAGCTTTTTCTCCATATTTAATGTTTTAGTTTTTGCTCCGTTGGTTCCGATGATCAATTTTTTTGGCTATGATCAAATCAAGCTGAAGGGATTTGATTCTTGATCGGAAAAATTCCCATGACTTGATGAAATGGCGAAGAACGTCTTACGCTAGAGACGACGAAGGATATGTTGGGCATCCAAAAAGAAGGCCAAGGATTTTTTATTTTTGGAATTTTTTTGAACACGTTAAAGATGCAAGAATTAAGTAAACCCTTCAATTTTTTTATTTAGGTGGTAGTTTTCCCATGTTGGGTCTTGGGACATGTTGGATTCGTAAACAAAAAACCCACATGGTTTTGATTATGTGGATGTCTTCATTCATTCGTTTATTTCACTTCTCATTGTTTTTGGAATTCAATGAATTGTGGTATCTCAATTGGTGAAACACGAGCTTATCGAGACCACCATAGTTAAGGTAGTTTAACGTTCATCTTCTATTTTTATTTTGTTTATTTTTTTCTGTGCTTTAGACATTGCATCAAACACTTGGTGGTCGTTGGAATTCATTCACTTTTCTTTGTCGTTTTTTCTATTTTTTTGAATCTTACTTAGTCGAAGGAAGTGTGCTGAGTGATATCATGGTGCAGCTCGGGAAGGAGCTGGGTTTATGCTTATTTATTCTGATAATTTTCTTCTATCATGGGGTTTACTTTGAAACATGGTGCAGCTCACCTTTTTGCAGTTATCAAAGGTAAACAAAAAATCATATATAATTTATTCTCATGAATGCTCATATTTCGTATTCCAGGATAAACACCCACGATCACTAATTTATCTCATGAATGCTCAGTTTATTCTCATGGATAAACACCTAGGATCACTACTGTCTACTCATGAATTCTCAGTTTATGTTTTCCATATATAGTTTTTTGCAGTTTTTTGCTCCGTTGTTTCCGATGATAACATGGTGTGACTCGGCAAGGAGCTGGGTTTATACTAATTTATTCCTGGCTCATGTACATGTTATTCATGCATCACACAGTGCAGGAAATGGTCGCAAAAGAAGTGAGAGAAGCAACCAACACAAATGTGGGAGTTGCGATTGTCTTAGATTTGATCTCTACTTGATTATTAGTTCTTAAATCCAATATAATAGTTTGATGTTTTAATTTTAGCTTAATGACAGAAAGCCTGAATCTTAGATTTGATTACTTGATGTTGCATTGATGCTATTGATCTGAGTCTGAATCATGGGCCATGCGTAGTTTATGAATGTGCAGTGATTTTAGTGCTGTCTATTGTGTGGAATATTTCAGCTATATAGATATTGATTTTGCAGAGGCCTGATTGTTTCTTTAAGCTGGATATTGCATTTATGGGTTTTTGTATGTTCATCCTGTCAATAATGTGATATGATACTGGAACCTGCATCATAAGCTATGAACAGTCATTGAGAGTCCATAGTGATTAGAGCTACAGATATTAGAGCTACAGATGGCTGTTTTAAATTTGAATGAGTAATTCGGTATCGCAGATGACTTAGTTTCTTTGCTTATTATAACATTCGATATATGAATTTTAAAATTTGAGATTTATTTGGTTAATTTCTTTCTTTTATTGATTTCTATAGTTAATTTGATATCTAATCTTTTAATTCCTATGAAACACTTGACTCCTGCTGTTATTGATGGGTTAACTTCAGTAAATTACATGTTAATCAATTTGATTACTTGATCATGCATAATGTAATATGAGTTGTGTTTGAGAGAGATACTGAATTATGGCATGATATTAACATTTAATTGATCTTGATAGGTAAATGGCGACTTGGTTAGTCAATGATTTCTCTAAATTTCTTTGATCCTTGAATCAAATTTGCAGCGGTGTTGACGAGGTTGTCGAAGACCTCTCCATGTTCTTTTTTGCGACTGAACAATTTTTGTGATGAAAAAAAAGTAGAATCTTCACATAGGTAACTGCATTCTTCTTCATCTATCAACAAGAATGGATTTTTTTTACATTTTTTATTTTCCCCTCTATTTTATTTTAAGATTTGACTTTTACTTAACGTGGAAAGTTCTTCACTTAAACATTGAGGAAGAACGATAAAGAAGCAAAAATGATCCCTTAAATTTCATCAGTATGACATTAGAGCCCTTTACATCAAGCATATTTGAGCATGTATATTATAATTGATCTAAAGTATCTGTTTTTCTCTTTCGAAACTAATGATTTATGTTCAATTTGCTCAGGTTATTTAAAGTGAATGATACTGCCAAAAAACATGCAGCGCAGTGAATGAATTTTGGCAGGTTATTTGAGGTTATTTTTGTCAACCGAGCATATGTTGGGAGAAATGTTGTCTGTTATGTACCTTTGGTGAAACTAAGGATCAAATAGTTCAAATATCAGGCTTCAGATTTGTTTTGATATTTCTATCACAAATATGCATATAATATATCATATGGCAACAAATATTATAGTTTATTAGGATGGCCAGAAGACTAGCTAGAAAAGGTCCAAAGCAATTGCAAATTAGATTAGAGGAACTATGTTTATAGAACTCTGAAATTAGGTGTGTGCATGCTGAGAGTTGTGCCGTACGTGGTGACAAATTGAAAGTCATTTGTGCATAGAAATGTTGCATGAATTACCTGAAGTGATTTGTTCCAATGTAAAGACTGATGATAAATGGTATGGTCTCTCCTTTAATTGTTAACCACTTGAGGTTTTTATGATGATGTCTAATACTTATGGCAAATAAGCGTCTCAATATCTAAAGTTCAAAGACCCTTACAATTATATTGCAACTTGAATGCTCAATGTGTAAGTATATGATTGGAATTGATTTGTGTAGGCTTCTCAATATCTACAGTTAAAATGAAGCAAGTTTGGTTTATTCATGCACCATCTACTGTGTATACACAAGATTCCCACTTCACAACATAGAACACCTTCAAATGTTGCAAGGTTTTCCACAAAGTTATGATATAATATCTAATGCTGTAATTGGAAGTAAGTGACAAAGCATACACTGCAAACGGTTATCCAATTCCCGCATTGATGTATAGTGACATTGTAGAATTGCTAGGAAGGATTCAATACCTGAACAGTACAGCATAAAAAACTGATGCAAGTTTAAAATATATGTAGGTAAAAGTTTATTCATGAGAAATAAGTGAATCAGACGTATTAAGGTTAATTTTACAACATTGTTATACAAAACAAAAAAAATTTAACTGTACAATTGCGTTGTATTTAGTCATCAGACATTGTCATATTTTTCTGTTTTAGCCTTTTCTTCAACTCTATCATGCTATCTAAGTGCGTATATGTTTTTTTACATTTGGAATGGTCTCAGAAACATGGCTTTTACATAAGCAATGTGGCTTTTTGTGAAGATTCTAGAGGTGCATACGTGCCTTGCATTGTTGATTACATAATTAAGATGTTTGTGAATTGCTAATTACTTTAGTATGTTAAATAAGAGGAAGATCATTCTTGGGTAGTAAGGGATCTTCAGGGATCTTCATGATCTTCATGTTTTCCTTGAAAAATAGCATGATACTTCTAATTATTGATGGAGCAAGAACTGAGATTTAGGAAATATGTATGTGTTTGCCTAACGAAAGATATTGAGTTCTTTACTTGAACTATTTTAGGTATTTGGGTCAGTGATGGTATCATTTTTATGATGTCAGATTACTCAGATTAGTCTCGGCATTAATGTTTGCATGAGTTCTGAACGACATTTCTATTGTAACCTCCCAAGAGTGCAGCCTGCTCTCCATGCCAACGAACAAAGTTCCCTTATAGTTGGAGCATGTACATCAATTGAGCATTCCAATCCATTAATCGCTGCAACATGCAACCGTTGAATAAATTTTGTTCATGTTATCTTATTCGACAACATAACTCTGTTAAAACATATGTATTTCTTAGAAACTGAAGTTCTTTTGTGTTCTTACATAACTGATATGACTAGCATCTAATAAGCTTAGTAAATTTTATGTCATCGTTTTGATGACTTTAACTGTTGTATTGAACTACAATGATGAGTAATAACAATAAAATAACTGATTACTGGACACATTTTCAAATTTGTGCTTCAGTATTCTGAATTATAGCAACGACAGTGGAAACATCAGCATCCTTCCCTTGCTCAAAAGGATAATTAGTCAACGGATACCGGATTTGGTTTTCAGGTAAAGATTTTGTTCGTCCTTATTAATTAATATCTTTGCCATTGATTCAAGTCGTATGCAAAATTGATAATTTCATATGCTAATAGTGGTGATCAAGATTCAGTCGTACCCCTTCTGGGCTCATGAACACTGGTACGGGAACTAGCACATGATCTTCAATTCGAAATCAATGTTTTGTATGGTGCTTGGTTCCATAAAGCACATGTATGCTTCACTTCCAATTTGATTGTTTGACAAGTTTATATATGATATCTATATTTTACTATAATACACTCAAAATAGTAATAGATCGTTTATACTTTCTACTCCTAGCATCAGGCAATGCACGGTGTTACGCCTATTTGGCCGAGACCCGTAAAGCACGAGCCCAGGAGCCCGACTGCTGGTCAAAAGCCCATCTGCGTCCTCAAAGCCCATTCGACAAAGGCCCTACAAGGGACCTTCTCGAACGCCGATCCGACCCGGCCCCAATAACCCGTTGGTCGCTCGTCCACTCCTGCAAAAACCACTCCCCCGGACGCGCGACCACTAAAGAGCGATAATGGGGAGGTGCTGGCAGGGCGGAGAGAGCGGCGGCAAGGGGGGACTGATGGGGCACGATCAATGGCGGACGTGTGACGTGGGTCAGAGGCGATCACGCCGGGGCTCTACAAAAGGGCCAGGAAGAAGACGAAGAAAGGGACCGCATCTGAGGTAACAAAACCTAAGGTACTCCATCAACGACCTCGTTCCCCCAATTCATCTCCTTCCTCCCCCGCTCGCACCGAGAGACGCCGTCACGATCTCCTCACGAGTCGGACCGTCTCCGCCGGGCCTCCTTTCTCAGATCTCTATCTGACTTAGGCATCGGAGGGGATTTGGCCGGAACCAAGGTCCGGCCCCCTGACGAGCGTTCTCGTCCACGCAGGTGAACAACAGACCAACGGGCCGAGGCTACCCCTCGCCCCTCTCCGACCACTCGATCAACCGGACGGTGAGGCTTCCCCTCACCCTCAGCCTTCCTTGGCCGAGCACGCCCTACCGAGGCCGAGCGTCCTAATCGAGTCTGAGACTCACCCTCGCCACCAGACGGCCGTGCATCTACCCGGGCGACTGAGGCTACCCCTCGTCCCCCTCCCAGCCGAGGCCGAGCGCGTCTGTCCGAGGCCGAGCGTCTCAACCAGGGCCGAGGCTTCCCCTCGCCCCTTCTGCACCGATTCAAAGCCCCCGAGGGACCCAAAGCGGGTCCCTTGACCACGTTGACCGGGTTCTCCATGGTCAACGCATTGTAGTGAGAAAACACTCTGAAACCTCTGGCGCCATCTGTGGGAACGAGAAACCGTCCCACGAAGAAGCAAACCACACCAACAATGGCACGAGCCAGCAATGGGAGGAAGCGCATGCCCCCCATCCCAGAGGAGGGGAATGGCACAACAAACGGCAATCCCGAGGACACACCCGTCAGCGGCCACCCCACCCTCTCCACCGAAGAAGCCGGCGGCTCAGAACTGGCCACACAGGGACAGCTCCGCGCCCTAGCTCAGGAGACCAACGCGAGCCTCCAGACGTTGGTCGCAACGGTGCAGCAGCTCGTCGGCCCTGCGCCACCCAACGGAGGCACATTGGACGACAGCCATCGATGGGCGGGGGGTCCCCCACACTTGCGGTCCGCCGTGGTCGACGACCACGGGACCCGGAAACCGAACATGGAGCGTCGGTTCACGCTGTCCGGCTCTCGTCAGGCGAGGTCACGCGCCTCCTCACCCAATCGTGAAAGGAGCCGAAGAGAGACCGAAGGGACGGACGGCGAATCAAGGACGGCCTCGTCTCATCGATCGCGGTCGTCCCGCCGCAGGAGAAGCGAACGACACCACTCGAGAGACCGATCGCAGCGGAGCAGGAGCTCCCGCAGGAGGAGTCGGGAACGTCGGGACAGCCCGGCCCCCAGTGTGGCGAAGGCTGCGGAGCCAGCCCCGCTGGCGCCGGTGGTACCCCCCACCCCCGGTCGATCCAGAGGCGGGCGAGTACCGCATCCCCGGAGGCATCCACAGAGATCGATGCCCCTTGTCACGGAGAATAACCGACGCACGGGTCCCCTCCCGATTCCGGATCCCGGTGCTGGGAAAGTACGATGGAATAGGAGACCCGGCGCACCACGTGATGGACTACGAGGGGGACATGGCCTTCCAGGGAGCTGACGATGACCTGCTTTGCCGGGGCTTCTATTCTACTCTCAGGGGAGCGGCGAGGATCTGGTACCACAGCCTGCCCGGCCGCTCCATCGACAGCTTCGAACAACTCGCCCAGTTGTTCTGCAAACAGTTCATGGCGGGGAGGCTGATCAAACCTGGTGCTGAACATCTGTTCAACATAGTACAAGGCCCGGCCGAACCACTCCGACAGTTCATGCGCCGCTTCAATGCGGAAAGGCTAAACGTGAACAACCCACCCGACCTGGTGGTCCAGACGGCTCTTAAGAAAGGGCTTCGCCACAGGGGCCTCAAGAAGTCCCTGCACAACGACCCCCCAAAGGACCTCCCCGGGATCATGGCAAGGGCCGAGCGCTTTATGCTGACCGAGGAGGCCTTGGCCGAGGATGCAGGAAAAACCGCTCGAGGGACCAAGCGTGGCGACGGCGAACGAGCAAGCCCCGAAGGATACCGGACCGAAAAGAGACAAAGGAACAGGCAACGGGGAGAAAGCGCGAGGGACACCACCCCAGACGCCATTCTCGCCCAAGTACAGAAGGAAGAGCGAGCTGATCGCCCCCCGCCGAAGGCTAAAAGAGGCGGGAAGAACAGGGAGAAGTACTGCAAGTACCATAAGGACGATGGTCACGACACGGAAGATTGCTGGCATTTGAAGAAGGACATTGAGAAGATGATGAGCCGAGGGCACGCCAGGAATCAGGCCGACGAGCCGGCCCATGGAGAAGGGACCTCCACACAGCCGGACAAGGGGAAGAAGATCAACACCATCCAAGGCCCCCTCCGCATCATAGAGTGAGCAGGCAACATCCTTCCCCCCCGGGGGGCGGCCTAAGTATGAGGGAGATATCTAGTTTTACATCCCTCTGTTTAGCTTCATTTCCCCTTTTCCATTTCCTCCAAATGTACCGGTCCAACTGGACCCGCGAGAGTACAAACGCCTTCTTTTTATTGTCTTTATCTAAAATTCCGACGGAGTTGACATGTCGCCAGTAACGCAAAAGGCCGGGGACCGCTGCCTCACTGGAGGAGGAAGAGGAGCTTTGCCCTCACCGACTATCTCCGGCACTCATAAGTCTGGGAGCAATTCCCCCAGCAGACGCGGACGCCGACCGGTCCTAAGCCGAGGAGCTTGGCCCTTGCCGACCGACCCCAGTGCACATAAGTCTGGGGGCGACTCCCCCGGTAAAGCACGGGCGCCGACCGGTCCTAAGCCGAGGAGCTTTGCCCTCGCCGACCGACTCCAGTGCCCATAAGTCTGGGGGCGATTCCCCCGGCAGGCACGGACGCCGACCGGTCCTAAGCCGAAGGGCTTGGCCCTCGCCGACCGAGTCCAGAGCTCATAAGTCTGGGGGCGACTCCCCCAGCAGGCACGACGCCGACTGGTCCTAAGCCGAGGAGCTTTGCCCTCGCCGACCGACTCCAGCGCTCATAAGACTGGGGGCAATTCCCCCAGCAGGCACGGACGCCGACCGGTCCTAAGCCGAGGAGCTTTGCCCTCGCCGACCGACTCCAGCGCTCATAAGTCTGGGGGGCAGTTTCCCCAGGAGGCACAGACGCCAACCGGTCCTAAGTCGAGAAGCTCGGCCCTCGCTGACCGACTCCTGCGCCCCTAAGTCTGGGGAGAATACCCCCAGCCAACGCCAGTTTCGTCCATTCCCAAGCCAAGAACAAGGCAACAACGCCAAGTACACAAAAATTCCAAGTAAGTCGATTTCATTTATAATAGTTAACCCGAGTACAAAAATGCGTCTTATTTACAGGGGATCAAGGCGAAGGGAACACCCTACAAACAGTCCACTCGCGACAAATGACAGAGTTCAGATCGACACCGACAAAGCAAAATTGGTTGACAAAAGACCCAGAGTAGGTGACCCAAGCTAGCGGCCATGCAACCAGCAATTGTTGGCCGCGGGGCTGAAGGAGAGGGCGGGGGCCGGGGATCCATTTCAAGTAGACTGGCCCAAAGCGAAGCGGATGCTTAAAAATTTGAGGATAAGGCTGGGAGGGACTGCTTAAGGAGCCCGAGCTCGGGAGGACACATCCTCGGGCACTTCGCCCTGCTCGGAGCGAGGGGACTCGACTGGCGGAGGGGCTTGCCGGACACGTTCCGCACATTCCCGGAAGGAAGACTGGACGACTTCGACGATCCAGGGGGCGATGATGTCTATATACTTACCGAAGGCCCCCCTGAGAACCTCGAAGATCTCCTTCCCCAGGGTCTCGACGACGCCCTTCTCGACCTCCTCCGCCAGCCGCATTACCTGACGCCGGTCCGACAGCTCCCTCTGAAGCTCCTCCCTCTCCAGACGGAACGATTCCGCCGCTTCCTCAGCCGACTGATGAGCATCCCCTAGCTTTCCCTCAAGGTCACCCACTTGCCCCTCCAACGTAGCCACACGGAGGGCGAGGCGCCGAGACTCCATCTGGGCCTCCATCATGGCCACCTCGGCCGCCCCGGCCCGCTCCTGAGCCCTCATGGAAGACTCCTCCATCTCCCTCAAGCGGACGGCTCGACACTGCAACTCCACAGCGAGCGCTGAACCCTGAAAAGACGAGACATGTGCTAAGAAGAGGATAAAGAGAAAGAGAGGATAGCAAGATAACTGAACCTGTTGGAGGATCCAGACCAAGGAATCCGACATCTTGTCGGCCGGGATCTTCTTGAGGAGGCTGCGGTCCCGGGGAGGGACGGAGACCTCGGCAACCTGCTGGGCCACTGCTCGGTCAGCAAACATCGAACTCCCAGGGACGACAATCGAAGCCAAGTCGCTCGCCAACAAGGCCCCGACCCCTGGTGATACGGGCGAAGACGCTGCGAGGGGGGTGGCTGGCAGAGCTATCGAAGGATCCCCGGCGGTCACCACGGGAAGCGCGGAACCTGCCGGGCCGGAGGGATCCACGTCCTCCTTCCTCTTCTTTCCACCGTGGAGCTCCGAAGGCGCCGGAGGAGAACGCTTCCGCCTCGCACCATCCTCACCCCCGGAAGGGGATCGCCAGAAGAAGAGGCGGGAGGCGCGGCCACCACCTTACCCACGGCAGGCTCGGCTCGGCGCACCTCCTCCTCAACGGTCCTCCGAGGCACCCTTCCAGAGGTACTACCTCGGCTCCGAGCGGCTCCACGATGGATCAGCTCGTCAACGTCACGGACGAATTCGCGGCCAGCCATCCCTGCAAAGGAGACCGAAATCAGGATGAGTCATAGGGCGATCCGGGGATGAAAAAGCGACCTACCCGGAGACCACAAGACGGCCTTCAGGAGTAGGTCGTCCAGCAAAGACCAAATGGACTTCGTTTCCAAAGGAAGAGCCAACAGAAGCGCAGCGGCTGCCCGGTCGGCGTCTGAGAGAACTAACGACGGGCGAAAATGGACAGAACTGCCCCAGCTTGTCAGAATCTGGGCCTCGCCCAAGAAGACCACGAAGACATAATACAAGTTCCAATCCCCTGACCAGTGGGGTAACCCGATCAGGCATTCCCTCCTCGAACGAGCTCGGAGTAGCAGCCATGACCCCGGACCGACCGTCTGGGCCTGGTAAAAGTAGAAGAGAAGGGGGAGAGTCAGCTCCAGACCACGGGTACAGCAGAGCGTTACGAAACCCGTCAATACCACGATCGAACATGGGGTGAACTGACACAGGGACACTGTGAAATGTTCCATGACCTGGATGAAGAAGGGATGGAGCGGGAAGCGAAGACCCAGGCGGAACATCTCGACGTAGACGCCGACCTCATTGCTCCTCGGGAGGCAAATCCGCTCGTCGATGAATGGAACCCGAACCTCGTATGGGAAGCAGAGATATCTTTCCCGGATCTCCGCGGCCACCGAAGGAGGGGTCCTCGACGGCGTGTGGAGGACAACCGGGGGCACATTAAGCCGTACGGCAGCCAACGCCACGTCATCGCGGGCGTAGTCTGGAAAAAGTTTCTCCTTCCCCTTATCTTGAAGAGAACGACTCCCGGCGGGGGAACCAGACTCCCCTAGCCGGGGTTCGCCCCGTCCGGACTCCGGAGGACCCCTCATCCTCCGGCCAGAACCGCCTATCCTAAGAGCAGCCATAGGATGAAAGCAAGAGAGGAATTACCTATTCTCAACTATTTTGGAGAGGACAAAGAAGCGAAGGCGACGGGAAACTCCGGGTTGCTGAAGGCTCTGAATACCGGGAGGAGCGAAGAAGAAGTGGAGATCAACACAACTGGGGATCTTATACGCCAGGGGAGAATTTGAAGCGCCTGACAAGAATGCGTGGTGAGGCTCGAAGAGTCGGCGGCGTTCCGAAATTGGCGCCAGTTGAAGACCAATCGATCCGCCTCATCATGACCTGCATTTATGGCCTCGCCTCGATTGAAGCGCCGCTCGGAATCACAGGAGACATAACGGGTGATCCGAGCGAGCCGAGGCTGATCGACCCCACCAATGACGGCTCACAAACCCTTCGGCTTCTCGAATTTAAGGCGACTACGCGAGCGGCGGGGATAAGCTTGCCGCTACACGTGGCAGCATCTGAAGGCCGACGGCGCTTCGGAACCCGCGCCTTAAAAACATCGAACGGGCCAACTCATGATGACGACTAATAAATGAGTCGGCATCGACTGGCGAGCTCGTCACAATCGACAGTGGTCACATCGGCCGAGCCGAACCGGCCAAGGCCGATCAACCCGACCGATGGGGGCAATTGTTACGCCTATTTGGCCGAGACCCGTAAAGCACGTGCCCAGGAGCCCGACTGCTGGTCAAAAGCCCATCTGCGTCCTCAAAGCCCATTCGACAAAGGCCCTACAAGGGACCTTCTCGAACGCCGATCCGACCCGGCCCCAATAACCCGTTGGTCGCTCGCCCACTCCTGCGAAAACCACTCCCCCGGACGCGCGACCACTAAAGAGCGATAATGGGGAGGTGCTGGCAGGGCGGAGAGAGCGGCGGCAAGGGGGGACTGATGGGGCACGATCAATGGCGGACGTGTGACGTGGGTCAGAGGCGATCACGCCGGGGCTCTACAAAAGGGCCAGGAAGACGACGAAGAAAGGGACCGCATCTGAGGTAACAAAACCTAAGGTACTCCATCAACGACCTCGTTCCCCCAATTCATCTCCTTCCTCCCCCGCTCGCACCGAGAGACGCCGTCACGATCTCCTCACGAGTCGGACCGTCTCCGCCGGGCCTCCTTTCTCAGATCTCTATCTGACTTAGGCATCGGAGGGGATTTGGCCGGAACCAAGGTCCGGCCCCCTGACGAGCGTTCTCGTCCACGCAGGTGAACAACAGACCAACGGGCCGAGGCTACCCCTCGCCCCTCTCCGACCACTCGATCAACCGGACGGTGAGGCTTCCCCTCACCCTCAGCCTTCCTTGGCCGAGCACGCCCTACCGAGGCCGAGCGTCCTAATCGAGTCTGAGACTCACCCTCGCCACCAGACGGCCGTGCATCTACCCGGGCGACTGAGGCTACCCCTCGTCCCCCTCCTAGCCGAGGCCGAGCGCGTCTGTCCGAGGCCGAGCGTCTCAACCAGGGCCGAGGCTTCCCCTCGCCCCTTCTGCACCGATTCGAAGCCCCCGAGGGACCCAAAGCGGGTCCCTTGACCACGTTGACCGGGTTCTCCACGGTCAACGCATTGTAGTGAGAAAACACTCTGAAACACACGGTAATCCTAAAGTTTGTTTCTCATCTTCATACATCCAAAAGTTGAAAGTTGAGACAGTTTCATGAGACTGTACATTATTATAACATATTTCTAGGAATGACATCACTCCAACAGAAGAATCAAGCATCAAGACACAAGCTATTTCATATAACCATTTCAAAGTTCCCACATCAATAGAACATTGTGTCCTTTGATCATTATCTGCACATAGCACAGATGCATCTAAATATCACAAATGCATCAATGTTAATAGTTGAGAAATGCTGATTATTTAGACCATGTCAGATTCTGTGTCGGTGTCGAGGCAACTGAAGTTGTTTGAGAAGTATGTGGAGAGGCTTAAGGAGGTGGTAGGAGAGAAGGAAAGGAGGAGGATTTTGGAAGGTGCGTTGATATCGTTCAGTGCTGGGGGGAAATGACATGATATTCAATTTCTATGATTTGAAAAGGAGGAGGAAAGATTACAATATCAATGGGTATCAAGATTTCCTGCAAGGCATATTAAAGGGTGTTGTTAAGGTAAGTCTACATATTGCCCACATATTGCCTCTTAGAAGTAAGAATTTTGTTTCTTGCATCTATGTATCTGGATATGAGTCTTGAATACATTTTTTTTGAACGCATATTGACTTTAAGTTCTTGCAAATTACATATTTCGATTGTAGAGTATTGTGTATTCAATATCTTTGTTCGCAGAGCATATACAATCATGGAGGTAGAGAGTTTATAATAACTGGGCTTCTCCAAACCGGCTGCCTACGACCAACTTCAAGCATCCACTGCATCGCAGATGCGTGGATGAGCAAATATCAGACACCATTGCTTATAACAAGAAGCTTCAGCAGCTTTTACCCACGCTGCAGACATCACTCGCTGGAAGCAAAATTGCATATTTGGATATAACCGACAATGTGATAGAGATTATCAAGAATCAGAGAAATATGGTGCATTACTTTTCTGTGAATTATTCAGATTTAGTCACACTTGCCTTTTAATTCTTAGCTAAGTCTTTAAAATGATGAGTGCAGGTTTTGTGGAGACAACCAGAGGATGTTGCGTTATGGGGCTAATCGAAATGGGACTGTTGTGTAACAAGCTCACTCCGCTCTATAAAAATTTGTCAGCCTTCGTATTTTTTGATGCCATCCATCCATCAGAGAGAATATTCAAGTTGGTTGCCGAGCAAGCCTTGAATACTGTTATGCCCCAGTTGTATTCATCTATATTACATATGCAAATTGTTCAGTAATGTTGTGTAACAAAAAGAAATTGATTTTTATATTGATGATATTTCATGTGTGTAACAAAGAGAATAATCAGTCAATGTCCACGCGCAAATTTGAAATTATTGGGAGTTAGAAAAAGAACTTGCATTTATATTTTTGATATTTCAAGTGTTTAACAAGGAGAATACTCAGGCAATGTGGTGTGTGTCTCATTAACTGTTTCCTTTAAGCGACATGACCAGATAATTACTTCCCCCAAATGTCGAGGCCTATCATTAGCCGTTTAAGTTTTGCTGCCACGACTGCCACAACATCTGGCTGAAAATTAAGGTGATTTGGACTCTCCTGAATCAAAAGAGTAGCTCATCCTGTTGTAACCAAAAGAGTATGTAGTTCATCCATATTGACATCACATATCTATTATACAAAAGAGTATGCCACATCGCCACACGGGACAACCACCTCACCCCCAAGACCCAAAAGTCACCAAAAAATCCCGAAAAATACACACTCCATTCAACTAACACCCAAAAAAAATCCAAAGAGCACACCCCAAGCTCAAACAACACCCAAAAACAAATCCAACCTCACTTCGGTGCCCACGACGCTAAAATTTTTTACGCTAATTTGTTGTTTCGTGCCGATGGTGCCTGTGACGAATTTGTTGTTCCGCGCCGAAGGCTCCCGCATTGCTAAATATTTTTACGCTAATTTGTTCTTTTAAATTTTGGCTGCGGAAATAATTTTTTGGGGAATCACGATTTCACGGAAGAAAATATTAACTGAACCGTGCCCGCGGACACGGGTTATGACTAGTGTGTGTGTATATATATATATATATATATATATATATATTGTAACAGTCGCTTTTGATCGTGTATTGTTCGTGCGCGTACTTTCTTTTCGTACGCGTATTTATTGTGACTTCCTCTTGTATCCCAAACACACAATTTTATATATCATTGTGACCCTCGAAAAGAGTAGTTATTTGTGGAATTTTTTACGAATGTCATTTCACGGGTCATTCTTCCATAAATCAGCTTTGATTGAAGGGGTGTCGTAACTTTAGACTTTGACGTTTGATCTTTTTATTTTTAGTTCCATTTTCCATTATCCTAGCACGTGACCGGTCATCGTAGTCTCGATCCTCTCGTCGACACGGTCGTCCTGATATTTTTCTGGTACTTATCAGACACCGTTAGACCGACCTTTCACCCTAATCACTTTAATCTAGATTTTGTCCTAGCTAATCCCTAATTAAAATCTAATCTAATCACTTTTGATTCTTACGTTTCAAACGAAATATTTCCTATCTATTTGCACCCTACATCTACCCCCCTCTCTCACACTCTCTCTCCAATCCGCCCCCCAAGTCCACTATTTTTCAACCCCATATAGCAAACCCTTCACTACAACTTACACATGACACCTAGGGTTTTCTATAGCAGCCACCACTACCAAAGTCACACAAACCCCCTCTTTTGCCACAAAACCCCACACGCATCTCCCCTAATAAACCGCCAGCACCCCCTAAAACCCACGCACAAAAGACAACCGAAGCCCCTCTCTTCCCTCATCAACCCCAAAGCCGGCCATCACCCTCCTTGTTGCTGGCTACCTATCGCCGGCATTTCCAACCGCTGGCACCCACCACAAAGCCGCCAAGCAACACCCACTATCACTGGCCATCTCCCCTAGATCCGGCTACCCTCTTCCTCCACATAACATGCCGAACCCCCCATCACCTAATTCATGTGCCGCAACCAACTGCCCTCTCTCCCCCAAAAACTACAGTTCCACCCTCTCCCCTAACCTTGTCGCATCCCCTACATAGACCAACCGGCCATCTCCACCATGCGGAACCCCGCGCGCGATAGCCCCCACAAACAACCGGCGATCTCCCCCTTCATTCCTTTGCTGCCGCACTATTCCCCATCAAAACTGCCACCTCCTCTCCACAAAAAGAACAACAGGCGGATCCCTCACTAAAGTCTGCGCACCCCCATCTTGGCAACCCATTGACAGCCGGCCCCTTGCTCCCTTGCCCTTGACAGGCCACGCAACAGCGGGCCTACCCCGCACAGCCCCTCTTCATCCACCTGTCGGCCTCCCTTGCGCAACGACCTCACGGCAGCCCCCTGCCATTCATCTTCCCCCCGCGGCCACCTTTACCGCTGTCCATTGCCTCTAGTTGTCACCGTCTTCACCGTAGTCTACTGTACCTTGCTCGCTACCAAAATCAAACCCCTGACATCGCTACCTGACGTCAGTGTAGCTTTCGCGTTGTGTTCAGGTATACCCCGATCCGTAGGAACCCGCGCACTGCATGTTTAAACAAGATAAAAATCGCATTTTCATTGCTTTGGTTAAATCACTAATTGAAGTTAATAATATTGGACTGTAGGTTGGTGATTGTAGTTTGAGCACATAGGCAGATTCTGGACTGTTGATCTGAGAGTTGCAGCACGATTATTTCAGGCAAGTGAACTTGCTCAGTTGATTGTTAGGTCATGTTTAGGCCATTCTGTGATTTTTGTGTAAAAGAGGCTAGGCGGTGAAATGATATTCGCCTAGACACCATGCTAGATCTAGCTTGACAACGAAGCTAGATCTGACACCATACTTGATCTAGCTTGACAACGAAGCTAGATCCGACACCGTTGCCATGCTATGATTTATGCATATCACATGTCACGTTTATTTTGATATAACTGTATGCAATTCAATATCTTCTATTATACTATCATGTTGCATATCGCATGTCATTTCAAGCATTGAATGTCTTGAATGAATGTGTTGCATACGCTACTATTGAAATGTAAGCTGCGACGAGTAGGATTCTGACTCATACATCATGAATGAGGCTAGGTCAACCATATGCCATAAACACTTCCTGGCTCGTGATCCAGAAGATGGGCGTTAGTCCATACACACGTGGAGGGGTAGGGTTAAGCGATCACTCAGTGTAGAAGTGTGCCCGATCAGCAATTTCAGCTGAAAGGAGTAAACCCTGTGCACATCGTGAATGCATGTTTTTCGTGAAAATCGTGAAATCGTGATATTGTTTAGTAGCTCTTGCTACGACATGTCATGCATTGCTAAATACCATGTTCATGTTTAAACTGCTGCATTCATTAAAATATCATGCCCTGTCATCATCATTTTAAACTGCTAAGTTGCATTCATCTTAACTGCTATATTTTACATTTCCTTGCACAAAAGTCTCGTTTTTCCTTTGGAGATTTTTGCTGAAATGTGTCCTTTTTCTCTTTGGGTGTCACATGTTAGGCTTTGAGTCTGAGGTAGTTGCTGAGGACTACCAGGTTGCTGACGTCATGCTTGAGGCTTTTGCTGACGTCCAGTTCGAGGATACCAGAGACCGGTCTTGTTCTCAGCTGGAGGTTTTTCTTAGTTGCTGTTTGTTTCCTAGTAGTTGCTATTAGGTTGTTTGGTGCATAGCACCTTATCTTGTTTTAGTTTCGGCCATGCTTGGGGACTTACTTTTTAGACTCTCTTGTACCTTCTTTTATGACTATCTGTGGATGTTTGGAATAATGAAATGGATGTTTTGAATGTTGGTTATTTTATTTCCTACGTTCATATTTATTATTATTGTTGTTTCATTGCAATGCAAGAATCTGCGAATGGATGAACACACAGACGCTTATCCGACTATAACTTCACAGCTTCAAGTCTGAGCAGACCTCTTTGTGTCTCACCTTCCATACTTGGGAAGCGGGGCGTGACAGGTTTTTGTGGTGGACCATGCAGGTCGTTGCACCTGCAAAATATTGAAACAACGATAATAATAAAACATACATTGAAACATTCGAAACATTCGAGTCATAAAATTTGAGTCTAATATGAAGGTTTTACTTGTCTTAGATGGTAGGAAGACTTAGATAGACGTCCAATGTTGATAGTCAGGCACCTTCGTTAAGATTTATTCGTACTCATCTTAGAATACCTTAGTAGCCTCTCACCCAGCCCTGACCATATTAGATTTCTAGAGTTTTTCCTTTAGTCGTTCGCTTGGGGCTGTCAAATTTCGGCCCTAGCAGAACATAATCTTGATCCTCTAAGGACCCTTTCCTGAGATATCTATTACAGTCTAGTTCATTAGAAAGTCTTAGTGCTAATTTTCTCCTAATCTTTAGTCGGCCCAGTAATTAAAACCCCTGATTTCTATCATTTTCCTAATCATTACACTTTTGAGTTAATGACCATAGAATCCCATCGTAGCAGATTGACTAAGTTTTTCCAGTCGTATTTATGTTTTGGATATTTGATTCACTTCCTTGCTTACGATTTCACGTGATTCCTTCATGTTGTTCGTCATCAATCGTTGAATCTTCCCCATTACCATCCCGATCCTTCGAAAATATTTTCAATATTATTTATTTTGAATTACTCTCCCAGTTTAAAGTCTTTGAAAACATTTAGCATGAGCTTAGACTTCCTACCCTTCAGTTGACTTAAATTCATTCTTTGAATTTCGAAACTTTTCGCCGAAATCTTTAAATTACTACCTTATAATATTTCCTAACCTATATCTTTCGTACTCATATGAATATCTCACTTCCTTCATGACCTTTCGATAATCCAATATACCATTTCTTCTCTTACTATATATATACTACTCAAACTTATTTCAAACAACTTATTTTACCGACCTCTAAATATTTTTCTATGCGAAAGAGAACTTCAACTTTTCAAGTATGTCTGTTTTTATTCTTCGTTTTTTTGCTTCTCCAAAGTTCTTAATACAAATCTAGTTCCAATTGCAGAATAATCACCTCATCTCTATATTAATTATTCTTTCGTCTAATCCCAACTTCTTATTTTAACTCATATCTCTACACACTATTCTCCTGTATTTTATAAGAATATTATTATATCTTTCTTTTCCTTACTTAAATAATTCATAATTATATCTCTGTTTCACCTAACCAAGCTATCTCCTTATCCATGCATTATCTGAACCCGTTCATCCCGATCTTGTTTCGTTACGTGATTTGATTTCGGTTACCTTACCATTACTTAGTCATCCTACTAGTGCTTGTGTCACGCGCCGCTTCCCAAAAGTACGAAGGCGAAGCGTGACTAAGGCCCGCTTAGGCCGGGGCTGAGAGCCCAGACCTAATAAGCATCTGTATTATTCCAAAACGAAGGAACATGTCCCTGCATGTTAGTACGGAAACAACAAAAGTACTGAAAAGAGAATCATATCATTTTATTCCAAAAATAACATCCAAAGTACGGAGAGTCTAAAATGCCGGAAACAGCTACATCTGCGGAAAAACAACTAATGGTGCAAGCACCCAACCTAGACAAGAAAACCAAAGGTGCTACGCACCCAACTAGAATGAAATCGAAAACTCCGGAACAACAACAAGAGGCCTCTAACTCTGGTCCTCCTCTGGGTCGTACTCCGGATTAACGTCCTCCGGCTCCCCGTCTGCTGGCAAGTCCGCCTTGTCGATGTACTTTGGCTCAACACCTGACGTACATCACCAAAAGAAGAAACTGTACGTCAGGTAAGGTCTACAAAAAGGGTTATACCAAACTACAAGTGTATCAACTATTTAACAATGTTTTACTGGTTGATTAGCATGCTGAGGTTATGACAGAGGAACAAAAGAAAGTAACGCAGCAGGAAAGTAAAACGTGACAAGTAGTAGTCGTAGCGTGTGCTACCAACTACGTGACTAGCCTACAGGTGTCAAGACGAGTCGGGACATGGCAGGACAAGACAAGACAAGTGTGACACGAAAGGGTTCACGCCTTACGGTTCGAGGGGGATCAGACCCTCTTACCGTGTGCACGCTCAACCCTACCCCAAACCCAAGTATTCAAGACGTGACAAGACAAGGGATCACTCGCTCTAGCTTGGCGAGTGCCCTATTGCCCTCTGGGCTGTGTAACAAGACAAGGGATCACTCAGAGAGTGCCCTATTGCCCTCTGGGCTATGTAACAAGACAAGGGATCACTCGGAGAGTGCCCTATTGCCCTCTGGGCTGTGCAAGACGGGACGGGACGTGACAAGACAAGAAAGGTTATTCTAAGGTGTCCAGACACATGCACACATAAGATAGTCCTATGATGTCAAAAGTTGTTGTTGTTTGGGCTCAGACTTCGTCGTCAAGTCTGAGCCGTCAAGGGCGTCCCGGACGCTATCATTTCACGTCCGGTTCTCTTTGTTCACAGCTAACAGTTCTAACAACTAAGGCCTAAGCACGGCCAAAAGTGCAAGTGGATACACTTGCCTGCGATGGCGAGTGTGTCGTCCTCTCGAAGCGTCTCGTCCAAGCGTCTCGTCCACGGAAGTCCGTCTGAAATAGCGCCACGGCGACGGTGTCAGGTCTCAATATACAGAAATCCTATTTAGGGTTTCGTTTCTAGGATATCGGGACTACCCTATTCATCAAAAGTCACATTTTAATATTTCAGCCTAATCGATGATCTATCCTATGTGCACAGTCAAAAAATCTGTTCGTCGATTTTCTATGTTTGTACAACGTTTTACTAGTGCTGGAAATAAATTTTAGTTCAATTTGTCGACTTTTAATTTAGGGTTCAATTAGCTATTGTGGGGGTTTCTACGAGTTCGGGGGACCAACCTTTACCAGGGTTCGTTGTAGGATGGAAGTCGTGTCTGAACGGAGAACTCCTCGGCGTCAAATCTGGTCCACGCACGAATTCCCAAAAGCTGAAACTTGCGACGAAGGCCTACGACATGTCGTAACGTCGTAGACGGCAATTCCACAAAGTAGAACACCCAAGTGGGGCCCACAGCAGTGCTAGGGGTCAAAGGGGGACCCACAACACTTCTGGAGGACTTGGGGGGGCCCACAACAGGAGTTGGTACGGGAGAATCGATGTTGCGACGAACTTCGCTCGGTGAGACCGAGCCGCTGCGAAGAGATCTCTCGGTCAGACCGAGAGAATGCGACGGTTGGGTCGGTCGGATGCAGCGGATCGCGATGCATGGTCTGCAGCATCGGTCGCAGCGGTCGGATGCGGGGGATCTCGTCGGTTGAGCGCTACAGAGCGGGGTCTGCTGCGTTGCAAGCTGCAACGGAGCGCTGCAGCGTGCAGATGCGGGGGCTTGGATCGGTCAGACTGATGGAAGCCGTCGGTCAGATGCGGAGCGGGGCGAGTTGCAACGTTGCAACTTGCAACGAAGCGGAGCGGGCTGTAGGTGCGGGAGCGGCTATCGGTCGCGACAAGGAATTTGCCGGAGCGGCTATCGGTCGTAGCGGGGAGCGGCTGAAGCGTTGCAACGTTGCAACTTGCAATGTTACGGGGTGGAGCGCGGGGTGTGGGGTGATCTCTCGATCAGACCGATGATCTCGTCGGTCAGGCCGAGCGGTTGCGGGGGCTGCGGCGGCTGCTGATGGATGCGTGAGCTTTGGAAGAGGAAACGTCGGCTAGGGTTTGGGTGGCTGCGAAATTAAGCTTGCCTAGGGTTTATTTAAATAGGATAAAGCTAGGGTTTGGTCTAGGGCTCAAGAAAAATAATTAAAATAGTTAAAATAGTTAATTTAAATCAAATTTTCTCTTCTCTCCCTCACGCAAAGATGTGTGCGGCCAAAATAGTTTGGATTTTGGTCAAAAATTATTTAAAGTTTTATATTTAAATAGGAATTTTATAATAATTAAAATACTTCTAAAAGTAGGTTTTAAAATTATTTAAAACTTACTCAAAAATGGAAAATAGGTCAAATTAAGTCCAAAAATTGTAAAATAAATATTGGGGTGATCGGGGCGACGAACGAAAGAGAACAAAGAAGATGGATCTAAATTTCGACGTTGAGAGACGAAACTAAAAATAGAAACGTCCCACGTCAAAACAGAAAGTCGTGACGTCACATCAAATAAGATAGAATCGTGGAAGAACGACTCGCGAAATGTCGTTTAAAAATAATTCCACAATCTAATACTCTCAGAGACGATCACAACGACATATAACACAAAAATGTTCAAAAACAAATAAAGTCTAAAATAAACACGTGCACGATCAAGAGCACATGCACAAAGAAAGTACGATCGGAAACCGACCGTTACATCCTCCCCAACTCAGAAATGATTCCTTTCTCGGAATCAACATCAAGCACTACTCGGGAAAAGATGCGGGAAGCGCTCTCTCATATCATCCTCATGCTCCCAGGTGGACTCTCCAGGTGATCCGTGACGCCACATCACTCTCACCAGGTCGACTATCTTATTCCTCAATTGCTTCTGTCGACGATCTAAAATCTGCACAGGCTGCTGGTCATATGTCAGGTCCGGACGAACTGTAATCTCTGAGAAATCTACCGTGTACGACGGATCACTGACGTACCGACGTAGCTGAGATACGTGGAATACGTCGTGAACTCCCTCCAAAGACGGTGGCAGAGAAAGGCGGTAGGCCACCGCTCCCACACGCTCTAGCACATCGAATGGACCAATATATCTTGGACTCAGCTTTCCTTTCTTCCCGAAACGAATGACTCCACGGTTCGGAGAAATCTTCAGGAAGACGTGATCTCCAGGCTGAAACTCCAAGGGTCTCCTCTTGGCATCTGCCTAATGCTTGAAGCGATCCTGTGCAACTCTAAGCTTCTCCCTGATGTCCCTCACGACATCCACAGCTTCCACTATCATCTCCAGACCCAACAGCTCCCGATCTCCAATATCATCCTAGCTCAGTGGCGATTGACATTTTCTCCCATATAAGGCAGCAAACGGTGCCATGCCAATGCTCGCCTGGTAGCTGTTGTTATATGAAAACTCCACCAAGTGAAGATGGTCCTCCCATGATCCCTTCAAATCGAGCGTACAAGCTCGCAGCATATCCTCCAGAATCTGAATAGTCCTCTTCGACTGGCCATCGGTCTGTGGGTGGTACGACGTGCTGAAACTTAGACTCGTACCCAAGTTCTCCTGCAGACTTCTCCAGAACTAAGATGTGAACCTCGTGTCTCGGTCAAACACAGTGCTCACGGGGACTCCATGTAAGCGTACAATCTCCTGCACGTACACGGTCTACATCACGACTAATTCCAAGAGGAAATTTAAAGAGAAGTAGGAAAGAAATTTTACCTCTAGATATTTCCTCGCCAAAGCTTCTGTAGACTGGCCCACTCGGAATGGGATAAAGTACGCAGACTTAGTCAATCGATCTACGATCACCCAGACTGCGTCATTCTGCCTCGGGGTCCGAGGTAAACCAGTCACAAAATCCATCGTAATATGTTTCCACTTCCACTCTGGAATAGGAAGCGGTTGCAGCAAACCAGCAGTACAATGGTGCTCAGCCTTCACTTGTTGGTATACCAAACACTTGGCAACACTCCGTGCCACACTCCTCTTCATGCCAATCCACCAATAGTTCAGACGGAGGTCCTTATACATCTTGGTGCCTCCAGGATGTATAGAATATGGCGAGCTATGAGCCTCGCTCAACAGCTCCTCCCGAACATCACCTCCAGGTACGCAGAGTCTGCTGCCGTACCGCAGCGAACCATCCTCATGAATCACGAACTCCGTCCGTAGTCCAGCTTCAACCTGCCTCCTGATCCTCTGCATTTTTGGATCTCCTGCCTGTGCTGCCTTAATCCGATCCACGATCGTGGACTGAATCTACAAATTCATTAATGAAAGAACCACACCAGGTAGGACGACCTCCAAATCCATCTCTCTCAGCTCCTGCTGAATCCTCCAGTCAGCAATATGCATCATAGCAGCGGGAAGTCTACTCAAAGCATCGGGCACTACGTTCACCTTCCCCGGATGATACTGCAAGTCTATCTCGTAGTCAGCCATGAGCTCTAACCATCGTCTCTGACGCATGTTGAGCTCCTTCTGCGTAAAGATGTACTTCAAGCTCTTGTGATCGGTGAAAATCTTCACACTCTCACTTAGCAAGAAGTGCCTCCAGATCTTCAGTGCAAATATCACCGATGCCAACTCCAGATCGTGCGTCGGGTAATTCTTCTCATGAGTCCTCAACTGACGAGAAGCGTACATGACCACATGGCCATGCTGATGCAAGACGCATCCAAGGCCCTTCCCTGACGCATCACAATATACTTCGAAGATTCCGCTTCGATCCGGCACTGCCAACACCGGTGCTGTGGTCAATCTTGTCTTCAAGATACTGAAGGACTCCTCACAAGCTTCTGACCAATGGAACTCCACATCCTTCCTCTTCAGCCTCGTCATCGGCTCTGCAATCTTCGAGATATCCTTGCTGAACCGCCGATAATAGCCTGATAAACCAAGAAAGCTCCTGATGTCTGACGCTGACTGCAGAGTCGGCCAATCTCTAACTGCTCTGACCTTCTCCGGATCGATGGATATGCCATCACCAGACACCACATATCCCAGGAATGCGACTCTGTCCAGCCAGAACTCGCACTTATTATACTTGGCATATAGCTTGTGTTGCCTCAGTGTCTCCAGCACCGTCCTCAGATGACAGATGTGCTCCTCCTCACACTTCGAATAAATCAGGATGTCGTCAATGAAAATAATGACAAACTTATCCAGGAAGTCATAGAAAATCAAGTTCCTCAAATTCATGAACACAGCTGGCGCATTGGTCACGCCAAATGGCATGACCACGAACTCATAATGTCCGTACTTCGTCTGGAAAGCTGTCTTCGGAACATCATCCTTCTTCACCTTCAACTGATGGTATCCACTCCTCAAGTCTAACTTCGAGAAAACTCTCGAACCTCCAAGCTGGTCGAAGATATTGTCGATGCGCAAAAGCGGATACGTATTCTTCACCGTGACATCATTCAATCCTCGATAGTCCACGCACATCCAGCAGTACCCATCCTTCTTCTTCACAAGCAAAACAGGTGCACCCCATGTGGACATACTAGGGTGGATGAAACCCTTTTGCAGCAACTCATCTAACTGCTTCCGCAGCTCCTCGAGCTCAGCGGGAGCCATATGGTACGGCGCCTTCGATATCGGTTGCGCTCCCGGCATAAGATTGATACCAAACTCTAAATCTCTGTCGGGTGGCAAACCTGAGATATCCTCTGGGAAGACGTCGTCAAAGTCTCTGACGACTGCTGGTCGCTCGATCTCCATCTCCATCTGCATAGCTGCAACAATTTGCACCTCCGGCTTGGCCCGATATCTGATGGGCCCAAGCGACTCATCTCTGTTACGGAACTCGAACTCCGGATGACCTGGAATCCTGAATACCACCCTCTTGCTGTGACAATCGATCGAGGCGTAGAAATCTCCCAACCAATCGATGCCAAGAACGACATCGAAATGTGGCAGGTCATGGACGATGAAATTTGCGAAAAGCTCGTGTCCACTGACCACCAATGGAATCGATCGACATCCCAAGTTCACTGTCACTACTCCGTTCCCTATGGTGATGTCCCAACACTTAGGGAGTGTATGGGTGGGAAGGGAGTGACTTGTTACGAATCTCTGGGATATGATGCACATGGATGCACCGGAGTCGAACAAGGCCAAGGGGTGAGAGGACACTAGAATGGTGCCTAAGATATAAAAGAACTATGGTCAAACCAAGCTACTCTAACAAACAAGTCGAGCAAGCAACACTAGCAATAAGATCTAAACTATGAAATGAAAGACTAGGATTAAAGAGTTACCTGTAATAACTCCATCCAGCTCCTCAGTCTCGACATCTGTCATGGTATACGCCGACCTATGGGGTTGCGCTGCTCGCTGAAACATCTTCCTCTGTGGCACCAAGGGTGGTCCACGAACAGCAGGTCCTCTTTGGACTGGGGCAGGTGCTCTCATCTGCAGCGGGGCTGGCGCTTCAACAATAGCATTACGGGCTCTCGGACAATCCTTTGCAGCATGCGAGGTATCTCCACAAACTAGGCACAGTCCCAACTTCTTCCTACAGTTGACCTGAACGTGTCCTGGCTTGCCGCAGAAGTGGCATGGACCCTTGCTTTGATTCTGCCCTGGTGCTCCAGGCCTCTTGAATGGCACCGTCTAAACTGGCCTCATCGCTGGCCTAGCAGGTGGCCGGTACTGCTCCATAGGACGCTTCCCTTTATCAGCTGAAGGGTCAGGCAAACGCGATATAATCTCATGATTCTTCGCAGCATCTAGCACAGCTCTCATAGTCGTGAAATTCGCCGAAGACATAGAAGCCTGAATCTTCGGACGCAGTCCCTAACGAAAGCGATCAGCTCGCTTCTCCTCCTTCCTTACCATATGTGGGGCAAAATGACTCAGCATCTCGAACTTAGCTTCATACTCCTCGACAGTCATATCCCCCTACTTCAGATCTATAAACCTGCTCAACAGCTCCCTCCTAGCAGACTTGGTGAAATACTTGTCCTTGAACGTCGATCTGAAGGTCTTCTAATCCACTGGCTTCTCAAGACGCCTCTCCTCGATGCGCCACCAGTTCCTTGCATTCTCCATCAGTTGCATCTTCGCTATTTCGACGCGGGTATCATCAGGGATCTTCCTTGCTACCAACTTCTCCTCAGTGCTCTGGATCCACTCATCAGCAGCTATGGGTCCTTCCTTCCCCGAAAATGTCCTCGGCTGAAGCTCGTTGAACTGCTTCACTCCTGGAGCAGCTCGAGGGGCAGGTGGAGGAGGAGGTGGTGCAACTGGGGGAGCCTGGGCAGCACGCTGGGACTGCTGAACCAACTGATGCTGCACCTCCAGCATCTCTCTCATCACGCCCAGAAACTGACGGAACTCTCCGCCCTGGTCTTCCTGAATTCCATCTACTGAGCTCCCCGATCGGGTAGTATGTCGTCCTGCCATCCTATTGACAGAAAGACATAGATTAGACTCGTACAATTACCAGATGATAATAAAATGAAGTTCAATACTTTGATTGTTCCGAATTTGCAGAAAGAGTGGGACCTGCATGGGCCACCACTAAAACCTGTCACGCCCCGCTTCCCAAAAGTACGGAGGCGAAGCGTGACTAATGCCCGCTTAGGCCGGGGCTGAGAGCCCAGACCCAATAAGCGTTTGTGGTATTTCAAAACGAAGGAACAGGTCCCTACATGTTAGTACAGAAACAACAAAAGTACTGAAAAGAGAATCATATCATTTTATTCCAAAAATAACATCCAAAGTACGGAGAGTCTAAAATGCCGAAAATGGCTACATCTGCTGAAAAACAACTAATGGTGCAAGCACCCAACCTAGACAAGAAAACCAAAGGTGCTCCACACCCAACTAGACTGAAATCGAAAACTCCAGAACAGTAACAAGAGGCCTCTAACTCTGGTCCTCCTCTGCGTCGTACTCCGGATCAACGTCCTCCGGCTCCCCGTCTGCTGGCAAGTCCGCCTCGTCGATGTACTCTGGCTCAACACCTGACGTACAGCACCAAAAGAAGAAACTGTACGTCAGGTAAGGTCTACAAAAAGGGTTAGACCAAACTACAAGTGTATCAACTATTTAACAACGGTTTACTGGTTGATTAGCATACTGAGGTTATGACAGAGGAACAAAAGAAAGTAACGCCGCAGGAAAGTAAACGTGACAAGTAGTAGTCGTCGCGTGTGCTACCAATTACGGGACTAGCCTACAGGTGTCAAGAAGAGTCGGGACATGGCGGGACAAGACAAGACAAGTGTGACACGAAAGGGTTCACGCCTTACGGTTCGAGGGGGATCAGACCCTCTTACCGTGCGCACGCTCAACCCTACCCTAAACCCAAGTATTCAAGACGTGACAAGACAAGGGATCACTCGCTCTAGCTTGGCGAGTGACCTATTGCCCTCTGGGCTGTGTAACAAGACAAGGGATCACTCAGAGAGTGCACTATTGCCCTCTGGGCTGTGTAACAAGACAAGGGATCACTCAGAGAGTGTCCTATTGCCCTCTGGGCTGTGCAAGACGGGACGGGACGTGACAAGACAGGTAAGGTTATTCTAGGGTGTACACACGCACGCACACATAAGATAGTCCTATGATGTCAAAAGTTATTGTTGTTTGGGCTCAGACTTTGTCGTCAAGTCTGAGCCGTCAAGGGCGTCCCGGACGCTATCATTTCATGTCCGGTTCTCTTTGTTCACAGTTAACAGTTCTAACAACTAAGGCCTAAGCACGGCCAAAAGTGCAAATGGATACACTTGCCTGCGATGGCGAGTGTGTCGTCCTCTCGAAGCGTCTCATCCAAGCGTCTCGTCTGTGGAAGTCCGTCTGAAATAGCGACACGACGACGGTGTCAGGTCTCAATATACAGAAATCCTATTTAGGGTTTCGTTTCTAGGTTATCGGGACTATCCTATTCGTCAAAAGTCACATTTTGATATTTTAGCCTAATCGACGATCTATCCTATGTGCACAGTCAAAAAGTCCGTTCGTCGATTTTCTATGTTTGTACAACGTTTTATTGGTGCTGGAAATAAATTTTAGTTCAATTTGTCGACTTTTAATTTAGGGTTCAATTAGCTATTGTGGGGGTTTCTACGAGTTCGGGGGACCAACCTTTACCAGGGTTCGTCGTTGGATGGAAGTCGTGTCTGAACGGAGAACTCCTCGGCGTCAAATCTGGTCCACGCACGAATTCCCAAAAGCTGAAACTTGCGACGAAGGCCTACGACGTGTCGTAACGTCGTAGACGGCAATTTCACAAAGTAGAACACCCAAGTGGGGCCCACAACAGTGCTAGGGGTCAATGGGGGACCCACAACACTTCTGGAGGACTTGGGGGGCCCACAACAGGAGTTGGTGCGGGAGAATCGATGTTGCAACGAACTTCGCTCGGTCAGACCGAGCCGCTGCGGAGAGATCTCTCGGTCAGACCGAGAGAATGCGGCGGTTGGGTCGATTGCATGCAGCGGATCGTGATGCGGGGTCTGCAGCGTCGGTCGCAGCGGTCGGATGCGGGGGATCTCTCGGTCGAGCACTGTGAAGCGGGGTCTGCAGCGTTACAAGCTGCAACGGAGCGCTGCAGCGTGCGGATGCAGGGGCTTGGATCAGTCAGACTGATGGAAGCCGTCGGTCGGATGCGGAGCGGGGCGAGTTGCAACGTTGCAACTTGCAACGAAGCGGAGCGGGCTGCGGGTGCGGGAGCGGCTATCGGTCGCGACAAGGAATTTGCGGGAGCGGCTATCGGTCGTAGCGGGGAGCGGCTGAAGCGTTGCAACGTTGCAACTTGCAACGTTGAGGAGCAGAGCGCGGGGTGCGGGGCGATCTCTTGGTCAGACCGATGGATCTCGTTGGTCTGGCCGAGCGGTTACGGGGGCTGCTGCGGCTGCATGAGCTGCTGATGGATGCATGAGCTTTGGAAGAGGAAACGACGGCTAGGGTTTGGGTGGCTGCGAAAATAAGCTTGCCTAGGGTTTATTTAAATAGGATAAAGCTAGGGTTTGGTCTAGGGCTCAAGAAAAATAATTAAAATAATTAAAATAGTTAATTTAAATCAAATTTTCTCTTCTCTCCCTCACGCAAAGATGTGTGCGGCCAAAATAGTTAGGATTTTGGTCAAAAATTATTTAATGTTTTATATTTAAATAGGAATATTATTATAATTAAAATACTTATAAAAGTAGGTTTTAAAATTATTTAAAACGTACTCAAAAATGGAAAATGGGTCAAATTAAGTCCAAAAATTGTAAAATAAATATTGGGGTGATCGGGGCGACGAAAGAAATAGAATAAAGAAGGCGGATCTAAATTTTGACGTCGAGAGACGAAAC
This sequence comes from Scilla litardierei, assembly GCA_030789695.1. Lineage (NCBI taxonomy): Eukaryota > Viridiplantae > Streptophyta > Magnoliopsida > Asparagales > Asparagaceae > Scilla > Scilla litardierei. The sequence goes on along the minus strand of CM061142.1, from coordinate 425,275,785 downwards.
TAAAAATAGAAACGTCCCACGTCAAAACAATAAGTCGTGACGTCACATCAAATAAGATAGAATCGTGAAAGAACGACTCGAGAAATGTCATTTCAAAATAATTCCACAATCTAATACTCTCAGAGACGATCACAACGACATATCACACAAAAATGTTCAAAAACAAATAAAGTGTAAAATAAACACGTGCACCATCAAGAGCACGTGCACAAAGAAAGTACGATCGGAAACCGACCGTTACAGCTTGTCGTTACCTATGTCAACCTTAGTTAGTATGGTGAGCCCATTAGTATTATTGTGATATCTCGTAGTGCATGTATGTAGGTAGAGTGTGTGGACCCATGTGTGTGAACCCCTACGTACCACTCATGTATGAGTATGCTAACCTTAGTATATTAATGATTGTCTCTTGTGTTATATATGCATACTCAGTGTTATTCATGATATATATATGAAGTTGTATGAATGATAGTATTTATAAATACATGTGTGGGTAGCTATACCACTTTAGGGATGTCTGTGTACATTAGCATTTGTGTTGGGATATCTACTAGTGGTGTATGTAGTTTGAAGGTACTTGTAAATGCTTGAAATAGTATACTAGTTAAGTGTGCAGGCCTATTATATGATCTATATGTTAGTACGTATGAGCGTGTGCTCGTACGTAGATATGTATGCGCTTAGTCATAGGTAGATATATGCATACTGTATGAATATGTGTGATATACATATGGTAATAGGGTTATAATTTTGCATAGTACTGCTTGCCTTACTGGATGTTGTATGTGTATGTGTATACCATGAGGTATACACGATTATTGTATGTCGTAACTATGTATGGATATGTATATGTAGTAGTATACTGATTATATGTAAATTTCTATGGTGTGAATATATTATAGGTATGTCTATGTTGTGTAGATATGTGGTAAGCATATAAGAATGTAAGTATAGTATGCATGCAATGAGTGTGCGTGTAGTAATATGTATGTGACTATACGGTGTATGCATGTATATGATAGTGTATTATGATTGTATACATGTACTGATATTTGTAATATATTATAGTACTAGTAATTGCCCGTGCCCGGAGGGCACAGATGCCCGGATGCAAATGCAGATCGAAGCAGTCGCTAAAGTGAAAAAAGCATGGGTGTGTGAGAGAGAAGGGTCGGAGGGCTAAAAGAGGGAAATCAGGGACTAAAACAGAAAAAACACCAAAAACCCAACCCAAACCCAAGCCCAAGCCCAGAAACCTACCCAACCCTCACGGTGCCCCCATTGGCGTCCCAGTCAGCAACCTAAAATATGACAGGGACAAAACTGCCACGTAGGACAAAATTCAAAAAGTCCTGATTTGTATAATAGATGTAAAGTGATTGCATTATGGGGGTGTTACTTGACTAAATATAAAGTGTGACTGATATTATTGTGACGAGCAATATGATTATGTTTACATATATATAAGAGTGGTGTGTTGTTATAGGTATAAATATCGTGTTATGTATATAAAGTATTCTGGTTCTGGTATAGGTCTTTGAGTATCACTCATGCTTGAGTGGGAATACTCTAAGTATATTGTTATACTTGTCTGTGGTTTGTGTATGTTGCCATGAACATAGTAATAGATGATGTGTGTATAGTGATAGGTTTGGTTGTTCCTGGTTACGGTACGCACATGGTTGTGGGTGTCTATACCATTAAACAGATATAGGTGTTGGTTTTGTAGTATAGTTCTTTACGAAGGTTTTACATGTTTAAATGTATATATGGTAGCTAAACTAGGTGTGTAGAATATGCTAAGTATTTAGTGGTATGAGTGGCATGTATGTATAGTATATTAGCGCGTGTGGCATGCATCATGTGACACACCCGAAACCTACACCTAGATTCTACCTGGCAGTGTCACGATTGCCAGGCGTGGTATGGCCCCTAGGTGTCAATTCCGGGCTCTATCCGCAAGCGGACGGTGTCAAATTGTAGTATAAAAGATATCGAATCCCACAGGGACGGTGACAGTGTATTTAGGTTCTCAGTTTACTTCTATATCTCGAAGTGAGATAGCTATCGGGTTGAGAGAATTGGTTGTTGTGTTGTTGTTTTAATGATAAAAAGGACAAGGGCGTTAGGGATCACCGCTAAGATCTTCAGGGATCGACGTTGGAATAGAATACTTACGTTGGATTAGGATTAGGGGATTAATCTCCCAATTCGTACCACTCTCAGGGGTCAGAATTGAGAGGTATTTCGGTGGCTCTCGTTGACGCAATAGCGGAAGCCGTCAACGTAGCAATATAGTTCGTCAGGGGATCCCCTCAAGGCACTAGCCTGGCATGGTCACGAGCCTTGGTTGGATCCACTGATTTCTCTATTCGAATCCCAAGGATACCCTTTACCCTTTAAGCACATCAATTCCACAGACCGTTGGCATAATCTCAGTACGAGTTATCTAGGGATTCGGTAAGATCGACCGAAATACTCCCCTAAATTCATAATTCCACATAGGGATCCAGATCTACGTCTTCGCCTAGGATCTTAGGCCTAACCCATCAACCATAGAAAAGACTACTCACTCATGACAATATTAACGAACAAAAATACAATTTTTAGAGGTGAAAACATCATAACAAATTGACAAATGAAGATTGAGAACTTACATCAAGAGATAAAGAAAAATAGCGATTAATAGATCCAAAGGAAAATCGAGATTCCAAGAGCGGGAGAAGAACAATTAAGCTTCCAATCAATTTAGATCCAACAATATTCAAGAGTCTTTAATCTAGATCTAACAAAATTATTCTCTAATCTCTGCTCCAAAAACTAATACAAAAACGCAGAATGAATTCGCTCCCGACGCTGTCGCAACTCCCAGACTTCACTTCCCAAAATCGCGCAACAGCCACTCCCAAAAATCCTTCCAAAAATGGCCTTCAGCATCGTCGACTAAGTGGGTGACTCGGTCGAGCATTGCATTGCTCGGTCGGTTGCTCGGTCCGAGCAGATGTACTACTCGACCGAGCACGACAGGAAATCGCAATCCTCCAAAATCCTTACTTTGTCTACACGGGCCGAGTCAGCTCTGCTCGGTCTGAGCAGATAGCTGACTCGGTCGCTGAAGAAGTCGCTTGGGCCATGTAAGGATTAGTCGGGCTTCTGAATGAGAGGCTGCTCGACCGAGCACTATGAGTGCTCGATCCGAGCAGGCTGTGTATCTGCGCCATTGTTCTTCTTTGCATTTGCTCGACCGAGCAGCTGCTCTGCTCGGTCGAGTCACCTGGTAAACTTTCTCATGTAGCATCTGAAGCTCCTCCTTTCCTCTTGCTCTCTCCTCCACTCCTCCCATGGCTCCAAAAACACGGCAAACTCCTGTAGAGCTTCCCCAACGAGCCCACGGGCGTGTCAGATGTGTCCATACCCAGACCGGGTCCCAAATCGCTCCAAATTCCCTGAAAACTCATAAAATACTACGAAACTCGTATATAACGTCAGAAATGAGATATCATAGGAAAACATAGGATTTGGATGCGAGAATGGCGTGGAATGCGATGTCATGATGCTATGAAAAAGTTTAAAATATGGGCACATCAAAATCCCCCAAGCTTACCTCTTACTCGTCCTCGAGGAAGACGAATACTAGGTATGCCGGGAGGAAAACAAAAAGAAATAAGAAATAAAAATAGGAAGAGAAGAGAATGGAAGTGAATGGAGGGTGCTAATGATGTTCGGTCAGATCTCAGGCCTAAGTAGTATATCACGATGCTCTGAATAGTAAAATTACATGCTGTTGGTACTTTCAAGCTTTACAGTTCATATGTCTAGCATGCAATACAGACAAAAGATATGGATCTACTGAAATAATGCTATCAACTCATATCAATCTCATGCAGTCGATAGAGTCTAGTATAAAATGAGTTGGCAATGCACTTTTCAATCATAGATACACATGGAGCGTATAGAAATCACACAACATGCAATTGAGAATAGAAAGGATCATGCTATTCAATTATTCATTTCGAGTCATGAAGAATCTCCAAAAACTAAAGTGTTTCGTAAAGTTTAATCATAATCAAATCTTCCCGTTATGCACCGTCTCCACTCTAATGTCACACTCACTCATGTGATCAGTTGGTTCACCCCCCAAGCTTAGCTTGAGGCATCACATCTAGGAATAGGATATTGAATTTTTCTTCTTTTCCCACGTATATGTGAAAGGATACAAAATAATTTTTATTCCTTCATTTTCTTTCTTTTTTTTCTTTTCTTTTTCACATATAAATATATGCACATTTTTTTTCTTTTTTTTCTTTTTTCTTTTCATTTAGAAGCTATACTTATTCTTTTTGGGTTTGGGAAGTGAGATGCGGTAAGGATAGCTGTGTGGGTGTAACTAACTGATATGTAGAGAACTATATAGATATGTGGAGAAGGAAAATAATAGATCTCTCTGTTCACTCATAAGAGTTGCACAACGGATTAATAAGATAATACTCTAACTAAACTCATAACTTAGCATGAATATTTTCATTCATCTAGATGAACACTGGAAAAGCATGCAGTAATAAGCACAATGACATCAGGCATGCAAACAGAAGTGAATAAGATATAAAGAAGAATCTCCAAAAGTGTTCTAGTGATGCGTGAACCTAGGTGCATTACCCAACATAGCGCATACTAGATACTAATTCATGCATTTGATTTTCAATTCATTTCAAGCATTAACTCAGATAGATCAGCAAAAGAATATGCACGTATATAGATAGTAAAGCAGAAACTACTCTAATAGCATGTCATTAGAAAGTAAGCATCGTGAATAACTACTAAGGGCTACGAGAAGTATCATCATGCAAAAACATCCTTAGCATAAAAGAGAAAAAGGCGGAGAAAATAGGAAAATGAAGAAAAAGAGATGCATGCATGGTAAAAAACAGAAAACGTGATGCAAAATGAGAAAAAAGTTAAGGAAGTGGAAAAGTAGTGAAAAAGTAAAATAAAAACTGACATATGGAAGAAAACGTAAAAAAGAAAAATGAAAAATAAAGCGGTAGCGCTCATCCCCCAAGCTAAACTTAGCAGTGTCCTCACTGCTAAGAAAACGCTAGTAGGCGGGAGATGATGCTAAATGGGGTAGGTGGGTGTGGTAATATGAACTAAAAACTGTGCAAAAAGAAGTAAAAACATGACATGATGCAATGATGAATGAAAAATGATGCATGCGTAGGTCCTCCCCCAAGTTATCTAAGATCAGGGCCCCGAACAGACAGGTGGGCACAGAAAAATATGAGGGAGGCAACGATGGGTAAGGACAACATCAAGCAGAGGCACCACCCTCTGAGGGTGGTGATGGGCCCCTCTGCTGTGGACCAGGTAATGTGGGGGGTTGCTGTGGCTCAACAGGTGGGTCATCTTGCCAGTGCCTAATAAGGTTGTGAAAGAAGGGGATGTCCTGCTCGATGGACTGTTGAGTGGTATCGCCAGCCTGACCTAAAAGTAGGAGCATGGCGACAAACTGGTCGCCCTGGTCAGTGTCTCGGAAGGTAACGTCATATGCTGCGTCGTCGATATAAAGAGGTTCAGGGGGAGTGGGTTGTGTAGGATCCCATCACACGATGATGGAGGATCGAAAGAGAGAAGAGACTTACGTTAGCGTATGATTCGCTGTAATCTCTGAACTTCGCCCTTGGATTTGCCATAACGATCGGTACTTCGTCACATAGGATCGAAGCAGCGTTTCACCGTCTAAATCTCTACTTGGATGAAGAACTTTAATGGAAGGGAGAAGAGGAAAGAAGATTGCCTTATGCAAACTTATGTCATGAAGGATTAGCCTTGAAAGCCATACCCTTGGGTCCTATTTATAGGCCTAAGTGGTAGTTATTGTAGGAAATAACTACATATATGCTTATTAGCTTATATTAGTACCATAGCTTATCCTCTTCCTTATGCACTTATCAAGTGCCTTTATGCACTTATAAAGTGAATTTTTCCACTTATCGAGTGGTCCTTTTCACACATGAAAAGGTTCCCTTCGCACATGCTTTCATGTAAGCGACATCCGAGGTCCATAGACCCTCATACATCCCCTCATGGGTGTATACATGTCGTCCATATCCAACATCTCCCACTCACACTTGAGGGGATTGTAAGGAAACATCTTTTCCTTTAGTTCTTCTATTTATCATACTGATAAATAGGCCGTGTGACCGTCATACGCATAGAGTCCGCTGTTGTGCACTTGTTACAGATACACAACACTCCTTGGGGTGCAAAGTTGAGTAGATCAACACATGTTTTACCCTAGATTATTTCTTCACATTTCTTATACTTTATATTCAACAATTGAATCCCATCTGGATTACAATTGGCTGGCCAGCATTGAATCTCTAATGTCCAAATGTGAATATGAAATTAATCTTCCTCTTCTTGTGATCCTTTTGATCTTGACTTGACTCGCTTTTCTAACATGCCCCGCTGTACCGAATCGACCATAGTCCATAAGCAACATGCTAAGATAGCGATCACCCAGTCAAATCTAAAGGAACCAATTAGAGTCCATAAGGGTAAGAAGTTAAAGACCCATGTGGTCTTTGGGTCTCACATAATAGTAAACACAATTACTATTCTAACCCAATGGTTAAATGCATACGTAGTATGAATACGTATTACAACATCATTCCTTTTTCAGGGAGCGTATGTCTTAATGATGTTGTAAGGATGATGATCTGACACCACAATGTCTGACTTTGAGTCCCTTTTACTACTCAGTAATTTCCTGGACCCACATTCCGCATAAGACAGATAAGATTTCAAAAATCTTTTTAGATCTTTTGTAAGCATCCATATGATGCAGATCTTTCATACGACCATTTTGTTTAAGTCATGACTCTAAATCATCCGTCTGACGATTTTGGCTTTAAACAGGTCTCATCTTTATCTTATTCGTCTGATAGAATAAAGGCGGTTGCTCATGTGAGAGAGCCAACCTCAATCTGTCCGACATACTAAAAAATATAGCTGAGATTAAAAGAAATGTACATAAACATTTTCAAGAAACTCATATGCAATGTCAAAAAGAACTTATTCTTTTATTAAATTTGATCTTTCATAGACATAGGAATACATTGATACAATTCAGCTCTTAAGCAATCCTTGAGATGATAAGTGTTTGTAAAACATATCTCAGGGGATTGCCTTCGTAAGCAGATCCGCTATCATCTCATGCGTAAATATGTATCTAATGTCTACCTTCTTCTTCTTATCATAGTCTTTTGCAAATATGTAGCGGATATCAATGTGTTTGGTCTTACAATGGAATTTTGGATCTTTGACATAGGCTATAGATGCTTGACTGTCACTGTATATTGGTATAGCACCTGAGTCACTTGCATCAATTAGCTTGTCTAAGAACTTCCTAAGCCAAGCAGCTTCTTGGACCGCCATGCTAAATGCTACAAATTCGGCTTCCATAGTTGAAAGTGCGATGCAGGATTGCTTTTTGCTACTCCAGGATATTGCACCAGATCCGAGTAGAAAAACATGTCCTGAGGTCGATCGTCGCTCATCGAGATCACCTACCCAATCATCATCAGTGTAGCCTTCGAGCCTCAAGGCATTTTCTTGATAGCATAAAGCATAGTCCGCAGTGCCTTTAAGATACCGCATTATCCTCTTAACCGCTTTCCAGTGTGCTTGCCCTGGATTGGATTGGTAACGACTTACCATTCCAACGACAAAACAGATGTCCGGTCTTATACACATCATAGCGTACATAAGACTACCAACTGCACTGGAATATGGAACTTTTTCCATAATATCCTTTTCCTTTTGGTTCTTTGGACACATTTTCAGACATAAATTATCGCATTTATTTATAGGAGTATCAATGGACTTACAGTCCTGCATATTAAAACGTTCTAGAACCTTCTTTATATAAGTCTCTTGTGAAAGAGAAAGAAGTTTCTTCGAACGATTCCTTGAAATCTTAAATCCAAGGATATATGCGGCTTCTTCCATGTCTTTCATCTCAAATACTGATGAAAGCCAAGCCTTGATATCCATCACAAAACCCTTGTCATTTCCGGCTATTAAAATGTCATCTACATATAGAGACATAATAACATACTTGCTTTTGATCCTCTTGATATATACACAGTTGTCTTCATCAAGCATGGTAAAACCATTTGATAAGAAAACTTCTTGAAATCGTATATACCATTGCCTCGAGGATTGTTTAAGACCATATATTGACTTACGAAGTTTACAAACCTTATGTTCGTTTCCTTCTTTTACAAACCATGTTGGTTGTTTCATATAGATCTCCTCGTCCAATTCTCTATTGAGAAAGGCAGTCTTTACATCCATTTGATGTAATTCGAGGTCTAAGCAAGCTACCAAAGCCAGAATCAAGCGAATCGAGGTAAAACAAACAACAGGTGAGAAGGTCTCTTCGTAGTCTATCCCTTCCTGTTGCGTAAAACCTTTCGCGACAAGACGAGCTTTATATCTGTCTATAGAACCATCAGCCTTATGCTTGATCTTGAGAACCCATTTGTTCCCAATAGCTCTACGTCCTCTGGGTAAGTCAACCAAGTCCCAGACTCGGTTAATTTTCATGGATTCTAATTCCTCCTTCATTGCTTCCATCCATTTGTCTTTTGCAGGGCAAGATACGGCCTGTTTGAAAGTAGCAGGCTCGTCATCTTCTTGTAGTAAAGTCAAAAAGGTTTGTGGGAATTTGACGTGCGTTTATATTTCATATATTTGCGCACGTTTTCTTCCGTGTTTCTCCGTATTTTCCGCAGTCTTTTATTCGTTTTCTCGTGTTTTCTTGTATTTTCCTGTTTTCTTTCACTTTTCCGTGTTTTTTCGTATTTTGCAGGAATTTACAGCATTTGGGACATAAAACGACAATATCATGAGTCCCCGGAGCAACGGGAGGAGTCACGCGTGATCCAGGGGGTCAAACGACGAAGATCTCATCTTTCAGCCCCTCACCCGACCGGTTGGTCATTTCCAACCGATCGGGTGATGCACGCGTGCACCACCCGGACACAAGTTGGAGCGACCAAGAGGTCACCCGATCGGTTCAGTGACCGGTTCAAACGCCCCAATTCTCGGGAATTTGGAGCTGAGTTCCAACCGATCGGGTGACATCTCACCCGATCGGTTCATCTATAGCCGCATCGCCTTAAAGATCGAACCGACGGCTCCACCCGCTCTCTTCAGTGACCGGTTGAAGCTCCCGAAGCCCGATGGCCAAAGCAACAAGCGGCTCACCCGATCGGTTGATGTTTCAACCGATCGGGTGGCCTTTTCTTCCGCCTTTGCACGCTGCTGATGCAGTCATTGAAGATCTGCTATCATTCCAGAGGTATTTTGGGTGATCTCTTATTTTTCTAGCGTCGGCATCGTCGTTAGCTTTCCAACGATAGGTCGCATGCCCAAATCTGATTTTTCTAGATTTTTCTGGAATTTTCTGAGCGCAGCTATGTGCTGAAATTGGCTGCTGTCTGAAATTTCACTTCAACCGATCGGTTGGGAGTCCAACCGATCGGTTGAAGTCAATTTCAGCAGTTTCGTGCTCTCTGTTTATTCCACCCGATCGGGTGAGTTTTCACCCGATCGGGTGGGCCTGTTTTGACAGTTTTGAGTGGGCTTCGGACCCGAACTGTTAAGAGTTTTTTTGGGGGATTTTAAATAGGGGTTTGGGCACGACTTTGGGGACTTCTTCCTCAGTTTTTCTAGGGCTTTTTGCCCCTTTCTCTTGTGAGTTTAGATAAGGTTAGATTAGGTTTTCTATTGTAATAAGTCTTGTATTGGATTGAAGATTCAAACTCAAGATAAGTATTTTCTTCTCTCATTTTCTATTGTATTGTGTTATTTTCTTTGTTGCTTGATGGTGAATGTTTGTTTGTCATTATTATTGCTTTCTATCATGTTCTTCACCATTGAGTAGTGTTTGATGAACCCTAATACGGGTTAGGGTAAGATTGATGCTTGGAAATTTACATTTGGCTTGGTTGCATGGCATGTGTTCGATGAAATGTGTCAATGGGGATTTCTAGCAATCTGAGTCCAATTCGTATGGCAACACACTAGTTATGTTGGGGATTGGGGTCCGGTGCTTGTCCAGTCAAGATCCGCTTCGATGTATTTCTAGAAATCACATTCGACCTATTTGGCCATTAGGGTTACGCGGGGGCGTTTCAATGTCATTGGCGGGAGAAAGACCGCCTTTGACCGTTGGGCCAAGGGGGAATAAACTTGGCGGTTGACTCCCGAGCCATAGCTCACGCCCCTAGTGTAGACATCGAGTCCTCACGCGTGGGAATGGGTTGGATGAAATGTTGGGAGTTATCATTGTGGCCTTAATGCTCCAGGTTGCAGAAGGTGTTAATGGACATGGGAATGCCCACCGTCCGGAACCGGGTAGGCCTAGCGTGCTTGGCACCAACCGGAATATCGGGCCATGGAAGCTAGGTACCACCTTTTGGGGCAATGTCTCACCCTGGGTCAAGTCAAATGCCAAGTGTCATGAGTGCTCTAGCCCGTGTTAGCGGGGATTCATTTCGTGTCTTTTTATTTCTTCTCTTATTTCTACACTTCACCCATATCATCCGCGTAGCTAGCACACAACCTAGGCGAGGCTAGTAGCCAATCAAGCCATCCACCTCCCTGAGTTCGATAAACCCGCACCCTACACTAACCGTGCACTTGCGGTAAAACGACACCGCGCCGAAACCGTAAACGGGGCGCCGGTCATGTTTTTGGCGCCGTTGCCGGGGAGGCGTTCGGTTTGATATTAGCTTAGCTTGGGTTCGTTAGACTACGCATAAAAACACAAAAAAAATTTTCTTTTCCTTTTTTTTTATTTTTTTTAAAAAATATATTCAATAACCAAGAAAATTTTCCCCCACCATTATATTATCTTTTTGTTATTCTCTTGTACTATTGACGCTCCTCTCTAGTTTCCTTATTTTTGTTGTCCAGGTATCTTTGATATTACCATGTGGAGATCACATTTCGATGCTCAGATGGGAGGATACGATCCTTATCCAGTTGTGGTTTGTGAGACTTGTGGGATGGCGGGGCACGTGTATTACGATTGCCCATTTACGCTTGAGAGCCTCCCCCCACTCCAAGGCCAAACATTTTCCCACAACCTTAGCACAAACACCTCCCATCCATTTCCTCAACCTTATACCCCTCCACAAACACAAGAAGAATCAAGCCTCGTGTCTCTCCTTGAAAGTGCCATGTTTAACCAAGGCCAAATATTACAAAACTTGATGGTACCAATCACCAAGCCGACACCAAGGAGAGGGGATGAAGGAGAGGATATACCCACCTTCATGGTTGAGACCACCATGCCATCGGCCACCATAGACACATCTCCTGCCGATGCCCCAATTTTCCCACACTACCACTTGGATGATGAAGCATTTTTTGATGATGATAGTGAGGATGGGGAGATTTCTCTAGGATCTGTGGGAGAGACTTTTCATCTTTATCTGGATACCCCATATGAATCCTATGAGAGCACCGAGGAGACCACAGAGCTTATGCATACCGGCAAGGAGGATGTGCGTGAGATCGATGACACCACGACCACATACGAGTGGTCCGCTCCACATCCACCTCCACAGCCATCTTTGTCACAGCTTCCTCCTTGTTCGGTGGTCAACCATGAGGATGTCATTCAGGACATTGGGCAGATGGAGGAGCATGAGCATATCGTCGAGGAGGATGTGCATGAGGGCTTGGATATGATCGTCCACTTCATGGAGCCCGAGCCACATCTACCTCTACCGTCATGCTCCACTTCTTCTGCAGCTGAGCATCTACTTGAGCATATTGCCCCTATTCAGGGAGATTTTCATACTCACTCTCACTCCACATTTGAGTCTCGCTTTTCACATCCTATTTCTTTAGACTCATATATATTTGACACACCATATCTCTCACAGGACACAGGATCGACTTCCTTTGAGGTATGCTGCGGTGTGTCACCACCTGGAGAGCAACTTCACATGGAGAGCGTGGATTTGATCGTCGCTAGCACAGAGGATAGCATACCATTTCCAGGGAGTGTTCGCCACATTTCATATATTTTACCATCATTTACCGGCGACTATCTCTGGGATACATTTATTTTGGGAAATAATTTCTTGCCATGGACTAATGCACCTCGTCCTTTGCAGGTCACAGGTGGACACCTACGAGGGATGCTTGGAGGTGCATTGCTTGGGTCCATTGGCACACGTGGCACAACGCTTCTGGCGGAGCCACAGAAGGAGCAGTTAGAGCAGCTACCTGCCCCGCTCCAGATCTTGGATCCACCTATGCTCAGGTGTATCCTAATCCAGTAGTGTAAAAATTTACCGCTTTCTAGTTTAGGTTTGAATAATCTCGTCTCCTCTCATTAGCAAGGGGAGTGTATCTAGGGTTTGCTTTTGCATCTTAATAACCCTTCATGTCGTGCCCTTCTATCATTTCACCCTCTTCCTCTTCCGAGGAGAATGAGCACACCGTCTCTCCTGCATTTTGATTTCTTTCTTTTCTTTTCCGATCTTCCCATTGCATATTTCTGCATCACATTGATCATATCGTTTCGCTGGTATTGTCATGTTCAGCTTGGGGGAAATCGATTTGTGTGCATGTTTTCGTGTGTCGTTGTTGTGTGTCTGTGTCTAGGTGTTCTTTTGTCGTGTTTTATACCTTTTATTTGAGTGTTTCTTTTTCTTTATTTTTTAGTTTTGCTCATGTGTTTTCGTGTTTTTCATTTTTTGTGTCGGTGCGTAACTCCCCCCCATTTTCATTGCCCTCTCGTATTCACTACTATTGCATTGAGGACAATGCAAGTTTCAGCTTGGGGGAGTCGCACTTCGTGCATCATTTGTCTCTTTTTCTTCGTTATTTGAGTCGTTTTTCTCTGTGTTTTTCTTTTTCTTTTTCTTTTCTTCTTTTTATCTCTTTCTCCTAGAGATGAACCCTATGATGAATTGCCACGAAAATCACACGCGCACCTTGCACAGCTTCGATAATCACATTCACTAACCCTAGGATATCGAGTCCTCTTGCATTTCATGCATCGCGGGTCCACTTAGCTTTTTGTGAGTCGTGCGTCGTGCCTAGCTGTTTGGTGTGCTTCTACCTTGTGATTATGTTTTATATACCTATCCTTGGTTGACCCCTAGATTATCATGCTTCGATTTGAATATGCGGTATTTGCTTCTACTATCTGCTTCTATATGCATGCTATATTTATATCGTATATTTCAATTCGCATGTGTCAGAATTCCACAAACAAGGACTAGGATAACCCATTTAGCCTATGCTCTGATTAGCGAGAAATATCTCCTTTGTCCAAGTGTTTAGAATCCGATTTCATTTTTATTTTACTTGGTGCAAATCCCCTCGTCGTGTACCGTTCTCCCACTTGGTAGAGTACACATGTAAATATCATAATTCCCAAAAATCCAAAAAAAGGAGAAAAGAAAAGAAAAAACCCAAAAAGATGAGAAATGAAAAGAAAAAAAATACAAATACCCAAAACCCAAAAAAAAATTCCAGTGTGAATATTTTCCTACTTGCCGTGAATAAGGGGAAGGCGAGAATTTGCACCGAGTGTTCTACTCCACATCTTCTCAACCTCCATCGTTTTCGAAAACACTTGGCATAGGGACCTTCTAGCGATTACCTAGGCTATAGTGTGGTGATTTCCTAGTCCCTAGCTGTGGAGTCCCCGATGCATGATATGCTTCTATTCTTATACTCTTCTCATGCATGCTTGAGCTAATATTCACCGCAATTTCAAATTGAATCGATATTTGGGTCTTTCTTTGGGTATGTGTATATGGAGCTTTATTGCACATCATAGATAGTGACGCCATCTGCTAGCACACGACCACACTCACTCGCGCTTCACTACGTGGGCCCACGACACTTGTTTGGACTCACATTCCTTGGTTTAGTGTTGTGTTTTGTCGTATGCTTGCTTCGTGTGGCGTGTTTGATTTTGTTGGCCCTTACGGGTGATCTAGGATATAGAATTCTCTTTTTCTCTCATTCTCTCTATTTTCTCCCTCTGAGCTCCTACTCTCACTCGTCTTCCTCGAGGACGAGGAAAAATTCAGCTTGGGGGATTTTGACGTGCGTTTATATTTCATATATTTGCGCACGTTTTCTTCCGTGTTTCTCCGTATTTTCCGCCGTCTTTTATTCGTTTTCTCGTGTTTTCTTGTATTTTCTTGTTTTCTTTCACTTTTCCGTGTTTTTTCGTATTTTGCAGGAATTTACAGCATTTGGGATATAAAACGACAATATCATGAGTCCCCGGAGCAACGGGAGGAGTCACGCGTGATCCAGGGGGTCAAACGACGAAGATCTCATCTTTCAGCCCCTCACCCGACCGGTTGGTCATTTCCAACCGATCGGGTGATGCACGCGTGCACCACCCGGACACAAGTTGGAGTGACCAAGAGGTCACCCGATCGGTTCAGTGACCGGTTCAAACGCCCCAATTCTCGGGAATTTGGAGCTGAGTTCCAACCGATCGGGTGACATCTCACCCGATCGGTTCATCTATAGCCGCATCGCCTCAAAGATCGAACCGACGGCTCCACCCGCTCTCTTCAGTGACCGGTTGAAGCTTCCGAAGCCCGATGGCCAAAGCAACAAGCGGCTCACCCGATCGGTTGATGTTTCAACCGATCGGGTGGCCTTTTCTTCCGCCTTTGCACGCTGCTGATGCACTCATTGAATATCTGCTATCATTCCAGAGGGATTTTGGGTGATCTCTTATTTTTCTTGCGTCGGCATCATCGTTAGCTTTCCAACGATAGGTCGCATGCCCAAATCCGATTTTTCTAGATTTTTCTGGAATTTTCTGAGCGCAGCTATGTGCTGAAATTGGCTGCTGTCTGAAATTTCACTTCAACCGATCGGTTGGGAGTCCAACCAATCGGTTGAAGTCAATTTCAGCAGTTTCGTGCTCTCTGTTTATTCCACCCGATCGGGTGAGTTTTCACCCGATCGGGTGGGCCTGTTTTGACAGTTTTGAGTGGGTTTCGGACCCGAACTGTTAAGAGTTTTTTGGGGGGCTTTTAAATATGGGTTTGGGCACGACTTTGGGGACTTCTTCCTCAGTTTTTCTAGGACTTTTTGCCCCTTTCTCTTGTGAGTTTAGATTAGGTTAGATTAGGTTTTCTATTGTAATAAGTCTTGTATTGGATTGAAGATTCAAACTCAAGATAAGTATTTATTTCTCTCATTTTCTATTGTATTGTGTTATTTTCTTTGTTGCTTGATGGTGAATGTTTGTTTGTCATTATTATTGCTTTCTATCATGTTCTTCACCATTGAGTAGTGTTTGATGAACCCTAATACGGGTTAGGGTAGGATTGATACTTGGAAATTTACATTTGGCTTGGTTGCATGGCATGTGTTCGATGAAATGTGTCAATGGGGATTTCTAGCAATCTGAGTCCAATTTGTATGGCAACACGCTAGTTGTGTTGGGGATTGGGGTCCGGTGCTTGTCCAGTCAAGATTCTCTTCGATGTATTTCTAGAAATCACATTCGACCTATTTGGCCATTAGGGTTACGCGGGGGCGTTTCATTGTCATTGGCGGGAGAAAGACCGCCTTTGACCGTTGGGCCAAGGGGGAATAAACTTGGCGGTTGACTCCCTAGCCATAGCTCACGCCCCTAGTGTAGACATCGAGTCCTCGCGCGTGGGAACGGCTTGGATGAAATGTTGGGAGTTATCATTGTGGCCTTAATGCTCCCGGTTGCGGAAGGTGTTAATGGACATGAGAATGCCCACCGTCCGGAACCGGGTAGGCCTAGCGTGCTTGGCACCGACCGGAATATCGGGCCATGGACGCTAGGTACCACCTTTTGGGGCAATGTCTCACCCTGGGTCAAGTCAAATGCCAAGTGTCATGAGTGCTCTAGCCCGTGTTAGCGGGGATTCATTTCGTGTCTTTTTATTTCTTCTCTTATTTCTACAATTCTCCCATATCATCCGCGTAGCTAGCACACAACCTAGGCGAGGCTAGTAGCCACTCAAGCCATCCACCTCCCTGAGTTCGATAAACCCGCACCCTACAGTAACCGTGCACTTGCGGTAAAACGACACCGTGCCCAAACCGTAAACGGGGCGCCGGTCAGAATTCATCATCAAATCTTAGAGGAGCTAACCTTGTACGACTACTACGTCGCATTTGAGATTCTTCAAGTCCTTGTTGACTCGAAGTTGGATCAATTCTAATATTACTCCCACTTGGAATGTGATTAGAATTTCTCCCACTTGGATTATTATTCCTATATGGAATAGGATTCGCATCATTCGTATCATCCATTGTTGAAGGTTGAAATGTTTTTTCGTCTTCACCAAGAATTCTCCCACTCGAATGAGGTAATCCTTCTTGATCATAAATCTCAAATAGAGATAAGTCCTGACTTATCTCGCCCTGTCTTGGAAACTCATTTTCCAAGAAATTAACATCCCTCGACTCAAATTCAATCAGTCCTCCGTTGTCTTCCTGACCAATGAAAACATAACCTTTGGAGTTTTCTGCGTATCGTATAAAGATACATTTCCTCCCCCTTGGCCCAAGTTTGCCATACTTATGGGAGGAAATATGTGCGTAGGATGCACACCCCAAGGTTTTAAAATGCTTAAGTCAGGAGACCTTTGGTTCCACAACTCATAAGGAGTGGAGCTAACTGATTTCGAGGGTACGCGGTTTAAGATGAAAGCAGCCGTCAATAATGCATCACCCCAAAAGGTGATTGGCAAGTTAGCTTGCGCCATCATTGAACGGACCATTTCCATTAAAGTCATATTCCTCCTTTCAGCAACACCATTTTGTTGCGGAGTATAAGGCATAGTTATTTGATGAACTATGCCCTTTTCATCACAAAGTTCCTTAAAACTTGCTGATTGATATTCACCGCCTCTATCAGTCTGCAAGACCTTAATCTTGCGATCTAATTGATTTTCCACTAAACTCATATAGTTTTTAAAGCAGTTTAATGCTTCACTTTTGTAGGATATCAAATAGATATGTCCGAATAGGGTGAAGTCATCAATAAAGGTGATGAAGTAGGACTTACCGCGTCTTGTCTTGACATTCATCGGACCACATATATCCGAATGGATGAGCTGTAATGGAACTTCGGCCCTTGTGCCGGTTCCAAATGGCTTGCGACAAGATTTCCCTACAAGGCAATGTTCGCAAGTCGACATTTCGTCCTTTGAAACATTGGATAGAAGGCCACTTTGGTAAGTCTATCCATCCGTGTTGGTCCAATGTGACCAAGCCTTACGTGCCAACAAATTACATCTGATTCATAAATCGAAAAATTTGTAACAAGGAAATTTCATTAAAATTCGAGGAATCGTACATCGTATTTAATACAATGAATCCTTGAAAAACATACCCAGAACCAATTACAGAATTATTACAAGACAAATCCACATTACAATTATGAAAGAACCAACTATAACCAAGACCCATTAAGACGACCACAGATATTATATTCCTTCGAATAGCAAAGAGAACATCATGTAGTAAGATAGTGCGACCGTTTTCCAAGACGAGCTTGCACGTCCCAACGCCTTTCACTTCAACACGTGTGTTGTTTCTTACATATATCCACTTCGTTCCTTGGGGTATCCGATGATACTCCACGAAAGACCGTCTGTCCCTTGCTATGTGGTTGGTGACACCTGAATCAATTATCCAAAAAGGATTAGATTCTACAAGAAATATTGAACTAGAAACACATATGTAACTAGTATTATTACAAGTTACCTTGTCACCTCCATCCGTACATGAACGGGCATAGTGACCTAACTTGTTGCCCTTGAAGCACTTGATCCTCTTCAAGTCTTTCTTCTTGTGCCATTTCTTGTTCCCACCCTTTTGTTTGGGTTTCTTTGTAGACACTGGTTGCTTTTGCTGGTCTAAGCAAACTTCGAGTGATGTTTCTGTTTCTTTCCCCCGTTTGAGGAACTAGCAACCATGTGCACTAATGCACTTGGCTTGGCGACAGTAAGCCGCTCTTCCTCTAACTCGAGGTGCTTAGAAACATCGTTGAAGTTATTGATGCTCTCATTATGAGTGAGATGCATCTTCATGTTATCCCATTCGATTGGTAGGGACCGTATGACTGCTTGGATTTGTTGCTCATCAGTGATCATATGACCTGCATCCTTTAACTCTGAAATAAGATTCGCCATGTGTCGCAGATGCATTCCCATGGAATGATCTCGACGCTTTTTGTACGAATCGAATTTTATAGTTAAAGAGCAAAGTTTGGTCACCGAGGTGCCACCAAACTTCTCCTCAAGCTTGGACCATATGTCCATAGCTAGGTCATATTCTCGGAAGATTCGCATTATGTCGTCTGCCATACTTGACAGCAACATAATGTGAGTAATCTTGTTCTTCCGAGACCAAGCATCAAAAGCTTCATTGTCTCTTCTATGTTGGGCCGTTGTGCCTAACTCAGGTTCAATCATTATGTTCTTCAGAGTTTTGAGCACATCTTGCTCCTCTAGAACATATTGTATCTTCATGGACCATAGTTTGTAATTATCGCCGTTGAGTTTTTCACCTTTGTTCAACTCAGCGACGATGTTCTTAGTAGCGGAAGACATTTTAGTTTTAAAATGCTGCAAAAGACATAAGAAAAGATTCGATAAAAAACATTGCATAAAATTTTATATTTGACAAGTTACTTTCGAAAAATATTGAAGATGTTGCTCTAGAATCGGAAAGGTCATTACGATGCCAATCACCATCTAGAACAACTTTCAATATTTCCCATCACCTATCAAGCAATAGTACTCTTATAGTACTTGCAGCGGAAAAGCGTTTTGAAAAAAAAACGTATTTTGAAAACGTATGTTGCAAACGTATTTTGCAGCGGGAGGTAGTGGCCTGCCCCGACCATTACTGGAGTCAAGCCATGGCCATGCCAAGGCCGGATTCCCCTTGCATGGGGTTTTGCCGTATGCAACTGCCGCCGGTCCCGTATGGGCCGGCCATGCAGACCCCCTATCTCCTTGGTCGAGGCCGGGGCTCGACCAGAGCCGGCCTTACCTTGGCCGAGGCCAGGGCCGGCCAGGGCCGGCGAGGGCACTGGCCCCTTCGGCCAGGGCCTCTGCCCTGGCCGGGGCCAGGGCCTCTGCCCTGGCCCCCTCGGCCAGGGCCTCTGCCCTGGCCGGGCCAGGGTCGGCCAGGGCCCTGGCCCTGGCAGAGGCCAGGGTGCCCGGGCCGGCCTCTACCCTGGCAGTGGCCAGGGCCGGCCAGGGCCTGGCCCTGGCCGAGGCCCTGGCCGAGGCCCTGGCCGAGGCCCTGGCCGGCCTCCTTGGAGTCCGGACGGGCCGGTCGGCCGGCCTCCTTGGCGTCCGGCCGCACACCCCCCCTATGGGGGTGGTCTTGATTGTCATTGACCGAAGCCAACCCCTTTCCCCAATGGGGAGGGGGGTGCATCATGCACCAAAGAGATACGTGTTCATCTTCTCCGATGAGAAGTTTTGGAACCACCATCTTCTCCGATGAGACACCCGTTCATCGAGAAAGTAGTTATTCTTTAATGGCTGTGTGCCAAAAAAATAACACACCTTCAAGACCACAAACTTCACGCTCTACATGAAGAGAGTTCACATTCCCTATTGAATGGAGGCTCAGCATCCATGAGGAGTGCGAGTTTGGCGAGATGAACGGTCAGTTCTTCCCGTCACGGAGAGTTCCTGCCATATCTGTAATGGCAAAAGACCCTAACGTGAAAAGAACAACTTTTGTGTTCTCTCCGTCACGATGCGCTCCTACCATATCCATAATTGAAGGAAACTCATTCATGAAAGAGACAACGCGTCATTCAACGGTGAGACCGGAGGGAACCCGTGTGGCTCTGATACCAATGTAGGATCCCATCACGCGATGATGGAGGATCGAAAGAGAGAAGAGACTTACATTAGCGTATGCTTCACTGTAATCTCTAAACTTCGCCCTTGGATTTGCCACAACGGTCGGTACTTCGTCACAGAGGATCGAAGCAGCATTTCACCGTCTAAATCTCTACTTGGATGAAGAACTTTAATGGAAGGGAGAAGAGGTAAGAAGATTGCCTTAAGCAAACTTATGGCATGAAGGATTAGCCTTGAAAGCCATACCCGTGGGTCCTATTTATAGGCCTAAGGGGTAGTTATTGTAGGAAATAACTACATATATGCTTATTAGCGTATATTAGTACCATATCTTATCCTCTTCCTTATGCACTTATCAAGTGCCTTTATGCACTTATACAGTGACTTTTTCCACTTATCGAGTGGTCCTTTTCACACATGAAAAGGTTCCCTTCGCACATGCTTTCATGTACGCGACATCCGAGGTCCATAGACTCTCATACATCCCCTCATGGGTGTATACATGTCGTCCATATCCATCAGGTTGGTGGGTGGCAGAGGGAGAGTGGTGGATGATTCGCCAACAGTGTTGGTTTGAGTGGGCGAGCGTGTACGACGGGTACGCCGAGTA
This sequence comes from Scilla litardierei, assembly GCA_030789695.1. NCBI lineage: Eukaryota > Viridiplantae > Streptophyta > Magnoliopsida > Asparagales > Asparagaceae > Scilla > Scilla litardierei. The sequence goes on along the minus strand of CM061142.1, from coordinate 425,255,232 downwards.
GGCCTAGGGTTTGGTGTGCCGGTGTTGGTGAGTCTAGCACGGTGAGGTGGCATCGTGCAAGTGGTATAAAAGAGTGCGGAAATATGTAAAGTAGATAGGGGAACGAATGTACTGACTAGAATGAGATGGCGTTGCGATCGGTGACTTGACCGCAGCTGATCGGGAGTGTCCCCCAAGCTGCTCCAAGAAAAGCCCTTTTATATGGACACTGGGTACCTGAATTGAAAGAAAGTAATGTTAAGCGAGGAAGATTAATGTGAAGAGATATATTGTGCGTTAGAATTGCTCGGTTGAGGCTTAGGAGGGGTCAGTGGTGGCAGCTGGAAAAGGTGGCGGTCATGGGGGTGGAGAAGGAGCGGGGAGAGCGTTTTGTTTTAGAGAGAGAGAGAGAGAGAGAGAGAGAGAGAGAGAGAGAGAGAGAGAGAGAGAGAGAGAGAGAGAGAGAGATTGCTTGAGGCTTTGAGGGGGGCGGTGGCGGCCATGAGCAGTCGATCGGGTTTAGCAGATGGGAAGCTCGGGGGGGGGGGGGGGGGGGGGGGGGGGGGGGGTGATTTGGCTAGGTCTTATAAGGGCAAGGGCGGGGTTGGATTAAAGAAGCAGCTCGAACCCGACCGAAAGAACAAGCCCCGAAATCAACTACAGCTGACTCGGACCGGGCAATATGATTGCTCGGTCGAGCAAGCTGCAAGATAAGTCGAGAAATAAAACAAATACTCCCTTAAGTCTGCTCAATCGAGCCGGATGTTACTCGGTCGAGCAGGAAACTGCCCGGACCGAGCTGCTGCTGCTCGGGCCGTGTAGATAGAACATCGTTTTCTCCAAGTTTTCAAGAGTCTGTCATACTCGATCGAGCAGTGGGATGCTCGGTCGGGTTGATGTCTGCTCAGACCGAGCTGCTGCCGCTCGGGCTGTGCAGACAGAGTGATGATTCTCCTTTATTTTGGGGACCCTGCGCTGCTCGACCGAGTAGTCGAATGCTCGGTCGAGTCGATATCTACTCGGACCGAGCTGATGCTGCACGATCCATGCCAGCAGAGTGATGATTTGTCCCTCTTTTTTCGTATCTGCGCTGCTCAACCGAGTAGAGTGGCTGCTCGGTCGAGTCACCTGTGTCTTCTTTTTGCCCCTTTTTCTTTGGTTTTCTCTCCAAATCAGTTGCTCTCCTCCAGCTTCCTTCCGTTAGAAACGTCGATTTGCATGTTTCCTCATGTCCAACCTGTGAAAAGGAGGACCTCATCAAATTTTTGTGTTTTTACGAGAGATGAATATCCCTTTCATTCGGTTTTCTTAGATAGATAGAGTAAAAGAAATAAGAAGTTGAAAAGAAAAATCTAAGGTATAAGAGATTGGGTTGCCTTCCAATAAGCGCTCGTTTTGAGTCATGAGCTCGACTCCCTCAAGTTTTTCAACAGTCGACAGGGTATCCCTCGAGAAGGTATGTCTCCTCTTGTCCTATTGGTTCTCCTGCTCTGTAAGGTTTAATCCTCTGGCCATTTACTTTGAAATTTCCGTTTTTTTCCTTCGAGCTCAACGGCACCTCCCGGAGACAAGCTTACTATCTTGTAAGGGCCGGACCACCTTGACTTTAATTTCCCGGGGAAGAGGCATAATCTTGAATTGTAGAGGATTACATGGTCACCGAAATCATGGCAAACCACCGTGATGTTTCTATCATGGTAAGCCTTGGTTCTCTCCTTATATATCTTCGCATTCTCATAAGCATGTCGCCGAATTTCATCCAACTCATTGCTGTGTAAGGCTCGTCTCGTGGCGGCACTTTGGTACTCAAAATTCATTTTTTTATTGCCCAATATGCTCTGTGCTCCAACTCTACCGGAAGGTGGCAAGCTATTCCATACACTAGTCTGTAGGGGGGTTGTGCCGATGGGAGTTTTGAAGGTGGTGCAATATGCCCAAAAGGCGTCGTCCAACTTGTGTGACCAATCCTTCCTTGAGGCGCTAACCGTCTTCTCCAGGATGCTTTTGATTTCCCTGTTGGATACCTCCACTTGGCCACTAGTCTGAGGGTGATAAGCAAGAGCGGCCTTGTGATGAACTCCATATTTTTTCAGCATCGTCTCGAACTTCTTCTCGATGAAATGGCTCCCTCCATCACTTATGATTGTCCGGGAGACTCCAAAACGAGGAAAGATGGAATTCTTGAAAAACTTGGCTACTATCCTGGTGCCGTTGCCGGGGACGGCAATAGTGTTATCTCAGTTACGGCAATAGTGTTATCTCAGTTTATTTTTACTTTGAGACGTCTACTAGCAAATCTTTCCATTTCTCACCTTTCCACCCTTTCTATTCTCTTTCTATTTTTTGCCTTGCTACCAACATCTCCCTCTAGCTAGTGATCATTCCTGACTAATCATACATAATGGAGATGGTGATGCAAGTACAGTGGACCTGTGAATCTGACAGTGACTCAGATAAGTTCAGCTTCTCTCCTTATCATTTACATAGTCTTCAGGATTCGCGCATGGACGAATCTATGATTGAATGCACAGCTAGAGAACTGATTGATGCAGTTCGGTTTATCGGCTCAGGAACCTATGTTGCAGGTAACACAAATTAACAATTGGTCATGGATCATATAATGAACAATGTTTCTGATGCAGGTACCATTGAGGGCGATATTCGCATAAGCTTCGAAGAGGACGTGATGTTCCTCCAAACCATCGAGGCCTTACCTATTGATGCAGGCTGGAGAGAGACTCGTCAATTGGAGCCATTGAACGATTCTCAGTTATTGGATATAATAGAGAACTTGGTAGCTGATGTATGGGCCCATGGCCTAGTGGAATTCCCTACAGACGACCCGGTTACATAAGAGCTCTCAGTTTTTATTGCGAATGCTTTCCACAATGCGGATGCCTTGGATGGTGTCCCTGCCACTGTTGGAATCTATGTGCGGTACGAGAGAGAAACCCTACGCTTCTACAACGATAGCCTCCCACAGATTTCAGCATGTGAAGAACATGCCCGTGAGGAGTGCATAAACCCCTCACCATTACAAAACAACATTGACCAGGGAAGTTCTTAAGATTCTAGGTGTCAATTTCGGGATCAGGCGATACAAGGGCACTGATGGCATTGGGCATCAGGCGATACAAGGGCAGCTCCAGGAAGTTCAACACCTCCAGCAAGAACGGATGGGGGGGGGAAGCGCAACCCTAGCTCAAACGAAGAGACATACACTCCCACCTCCCGGTTGCCCGCGAAACACACCCTCTCTTGCGGATCCGGTGAATACGGTGGCCTGACATACATCTCGAAGATTTCCGCAATGGATTTCTTCAGCACCGACTTCATGCCCGCAATCTCGAGAGGCACCTCTCCTGTCTCCACGGCGGAGCTCCCTTCCTCAACCACCCCCGACCCCTGACCACGAAACGGAGACATCGTGGAAGACATCTATAAAACAGGCCTCTTACCTAATGGGTGTCGACAACTCGGGCGCTTGCGCTACTTCGTCTACCGCTCCCACGAGGACGACTCTGGCAAGGATAATGAAATCTCCGACGAGCTCTAGCTGCTTGCCAAAAATCTTCACCCAACAATCAGCTTTGCTTCGCTCCCCTCCCTGGGTTTTCTTTTACACGAATGCGCAAAGCATCATGACCGTCGACCTCGAGACACACGTCACCAATCCGGGCCCTATCCAGCACCGACCCACATGTTCTGACGCTTCGCGTACTGGCAAACCGTCAATTCTGCAACGCGTCAACACTGCAGTGGTCGGGTCGCTTCGGTTCCCGCCCGCCGTCGAATCGCCAGGATGACGTCTAGTCATGCGACCGCCAACAATTCCCGCCCAAATCCCAGCGAAATGATTACCCCCATTCGAAATTACTCCACCCTTCACCTCCTCTTTCTATGCTCCGCTCATTCCGAGGCTGAGTCCGGCCTCCGTCGGGGCGGCCAAAACAAGAAGGCTCCGCTCATTCCGAGGCTGAGTCCGGCCTCCGTCGGGGCGGCCAAAACAAGAAGGCATCGCTCGTACCAATGAAGGGTCCGACCTCCATCGGGGCGGCCGAATCAGGAATCCGCCGCCCCAACTAATTGGGGATCACGGTTTCAACGTTTGGCAAACGTTCGTACGGACCAAGCAACCTCGCCCCGCCTCTGATCCACCGGGATTCATGCTGGGCTTCCGAGCGAGCCACTGCTAAACGCGACATATCTCAACTCCCCTCTCCCGACTACCTCAGCAGAGCGAAGTTGGGGGCAGTTACGTCCCTTACAAAGCTGACGGTCTACGAACAAAACAAGGAAGAATACAGTTCGACACAAGACCAACACAATGTATTTACCCAAATAGCTAAACCGTACATTGAACCTCCCACACACTACAACAAAACATTGGTTATAACCCTCACACAAGAAGGTACGGGCCTCCCCAAACCCACCTTTTTAGCGGCGCCGCTTCTCAAACCGACCGAGCCCTCACATCTCTCGCCACTTGCCGAATCGCCGCATCCTTAGCCTCTTGCAGCATCGGCACAACATGCTCATCATGATAGTGGCGGATAGCGGCTTCGATCATTTCGCCTTCAGCTTCCCGTTTTTCCTCCAGCCGCCGCATCGCAAGACCCTTCTCCCTTTTCTCGGTCTCAAGGGCCCCCTTTAGGTCTGCTATTTGCTGCCTCTGTACCCCGATCACCGCCTCCTTGCTAGCCACTTCTGCGGTATGCTTTGACCGGATGTCATCCCTCTCTCGCGTTACTTCTTGGAGCTGGTTCTCGACCGTTGCTTTGGACGAATCGAAATATGCAGCCCGCCCCTTCTCCACCTCATAGGCATCCCTAACCCTCTCCAGCTCCGCCTCCGTGTCCCTCAGCTTTGCCTTGACCTCCCCAAGGTTCGCCTTCGCTACCTCCAGAGACGCCCTGGTGATAGCCACAGGAGCACGGCCCCGCAGGGCTAACACGTTCGCAACCATCTACAGAAAACACGAATCAGCGGGGCACGAACAAAGAAAGCCCGAGGGCGAGGAAAGAAAACCGGCTTACCTGCTCGACGTGCCATATAGCCGAGCCACACAACCGTTCCGCCCCCACATGAGTCAAAGACTCGCGATCGCGCGGTAACACGCAATACTCGGCGAGGCGTGCCGCCACTCCCGCGTCCTCGAATACCGACTCGTCGCAGCCTACTCGAAAAGGGAACTTATGGAGACGGTCATCTGGATACGCCTCGACCTCTTCTCGGGTCCTCTTAAAACGAATAAGGGTGCCCTCACAAGCCGGACTCGACGACCCCCCCATTTCCCACGGAGGGATTCCGTATGGCCACTTTTGAACCAAAGGCGCTCGGCGAGGCTCGACCACCTCTGATACCCTCGGCAGAACGGAGGGTCTGCCCCCCGCACGGACGTGATCGCTCCGGGACGTAACCCTAAAGAACGGTTGTAGTTTTACCGCAAGTGCACGGTGTAGCAGCGAGCGGGATATCGAACACAGGGAGGACGAATGACCGTGCTTGTTCCAATCAACCTGGCTATCTAAGAAGAGAGATTTGCCTTTGGCGATCCTGTCACAATCGTCAGACAAAGTGCGGAAATATCAAATCAAATAGAGAACGTCTAGGGAATGGGGAATCCCCGCTACTCACCGTATCTCATACATGTGGTTCATCGGTATCAAAATTGCTAGATTAGGATTTTGGATGAACTAGTTGCAACTGAATGTAGAACCAAGCTCACGCTCTCGCGCTGTTGCCGGTCTATAGCTATCCTAGGTTTGGGTCCAATCTCTTGCAAACCCTAGCCTAGGAAAGCTAGCATTAGTATCAACATCATCGTCCAATCGCGCACCGAGCCCAATCTCTTGCAAACTCGGCTCGCTATCTAGATTGGGATAGTTCCTACCCGTCCAATCTCTTGCAAACGAGTATTGGCACGGAATTGCAACCGGAAACCCTAGTATCGGTCCAATCTCTTGCAAACCGATACTACGGAAATTCGATTCCAACCCAATTCGGATTTCTAGGGTTTCCTATCGAATCGGGATCCAATCACTTGCAAATCCCGATCGGTATGAACTCCTAGCTATCCATAGTAAATCGATCCCAACCTAATCTCTAAATATCAATTCTAGCAAAATTTCTACTATTTCATCACAAATATGAAGTTGGGCTTGTAGGGTTCATCCCCACGCCCCAAGACGTGGAGACTACTCACACTTCATAGCAAGATCACAAAAATAATCAATGAAATAAGCAATAGAATTCATCACAATATTGAAATATGCAATAAAAATAGAATTTTTAGAGAGTGGAAAGACAAACCAATGGAGTTCTTCAATTAATCCAATCAAAAATCAAAAATTGTCTTCTCTCCAATCTCTAGAAATAAAGCTAAAAAGTAGATCTAAAAAGCTGCAAAAATCTAAGGGAAAGCTCTCCCAAAACTAGGGTAAAAACAGGGGTTAAATACCCCCCAAAATCGTCCAAAAACTGTGACCAAAATACCCCTGCGCAGCCTGTTTCCCGCAATTTTCGCTACAGGCAGGGCGTCGCACTCGGCCGAGTGACAAAAGTCGCTCGTCCGAGTGAGAAACACTGTAATTTTCCAGTAAGTCGGGGCCTTCAGGGGTCTCTACTTCAGGGGCGGCTCGGCCGAGTGAGTTGTCGTCACTCGGCCGATGGCTTCATTGTACTCGGGCAGACGGGATAAGCCACTCGGTCGAGTGGGTCTTCTGAAGCTCTGGCAGCCGAAAAACAGAAACTTGGAGATTTTTGAAGGGCTTCGTCTGGGCGCCACTCGGGCGGACGTGATGTTGTCACTCGGCCGATGTGGTCTCCGTCGCTCGGCCGAGTGCACATAGAAATCGTGTCTGATCAGGTCGGCCGAGCGGTGTCTCGCTGGTCGGCCGAGTGGCTACTCCACTCGGCCGAGTGAGACACAAAAAATGCCCAGATTGCTTATTTTGGCCTCCTCGTCGCTCCTGCGACGTCCATTCTTCTTTCGCTCCTCTCCAACAGCAAATTACCCCTCGGGGAGGTCGTCGGTGACCGTCTAGAGTAAGCGCATCTCGAGATCACTCCAAATCGCGCCAAATCACCTGAAATGCGACAAAAACAACAAATCGTGAAAAGCATCGCAATATCATCGATATATCGTGAAAAACATGATTTGGGCGATCTAAATGGCATGCACACATGCGGGAAAAAGGTGTAAAATAAGGAGTGATCAAAATCCCCCAAGCTTGCCTCTTACTCGTCCTCGAGGAAGATAAGTAAAAGGCGAACCCGGTGGATTCGAAAAACGAAAACGGCGAAAAACGAAAAACGAAAAACGAAGAAGAATGAAAAACGAAATGAAAATAAAGAAGAGAGAAAGAAGCGAAGAGGTAAGCTACTAGATCATTTTCTCAGGACGTGGGTTCCACTTACTCATATAGCATGCACTGAATGAAAAATACGTGTCAAAGAATTTTATTTTGATATCATAGTATAATAGTGCAAATAGAAATAGAAAACCCACGAACAACGATGTAATCATGGAAAACGGAATAATTTTAGAATTAGCATTGTCTGAAACATTTAAAGCGGTATACGAATCACAGATCACACACTTTTCAATTGAATGCTTTCTATCAGGAGTATAGGAGTATCACACAATAGAATAGAGAGAATAGAAAAGTATGGATTTCATGAAATGAACGCTAGGCTTAGATTTCTGGATTTCGTAAAGCTAGAAATAATCTCACCGAGTATAGAATATTACTTAGCCTAGGTTGTCGTGCAACGTCAAGTAGTCACTCTCTCACACATCAATGGATCCCCTCCCCCAAGCTTATCTATAAGAATGGTGGCATAAAAAAATATTGACATCCCCATTTTTATATAGCTCCAAATGTGATAAAAAGAAAGAAGAAAGAGAGAAAGTGAGATGTGATCTTTTATTGAGGATTTTTCCTCTTTTCTCCCTTTTTTTTTCTTTTTTTTCTTTTTTTTGCGATAGCATATATACACAACGATCCCAACTCAAAGAGAGATAATGATATACAAGAATGTTTTCCTCTCTTTTATTTTTTTTATAGACAATATGAGATTTGGAGCTAGGAATTAGTAGCGGGGGAAATGTCATAAAATAGAATCGCTAAGGGGAGATTCACCAATGATTTTAAAAGTAGAGAAATGATGTTCAAGATTTGTGGAGAAAGAAATAGATATACTCTCGGTTCACTCTATAAGACATGCACGACAACTTCAGCAGGGTAATCAAATCTACTCAGTTTCGATCACAAAAAAGCTAACTAATCCAGATTTATCATAGCTAACATCATTCAATCATCCTGAAGTGAAGTGTACAATTCATGCATATAGAAGTGATATAGGAAAAGAAATCAGTACTCCAGATATAAGCATTCAATGCGTGAATCTTGGTGTGTTTTCTGTGATAGCATACATATGAATATTCAGACTCAGCTAATAATAAAATTTCATCCATTTTCATGTGGCAAAAGTGTGGGTTACTATCTCTAGATGCAAGGCAAGTCATAGCATATGATATCAGAAATAAAATCTAAGAGACGACAAATATAGCATGCATATAGAGTAAGCTAAATCCAACGTCATCATCATCACAGAAAAGTCATCTCTAGCATGAGATGAAAAAGAAATAAAGATAAAGGGGAAAATAAAACTATTTACAATGCAGCACACAGAAAAATAAGAAAAACGTGATGCATGGTGAAATGAAAGAAAAATGAAGAAAATGAGTGCAAAAGCGAAAAATGGCGTGAAAAACTAAAAATAAAGGTGGCAAATCGAAAAAGAACGTGAGAACTCACTCCCCTAAGCTAAATGGCACAGTGTCCTCAATGTGCAAAGTGTGGCACACCGAGAGACAAGAAATGTGAGGGGCAAGTGAGGATGCATGCATGAGAAAATGAAAATAGAAAGATAAAAATAAAGAAATGAAAAATATGATGCAGACATGATGCATGCACAGATAGGAGTGAGACAGATATATAAGTGGAACCAAAAACTCACCCTCTCTCCCAAAAAAGATATATAAAGATATGATCAAAAAGAGAATCCCAAAATAAGTGAGGGGAGGGGGGGGGGGGTGGACAAAAATGCAACAGGACCCAGTAGAAACGGGCAGCACAACGGCAAGAATAAACGATGGCATCAAGAGTGCCTAAGAAGGGGGTGCTGCACCGTCTCCGTCCTGAGGCGGAGGTGGTGGGGGTGGCTGGACAGGAAGCTGAGCGGGGGTGGGTGTGGAAGTGGTAGCAGGCTGAGTGTGTGTGGAAGTGTGGGTGGGAACCTGCTGGGTGGGTGGGGGTACGTGCGGGAGACGCTCCAGAACCTGGGTAAGACAGTAGTGGATCTGCGGTAGCAGGTCGAAGCGGCCAGCCATCGCAGAGACGGTGGAGGACATGGTCCTAAGGTCCCCTCTGAGACCACTCACCGCCCCCTCTAGAGCACGAATGCTCTGAAGTACAGTGTCAGGGGGATGTGGTGTAGAGGGACGCACCGGGCGGGGCTGTGCAGGTCTGGGCTGGCGCACTCTGGTCGTGTATGTGACTGGCTCAGCGGGGAAGGGTACAAAAGGTGCTGCGCCCGCAAATGTGGGCCTGGCCTCAGTGTGAGGCCGGGGCACCGGCTGGTGAGAAGCGGAGGCAGCAGCAGCGAAAGAAGAGTGCAAAAGTGGCAGCGAGGCGGCCAGAGAGGTCAGTGGCACAGAAGTGTGGACAGACGCCACGACACTCTCAGAAAATACAGCAGAGGTGGAGACAGAGGTGACTACCGCTGGGGTGGAAGTGTGTGGTCCAAAAGGTGCAACCCCAGCGGAGATCATGCTAGCCATGGTCTCCACGACCGCGGCAAACGAGGGCTCTCCACTCTCAACAAAGGTCGGTAGGCGCTCGGGGAGTGCGGAGCAAAGAGGCTCGACGGACAGAGGGCCGGTGGTGGTGGTGACAGCCGCGGGAGTGGTGGAAGTGGGCTCAGCTAAGGTACTCCCGACACCGACAGAGGTGTCAGGAGCGGCGGAAACATCGGGGATAGGCTGAGGGGCCACAGGGTCAACAGGCACGGCAGCAGGCTCGGCAGGGGCTACAGGGTCTACAGGGGCAGCGTGGGCCTGCTCGGCCTCCTCGGCCTCAAGCATGTAAGCAACGGGGATGAGGACATCCATCACAGGGAGCTAGTCAAGGTGGGTTGGTGCAATCTGAGTCCGAGCTGGGCTCGGAAGAATCATGTAATCGGCACCGTAAGGGCCGTGCAACCAGACCCAGTGACGCTCACCGTGCGGACGAAGCATCTTCATCCGGGCCATAACATCGATCGACAAAGAAGTGGGGCCCGATACTCGCCGCAGGTCGTCAAGGAAATCATCGCCGGTCATAAGAGCAAGCAAGGTGATCAGGCCGCCGCAGCATATCGGTGAGCGAGCGCCCACCGATACAATGATGCGGTCTAAAAACCATGCCGCGATATCGATCACGACGGCGGGGACAAGCTCATCGCCATCCCTAGATAGAGCTCTGGGACGTGTCATCGCGTAGAGCATGTAGAGCTCTGGCGTAGACATCGTGCCCGGCTCATATCTGGCCAAAAAGGTCGTCGCCATAAGGCGCTGAGCAATACGGAGGCAGGGATGGACAATGGCCGAGGCCTTGGCCCTACTAGGGTCAAAGGCAGCGTGGAGACCCGTAATCCGGGCCCAGAAGGCACCGGCGTCGAAGGAAGGTGGGGGGATATGGGTGGGGCCGTAACCGCAATCGGCTCTGGGGACAGCGGGCCACGAGAAAAACGCTCTCATCATATCGAGAGTGACCTGGCACTCCCGGTCCATGAACCGAAACGAGCATCCCTCGTCGGTCCGGGCGATCGAACTAAGAACCTCAAGTGTCAGGCGGATAAACGTATCCACCGACACCTGAAAGAAATCTCGCCAGCCCACGTTATCGTACAACGTGAGCATCCCCTCTAGTACCCCCAGGCGTCCTAGGTCAGCAAGGTGTGCTAACCTGGAGGGTACGATCGAGCGCTGGGAGATACGCTCGAAGACGGCGCGGTGTGCGTCGTCTCGGAACGTAATCCCGAGCGGCCCGACCAGTGGAGCCGGTGGTGGTGGCTGTAGAGCGGCAGGGAGAGGCTGTGCGGGCTGTGCGGGCGCTGCAGGCTGTGCGGGGCCTGCAGGCTGTGCGGGGTGGACGGGGTGTGCAGGCTGTGCGGGGTGGACGGGGTGTGTGGGGGAAGGAGGAGGAGAGCCATCCACCTCGTGGGAGGGGCCGGCATCATCCGACCGCTTCCGCTTGGCGGAAGGTCTCCTCGTCCGCGGCCGTGTCCGGGGTGGCATATCGGCCCCGAGCGCGCCGAAAAACGTGCAAAGTGTGGCGTGTGCAAAATAATGGAAAGAGTGTACCCCGACACGCCGCGAGTGCTAAGCAATGGAAGCGTGCGAAGTCATCGCCTCCACGAAGCTCAAATCAGTCCCGAGAAGCTCCCCTGGGCTCCCCTAAGCTCCCAAAAACAACCTGCGCATGAAATGGAGATATCAGCGGGTAATATTCAAAACGTATGGAGCATTAGGGGTATAACAGATAGATATAGAAATTGATTTGGGTTTGGGGGTCGTTTAACACATGGATCCTAAAAAAATACTCAAAAGAGGGGAAAAAGGAAAATCAGGCGATACCGGAGGTGGTCGGAGCGACGGCCGCCGGCGACGACTCGGGCGAGTCACGGCGCGGGGTCGGCCGGCGATGGCTGGCCGAGCGGCGGCTCGACGACGGCGGTCGGGTGAGTAAGGGGTGCGAGCGGGCGAGGGAAGCTGGAAGGTCGGGGGGGCGCGATCGGTTTCAGCGTTTCGAAAAACGTGTCCCCCTCGACCCCTTATATAGCAGAAGTTACGACTCGACCGAGTGACTAGGTCACTCGGCCGAGTGGAATCAAAGGAAATTCCTCCCCGCTTACGCATCGGCCGAGTGGCCTTGCCAGCCTCGGCCGAGTGGAGTAAGTCCATTCGGCCGAGTGGCTCAAGCTACTCGGCAAGACTCGCCCTAGGAGCGTATCCGTTTTACTCGGCCGAGTGAATATATATACTCGGCCGAGTAGCGGTTATACTGAAACCAGGAAAATAAACAGAGAGTTGGGTACAGTAGACTTCCCTCGTTCGTGAGCGGCTCGGCCGGACGAACTTGTGTACTCGGCCGAGTGACTAGTATGCTCGGTCGAGTGAGCCTTGTGTTCTGCTGTTTGTCTTCGTTTGGGCTCTAAACTCCGTCTTTCTTCCTCCAGTCGATTCCATATTCCTCCTAAGCGTCGAGCGCCTTCTTGGGGCGCTCCTCGTCGTCTCGTTCATCCTCCTCATGATGGATCTACCTATCTCCTCTCCTGTCAAGAAAAATAGGACCAGTTATCACAAAATTTTTGGTCGAACGACTCAAAACACTAAAAATTTCTAAAACGAAAATAAAGAAAAAGTGAAAATAAAGCAAAAACCGTCGGGTTTCCTCCCGACAAGCGCTCGTTTAAGGTCGTGAGCTCGACCCCCTATGATTTTCAATTAATGCGGGATGTTCGGTGCATATGAGATGCACCCATCAAACTTTCCGGGGAGAAGCTTGGATTTGGACATGGCGGCGTGTTCTCCCACGGTGGTCTCCCATCTCGAATAGTGTTGGGGGGAGGCTCCCCCAAGCTAGCATTTGCTCCGGTCAACGGCTTCGCCGGTGATGCCGATTTCCGTACCGGCGGAGGTTCCTTTAGAGACCTTAATTTCGAGAGCTTGCAGAGCTCTCGAATCCTTGCGACATCAGCGTCGCCTTCATTATCTTCAGTGGAGAGGTCGGGGGAATCATCTATCTTCTCATCTTGGCCTAAATCCGGGCCTTCCTCTAAATCTTCATCGAAAAGAGCGCCAATTGAGTGGGGGATCGCCTCTTCTATCACCTCATCAAGGAGGTCCATGTAGTCAAGTTCCTCGTGGTAAGGCATGTGCTTCATAGCCTTAGGAATGTGGAGCTCCACCTCGATGTTTCCGACGTTTAAAGTTAGGGTACCTTCGCGCACGTAAAAAATTACTCCGGCGGTGGCGAGGAACGGGCGTCCAAGTATCAATGACGTATCGCTTTCCTCCTTAACGTCCATGATCACAAAGTCACATGGCAAGCATATTCCACCCGGGACTTGTAGCGGTATGTCTTCGGCGATCCCTACCGGCCTTGTTATTCGCCCATCGGCCAATTGAATGCGCATGTCGGTAGGTTTCAACTTTGTCCCGGTGTTTAGCCTTAAGAACATGGAGAGAGGCATGAGGCTCACACTCGCCCCAAGATCTACCAACGCCTTTTGAAGAGGGACGCCGCCCAAGGTACAAGGAATCCGAAAACTCCCCGGATCTTTAAATTTGGCCGGCTCCTTCTCTCTCTTGGTGAACCAAGAGCCCTCCTCGGCTAGCATGATCTTCTCCTTCCTCTTTCTCCCCGAAATCAAGTCCTTCAAGAATTTAGCATATGTGGGGATCTCCACGATGGCGTCGAGGAAGGGAATATTGAGGCTAACTCCTCTTAGATACTCGAGGAACTTCGCTAGGCTTTTCTCCATTTTCGCTCTCGCTAGTCTTTGGGGGAATGGGACCGGCGACATGAAGCGCCTCTCCTCGATCAATTGCTCCGCTCTAGATTTCTCCCTTTCTTGTGGCTCCTTCTCCTTATTAACGTCAACCACCGGCTCAATTGGATCCAAACTTTCCTCCACGGGCTCCTCGGTAGGGATCATGGCGGGGGTGGTGTCCTTCCCGCCTCTAGTAGTAACGGCAACTACGGCATTGATGTGGCCGGTGTTGCCCCGTGGGTTTTGTTCGGGTTGCGCCGGCAATCGTTGAGTGTTTCGATTGAGCAACGCAAATTGCTCCGATATTTGAGCCACAACGGTATTAAGAGAGTCTTGCCCCGCCTTCAATGTAGCGTTGACTTTATTTTTCTCGACCATGAACGCCTCCACTCTAGCTTCGAAGTCGGATCGTTGTTGAGCTTGTGGAGGGTTTTGATTTTGATTCCTCCACCCTTGATTGTATCCGGGCGGCCTATATGGTGGAACTTGTTGCTTTGGTTGAAAGTTTTGTTGAGTGGGCCCCCTCGGTTGATAGTTTTGTTGTTGGGGTGGTGGTGGTCGAGCTTGTTGAGGTGGCGGTTGTGGCGGGTTCAAAGCTCCTTTATTGTTGGCGTAAGAGAATCCGGGATGATTTCTTGCGGCCGGATTGGCCCAATATCCTTGGTTCCCCGCGACATATTGTACTTGCTCCAAGGCTCCTTCTCCTTGCTCTCCTCCCACATACATGGCTTGAGATTGGTCTTGCCAATCACACATTTGGTTCGTTGGAGCGGAGGTGGAAGGGGCTCCTTGATAAACTTCTCCAATCTCTCAACTACCTTGTGGAGAGAATCAAATTTGCTCGTAAGCTCCGCTACGACCTTCGCTTCATAGATACTAGTCGGCTTTAAGGAGGACGTAGAGTGTCCTCGCTCAACGCCACATTGTTGGTTGTTTGAGGCCATCTCCTCAATTAGGGCCGTAGCTTCCTCGGGAGTCTTTGACAAGATGACACCATTCGCCGCGGCATCAATAATTTGTTTGGTCCTCGGTTGGAGGCCATTGTAGAAGCTATGCACTAGCTCCCAATCTTCTATACTATGGTGCGGGCATTGATGCTGCAGATCCTTAAAACGCTCCCAAGCCTCATAGAGCGTCTCTTGGGGTCCTTGCTTGAAGGACATAAGAGCGCTCCGAATCTTCACCGTCTTGGAGGGCGTATAGAACTTGTCAATGAATGCACTCGCCAACTCGTCCCAAGTGGTGAAAGCACCCTCAGCTTGCGTCCTCAACCAGTATAGTGCCTTGTCCTTTAGCGTGAAAGGGAAGAGACGCAGTCTGATGGCGTCGATGGAGACCCCCGGCATCTGGAATGTGGCGCACTTCGACAAGAACAATTGGATGTGGTAGTGGGGATTTTCATGGGCATTCCCATGAAATGGATCCTGCTGCATCAGAACCACCAGTCCAGTCTTTAGCTCGAAGTTCTTGTCAGCCGCCAACTGAGGCATGGCAATGGATGAGGTAGTAGAAGAGGTCTTAGGCCGAAGCCTATCTCGAATAGAAATTATCCTTGCCATCCTTGCCGCCAATTGTTCAGCAGTTTCCGGGTTGGTCATAAACCGCCCTTCCGGATTTTGTCTCCTTTCCGCTCTAAGTCTCTGCGCGGTACGTTCGATCTCTGGATCAAACAATATAGCTTCAGGGTCCGTCGTAGATCTCGTGTACATGCACAGAGAAAACAGAGTTTCAAAGAGATGATTAGTACCGTGGAAGGGTTAGGTAAAAAATAAAAAAAAATGGAAATAATAATGATAGTAATAAAAAAATAAATAAAAAGGAAGTAGCTAGGGGTGGTAAGATCAAACGCAATCGCCTCCCCGGCAACGGCGCTAAAAACTTGATCGCTCCGGGACGTAACCCTAAAGAACGGTTGTAGTTTTACCGCAAGTGCACGGTGTAGCAGCGAGCGGGATATCGAACACAGGGAGGACGAATGACCGTGCTTGTTCCAATCAACCTGGCTATCTAAGAAGAGAGATTTGCCTTTGGCGATCCTGTCACAATCGTCAGACAAAGTGTGGAAATATCAAATCAAATAGAGAACGTCTAGGGAATGGGGAATCCCCGCTACTCACCGTATCTCATACATGTGGTTCATCGGTATCAAAATTGCTAGATTAGGATTTTGGATGAACTAGTTGCAACTGAATGTAGAACCAAGCTCACGCTCTCGCGCTGTTGCCGGTCTATAGCTATCCTAGGTTTGGGTCCAATCTCTTGCAAACCCTAGCCTAGGAAAGCTAGCATTAGTATCAACATCATCGTCCAATCGCGCACCGAGCCCAATCTCTTACAAACTCGGCTCGCGATCTAGATTGGGATAGTTCCTACCCGTCCAATCTCTTGCAAACGGGTATTGGCACGGAATTGCAACCGGAAACCCTAGTATCGGTCCAATCTCTTGCAAACCGATACTACGGAAATTCGATTCCAACCCAATTCGGATTTCTAGGGTTTCCTATCAAATCGGGATCCAATCTCTTGCAAATCCCGATCGGTATGAACTCCTAGCTATCCATAGTAAATCGATCCCAACCTAATCTCTAAATATCAATTCTAGCAAAATTTCTACTATTTCATCACAAATATGAAGTTGGGCTTGTAGGGTTCATCCCCACGCCCCAAGACGTGGAGACTACTCACACTTCATAGCAAGATCACAAAAATAATCAATGAAATAAGCAATAGAATTCATCACAATATTGAAATATGCAATAAAAATAGAATTTTTAGAGAGGGGAAAGACAAACCAATGGAGTTCTTCAATTAATCCAATCAAAAATCAAAAATTTTCTTCTCTCCAATCTCTAGAAATAAAGCTAAAAAGTAGATCTAAAAAGCTACAAAAATCTAAGGGAAAGCTCTCCCAAAACTAGGGTAAAAACAGGGGTTAAATACCCCCCAAAATCGTCCTAAAACTGTGACCAAAATACCCCTGCGCAGCCTGTTTTCCGCAATTTTCGCTACAGGCAGCGCGTCGCACTCGGCCGAGTGACAAAAGTCGCTCGGCCGAGTGAGAAACCCTGTAATTTTCCACTAAGTCGGGGCCTTCAGGGGTCTCTACTTTGGGGGCGGCTCGGCCGAGTGAGTTGTCGTCACTCGGCCGATGGCTTCATTGTACTCGGGCAGACGGGATAAGCCACTCGGCCGAGTGGGTCTTCTGAAGCTCTGGCAGCCGAAAAACAGAAACTTGGAGATTTTTGAAGGGCTTCGTCTGGGCGCCACTCGGGCGGACGTGATGTTGTCACTCGGCCGATGTGTTCTCCGTCGCTCGGCCGAGTGCACATAGAAATCGTGTCTGATCAGGTCGGCCGAGCGGTGTCTCGCTGGTCGGCCGAGTGGCTACTCCACTCGGCCGAGTGAGACACAAAAATGCCCAGATTGCTTATTTTGGCCTCCTCGTCGCTCCTGCGACGTCCATTCTTCTTCCGCTCCTCTCCAACAGCAAATTACCCCTCGGGGAGGTCGTCGGTGACCGTCTAGAGTAAGCGCATCTCGAGATCACTCCAAATTACGCCAAATCACCTGAAATGCGACAAAAACAACAAATCGTGAAAAGCATCATAATATCATCGATATATCGTGAAAAACATGATTTGGGCGATCTAAATGGCATGCACACATGCGGGAAAAAGGTGTAAAATAAGGAGTGATCAGTACGCGCCCTCATGAAGATCTTCGCCGGGCCTATCGGCAGAGATACCTGGCCCGGCTGCCCCCCATCCTGGATGTGCCCTCTCCCCACGGGGAACTCCGCCTCCACGTTCCCAGGATCCTGCCTCGCGCGCCACCCCCTTGCCTTTCCCATGGGGATCAGTGTCCTCCGAAATCGGGGCTCCGGTCGAACCTGACACCTCCTCCGGCCCCCGCATCGCGTCTCCACCTACAAAAAAAAGAAGAGAAGATCAGGGCAAGCCTAGCCCAGAGTTTACAAAACATCAAAGATACCTAGGGTCCAAAAGTCCTGGGCGAGCCGACTGCTCAGCGTCAGACTCGCCAACTGACGGTACGCCTCGGGCAGTTCCATCAAAATCTGAGCTTTGGTAATATCCTCCCCAGTCAGCTCCACCCTTTCATTTACTAGGGGATTCCGCGGCCCCCAATTCGACATCAGCGCCACGTCGCTTGGCACCGTCACAAAGGCAAACTCCCTCATCCAATCACCGACGTCGTCGGGCACCCCGAGGATAAGTCCTCGCCCTCTCCTAGCGCAAACACAATGATACATCCCCCTCTTCCGAATCACGAAGAAATACTGGAACAGTGCCAGGGAGGGACTCAAGGAGCAAGCAAGGCACAAGATGACAAACCCCACTAACAAGCCCCAAGAACGGGGCGCTAGGGCAAATATCGGCAGCTCCAGGAAATTCAACAAATAAAACAAATACGGATGGATAGGGAAGCAGAGCCCCAACTCGAATGACCGGACATAGACCCCGACCTCATTATCTCCAGGTGAACACACCGCTTCCTCTGACCCGGGAACCCGAACCTCATAGGGTTGGCGCACGAACCGCATGTGAATCTCCCTGATGTTGATCCTATCCAACCTACATCGGAGGGATCCAATCACTCTCGGGACGACGGATCGCCATGACCCTCTTTCCCTAGGCTGCCGCACCCCCGGCTGCGACGCCCCCTCGCCCACCAACTCCTCCTCCGCCACTTGGCTACCGCCTCCAACCTCGAAACGAGAAGCCATCGATCGGAAAGGAAGGAAATTAATTGTTATTACCTGTCTGATCCCTCAAATCCGGCAGGCGTTTGGAAGAAGATGACCGGCGGCGGAAGCAGCAAACTAGCCGGCAAGCGACGGATAGAAGTATCGAACGCCGGAGAAGAATCAGAGGGAGATAAAAAATCCCGCCGACCGCCTCCCAGACCCTTTTATTTGTAAAGTAGGCCACCGGGCCATCTCGGCCGTCGGACTTCCGCCACGCGGCGCCCATCGGGATGTCCTCGACGCCTCGACTGGCGTGAGGGTCACTTCATCCACGTGTCGTGAACCCAATCATGGAGGCGCTTTGTTTTCCTCTACCCCCTTTCAAATCGTAATAATGACAACTAAGGCGGGAGTTCCGAGGCTGCCGTCGCCACCACCGGGCGTGGGCCAAGGCCCTTGCTGATGGTCCAGGACGTCGTAGATGGTTTGCCCTCCGAGCCGAGCTGGGCTACCGCCTCAGACTCGAAGGCCGGGGCAATTGTTACGACCTGAAGATCGTAAGGGGCCGACTCCCACCCGGATCCGCTGACATACCCCATCAACTCTCCCCTTCGTGAAAGGGCCTCCACCCTGGAAGACCGAAGCTACGCAGGAAGGGGCGCGCCTTGCAGCACTCTCCCCGCCCGACCGAGGCACACAACCACAGTTGCTCGCCCCGCCAGGTCCAAGGCGCTTGGGGAGCCCCCGGACAATACCACCGGACGCGCTGACATAGTCATGTGCGTATCCTTCCGTTCCAGCGGCCCACAAGCCACGACCGACAAGGAGGCATGGCCGGGCCGAACAGCCCCCGAGCCGGTCTACCAGGCCGGTCCCCATGTACCACGACGCCAGGGATATCATATCCTGACCATTAGTTTGTCACCAACGACAAACAACCTAGGATAAGGACGCGACTGACACATACGTCACCTGACCGTCTGACAAAGCACCCCCTGGCGGTTGAGCCGACTGACAGTTAATGCTTTTGGCCCTGACATCCCGACAAAAGCACCCCCTGGCCATTGCATCATCTGACAAAAGCAGGTCAGGCACTCCTGTTCCCGACGTCCTTGTCCGAAGCTTCCGCTGACAACCAAGCCAGCTCAGCACGTCTAGTCAGCATGCCAGGTCAGCCCCGCCTAGTCATCTCCCGTCAGGTATAAATACCCCCTCTCCTCTTACGGTGGGGGGTTGGCAAATTCTCTCTCAATCTATCATTCACACACGAGAGCAAAGGTCGTCCATATCTTTGTTCTCCCACCTATAGCTCGCCACGCACGGTCGACACACCGTTAGTCCGACTGGCGTGTCTAGCCCCCGTTTTAAGTCCTATTACTAACTTAGGCATCGAAGGGGCCTTCTGACGGGTTGCTCGTGCTGCAGGAAAGCTCACTCCGTGGTCGACATCAACTTCAGCCTCATGCCATCCAATCTTCCTTCGCCGCGTCCGGTGAGACTCGACTCCGTGGCCACCCCTGGCGGCAAGTCCAACCTCTACACCCCACTAATCACCTGTTAAACAGCCCACCTAAACCCTCTTCTCAACATAACCACCGTGCCCTTGGTTCTCCACAATACAAATTAATTGTACGCGAGTTCCACCTCGTAACAAGTCTTCAGTACATATTCACTCAGAAGTAGCTCAATATGAGACAACACAGATGGTTAGAGCTCATGGCAGATTATGACATCGATTTCTAATATCATCCGAGGAAGGTAAATGTGGTACTAGATGCTTTGAGTCGTCTACCAGTGATCATGACTCTCTCAGCTCAGTGGAGACTTCAGCAAGCTATGAGAGAGATGGAGATTGAAGTTATTCTGTCCGAAACGTCAGCAACATGGATGAATATGAAAACTCAATTTACTGTCATAGATTGGATTAAAGCTGCTCATACTGGAGATGCAAAGATACAGAAGATCATAGAGCAAGTCGAAGCTGGACTTCGGACGGATTTCCTTATTCACGAGGATGGTTCTTTGAGATACGGTAGTAGGATTTGTGTGCCTTCCAGTGATATCAGAGAAGATATAATGAATGAAACACATAACTTTCCTTACTATATTCATCGTGGCGGTACCAAGATATACAAGGATCTTCGTCTGAACTTCTCATGGCATAGTATGAAGAGAAGCGTATCCTGCAGTGTCGCTAAGTCCTTGTGTGTCAGTAGGTGAAGGCTGAACATCATCGCACTGCCAGATTACTCCAACCTCTACCTATTTCGAAATGGAACTGGTAGCACATCACTACGGATTTCGTGACTGGACTACCTTATAGCACTAAGCAGAATGATGCGACTTGGGTGATCGTTGACCGATTAACCAAATTAGCACATTTCATACCCTTCCGAGTGGGACAATCTACAGAAATACTTACCAAGAAGTATATGGAGGTCATGATCTATCTAATATCTTTTAAAACTTCTTCCTAGTATACGTTGTGATGTAATCATTAATCGTGCTGGAGATTGTGCGACTACATGGAGTTCCCATGAGTATTGTCTCTGACCTGGACAGAGATTCACGTCTCAATTCTGGAAGAGTCTGCAGGCCAATCTGGGTACCAGTCTTAGTTTCAGTACTGCGTATCACCTGTAGACTGATGGAAAATCAGAGCATACCATCCAGATTTTGGAAGATATGTTATGAGCATGTATGCTGGATTTCAAGGGCTCGTGGGAAGATCATTTGCACCTGGTAGAGTTTGCTTACAATAACAGCTACCAAGCCAGTATTGGCATGGCCACATTTGCAGCACTCTATGGAAGGAAGTGTTGATCCTTGCTGAGTTGGGATGACATTGGTGATCGAGAATTATTGGGTCCAGTTGTGGAAGCAGTGGACGTAGTGCGTAATATCAGGGACAAGCTATGATTGTGCAAGATCGGTACAAGCATTGGGCTGATGCCAAGCGTCGTCACTTGGAGTTTCAACCAGGAGATCATGTTTTCCTGAAGATATCCCCAAACCGAGGAGTGATACATTTTGGGAGACGAGGGAAGCTTAGCCCGAGATTCATTGGACCCTTCGACATGCTAGAGTGAGTTGGCGAAGTAACTTATCGTCTAGCACTGCCGTGTTCATTGGAGGGAGTACATGACGTTTTCCATGTATCTCAGCTGCGTCGTTACATCAGTGACCCGTCACACGCTGTCGGTTACTCAGAGATTACGGTTTGATCGGACCTGACATATGAGCAACAGCCGGTACAGTTCTTAGACCGACGTCAGAAGATGCATCTGAACAAGGTCGTCGAGCTCGTGAGAGTTATGTGGCGTCACGAATCGCCTGGAGAATCCACATGGGAGCAGGAAGATGAAATACGAGAGCATTATCCATATTTGTTTCCTACTACCTAGTTGATAGGAATTTCGGGGACGGAATTTTTCTTAAGGTGTGTAGAATGTAACGGCCAGTATTTAATAATACGTATTTTGTTCCTATTCTATCTTTGGCCCTGTGATTTTCCATACCTGTACTGATATGCGTATTCGTATTACGTATTGCTTATATACGTATTCGTATACGTACATACTTTAATTAGTTTTATATACTTATAATTATATACGTATTTTAATTAGCGATAACTATATGTAAATCTATTATTATATAATTTCATATGTATAACTATTTCAAATTCAAATTCAAATCCCTTCCTTAAACTCCTAGGAGACTTTTTCCTACTATAATGGCAATAAATCCCATTCTTAATTGTAATTAGACTTTTTTATCCTTCCATTTCTTCTAAACTTTAAACCATTCTAATTTTAATATATCCCTTCCATTTTTAACTAAAACCCCTAACTCATTCTCTCTCAGCCGCCAATACTTTTCTCCTTCTTTTTTAAAATTTTCGTTGCATGCAAATCCCCCAGGCTTTCAAACTCACGCACATAACAAGCCCTACAAAATGAAAACCCAACATCAACCCTAATATTCCTCTACTCACACACACAGCTTCACCCAAAAGAAAATAATAAAACCCGGGCTCATCTCCCCAATCTCAAAAACTAAACCATAAGACCTTTCCCACTGAAACCCTAACCCTCAACTCTCTCCACATATCTCACCCGCCGGCGACCTCCCCTCATGTACGACTCCCCCTTCAGCCCGACCTCCGGCGTTCCTCCCAGCGCCACGCCGCACTCCCTTTCTGACTGTAACAACCAAGCCCTGCCACCCTTCCATGCACGCAATACCCTTCTCAACTCCAGCAGCCCCTCGCCGCTGCAAACTCCCGCACCTTCCTCCACTTCCCTTCCGCCTGCAGCGACCCTGCACCCTTCCAAACTTCCGACTGTGCAACCTCTCCAACCCCTGCAACTTCCAACGTCGCACCACCACAACCCTAAACCGCTGCACAACCCCTCATCTGACCAACACCGAGACCAGCACCCAACTCCGACTCCTCCATCCGGCCACCTGCAAACCGTTCGACTGCTGTGCACAACCCCCTTCACCCCTTAGCCTTGCCAAACCCTAGCACCCCCTACCCTCTCTCTGGCCACCTTCCAACCTCCAAGCACCTGCAGACAGCCGATGCACCACTGTCGTCCAGCCCCAGTCGCCACGCCACGCCGTAGCTGCCGCCTCCGACTTGCAAGCACACACGAGAGAGGAAGCAACAATAACACGTAAGCTTTTGAAATAATCAGCATGCTATGAGATATTGTTAGTTTATATATAGTTAATAAGCTAATATTATGATTAATATGTTAATAATGCTATGCGATATAAAGTTAATATATTATATTTGTTGTGAAGGGAAAAGTAGAGTAATAGGTGTAAGGGGTTAAGAGCCCCCTACCCTCATATTTATAGCTTTCAATGATGGGCCGGATACCCAATGGGCCTCATGTGCCTATTCATAACACTTCCCCTTATCCAACCAACATTGAATAAGAGGTGGATTCTTCAAGATCCGAGTTAGGATAATTGCCTTGTTAAATAAAGAACAGTTAATCCATAACTTCCCCTGTTTTAGGGATGTGTCTAGGGGTGGATACTTCAGGATCCAGAGTCAATGAAGTTGACTCGTCAAAACCTTGACTACGGAAAACCCTGTGGGAAAAAACCAGTAGCCAAGGAAAAAGAGTACAATTCTGCAGTTGACTCCCCCTCATCTGACCAAGCTTCAGGCTTGCAGATTTCTTATGAATCTATACATCAGCCTCCTATGTATCTATGTGTTCATAGTCCTCTCATCCTGACCCAGTTTACATTTCTTCACTCTGCTCATCCCAATCACATATACAAGTTTCTCAAAGATACTAGTAGGCAGGGATTTGGTAAGCAAATCCGCCTAGTTATTACATGATTGGATCTTCTGTACATCAATCTTCTTTTGCTTCTGAAGGTCGTGCGTCCAGAAGAACTTGGGTGAGATATGCTTCGTCTTGTCGCCTTTGATGTAGCCGTCCTGTAGCTGGGCTATACATGCTGCATTGTCTTCATGGAGAGAAGTAGGCGCAAGGACGCCGGTCATCAGGCCGGTGGAGGTGAGAATGTGCTGGATCACAGAGCGTAGCCAAAAACTCTCCTTTCTTGCTTCATGGATCGCTAGAAGTTCTGAGTGAGTGGATGAGATGGTTGTCATGGTCTGCTTTATAGATCTCTAGGATATGGCAGTGCCACCATAGGTAAACATGTATCCGGTCTGAGATTTCTCTGTATGAAGATCGGACCTGTAACCTGCATCAGCATAACCAACTAAACCAGTTGATGCCCCTTTCCTGTAGAATAGACCTAAGTCTATGGACCCTTGGAGGTAGCGCAGAAGATGCTTAACTCCGGCCCAGTGCCGCTGTGTAGGTGCATCACTATATCTGGCTAGTAAGTTGACTACAAATGCTATGTCAGGACGAGTGCAGTTAGCCAGGTAAAGGAGTGCACCGATAGCACTTAGATAAGGCACTTCAGGGCCTAGTGCTTCCTCCCCCTCTTCCAGTGGCCGAAAGGGGTCTTTATGCACATCCAATGATCTGACGACCATTGGGGTGCTGAGGAGGTGGCACTTATCCATTTGGAACTTTTTCAACAAGTTCGATGTGTAAGTTGACTGATGTAACAGGATCCCATCGTTAAGATGCTCTATTTGAAGACCAAAACAGAATTTTGACTTTTCGAGATCTTTCATCTCGAAAGTTTCTGCCAAGCTTCTAGAAATCTCGGTGATCTCTTCAGGAGATCCGAAGAGGTTCAAGTCGTCCACATAGACGGCTATAATGACAAATCCTATTGCCTTTGCTCTTATAAAGATGCAAGGATAGACTGGGTCATTTGTAAATCCTTGTTTTGCAAGGAAGTCGCTCAGTCTGTTATACCACATCCTTCCAGATTGTTTTAGACCATATAATGATCTTTGCAGTTTCACTGAGTAGATGTCACGTTGTCTCTCTTTTAGTGCTGCAAGCAAGGAATAACCGTCAGGCAATTTCATACAGATGTCTCGGTCTAAGTTGCCATATAAGTATGCAGTCACGAAGTCCATAAGCTGCATATCTAAACCCTCTTGGGCAGTTAAGCCAATGGGGAATCGGAAGGTGATCGCGTCCATGACCGAGGAGTATGTGGCTTCAAAATCCACCCCTGGACGTTGGGTAAAACGCTGTGCTACAAGCCTTGCTTTGTAGCGAACGATCTCATTTTGTTCATTTCTTTTTCTAACAAATACCCATTTATAACCCACAGGTTTTACACCTTTTGGTGTCTGGACTATAGGTCCGAAGACCTTACGTTTGGTGAGTGAATCCAACTCCACTCCTATTGTCGCTTTCCACTTTGGCCAATCATCTCTGCTTTGACATTCTGTCAGAGAGCGTGGTTCAATATCATAGTCGCAGTACGCGACGTTGATGGCAATATTACACGCAAATGTGTCATCTATGGTTGTGCTCTTTCTGTCCCAGTACTCCCCAGTTCGTACATAGTGTATCGAAACTTCATTTTCTCCTGGTTTTTCCTCTGTTTGAGAGTTTGGGAGAGATGGGGGTAGCAGGGCTTATAGTAGCATCCTGTGGTGGTATTGTTTTAACATTGCCAAGGGTCCTACTCTTTCAAGGGACTTGGTCCTTGGATCTCGGTGGTCATCCTCTCTTTTTAAGAGGTCCAACCATTTCTGCTGCAGGCGGATTGCATCCATTTTGCGATATGTCAATCCTAGCTGGAGTGTTAGCAGCAGGGACATGTGATCTGACAATCTTCTGGTTGTCAGTAAATTTGTCCGGTAAGAGATTGACAGTGTTTTGGATATGGAGAATCTTCAGGACCTCCTCCTCGCACTGACTTGTGGGCAGATCAAAGTGACATAGTGTCTTTGTATCCCAAGTGATACAGTCTGAAGCTTCGGGCTTCTTTGTTTGTGAGCCTAGTCTTGGGAATGATGTCTCATCAAATTCACAGTCTTCTAGACGTGCCTTGAAAACGTCTCCCGTAAGGGGTTCTAGGAATCTTATTATGGAGGGGGTGTCAAACCCAACATAAATGCCTAGGCGACATTGTGGACCCATCTTTGTCCTTTGTGGTGGTGCTATGGGGATGTATACTGCACAACCAAATATTCTCAAGTGTGAGACAATTGGTGGGGCTCCAAGTGCTTGTTGCATTGGAGAAGATGACTGACCTCCAGAAGGTCTTAATTTTATTAAAGATGCAGCATGCAAAATTGCATGGCCCCATGCATTCACTGGCAGCTGGGATTGAAGTAATAATGGACGAGCAATCCATTGCAGTCTCTTAATTAGAGATTCTGCTAACCTGTTTTGGGTGTGAACATGTGCTACAGGATGTTTGACTTCAATGCACGGTGCTTGGCAATAGTCTAGGAAGACTTGTGATGTAAACTCTCCCGCATTGTCCTGACGAAGTTTCTTTATCTGGTAGTCGGGGAAGTGGGCCCGCAACCTGATTATCTGAGCTAAAAGCTTAGACAGAGCCAGGTTACGGGTGGACAGTAGACACACATGTGACTGCTTAGTAGATGTGTCTATCAGGACCATAAAGTACCTAAACGGACCACTTGATGGGTGTATAGGCCCACAAATGTCTCCGTGGATTCTTTCCAGAAAACTTGGAGACTCCAGGTCCACTTTAAGTGGAGATGGTCTCGTAATCAATTTACCCTTGTAACAGGGTGGACATGGGATTTTACCTTTTTGAAGAATCTTCAGGTTCTTCAAATCTATACCCTTTGAGCTTTTTATGATGTTGTACATCATAACAGATACAGAGTGTCCCAGTCTACTATGCCAGAGTTGGAATTCTGGTGTTTGGGGGCACTACAAGTGCTCTGCCATTGATGTTTCTGGAGTTTGAATAGTTGTTTGGTACAGTCCCGAGGGGAGTCCCTTGAAACATTCTACAATGGGTTTTGAACCATTTGTAAGAGACGTTACAAGCAATTATTCCCTTTCATTTTCCTCGACCGTCTCTAAGTGATACCCGTTTAAACGGATATCTTTAAAGCTTAGGAGGTTTCGGATAGATTTAGGGGAGTATAACACATTTCTAAGTGTGATTAGTGTGTTACCGGGGAGCAATATGGTTGCTTCCCCTGATCCTTCGATTATATTAGCTGGCCATGAGATTGTTCTCAGTGGACCAGAGTAGCTACCTATGCTCGTAAAGTAGTCTATGTTTTGAAGGATCGAGTGCATCGATGCACTGTCCACAAGGCAAATAGATTACATATCTATATTAAGAAAGACATTTAAGCAGTAAATAATATGAAAAGAAGAAATCTACTTTCATTTAAGATGCTCAAAAATGTTTGACATGGAATAAAAACTAGGTATGATGCATAAAGAAGATACATTGCTAGAAAATAAAGATTGTTTATACGTTCCATTACTAAAGAGTGTCGTCTCCCATGAAGTCTTCAGTAGTCCATGTGGTCTCTGGCAACGCTGCGCTCTCTATCAGGTTTGTCTCAGCTTGAGGCTTGAGGCTTGCCTGGTATAGGTCCTGTAGGTGTTTCAGGGTGTGACAGATTCTGGACCAGTGGCCTATCATTCCGTATTTGGAGCACTTATCCTCCCAGTTCTTTCTTGGGAGTACCACCTTTGGACCTCCACTTTTGCTTCTTTTCCACGAACTTCTGGTTATGAGGAGGAGCTTGAAGAGTGGCCTTCTTCCGCTTCTTTTGTTCTTTCCATTTCTTGAATTTAGCCTTCTTGTCCATCTTCTTTTTCTGGGAAGACAAGATGTGTGCCTCTGCAAGAGGTGGCAATGGGGCGAAGCCAGGAGGGCGCAGGTTGTGAGTGGTAACCAAGAAATCTCTGTTCTGTTCAGCCATTAGCAGGCATGAAAGCAGATCAGAGTACTTCGTGAACTTCCTCTCATGGTAGTGTTGCATAAGGATTATGTTCTTCTCGTGGAAAGACGTGAACGTCTTTTCCAACAACATTTCCTCAGTCACAGTCTCACCACACAACTTCAGGCATGAGGTGATGCGGAAAAGTGCTGAGTTGTACTCCGTTACGGATTTGTAATCCTGTATGCAGAGGTGAGTCCACTCGTACTGTGCATGGGGGAGTATGACATCCCTCTGATGCATGTACCTCTCCTCAAGTGCGTCCTACAGTTCGTAAGGATCCTCTACAGTAAGATACTCGTCCTTCAGGGTCGAGTCTAAATGTTTCCTGATATAGATAATGGCTTTCGCCTATAGTATACCGAAAACTTCTTCTGTATGAGGTGATTCTTTAGAAGCATCCTTTTCAGCTGTCGCAGTACTTGTTGTTGCCTTCTCAATGGGTGTTAGACTGAACCCATGAGATCACAGAGGGAACTTCAGGTCCAACTGCCAACTCAAGTAGTTCGACCCATCGGCCTTCAGGACCGAGAAGTCGACATTTGCAAGTCTGTCCATTAAACGATCTAGCAATATAAAAATAGCATAGATTATTAAACTGTGTAAAATAGTCATCCATGCATGCATTTTTAACATTTTCATAACGTGAATTATCTAAGGAAATAAACATCCACGCATGTTTTATATCATTTTCATAACGTGAATTATCTAAGGAAATAAACATCCACACATGCTTTTTAACATTTTCATAACAACATTAAAATAGCATAAAATAGCTAACATCAATGCATTTAATGTATAAGCAATGAAAATAAATTAGGACTATGGGGATCAGCCAGCCGACACCAACAGAAAAAGACAGTCCGAAATTACATCAAAAATGCATGAAAAAGTAAATACAACTCGGGAACTTCAAAGAGAAGCCCCTATCTTCTTTGTGCAGACGCCTTCAGCTCCTTTTGGTGTCCTTCGGCTTCTTTTTACATGTATAACCTCATTTACAAATTTCTCTCAAAAAGAAAAAATTGCAGAAAAGTAAAGGTGTCGGAAACCTAGCTGATCCCTAAAAACATAGCCTAATCGCACATCCACGCAGATAATATATCACAAATATACTACCACACAGATAATCATTTCACAGGCATGTAAAGATTAATAAATAATCTAAATAGTGTATGACGTGCTAAAAATTATTTTGAAAAACTTTTTACCTTGATCCATATAATTTATATTTTATTTTCCGCTTTAACCCTTATTATAAAGTTAAAATTTCTTTAATTATTTTGGGCTTTTGGGGCCAAAAATAAAAAAGAAAAATTAGGGGTAAATGGGCTAATTTTCAGGCTTTTGGGCCAAGAAAACAGCCCATTAGGGTTAATTGGGCCTCCCCTAAAAATTTGGCCCGTTAAGGGCTAGGGTTTCCGAAAAATCCTAGGGGGCCCGCGGCGCATAGCCGCGACGGCTGGCCGCAGCCGCTGGCCGCTGGGCCGTGGCCTAAGGCCGCGGCCCACTGCTGCAGCCTCGGGCCGCGACCGCCACGTCGCATGCCGCCGGCGGCGCTTATGGAGCGTCGCCATTACGCCCTTCGGGCGGCGGGATATGGATCGGGGGGTAAAAAACTGATTTTTCAAACATTTAGATCTCTAAAAACGATTTTTATTGGTTTTAGACATGAAGATCTAAATAAAAATGTGATTTTTACCGTGTTTTCAAAATTTTTGATCTTAAATCATGCAGATCTACGGAAAATGCAAGTTTAGATCTAAAAAGTTTTGAGATTTACCTCTAGATTCGACAAGGGAATCTAGACGACGGTTGGTGATGGATGCCCTTTTCGCTCCCCGTTGAGAAGATTACGATCTTCTTAAAACTGAGCGGTTGATGGATCTCCTTCCTCGAGTGCCGTCGCCTTTTCCAACGAGCGTGATCGTGCTGATAACGTGTTGTGAAGGGAAAAGTAGAGTAATAGGTGTAAGGGGTTAAGAGCCCCCTACCCTCATATTTATAGATTTCAATGATGGGCCGGATACCCAATGGGCATCATGGGCCTATTCATAAGAAAATTACTGTTAGTTTATAAATACTAATATAAGGCATAAACAGCATGTTAGTTTTATATAATAAAGTAAACATTAATATTAATATATAATAATATTAGTAATAGTTTAGTAATATGAGATGCTTTATTGAAAAGTTAATATATGGGTTTTGTTAGTTCCTTTATAAACAGCATGTTAATATTAATATTAGGAAAATATATTAGTTAGTAATCCTGTTAGTATAAATGTATATTGTTTTTATAATCTGCATATTAGTTATTGTAACGATCGCTTTTCTACCGTTCTTATTTTCTGCGCGTACGACTCTTTTCGTGTACGTATTTTATTTGGCACTTTCTTGGTTTCGGTATATATAATGTGATATGCCGTTGTGACCGTATGATATGCCGTTGTGACGGTATGGAAGTGTAGTATTTTATAGTAATTTTTGGGAACGTCATTTCACGGCTTGTTTTCTCGCAAAGCAGCTTTGAATGGAAGGGCGTTTTGGTCTTTTGGCCTCAATACGCAGTTCCCGATTTTACAATAATTTTTGGTAGATGTAGCACGTGGCTAGACCCCGTAGCCCCGTACTTCTCGTCTCCACGATCGTCCCGGTATTTTCGGATTATTTTTTTCGATGCCCGTAGCGGGACTTATCCCCTAAACCAATTCCAACCCCTAGTTAACCTTAATCAATTTGAAATTTTGAATTAAACCAAATCATTTTTAAATCCCAAGAAATCAGCCCCCACCGAAGTTTTTCTCCCCACGTCTGCAACTAACACACACTCTCCCCCTTTATATAAAGAACACTAGCCTAGGCCTAACCTATGATCCCAGCCACATATCTCAATCTTCTCTCTCAATATTTTAAAACCTAGGGTATTTTGTTTCCAGCCGTCGCAAGTGCATCGAGAGAAACTCATCTCTCTCCCTCGTTCTCAACTTCCAACCCCCGAACCCTAGCCCTTTTCACCATCGATCCTTCTCCACGGCGAACCCCACATCGACGGCCATATCTTCGGCCTGTAGCTCCGCCCAAAGATCCCCCCTGTCACGCCCCGCTTCCCATAAAGGACGGAGGCGAAGCGTGACTAAGGCCCGCTTAGGCCGGGGCAGAGAGCCCATACCCAATAAGCGTATGTGGTATTCCAAAACGAAGGAAACATGTCCCTGCAAGTTAGTACGAAACAATAAAAGTACTGAAAGGAAAGAGCATATCATTTTATTCCAAATATATTCATCCAAAGTACTGAGAGTCTAAATACGCCCGAAGGGCTACAACTGCAGAAAACGAAACTACCGGTGCAAACACCCAACCTAGACAAGAAAACAACAGGAGCTATGCAACCAATCTAAACTGGAACAGAACTCTGGATCAGCAACTAGAGGCCTCTAACTCTGGTCCTCCTCTGGGTCGTACTCCAGATCAACGTCCTCCGGCTCTCCGTCTGCTGCCAAGTCCGCCTCGTCGACGTACTCTGGCTCAACACCTGACGTACAGCACCAAAAGAAGGAACTGTACGTCAGGTAAGGTCTACAAACAGGGTTAGACCAAACTGCAAGTGTATCAATTTTTAGACAACATTTTACTGGTTGATTAGCATGCTGGGGTTATAACTGAGTAACAAACAGAAGTAACATAGTAGGAAAGTAAAGCGCAACAAGTAGTAGTCGTAGCGTGTGCTACCAACTACGGGACTAACCTACAGGTGTCATGACAAGTCGGGACGTGACGGGATAAGACAAGACAAGACAAGACAAGGGGGATCAGACCCTCTTGCCGTGCGCACGCTCAACCCAACCCCAAACCCCAAGGAAGACAAGACAAGACAAGACAAGACACCAGTACAAGGGATCACTCGCTCTAGCTTGGCAAGTGCCCTATTGCCCACAGGCTGTGAAACGGTACAAGGGATCACTCTCTCTAGCTTGGAGAGTGCCCTATTGCCCAGCGGGCTGTGAAATGGTACAAGGGATCACTCTCTTCAGCTTGGAGAGTGCCCTATTGCCCAGTGGGCTGTGAAACAATACAAGGGATCACTCTCTCTAGCTTGGAGAGTGCCCTATTACTCAACGGGCTGTGCAAGACGGGACGGGACGTGACAAGACGGGAAGGGTTATTCTAGGGTGTCCACACACACGCACACACATGATAGCCCTATGATGTCAAAAGTTGTTGTTGTCGGGCACAGACTTCGTCGTCAAGTCTGAGCCGTCAGGAGTCGTCCCGGACGCTATCATTTCACGTCCGGTTCTTTTTGTTCACAGTTATCAATTCTAACCAACTATGGCCTAAGCACGGCCAAAAGTGTAAGTGGATACACTTGCCTGCGATGGCGAGTGTGTCGTCCTCCCGAAGCGTCTCGTCCAACATCTCGTTTGTGGAAGTCTGTCTGAAATATCGCCACGGGGACGGTGTCAGGTCTCAATTTCATCAAATCCTATTATGGTTCGTTTCTAGGTTATCGGGACTATCCTATTCGTCAAAAGTCACTTTTTGATGTTTCAGCCTAATCGACGATCTATCCTATGTGCACAGTCAACAAAGTCCATTCGTCGATTTTCTAGGTTTGTTCAACGTTTTACTGGTGCTGGAAAATAAATTTTAGTTCAAGTTGACGATTTTTAATTTAGGGTTCAGTCAGCTATTGTGGGGGTTTCTACGAGTTTCGGGGAACCAACCTTAACCGGAGTTTGTTGTAGAATGGATGTCGTGTCTGAACGGAGAACTCCTCAGCTTCAGATCTGGTCCTCACCCGGTTCTCGAAAAGTTGAAACTTGCGATGAAGGCCTACGACGTGTCGTAACGTCGTAGACGGCAAATCCGCGAAGTAGCACACCCAAGTGGGGCCCACAGCAGTGCTAGGGGTCAATGGGGGACCCACAACACCTCTGGAGAACTTGGGGGCCCACCACAGGAGTTGGTGTGGGAGAAACCAAGTTGCGACGTTAGGCCGTCGGTCGGACACTGTCGGTGCGAGGGTTTCTCTCGGTCAGACCAAGAGAAACTCTCGGTCAGGCGTGATGCAGCGCAGCGAGGCGGGGTCGTGGTTCTGTGCGAGGAAAACCCTCGGTCAGACCGATGGATCCCATCAGTCGGACGCTTGCGGGTGCGGGCGTGTAGCGCTTGGGGGAATGCGGAGCGGCCTCTCGGTCAGACCGACAAGGTGGGTCTGTCAGGCGCTGGCGATGTGGGCGACGGTGCAGCGGGGTGCGGGCGAAGCGGCTGTGCGAGGAAAACCCTCGGTCAGACCGAGGGACAGCCTCGGTCGGTGCAGGCGACTGCGGGGGAGGGGGTTGCAGCGGAGCGCTGCAAGCGGTAATGCGGGAGCAGGCTCCGGTCGTGCACTAGGAAGTGCGGGGGCGGCCGTCGGTCGTGCGCTGGGGCGATTGTCGCAACGTTGCGACGAACGTTGGGAAGTGTTTTTGACGGCTAGGGTTTGTGTGGCTGCGAAAATAACCTAGCCTAGGGTTTATTTAAATAGAAAAGAGTTAGGGTTAGGGTTAGGGTTTAAGAAAACGTAATTAAAATAATTAAAATAATTAATTTAAAACAAATTTACTCTCCTCGCCCTCACGCAGGATGGGTGCGGCCAAAAATTCTGAAATTTGGTCAAAAAATTCTTTAATACGTTATTATAATATAGGAATTTTATCATAATTAAAAATCTTATAAAAATAGGTTTTAAAATTATTTAAAACTTTCAAAAAAATGGAAAATAGGTCAAATTAAGTACAAAAAATTTTAAAATAAATATTGGGGTGTTCGGGGCGACGAAAGAAAGAGAGTGGAGAAGACGGATCTAAATTTTGACGTCGAGAGACGAAACTAAAAATAGAAACGTCTCGCGTCAAAACAGAAAGTCGCGACGTCACATCAAATAAGATAGTATCGTGGAAGAACGACTCGATATATGTCGTTCCAAAGTTATTTCACAATCTAATACTCTCAGAGACGATCACGTCGACACCTCACACAATAATGTTCAAAAATCAAATAAAGGCAAAAATAAACACGTGCACGATCAAGAGCACGTGCACAAAGAAAGAATGATCGGAAACCGACCGTTACATCCTCCCAACTTAGAAATGATTCCGTCCTCGGAATAAACATCAAGCATCTCTGGAAAAAAGATGCGGGAAGCGCTCTCTCATATCATCCTCACGCTCCCAAGTGGACTCTCCAGGTGATCCGTGACGCCACATCACTCTCACCAGGTCGACTATCTTATCCTTAACTGATTCTGTCGACGGTCCAAGATCTGCACAGGCTGCTGGTCATATGTCAAGTCCGGGTTAACCGTAATCTTCGAGAAATCAACCGTGTGCGACGGATCACTAACGTACCGACGTAGCTGAGATACGTGGAATACGTCGTGAACACCCTCCAAAGATGGTGGCAGAGCAAGGCGGTAGGCCAGTGCTCCCACACGCTCTAGCACATCAAATGGCCTAATATACCTCGAACTTAGCTTTCCCTTCTTCCCAAAACGAATAACTCCGCGGTTCGGAGAAATCTTCAGGAATACGTGATCTCCAGGCTGAAACTCCAAAGGTCTCCTCTTGGCATCTGCCCAATGCTTGAAGCGATCCTGTGCAACTCTAAGCTTCTCCCTGATGTCCCTCACGACATCCACAGCTTCCACTATCATCTCTGGACCCAACAGCTCCCGATCTCCGATGTCATCCCAGCTCAGTGGCGATCGACATTTCCTTCCATATAAGGTAGCAAACGGCGCCATGCCAATGCTCGCCTGGTAGCTGTTGTTATATGAGAACTCTACCAAGTGAAGATGGTCCTCCCATGATCCCTTCAAATAGAGCGTACAAGCTCGCAGCATATCTTCCAGAATCTGAATAGTCCTCTCGGACTGGCCATCAGTCTGCGGGTGGTACGCCGTGCTGAAACTCAGACTCGTACCCAAATTCTCCTGCAGACTTCTCCAGAACTGAGATGTGAACCTCGTGTCTCGGTCAGACACAATGCTCACGGGTACTCCATGTAAGTGTACAATCTCCTGCACGTACACGGTCTACGTCACGTCTATTTCAAAGAGGAAATCAAAATAGAAGTAAAAGTAGAACGAAATTTTTTACCTCCAGATATTTCCTCGCCAAAGCTTCCGTAGACTGGCCCACTCGGAATGGGATAAAGTGCACAGACTTGGTCAACCGATCCACGATCACCCAAACTGCGTCATTCTGTCTCGGGGTCCGAGGTAAACCAGTCACGAAGTCCATCGTAATATGTTGCCACTTCCACTCCGGAATAGGGAGCGGTTGCTGCAACCCAGCAGTACGATGGTGCTCAGCCTTCACCTATTGGCATATCAAACACTTGGCAATGCTCCGTGCCACACTTCTCTTCATGCCAATCCACCAATAGTTCAGACGGAGGTCCTTATACATCTTGGTGCCTCCAGGATGTATAGAATATGGCGAGCTATGAGCCTCGCTCAATAGCTCCTCACAAACATCACATGCAGGTACACAGAGTCTGCTGTCGTACCCCAGTGAACCATCCTCATGAATCACGAACTCCGTCCGTAGTCCAGCTTCAACCTGCCTCCTGATCCTCTGCAGCTTTGGATCTCATGCATGTGCTGCCTTGATCCGATCCACGATCGTGGACTGAATCTGCAAATTCATGAATGAATGAACTACACCAGGTAGGACAACCGCCAAATCCATCTCTCTTAGCTCCTGCTGAATCCTCCAGTCGGCAGTATGCATCATCGCAGTAGGAAGTCTACTCAAGGCATCCGGCACTACGTTCACCTTCCCGGGATGATACTGCAAATCAATCTCGTAGTCGGCCATGAGCTCTAACCATCGCCTCTGACGCATGTTGAGCTCCTTCTGCGTAAAGATGTACTTCAAGCTCTTGTGATCGGTGAAAATCTTCACACTCTCACCTCGCAAAAAGTGCCTCCAAATCTTCAGTGCAAAAATCACAGCTGCCAACTCCAGATCGTGCGTCGGGTAATTCTTCTCATGAGTCCTCAACTGACGAGAAGCGTACGGGACCACGTGGCCATGCTGATGCAAGACGCATCCTAGGCCCTTCCCTGACGCATCACAATAAAATTTGAAGCATCCGCTTCGATCTGGTACTGCCAACACCGGTGCCGTGGTCAATCTCGCCTTCAAGATATTGAAGGCCTCCTTACAAGCATCTGACCAAAGAAACTCCTTGTCCTTCCTTGTCAGCTTCGTCATCGGCTCTGCAATCTTCGAGAAATCCTTAATGAATCGCTGATAATAGCCTGCTAAACCAAGGAAGCTCCTGATGTCTGACGCTGACTGCGGAGTCGGCCAATCTCTAACTGCTCTGACCTTCTCCGGATTCACAGATATGCCATCACCAGACACCACGTGTCCCAGGAATGCGACTCTGTCTAGCCAGAACTCGCACTTGCTATACTTGGCATAAAGCTTGTGTCGCCTCAGCATCTCCAGCACTGTCCTCAGATGACAGCTGTGCTCCTCCTCAGACTTCGAATAACTAAGAATGTCATCAATGAAGATGACAACAAACTTATCCAGGAAGTCGTAGAAAATCAAATTCATCAAATTCATGAACACAGCTGGAGCATTGGTCACACCGAACGGCATGACCACGAATTCATAATGCCCATACTTCGTCTGGAACGTTGTCTTCGGAACATCATCCTTCTTCACCTTCAACTGGTGGTATCCGCTCCTCAAGTCCAACTTCGAGAAGACTCCTGAACCTCCAAGCTGATCAAAGATATCGTCGATGCGCGGCAGCGGATACTTATTCTTCACGGTGATAGCATTCAGCCCTCGATAGTCCACGCACATCCTGTGGGACCCATCCTTCTTCTTCACGAGCAAAACTGGTGCACCCCACGGTGACGCACTAGGGTGGATGAAACCCTTCTGCAGCAACTCATCTAACTGCTTCCGTAGCTCCTCGAGCTCAGCAGGAGCCATACGATATGGCGCCTTCGATATCGGCTGCGCTCCCGGCATAAGATCAATTCCAAACTCTAAAGATCTGTCGGGTGGCAAACCTGAGATATCCTCTGGGAAGACGTCATCGAAGTCTCTGACGACTGCTGGTCGCTCGATCTCCATCTCCATCTGCATGGCTGCAACAATCGGCACCTACAGCTTGGCCCGATATCTGATGGGCCTAAGCGACTCATCTCTGCTACGGAACTCGAATTCCGGATGGCCTGGAATCCGGAACACCACCCTCTTGCTGTGACAGTCGATCGAGGCGTGGAAATCTCCCAACCAATCGATGCCAAGAATGACATCAAAGTGTGGCAGATCGTGGACAATGAAATCTGCGAAGAGCTCGTGTCCACTGACAACCAAAGAAATCGATCGACATCCCAAGTTCACTGTCACCACTCTGTTCCCTGCGGTGATGTCCCAACACTTAGGGAGTGTATGGGTGGGAATGGAGTGCTTTGTTACAAACCTCTGAGATATGATGCACATAGATGCACCGGAGTCGAACAAAGCCAAGGCTGGGTGTGTCACGCACCGCTTCCCAAAAATGTGGAGGCGAGACGTGAGAAGGTCCGCTCAGACTTGAAGCTGAAAAGCCGCAAGTCCGATAAGCGTCAAATAGAACTACAAATGGCAAGTCCTTGCAAATGCGATACGAAACAAAGATAACAATAAGAAAATGAGACAATAAGCAATTTATTGAATCCCTGAATATCCATAAATAAATTACAATGTCACAGGAAAGCCACCAGGCTAAAAGGAAAAGAGTCTAAGGCCCAAACATGGCCAACAAGGTATAACATACATACAAAGGTGCCACGCACCAACAACTAACAGCAAACCTAAACAAAGAAGTGAACACGAGGGGTCTTCAAGACAGGCCTCTGGTGTCCACTCACCACCACAGCAAACATCAGCATCAGCAACACCATATCCCTTGCAACAAAGCTCTGGCTCTGGGTCTAACATGTGACACCCAAAAGAGAGAGGGACACATGTCAACAAGTCTGGAAAGACTGGTGCAAGGAAACTGAAAGTAAGGTAAACTAGCAACCTAGGAGTTATAGTATAATGCATGGCATGGCAAGTATAGTATGGAAGTGACAAGTAAAGGGAAGTACAAGTAGCAAGTATGTCACGGATAACAAGTAAAACACGGACACGTACAAGTCAAGTGGTTCACGTCAAGTGAACAGTCAAGTAACAAGTGGTAGTTGTGACATGTATTGTCAAGTAACAAGTACAAGGGATGACTCAACGAGTGTCCTATTGCCCGCAGGCTGTGTTCACGCATCAAGTACAAGGGATCACTCAACAAGTGCCCTATTGCCCGCAGGCTGTGTTCAAGTATCAAGTACAAGGGATCACTCGACGAGTGCCCTATTGCCCGCAGGCTGTGTTGAGCTCGTCTTCTGGAACACGAGCCAGAAAGTGTATTTAACAATTATGGCGTAGGGGTGCACCTAGCCGGAACAAGTAGCACTAGTATGTAGCGATGCTACGCAATCACGATGAGTATTCGAGTATGCAATGACATGAGCAGATATTCGCGTACCGTTAATAGAAATTAAACATGACAGTCAAGGATGCATGGATGACATTAACAGATATTCGCATACCGTTAATTGAATTAAACGTGACAGGCAAAATGCAATGACATGAGCAGATATTCGCGTACCGTTAATTGAATTAAACATGACAGGCAAAATGCAATGACATGAGCAGATATTCGCATACCGTTAATTGAATTAAACGTGACAGGCAAAATGCAATGACATGAACAATATTCGCGTACCGTTTATTGAAATTAGACATGACAGGCAAAATGTAATGACATGTACAATATTCGCGTACCGTTTATGGTAATTAAACATGACAGTTTAAAGATGCATGGATGACATGCACATATAATACGCGTACCGTTATTTGTAATTAAACGTGACATACAAGCATGATGAGGGTGACGGACCAAGCTTCGTTGTCAAGCTAGGTCAATGGCGTCTAGACGGCTATCCTTTCACCGTCTAGTCTTTTTTACGCTAAAGCAAGGTAATGGCCTAAGACATGGCCTAAAACCCTAAGTGGCAAGTTTCACTTGCCTGGCACCGAGGAGAACGATCAACGAAGGCACATCACACAAATTTGTTATCTATGGGAATGGATCACTATCATGGAAAAACAACATTAGAATGGTAACTAATCCGTATTCACAATCGAACCCTACGATTTCTAATGATCCATTTTATTAGGGTTTCACAAATATCAAGTGTGGGTTATGAGATTATTAAAGGAAGAATACTACCCGTGAAGAAGCGGAGGAACGACACCGAGAACTACGACGACGGAAGAACGATCCGGCTCAGATCTGGAAATGGGGAAAATCTGGAGAAATGGGTTTGGATGAGGCTTTTGGGGATTTGATGAGGGTTTGAGGTTGAGGAGAGGTATGATATATGAAATGAGGGTTTGGATGATGATGGATGAGCTTGTGATGAAGGATCAAGGGTTTGGGGAAGAAGGGGGCTCAATGGGGGAGAAATTAGGGTTTGGGGGTGATGAGGAAGAAGAAGAAAATGTTTGGGGCATATTTATAGAAAAGTGTGGCGGCTAGGGCAAAACTAGGGTTTCATGGGCTGATTAGTCGGTCAAAGAAGGATGGCTGACCGACTAGTTTGGGAACTAGTCGGTCGGTCGAATAACTGTGACCGACTAAGAGCAAACAGTAACTCCTGAAGGAAAAATGAGCTTTGAATTAGTCGGTCTGTGAAGGCTTGTCAACCGACTAGTTTGAGAACTAGTCGGTCGGTGAGTGTTCATAGACCGACTAAGAGTAAACAGTAACTCGGCTGGGAAGATGATCAATGAACTAGTCGGTTGAAGAACAATGGCTGACCGACTAGTTTACAATCTAGTCGGTCTAAAGATGTTCTCAGACCGACTAAAGATAAACAGTAACTTAGGGGAAATTAATCAAAGGAACTAGTCGGTTAAAGAACAAGTTCTGACCGACTAGTTTCACATCTAGTCGGTCGGTGGTTGTTCTTAGACCGACTAACGATAAACAGTAACTCCTGAATAATTAATTGAATGAACTAGTCGGTTCCAGTTGATTTTCTGACCGACTAGATTGGAATCTAGTCGGTCGGTTAATCTTCTTGAACCAACTAACGTGCACGAAAAGTCTCGAAATGGAGCGCGAAGGTCCGGGATGAATTCTAAGGTTTCTAGGATCAACCTATCGCTAAAATATGATCGATATGAAGCTCGTCACGAGTGACTTACTCCGAGTTCAATGATTCTAAGGAAGAAGCTAGAAGATCACATCAAAAGGAATGAAAACGAAAGCTAGGAAATCTCAACGAGATGAATGAAAGCGAGAACTATGGAATTGGAAACCACACAAGGAGAGAACCCGCCATCACAAGCAAAACACACTGATAATCCTATCATACAAAAACCAGTCGTTACATCCTACCCACCTTAGAATAAAGTCCGTCCTCGGACTTTCTAACATATATATAGTCGCTCTGGTAACTACCCTCAACCAATATCACATCATAAATTCAACCAAGTACTTTCATTTCGAGTGCTTATATATATATGCACTAGAAATCAAATATTACTACCACTACACACATATTTTCACGCACATAGTACACTCATACTTATTATAGTCAATCAATTTCTTACACGTATTTCAATCACATATATATAGTCAATATATTTATACAACAATAAACACTTATTACTTACTATAAGAAAATAACCAAGCCTCTCTTATTTGAAAATAATTTCACATTTATTTAGTCATTCGAATACATGAAAATATTTCACCATATTTTCACCTCACATATAGTCCTATAACTATATATTGGTATAGCCACCCACAATCGTGTGCGTAACACAACCAAGCACAAACAACTCAAACACCATACATACATCATCCATCACTATTCACCACCACAAACAATTATACCAAAGTACATAGAGTATACCCACTCAAGCCTGAGTAAGACTCA
Source organism: Scilla litardierei (assembly GCA_030789695.1). Taxonomy (NCBI): domain Eukaryota; kingdom Viridiplantae; phylum Streptophyta; class Magnoliopsida; order Asparagales; family Asparagaceae; genus Scilla; species Scilla litardierei. The sequence continues at coordinate 425,214,543 of CM061142.1, read as the reverse complement.
AATCATAGCAGGACATTTATATGCGTAACACAGTATCCATACACATACCAATACCACTCCAAGGCATACACATCCACGTATCACATATTTTCACACCATATCCATCCATTTATAATTACCATACCAACACATCAACTACATACAAGTTTAAGAGATGCAATAGTCGGGTATACCTCCTGATATACACGCATACGACATCTCATAAAACAAGTAGTACCAATCAAAATTATCATTCTGTTATCATACGTATATCACATCATACTCAAGCAAAAAATTACCTACACACAACATACAAATGCCAACACCCATACCACTATATACACACCACGAAATCAACATTATGACGACATAACCACTTAACTAATGGGCCCACCAAACTATAACAAGGTTGACACAGGCAATGAAAAGCTCTATGGGCTAGACAATAGGAAAGAACCGAACCTAGATCATGACGAATAGAAAGATCGAAAAACATGGGTTCAGCTAGGACGAAGATAGGAGCCAAATTTGGTTAGGGGAATCAGGGTATGACTGTGAATGTTTAGGTGGAAAGATGATGCAATGATACCCTTAAGGAATACGTAAAGAAGGTAGTGTAAACAACATAAGTTAAAATACGTGAATTCGAAGACCGTTGTACTTCAAAAAGTCGGAGTCCTCGTTTGTATAAAATTATGTAGAGGTCGATAAACAAGTTGTTTGAAAATGAGTATGAGACGAATATACGTAATAAGAGGAAAAGTGGTTTATTGGCTTATATAAAATCATCATGAGGAAAAAGGAAATCATTTACTCGAACATTAAAACATAGGTCAGAAATGTTATGCGGCAGCAATCTAAATATTTTGGAAAAATTTTGAGATTCGAAGATTGAAATCAGATCAAGTATAGTGTGGAGAATTTAAGCGCATGCTAAAGGTTTTCCAAATCTTAAAACTGAAGGGAAATCCCAAACAAACCATATCGAAAATAATTTTAGAGAAATCCGGATTTGCCAACAAAAATTGATTTATACAAGATCTTAATGTACGAGCAAAACGAACGTGGTATCGATATATAAAAATAATTGAAGTCATAGTTTAGAAATTATCTTAAAAGTGTGTATGGTGAATGGAAAGATAATATCTTAGTAGTATGGAAAGAGAAAAGGATATTTAAACTCATCAAGTTAGTATTAAAATTTTTAAACCGTTTTATGAAGGGTCTAAGTCAGAAAAGGTTATGAAATAATGATTTCTACAAAAATCTGAAATAGGGGAAACGAGGAGCATAACGGTCGTAGTACTGATATATAAAATTAATTGAAGTTCTACCTTAGAAATCATTTTTTTTAATATGTATGACGAATGGAAAGATAATAACATCTTAGTGGTATGGAAGTAAGTGGGAGGGTATATACATATATAGAATTATTAAATTGGTAATAAGCTTTAAAACCGAATGTTGGATGTCTAAATCAGGAAATGGTTTCGAAAAGTAATTTTACGAAAATCTGAACTAGGGAAAACGTTGAGCATAAAATCGACTTGCTAAAAGCCGAAGTCCAAAGGGACTTGAAAAGTTTATTAAGAGTAAGCACGAGTTGTTTTCGAATAAAATTTTAATGGCACAAGTAAGAAAAGAAATTATGAATCGAGTTTGGAAAATAGAAATACGGTTCAGAATGAAATTGGTATATGAAAAGACACAAGACATTTATATCGATACGAAAGTATATGCTGAAATATTATAAACTTCTAATCTAAAAATCTCAACACAAGCTTCGATATTTAAAAACATAAATAATTTAAGTCGGCAAAGGAGCATGAGACCTTACATATATCAAAAGTGTTTCGAATAAATTTAAACTTAACGAAAGAAGAAGATCGAAGATACTTTTAGGGAAATAAGGATTCGCCAAAAGAACGTGTTGGTATAAAAACTTTTGAAGTATGAGTACGACGAACCTATAATTGATATATACAAAAATTAGTTGAAGTCCATTTAGTTTGGAAAAATACCCCTAAAGGTATGTAAGATAAGTGGTTAAAATAAATTTTTGTAGTTAGGAAAAGGACGGTATATCGAACCATCAGGATAGTAATAAAGTTTAAAAATCGAAATGCGAAAGATACATTGTTAGAAAAATAGTACAAGTTAGTAATTTTAAAATTACGACCAAAAGTCTTCAAATTTCAAGAACGACTTTTAACTCCATCGAAATTTAGGGAGACATATTTAAAGAAGTTTAGAACAAAATTTAAATTGAGTGAAACTTCAAATAAGGAAAGCATTCGAAAATAACTTTGGAAGAATCAAGATTTGCAACGGAAAACATTTGAAAAATCAAGGATAATTGTAATGAGGTGGTCATGTGAATTGAGGACAAGGGAAGTGGTCTATGTGAATTGAATGCGCCTAAATCACGATGCAAGAAAACCATGATGAAGATCTACGGTCAGTAACACCAAAGTGTAGTGACCAGGAAAGATTGAATCAGGGGGGTTCTAATCATCGGGTTAACTAAAGGCCAAGGGAACCTTAACACTAAAGCTTCTAATGGGTTAGAATATATAGATCTCAGGAAGGTTCTAAGAGAATCAAGATCATGTTCTGTTGGGCCCGAAATCGATGAACCAATCGAAGGCTAAAGAAATCCTAGGAGTCTATCATGGCCAGAGCTAGGCGGGAACCACTAAGGTAACTCTTAAGACAATCAAACAAATCACTAGACAATCAAACAAATCACTAACATGGAGTCTAGCTAACAATCAAGGATTCCTAACTAGCAAGCACAGACGTCTATCTAAGTCTAGCTAGGGTCCTGATCTAATGGGTTCCTACTAAGCTGAGACAGATGCCCTAACACGTCTACCAGCTACCTAAGGCATAGGAACGCTAAAAAACTAGACTCAAGGCTTATAACTTGGATGTTCATAAATAAATTACAATGTCACAGGAAAGCCACCAGGCTAAAAGGAAAAGAGTCTAAGGCCCAAACATGGCCAACAAGGTATAACATACATACAAAGGTGCCATGCACCAACAACTAACAGCAAACCTAAACAAAGAAGTGAACACGAGCGGTCTTCAAGACAGGCCCCTGGTGTCCACTCACCACCACAGCAAACATCAGCATCAACAACACCATATCCCCTGCAACAAAGCTCTGGCTCTGGGTCTAACATGTGACACCCAAAAGAGAGAGGGACACATGTCAGCAAGTCTGGAAAGACTGGTGCAAGGAAACTGAAAGTAAGGTAAACTAGCAACCTAGCAGTTATAGTATAATGCATGGCATGGCAAGTATAGTATGGAAGTGACAAGTAAAGGGAAGTACAAGTAGCAAGTATGTCACTGATAACAAGTAAAACACGGACAAGTACAAGTCAAGTGGTTCACGTCAAGTGAACAGTCAAGTAACAAGTGGTAGTTGTGACATTTATTGTCAAGTAACAAGTACAAGGGATCACTCAATGAGTGCCATATTGCCCGCAGGCTGTGTTCACGCATCAAGTACAAGGGATCACTCAACAAGTGACATATTGCCCGCAGGCTGTGTTCAAGTATCAAGTACAAGGGATCACTCGACGAGTGCCCTATTGCCCGCAGGCTGTGTTGAGCTCGTCTTCTGGAACACGAGCCAGAAAGTGTATTTAACAATTATGGCGTAGGGGTGCACCTAGCCGGAACAAGTAGCACTAGTATGTAGCGATGCTACGCAATCACGATGAGTATTCGAGTATGCAATGACATGAGCAGATATTCGCATACCGTTAATAGAAATTAAACATGACAGGCAAGGATGCATGGATGACATGAACAGATATTCGCGTACCGTTAATTGAATTAAACGTGACAGGCAAAATGCAATGACATGAGCAGATATTCGCGTACCGTTAATTGAATTAAACGTGACAGGCAAAATGCAATGACATGAGCAGATATTCGCGTACCGTTAATTGAATTAAACATGACAGGCAAAATGCAATGACATGAACAATATTCGCGTACCGTTTATTGAAATTAGACATGACCGGCAAAATGTAATGACATGTACAATATTCGTGTACCGTTTATTGTAATTAAACATGACAGTTTAAAGATGCATGGATGACATGCATAGATAATACGCGTACCGTTATTTGTAATTAAACGTGACATACAAGCATGATGAGGGTGACAGACCAAGCTTCGTTGTCAAGCTAGGTCAATGGCGTCTAGACGGCTATCCTTTCACCGTCTAGTCTCTTTTACGCTAAAGAAAGGTAATGGCCTAAGACATGGCCTAAAACCCTAAGTGGCAAGTTTCACTTGCCTGGCACCGAGGAGAACGATCAACGAAGGCACATCACACAAATTTGTTATCTACGGGAATGGATCACTATCATGGAAAAACAACATTAGAATGGTAACTAATCCGTATTCACAATCGAACCCTACGATTTCTAATGATCCATTTTATTAGGGTTTCACAAATATCAAGTGTGGGTTATGAGATTATTAAAGGAAGAATACTACCCGTGAAGAAGCGGAGGAACGACGCCGAGAACTACGACGACGGAAGAACGATCCGGCTCAGATCTGGAAATGGGGAAAATCTGGAGAAATGGGTTTGGATGAGGCTTTTGGGGATTTGATGAGGGTTTGAGGTTGAGGAGAGGTAGGATATATGAAATGAGGGTTTGGATGATGATGGATGAGCTTGGGATGAAGGATCAAGGGTTTGGGGAAGAAGGGGGCTCAATGGGGGAGAAATTAGGGGTTGGGGTGATGAGGAAGAAGAAGAAAACGTTTGGGGCGTATTTATATAAAAGTGTGGCGGCTAGGGTAAAACTAGGGTTTCTTCGGCTGATTAGTCGGTCAAAGAAGGATGGCTGACCGACTAGTTTGGGAACTAGTCGGTCGGTCGAATAACTGTGACCGACTAAGAGCAAACAGTAACTCCTGAAGGAAAAATGAGCTTTGAATTAGTCGGTCTGTTAAGGCTTGTCAACCGACTAGTTTGAGAACTAGTCGGTCGGTGAGTGTTCATAGACCGACTAAGAGTAAACAGTAACTCGGCTGGGAAGATGATCAATGAACTAGTCGGTTGAAGAACAATGGCTGACCGACTAGTTTACAATCTAGTCGGTCGAAAGATGTTCTCAGACCGACTAAAGATAAACAGTAACTTAGGGGAAATTAATCAAAGGAACTAGTCGGTTAAAGAACAAGTTCTGACCGACTAGTTTCACATCTAGTCGATCGGTGGTTGTTCTTAGACCGACTAACGATAAACAGTAACTCCTGAATAATTGATTGAATGAACTAGTCGGTTCCAGTTGATTTCCTGACCGACTAGATTGGAATCTAGTCGGTCGGTTAATCTTCTTGAACCAACTAACGTGCACGAAAAGTCTCGAAATGGAGCGCGAAGGTCCGGGATGAATTCTAAGGTTTCTAGGATCAACCTATCGCTAAAATATGATCGATATGAAGCTCGTCACGAGTGACTTACTCCTAGTTCAATGATTCTAAGGAAGAAGCTAGAAGATCACATCAAAAGGAATGAAAACGAAAGCTAGGAAATCTCAACGAGATGAATGAAAACGAGAACTATGGAAATGGAAACCACACAAGGAGAGAACCCGCCATCACAAGCAAAACACACTGATAATCCTATCATACAAAAACTAGTCGTTACAGGGTGAGAGGACACTAGAATGGTGCCTAAGATATAAGAGAACTACGGTCAAACCAAGCTACTCTAACAAACAAGTCAAGCAAGCAACACTAATAATAAGATCTAAACTATGAAATAAAAGACTAGGATCAAGACTTACCTACAATAACTCCATCCAGCTCCTCAGTCTCAATAGCAGTCATGGTGTACGCTGGCCTCTGGGGTTGCGCTGCTCGCTGAAACATATGCCTCTGTGGCACCAAGGGTGGTCCACGAACAGCAGGTCCTCTCTGAACTGGAGCAGGCGCTCTCATCTGCAGCAGGGCTGGCACTCCAACTACAGCATGATGAGCTCTCAGACAAACCTTCGCTACATGCGAGGCATCTCCACAAACTAAGCATATCCCCATCCTCTTCCTGCAGGTGGCCTGAACATGTCCAGGCTTTCCGCATAAGTGGCACAGGCCCTTGCCCTGAATCTGAACTGGTGCTCCAGGCCTCTTGAATGGTACTGTCTGAACTGGCCTCATCGTCGGCCTAGCAGGTGGTCGGTACTGCTCCATAGGACGCTTCCCTTTATCAGCTGAAGGGTCAGGCAGAAGAGCTATGAGCTCATGATTCTTCGCAGCATCAAGCACCTCCCTCATAGTCATGAAACCCGCCGAAGACATAGAAGCTTGAATCTTCGGACGCAGTCCCTGACGAAAGCGATCAGCTCGCTTCTCCTCCTTCCTCACCATATGCGGGGCAAATCGACTCAGCATCTCAAACTCAGCTTCATACTCCTCGACAGTCATATCTCCCGGCTTCAGGTCTATGAATTTGCTCAGCAGCTCCCTCCTAGCAGACTTGGTGAAATACTTATCCTTGAACATAGACATGAAGGTCTTCCAATCCACTGTCTTCTTAAGACGCCTCTCCTCGATGCGCAACCAGTTCCTTGCATTCTCCATCAGTTGCATCTTTGCTATCTCCACACGGGTATCATCAGGAATCTTCGCATCAACTAATGTCTCCTCCGTGCTCTGGATCCACTCGTCAGCAGCTAGGGGTCCCTCCTTCCCCGAAAATGTCCTCGGCTGGAGCTCATTGAACTGCTTCACTCCTGGAGCAGCTCGAGGGGCAGGTGGAGGTGGTGGTGGTGCAACTGGAGCAGCCTGGGCAGCACGCTGAGACTGCTGAACCAACTTATGCTGACCATCCAGCATCTCCCTCATCACACCCAGAAACTGACGGAATTCTCCGCCCTGGCCCTCCGGAACTCCATTGCCTAAGTTCCCAGATCGGGTAACGCGTCGTCCTGCCATCCGATTGACAGAAACACAGAGGTTAGACTCGTACGATTACTGGATGATAATAAAATGAATTTCAATACTTCGATTGTTTCATATTCGCAGAAGGATGGGACCTGCATGGGCCACCACTAAAACCTGTCATGCCCCGCTTTCCAAAAAGGACGGAGGCGAAGCGTGACTAAGGCCCGCTTAGACCGGGGCAGAGAGCCCAGACCCAATAAGCGTCTGTGGTATTCCAAAACAAAGGAAACAGGTCCCTGCAAGTTAGTACGAAACAATAAAAGTACTGAAAGGAAAGAGCATATCATTTTATTCTAAACATAATCATCCAAAGTACTGAGAGTCTAAAAACGCCCGAAGGGCTACAACTGCAGAAAACGAAACTACCGGTGCAAACACCCAACCAAGACAAGAAAACAACAGGTGCTACGCACCCAATCTAAACTGGAACAGAACTCTGGATCAGTAACTAGAGGCCTCTAACTCTGGTCCTCCGCTGGGTCGTACTCCGGATCAACGTCCTCCGGCTCTCCGTCTGCTGCCAAGTCCGCCTCGTCGACGTACTCTGGCTCAACACCTGACGTACAGCACCAAAAGAAGGAACTGTACGTCAGGTAAGGTCTACAAACAGGGTTAGACCAAACTGCAAGTGTATCAATTTTTAGACAACGTTTTACTGGTTGATTAGCATGCTGGGGTTATAACTGAGTAACAAACAGAAGTAACGCAGCAGGAAAGTAAAGCGCAACAAGTAGTAGTCGTAGCGTGTGCTACCAACTACGGGACTAACCTACAGGTGTCATGACAAGTCGGGACGTGACGGGACAAGACAAGACAAGGCAAGTGAGACACGAAAGAGTTCACGCCTTACGGTTCGAGGGGGATCAGACCCTCTTGCCGTGCGCACGCTCAACCCAACCCCAAACCCCAAGGAAGACAAGACAAGACAAGACAAGACAAGACACCAGTACAAGGGATCACTCGCTCTAGCTTGGCGAGTGCCCTATTGCCTGCAGGCTGTGAAACGGTACATGGGATCACTTTCTCTAGCTTGGAGAGTGCCCTATTGCCCAGCGGGCTGTGTAACGGTACAAGGGATCACTCTCTCCAGCTTGGAGAGTGCCCTATTGCCCAGCGAGCTGTGAAACAGTACAAGGGATCACTCTCTCTAGCTTGGAGAGTGCCCTATTACCCAGCGGGCTGTGCAAGACGGGACGTGACGTGACAAGACGGGAAGGGTTAGTCTAGGGTGTCCACACACACGCACACACATGATAGCCCTATGATGTCAAAAGTTGTTGTTGTCGGGCACAAACTTCATCGTCAAGTCTGAGCCGCCAGGAGTCATCCCGGACGCTATCATTTCATGACCGATTCTTTTTGTTCATAGTTATCAATTCTAACCAACTATGGCCTAAGCACGGCCAAAAGTGTAAGTGGATACACTTGCCTACGATGGCGAGTGTGTCGTCCTCCCGAAGCGTCTCGTCCAAGCGTCTCGTTCGTGGAAGTCCATCTGAAATATCGCCACAGGGACGGTGTCAGGTCTCAATTTCATCAAATCCTATTAGGGTTCGTTTCTAGGATATCGGGACTATCCTATTCGTCAAAAGTCACTTTTTGATGTTTCAGCCTAATCGACGATCTATCCTATGTGCACAGTCAACAAAGTCCATTCATCGATTTTATTGGTTTGTTCAACGTTTTACTGGTGTTGGAAAATAAATTTTAGTTTAAGTTGACGATTTTTAATTTAGGGTTCAGTCAGCTATTGTGGGGGTTTCTACGAGTTCCGGGGAACCAACCGTAACTGGAGTTTGTCGTAGAACGGATGTCGTGTCTGAATGGAGAACTCCTCAGCTTCAGATCTGTTCCTCGCATGGTTCCCCAAAAGTTGAAACTTGCGACGAAGGCCTACAACGTGTCGTAGCGTCGTAGACGGCAAATCCGCGAAGTAGCACACCCAAGTGGGGCCCACAGCAGTGCTAGGGGTCAATGGAGGACCTACAACACCTCTGGAGAACTTGGGGGGCCCACCACAGGAGTTGGTGTGGGAGAAACCAAGTTGCGCCGTTAGGCCGTCGGTCGGACACTATCGGTGCGAGGGTTTCTCTCGGTCAGACCGAGAGAAACTCTCGGTCAGGCGTGATGCAGCGCAGCGAGGCGGGGTCGTGGTTCTGTGCGAGGAAAACCCTCGGTCAGACCGATGGATCCCGTCGATCGGACGCTTGTAGGTGCGGGCGTGCAGCGCTTGGGGGAATGCAGAGCGGCCTCTCGGTCAGACCGACGAGGCGGGTCGGTCAGGCGCTGGCGATGCAGGGGACGGTGCAGCGGGGTGCGGGCGAAGCGGCTGTGCGAGGAAATCCCTCGGTCAGACCGAGGGACAGCCTCGGTCGGTGCGGGCGACTGCGGGGGAGGGGGTTGCAGCGGAGCGCTGCAAGCGGCGATGCAGGAGCGGGCTCCGGTCGTGTGCTGGGAAGTGCAGGGGCGGCCGTCGGTCGTGCACTGGGGCGATTGTCGCAACGTTGCGACGAACGTTGGGAAGTGTTTTTGACGGCTAGGGTTTGTGTGGCTGCGAAAATAACCTAGCCTAGGGTTTATTTAAATAGAAAAGAGTTAGGGTTAGGGTTAGGGTTTAAGAAAACGTAATTAAAATAATTAAAATAATTAATTTAAAACAAATTTACTCTCCTCTCCCTCACGCAGGATGGGTGCGGCCAAAAATTCTGAAATTTGGTCAAAAAATTCTTTAATACGTTATTATAATATAGGAACTTTATCATAATTAAAATTCTTATAAAAATTGGTTTTAAAATTATTTAAAACTTTCAAAAAATGGAAAATTGGTCAAATTAAGTCCAAAAAATTTTAAAATAAATATTGGGGTGTTCGAAGCGACGAAAGAAAGAGAGTGAAGAAGACGGATCTAAATTTCGACGTCGAGAGACGAAACTAAAACTAGAAACGTCTCGCATCAAAACAGAAAGTCGCAACGTCACATCAAATAAGATAGTATCGCGGAAGAACGACTCGAGATATGTCGTTCCAAAGTTATTCCACAATCTAATACTCTCAGAGACGATCACGACGACACCTCACACAATAATGTTCAAAAATCAAATAAAGGCAAAAATAAACACGTGCACGATCAAGAGCACGTGCACAAAGAAAGAACGATCGGAAACCGACTGTTACACCCCCGCTCAGCTGTTTCCCCTCACGAGAACAGCAGTCCGCCGCTGCTGTGTTTTCTTGGTCACCGCCGACTGATCGCCTTGCCGCCGTCACTCCCTCATCCACGCCGGCCAACCGCCGCTCCCGACCGCCTGATACAGCCCCGCCGGTGGGTTTTCGCAGTAGCAGCGACAGCAGCAGCCACCGGCTGCTGCTGCTCGTTTTTCCGACCGTCGCTCAACGACCAAGCGTCGGAGATCATCGGCAAAGACCCACGCCGCCGCACTGCACTTGCTGCCACCGCTGACCAGTGTCCTGAAGTCCCCGACAGCCCGTGCGTCGCTTCCCGAGCGCGTTCTGTCCTTGACTCTCCATTTCGACGTCAAACTTTCCATTGCTCGCTGTTTCACCGTCAATCTGACCTTGCTCGTTGTCCACACTTTTCGTTCGCTGTCCGGACATATCTTACTACGTCAACCATAGCCGAGACGCCGTAGACGACGAGGAGACCCCACCATTCAGACTCTATGTCCATTCTGCGTCAAACGCCAGAGAGCTTGGTTTTCCCTAACACGTAGCGAACCCACACCATACTTCAATCAAAACCTAAACTAAAATTGGTCAACGTGAACTAAAATTTATTTCAGCATCGGTAAAATGTTGCCCACCGTTGGAAAGATCGACGAACGGACAATTTTTCTGTGCACATAGGATAGACGTCGATCTAGGCCGAACAAATCATCAAAAAGACATGACTTTTAACTGTTAGGGTAGTCCCGCCAAATTTATAAACAAACCGTAATAGGACTGACGTAAAACATGATCTGACATCGCTGTGATCCTGTTTCAGATGGACCATCGCCGACGCGACACTTCGATGGGACGCTCCAGACAGACGACGCACTCGCCACCGCAGGCAAGTGTACTCACTTGTACCTTCGGCCGTGTTTAGGCCTTAGACTTTTAGAACTGTTAAAACGTAAACAAAGAGAACCAGACGTGAAATGATAACATCCGAGACCCCCCTTGACAGCTTAGACTTAACGACGAAGTCTAAGCACAACAACAACAACTGTCACATAGGGTTTTTCTGTGTGTGCGTGTGTGTGGACCCCCTAGAAGAACAATTCCTTACTTGTCATGTCATGTCTTGTTATACACAGCCTGTGGACAATAGGGCACTCACCAGAGAGTGAGTGATCCCTTGTACAGATACACAGCCTGCGGGCAATAGGGCACTCACCATAGAGTGAGTGATCCCTTGTACAGATACACAGCCTGCGGGCAATAGGGCACTCACCAGAGAGTGAGTGATCCCTTGTACGGATACACAGCCTGCGGGCAATAGGGCACTCTCCAGAGAGTGAGTGATCCCTTGTACGGATACACAGCCTGCAGGCAATAGGGCACTCACCAGAGAGTGGATGATCCCTTGTACGGATACACAGCCTGCGGGCAATAAGGCACTCACCAGAGAGTGGGTGATCCCTTGTATGGATACACAGCCTGCGGGCAATAGGGCACTCACCAGTGAGTGAGTGATCCCTTGTACAGACTTGACTTGTGCACTTGGGTAGGGTAGGGTTGAGCATGCGCACGGAGAGAGTGTCTAATCCCCCTCAAACTGTAAGGCATGAACCCTTCAAGTCACACATGTCTTGTCATGTCTTGTCTTGTTATGTCTTATCTCATATTGTTTTGACCAATTTAGGTTAGTCTCGTAGTAGGTAGCTGACGTGCGTTTATATTTCATATATTCACGCACGTTTTCTTTTGTGTTTCTCCGTGTTTTTCCGTCGTCTTTTATTCGTTTTCTTGTATTTTCTCGTTTTCTTTCACTTTTCTTTGTTTATCCATGATTGCAGGGGATTGACCACGTAGGGGACGTTTAACGATGATATCCCAAGTCCCCGGAGCAATGGGAGAAGTCACGCATGATCCAGGCGGTCAAACGTCGAAGAATTCATCTTTCAGCCCCTCACCCGGTCGGTTGGTCATCTCCAACCAATCGGGTGATGCACGCGTGCACCACCCGGTCTCAGCCGGAGCTCACATGGAAGTCACCCGACCGGTTCGCAGACCGGTTCAGCGGGGGCCTGTTCTCTGTTTTCTCGAGCAAAATGCCAACCGATCGGGTGACTCTCACCCGATCGGTTCATCTGTAGCTGAAGATGAAGAGCTGAAGACATGGGCACCAAACCGATCGCTTCACCCGACGGCTCCAAGATCCAACCGGTCACTCAAGAACTCACCCGACCTGTTCATGTGATCGGGTGAAAGCTCGCCGTTTTCTGTTATTATTTTGTAGCGGATCAACCGATCGGTTGACTTGTCAACCGATCGGTTGATGCGAGAGTCTATAAATTGAACCCCTAGGGTTCCAGAAACGGGAGCTGCTAGTTTTTTACTGTTTTCTCACATTGTGACGGCTGTAATTGTTACTCTTTTGTAACTTTTCAGATCTTTCTCAAATTTTAGTATTGTCTTATCTACTCAATTACTTCCGCATTGCAATTGTCCGATTATGATTCCAACGGTTAATTTTTATTTAGATCGCTTTTTCATGGATTTTTGTGAGTAGTTCCCAAATCTGGGATTTTGGTGGAAACCCCTTCGGGGGCTCTTCCCGATGCGTCCATAGGGTTAGGAAATCGATAGGGATTAGGAATCTAACGGTTACGCGGGGTGTTTCATTGCCATCGGCAGGAAAAAGACCGCCTTTGACCGTTGGGCCAAGGGGGAATAAACTTGGCTGTTGACTCCCTAGCCATAGCTCACACCCATAGCATAGACGTCGAATCCTAGCACGCGGGAGCGGCAGGATGAGACGTTGGGAGTTATCGTTGCGGGCTTAGTGCTCCCGGGATCGATCAGTGTTAATGGACACGGGAGTGCCCACTGATCGAATCCGGGAAGTTCGGTGTATCATCCTGGGCACCGACCGGAATATCGGGCCCATGGGACGCCGGTACCACTTTCAGATGTAACGTCTCACCATTAGACCCTAATCCCGATTCGGGCTAGCTCACCCCTCGGGGTGATTTAGGTCCTACCTGACCCAAGCACAACCTCGCCTCCCTGAGTTCGATATACCCGCACCCTACACTAACCGTGCACTTGCGGTAAACTGACACCGCGCCCATACCGCAGACGCGGGGGTGCCGGTCAAGTTTATGGCGCCGATGCCGCGGAGGCAACGTTCTTGTTATTTTAGGATCTATTGAACCCTCGTGTCTAGCTCTCATCCCTGCCTCGCGATAATTTTCGCACTCTACACTTTTAGATTTCACTTGGACATACTATGGATAGTAATTGTATAGTGCTAATTGACTGAATCGCCGTGCTTCCATCGCAACTTACGGCTCCCGTTTATGCAACCTGTGCTTTTGACGTGTTTGCCACTTGTGCAGTTCTCTCTCTCCCCTTTCGTATAAGATCCCAGCCCCACGGCAAGGATGTTGCATGCAGTTTCAGGAGACATCTGGGATCACTCTCACCATATCCGCTGTTTGGCGCAGAGCTTAGCAGAATCACTGAATACTTCGAATATACTATCCCTCCCGTCTGCCGCCGTGGAAGGCCAGAGATATCAAGATGCGCAGGATCACCTTGCCATGGCAACTCCCTTTCCCCACGGTGAAGTGGCGTATATCGACAACCATGGTCTCGAATGTAGTGAAGAAGAGTTAACCGCAGAGTTTTGTCAGGAGAGCCACCCGACCGGGTTTGTAGGCTACGCTGGACATGAATCAATCTGTCCCTTGCAGACTTCTATTGAGCGTCCCCGGTCTTTGGACAATGGAGAAGCTAGAAACGGTTGTGGAGAATCATCGATGATTGAAACCTGTTTTCGCCTACAAGCCTTCTTCCTGAATAATTATGATGAGCTCGGAAGAGACCCGGTGCATCCCTCGATCGTTCCCACTATACCTTGCGAAATTTCGCCGTGCGGAGCCACGGCCGAGGGTGAGATTCCGGATGCTGGCTTCCGAGAAATCCACGAAGAACTCCTTTCCCTTGAGGATGCTCAGCTTGAAAAGTATGCGTCAGGGCCCCAAGAAGTTGAGATGAAAGAATTACCACCGGGGCTTAAATATGAATATTTGGGAGCAGGCTCGACCCTTCCGGTTATAGTCAACTCTTCACTACCCGAAGACCAAATGACCAAACTTCTTGGTGTTCTAAAAAGGTTTAAGGGAGTTTTTGGATATGCAATTGAGGATTTAAAAGGGGTTAGCGTAGGCCTCTGCTCACACAGAATTCTGCTTGAAGATGAGCAAGCCTCCTCGATTGAGCCACAGCGGAGGTTGAACCCCATAATGATGGAAGTTGTAAAGAAAGAGATTGTTAGGCTTCTACATGCCGGTATTATATACCCTATCTCCGATAGTCGCTGGGTTAGCCCGGTGCATGTTGTACCCAAGAAAGGAGGAATGACGGTGGTTCGCAATGAAAAGAACGAGCTAATACCAACGAGGACCGTCACGGGGTACAGGATGTGCATTGACTATAGAAAGCTGAACAAAGCTACAAGGAAGGATCATTACCCCCTCCCCTTTATTGACCAGATGCTCGAGAGGCTGGCGAAGCATAATTATTTCTGTTTCATGGACGGGTATTCAGGATTTCTTCAGATCCCTATTCATAACGATGATCAGGAGAAGACGACTTTCACTTGCCCATTCGGGACGTATGCCTATAGAAGAATGCCGTTCAGACTTTGTAACGCCCCTGCTACATTCCAAAGACTCATGTCCGCTATCTTCTCCGACTACTCCCAAGACATCATGGAGGTTTTCATGGACGACTTATCCGTCTACGGAACTAAATTTGACTCGTGCCTCAGTAATCTCACTAAGGTCCTGGAGAGATGTCAGGAAAAGGGACTAGTCCTAAACTGGGAGAAGTGCCACTTCATGGTCCAAGAGGGAGTTGTGCTGGGACACATCATCTCTTCGAGGGGAATTGAGGTTGATAAGGCTAAAGTTGAAGTGATTGAAAAGCTTCCACCACCGCACAATCTTCGAGGAGTCCGTGGTTTCTTAGGACACGCGGGATTTTATCACCGCTTCATAAAAGACTTCTCGAAGATTTCCAGGCCTCTGACCCAACTCCTCGTGAAGGACTCACCTTTCGTCTTCAGCGAGGAGTGTATGGAGGCCTTTTGCACTTTGAAGCAAGCATTGATTTCCGCACCCATAATACAGCAACCAAACTGGAAACTGCCCTTTGAGCTGATGTGTGACGCTAGTGATTATGCGGTTGGTGCCGTCCTAGGGCAGAGGAAAGATAAAAATCTCCATGTCATATATTATACGAGCATAACCCTTAATGCCGCCCAAAGAAATTATACTACCACGGAAAAAGAATTGCTCGCGGTGATCTACGCCATGGATAAGTTCCGACAATATCTCGTTGGCGCCAAGGTGATCGTACACACGGATCACGCGGCTCTTAAATACCTATTGAACAAGAAAGAAGCCAAGCCACGACTCATTAGATGGATTCTCCTCCTCCAGGAGTTTGACCTGAAAATCAGAGACAAGAAGGGGGCGGAGAATGTTGTTGCTGATCACCTGTCCAGGATGCCCACTCTCGATTAAATGCTACACCGATCGATGATTCACTCCCTGACGAGCATCTCTTCTCTGTCTCTTCCTCCTGGACCCCCTGGTACGCCGACATCGCAAATTATCTGGCTTGTGCCATCGTTCCCCACAATGTGAGCTTTCAGCAGAAGAAGAAATTTTTCCATGAGGTCCGCAAATTTTATTAGGATGACCCCCACCTATACAAAACCTGCAATGATGGGGTGATACGAAGATGCATCCCTGAAACTGAGGCGACTTCCATCATTTCACACTGCCATGGGCAGCAATATGGAGGGCACGCGAGCACCTACAAGACCACCGCAAAAATTCTCCAAATCGGATTCTACTGGCCTACACTCTTCAGGGACACACATGTTTATGTCCAAGCCTGCGATAAATGCCAAAGAGCTGGGAATATCTCCAAAAGGAATGAGATGCCTCAACACTACATCCTGGAGATAGAAATCTTCGATGTATGGGGAGTGGACTTTATGGGACCGTTCCCTTCTTCCTCGGGGAACCAGTATATCTTGGTGGCCGTGGACTACGTGTCGAAATGGGTTGAAGCAGTGGCCAGTCCAACCAACGATTCCAGAGTGGTGGCCAAGTTCTTTAAAAACAACATCTTCCCGCGGTTCGGTGTACCTCGTGTCCTGATCAGTGACGGAGGGAGCCACTTTATAGAGAAGAAATTTGAGGCCCTCTTAAAAAAATACGGGGTACAACACAGGGTGGGCGTGCCTACCACCCGCAGACCAGCGGTCAGGCGGAAGTCTCTAACCGGGAGATTAAAAGCATACTAGAAAAGACGGTGACCAATTCCAGAAAGGACTGGTCATCAAAGCTCCCTGACGCGCTTTGGGCTTACAGGACGGCATTTAAAACTCCTATCTGCACAACTCCCTACCGGCTCGTCT
Organism: Scilla litardierei; assembly: GCA_030789695.1. NCBI lineage: Eukaryota > Viridiplantae > Streptophyta > Magnoliopsida > Asparagales > Asparagaceae > Scilla > Scilla litardierei. The sequence continues at coordinate 425,197,922 of CM061142.1, read as the reverse complement.
ATGGGAAAGCTTGCCATCTTCATGTGGAATTGGAACATAAGGCATATTGGGCGGTTAAGAATCTGAACTTCGACACCAATAAGGTAGGAGTGCACCGGCAGGTACAACTCAACAAGCTCGACGAAATCCGGCTCAATGCCTATGAGAACGCCAAGATCTACAAGGAGAAGCTGAAGCGGTTGCATGATAAGCGAATCTTAAAGAGGGAATTCAAAGAAGGGGACTTAGTTCTCCTGTTCAACTCAAGGCTGAAGCTCTTTCCTGGGAAACTCAAGTCAAGATGGTCGGGACCGTTCCGCGTCACCAAGGTTTTCCCGCATGGGGCTATCGAGATAATGGGAAGGGATGAGCCGTTTAAAGTAAACGGGCAGCGTCTGAAACACTATGCAGTTGGAGAACCAGAATTCTCTCCGGTCGGATCCCCAATGAGCGACAACTCTTCCTCTAACCCTCCGGATCCTAATTGACCATCGCTGCAGGCGTCGAGCCAACGACGTTAAACAAGTGCGCTTCATGGGAGGCAACCCATGTTCTAAACTTATGCTTCGTTTTGTAGGATTTTTTCCACTTTATTTTTCTCTATTTTTATAAATAAATCCAGCCGAAACAACTTCCGTGAAGGAACTCAGGCGTTTCTTGGGTTTTGCAGAAAAACAAGGCCTCAACCGATCGGGTGGGTTCCCACCCGATCGGTTGGGATGTATCAGATACATGCCGACATCTGTCCCCAAATAACCCGATCGGTTGAGGAATGAAGAGACCGGGTGACAGACCGGGTGAGCTGGGGAGAACTCTCGGGAAATTTTTGGGGAATATCAACCGATCGGTTGAGTTCGAGTGCGATCGGTTGAAGCGACCGGGTGAGCAGCCCTCAATCCTCGGGAAAAATTTGGGAGGCGGCCAACCGATCGGTTGATAAGTCAACCGACCGGTTCGCCTGTAGCTGTTGGCCGACAGGAACTTTGGAAATTTGGCTACCCGATCGGGTGAGAACCCACCCGATCGGTTCAGTTTCGCCCCTATAAATAACCCTAACGCACGGCGACCGATACCCGACCCCAGAAAATCCCCTCACGCGATTTCGCGCCCTCCAGCTGTAGAATCGACTTCCTCGACCCTACATACTGTCCCTAAACCCTCATCCACACTCACTCCCATACTTCCCCACCCCCGCCACCTCGCCATCGTCGACATTCCATCATCAAAACCCCCAAACCCTAACCCTAGCCCCAAAATTTTCAAAACTCTGTTCTTGTCGGATCAGCGAGCGGCGGCTTCCCGGATTGTTTCCTCCTACTACGTGAGACCCCCGGGCGCTTGATCTTGCTACATCGATGGGTAACATTCTTCCACTCTACACATCTTTTACTTTATCTGTAATATCCTAAATTGGTGTTGTATCTGCTTCACTTGCCCTATATTTATCTTAGGCTCGCCCCCACTTTCATTTTCACCACCCACATAGTCGCCATGTCTAAGAAAGGGAAAGAGATTGCATCATCTTCGCGCCGTGATCCGCTCTACGGCCCCTTTTCCCCCTCTTTCCTTGGCATAAACCCCTCTACGGAAGAGCAGTCTGACCGTTTGCGAGCACTACTTCATCGCCCGATGAGACCTACACTCTTCGCCGATCGCCCCACACTCGAAGCTCTAGGGCTTTCGAACGGCGTCGCCAGAATTTTCAACTGTATCGGGTGCCATACCCTCTCTCACATCCATGCTCACACACAGAGAAATCTCATGCTTGAATTCCTCAGTTCCCTCGAGTTGTTTGATGGGGGTTTCTCCTTCCGCGCTTTCAATTGCTTTTCTCTGGGTTTCATCGAGCTGAACAATATCCTTAATCTCCGTCACCCCGATCCTTGGTATTCTCCATTAGTGCATCTACCACCCTTGGATACTCCCGATTGGCACCCAACTGTCGGCCCACCTGGTACGATCTTCCTCCACCACAGCCCCCCGGTGCACATCGATCCTCCCGTGCTCCAGCCTGTCGCCCCTCCTTCACCCATAGGCACACCCTCCTCTTCCTCTGAGGATTCTTTCATTCACTATTCCCCTCCCTCCTCCCCCTCCCCTTACCATTCCAGTACCAGCGAATCCGATTGACTACCCCTTGCATATCTCTGGATTTCATTGATCATATCATTTCGCTAGCACTGTCTGATCTAGCTTGGGGCACATCTATTTGGTGTGCTGTCGTGTTTTGTTTGTTTTTCTCATTTGTGTGTGTGTGTGTGTGCTTGTTTTTCACTTTTTGAGTGTCGTGTCGTGTGTTTTTATTTTTATTTTCGTGTTGTTTGATTTTGATTTTGATCTTTCTTTCTTTTTCAGTTTCATCTATGTGTTTTCCTTGTTTTCATTTCTTTTTGTGTCAGTGCGTATTCCCCCCCATTTTCATTGCCCTCATGTACTCACTCATATTGCATTGAGGGCAATGCAAACTTCAGCTTGGGGGAGTCGCACTGTATGCGTCGTTTGAGTCCTTTTTCGTTTTTTGTGTCGTTTTCATCGTGTTTTTATTTTTTTTTCTTTTCTTCCTTTTTAGCTCTTTCTCCTAGAGATGAATCCTATGATGAATCGCCACAAAGTCACACACACCTAGCACTGCATCGATAATCACACTCACCAACCCTAGGATTTCGAGTCCTCTTGCATTTCACGCATTGTGGGTCCACTTGGCTTTCTTGTGAGTCGTGCGTCGTGCCTATCTATTTGGTGTGCTTCTGCTTTGTGATTTTACTTTATATACCTGTCCAGGAATGACCCCTAGATTATCATGCTTCGATTTGAATATGCGGTATTTGTTTCTATTATATGCATGCTATATTTATATCGTATATTTCAATTCGCATGCGTCGGGATTCCACAACTAAGGACTAGGATAACCCATTTAGCCTATGCTCTATTTAGCGAGAATAGTTTCCTTTGCCCGAGTGTTTAGATTTCGACTTCTTTTTTGTTTTACTTGGTGCAAATCCCCTCGTCGTGTACCGTTCTCACACTTGGGAGAGTGCACATGTGTATAGCCAAAAACCCAAAAATCCAAAAAAAAAATAGAAAAAAGGAAAAGAAAAACCCAAAAAGAGATAAAAAGAAAAATTTTGTATAGCCAAAAAGCCAAAAAAAAATACAAATGCCCAAAACCCAAAAAAATTTCAGTGTGAATATTTTTTCCTACTTACCGAGAATAAAGGGAAGGCGAGAATTTGCACCGAGTGTTCTACTCCACATCATCTCAACCCCCATCGTTATCGAAAACACTTGGCTTAGGAACTTTTTAGCTAGTATCTGGGCTATAGTGGCGTGATTTCCTTAACCCTAGTTGTGGAGTCCCCGATGCATGATACGCTTCTATTCTTACTCTTCTCATGCATGCTTGAACTTATATTCGCCGCTTAATTCAATTCGAATCGATATTTGGGTCATATCTTGGATTTGTGTATATCGAGCCTCATAGCACATTGTAGAAAGCGACACCATTTGCTAGCACACGACCACACTCACTCGCGCTTCACTGCGTGGGCCCACGACACTTATTTGGACTCGTTTTCCTAGGTTTAGTGGTGTGATTTGGCGTTTGCTTGCTTGGTGTATCGTTTTTGATTTTGGTGGCTCTGATGGACGATCTAGGATTTAGAGTTTTCTTTTTCGTTCTTCCTCTCTATTTTTTCCTTCCGAGCTCCTACTCTCACTCGTCTTCCTCGAGGACGAGGAAGAGTTCAGCTTGGGGGATTTTGACGTGCGTTTATATTTCATATATTCACGCACGTTTTCTTTTGTGTTTCTCTGTGTTTTTCCGTCGTCTTTTATTCGTTTTCTTGTATTTTCTCGTTTTCTTTCACTTTTCTTTGTTTATCCATGATTGCAGGGGATTGACCACGTAGGGGACGTTTAACGATGATATCCTAAGTCCCCGGAGCAACGGGAGAAGTCACGCGTGATCCAGGGGGACAAACGTCGAAGAATTCATCTTTCAGCCCCTCACCCAGTCGGTTGGTCATCTCCAACCGATCGGGTGATGCACGCGTGCACCACCCGGTCTCAGCCGGAGCTCACATGGAAGTCACCCGACCGGTTCGCAGACCGGTTCATTGGGGGCCTGTTCTCTGTTTTCTCGAGCAAAATGCCAACCGATCGGGTGACTCTCACCCGATCGGTTCATCTGTAGCTGAAGATGAAGAGCTGAAGACACGGGCACCAAACCGATCGCTTCACCCGACGGCTCCAAGATCCAACTGGTCACTCAAGAACTCACCCGACCGGTTCATGTGATCGGGTGAAAGCTCGCCATTTTCTGTTATTATTTTGTAACGGATCAACCGATCGGTTGACTTGTCAACCGATCGGTTGATGCGAGAGTCTATAAATAGAACCCCTAGGGTTCCAGAAACGGGAGCTGCTAGTTTTTTACTGTTTTCTCACATTGTGACGGCTGTAATTGTTACTCTTTTGTAAGTTTTCAGATCTTTCTCAAATTTTAGTATTGTCTTATCTACTCTATTACTTCCGCATTGCAATTTTCCGATTATAATTCCAACGGTTAATTTTTATTTAGATCGCTTTTTCATGGATTTTTGTGAGTAGTTCCCAAATCTGGGATTTTGGTGGAAACCCCTTCGGGGGCTCTTCCCGATGCGTCCATAGGGTTAGGAAATCGATAGGGATTAGGAATCTAACGGTTACGTGGGGTGTTTCATTGTCATCGGCGGGAAAAAGACCGCCTTTGACCGTTGGGCCAAGGGGGAATAAACTTGGCGGTTGACTCCCTAGCCATAGCTCACACCCATAGCGTAGACGTCGAATTCTAGCACGCGGGAGCGGCAGGATGAGACGTTGGAAGTTATCGTTGCGGGCTTAGTGCTCCCGGGATCGATCAGTGTTAATGGACACGGGAGTGCCCACTGATCGAATCCGGGAAGTCCGGTGTATCATCCTGGGCGCCGACCGGAATATCGGGCCCATGGGACGCCGGTACCACTTTCAGATGTAACGTCTCACCATTAGACCCTAATCCCGATCGCTATCCATACCCGTAGGCCGTATCGGCGAGAGTCTCTCGTCGGGTTGGAAACCAAAGTCCCGAGTTTTCTTTCTTGTTGTTTATACCCTTTATTTCTTTCCGTGACAACCATTTACCGATTCGGGCTAGCTCGCCCCTCGGGGTGATTTAGGTCCTACCTGACCCACGCACAACCTCGCCTCCCTGAGTTCGATATACCCGCACCCTACACTAACCGTGCACTTGCGGTAAACCGACACCGCGCCCATACCGCAGACGCGGGGGCGCCGGCCAGTAGCACACGCTACGGCTACTGCTTGACGTGTTTACTTTCCCTGCTCCGTTTACTTTCTATAACTGCCATGTATAACCTCAGCATGTTAATCAACCAGTAAAATGTTGCTTAAATTATGGTACACCTGCAGTAGAGTCTAACCCTCTTTTGTAGACTTTACCTGACATACAGTTCCTTTTCTCTTGGGTGCTGTACGTCAGGTGTCGAGCCGGAGTTCGTGGACGAGGTAGACTTATCGGAGTACGTGGAGCCCGAGGACGTCGACCCAGAGGACGTACCTAACGAGGACCAGACATAGACATTCTCCACTGTTGCGGACTTCCAGAGGTTACTACTTTTTAGTCTGGGTGAGTAGCACCACTTTACTCTCTACCTAGGTTGGGTGCTTCGCACTATTAGTTTCCTTTTCTGCAGATTGTTGCCATGCTTAGGCTTCTCTTATTAGATTTGTCATATGCTGGATATTATCTCTATTATAAAATGAATGCATCCTTTTCCTTCTGTACCTTTGTTGTTCCGGATATTATAAATGCAAGAACCTGAAAATTTTAAAATGGTACCCCTACAGACGCTTATTGGGTCCGAGCTTCATAGCTCCGGCCTAAGCGGGCCGTAGTCACGTTTCTCTTCCATCGTTTTGGGAAGCGGGGCATGATAGTTACACACACACACACACACACACACACACACACACACACACACACACACACACAAGTACATACCCGTGCCCGTAGGGCACGGTTCATTTAAGATATTCCCCCTCACGTTGTTAGTTTCCCCAAAATTTAAAGCACAATGATTATTATTTAGTTCCCTCAAAAAAATTAGTTACCTCGAAATTCTCTTCTCCCAGAAAATTTATTTCCCCCCAAAACATTAGTGCCTCCAAAATTTAGTTTTCTCCCGATTTAACATGTGCCCTAAGGCACTGTTCATTTAAATATTACACTACAAAAAAACTGATTAACTTAGAAATTTGTTAATTGATAACTACATTCATAAGCAACATGAAACTATGGCCTGATAAATTTGATTTAATACATGTTTAGAATGGTACAATGCTCTAATTGCAACGAAATAAAATTTAGTATGCCTTTATGTTCGTTGGTGATTAATGACCAATGTGAACGTCAGCCCACATATTAGCTGAGGTAGTTCTTATATGTTTATCTTTGTGCAGTCTCATATTGTGGGACTTGGTTCTTACAATATTCATTTTACATATATTTCCTATTCTGGTCTGTGCATCTCTTTGTATCACAGACATCGTTAATGCTACTTCGTCTGAGCAAATGTTAAACTTTGACACCAGGATAGAATATGGATTGCATCAATAGCCATTTATAGATTCTGTATGGATGTTTTCGTTTAATATTGACTCATACTAAAGCTTAAGAAGGATTCAGAAGGACCTAGGGATCGTACAAATGTTGAGACTTAGACAATAGCTTTTCTTTATGGTGGCAATGTTGAGGGTGTGGATATATTTGATCATGCCTTGAGTTCTCGTAGGAGAAGTCAAACGCCAGAAGTTCATGAAATATCTATGTGTATGGGAAACAAAAGTTCTTTGAATATGGTGACATATTGCTTAAATGTCATGTTCATTGACTTCTACCCAAATATTTTCCTTCTATGGATGAACTCAACAAATAACTTCATGCACCATAGCTTATAGAGTTTCAAACATGGGAAAAAACTATCTTCAACATCCGAGCGAGATTAATGCACATGAAAATTAACATATTGTGCTAATAGCTATAACATATTGTGCTAAAATAATGCCAAACATATCAAATTGTCTAAGACATACTGCCAAACAGCTTTCAAACAGCTTTCTCAGCATGGTTTGCCAGTGCTTTCACAATCAATTTCCATCTGATATAATTAACATTACCAAACAGCTTTCACATCCAGATACATATAATACATAAACAGAACAAAAGATTAAGTTAACCATAACAAAAGATTAACACATTCTCTACAATTTTCATATATCAAATGGTACACATTGGTTATGACAGCACTTGTATAACTGTTAGTTCATTACAAATTCTCTACAAATTCTGTCAGTTCTCTAAAAATTCTAGTTGCAACTGGCTGTTCTTTACAAATGATAACCAATCTGTTGGGCTGTGATGTTGTGAGCCATGCCGAGCAAATCCAATAGAAGAAGGTTAGGATCATGAAGAGGTAAACTGGGAACACATAGTAGATACATCACCCAGCAAAGAAAATCATGAACAATTTCATCATTCTTGGTCCTTTAGAGTTCACATCTTTCTCATGATGAGCTCTGCATTGTAGAAATCAAATATTAATCGAAAAATTCATTCAATCGCTTTGTCTAAAAATAGTAACATTAGCAACAACATTCTCGAAGTTTAAAAAATTAAAGAATACCTGAGCAAGGTTAGAAGGCCACCAATCTGTTCTTTTTTTAACATCCTATCATGCTTGCAAGTGGCTTCTATTCCATTATCACCATTTTCTAAAGAGGATGTCAACAATAAACTCATGGATTTAATCCGCACATGCTGATCTTCAGTTTCAGTTTAAAAAAAATCCATGAAATGATGCAAGAACAAACTCCAGAAAATAGCCGAGCAACATGCTGCAAGATTTTGAGCTTACTCAATTATTTATGATCCAGAACCCCTGCCAACTACTACCTAAATCCAGAACCCCTGCAAAAAAACATTGTCTGAATACTTATGATCGTAATCAACATCTCAATCCATCCAAAATCAATAGATTCCAATTCAATCAAAATAGATATAGACTCGAACATAAATTTATGTCTATGCATGGCTTGCACTGATCTTGGATTTGGATTTTGTACATTTTATTGCAGTGTTGATGTTACTGAAAATTATGATGGTAATTTCATATATGTTCAAGAACGAACAAACAGACCACAACAATTTTCTTTCAAATAAAACCCAAGCTACGTATCTTTCACCAAGGCATTGAACCTGCACCACAATGATGTATATTAGAGATGGTTTATTACCACATAGCTGTTGATAATAACACCCAAAAAACATGAAGAAGAATATATTATCTATGTAAGATTGGTGTCCTAAGAATCTGCAGCGGCAACATTTCAATAAACTTAGGGGCCAAAATTTAGAAATAGATTATCAAAAGTTCATTATGGTATATGTAATCGAGCAATACTGTGACTATCACTCTAGTACAATCATGCATACATTAAATCCGTCTTGTTCGCATTTTCTTCCATTAACATTTCATTCCAATTAATACAACTGGTCATGAAATTCTGATATCATTAGGAACATTTCAAGACTGACATGCATGGGGGTCAGTAATTAAGACAATAATCATGTAAACTAACTAATACCGATATGTAATCTTTAACTTTGAATATCAATTAAACAATCAAGTTTAAAAAATTGATTTATCAGTTAACCATTAAATTTATCAGTGCAAATTCCTTACCAAATGCATATCCTGCAAGAGCAAAAATTCTAATGCATATCCTGTCAATTTCAAAACACAGAGAAATGAGAGTTCAATTGAGCAAAAAATTCTAATGCAACTAAGCAAATAGAATATTCCAGTTCCAAATAGCATTAGGATCATGTCAAAAATTCTAATGTAGGTAGAGCAAAAAATTCTAATGTTTTTTCTCACAGTTGGTTTTTCCAGGTAAAGAAATTTTTTTTGAGCAAAAATTCTGTTGCTAATTTGAACTCTCATTTCATTGACGGGATATGCATTTGGAGCTCCAAATACTCCAAACACAATTTGAACTCACAATATGAACTCTGAATGCATTAGAATTGTGTTTTGAGCATATCTTGATGGACTCCAAACACAATTTGAACTCTGAACTCTGAATGCATTAGAATTAACAATGCATATCTTGTCAAAACACAATTTCAAAAATCCAAATACATATCCTGCAAGAGCAAAAATTCTAATGCATATCCTGTCAATTTCAAAATTCAGAGAAATGAGAGTTCAATTTAGCAAAAATTTCTAATGCATATCAGAGAAATATCATAGCAACATCTTATACAGTTTCAAATGCATATCCTGTCAAATATCAGAGCCAAACATTCTTGACAGGATGCATATCCTATCAAATTTCTCTGAAATGCATATCCAGTTCCAAATGCAAATCCTGTCAGTTGGAATACATTTTATCAGAAATTGTGAGTTGGAACTCTCATTGCAATGGAAATATATCAGCTTTGAACTCATTTTGCAGTATAATCAGGTCGAAAATTTTTGCCATTGCAAATACTATTGGTTATTGTTCATCTATCATTCTTGATGGAAGCAAACCCATATTTTAGCTTTGGTTTTGTGATTTTGTTTCTGCCATACCTCATGTTGATATGGTACCGACACCTAAGATCTTCATAATGTTTTTTTAGTGAGACATCAATGAGGGTGTCTCGGCCATATCAAGAACTGTTCCATAGCAAAATTTTGATACTTCGAATTTTACATATTATTGACTATTATCTCTTGCCACTTCATGTCAATCTTTATGCTCCAACCATTTGGCACACACACACACATATATGTGTGTGTGTGTGTGTGTGTGTGTGTGTCTATATATATATATATATATATATATATATGTGTGGGTAAAATGCGCCTGCGCTCGTGCTCAGATGGGATTCCTGCGCTCGACCCCTCCTGACCGTCCGATCCGATCAGCGATCATGGTAATATCTGACCTTTTGGTGCAATTACCAAAATGCCCTTTAAGCTCTTTTCAACGCGCCTCTGTACTAAATTACCTTTAAGCCCTTTTGTACTAAAATACAATCGCCACCAATTCTTTTGCTCACTCCCGCGCAAAACGCAGAAGCTGGAGCAATTGCCACCAATTCTTTTGCTCACTCCCGCGCAAAACGCAGAAGCTGGAGCAATTGCCACCAATTCTTTTGCTCACTCCCGCGCAAAACGCAGAAGCTGGAGTAGATCCCCAGTTTTGCACAAGGTCTTCGATTTCAACAGCCCACGCCTAAGATTGCCCCCAAATCCAGGCCATCACACTCTCGTTGATTCCCCTCTTACTCTCCTCCATCGAGGTAAGGATCGTCATCCCTAATTTGTTGGACATCTCATATTGCTCAACGCGCACAACGGGATAAATTTTTGAAGGGTTTTGCGCGGGGAGTAATTTCCAACCTTTGGACGATTAGCGCTGGAAATTCCTCTCCGCGCACAACGGGCTAAATTTTTGTCCCGTTTTGTGCGGTGAGTAATTTCCAAACTAGCGAAGTGTTGCGATGGAAATTACTCTCTGCGCACAACCCTTCAAACATATCACCCATTATGCGTGTTGAGCAATATGAGATGTCCATCAAAACTTACCGAAGCAGCTCATATAGCACAACAACATAGAGCGAATGGCGTACATAATATTGCCCACCGTGCAAAACGATTGATATGTTTGATTTTTTGATGGATTTGATCCGGTCATCAAATATGATGGTAATAATTAGATCAGATTGAAAAAGAATAGATATAATACACAAGGTTTTAACATGATTAGTAATAGTAGTGTGGTTTCAACTAACAAGCTGATGATGATCTACTGATACTAGGATAGACATGTATAGCAGTCATTTTGCATCAATATTACTGATATTTTTACTTGTTTTTAATGTATAAAATGAAAATTGAAGAGAGTGAACCCTTTGTGCATGATCAGGAGATGCCAAATGAGATTGAAGCTGAAAATGACAGTGCAAACAGCGTATATCAAGAGGATAGGCATAGTGATAATGAAAAAGGCATCCCACATGTTGGAATGACATTTCAAACAGAAGAAGATGCGTATCAATTTTATAATACATATGCAGCAATGAAAGGTTTTGCAACCCGAAAGGGATCTATGGGAAAGGGAAAAGATGGTAATACCACGAGGAGGAAGTATACGTGCAACAAAGAAGGGTATAAAAGCTTAAAAGATAAGAGGGAGATAGGGAGGGACGTTAATCGAAGGAAAAACGAGAGAGAAGGCTGTATGGCTCGAATGACAGTTTATAAAATTACCGATGGAGTATGGCGCATAAACTCCTTTAATGATGATCATAATCATGAGTTGATAAAAAGCCCAGCGAAGATCCAGATGCTACGGTCACATAAAAGATCGCATATGGACGGAACATGTAGGAATTTAGTTGATCAGATGTGTGGCTGTGGAGTAGGACCTGCAAATATTGCAAGGATTCTAAATGCCACGAGTAGTACTAATGTCAATATTACTACGCAACAATGCATTGATCATGGGAGAGTAGAAAGAAAGAAAAACTTTGGGAAGGAATGCATTAGAGTAATAGAACAATTTATTAAAAGGCAAGCTACAGACTCTCAGTTCTATTATGCTATTGAGCATGATGAAGAGAATGAATGTAGGAGTATATTTTGGGCTGATGGAAGGGCGAGGACATCATACAGCCAGTTTGGAGATGTTGTTGTATTTGATGTCACTTATAAGACAAATAGATTCATGTTGCCTTTTGAACCTTTTATAGGTGTCAATCATCATAAATAGTCTATTTTATTTGGATGTGCTCTTCTTGCTGATGAGAAGGAAGAATCCTTTGTGTGGTTATTCGGACAATGGTTAACATGTATGCGGGATAAAGCACCAGGAGCTATCATCACCGATCAAGACCCGACAATATGCAATGCAATCAAAAGAGTTTTTCCAAATACAAAACATAGGTATTGCATATGGCATATCAGTCTGCACGAAGATGAGCATCTACGTTCATTGCGGTCTTCTTATAACCCTGAATTTGAAGAAGACTATGCAAACTGGTGTAAGAACAGTCAAAATGTTGAAGCAGATGAGAATTATTGGCGCATCTTAATGGAGAAGTACCAAACGGAAGTTCAGGAGCTATTGACAGAAAAAAAAAAAATGAAATGAAAGCCTGGAAGTGGTTGCATACGATGCATGAGAAAGCACAGCATTGGATTAAGGCGTACCTATTGGATACTTTCTTTGCGAGTATGAAAATGTTAATACGATAGAGATTGGTGTAAAAATATATGATCAAAATAAACTCAGCACATGGTATTCATTTCTTGTTTTGTGTGTAGGCATGGTGTCCAGCCAAAGGAGTGAAAGCATGAACGCGTATTTTGATGGATACGTAAACTGTATGACTCCATTATACGAGTTCATTGATCAATATGATAAAGCCGTAAAATTTCAGCGAGACAAAGAGGAGAGAGAAGATACTTTTTGTATGCGGAAAAAACCAGAATTTAGCGGCATGCATGAGTTGGAGGTTCATGCCGCAAAGGTATATACTAGAAACATATTTTCAATTTTTCAAAATTGTTTCAAAAATACTTTATACTGTCGGCACGAAAGGGTGAGCACGGATGGGGATACGAGCACGTATAGAGTAACTATGCGGATTGATGGAAAGAGCTACGTGCATAATGTTCAATGCAATATATCTAAGGGAATGTTCAGGTGTACGTGTGCAAGGGCTGTGAGTGAAGGTTTGCTATGCACGCAAATTTTATATATCATGAAGCAAAAGTATGATATGCAAGCCATCCCTGAGAGATATATTTTACCCAGGTGGACTCTAAATGCAAGACATAGCATCATGAGTCTTGGGGCCTCGTCGACTAGCACAGTACACGGAGTGCGTCTAACTCAAATTAATCCACTTCAAGCCTGGAGACTTCGTTCATCATTCGATAAAGTCGTGGAGGCGGTAACAAGAGATACCCTTCTGTTTGATGTCGTCTTTGGGTGGGCAAACAGTTTTTTGGACCAGCATAATATGACTAATAAAGCGCAAACTGCTTCTGAAGATCCAAGATCACAAGTGGGGTCCAGTGCACCTATCAAACAAGAAGTGGGAGTAAATGATGTCATTATGCATGATCCTACAAAAGCTAGAACTAAAGGCCCACCATGAGTGGCGTCAAGGATTTCGTCTGGAATACAAGTCTCACAAGAACAAAGTCAAACAAGAACAAGGACTTGCAGTGTTTGTGCAGAAAAGGGTCATGACATGAGAACTTGTCGTATGAGCACAGCTGGTATAAAGAAGGTAAATATGAGCACAGCTGGTTACTATTTTATATACTAGTATAAATTATTTTAACATCATTGCTCCATAATCTCTGTATGAAAAATCTTCACCTAATGACTTAACAAGGCTGTGATATGAAGGCCGAAATTTTTATATCCTATAGGTAACAATTTTGTATCAGCTTGGAAGAAATATACTACATGCATCTGTCACGGACATATCAGTGTAAATGGGTTGTAAGTAAACTGGTTCTCTTTAAAAATGGTCATCTGAAAACGGCAGCCTTATATTTTTAGTCCAAAATGCAGCCATCGTGGAGTTGAATTAATAGGGCTGGGGGTCCAAATTGAACATTAAAACACTAAGTCTTTGTTATAAGCCTATGAGGATGATGCCTATCATTTAAGACCTATATCCGATGCTGCGGATCTCATATCTTATAATTTCTCTGTTGCTGCAGAACCTGACAATTGTTAAGAAAATTAATGGGATTAAGGAGTAAGAAGCAGAAGCAGAAGAGCTGAAGAGAATAAAGATTCAAGAGAATGAGGCATGTAACTGTTCGCGATGAGTAATGGTGGGTAATTGTATACAGTTTAGCTCCGCGCGCACAATGTTTACACTTTACAACTTTTACCAGTTGTGCGCGCTGAGCAAAACTTGGTAATTTTACAGGCTTCCTAATAAGCGCACACAACGTTCAATAATGTTACGGATGTGTGCGCTGAGTAATAAGGGTAATTGTAAACAGTTAAGCTCCACGCGCACAACGGTTAATAACTTTGACGGTTATGCTCGTTGAGTAAATGTTGCTAATCGTAGACAGTTGTGCTCAGCTTGCACAACGTTCAATGCTGTTGCCGTTGGTGCGAGCTGAGTAATTGTGGGTACTTCAAGTTAGCATCACGCAATTTTGTAATGTGATGCAATTGTGCCAAATTTAATGACATTGTATTAAGATCTGTATTCCAACATGCTACAACATTTATGCATTCAAATGTACATAACACAACAAAGTAGAAACTACATCAAAACATTTTGCAACATCACAGTTTTTGCCCGACTAAGCAATTAAAGCACTGGACTATACTAGGGATACAGTGATTCACACCATGAAAAAAATTTAAACTTTGTTTCCATTTATGAGCTGCTCCATCAGCTGCATCAGCGTCACTTGCTTCTTTGTATCTTGGCCATCAGTCCCCATGTCTGCATTGAAGAAGAATCAGTGATGAACACATAACAAAGCATAATTACGTAAAATATTGTACGGGTAGACTTAGAATAAGATAGAACATTTATTATCATCGATCAGTGATGTCTGCAACTAAGTATCAAAGAACATATACAAGCAGTGAAGAAACGTGTGTGCATGGAAGGTGATAGCTTCAATGACGGCAAACAGAACATATGAAGGAGCAAAGAACATCTTTGAATCAATATATATGTGATGTATTCAATTTCTGCATCACGTCACTAGACGCTAGTATATTGTCCATCTTTGAGTGTTGAGGACGCAGCAGTGATGAAGGAAAAAATAGAATGTTGTAGAGAAAATATCATATAACTAGAATCAGATACAATAAGATAGAATAATATCATCAAGAAGTGTAGTGGTTGATGAGGGCTTGTGGGAAGGGAAGCCATTTATAGACGACTTTGGATGCCATTGGATGAGGATGAGACTACAGTAGAGTTACTGGGAGGCAACACAAGAGACCCTGTGAGTCTACAGCAAATTGCTTGTGATTATACAGAAGAGTGCCCGTGAATCTACAGCCGATTGATATCAGCCAGTGTTGTTCCCAATAATGTATGACTGTGGTGGTGCGCGTTGAGCAAACAAAATAGCTCAACACGCACAATCGACAAGAATATGGCCGTTGTGCGCGGAGAGCAAATAATTTTGGAAGATGTGCGCGATGAATAAAATCTTATGTACATTCACGATCACTGCTTTGTAGACACACGGGGTCTCTTCTGTAGACTCACGGGGTCTCTTCTGTAGACTCATCCTCATCCAAGGGCAGTCTAATTCGTCTATAAAATGGCTTCCCTACGCACAAGCCCTCTTCAACCTCTACACTTCGAGTGATGTTTATCAGTCATGAGAAAGGAGTAATGCTACACTCGACTGTAGGCTTATCCTCATCCAAGGGCAGTCCAATTCGTCTATAAATGGCTTCTATACCCACAAGTTATATTCAACCACAACACTTCGAGTGCTGTGAAAGGCCTGAGAAAGAAGTAACCTTGCTCAAATATTACTCTGACTATATCAAGCAACCACCTCCCAAACAACCAGAGACCATAGCTTAAACAAACCATCACCAGTTTGCTGCAGCAGTGAAGATGGCCACCCAACTGAGGTTGAAGCTTTTCATAGACAAGAGGATGAAGAGAGTGTTGTTCGCTGAAGCTGGCAAAGATTTTGTCAATTTCCTCTTCAGCCTTTTGGCCATGCCTGTGGGATCAATCATCAAGCTCATCACCAAAGAAAAAGTGGCAGTGGTATGAAAAGCATTTATGTAATGAAGCCCATCATTAAATGTGCTGAAAACTGAATCTCTTGAAAGCTGTATCTATGAAAAATGATTTATCTGGTATTTTAGTTCAAAATGCAGCTAGTGTGGCTTTGAATTCCTAGGTCTACGGGTACAAACTAAAACTTAATACCCAAAGTTTTAATTATGAGAGTATGAGGATGATGCCTATCATTCGAGAAATCTATATGCTGCTGTCGATCTCATATCTTATAATTTATCTGTTGCAGCAGGTCACGCCAATTGTCAAGAAATCATTCGAGAAATTGTTTCCATTGATCAAAAATATCTCCAAGTACAATGAACAAAAAGGAGAAACAAAAAAGGGTTCGATCCACCTATGATGCAGGAGCTCGCGAAGAGGCATCCCTAGACGATTCGTCTTCTCCCGAACCAGTAGGGTGACCAGGGACAACCGGAGGTCGGGGAAGCATTCTTCGGACCCGCGCCTGGAACGCTACCAAACCATCCCGAAAGGACCTCTTGATCTGAGTAGCAAAAATGGCCGAGAATGCCCAGAATCCCTCACGGATAGACTCCGTGATCTTCGGAGCCAGGACATCCCCATAGTCCCTCTGGACCTCAGCTACGATCCGACCATAGGCCACTTCCCGCAGGTCGCCTATATCAGCCCAAAGAGCGCCTTTCGCCTTTCTATGCTCCTCCCGGGCAGCATCCTCAGCATACTTGGCCGAACTCTTGGGGACAGCCAGAGCCTCCGTCAATCATCCCACCTCCGAGGTGAGCTCTGCAACTCTCAGTTTGAACTGGTGGGCCTCCTTGGCTGATTGCTCAGCCACCTCAGCCCTCAGGCGCTCCTGCGCCAAGGCCATCTCAAGACCATCTACAGCAACCGGGGAAACCTGCAAGACCGAAGGGATGAATGTCGCCATCAACAAAAACAGTCGTTGAAGAAAAAAGGGTCCGACATGCTGGATATGCCATACCAGAGAGTCTGCCAGTTTCTCCCTGAAGGAGCGGTCACTCGGAAGGATAGCTGGACCACTCTCACTCCTCTTCTTCTTCCCCTTGGGACCTTCAAACCACGAGTGAGAGCGTCTCTTCTTCTCCTCATTCCCGGTTAACACACGGGAACCCTGCTCGACGGCCACCACGTCCCCCTCTCCGAGGTCGAGACCGGAGGGCGAATCAATCTGATTCGCCACGAAGGGCAAAGGTTCGGCCGTGCCCAAGGGCGGATGGTGAGGAACGTTAGGAACGTCTTGACTGAAATCCCGACCCGCCATCTGAGCAAAAAAGATGAAAATCAGGGTAACGAGCAATGGGTAAAGCAGAATTTAAAAGGAGAAAGGCTTTATACTGAAGGTCCCTTCGAATCCAAGCCGTCAGTAGGGGACACGTGTCAAAGTCTCACAGAGGCGGCACTTTGAATCCCGCTCCCCATGGGCGGGAGAATTCGTTCGACTGGCCTTCATTCAATGTGACCCGGTCCCCGGGATATCCGATAAGTACGAACCCGTGTCATGTATTCCCGAAGAGACGAGTGTTATTACATAGAAAGAAAGAAGAGAATAGAGTAGAAAGAAAACTGTAGGTACTAGGCACTTTCTGGGAAGTACAAGTAAAACTCCATCACAGATAAAAACACTGAGAAAATAACACAATATTCCGTTTTTAATGATACATTGATACATCTTATACATACACCAACATCTTCATATTCACAACTCACTCGAAAAAAGAATGGCAAAAGTACAAGTCTCTCATCATACATCAAATCATAACACTAATACTCTTGAGCTGGACTATTGGCACCACCGGATGCGGTGCATGTTGTTATTCATTTTCCAAAACTGGAAAAAGTAAGAGAGATGAAATGTTTGAAGTGACAGAAAGACATTATTTTTTACGAAATTAGAAAGTAATCATACTCCGCACCACATTTTTTGACACTTTGAATGTATGATGAGAGACTTGTACTAAAAAGGGAGAAGGTACATGTTTGCGTGTATTATTTGACACTTTGAATTGATATTTTTTGTATCTCAATGATTGAATGCACCTCAGCCTTTACATACACTCTGCCTGTTGCATGTGTGGATCCATTGTTGTACACCTTGCCTGTTGCACGTGCACGCTTTCACATGTTCATAAGTATAGTTGTTACTTCCTTTACTACAGTAGATGTATATGCCATGACATACACTCTGCCTTCTCACATGCACCATTTCCAAACTTTATGTAAGGACTAGTTGTGACATGGAATTTCTTAACAATTATGCAATGGTGATACGGATAATAAATTTACCCGTTCACATGTAAACGTGGATGGGAAAAAAATGGTTGTGTGCGGTGAGCAATTGTGAGTTTTGAGTGGGCATGTGCGGAGAGCAATTCTAGGGGTTGAGTCGTTTTGTGCGATGAGCAATTACCCCATGCCATTTCGGGCGCCGTACACGGGTATCAACATTGGCCCCCGTGATTCGTTCTCGATTAATAACGCGGATCGAGGCCGAATGATGGGTACTTTCATTTAATAGGGCACGGCATTCGAAGCATCTAATTTGATTCAGGCCGCCAAAACCTTTCGCCTTCAGTTGATCTCAACCGTTGTTTTTGCCAAATTTCCGACACGTGTCGATCATCTTGTCCTATTCGTTCGCGTAATAAAAGAAATTGGGGGTGAAGCCTATGTCTTTTGCGCTCTGAGGAAATCTCATCATCTTATTATTTCTTCCTGAAACAAAAATGGCGGGAGGAGCATACAGAGAGTTTACTTCAGCAATGGAGCGAGCCAATGAAGAAGGCCGTAAGAGGAAGAGGGATGAGGATGAAGAGGAGGAAGAGGAGGAAGAGGAGGAATCGGGAAACCTCATGGTGGAGTTGGGGGAGGCTGGATGCTCCTCAAATCAAGCGGTGCGGTCTTTGAAGGCGGCTCCTTATGATCCTTGAGTTGGGGGTGCATTGTCCTCCAGCACGCCACACGACGGGTGGCCATATGGGGACATTGTTCCTTTGGTCCCTTCCGTCGTCCCCATATCTCCAGAGTTTGTCCACCTTCTGCAGTCAAACCGCATTGGGTCTGGCCATCATGGGGAGATTCAGGGGGGGACCTATCGGCCACCATACATCGTGGGGACGGCCGAGTCGGCCCTCTTGGACTTTGGGACGGGGGCTCGTCTGGCGGAGAATATCACTCTGCCAAGGGATGTCGATTTCCTGAATGGGGTCGAACCTGAGACGATGGCCAACTGCTTCGTTCGCAGTGGCCTTCAGGTTCGTTGCCAATGTGCCTTCCAAATTTTGCTTCCCCTTCTGGTTTTGCTGATTGTCGCCATCTGCAGGTGACCATTTTCGGGGCAGGTCTGCGTCGCAGGGCCCGCGAACTGATCGAGGGGCAGCGCCGGGTGGCGGATGCCGAGAACGAGGCTTCTGTGCTCAGAGCTCAGGTGAAGAAGCGGGAGGAAGATTTGGGGAAGATAATGGCTGCCAAGGGCAAGTTGTATTGGGCGGCCTCAGAGGCGAAATCCAGCCTCGTCGCCGTGTCAAGCGCCAAGAAGCAGTCGGAAGAACAGTGGGGTAGAGAGCGATCTCAACTCCGAGCTGATCTTGAGGCATCGAGGGAGGAGGTTACTGACCTTCAAGCCATGCTTCTCGAGAAGGAGCAAGAGGTCGACGCTTTCAAAGCTCGGGACACCGCCAAGATGGAAAGGGTGGCGAGAGTGATAAAGGACCTGTTTACAGCCGACGGTGCGTCGTCTTCCTAAATTTTGCGAATATGTACTATTGTAAGATTGCTCACGAGCGAGTCATATGTAATTTTTCAGAATTTAATGAAGGGAATTTTTACAACTGACGTCGAGTGAGAGCGTTTACTTCCTCTCCCCCTGAATCCAGGTCGACACCCGGGAACCCCGTTGGACGGCCGACACGGCCCCGTCACCGAGGACGAAACTAGCGGGAGAATGACCTTCCGTATATGATCACGATGAGTAATTGTGTGTATTGTGTAATTGTATACAGTTTAGCTCCGAGCGCACAACGGATTGTTAAATAACACCGTTGTGCGCGATGAGCAAAACTCGGCAATTGTAGAAAGCGTTGCTTAGCGCGAACAACGTTCATTTCTGTTGCAAGTTGTGCACGCTGAACAATCATGTGGGATGTTTAATTACTGTCCAGGAGTAAATGGAAGCTGGTATAAACAAAAGTAGCACTTCTACTAAATAAAAGTCAACAGACGATTTCTCGGGAATATACAGAATAATCTTGTACCTCGGGTATTTATTGTATATATTACACAGATGCTGTTCCCAATAATGATCCACTGACGTGCTGAGCGATGATCAAAATTGTTGGCCTCGATCAAAATTTCTAAACGCGCACAAAGTTCACGTCGTTTGCCAGTTGTGCGCGCTGTGTAAATGTAATGTATATTACTTTCACTAATTTTTCCCATTAAATTTCATTGTTGGAATTTGATTTAAGTAAGCATCAATGTATATATCACCAATCACAAGTTTGTAATGGGCTGCAAATGTATCACATTAAATGACATTGTATTAAGGTCTGAATTCCAACATACTACAACATTTATGCATTCCAATGTACATAACACACCATCTCAAGTACATAACACAACATTTATGCATTCCAATGTACATAACACATTCCAATTTCATTGTTGGAATTTGATTTAAGTAAGCATCAATGTATATATCACCAATCACAAGTTTGTAAAGGGCTGCAATTGTATCACATTAAATGACATTGTATTAAGGTCTGAATTCCAACATACTACAATATTTATGCATTCCAATGTACATAACACACCATCTCCGCCGTTCTCTTGTTCGCTCCATCTTCTGCTTTATACTTCTTTGCCTCAAGGAACATCCTTTCAATCTCCTCCTGGGTCAACCTGGCACTTATCGTTAGTGATAGTAATCTTATTTTTCTGCACACGTCTTTTCCTCTGCAGAGGCATTCAAGATACCATCGGCATCTATCTCAAGGCAAACAATGACACTTCGAACACCCTTGGGAGCAGGAGGGATACCATCAACAAACTCCCCTAGGAAAAGATAGAATAAAAAAGTAAATATAATTAGACTTAGATAGATATAAGATAGAATAGTTGTTATCATCAAGCAGTTATGTATGCAATATATGAATCTGAACAGAACTTACGAAGGGTCAAAGAATATCTGCAAGTTGGGATGGACGAGAATGAAGCTGTTATGGTTTGCAATGAAGATGAACAGATCAGGCAAAGAGGAGAAAAAGAACATCTTCGTCGCCAGATAAATGTGATGAATTCAATTTCTGCATCACGGCACTTGCTGCTAGTATATTGGCCATCTTTGTGTGCTGTAGACGATGCACTCATGAACAAAAAAAATTACAAGTTTGAAGAAAAAACATTGTATAAGAAGAATAAGAGAGAATCAGATAAAGGTCATCACCTGGGGTAGTGGTTGATGAGGTCTGGTGGGTATGGAAACCATATACAGACGAGTTGGACTGACCATGTACGAGGATGGAAACACCGTAGAGTAATTGTTCGTGATCGTGCATATATAGCAGATGGATACCAGCCAGATGTTGTTCCAAATAGTATTTTACTGCGGTGGTGCGCGAAGAGAAAAATTTCTTGAAGGTATACCATTTTTACTCAACACGCACAACAGAAAAAAACATCTGGTTTCGATTAGCAAAGAGCAAAATCTAAATACACCGATACTCTTGTGGTGCTTGTCCAAGTTTTTTCAAAAAAACATACAACATCATTTCAGAAGACAATAACCGTAAATCACAGTATTGTAAATATTTTTGCTTAGCACACACAAAGGTCACTACTTTTGCACGTAAGGTGGGCTGATTAACTATGAAAATGGAATACAGTTTTGCTCATACGACAAGTTCTCATGCCGTGACCTTGTCTCCTGAGGATATTGCAGTTATGAGCAGCTCCAATAGAGATTCTTCACATTTTTGCACTGGTATGAAATTCAATAATGGCAATCGTAAGAAATTCTTCTGAGCATGGAGAGAAATGAGGAAGCATAGTTTCGGAGAAGATTGCGCAGTTTGAGAGCCGATACCTTGGTGGCACCTTCAGGCTGATGGCAATGTGAAGCATTCGAAAATATCGTGTGTTTCTTCTGAAGAAGCCAACACCATCTTTGATGCCATCTGAAGGAGCAGACTCCATCTTTGATGCCCATATAAATGTGATGAATTCAATTTCAGCATCACGGTAATTGCCGCAAGTTTATTGGCTGGCCATCTTTGTGTGTCGTAGACAAATCATTCATTAGTAAGAACAAAAATTTAGCATGTAAAAGAAAAAATATTGTATAGGTATAACCATATAGAACACTATCGTCGAGAGGAGTAGTGGTTGACGATGTCTAGAGGGAAGTGAATCACTTTATATAGACGAATTGGACTGGGTATGGTCCGCATGGATGAGGCTGAGACTACAGTTGGGTTACTGTGGGCTACAAAAATTGCCTCTAACAAAATTGATTGCATCTAAGAAAATTGGTCAACTCGCAAAACGGGTAAAAATATGGCAGTTGTGCGAGTTGAGCAAATTATTTATGTTTATACAATATTACTCATAAATCAATTTATAGCGATGTGAACACCATCAAATCAAACAGCGTGACACATGAGTATCATACACATAGATATAAGTTGTCTTATTCTGTAAACAGTAAGATATGTGTTGTCTTATTACTTAAATGTCTGTACACCCATCAATCCACTGACCGTCTGCGCTATATTCGCTTCAATGTTGATTTTTTTATCTAGCATGTCAGTCTGAACATTAATTAATTCTCCCCCCATTTTGTGTTTTTCTTTATTATTGGGATTTTTTATTGAACGTTGTGCACGCTGAAGTTATTAATTATGGGGATTTTGTATTGAACGTTGTGCGCGCAGAGTAATTATTCGTTACGACAGTTTTGCTCAACGCGCACAGCTGTGTGTATTTTGATCCGTTGTGCGCGCTGTATAATATATCCAAAATATATACCTTTTTACATACCCCGCACTACGGGTCAAATTTTGTGTTTTTCTTTATTATTGGGATTTTTTATTGAACGTTGTGCGCTCTGAAGTTATTAATTATGGGGATTTTGTATTGAACGTTGTACGCGCAGAGTAATTATTCGTTACGACAGTTTTGCTCAACGCACACAGCTGGATGTATTTTGATCCGTTGTGCGCGCTGTAGTATATATCCAAAATGTATACCTTTTTACATACCCCGCACTACGGGTCAAATTTTAACAAATCAAAGAAATGTAGATATTTTTGCTGTCGTATTCTGTAAACAGTAGGATATATGTTGTCTTATCACTTAAATTTCTTTACACCCGTCAATCAAATGCTGCGCATTATATTTGCATAAATTTTGATTTTTTATCTGGAATGTCAGTCTGAACATTAATTAATTCTCCCTCAATTTTGTGTTTTTTCTTTATTATTGGGATTTTTATTTGAACGTTGTGCGCGCTGAAGTTATTAACTATGGGGATTTTGTATTGAACGTTGTGCGCACAGAGTAATAATTCTTACGACCATTTTGCTCAACGCGCACAGCTGGGTGTATTTTGATCCGTTGTGCGCGCTGTATTATATATCCAAAATGTATACCTTTTTACATACCGCGCACTACGGGTCAAATTTTAACAAATCAAAGAAATGTAGATATTTTTGCTGCCCTATTCTATAAACAGTAGGATATGTGTTGTCTTATCACTTAAATTTCTTTACACCCATCAATCAACTGTTGCGCATTATAATTACATAAATATTGATTTTTTTATCTGGCATGTCAGTCTGAACATTAATTAATTCTCTACCAATTTTGTGTTTCTTCTTTATTATTGGGATTTTTATTTGAACGTTGTGTGCGCTGAAGTTATTAATTATGGGGATTTTGTATTGAACGTTGTGCGCGCAGAGTAATTATTCGTTACGACAGTTTTGCTCAACGCGCACAGCTGGGTGTATTTTGATCCGTTGTGCGCGTTGTATTATATATCCAAAATGTATACCTTTTTACATACCGCGCACTACGGGTCAAATTTTAACAAATCAAAGAAATGTAGATATTTTTGCTGTCCTATTCTGTAAACAAAAGGATATGTGTTGTCTTATCACTTAAATGTCTTTACACCCATTAATCAACTGCTGCGCATCATATTTGCATCAATTTTGATTTTTTAAATAATGTCAGACTGAACATTATTTAATTCTCCCTCGATTTTGTGTTTCTTCTATATTTTGGGATTTTTTATTGAACGTTGTGCGCGCTGAGTAATTATTCGTTATAATCGTTTTGCTCAACGTGCCCAGGTGGGTGTAATTTGATCAGTGCTCGCAACCTTACCTTATGTTTGCCCATATGACGGGATGATTAACTGTGGGTAATGGAGCATGTAATACAGTTTTGCTCAGCACGCACAACGGTCATGGCATCTGACTGTTGTGTGCGATGGTCTATTGTGTTTAATTGCATACAGTTTGGCTCTGCGCGCAAAAGGGTCACACCTACGTCCAGTTGTGTGATTTGAGTAATTGTGGATAACCAGATACGGGTTTGCTCAGCGCGCACATCGGTGAAACAAATCGATGTGAACGTTGTGTATGCTAGTAATTGTGTGCACACGTAAATAGTTTATCACAACATATAGCATGAGCCTGTTGTGTGCCTTGTGTAATTTATAGTTCGGTGAACAGTGTTTGCTCAGTAATATCTATGTCGGACATTGATTCAAGTAAGCATCAATGTATATATCACCTTATATCAATTTTGTATTGTACTGTATTTGTATCAAATTAAATGACATATTATTAAGGTCTGAATTCTAACTTACTACAGCATTATGCATTATAATGTACATAATGTATAAATGTAATTTATAGTTCGGTAAACAATTTTGCTCAGTAATATCAATGTCGGACATATATATTACCTATATCATTTTTAGGGTCCTGTAATTTTATCAAATAAAATGACATTGTATTAGGGTCTGAATTCTAAAATACTACAACATTTATGCATTATAATGTACATTACACAACAAAGTTGAAACTACAGCTAAACATTTTGCAACTTCACATTTTGGAACTGGTATGAAATTCAATCATGGGAATATCCTAATGGTACATTAGGATACATTGAATCCCTATACGAAAAAACTGTTCCAAGTGATGCTGAACAGCTCAAGCAAGATGGCATTTATGATCAACTCCAATAGCGTGCACCATAATCACTAGCATCCAGATCGTCCATAACGGTATAAGTAGCCACTCCTTTAACGAAGTTGGCTGATCTGGATTCTTCAGCGAATGCCCCTGTAACAATTATGAACGCTAAAAAGCATATTTAATTAAAAAAAGGGTATAAAGACATGCAACTTTACGTTTAGGCACTGATATAAAAATATATCACGGTTGCTTCTTCTCAGAAGAATCCGCTGCTGTAGAACATATGAAGGAGCAAATAACATCTTCCAGTACACGTCAATTTCCGGTAGTATATTGTTCATCTTTGTGTGTTGAAGACGAAGCAGTGATGAACAACGGGATATATTTAGCATGGTGAAGAAAAAATATTGTATGAAGTAGAAACAGATAGAATCAGTTAGAATACTATCATCAAGAAGTGCAGTGGTTGACAAGGTCTAGTGGGAAGAGAGGCTATTTATAGACGAATTGGACTGGCCCAATGATGAGGACGATAGACTACAGTAGAGTCACTATGCCACTAACTAAAAACTCGTGAGGAGTGATATTGTATTGGACATAAAGACGAGTGAATCTACAATAGATTGTTACCAGCCAGATGATGTTCCCAAGAATGTTTGACCTTTACGGTGCGCGTTGAGCAAACTTGATGGCCTATAACAAAATTGCTCAACGCGCACAACGGGAAAAATTACGGCTGTTGTGCAAGTTGAGCAAATTATTTATGTTTGTACAATATTACTCATAATGGGATGTTACAAAATGGGACACCATCAAATCCAACAGCGTGACACATGAGTATCATTCATAAAGATATATGGTGTCTTATTCTGTAAACAGTAAGATATGTGTTGTCTTTTCACTTATATGTATACTATAAATTTCCCGTGCAAATTGTGCACGGAGCAAAAATAATTCCCCATGAACACGATAGCGGTTAACACGTGAAACTGGGAAGGAGAGGAAAGTGTGGGTGTGCGTGTCATCAGCGTCGGGGGGTTAAAACTTAAAAGGGACCAAACACGTAAATACGGATGCCAATGGGAAGGAGTATGTATCTACACCCATTAATCAACCGACCGTCTGCGCATTATATTTGCTTCAATGTGGATATATTTATTTCGCATGTCAGTCTGAACATTAAATCTCCACCGAATTTGTGATTTTTCTTAATTATTGTGATTTTTTATTGAACGTGGTGCGCGCTGAGAAATTATTAGTTACGACAGTTTTACTAATCGCGCACAGGTGGGTGAAATTTTAGCAGTTGTGAGAGCTGAATTATGTTTCCGAAAGGAATAACTTTTTACACACCACGCAGGACGGGATGAATAATTGTGGTTAAGGGATTATGTACTACAGTTTTGCTCAGCGCGCACAACGGTCATGGCATCTGAAGTTTGGTTGCGATGAAATATTGTCGTTTTAATTGCATACTAGCCATAATCCGTGCCCGCGGGAACGGTGCAAAATCTTTGTCCCAAAAAATATTTGTCCCAAAAAAATATTTCTACAGCCAAAATGTAAAAGAACAACAAATTAGCGTAAAAAAATTTAGAGGCACGACCGTCTTCGGCGAGGAACAATAAATTAGGTGCGGTCGCCTTCGATGCAGAATAACAAAGCTCAGCCCGCATTCGATGCAAAATTTAGCGGGCGACTTCGGCGAGGGCGCCTTCTGCGTGAATGGGTTGGACAGACAGCTTGACAACCATAAAGCTCAGCCCGCCTCTTTGAATGCACTTTCCCTGTGTTTTTTTGGGTTTCAATTTTTTTGAGTCTATCGAAATAAGCTCCGCCGAAATAAAGTTCTCTTTCGCATACTTGTAATTTAACTTGCATATTTTTTGAGTTTCATTTTCTGTGTGTGTGTTTTTTTGGGTTTCATTTTTTTGGGTCTCGTTTTTTGGGTCATTTTTGAATGAAGGGTATTAAGACTTAAGTGCATTCAAAAAAGAAAAGCTTTTGTATTCTCCCAACTAATTTCTCTTCAATGCTTTTGTGTATTCCCAACGTATTTCCTCAATCCAAGAAATTTCCCCCCAAAACTTGACATGACACTGCCACATAGGATAAATTCAAAAGCTTCCCTCAATTGTAATATAGAATAGTTTGGCTCAGCGCGCAAAAAGGTCACAATTACGTGCAGTTGTGTGATCTGAGTAATTGTGGATAACCAGATACGGGTATGCTCACAGCCCGCACATCGGTCAAACACATTATGTGACAGTTGTGCGTGCTGAGTAATTGTGTGCAAACGTAAATGTTTTATCACAACGTATATCATGACGGTCACAATTTATGCCCGTTGTGCGCGCTGAGTAAATCATATATCGGTAAAAAGTTTTTAAATAGGTAATTTCAATTTCGGACATTGATTCAAGTAAGCATCGATGTATATATCACATATATCAATTTCGTAATGACATGCAATTGTATCAAATTAAATGATACGTTATAATGTACATACCACAACAAATTTGAAACTACATTTCGTACATAATGACATAAAACACCAAAGAATATCTACCCACAATCACTCTTCTCCGTCAATGATCAAAAATACATTATAAGACAAGAGAAAGGCTTGTGCGCCAAAGGCCCGGCCACCTCAAAAACTTGGAGGCAGAGGAGGAGGAGGAGGAGGAGATGGTGGGGCAACAGTACGGATGTCTCTAGGAGAGGGCACCCGAGTCTCCCTCTTCTCTTGTATGTTCGACATTATGAGCATCATAGTGTGAAGTCTTTACGCAGAAGTGAGATCGCCAGATTGGTGTTGGAGAGATTTGTTTCAATTTCTCCTAATCTACGAGTAAAGTTCACCGGCTGATGGGAGGAGGATGAAGGAGCTGATGCGGGGTTAACATTGCATATGAGTATATCCTTAAGCTGACGTTGTTCATCTGTAAGTACAGAGACAGACGTAGTAAGCGCCGCGAGTTTTCTAAGGAGGTTGTGCAGAACAGAGTCCTGACGGTGAGACATCCCAACTATAGAGCGGAGGCCGTTACTGATGTCCTCGAGTGGGGCTTTTTCAGCCGGAGATGGAACTGATGAACCTGCATGTAAAGGAGGAAACCCATGAGGAGGCAACATCACATTGTGTTCACCTTGTGTTGGACCAAGCGAAAGCGAATCATGCAGAATGGGTCTATTGGCCGGGAACGATGAGGGAAGGGGATCATCGTGTTCAGGTGACGTTGAATCATCATCACTTAATCTACAAGAGTCAGAAGAACTCGACTCACGAGATCGTTTTGGCGGCATGAAGAAACCCTAGTAGGATATGCGAGAGTGTTGAGATGAAGAAGAAAACGGAACGACAGACCGAAGGGAAGAGGAATGAAATTTTCCGCAAAACCCCTGGTCTACTGATTCCACATATATATAACGATAGGTTATTTTAATCTCAGCCGCTGGATTACATAGGGAAGTGGAACTGACGAAAACGATCTCATCAGACAACTGGGGTAAAGCATCCGTTCGGATGACCAAAAAAATCGTAATGAAGGTCTTACACGGAAACCGAGGTTCTACTATACTCATTCTCCAGTTTCCACACGTGAACATTGTTGAGAAGAAAGCAGAATCATTTAAAATGTCCTATATTTCGTACCTACGAAATAAGATTGTACGAGGTGGCGGTTGTACTTTCATCATTACGTGGCATACCGATTGCGTCTCGCAACCGATCTATAAATATTTACTGTTTAGTGGCCACTGCAAGTTATGTCCAGCCTTACGTGGCTTGGCACCCGATCTATTACCTCGGGCTCCACCTTTACGGCAGTAGTCCTCTTTATAGACAGGGATTCATGATTATCAAGCGGGAACTGATATAATGGAGTCGGTGCAAGGCACAAGCGATGTGTATTCAAACGAAAAGTAAATGCCCATGAGGTGCCCGTTCTGTGCAGCCTTGAGTGGCTTGGCACCCGATCTATTACCTCGGGCTCCACCTTTACGGCAGTAGTCCTCTCTCTTGACAGGGATTCATGGTTATCAGGCGGGAACTGATATAATGGAGCCGGTGCAAGGCACGAGCGATGTGTATTCAAACGGAAAGTAAATGCCCATGAGGAGCCCGTTCTGTCCAGCCTTGAGCGGCTTGGCACCCGATCTATTACTTCGGGCTCCACCTTTACGGAAGTAGTCCTCTCTCTTGACAGGGATTCATGATTATCAGGCGGGAACTGATATAATGGAGCCGGTGCAAGGCACAAGCGATGTGTATTCAAACGGAAAGTAAATGCCCATGAGGTGCCCATTCTGTCCAGCCTTTAGCGGCTTGGCACCCGATCTATTACCTCGGTCTCCACATTTACGGCATTAGTCCTCTCTCTTGACAGGGATTTATGGTTATCAGGCGAGAACTGATATAATGGAGCCGGTGCAAGGCACAAGCGATGTGTATTCAAATAGAAAGTAAATGCCCATGAGGTGCCCGTTCTGTCTAGCCGTAAGCGTCTTGGTACCCGATCTATTACCTCGGGCTCTATCTTTACGGCATTAGTCCTCTCTCTTGACAGGGATTCATGGTTATCAGGCGGCAACTGATATAATGGAGCCATGCAAGGCACAAGTGATGTGTATTCAAACGGAAAGTAAATGCCCATGAGGTGCTCATTCTGTCCAGCCTTGAGCGGCTTGGCACCCGATCTATTACCTCGGGCTCCACCTTTACGGCAGTAGTCCTCTCTCTTGACAGGGATTCGTGGTTATCAGGCGGGAACTGATATAATGGAGCCGATGCAAGGCACGAGCGATGTGTATTCAAACAGAAAGTAAATGCCCATGAGGTGCCCGTTCTGTCCAGCCTTGAGCAGCTTGGCACCCGATCTATTATCTCGGGCTCCACCTTTAAGGCAGTAGTCCTCTCACTTGACAGGGTTTCATGATTATCAGGCGGGAACTGATATAATGGAGCCGGTGTAAGGCACGAGCTGTGTGTATTCAAACGGAAAGTAAATGCTCATGAGGTGCCCGTTCTATTCAGCCTTGAGTGGCTTGGCACCCGATCTATTACCTCGGGCTCCACCTTTACAGCATTAGTCCTCTCTCTTGTCAGGGATTCATGGTTATCAGGCGGGAACTGATATAATGGAGCAGGTGCAAGGCACAAGCGATGTGTATTCAAACAAAAAGTAAATGCCCATGAAGTGCCTGTTCTATCCAACCTTGAGCAGCTTGGCACCCGATCTATTACCTCGGGCTCCACCTTTATGGCAGTAGTCCTCTCTTAGACAGGGATTCATGATTATCAGGCGGGAACTGATATAATGGAGCCGGAGCAAGACACAAGCGATGTGTATTCAAACGAAAAGTAAATGCCCATGAGGTGCCCGTTTTGTCCAGCCTTGAGCGGCTTGGCACCCGATCTATTACCTCGGGCTCCAGCTTTACGGCAGTAGTCCTCTCTCTTGACAGGGATTCATGGTTATCAGGCGGGAACTGATATAATGGAGCCGATGCAAGGCACCAGTGATGTGTATTCAAACGGAAAGTAAATGCCCATGAGGTGCCCATTCTGTCCAGCCTTGAGTGGTGACATGCGTTTATATTTCATATATTTGCGCACGTTTTCTTCCGTGTTTTTCCGTTATTTACCGCCGTCTTGTATTCGTTTTCTCGTGTTTTCTTGTTTTCTTTCACTTTTCCTTGTTTTTGTATATTTACAGGAATTTACAGCATTTGGGACATAAAACGATGATATCATGAGTCCCCGGAGCAACGGGAGGGGTCACGCATGATCCAGGGGGTCAAACGACCAAGATTGCCATCTTTCAGCCCCCATCCGATCGGTTGAACACAGCCAACCGATCGGGTGATGCACGCGTGTCTGACCCGGGCGAAAGCTGAAGCCAAGTGAAGATCAACCGACCGGTTCGCCGACTGGTTGAACACAGCTGAGTTCTCGGGAATTTAGGCGTAATTCCAACCGATCTGGTGACTTATCACCCGATCGGTTCATCTGTAGCCGCATCGCCTCAAAGATCGAACCGACGGCTCCACCCGCTCTCTTCAGTGATCGGTTGATGCTCCCGAAGCCCGATGGCCAAAGCAACAAGCGGCTCACCCGATCGGTTGATGTTTCAACCGATCGGGTGGCCTTTTCTTTCGCCTTTGCGTGCTGCTGATGCACTCATTGAAGATCTGCTATCATTCCAGAGGGATTTTGGTTGATCTCTTATTTTTCTAGCGTCGACATCGTTGTTAGCTTTCCAATGATAGGTCGCATGCCCAAATCCGATTTTTCTAGATTTTTCTGGAATTTTCTGAGCGCAGTTATGTGCTGAAATTGGCTGCTGTCTGAAATTTCACTTCAACCGATCGGTTGGGAGTCCAACCGATCGGTTGAAGTCAATTTCAGCAGTTTCGTAGTCTCTGTTTATTCCACCCGATCGGGTGAGTTTCCACCCGATCGGGTGGGCCGGTTTTGGCAGTTCTGGACCCGAACCAAGAGGGTTTTTGAGGGGCTTATAAATGGATGTTGGGGGGCACGACTTGGGGAGTTCTTCCTCAGTTTTTCTAGGGATTTTTTGCCCCTTTCTCTTGTGAGTTTAGATTAGGTTAGATTAGGTTTTCTATTGTAATAAGTCTTGTAAAGGATTGAAGAATCAATGGCAGGATAAGTATTTCTTTTCACATTTCATTGTTTTGTGTTATTTTTGTTTTGCTCAATGATGAATGTTTGTTTGGATTTATTGATTGCTATCATGTCCTTCATCATCGAGTAGTGTTTGATGAACCCTAATACGGGTTAGGGTAGGATTAATGCTTGGAAATTTACATTTGGCTTGGTTGCATGGCATGTGTTCGATAAAATGCGTCAATGGGGATTTCTAACAATCTGGGTCCAATTCGTACGGCAACACACTAGTTTTGTTGGGGGTTGGGGTCCGGTGCTTGTCCAGTCAAGATCCGCTTCGATGTATTGCTAGAAATCACATTCGACCTATTTGGCCATTAGGGTTACGCGGGGGTGTTTCATTGTCATTGGCGGGAGAAAGACCGCCTTTGACCGTCGGGCCAAGGGGGAATAAACTTGGCGGTTGACTCCCTTGCCATAGCTCACACCCCTAGTGTAGACATGGAGTCCTCGTGCGTGGGAACGGCTTGGACGAAGTGTTGGGAGATATCATTGTGGCATTAATGCTCTCGGTTGCAGAAGGTGTTAATCGACATGGGAATGCCCACCGTCCGGAACCGGGTAGGCCTAGCGTGCTTGGCACCGACCGGAATATCGGGCCATGGACGCTAGGTACCACCTTTTGGGGCAATGTCTCACCTTGGGTCAAGTCAAATGCCAAGTGTCATGAGTGCTCTAGCCCATGTTAGCGGGGATTCATTTTGTGTCATTTTCATTTCATTCTTTTATTTCTACACTTCACCCATATCATCTGCGTAGCTAGCACACAACTAGGCGAGGCTAGTAGCCACTCAAGGCATCTACCTCCCTGAGTTCGATAAACCCGCACCCTACACTAACCGTGCACTTGCGATAAAATGACACCGCGCCCATACCGTAAACGGGGCGCCGGTCAAGTTTTTGGCGCCGTTGCCGGGGAGGCATTCGGTTTGATATTAGCTTAGCTTGGGTTCGTTAGACTACGCATAAAAACACAAAAAAAATATTTTTTTTTAAAAAAAATTTCAAAAACCAAGAAATTTTTTTCCCACCATTATATTATCTTTTTGTTATTTTCTTGTACTATTGACGCTCCTCTCTTGTTTTCTTATTTTTGTTGTCCAGGTATCCTTGGTGTAACAATGTGGAGATCAAATTTCGATGCTCAGATGGGAGGATACAATCCTTATTCAGTTGTGGTTTGTGAAACTTGTGGGAGGGTTGGACACATGTATTATGATTGCCCATTTACCCTTGAGAGCCTCCCCCTACCTCAAGGCCAAACATTTTCCCATAACCTTAGCCCAAACACCTCCCATCCATTTCCTCAACCTTATACCCCTCCACAAACACAAGAAGAATCAAGCCTCGTGTCCCTCCTTGAAAGTGCCATGTTTAACCAAGGCCAAATATTACGAAACATGATGGTACCAATCATCGAGCCTACACCGAGGAGATGGGATGAAGGAGAGGATATACCTACTTTCATGGTTGAGACTACCATGCCGTCGGCCACCGTAGACACATCTCATGCCGATCCCCCATTTTTCCATCACTACCACTTGGATGACGAAGCATTTTTTGATGATGATAGTGAGGATGGGGAGATTTCTCTAGGATATGTGGGAGAGACTTCTTGTCTTGATTTAGATACCCCACATGAGTCCTATGAGAGGACCGAGGAGTTTACAGAGCTTATGCATAAGGGCGAGGAGGATGTGTGTGAGGACGAGGACACGATGACCACATACGAGGGGTCCGCTCCACATCCACCTCCACAGCCATCTCTGTCACAGCTTCCTCCTTGGTCTGTGGTCAACCACGAGGATGTCATTCAGGACATCGGGCAGATGGTGGAGCATGAGCATATCGTCGAGGAGGATGTGCATGAGGGCTTGGATACGATGGTCCACTCTATGGAGCCCGAGTCACATCTACCTTTATCGTCGCTCTCCACTTCTTCTACGGCTGAGCATCTACTTGAGCATATTGCCCCTATTCAGAGAGATATTCATACTCACTCTCACTCCACATTTAAGTCTCGCTTTTCACGTCCTATTCCTTTAGACTCGTATATTTTTGACAAACCATATCTCTTGCAGGACACAGGATCTACTTCCCTTGAGGTATGCTGCGGTGTGTCACCACCTGGAGAGCCACTTCTCATGGAGAGCGAGGATTTGGTCATCGCTAGTACAGAGGATAACGACCCATTCTCAGGGAGTATTCGTCACCCTTTTATTATTTTAACATCTCATGTTGACGATTATCTCTAGGATACATTTATTTTGGGAAATAATTTCTTGCCATGGACTAATGCACCTCGTCCTTTGCAGGTCACAGGTGGACACCTACGAGGGATGCTTGGAGGTGCATTGCTTGGGTCCATTGGCACACGTGGCATAACTCTTCTGGCAGAGCCACAGAAGGAGCAGTTAGAGCAGCTACCTGTCCCACTTCAGATCTTGGATCCGCCTATGCTCAGGTGTATCCTAATCCAGTAGTGTAAAAATTTACCGCTTTCTAGTTTAGATTTGAATAATCTCGTCTCCTCTCATTAGCGAGGGGAGCGTATCTAGGATTTGCTTTTGCATCATAATAACCCATCATGTCGTGCCCTTCTATCACTTCTATCGCCCACACCCCACATCCTCTTCCGAGGAGAATGAGCACACTGTCTCTCCTGCATTTTGATTTCTTTCTTTTCCGATTTCCCCGTAGCATATCTCTACATCCCCATTGATCATATCATTTTGCTAGCATTGTCATGTTTAGCTTGGGGGAAATCGACTTTTGTGTGCATGTTTTCGTGTGTCGTTGTCGTGTGTTTGTGTCTTTGAGTCCTTCGTTGTGTTTTATATCTTTTATTTGAGTGTTTCTTTTTCTTTATTTTTTAGTTTCGTTCATGTGTTTTTCATGTTTTTCATTTTTTGTGTCGGTGCGCACCCCCCCAATTTCTTTGCCCTCCCGTATAAACTATTATTGTATTGAGGGCAATGCAAGTTTCAGCTTGGGGAGTCGCACTTCATGCATCATTTGTGTCGTTTTTCTTCGTTTTTAAGTCGTTTTCCATCGTGTTTTTCTTTTTCTTCTCATCTTTTTTTCTCTCTCTCCTAGAAATGACCCCATATGATGAATTGCCACTGAAACACACATGCACACACTTAGCATAGCTACGATAATAACTTTCACTTACCCTAGGAAGCCGAGTCCTATTGCATTTCATGCTTCGTGGGTTCACTATGCTTTTGTGTGAGTTGTTTGTCGTGACTAGCTAGGGGTGTACTTCTATTTTGTGATTTTGATTTATATACCTATCCTTGGTTGACCCCTAGATTATCATGCTTCGATTTGAATGTGCGGTATCTCCTTCTACTGTCTGCTTCTATATGCATGCTATATTTATATCGTATATTTCAATTCGCATGTGTCGGGATTCCACAAGCAAGGACTAGGATAACCCATTTAGCCTATGCTCTGATTAGCGAGAAATATCTCCTTTGCCCAAGTGTTTAGAATCTGATTTCATTTTTATTTTACTTGGTGCAAATCCACTCGTCGTGTACCGTTCTCCCACTTGGGAGAGTACACATGTATATATCCTAATATCCAAAAATCCAAAAAAAAGGGAGAGAAAAGAAAAACCCAAAAAAGAAAAGAAAAGAGAAAAGAAAAAAATATGTATAGCCAAAAATCCAAAAAATACTAATACCCAAAACCCAAAAATTTCCAGTGTGAATATTTTTCCTATCTACCGAGAATAAATGGAAGGCGAGAATTTGCACCGAGTGTTCTACTCCACATCATCTCAACCCCCATCGTTTTCGAAAACACTTGGCTTAGGAACTTTTTAGCTATTATCTAGGCTATAGTGTGGTGATTTCCTAGTCCCTAGTTGTGGAATCCCCAATGCATGATACGCTTCTATTCTTATACTCTTCTCATGCATGCTTGAGAAAATATTCATCGTAATTTCAAATTGAATCGATATTTAGGTCTTTCTTTGGGTATGTGTATATGGAGCCTTATTGCACAATGTAGATAGTGACACCGTCTACTAGAACACGACCACACTCACTCGTGCTTCACTGCGTGGGCCCACGACACTTGTTTGGACTCACATTCCTTGGTTTAGTGTTGTGTTTTGTCGTCTGCTTGCTTAGTGTGGTGTGTTTGATTTTGTTGGCCCTTACGGGCAATTTAGGATTTAGAGTTCTCTTTTTCTCTCTTTCTCTCTATTTTCTCCCTCCAAGCTCCTACTCTCACTCGTCTTCCTCGAGGACGAGGAAGAGTTCAGCTTGGGGGATTTTGACGTGTGTTTATATTTCATATATTTGCGTTCGTTTTCTTCCGTGTTTTTCCGTTATTTACCGCCGTCTTGTATTCGTTTTCTCGTGTTTTCTTGTTTTCTTTCACTTTTCCTTGTTTTTGTATATTTACAGGAATTTACAGCATTTGGGACATAAAACGATGATATCATGAGTCCCCGGATCAACGGGAGGGGTCACGCGTGATCCAGGAGGTCAAACGGCCAAGATTGCCATCTTTCAGCCCCCACCCGATCGGTTGGACACAGCCAACCGATCGGGTGATGCACGCGTGTCTGACCCGGGCGAAAGCTGAAGCCAAGTGAAGATCAACCGACCGGTTCGCCGACCGGTTGAACACAGCTGAGTTCTCGGGAATTTGGGTGTAATTCCAACCGATCGGGTGACTTATCACCCGATCGGTTCATCTGTAGACACATCACCTCAAATATCGAACCGACGGCTCCACCCGCTCTCTTCAGTGACCGGTTGATGCTTCCGAAGCCCGATGGCCAAAGCAACAAGCGGCTCACCCAATCGGTTGATGTTTCAACCGATCGGGTGGCCTTTTCTTCCGCCTTTACGCGCTACTGATGCACTCATTGAAGATCTTCTATCATTTCAGAGGGATTTTAGGTGATCTCTTATTTTTCTAGCGTCGGCATCGTCGTTAGCTTTCCAACGATAGGTCGCATGCCCAAATCCGATTTTTCTAGATTTTTCTGGAATTTTCTGAGCGCAGCTATGTGCTGAAATTGGCTGCTGTCTAAAATTTCACTTCAACCGATCGGTTGGGAGTCCAACCGATCGGTTGAAGTCAATTTCAGCAGTTTCGTAGTCTCTCTTTATTCCACCCGATCGGGTGAGTTTCCACCCGATCGGGTGGGCCGGTTTTGGCAGTTCTGGACCCGAACCAAGAGGGTTTTTGAGGGGCTTATAAATGGAAGTTGGGGGCACGACTTGGGGAGTTCTTCCTCAGTTTTTCTAGGGCTTTGTTGCCCCTTTCTCTTGTGAGTTTAGATTAGGTTAGATTAGGTTTTCTATTGTAATAAGTCTTGTAAAGGATTGAAGAATCAATGGCAAGATAAGTATTTCTTTTCCCATTTCATTGTTTTGCATTATTTTTGTTTTGCTTAATGATGGATGTTTGTTTGGATTTATTGATTGCTATCATGTCCTTCATCATCGAGTAGTGTTTGATGAACCCTAATACGGGTTAGGGTAGGATTGATGCTTGGAAATTTACATTTGGCTTGGTTGCATGGCATGTGTTCGATGAAATGCGTCAATGGGGATTTCTAGCAATCTGGGTCCAATTCGTACGGCAACACACTAGTTTTGTTGGGGGTTGGGGTCCGGTGCTTGTCCAGTCAAGATCCGCTTCGATGTATTGCTAGAAATCACATTCGACCTATTTGGCCATTAGGGTTACGCGGGGGTGTTTCATTGTCATTGGCGGGAGAAAGACCGCCTTTGACCGTCGGGCCAAGGGGGAATAAACTTGGCGGTTGACTCCCTTGCCATAGCTCACGCCCCTAGTGTAGACATGGAGTCCTCGTGCGTGGGAACGGCTTGGACGAAGTGTTGGGAGATATCATTGTGGCATTAATGCTCCCGGTTGCGGAAGGTGTTAATGGACATGGGAATGCCCACTGTCCGGAACCGGGTAGGCCTAGCGTGCTTGGCACCGACCGGAATATCGGGCCATGGACGCTAGGTACCACCTTTTGGGGCAATGTCTCACCTTGGGTCAAGTCAAATGCCAAGTGTCATGAGTGCTCTAGCCCATGTTAGCGGGGATTCATTTTGTGTCATTTTCATTTCATTCTTTTATTTCTACACTTCACCCATATCATCTGCGTAGCTAGCACACAACTAGGCGAGGCTAGTAGCCACTCAAGCCATCTACCTCCCTGAGTTCGATAAACCCGCACCCTACACTAACCGTGCACTTGCGATAAAATGACACCGTGCCCATACCGTAAACGGGGCGCCGGTCAAGTTTTTGGCGCCGTTGCCGGGGAGGCGTTCGGTTTGATATTAGCTTAGCTTGGGTTCGTTAGACTACGCATAAAAACACAAAAAAAATATTTTTTTAAAAAAAAAATTTCAAAAACCAAGAAATTTTTTTCCCACCATTATATTATCTTTTTGTTATTTTCTTGTACTATTGACGCTCCTCTCTTGTTTTCTTATTTTTGTTGTCCAGGTATCCTTGGTGTAATAATGTGGAGATCAAATTTCGATGCTCAGATGGGAGGATACAATCCTTATTCAGTTGTGGTTTGTGAAACTTGTGGGATGGTTGGACACATGTATTATGATTGCCCATTTACCCTTGAGAGCCTCCCCCTACCTCAAGGCCAAACATTTTCCCATAACCTTAGCCCAAACACCTCCCATCCATTTCCTCAACCTTATACCCCTCCACAAACACAAGAAGAATCAAGCCTCGTGTCCCTCCTTGAAAGTGCCATGTTTAACCAAGGCCAAATATTACGAAACATGATGGTACCAATCATCGAGCCTACACCGAGGAGATGGGATGAAGGAGAGGATATACCTACTTTCATGGTTGAGACTACCATGCCGTCGGCCACCGTAGACACATCTCATGCCGATCCCCCATTTTTCCATCACTACCACTTGGATGACGAAGCATTTTTTGATGATGATAGTGAGGATGGGGAGATTTCTCTAGGATATGTGGGAGAGACTTCTTGTCTTGATTTAGATACCCCACATGAGTCCTATGAGAGGACCGAGGAGTTTACAGAGCTTATGCATAAGGGCGAGGAGGATGTGTGTGAGGACGAGGACACGATGACCACATACGAGGGGTCCGCTCCACATCCACCTCCACAGCCATCTCTGTCACAGCTTCCTCCTTGGTCTGTGGTCAACCACGAGGATGTCATTCAGGACATCGGGCAGATGGTGGGGCATGAGCATATCGTCGAGGAGGATGTGCATGAGGGCTTGGATACGATGGTCCACTCTATGGAGCCCGAGTCACATCTACCTTTATCGTCGCTCTCCACTTCTTCTACGGCTGAGCATCTACTTGAGCATATTGCCCCTATTCAGGGAGATATTCATACTCACTCTCACTCCACATTTAAGTCTCGCTTTTCACGTCCTATTTCTTTAGACTCGTATATTTTTGACAAACCATATCTCTTGCAGGACAAAGGATCTACTTCCCTTGAGGTATGCTGCGGTGTGTCACCACCTGGAGAGCCACTTCTCATGGAGAGCGAGGATTTGGTCATCGCTAGTACAGAGGATAACGACCCATTCTCAGGGAGTATTCGTCACCCTTTTATTATTTTAACATCTCATGTTGACGATTATCTCTAGGATACATTTATTTTGGGAAATAATTTCTTGCCATGGACTAATGCACCTCGTCCTTTGCAGGTCACAGGTGGACACCTACAAGGGATGCTTGGAGGTGCATTGCTTGGGTCCATTGGCACACGTGGCATAACTCTTCTGGCAGAGCCACAGAAGGAGCAGTTAGAGCAGCTACCTGTCCCACTTCAGATCTTGGATCCGCCTATGCTCAGGTGTATCCTAATCCAGTAGTGTAAAAATTTACCGCTTTCTAGTTTAGATTTGAATAATCTCGTCTCCTCTCATTAGCGAGGGGAGCGTATCTAGGATTTGCTTTTGCATCATAATAACCCATCATGTCGTGCCCTTCTATCACTTCTATCGCCCACACCCCACATCCTCTTCCGAGGAGAATGAGCACACTGTCTCTCCTGCATTCTGATTTCTTTCTTTTCCGATTTCCCCCTAGCATATCTCTACATCCCCATTGATCATATCATTTTGCTAGCATTGTCATGTTCAGCTTGGGGGAAATCGACTTTTGTGTGCATGTTTTCGTGTGTCGTTGTCGTGTGTTTGTATCTTTGAGTCCTTCGTTGTGTTTTATATCTTTTATTTGAGTGTTTCTTTTTCTTTATTTTTTAGTTTCGTTCATGTGTTTTTCATGTTTTTCATTTTTTGTGTCGGTGCGAACCCCCCCAATTTCTTTGCCCTCCCGTATAAACTATTATTGTATTGAGGGCAATGCAAGTTTCAGCTTGGGGAGTCGCACTTCATGCATCATTTGTGTCGTTTTTCTTCGTTTTTAAGTCGTTTTCCATCGTGTTTTTCTTTTTCTTCTCATCTTTTTTTCTCTCTCTCCTAGAAATGACCCCATATGATGAATTGCCACTGAAACACACATGCACACACTTAGCATAGCTACGATGATAACTTTCACTTACCCTAGGAAGCCGAGTCCTATTGCATTTCATGCTTCGTGGGTTCACTATGCTTTTGTGTGAGTTGTTTGTCGTGACTAGCTAGTGGTGTACTTCTATTTTGTGATTTTGATTTATATACCTATCCTTGGTTGACCCCTAGATTATCATGCTTCGATTTGAATGTGCGGTATCTCCGTCTACTGTCTGCTTCTATATGCATGCTATATTTATATCGTATATTTCAATTCGCATGTGTCGGGATTCCACAAGCAAGGACTAGGATAACCCATTTAGCCTATGCTCTGATTAGCGAGAAATATCTCCTTTGCCCAAGTGTTTAGAATCTGATTTCATTTTTATTTTACTTGGTGCAAATCCACTCGTCGTGTACCGTTCTCCCACTTGGGAGAGTACACATGTATATATCCTAATATCCAAAAATCCAAAAAAAAGGGAGAGAAAAGAAAAACCCAAAAAAGAAAAGAAAAGAGAAAAGAAAAAAATATGTATAGCCAAAAATCCAAAAAATACTAATACCCAAAACCCAAAAATTTCCAGTGTGAATATTTTTCCTATCTACCGAGAATAAATGGAAGGCGAGAATTTGCACCGAGTGTTCTACTCCACATCATCTCAACCCCCATCGTTTTCGAAAACACTTGGCTTAGGAACTTTTTAGCTATTATCTAGGCTATAGTGTGGTGATTTCCTAGTCCCTAGCTGTGGAATCCCCAATGCATGATACGCTTCTATTCTTATACTCTTCTCATGCATGCTTGAGCAAATATTCATCGTAATTTCAAATTGAATCGATATTTAGGTCTTTCTTTGGGTATGTGTATATGGAGCCTTATTGCACAATGTAGATAGTGACACCGTCTACTAGAACACGACCACACTCACTCGTGCTTCACTGCGTGGGCCCACGACACTTGTTTGGACTCACATTCCTTGGTTTAGTGTTGTGTTTTGTCGTCTGCTTGCTTAGTGTGGTGTGTTTGATTTTGTTGGCCCTTACGGGCAATTTAGGATTTAGAGTTCTCTTTTTCTCTCTTTGTCTCTATTTTCTCCCTCTAAGCTCCTACTCTCACTCGTCTTCCTCGAGGACGAGGAAGAGTTCAGCTTGGGGGATTTTGACGTGTGTTTATATTTCATATATTTGCGCACGTTTTCTTCCGTGTTTTTCCGTTATTTACCGCCGTCTTGTATTCGTTTTCTCGTGTTTTCTTGTTTTCTTTCACTTTTCCTTGTTTTTGTATATTTACAGGAATTTACAGCATTTGGGACATAAAACGATGATATCATGAGTCCCCGGATCAACGGGAGGGGTCACGCGTGATCCAGGAGGTCAAACGGCCAAGATTGCCATCTTTCAGCCCCCACCCGATCGGTTGGACACAGCTAATCGATCGGGTGATGCACGCATGTCTGACCCGGACAGAAGCTGAAGCCAAGTGAAGATCAACCGACCGGTTTGCCGACCGGTTGAACACAGCTGAGTTCTCGGGAATTTGGGCGTAATTCCAACCGATCGGGTGACTTATCACCCGATCGGTTCATCTGTAGACGCATCACCTCAAATATCGAACCGACGGCTCCACCCGCTCTCTTCAGTGACCGGTTGATGCTTCCGAAGCCCGATGGCCAAAGCAACAAGCGGCTCACCCAATCGGTTGATGTTTCAACCGATCGGGTGGCCTTTTCTTCCGCCTTTACGCGCTACTGATGCACTCATTGAAGATCTTCTATCATTCCAGAGGGATTTTAGGTGATCTCTTATTTTTCTAGCGTCGGCATCGTCGTTAGCTTTCCAACGATAGGTCGCATGTCTAAATCCGATTTTTCTAGATTTTTCTGGAATTTTCTGAGCGCAGCTATGTGCTGAAATTGGCTGATGTCTGAAATTTCACTTCAACCGATCGGATGGGAGTCCAACCGATCGGTTGAAGTCAATTTCAGCAGTTTCGTAGTCTCTATTTATTCCACCCGATCGGGTGAGTTTCCACCCGATCGGGTGGGCCGGTTTTGGCAGTTCTGGACCCGAACCAAGAGGGTTTTTGAGGGGCTTATAAATGGAAGTTGGGGGCACGACTTGGGGAGTTCTTCCTCAGTTTTTCTAGGGCTTTTTTGCCCCTTTCTCTTGTGAGTTTAGATTAAGTTAGATTAGGTTTTCTATTGTAATAAGTCTTGTAAAGGATTGAAGAATCAATGGCAAGATAAGTATTTCTTTTCCCATTTCATTGTTTTGCGTTATTTTTGTTTTGTTCAATGATGGATGTTTGTTTGGATTTATTGATTGCTATCATGTCCTTCATCATCGAGTAGTGTTTGATGAACCCTAATACGGGTTAGGGTAGGATTGATGCTTGGAAATTTACATTTGGCTTGGTTGCATGGCATGTGTTTGATGAAATGCGTCAATGGGGATTTCTAGCAATCTGGGTCCAATTCCTACGGCAACACACTAGTTGTGTTGGGGGTTGGGGTCCGGTGCTTGTCCAGTCAAGATCCACTTCGATGTATTGCTAGAAATCACATTCGACCTATTTAGCCATTAGGGTTACGCGGGGGTGTTTCATTGTC
This sequence comes from Scilla litardierei, assembly GCA_030789695.1. Classification (NCBI taxonomy): domain Eukaryota; kingdom Viridiplantae; phylum Streptophyta; class Magnoliopsida; order Asparagales; family Asparagaceae; genus Scilla; species Scilla litardierei. Next base: position 425,155,023 of record CM061142.1, on the reverse strand, counting down.
ATTGGCGGGAGAAAGACCGCCTTTGACCGTTGGGCCAAGGGGGAATAAACTTGGCGGTTGACTCCCTAGCCATAGCTCACGCCTCTAGTGTAGACATGTAGTCCTCGCGCGTGGGAACGGCTTGGATGAAGTGTTGGGAGATATCATTGTGGCCTTAATGCTCCCGGTTGCGGAAGGTGTTAATGGACATGGGAATGCCCACCGTCGGGAACCGGGTAGGCCTAGCGTGCTTGGCACCGACCGGAATATAGGGCCATCGACGCTAGGTACCACCTTTTGGGGCAATGTCATACATTGGGTCAAGTCAAATGCCAAGTGTCATGAGTGCTCTAGCCCATGTTAGCGGGGATTCATTTTGTATCATTTTCATTTCATTCTTTTATTTCTACACTTCACCCATATCATCCGCATAGCTAGCACACAACCTAGGCGAGGCTAGTAGCCACTCAAGCCATCCACCTCCCTGAGTTCGATAAACCTGCACCCTACACTAACCGTGCACTTCCGGTAAAATGACACCGCGCCCATACTGTAAACGGGGCACCGGTCAAGTGGCTTGGCACCCGATCTATTACCTCGGGCTCCACCTTTACGGCATTAGTCCTCTCTCTTGACAGGGATTCATGGTTATCAGGCGGGAACTGATATAATGGAGCCGGTGCAAGGCACGAGCGATGTGTATTCAAACGAAAAGTAAATCCCCATGAGGAGCCCGTTCTGTCCAGCCTTGAGCGGCTTGGCACTCGATCTATTACCTCGGGCTCCACCTTTACGGCAGTAGTCCACTCTCTTGACAAGGATTCACGATTATCAGGCGGAAACTGATATAATGGAGCAGGTGCAAGGCACGAGTGATGTGTATTCAAACGGAAAGTAAATACCCATGAGGTGCCCGTTCTGTCCAGCCTTGAGTGGCTTGGCACCCGATCTATTACCTCGGGCTCCACCTTTACGGCAGTAGTCCTCTCTCTTGACAAGGATTCATGGTTATCAGGCGGGAACTGATATAATGGAGCCGGTGCAAGGCACGAGCAATGTGTATTCAAAAGGAAAGTAAATGCCCATGAGGTGCCCGTTCTGTCTAGCCTTGAGCGGCTTGGCACCCGATCTATTACCTCGGGCTCCACCTTTGCGGCATTAGTCCTCTCTCTTAACAGGGATTTGTGGTTATCAGGTGGGAACTGATATAATGGAGCCGGTGCAAGACACGAGCGATGTGTATTCTAACGGAAAGTAAATGCCCATGAGATGCCCGTTCTGTCCAGCCTTGAGTGGATTGGCACCCGATCTATTACCTCGGGCTCCACCTTTACGGCAGTAGTCCTCTCTCTTGACAGGGATTCATGATTATCAGGCAGGAACTGATATAATGGAGCCGGTGCAAGGCACGAGCGATGTGTATTCAAACAAAAAGGAAATGCCCATGAGGTGCCTGTTCTGTACAGCCTTGAGCGGCTTAGAACCCGATCTATTACCTCGGGCTCCACCTTTACGTCTGTAGTCCTCTCTCTTGACAGGGATTCATGGTTATCAGGCGGGAACTGATATAATGGAGCCTGTGCAAGGCACGAGCGATGTGTATTCAAACGAAAAGTAAAGGCACATGAGGTGCCCGTTCTATCCAGCCTTGAGCAGCTTGGCACCCGATCTATTACCTCGAGCTCCACCTTTATGGCGGTAGTCCTCTCTCTTGTCAGGGATTCATGATTATCAGGCGGGAACTGATATAATGGAGCCGGTGCAAGGCACAAGCGATGTGTATTCAAACGGAAAGTAAATGCCCATGAGGTGCCCGTTCTGTCAAGCCTTGAGCGGCTTGGCACCTGATCTATTACCTCGGGCTCCACCTTTACGGCCTTAGTCCTCTCTCTTGACATGGATTCATGGTTATCAGGCAGAAACTGATATAATATAGCCGGTGTAAGGCACCAGTGATGTGTATTCAAACGGAAAGTAAATTCCCATTAGGTGCCCATTCTGTCCAGCCATGAGCGGCTTGGCACCCGATCTATTAACTCAGGCTCCACCGTTACGGCATTAGTCCTCTCTCTTGACAGGGATTCATGGTTATCAGGCGAGAACTGATATAATGGAGCCAGTGCAAGGCACGAGCGATGTGTTTGCAAACGGAAAGTAAATGCCCATGTGGTGCCCGTTCTGTCTAGCCTTGAGCGGCTAGGCACCCGATCTATTACCTCGGGCTCCACCATTACGGCAGTAGTCCTCTCTCTTGACAGGGATTCATGATTATCAGGCGGGAAATGATATAATGGAGCCGGTGCAAGGCACGAGCGATGTGTATTCAAACAAAAAGTAAATGCCCATGAGGTGCCCGTTGTATCCAGCCTTGAGCAGCTAGGCACCCGATCTATTACCTCGGGTTCCACCTTTACGGCAACTGATATAATGGAGCCGGTGCAAGGCACGAGCGATGTGTATTCAAACGGAAAGTAAATGCCCATGAGGTGCCCATTCTGTCCAGCCTTGAGCGGCTTGGCACCCGATCAATTATCTCGGGCTCCACCTTTACGGCATTAGTCCTCTCTCTTAACAGGGATTCATGGTTACCTGGCGGGAACTGATGTAATGGAGCCGATGCAAAGCACGAGCGATGTGTATTGAAACGAAAAGTAAATGCTAATGAGGTGCCCATTCTGTCCAGCCTAGAGCGGCTTGGCACCCGATCTATTACCTCGGGCTCCACCTTTACGGCAGTAGTCCTCTCTCTTAACTGGGATTCATGATTATCAGGCGGGAACTGATATAATGGAGCCGGTACAAGGCACGAGCGATGTGTATTCAAACGGAAAGTAAATGCTCATGAGGTGCCCGTTCTGTCGAGCCTTGAGCAGCTTGGCACCCGATCTATTATCTCGGGCTCCACCTTTACGTCAGTAGTCCTCTCTCTTAACATGGATTCAAGGTTATCAGGCGGGAGCTGATATAATGGAGCCGGTGCAAGGCACGAGCGATGTGTATTCAAACGGAAAGTAAATGCCCATGAGGTGCCCGTTCTGTCCAGCCTTGAGCATCTTAGCACCCGATCTATTACCTCGGGCTCTACCTTTATGGCAGTAGTCCTCTCTTTTGACAGGGATTCATGATTATCAAGCGGGAAGTGATATAATGGAGCCGGTGCAAGGCACAAGCGATGTGTTTTCAAACGGAAAGTAAATGCCCATGAGGTGCCCGTTCTGTCCAGCCTTGAGCGACTTGGCACCCGATCTATTTCCTCGGTCTCCACCTTTACAGCAGTAGTCCTCTCTCTTGATAGGGATTCATAGTTATCAGGCGGGAACTGATATAATGGAGCCGGTGCAAGGCACAAGCGATGTGTATTCAAACAGAAAGTAAATGCCCAAGAGGTGCCCGTTCTGTCCAGCCTTGAGCGGCTTGGCACCCGATCTATTACCTCAGGCTCAAACTTTATGGTATTAGTCCTTTCTCTTGACAGGGATTCATGGTTAATAGGCAGGAACTGATATAATGGAGCCGGTGCAAGGCACGAGCGATGTGTATTCAAACGGAAAGTAAATACCCATGAGGTGCCCGTTCTGTCCAGCCTTGAGCGGCTTGGCACCTGATCTATTACCTCAAGCTCCACCTTTACGGCATTAGTCCTCTCTCTTGACAGGGATTCATGGTTATCAGGCGGTAACTGATATAATAGAGCCGGTGCAAGGCACAAGTGATGTGTATTCAAACGGAAAGTAAAGGCCCATGAGGTGCCCGTTCTGTCCATCCTTGAGCGGCTTGGCACCCAATCTATTACCTCGGGCTCCACCTTTACGGCATTAGTCCTCTCTCTTGACAGGGATTCATGGTTATCAGGCGGGAACTGATATAATGGAGCCAGTGCAAGGCACAAGCGATATGTATTCAAATGGAAAGTAAATGCCCATGAGGTGCCCATTCTGTCCAGCCTTGAGCAGCTTGGCACCCGATTTTTTATCTCGGGCTCCACCTTTACGGTAGTAGTTCTCTCTCTTGACAGGGATTCATGCTTATCAGGCGGGAACTGATATAATGGAGCCGGTGCAAGGCACGAGCGATGTGTATTCAAACGGAAAGTAAATGCTTATGAGGTGCCCATTCTGTCCAGCCTTGAGTGGCTTGGCACCCGATCTATTACCTCGGGCTCCACCTTTACGGCAGTAGTCCTCTCTCTTGACAGGGATTCATGGTTATTAGGCGGGAACTAATATAATGGAGCCGGTGCAAGGCACGCGCGATGTGTATTCAAACGGAAAGTAAATGCACATGAGGTGCCTGTTCTGTCCAGCCTTGAGCGGCTTGGTACCCAATCTATTACCTCGGGATCTACCTTTACGTTAGTAGTCCTCTCCCTTGATAGGGATTCATGGTTATCGGGCGGGAACTGATATAATGGAGCCGGTGCAAGGTACAAGGGATGTGTATTCAAACGGAAAGTAAATGCCCATGAGGTGCCCGTTCTGTCCAGCCTTTAGCGGCTTGGCACCTGATCTATTACCTCGGGCTCCACCTTTACGGTATTAGTCCTCTCTCTTGACAGGGATTCATGATTATCAGGCGGGAACTGATATAATGGAGCCGGTTCAAGGCACGAGCGATGTGTATTCAAACGGAAAGTAAATGCCCATGAGGTGCCCGTTCTGTCCAGCCTTGAGTGGCTTGGCACCCGATCTATTACCTCGGGCTCCACCTTTACGGCAGTAGTCCTCTCTCTTGACAGGGATTCATGGTTATCAGGCGGGAACTGATATAATGGAGCCGGTGCAAGGCACGAGCGATGTGTATTCAAACGGAAAGTAAATACCCATGAGGTTCCCGTTCTGTCCAGCCTTGAGCAGATTGACACCCGATCTATTACCTCAGGCTCCACCTTTACGGCAGTAGTCATCTCTCTTGACAGGGATTCATGGTTATCAGGCAGGAACTGATATAATGGAGCCGGTGCAAGGCACGAGCGATGTGTATTCAAACGGAAAGTAAATGCCCATGAGGTGCCCGTTTGTCCAGCCTTGAGCGGCTTGGCACCTGATCTATTAACTCGGGCTCCACCTTTACGGCAGTAATCCTCTCTCTTGACAGGGATTCACGGTTATCAGGCGGGACCTGATATAATGGAGCCGGTGCAAGGCACAAGCGATGTGTTTTCAAACGGTAGTGATCGTCAAGGTATTTGGTGCAGTCAAGAGAAAGGGCTTTCTCCTCTCTTCCATGAGAGTCTTTAACACACAACACACTTCTCCTTTAAGTTCTACTTCAAGGCATATGGGATTGTAAGTGTTGCTTTCATAATTTCATAACTTTCGTTATTTGGTTTTGTGCTAGGTTTACGAGAGTGGTTTGCTTACTCCCAAGTTGTAGGAGTCAAGTACATCAATTGTATTCGATTTCACTTGTAGTGGTGCTACAAGTGGGTTTAAAGGCAACCTCAAGTTAGGGTTCTAACTTGAGTATCCGGAGGTATCCGGGTGGAAGGGACATATGATAATTGGGAACAAGGCGGGAAGTTACTTGGGTAATCCGAATCCTTGAAACATAATTGCGTTTGCATTTGTTTCTTATTTGGGTTTAATTTTAATTCCGCACTATATTTATTGATCATATATGTGTGAATTTTGTAATATGGTCTCCATGTATGCTATATTCTATATGTGTTGTGATTTGAGACGTTAGTTTTCCTTCGTGTATCTCAATGTTGATATTGAACTTTCATTCCTCTTATCACCTAAGTTTATAATGTGGTTTTATGATTTTTTGGATTTATATATATTTAGACTCTTATTTGACACGATTGTTGTTATTTTACTCTCGCCTTTTGGATAATGCCATAGGGGGATCGAAATAAACAAACAGAATCATAATGAATGTGCTAGGTATAGTCTAATAAACAGACATACAAAAACTGGATGTAGGTTGCTACACTGTTTTTTATACATCGGAGGTTGCTACATTGACTCTCCAAATTTGGATGGCCCTGTAGCAAACCAGCAAAATGATACCAGTTTTGCAGGGCGGTTGATGGTGGGAAAACGCCATATTTGGCGTGTTGTTGCAGTGTGGTTGGAGATGATATAACCGGCCAACTTTCGCTTAGACTTGTATGGAGTCGTCGAATATAGCTTAATTAGATGTTAACTAAATATGGGAAAAAAATACCTAATTAAATGTCACATCATCTACCATATTTAGTTAAAATATCCCCTACCAACTAGATTCAATGGGGTTGGATAGTGGGGTGTCGAGAATATATTGTGGGGCCCACTAAACAATATGTGTACCTTCGCGTTCGAATGTTGTTAACTGGGCAATTTGCAGTAGGTTTCGCATCGTTCCGCTGTGCTGCGTTGAAAAATTCTATCTTTTTCCCTCTGTGGGCTCCACTTTCATGTGTTACTATTAATAAGACGAAAAGAGATGGTACGTAGAGATGGATGAGGTGGATGAGGTGAGAGGTTGGTGGGACCACAAACAAGAATTTGACCGGTCATCTACTCATCCATCTGCCGAATTTGTTGGTACTTTGTTTGCGAAAAAATTTTCTCGTAAGCGCCATATCAGCGAATATGTGTTTCCATTGTGACAAGTAAAACATTTTAGTCATTTAATTTATCTCCTGACACAACTGTATACAGTAATGCCATTTGTGCGTGATGAGGAAAATTCGTATAATAAATCCAAATATTCGTCCGCGCACAACTATCCCTCATTTACGCATATACTATGCGTGACTAAATTATGTTTGTTCACCGCGCACAACGGTTCAAATTTTGCCCCGTTTTGCGTGCTGAGTAATTAAGCCTCAGTTTATTTATACTTGTAATAACAAACGGAAGAGCGAGAGAGTCAAGAATCAAGATGGCCACCCATAATGCCGGACCCGGCAAAAAATTTGAGTTGCCGCCAAACTCGGAAAAAAACCCCGCGAAGACCCCAGAAAACCCCGCCATGCGTCCGGTCAAGTGGGGGATATTTATCCCACCAAATTTGGGGATATATCACCATTCGCCTTGATTTGTGCCTTCACTGCAGATATAGCTGAGAAATCGTGTCAGTGGGACGAAGAAAATTTGGAAGGCCAGTCTTCAGAGGGAAGAAGAGACGGTGATGTAGATGTTAACCGTTGCCTTCATGACAGGGGGGATGTGTGGCCGCAGTTTCCTGAGACTCCTCTAAGGGATATGTGGCCATGGGGAGGTCTCGTTCTGGCAGGCTATGTCCCCCCGGCGTATGAGGGGGCATTGCTGTTGAATCTGCCCACTGACATTCCATAGGTAGGTACTAGGGGGAACTGTCACCGACCCTTCTTCCCTGTCTGGGACGGCAAGTCTGCATTGGTGGATAGTGTAGGATTCCATCATGCGATGATGGAGGATCGAAAGAGAGAAGAGACTTACGTTAGTGTATGCTTCGCTGTAATCTCCGAACTTCGCCCTTGGATTCGCCACAATGGTCGGTACTTCGTCACAGAGGATCGAAGCAGCGTTTCACAGTCTAAATCTCTACTTGGATCAAGAACTTTAATGGAAGGGAGAAGAGGAAAGAAGATTGACTTATGCAAACTTATGGCATGAAGGATTAGCATTGAACGCCATACCCTTGGGTCCTATTTATAGGCCTAAGGGGTAGTTATTGTAGGAAATAGCTACATATATGCTTATTAGCTTATATTAGTACCATAGCTTATCCTCTTCCTTATGCACTTATCAAGTGCCTTTATGCACTTATAAAGTGACTTTTTCCACTTATCGAGTGGTCCTTTTCACACATGCTTTCATGTACGCGACATCCGAGGTCCATAGACTCTCATACATCCCCTCATGGGTGTATACATGTCGTCCATATCCAACATCTCCCACTCACACTTGAGGGGATTGTAAGGAAACATCTTTTCCTTTAGTTCTTCTATTTATCATACTGAGAAATAGACCGTGTGACCGTCATGCGCATAGAGTCCGCTGTTGTGCACTTGTTAGAGATACACAACGCTCCTTGGGGTGCAATGTTGAGTAGATCAACGCATGTTTTACCCGAGATTATTTCTTCGCATTTCTTATACTTTATATTCAACAATTGAATCCCATCTGGATTACAATTGGCTGGCCAGCTTTGAATCTCTAAAGTCCAAATGTGAATATGAAATTAATCTTCCTCTTCTTGCGATCCTTTCGATCTTGACTTGACTCGCTTTTCTAACATGCCCCCCCGGACCGAATCGACCATAGTCCATAAGCAACATGCTAAGATAGCGATCACCCAGTCAAATCTAAAGGAACCAATTAGAGTCCATAAGGGTAAGAAGTTGAAGACCCATGTGGTCTTTGGGTCTCACATAATAGTAAACACAATTACTATTCTAACCCAATGGTCAAATGCATAAGTAGTATGAATACGTATTACAGCATCACTCCTTTCCCAGGGAGCGTATGTCTTAATGATGTTGTAAGGATGATGATCAAAAACCACAATGTCTGAATTTGAGTCCCTTTTACTACTCAGTAATTTCCTGGACTCACATCCCGCATAAGACAGATAAGATTTCAAAAATCTTCTTAGATCTTTTGTAAGCATCCATATGATGCAGATCTTTCATACGACCATTTTGTTTAAGTCACGACTCTAAATCATCCGTCTGATGATTTTGACTTTAAACAGGTCTCATCTTTATCTTATCCGTCTGATAGAAGAAAAGGCGGTTGCTCATGTGAGAGAGCCAACCTCAATCTGTCCGACATACTAAAAAATATAGCTGAGATTAAAAGAAATGTACACAAACATTTTCAAGAAACTCATATGCAATGTCAAAAAGAACTTATTCTTTTATTAAATTTGATCTTTCATAGACTTGGGAATACATTGATACAACTCAGCTCTTACGCAATCCTTAAGATGATAAGTGTTTATAAAACACATCTCTGGGGATCGTCTTCGTAAGAGGATCTGCTATCATCTCATGCGTAGATATGTATCTAATGTCTACCTTCTTGTTCTTATCATAGTCGTTTGCAAATTTATACCGGATATCAATGTGTTTGGTCTTACAATGGAATTTTGGATCTTTGACATAGGCTATAGATGCGTGACTGTCACTGTAACGACTGGTTTTCATGTATTTGGATTTATTATATTATAATATATGTCTTGGTGGGTTTTCTCCTCATGTGTGGTTTTCGTCTCCGTAACTTTCATTTTCGATCGTTTCGTCGTGGTTTCTCGTTTCTTCCTTAGGATCGTCGATTTCGGAGTAAGTCATTCGTGAAGGGCTTCATAACGGTCGTATCTTACTATTAGATCAAGCCTAGGAGTCTTAGGAATCGATCCCGGAGCTCCGCGCTCCGTATCGGAACTTTTGGTGCTAATTAGCCGGTGTAAGAAGGGCCACCGACCGACTAGATGACGATCCAGTCGGTCGGCAAACCTTCTTGAACCGACTAGTTGGCTTTCTAAATTATTCTGGAGTTACTGTTTATCGTTAGTCAGTCTAAGAACTTTGGTTGACCGACTAGGTTGCAAACTAGTCGGTCGGCAATGCTTCTTTGACCGACTAACTCATCAACTATTTTTGACACTAGTTACTGTTTACTCTTAGTCGGTCTAAGAACGATCATCGACCGACTAGATGTCAAACTAGTCGGTCAGTAGTTATTCTTTGACCGACTACCTCTTAGTTCAGGTTTTCGACTGGAGTTACTGTTTACACTTAGTCGGTCTGCGTTGGTCCACCGACCGACTAGTTCTCAAACTAGTCGGTCAACAGTTGTTCTTTGACCGACTAAGCAGTGCAGGAAACCCTAGTTTTGCCCTAGCCGCCACCAAACTCTATAAATACCCCTCCAAACGTTTTCTTCTCCTCCCTCACGACCTAAAACCCTAATTTCTCCCCCATTGAGCCCCCATCTCCCTCAAACCATTAATCATTCATCCCAAGCTCATCCTCCATCATCCAAACCCTCCCTCAACTCATTCCACCTCTCATCTTCCCCAAATCTCCATCAAATCCCCAAAATCCCCCAAAACCCTATTTCTCCAAACTTCTACAATCATTTCCAGATCTGAACCCTAGGTTCCCCGGAGCGTTTCTTCCGTCGCCGTGGTTGCTCGGCGTTATTCTCCCGTTCCCTACGCGGTAATACTCGATTCCTTTAATTTTAGCATAACCCACATTGACATTGTGAAACCCTAATAAAATGGATTATTAGATGATTAGGGTTCTAATAAGAAACCTATTTAGAATCCTTGCGCTAATGAATGTTATGCCATAACAGTGACCCATTCCGTAGTTAGCTTGTGCGACGATCTTCATTGCTCGTCAATCCCGGTATCAGGCAAGTGAAACTTGCATCTCTTGATTTGGGCCATGTCTTAGGCCATTTACCTTGCTTTAGCGTAAAAGAGACTAGACGGTGAAAGGATAGCCGTTTAGACGCCATTGACCTAGCTTGACAAGGAAGCTTGGTCCGTCACCTTCTTCATGCTTGTATGTCACGTTTACTTTCCTTAACGGTACGCGTGTTAACTGTTCATGTCAGCCATGCATCCTTAGTTGATATTGCATTTTAACGGTCATGTTTAATTTTAATTAACGGTACGCGAATATGTTCATGTCATTGCATTTTGCCTGCCATGTTTAAATACAATTAACGGTACGCGAATATGTTCATGTTATTGCATTTTGACTGTCACGTTTAAATACAATTAACGGTACGTGAATATCTGCTCATGTCATTGCCTGCTTGAATACTCATCGTGATTGCGTAGCTTCGCTACATACTTGTACTATTTGTCCCGGCTAGGCACCCACCTTGCGTGGGCACAATCCTATGCCAATTTCACTTTCTGGCTCGTGTTCCAGAAGACGAGCTCAACACAGCCTGTGGGCAATAGGGCACTCGTTGAGTGATCCCTTGTACTTGATACTTGAACACAGCCTGCGGGCAATATGGCACTCGTTGAGTGATCCCTTGTACATTACTTGTTCCTTGACATTACATGTCACCCCTACCACTTGATACTTGCCACTTGTACTCTCCTTTACTTTACTTGTTACCACCTTACTTTACTTGCCATGCACCATACTTTAACTGCTAGGTAGTTAGTGTACCTTTCTTTCCGTTTCCTTGCACAAGTCTTCCGACTTGCTGACATGTGCCCCTTTTCTCTTTTGGGTGACATATGTTAGAGCCCGAGGCCGAGTTACTTGCTGAGGACGTGGTGTTTGCTGACGCTGAGTCAGGACCCGTGTTGATCGAGGACTACGTTGACACTGGGGATCAGTCTTAGTGTCGTCGTTTAGCTACTTTTGTTAGACTGCTTAGTTGTCGGTGCGTGGCACCTAGTTGATACTCTGTTATGTTTGTGTTTCTTTTGTTTGGCCTTGTTCTGGGCCTTAGACTCTTTCCTATTCGCCTGGTGGCTTTTCTGTGATGTTGAATATTTTGTGGACAAACTTTGGGATTGGTTTTTCATATCCGTCTCTTTATTATAATTATTGTTGTTGTTCCTTTTGCGATTACAGGGACCTGCTTATACTAAATCAACGCTTATCAGGCGTGCAGCTTCACAGCTCCACGTCTGAGCGGACCTTTTCACGTCTCGCCTCCATTTTAGGGAAGCGGGTCGTGACAGGTTTTAGTGGTGGCCCATGCAGGTCTCTCTGTAACTGCAATTATCAGGGATAAAAATAATAATATGAGATTGTCCAACAAATAAGTTCGATATCCGAGTCATAAGCTATGAGTTTAATCTGCTTCGTTTTCTGTGTCACTAGATGGCAGGAAGACGATTCACCCGTGGTGGGGGTAGTGGGGCGCTCCCTCATGATGAGGAGCCTGAGCGGGAACCCACCAACGGTGAGATGATGCGGATGATGCTCCAGATGATGCAAGTGCAGCAGGGCGTGCTCCTGCAAGTCCAGAATGCTCCACTTGCTCGAGCTGCCCGGGCTCTTTCGGATGCCCCTCGCTCTGAGCCGGGAGCGAAGCAATTTCGGGAGCTGGGTCCCGCATATTTTGATGGATCTGAGGGTCCTCTGGCTGCCGACGAGTGGATAAGGAACATTGAGGATAACCTGGTGATGGCGAAGATTAACCCGGTTGGATGGGTTGATTTGGCTAAGAGGCAGCTGAAGGACAAAGCCAAGAATTGGTGGGATGCGGAAGAGAAGATGTTGGAGGAGCCGATCGTTTGGGCTACCTTCAAGTCCAGATTTGATGGAGAGTTCTTCCCGAAGGCTGCTAGGCAGGTGATGCTGCAGCGCTTCATAGATCTGAAGCAGGGGAGCTTGTCGGTGGATCAGTACCACCAAGAGTTCACGAGGCTCAGTCGGTTTGCACCAAAGATGGTGCAAGATGCCGATGAGAAAGCTCAGCGATTTCTTCAGGGACTTGCCTTGGAGCTTCAGAGCTTTGTGACCTCTTCTGACCTGGAGACATATCAGAAGGTTCTGATTGCTGCGAGGCGGCAAGAGTTGAATTTGAACCAGAGGAAGGGACATGTTTCCGGTGCTGGGAAGAGGCCTATGGAGCAGGCCAGGGCGGTGGTTAGGCCTGGTTTCAATCCTAATCATCCGGTGCAGTTCAAGAGGCCAGGAGGGCCTATTCTGAAGACTTGCCATTTCTGTGGCAAGACTGGACACCTCAGGGATCAGTGTAGGAGGTTTCTAGGACAGTGCATTCTCTGCGGAGATCCTGCCCACACCATCCGGGAGTGTTCGAAGTCGAGGCAGCCTTGGCGGGCTCCTATTGCAGCACAGCCGTTGCAGCAGCGAGCTCCTGTGCCCGTTGGACGTGGAGCGCCTTTTGTTCCACAGAGACATGCCTTTTGGCAGGCTGTTCTGCCAAGAGGGCAGGCCTTTCTGATGACTGAGGAGGAGAGCATGGCCGTGGATGAGGTTATTACAGGTAACGCTCATTCTAGCTATTTTTCTTCCTTAGTTTGATTGTTGATTTTGTTGGTTGCTTGCTCATGCTTGTTACTAGAATAGGATTTTATTGTTAGATTGGTTGCTAGGTGTGGTTTTGGTTTGCACATTTCCTGCACGAGTCCTCTTTGACTCTGGTGCGTCGATGTGCATTTTGGCCCGGAGCTTCGTGGAGAAGCATTCCTTGTCGACGTCCTCTCTTCCTAAGAGTTGGAATATCGTCACAGGGAACGGTGTAGTCTCAGTGCATCGTGGGTGCAATTCTTGCCCGTTGGTGGTTTGTGGACGTGAGCTTTGTGCTGATTTCATTGTCCACGACATCATCAATTACGATGCGGTCCTTGGGATGGATTGGCTTGCGAGCTTCTATGCTACGATTGACTGTCGGAGGAAGAAGGTGGTGTTCGAGACTCCCGGACATCCGGTGTTTGAGTTCAATCGTGGTAGCAGTTCGCTGGGTCCGGTCAGATTTCAGGCCAGACCCGTGGATGTCGTGGCTATGCAGATGGAGTTGGAGTGGCCAGCTGTGGTGCGTGATTTTGGCGACGTCTTCCCCGAGGAGATGTCTGGATTACCGCCTGATCGAGCTTTGGAGTTTTCTATTGATCTTATCCCAGGTGCGCAGCCCATTTCGAAGGCACCATATCGTATGGCGCCGGCAGAGTTGGAGGAGTTGCGTAGGCAGCTGGATGAGCTTTTGCAGAAGGGTTATATCAATCCTAGTGTGTCTCCGTGGAGAGCACCGGTGTTGTTGGTGAAGAAGAAGGATGGTTCGCGTCGCATGTGCGTGGACTATCGGGAGTTGAATGCGGTGACCATTAAGAATAAATACCCGTTGCCTCGCATCGATGATATTTTTGATCAGCTTGGAGGTTCGAGGGTGTTTTCTAAATTGGATTTGAGGAGTGGTTACCATCAGTTGAAGGTGATGAAGGATGATGTTCTGAAGACAGCGTTCAGGACGAAGTATGGACACTATGAGTTTGTGGTTATGCCTTTCGGCGTAACTAACGCACCCGCAGTTTTCATGAATCTGATGAACCTGATTTTCTACGACTTTTTGGATAAGTTTGTCGTTATCTTTATTGACGACATTCTGATCTATTCGAAGTCGGAGGAAGAGCATGCCTCGCACTTGAGGACGGTGTTGGAGATTCTGAGGAAGCATCGTTTGTATGCCAAGTTTTCGAAGTGCGAGTTCTGGCTGGATAGAGGTGCTTTTCTCGGGCATGTGGTGACTGGAGATGGTATTTCAGTGGATCCCGAGAAGATTAGGGCCATCAGAGAGTGGCATGTTCCGTCGTCTGCGTCTGAGATTCGGAGTTTCCTTGGACTTGCTGGTTACTATCGGCGATTCATTAAGGACTTTTCTCGTATTGCCGAGCCGATGACCAGGTTGACGCGGAAGGATGTTGCTTTTGTTTGGTCGGGTGATTGTGAGGGTGCTTTTGGCGTTCTGAAGGAGAGGCTGACGACTGCCCCTGTTCTTGTTGTGCCTGATCGCAGCGGTGGATTCGAGATCTTTTGCGATGCTTCTGGCAAGGGTCTCGGTTGTGTGTTGCACCAGCACGGGCATGTTGTGGCTTATGCGTCTCGTCAGCTTAAGGTTCATGAGAAGAATTACCCGACGCATGATTTAGAGTTAGCTGCCGTTGTGTTTGCTCTTAAGATTTGGAGGCACTTCCTGCTGAGTGAGAGGGTGAAGATTTTCACCGATCACAAAAGCTTGAAGTATATTTTTACTCAGAAGGAGCTCAACATGCGACAGCGTCGATGGTTGGAGCTTATGGCGGATTATGATATTGATTTGCAGTTTCATCCTGGTAAGGTGAATGTGGTCCCTGATGCGCTGAGTAGGCTTCCAGCGGTGATGATTTTGACCTCGCAGTGGAGATTGCAGCAGGATTTTTGCGAGTCTGGTGTTGAGATTGTTCTTCCTGGAGAGGCTTCTTCGTTGATGTACATGCAGGTACAGTCAACGATCGTGGATCGGATTAAGGCTAGCCAGGCCGAGGATCTGAAGCTGGTGAGGATTCGGGAGCAGGTGGAAGCCGGTCTGCGGACTGACTTTTTGATTTATGAGGATGGCTCGCTGAGGTTTGGAGCCAGGTTGTGTGTGCCAGCTGGGGATATTAGAGAGGAGTTGATGGTGGAGGCACACAGTTCGCCGTATTCTGTGCATCCTGGTGGCACCAAGATGTACCAGGATCTTCGTCTGAATTATTGGTGGCATGGTATGAAGAGGAGTTTGGCTCGGAGTGTGGCCAAGTGTCTGGTTTGCCAACAAGTGAAGGCGGAGCATCAGCGTACGGCCGGGTTGCTACAACCGCTTCCGATTCTAGAGTGGAAGTGGCAACACATCACTATGGATTTCGTGACTGGACTACCTCGGAGTCTGAAGCAGAATGACGCGATTTGGGTGATCATGGATCGATTGACCAAATCTGCGCACTTTATTCTGTTCCGAGTGGGACAGTCCACTGAGGCGCTGGCGAGGAGATATATGGAGGAGGTCGTGCGACTTCATGGAGTCCCTGTGAGTATCGTTTCGGACAGAGACACGAGGTTCACATCTCAGTTCTGGCAGAGTTTACAGAAGAGTTTGGGTACGCGTCTGAGTTTCAGCACGGCGTACCATCCGCAGACGGATGGCCAGTCCGAGAGGACAATTCAGATTTTGGAAGACATGCTGAGGGCATGCATGTTGGATTTCAAGGGCTCGTGGGAGGACCATCTGCACTTGGTGGAGTTCTCTTACAACAACAGCTACCAGGCGTCTATTGGCATGTCGCCTTTCGCCGCTCTTTATGGGAGGAAATGTCGATCGCCATTGAGTTGGGATGACGTTGGTGATCGGGAGCTGTTGGGACCTGAGATGATCGTGGAGGCCGTGGATATCATCAGGAATATTCGGGAGAGGTTGAGGATTGCTCAGGACCGTTTTAAGCATTGGGCGGATGCTAAACGTCGTCCTTTGGAGTTTCAGCCGGGCGACCATGTGTTCTTGAAGATTTCCCCGAATCGTGGAGTGATTCGTTTTGGGAAGCGGGGGAAGTTGAGCCCGCGATACATTGGATCGTTAGACATTCTGGAGAGAGTTGGCGAGGTAGCTTATCGCTTGGCCTTACCGCCATCTTTGGAAGGATTTCATAATGTTTTCCATGTGTCGCAGCTTCGTCGATACATTAGCGATCCATCTCATGCTGTGGATTTTTCGGAGATTACCGTTCGCCCTGATATTACGTATGACCAGCATCCAGTGCAGATTCTGGACAGGCGTCAGAAATCGCTTCAGAACAAGATTGTCAATCTTGTGAGGGTGATGTGGCGACACGGCTCACCTGGAGAGTCTACTTGGGAGAATGAGGAAGAGATGTGAGAGCGTTTCCCACTTTTGTTTCCGGACACGTGAGTGTTTGGAAATTCCGAGGACGGAATTTTTCTTAAGTTGGGGAGGATGTAACGACTGGTTTTCATGTATCTTGATTTATTATATTATAATATATGTCTTGGTGGGTTTTCTCCTCATGTGTGGTTTTCGTCTCCGTAACTTTCATTTTCGATCGTTTCGTCGTGTTTTCTCGTTTCTTCCTTAGGATCGTCGATTTCGGAGTAAGTCATTCGTGACGGGCTTCATAACGGTCGTATCTTACTATTAGATCAAGCCTAGGAGTCTTAGGAATCGATCCCGGAGCTCCGCGCTCCGTATCGGAACTTTTGGTGCTAATTAGCTGGTGTAAGAAGGGCCACCGACTGACTAGATGACGATCCAGTCGGTCGGCAAACCTTCTTGAACCGACTAGTTGGCTTTCTAAATTATTCTGGAGTTACTGTTTATCGTTAGTCAGTCTAAGAACTTTGGTTGACCAACTAGGTTGCAAACTAGTCGGTCGGCAATGCTTCTTTGACCGACTAACTCATCAACTATTTTTGACACTAGTTACTGTTTACTCTTAGTTGGTCTAAGAACGATCATCGACCGACTAGATGTCAAACTAGTCGGTCAGTAGTTGTTCTTTGACCGACTACCTCTTAGTTCAGGTTTTCGACTGGAGTTACTGTTTACACTTAGTCAGTATGCGTTGGTCCACCGACCGACTAGTTCTCAAACTTGTCGGTCAACAGTTGTTCTTTGACCGACTAAGCAGTGCAGGAAACCCTAGTTTTGCCCTAGCCGCCACCAAACTCTATAAATACCCCTCCAAACGTTTTCTTCTCCTCCCTCACGACCTAAAACCCTAATTTCTCCCCCATTGAGCCCCCATCTCCCTCAAACCATTAATCATTCATCCCAAGCTCATCCTCCATCATCCAAACCCTCCCTCAACTCATTCCACCTCTCATCTTCCCCAAATCTCCATCAAATCCCCAAAATCCCCCAAAACCCTATTTCTCCAAACTTCTACAATCATTTCCAGATCTGAACCCTAGGTTCCCTGAAGAGTTTCTTCCGTCGTCGTGGTTGCTCGGCGTTATTCTCCCGTTCCCTACGCGGTAATACTCGATTCCATTAATTTTAGCATAACCCACATTGACATTGTGAAACCCTAATAAAATGGATTATTAGATGATTAGGGTTCTAATAAGAAACCTATTTAGAATCCTTGCGCTAATGAATGTTTTGCCATAACAGTGACCCATTCTGTAGTTAGCTTGTGCGACGATCTTCAATGCTCTTCAATCCCGGTATCAGGCAAGTGAAACTTGCATCTCTTGATTTGGGCCATGTCTTAGGCCATTTACCTTGCTTTAGCGTATAAGAGACTAGACGGTGAAAGGATAGCCGTTTAGACGCCATTGACCTAGCTTGACAACGAAGCTTGGTCCGTCACCTTCATCATGCTTGTATGTCACGTTTACTTTCCTTAACGGTACGCGTGTTAACTGTTCATGTCATCCATACATCCTTAGCTGCTATTGCATTTTAACGGTCATGTTTAATTTCAATTAACGGTACGCGAATATGTTCATGTCATTGCATTTTGCCTGCCATGTTTAAATACAATTAACGGTACGCGAATATGTTCATGTCATTGCATTTTGCCTGTCACGTTTAAATACAATTAACGGTTCGCGAATATCTGCTCATGTCATTGCATGCTTGAATACTCATCGTGATTGCGTAGCTTCGCTACATACTTGTACTATTTGTCCCGGCTAGGCACCCACCTTGCGTGGGCACAATCCTATGCCAATTTCACTTTCTGGCTCGTGTTCCAGAAGACGAGCTCAACACAGCCTGCGGGCAATAGGGCACTCATTGAGTGATCCCTTGTACTTGATACTTGAACACAGCCTGCAGGCAATAGGGCACTCGTTGAGTGATCCCTTGTACATTACTTGTTCCTTGACATTACATGTCACCCCTACCACTTGATACTTGCCACTTGTACTCTCCTTTACTTTACTTGTTACCACCTTACTTTACTTGCCATGCACCATACTTTAACTGCTAGGTAGTTAGTTTACCTTTCTTTCCGTTTCCTTGCACAAGTCTTCCGACTTGCTGACATGTGCCCCTTTTCTCTTTTGGGTGACACATGTTAGAGCCCGAGCCCAAGTTACTTGCTGAGGACGTGGTGTTCGCTGACGATGAGTCAGGACCCGCGTTGATCGAGGACTACGTTGACACTGGGGATCAGTCTTAGTGTCGTCGTTTAGCTACTTTTGTTAGACTGCTTAGTTGTCGGTGCGTGGCACCTAGTTGATACTCTGTTATGTTTGTGTTGCTTTTGTTTGGCCTTGTTCTGGGCCTTAGACTCTTTCCTGTTAGCCTTGTGGCTTTTCTGTGATGTTGAATATTTTGTGGACAAACTTTGGGATTGGTTTTTCATATCCGTCTCTTTATTATTATTGTTGTTGTTGTTCCTTTTGCGATTACAGGGACCTGCTTATACTAAATCAACGCTTATCAGGCGTGCAGCTTCACAGCTCCACGTCTGAGCGGACCTTCTCACGTCTCACCTCCATTTTAGGGAAGCGGGTCGTGACAGTCACTGTATATTAGTACAGCACATGAGTCACTTGCATCAATTAGCTTGTCTAAGAACTTCCTAAGCCAAACAGCTTCTTGGACTGCCATGCTAAATGCTACAAATTCGGCTTCTATAGTTGAAAGTGCGATGCAGGATTGCTTTTTGCTACTCCAGGATATTGCACCAGATCCGAGTAGAAAAACATGTCTTGAGGTCGATCGTCGCTCATCGAGATCACCCGCCCAATCAGCATCAGTGTAGCCTTCGAGCCTCAAGGCATTTCCTTGATAGCATAAAGCATAGTCCGCAGTCCCTTTAAGATACCGCATTATCCTCTTAACCACTTTCCAGTGTGCTTGCCCTGGATTGGATTGGTAACGACTTACCATTCCAGCGGCAAAACAGATGTCCGGTCTTGTACACATCATAGCGTACATAAGACTACCAACTGCACTAGAATATGGAAATTTTTCCATAATTTCCTTTTCCTTTTGGTTCTTTGGACACATTTTCAGACATAAATTATCGCATTTGCTTATAGGAGTATCAATGGACTTACAGTCCTGCATATTAAAACGTTCTAGAACCTTCTTTATATAAGTCTCTTGTGAAAGAGAAAGAAGTTTCTTCGAATGATTCCTTGAAATCTTAACTCCAAGGATATATGCGGCTTCTTTCATGTCTTTCATCTCAAATACTGATGAAAGCCCAGCCTTGATATCCATCACAAAGCCCTTGTCATTTCTGGCTATTAAAATGTCATCTACATATAGAGACATAATAACATACTTGCTTTTGATCCTCTTGATATATACACAGTTATCTTCATCAAGCATGGTAAAACCATTTGATAAGACAACTTCTTGAAATCGAATATACCATTGCCTCGAGGATTGTTTAAGACCATATATGGACTTACGAAGTTTACAAACCTTATGTTTGTTTCCTTCTTTTACAAACCCTGTTGGTTGTTCCATATAGATCTCCTCGTCCAATTCTCCATTGAGAAAGGCAGTCTTTACATCCATTTGATGTAATTCGAGGTCTAAGCAAGCTACCAAAGCTAGAATCAAGCGAATCGAGGTAAAACGAACAACAGGTGAGAAGGTCTCTTCGTAGTCTATCCCTTCCTGTTGCGTAAAACCTTTCGCGACAAGGCGAGCTTTATATCTATCTATAGAACCATCAGCCTTATGCTTGATCTTGAGAACACATTTGTTCCCAATAGCTCTACGTCCTTTGGGTAAGTCAACCAAGTCCCAGACTCGGTTAATTTTCATGGATTCTAATTCCTCCTTCATCGCTTCCATCCATTTGTCTTTTACAGGGCAAGATACGGCCTGTTTGAAAGTAGCAGGCTCGTCATCTTCTTGTAGTAAAGTCATAAAGGTTTGTTAGAATTCATCCTCAAATCGTAGAGGAGCTAACCTTGTACGACTACTACGTCGCATTTGAGATTCTTCACGTCCTTGTTGACTCAAAGTTGGATCAATTCTAATATTACTCCCACTTGGAATGTGATTAGAATTGCTCCCACTTGGATCATTATTCCTATATGGAATAGGATTCGCATCATTCGTATCATCCATTGGTGAAGGTTGAAACATATTTTCGTCTTCACCAAGAATTCTCCCACTCGAACGAGGTGATCTTTCTTGATCATAAATCTCAAATAGAGATAAGTCCTGACTTATCTCGCCCTGTCTTGGAAACTCATTTTCCAAGAAAGTAACATCCCTCGACTCAAATTCAATCAGTCCTCCATTGTCTTCCTGACCAATGAAAACATAACCTTTGGAGTTTTCTGCATATCGTATAAAGATACATTTTCTCCCCCTTTGCCCAAGTTTGCCATACTTATGGGAGGAAATATGTGCATAGGATGCACACCCCCAAGGTTTTAAAATGCTTAAGTCAGGAGACCTTTGGTTCCACAACTCATAAGGAGTGGAGCTAACTGATTTCGAGGGTACGCGGTTCAAGATGAAAGCAGCCGTCAATAATGCATCACCCCAAAAGGTGATTGGCAAGTTAGCTTGCGCCATCATTGAACAGACCATTTCCATTAAAGTCCTATTCCTCCTTTCAGCAACACCATTTTGTTGCGGAGTATAAGGCATAGTTATTTGATGAACTATGCCCTTTTCATCACAAAGTTCCTTAAAACTTGATGATTGATATTCACCGCCTCTATCGGTCCGCAAGACCTTAATCTTGCGATCTAATTGATTTTCCACTAAACTCATATAGTTTTTAAAGCAGTTTAATGCTTCACTTTTGTGGGATATCAAATAGATATGTCCGAATCGGGTGAAGTCATCAATAAAGGTGATGATGTAGGACTTCCCGCGTCTTGTCTTGACATTCATCGGACCACATATGTCCGAATGGATGAGCTGTAATGAAACCTCGGCCCTTGTGCTGGTTCCAAATGGCTTGCAACAAGATTTCCCTACAAGGCAATGTTCGCAAGTCGACATTTCGACCTTTGAAACATTGGATAGAAGGCCACGTTTGGCAAGTCTATCCATACGTGTTGGTCCAATGTGACCAAGCCTTGCGTGCCAACAAATTATATCAGATTCATAAATCGAAGAATTTGTAACAAGGAAATTTTCATTAAAATTCGAGGAATCGTACATCGTATTTAATACACTGAATCCTTTAAAAACATACCCAGAACCAATTATAGAATTATTACAAGACAAATACACAATACAATTATGAAAGAACTAACTATAACCAAGACCCATTAAGACGACCACAGATATTATATTCCTTCGAATATCCGGAGCGAAGAGAACATCATGTAGTAAGATAGTGCGGCCGTTGTCAAAGACGAGCTTGCACGTCCCAACGCCTTTCACTTCAACACGTGTGTTGTTTCCTACATATATCCACTTTGTTCCTTGGGGTATCCGGTGATACTCCACGAAGGACCGTCTATCCCTTGCTATGTGGTCGGTGGCACCTGAATCAATTATCCAAAAAGGATTAGATTCTACAAGAAATATTGAACTAGAAACACATATGTAACTAGTATTATTACAAGTTACCTTGTCACCTCCATTCGTACATGAACGGGCATAGTGACCTAACTTGTTGCACTTGAAGCACTTGATCCTCTTCAAGTCTTTCTTCTTGTGCCATTTCTTGTTTCCACCCTTCTGTTTGGGTTTCTTGGTAGACACTGGTTGCTTTTGCTGGTCATGAGCAAACTTCGAGTGATGTTTCCGTTTCTTTCCCCCGTGTGAGGAACTAGCAACCATGTGCACTTCTGCACTTGGCTTGGCGGCCGTAAGCCGCTCTTCCTCTAACTCGAGGTGCTTAGAAACATCATTGAAGTTCTTGATGCTCTCATTATGAGTGAGATACATCTTCATGTTATCCCATTCGATTGGTAAGGACCGTATGCTCTCATTATGAGTGAGATACATCTTCATGTTATCCCATTCGATTGGTAAGGACCGTATGACCGCTTGGATTTGTTGCTCATCAGTGATCATATGGCCTGCATCCTTTAACTCTGAAATAAGATTCGCCATGTGTCGCAGATGCATTCCCATGGAATGATCTCGACGCTTTTTGTACGAATTGAATTTTATAGTTAAAGAGCGAAGTTTGGTCACCGAGGTGCCAGCAAACTTCTCCTCAAGCTTGGACCATATGTCCATAGCTAGGTCATATTCTCGAAAGATTCGCATTATGTCGTCTGCCATACTTGACATCAATGTAATACGAGCAATCTTGTTCTTCCGAGACCAAGCATCAAAAGCTTCCTTGTCTCTTTTGTGTTGGGCCGTAGTGCCTAACTCAGATTCAATCATTATGGTCTTCAGAGTTTCGAGCACATCTTGCTCCTCTAGAACATATTGTATCTTCATGGACCCTAGTTTGTAATTATCACCGTTGAGTTTTTCACCTTTGTTTAACTCAGCGACGATATTCTTAGTAGCGGAAGACATTTTAGTTTTAAAATGCTGCAAAAGACATAAGAAAAGATTCGATCAAAAATATTGCATAAAATTTTAGATTTGATAAGTTACTTTCGAAAAATATTGAAGAAGTTGCTCTAGAATCGGAAAGGTCATTACGATGCCAATCACCATCTAGAACAACTTTCAATATTTCCCCATCACTTATCAAACAATAGTACTCTTATAGTACTTGCAGCGGAAAAGCGTTTTTTTAAAAAAAAATGTATTTTGCAAACATATTTTGCAGCGGTAGGTGTTTGGCCTGCCCCGACCATTGCCGGGGTCGAGCCGTGGTCGTGCCAAGGCTGGATTCTCCCCCCGTAGGGATCCATGCCTTCCCCCCTGCAGGGGGCTTCGCCGTAGGCAACAGCCGTCGGTACCATAGGGGCCGGCCATGCAGGTGGCCGGGGCCGAGACCGCCCGCATCGGAGGGGTTCTCGGCCTGGTCCTGGCCACGGCTAGGGCCGGCCTCGGCCTGGCCCTGGCAGAGGCCAGGGCTCCCCTTGGCCCTGGCCCTGGCCACGGCTAGGGCCGGCCTCGGCCAGGCCCTGGCCACGGCCACGGCCGGCCTGGCTCTGGCCACGGCCACGGCCAGGGCCGGCCTCGGCCAAGCCCTGGCCCCGGCCAGGGCTGGCCTGGCTTGGCCCTGGCCTTGGTAGAGGCCAGGGCGCCTCTGCCCTGGCCTCTGACAGGGCCGGCATTGGACCTGGCAGAGGCCAGGGCGTGCCCTGGCCCTGCCAGGGCCGGCCCTGGCCCTGGCAGAGGCCAGGGCCGGCCGGCCATGGACAGGGCCCTGGCCCTTCGGTCAGGGCCTCTGCCCTGGCCTAGGCCATGGCCGGCCAAGGCCTCTGCCCTGGCCGAGGCCGGGGCCAGCCAGGGCCGGCCACGGTGCCTCGGCCTGGCCGAGGCCCTGGCCGGCC
Source organism: Scilla litardierei (assembly GCA_030789695.1). NCBI lineage: Eukaryota > Viridiplantae > Streptophyta > Magnoliopsida > Asparagales > Asparagaceae > Scilla > Scilla litardierei. The sequence continues at coordinate 425,131,244 of CM061142.1, read as the reverse complement.
GGTCGGCCTCCTTGGAGTCCGGTCGCACACCCCCCTATGGGGGGTGGTCATGGTTGTTATTGGCCGAAGCCAACCCTTTCCCCATTGGGGAGGGGGTGCATCATGCACCAAGGAGATACGCGTTCATCTTCTCCGATGAGAAGTTTTGAAACCACCTTCTTCTCCGATGAGACACCCGTTCATCGAGAAAGTGGTTATGCTTTAATGGCCGTGTGCCAAAAAAATAACACACCTTCAAGACCGCAAACTTCACGCTCTACATGAAGATAGTTCACATTCCCTATTGAATGGAGACTCGGCATCCATGAGGAGTGCGAGTTTGGCGAGATGAACGGTCATTTCTTCCCGGCACGGAGAGTTCTTGCCATATCCGTAATGGCAAAAGACCCTAACGTGAAAAGAACAACTTTTGAGTTCTCTCCGTCACGATGCACTCCTACCATATCCATAATGAAAGGAAACTCATTCGTGAAAGAGACAACGCGTCATTCATCGGTGAGACCGGAGCGAACCTGTGTGGCTCCGATACCAATGTAGGATCCCATCATGCGATGATGGAGGATCGAAAGAGAGAAGAGACTTACGTTAGCGTATGCTTCGCTGTAATCTCTGAACTTTGCCCTTGGATTTGCCACAACGGTCGGTACTTCGTCATAGAGGATCGAAGCAGCGTTTCACCATCTAAATCTCTACTTGGATGAAGAACTTAATGGAAGGGAGAAGAGGAAAGAAGATTGCCTTATGCAAACTTATGGCATGAAGGATTAGCATTGAAAGCCATACCCTTGGGTCCTATTTATAGGCCTAAGGGGTAGTTATTGTAGGAAATAACTACATATATGCTTATTAGCTTATATTAGTACCATAGCTTATCCTCTTCCTTATGCACTTATCAAGTGCCTTTATGCACTTATAAAGTGACTTTTTCCACCTATCGAGTGGTCCTTTTCACACATGAAAAGGTTCCCTTCACACATGCTTTCATGTACGCGACATCCGAGGTCCATAGACCCTCATACATCCCCTCATGGGTGTATACATGTCTTCCATATCCAACAGATAGGGGGTGGCCAGTCGGCTGGTGGAGAACTCCATCCTTCCCACTGACCAAAGTGTCCTGGGTCAAATTGACATTGAAAGGCTCGCTAACTCAGTCGTTTATGTCAGTTACCAAGATAACTACTACTGTCGTCTCTTTGTGTTGTTGCCTTACTCTTACAGTCTTACTTATCCATGATTCCCTGCAGACATCATTGGTCGGGGAGGAATTGCGTCGCCGAGTGGTGCAATTGTTGATTGCCAAGCGGAAAAAGGCGGTTTCATTCGAATCTCAACTTAAGGATTTGAAGGAGCAGCTGATGAAATAGAGGGACCGCAGATCTCAGGCGGAGTGGGAGGTTGCGAAAGCTAAAGATTGGGCGGCCTCTATGTCAGCGGTTCGGAAGAGCTCCGAAGAGCGATGGTACGTAGAGAAGAGCAGTCTCCTGGCTCGTATAGCCGAGTTGGAGAGAAACTTGCTTCCTCCAAACTCGATTGAAGACGTGAGGCATGAGGCTGAGGCGAGGAAGCGTCAGTGATCTGGTCGGGAGTCCGGTGGAGGATCGGCCCAAACGTAGGACGGTTTAGCTACCAACACGCCCTCCAGCGAGGCGTTTGTGTGAATCGTGGCATCTTAGTACACCAAATGTTTTTTATATTTTGAGAGGTGAACATGTGATGGTTTATGCGTTAGTAATGAACCCTGAACATTCAATTGGCAATGAACACCGTCTGGTGCAGTCTTTTACCGCATGTTAGTATAAATATCTGTTTACCAACCATTAGCGATCTTCGTACACCGATTGCTTAATTTCTTGTGGCTATTATAACTATTAGCATACATCCATCACAGAAATGGACATGGATGGTGTGAAATATCGAAGTTGCCCGGGAATATACTTAGTGCACGTGAACTGCGTTGGAATTGAGCTTAGCATCACAGTGTATCAGATATACAATTTTTTCTCATTGCTCACACCGGTCACACCTTTTACCTGATGTGTATGGATGAATCTGATTTGTCAGTGTGTTTCATTGGAGTCATTTTCAACAGCATTCGCATAGCCTTTACATGCATCGAGATTGTTACGTATAGAGTTTTCCTTTAAACGAACTTGGGATATTGGACTTATGCCATAAATTCAAGTAGACCATCGTCAAGGAGACAAAGATTCAAGAATACGCAGAGGTGGAAATCACTTCATGCAACATAAATAACACATTTAATGCAGTATACGGTCTTCAACATCAATAACATACCAAAGCACACAATTATGAGTCCAACTCTTAGCATTCTCCTTTATGGCCGTTGTGCGCGGTGAGCAAATTTTTATTGCTGTAACATAAATTGCTCAAAGTGTACAACGGGTAAAATTATGCCAGTCATGCAAATTTAGCAACTGTATCCCATAACATAAATGTTCAACGCGCACAACAAGCAAAGACATGATGGCGCGTTGAGTTCCCGTTGTGCAGAAATCCCATAAATTTTGTATAAAAATCCCAAAAATTTCAGTATATTCTTTCATTATAAACTCAGACACTACATTTGCACAAAATTATACATTCAATCATCTGATGATACAGTAAGTATAGTGGGAGATTTTCCTACATCTTTAGAGATTAATGTCTGGAATTGTCGCATCCTCTCTTCAAGGCCTTCCACCCATCCTTTGGCCGCAGGCAGGCGGTTAGCCTTCCAATGCCTTATTACCGGTGGGACCGGGCTTCTATCTTTAAGTTGAATCTTTACAAAGTGATTATTATTTACAAAACCTATGGTGAAGGGACCACGTTTCGTACCTTGGTCTGGTCCTGATCTTAACGGAAAAAATGAAAGACATTGTTTCATTGACATCAGATGTATTACACAGTTATAACGACTTGAGATTATATGTTCAACTTCAGGGAATGTCATCCAATATTGCATCGGGGGGTGGTCATCCATATAGTTAATTGACACTTCCTGTTCTTGTGCACTTTCCTCACCCATCACCTTTGAGTACACATCATAGTGGTCACACAGCTCTTGAAGCAACTCTCTTCTGACCATCTTCCACTGGTCCTCTCCCATCCCTAGATGTGAAGATATAGCCCTGTAACCACAGTTCCCATCTGGCTTCACATCTGTGACGTTCGATATATATTTAGGGATTGTAGCGGGGAATTGATCAATATAAGGTATGCCTCCTTGAACGGCTCTAGCGTCCTTAGCTTCATAATTTGCTGCTACAAATGAAGCTGTAGCAGAAACCACAGTCATACTGCCAGATGTCGCGGCTTTGACAGTTGGTTTCTTTCTAGCAAGTTGAGGAGGAATTGGTGGGGCAGACGTATTTTTGATCCTTTTGGACCGTCTTGGTTGGACACGGCCGACGCTTTCTTGTTTCGATGAGACTTCAGTTAGAATTTGAGCAGAGCAACTAGCTGCATCGGCTAAGACATGATCAAAATGAGCAGGATCAATGGGGGTGGATGTATCTTCATTTGTCAAATTATTATACCTTTTTCTTCTTCCATTGAACACGACATTAACTTGCGGCTCTGTAATCAGATTTGTCGCCGGGGTAGCTAGCTCCTTCAACTTAATTAACAACTCCTGCTTCATCGGCCCATTAAGTTGAGCATAGAGCTTGTGTATGCACTCTAATTCGACATGTATAATCCCATCTTCTTCAGACATCAATTCTGTCTTAGCCTCCATGTCTAGCTGCTTCCAATGAGAATTTACGGCATCTAATGGATGGGGCGATTTTCCCTTGTGAATTCGCCAATCTCATTGGCACATGGTACACCATAAATCTTTCTTGCTAGACAATCACCTGTGCATTGGTCCGTTCCCATAGGGTCAGATTTATCAGCTTCCACAGACATTATCTTCAACGCCGCAGTGGCTGTAAATCCTATCAGCTCCCTGAACAAGAACCCATGCACATTATGTTGCAACATGATCTTAGATTTCTCGAATGATGCCTTGATCTCGATATGCTGCCCCTCTAATGATTCATGTATGGTTGGCCAAGAAGCGGATAAACTGAAGGCCGATGAACCCAATGCCTTTTTAAACTTAGAATGTTCAGTCTGGGCTCTTTTGGTCTGCGCTCTGTTGGTACTGACATTTCCAAAGTGCAGATTGCCATCTGTCCATACAGAAATAAACTTATCCTTGTACTTGTCCAGCCAAGATGTCTTCACATAGCTCACGACCCTTGTGTAATCTTTGTACTCTGTCTCCAATGCCTTCAGTTTAGCAACATACTCCTCCTTGCGTGCCCCCACCAATAAATTCCAGCTAGAGATGAAACCTAACCATTTTTCTTGATCTTCAAAAGAGGGCTGGCAATTTTTGGCAATATTTTTGGATATGTGCATTCTACATAATTGGTGCACCGCAAGGGGAAATTCATGGCCAATGGCATTCATATTCTACATAATTGGTGCACCGCAAGGGGAAATTCATGGCCAATGGCATTCATAAGTGCTGGCTCCAGTGCTGTCAAAATTACACGTGGCATCATGTATCCATGTAGCAAAGAGCTCAACTTCTCCAAGGCCCACAAGTAGTTCTCCTCATGTATGGCCTCCGTGTAACAAAATGCAGCTGCGAACTGAATATCTGTGGACGTCACCCCATACATCTCCATCAATGGTGGCCTGTTGCGGTTGGTCTTCAACGCATAGTCCATAACCAGAATCTCTGGAAATTTTCGTAATAACTCAACCGACTGCGGATGTGCCCAAAATATAGTCCTCACTGCATTTGTCACTTTGTCCACTTCATGATACACAATGTAATTACGCGGTGTCACTAGATTAAGGAATAGCTGCATTTCTGCTCTCCAGGCCATTTCCCTTGCCTTCATCCTCTGTCTGGCTTTATAAATAGTGTTGATTGTGGTAGATGTTGCATTATCCTTTTCCTTCAGGTATTTCAAGATTTCCCTTGGCCTAAGCAATCTATTTGACAAGTCTCTCATCGTGGCCATCTCCCCCCCTCCGAACCTCCTCTCATCTGGATGTCGCTCGATGTACATTGCGGGTTTATGGTTGTGATTGCCACGTACAACTGTCAAAATCCACTTATCTTTTGCCACACCATTAGCCCTCAAGTAGAAGGGACATGAACACTTCTTGCTTCGAGTTGATTTTTTGTTCGATATATCCGGCCTGTGTGGCCGATATGTCCCACTTGTTTCACAACAAAAATAATAAGTTGGGACCCTATTGCCCTTTGTACTCATATTTGATGATTTTGTAACAACCAAATTCCCGGTTTTCACACTGATCGCTTTTACCCATTTACCAAGCTCTTCTATGCCGGGGAAAATTTTATTTGTTGTGAACTGATTTGTATAATCTTCATTAACCTCTGAGCCTTCAACAATACGCTGAATTAAGTACCAGATACCAATATAGTCACTAAATGTTTTGCTTTATTTTCTAGTAAATTAGTCAGTTAACAAAGCAAAATAATTTCAAACCTTTGCTTCTTTGTCCGCTTCATCACAGATCCCCTCAATGTGTACCGAGTCCATCTCAATCTTCGTAATTTCTATGCAATCATGTACCAAATGTACATTGCAGCAATCAATTTCTGAAATTATTAATAAATACCAAATTAATTAGCATCAATTAATGGCTTACCAACTTTATGATGCAATGCGTCCGCAGTCGACTATTTTAGGGCACCCCAACCCAATGACACAAATCTTTTTCTCTGCCTTAAGGACCTTCGTTTGATATAAGCAGGTTATTTGCTAGTAATGTTTCAAACTAGACTTGTTTACTCAACCAGCACAACGGGTAAATTATGGGAGACCCGATATGACCCGGTAGGACCCGAAATTGTCCCGTGATACCTTCTGCTCGCAGCGAATTGACAGACAATTACACAGATTGCTCACGACGGAATTTCAAATGGCAAGTTTTTTCAAAGATCTCTCCAGTCGCCCAGACCGAATTCCAAAAGATTTGATTTTTATTTCATTGCTCGAAGGATACATCACTTAGTCAACTGGTGAGATCAAACAAAGAGCTGCATCGAGAGAAATCGATTTAGGGGGTTTTGACCTAAATTTTTTGAAATCGACTATTTGGTAAGTTTATACTTTTAAGTACAGTTTATCTGCCTTTCTTATTTTGATTTTACATGCATTCATCCACGGTTGAGATTGATGAAGTTGGTACAAAAATCCAAGGTAATATTGATTTATCTTCTCGGCAATAATGCATTAAATCTTTGAGGATCAGGTTATGAATTGTTTGATACAGGATAATATGGATTTTACAAACGACTTTACCACCAATCAACTGTTCAAGGATAGAAAAGCGTTATTTCAGTGGATACAAAACATCGGGTTAAGTCATGGGCATGTGATGGTTACACATTTGGAGAGATTAAGTAAAACGGCCAAAGGGCATCATGCTGTGTACTTTGCGTGTGAAAGAAGCGGTGAGTATCGGGGACACTGAAAGCTAAAAAAGACCAACCAGCCTGTTAAAACCAAGAAGTGTTCATGTCCTTTCTCATTGCGTGGTTATATGGTGGGTGTGGGCGTTGAGGAGTGGATGTTAACAGTCATTTGTGGCAGGCACAACCATGAAGCAACTAAATATGTCGATGGCTATTCCGATGAAGGGACGTTGCAGGGAATGGAGATGGAAACAGTGCGTGACTTGGCAAATAGCAAGGTTCGGCCAGCTGAAATTTTGAAAGTACTGAAGGCAAATAAAAACTTCAGTGCAACCTCAATCAAAGCAATTTATAATGCACGAAACCGGTTACAACTGGGGAAGAAGGTTGATATTGTAAAACAGTTGAAGGAGTTAGCATCAGCTGATAAAATTGTGGGTGATGAGAATGTGAAGGCTGAGAATAATGAGGGGGAGGATCAGAAGGTGGGGGAGGCGTTTTGGGAGAATGCAGTGCCTGCTGAGTTGCAGGAGGAGGATCATACTGGGAAGATGGGTGGGGAGGATGATAAGGTGGATCGTAATGAGGCGGAGCAGACTACTGAGTAGGAGGAGGAGGAGAATGCAGTGGCTAAGGCCTTTGAGAAGGAGCATGAGGTTCTACGTCTGCAAATTTCTACCCTGGTAGCGGAGATTGCTAAGAAGCATGCTGAGATAACGGATACATCTACATTGACGTGAAAGCCGGGTAAGGGAAGAAGTAGACCGTTGTGGAAACGTACAATAAAGAAGCTGAAACAATCAATTCCACATGATGATAGTGACGAGGACTTGGCTGTCGACATAATAATACCTTATTGGAACGCTTTTCCGGAGTGTCTACGACCCCTTATAGTGCACGTCGTAGATGTGAAAGCAGACGAAAACTGTGGGTATAGGGCTGTGGCAGCTCAGTTGGGACTGGGTGAGGACGAATGGAGGCAGGTGAAATATGACTTGCGAGAAGAGATGCAGAACCACGACGGCTTGTACCGGCAACTTATTGGTGCCGTGGAATTTAAAAAGAATGTAGTGGCACTGGGCCATTTGTTAGACCGTCCAAAAGCTAAATGGTGGATGCAGATGCCAGAAATGGCACATGTCATTGCCTCATGCTACGACTGTGTAGTACATATTCTTGCACCTCATCAGTGTGTGACATATTTTCCTTTAAGAACTCCTCCAGTACCCCTATCATCCAGACGCCACATAACGTTGGGTTATGTGAAAAATAATCACTTCGTTATTGTTAAACTTTCCCCATATGGTCTTGTCCCTTTGACTTCAAGTATGTGGCTAAGATACCGTTCTGATGTGTCAGACAGATGGCCGGCTGCTTATGAGGATATGATGCATCAATTCCAGTCAATAGTATTTGGTCATGATATTGCAACCGTTGACGTTATTGAAATATTGTAGGATAAAATGTTGTATCATTTTACTATGGATTGTTTATTTCATAATGACAGATTGGTAGCATGAAATTTTATCATGTCTGCCTAAATGTGCAACTGTTATCATCGGTATGCCGTCCTGTGGTGTATCGTATCTATAAGTTATGCTCAACGATAGACCTACTAATCAAGTTTGCCTCTTACTAACTTTTTGGTGAACGTGTACAAACTGATATATACTAGATTTTGATTGCTTAATAACACACGCAATCTATCCAGATTTTCTTAAGGGTGTTAATTAATACAAATAATGATAGTTATCACGTTGGTATTATATTATTTTATACGTATCAATAATGTTGTTAACATCGGCATAAGAATATGAGTAATCCAATAGAATATATATTAAAAACAAAATTTAGAACTATTCAGCGCGCACAACCGGGCAAAATCGTTCTCAGCGTCGCGATTAATAACGATTACCGTTACTAATGTCAATCCTGACAATCCATGTAAGATTACTCAGCGCGCAAAACAGTTCAAATCGTGGTAAAATATAACCGTTGTGCGTACTGAGTAAAATATGCCAACTAAACCACCGAATTTACTCAAAGCGCACAACGGGTTAAAATTTTTACCCGTTTTGCCCGTTAGGACCCTCTTTCACCCCTTGATAAATTCTGCTCATCGCTCACAGCCATAACCTTCCACAGATTGCTCAAGGCGGAATATCAAACGACAAGTTTTTCGTAGATTACTCAAGGCGCACAGACGGAAATTCCAAATATTTGATTTTTATTACTGGGCTCGACATTTACATCACAGTGTCAACTGCTGCGTTCAAACAAATCGGTGAAGCGATAGCAATCGATTTAGGGGGTTTCAACCTAAATTTGTCGAAATCGCGATTTGGTAAGTATACACTGTTAAGTACATTTTATTTGATATTCTTATTACAATGTGTAGAAATAGAAGGAGAAATTTTTGGTTTTTACTTGCCTGCAGATACAGTTGAGATTGATAGAGATGCTAAAAAATTCCGAGGTAATATTGATTTATCTTTACGTCAATAATGAAACTAATGTTTGGTTCCCGGTCCAATTAGTTGTACGAATTGTTTGATACAGGTGTATATGGAGTATACAGCCGAATTTACAACGATTCAATGTTTTAAAAGTAGAGATGAGCTCTTTTAGTGGATAAAGAGCGTCGGACGACAACAGGGGCATGTGATTGTTACCAGTGCGTCGAGTATGAGTAAATCGTCCAATAGGACTCCCGCTGCCTACTATGCATGTGCAAGAAGCAGGAACTACAGGGGACACCGACCAGTACGAAAGAGCAACCGACCAGTTAGAACCAACAAGTGTGGATGCCCGTTCAAATTGCGTGGTAATGAGGTGGGCGATGGCGGTGAGTGGAGTTTAACGGTCATTGATGGCAGGCACAACCATCAAGCTGCTAATTATGTCGCGGGCCATTCCGACGACGGGATGTTGCAGGGAAAAGAGGTGATAGCATTGCGAGACTTGGCAAATTGAAAGGTGCCGCCGTCAGCAATTTTGAAAGGCCTGAAGGAAACTAAATCCTTCAATGAAACACCAGTCAAATCAATTTATAATGCACGTTCCCGATTACTAAGGGGGCAGAGTGTGGGTATTGTAAACAAGTTGAAGGAGTTAGCATCACCGTGTAGAATTGTGGGTGATGAGCTTGTGGTGCATGTGGATAATGTTGAGGAGGAGCAGAAGGGAGATGAGGAGAAGTTGGATGAGGCTGAGGAGGCGACTGCATTGGCTGCTTATTGGTAGGATGATGAGGTGGATCGTAATACGATGGAGCAGGCTGCTGAGAAGTTGGCTCTTAGTGGGCAGGAGCAAAATGCTGCGGAGGAGGATGAGGTTAATGCAGCGGATGAGAATGTGGAGCCGAGGGTGCATGATGTTTATAGGGAGGATGAGGCTGAGAATGCAGTGGCTGCTGAGTTGACTGTAGATGATTATGTTATTGGGGAGTTGGTGGAGACGGAGGAGACGGTTGCCTTTAACGTGGAGGTATAGAATGCTAAGGAGGTACTGGTGGAGGATAATGCAGTGGCTGTGACTTTGGAGCCGAAGGTGTATGAGGAGAAGGCGAATGAGGAGGAGGATGATAAGGAAGTGGCTACTGATTTGATTGCTGAGGAGCATACTGGAAAGTTGGTGGATACGACGGGGACGATGGAACGTAATGTGGATGACCAGACTGCTGAGATGGATGAGGGGGAGAATGCAGCTGGGGTGAATGAGGAGCCGAAGGAGGATGAGGCGACTGTGGAGGATGAGAAGATAGAGTATGCTGGGTTGATGCAAGCTGAGCTTACGCTGGAGTTGGGGGCGACGGTGGAGACGGGGGATCATAATGTGGATGCTCAGACTGCTGGGAGGGAGGAGGAGACGGCTGTGGCCTCGTATTTTGATGAGCACAAGGAGATGGATGGCATGCTTAAACAAATTTCTCCCCTGGTTGATGAGATTTCTGATCATGTTTCGGATGAGACGGAGAAGCCTACAGTTAGGAGGAAGCCTGTTAAGGCTCTACGGTTGCATTCAATTGCGGAGCATACGGCGGCGGCGAAGGAGAAGCCTAAATTGAAGAGGAGGCCTTCGAAGGAAAGTAGTAGGCGTCCGAAACTTCAAGTAAAGAAGCCGAAACCTTCGTTTCCCGGTGATGATTATGTTGATGATTTGCCTACCAACTTCCACATACCATATTATTTGTATTTTCCTCCCACTCTACAACCCCTCATAGTGGGCTGCGTAGACGTGGCTTCAGATGGCAACTATGGGTATAGGGCTGTGGCAGTTCAGTTGGGCTTGAAAGACTCTGATTGGCTGACTGTCAGAACTGATTTGCTCCGTGAGATTCGGACATACAGCGTCTTGTAAAGGCGTGTTATGGGTGAGGTTTCATATAATTATAATTTGAAGGCAGTGAACTATTTTATTACTGATGAACGTGCAGGACAGGATAATTGGTTGCAGATGCCAGACATGGGACATGTCATTGCCTTATGCTACAACTGTGTAGTACATTTGATTGCACCTAATATGTGTGTGACATTTTTTCCATTGAGAAGTCCTCCAGTAAACAGAGCCTCCAGACTCCACATAATGTTGGGTCATGTGAACAAAAATCACTTTGTTTTCCTTCAACTTGACCCAACAGGTGACGTCCCTCTGACTTCACTTGTGTGGACAAGATCGCATGACGCTGTGGCCGATGGATGGCCGGTTGGTTATGAACATAGGATGCAGTCATTCGTTGTGAGGGTAAAAGGTACGGATATTGCTACCGCTGATGCTTTTTAGTATATGTAAGATAAAACGTTTATCAATGTAATAAGTTTTTTGGTATAAAAATGGACCAATTTGTAGGATAAAATTTTATCATGGCTTCCGAAATGTGCAAATGTCATCATCGGTATGGATTGATGGTGTGTATCATACCAATTACACCGAGCGCAACACTGCAGTAATATTGCCCGTTTTGCGCTTTGAGTAATTATTTCTTTACCTACAAAATTGCTCAACGCGCAGAACTGGCAATATTAGTGCCGGTTTTGCTCTCTGGGTATTTTTAATAACATCAACCTTTGTTCCAAATTGTAATGCGATGAGAATGTATCATTGTTGTAGGATCTAAATAGGGCCTAGAGGGGGGTGAATAGGCCGTTGACCAAATTATTGCAAGATAAAAATTATTAAGTCTAATTAAAACAAATATGAAGAAGCAATAGTAGAGCAGATAAGATCACAACCAGATCAAGCAGATGACTCAGAAGATTTACGTGGTTCGGTCTCCCAAGACCTACATCCACCCCAGAACAACATCACTAAAATTGATTCTTTAAGCAGTTACAGTCACACAAGATTAGAGCCCCAACTCTAACCACACTGACTAACCCTAGCTCACCAAAGTCCAAAAAGAATAACAATATAATGATGCTCTCCTAATCCGATATGCCCCTAACAACTCGGATTTCCCAAAACAATATAGTGGAAGAAAGTGTAAACCAAAATCTCAACGACAAATAATACAACGTATTCACAAATAAATAAGATCAAGAGTTTAGAAAGCTCATTTGTGAAGATCTCTCTGGTTGTCGTCTTTCAGCACATCAGTAACTTCGCAACGCTTCTTACGGAATGATGATCGGATGTCTGTAGAAGAAGTAGTCGCTGTCCCCGTGGAAGTAGTCGGTAGAAGTTCCTCACTCAAAATGATCTCATTTGCTACACAGGAGGAACTAGCTGCTGAACTTGGTGTCACTGTGTCGGGGATGAAGTCACGGTCGCAACGCCGCAAACGGTGCTCAATTTGGATCTCTAGAACTCAAGTTATTGATTAAAATGTGAAGAGTGTACATGGGTTTATATAGGATTGAGCTTAACGGGTTTGGTTACTGTTCCAAGGGATCCGCCACGAGGCGGCTCACGGGTCAAACCCGTGTTAAATTTGCTGTCCGCAAAGTCGGTATGTCGGCAGCCGTCGTATGAACAATACCGTATGTCGATTTTTCATTGTATTTATGACGTATTCCACTGTATTGTGGCATCAAATAAATCCCAAAAATTCTGAAAAATTCTCAAAAATCCCAGAGTCCCATATTTACATGTTAGAATTGTTTCACCTTATTTCATCACTTGTATAAAAATTTCCTTCTTTGTATACTTTGTTTTTCCTCGTATTTCCCCGTATTTTGACTTCAAACAATTTCCATAATTCCTGAGAAAATTCCCATGATGTTTATAGCCTATGATTAACTCTAGGGTACAGTTTCATAGCTATACTCCCTTGTTTGAGCAGCTTTCATAATTCCAAATGTAGTTTCAGCCTTATATTTCAACGTACTTGAGTACGTACATGTGTAACCTGAGTAATCATGACCGTCTCAATGTATAGGGACCTGTGACACACTTAACAAACATATTAGAATAGTTCAGTAGGGTTTGTTATCATCAAACATAGGCTAGGATGCTGTTTCCAACAATCTCCCCCTTTTGATGAGAACAAACCAGACATTAAGATTACATAAAAAATGTGTGAAGTGTGTGAAGCATGAATATGAGCATGAATGGCAAAATGAAATGATATGCTCCCCCTATTGACATGCTCCCCTATCTCTGACATGCTCAATCTTAATATTTCTCTCCCCCTTTGTTTTCATCAAAAATGTATGAAATAGCATATGATGAATGGAAAATTGAACATTATAAAGCAAAACAAAAGACAATACATCGATGACCAAAAGGAATAAATAATCAATAATCACCAAATCATAACTAGCAGAATTCATCTCCGTGCTCAAGTGTGATGATCAAATGTTTAGTACATATGGAGAGGTAATAAGGAATACAGCCTGTCATATCCAACTATTCAACTGAATATATGAACGTCAAAGATTGAGTTTCCCCGTCTCATGTAATATGAGTTCAAGTTACCAATTCCAAACATAACCGATAAGGATTTTTAAATGTGAAATGGCAGTGCTTGACGGACTTAACACCAACGCTAAAAGATGACATTTATAGCATAAGTTGGATGTCCGAGGGTAGTATCAAGAACATGGGGCGTATCCATTTTTCATACGAAGCTCTGTGTATATATTTTGAAGACACTCGTCTTGTTATTTTTTTTATATACGTATATATATTTTGATGAGAGCTTTTCTTTTTACCCATGCCTTGAAACATCATATCCCATTAAAACATAAATTAGTCCACCAATAACCACTTTTCTTATTCAAGATTACAAATCCATATCAAAACATTTTGATCTGTGTAAGTGTGATTGGATGATGAAAAAAACCGCTAGTTACTCATTAATGAATATGACTTAAATAAGTATGGAGTCTTTGAATGCAAGCATTGTTAAGAATATAATATTCAAAATCCATAAGGCATATGTTTTGCATCAAAGCTGTTTCTGATGAAAAGTGCAAAAGGAGGAGATAGATATTTCACTTTCCCTTTCTGTTTATATTTTTCTTTTTCATTTTTTAAATATATTTTTCTTTTTTATAGCACACCACACAAAAACAAATAAAAACACACCAAATAATATTTTCACTCTAAATATGATCGATAATGCCCAGTTCTAGACGTAGACGACAAAAGCGATCTTCTGGCAAAGGTTTCGTAAAGATATCTGCCAACTGAGAATCAGTAGAAATATATTCTATGGATACATCCTCTTTTGCCAAATGATCTCTAAGAAAATGATGTCTTACGTCTATGTGTTTTGTCCGAGAGTGATGAACAGGATTATTAGACAGATCTATAGCACTCTTACTATCACAGCGTAATGGAACTTTTCTATGATCCAAACCGTAGTCAGACAGGGTTTGCATCATCCAAAGTACTAGGGCATAGCAACTGCCAAGGGCAATATACTCAGCTTCAGTAGTGGACAAAGCAACATTGTTCTACTTATGACTAGACCAAGAAACCAATGAATGTCCAAGCATAAAACATGTTCCACTAGTGCTCTTTCTATCAATCATACTACCAGCATAATCAGCGTCAGCAAATCCAATTAAATCAAATAAACCACATGAAGGATACCAAAGGCCTAAAGATGGTGTGTGAATCAAATACCTAAAGATCCTTTTTATGGCAATTAAATGTGACTCTTTTGGACAAGCTTGAAAAAGTGCACACAAACATACAGCAAACATTATATCAGGCCTAAACGCTGTTAAATAAAGGAGAGAGCCAATCATACCTCGATAAATCTTTTGATCCACGTCAATTCCTTTTTCATCCTTTTCCACCTTCGTTGCTGGACTGATGGGAGTTCCAATCTAGCAACTGGTGCAAAAGTTTCATCAACATCTATGCCTTCAATTTGATTATAACCTTTAGCAACCAATCTAGCCTTATTCCTGATTACTCTTCCTGATTCATCAAGCTTGTTTTTATAAATCCATTTGGTACCTACAATAGGATAATCTTTGGGTCATGGCACTAAAGTCCAAACACTATTTCTATCAAATTCATTCAATTCATCATGCATAGCCATTACCCAACTTTCCTCAATCAAAGCAGATTCAATAGTTTTTGGCTCAATTTCAGATATAAAATCCCCATGAATGCATAAAGCACAAAGATTGCTAAAAGATGAACGAGTTCTTATACCTGTCGTGGGTGCTCCAATGATCAGTTCTAGTGGATGATTTGGATTATATCTCGGCACTCCTCTGTTCAGTGGTTCTTCCTCTTGGTTCTCTTCTTTTTCAGTAGGTTCTTGTGCTTGACTTGGTTCAGCAATTTCCCTTGCACCGCTATCATTCTCTGCAATTGCATCACCTTCAGTTTCCCTGCAATTCAAAGAATTATTTTCATTTTCATCAAATTTAATATTAATTGATTCAACAATAGTCAAAGTACGTTTATTATAAATCCTGTAAGCTTTGCTCCTTGACGAATATCCTACAAGCACTCCTTCATCTGATTTGGATTCAAATGTACCAAGTTGATCTCCAGTGTTTAATATGAAACATCTGCATCCAAATACTCTAAAGTATGAAATATTAGGAGTCTTTCCATTCCAAAGTTCATAAGCAGTTTTCTTTATTATTGGTCGTAGCATGACTCTATTACAAACATAAAAAGCAGTATTTATTGCCTCAGCCCAAAAAGACATAGGCAATTCATACTCATTCAGCATAGTTCTAGCCATTTCTTTTAGAGTCCTATTCTTTCTTTCAACTACTCCATTTTGTTGCGGTGTTCTAGGAGAAGAAAATTCATGCATAATTCCTTTTTCTAAAAAATTTTCAAAGATTATATTTTCAAATTCTCCTCCATGATCACTTCTGATTTTTATAATTGAAAGATTTTTCTCATTTGAAACTTGATTGCAAAAGTTTTGAAAGTTTTCAAAAGAGTCTGACTTTTTGGCTAAGAAATAAACCCATGTAAATCTTGAAAAATCATCGACCAAAACTAAGCAAAACCTCTTTCCATTTAAACTAGCAACATCTGTTGGTCCAAATAAATCCATGTGAATTAATTCTAAGATGTGTGTAGTTGCTATTTCTCTCATTCCAGTAAAGGTAGATCGAGTTTGCTTACCTTTCGTGCATGCTACGCACAACTTACTGTTCTCGTATTTCTGATGTGGCAGTCCTCTTACTAGATTTCTGTTCTCCAGTTTCTACAACAATTTTATTCCAGCATGAGCTAATCTCCTGTGCCACAGTGTTGCCTCGTCTTCCCTGCCAATCAAACATTTAGCTATTGTTAGTTCTTCAATAAAAAGTGTATAAACATTATTCTTCCTGTTAGCTGTAATCAAAATATTACCTGTGACCGTATCAATGATTTTACAAAATTTTGCATCAAATACTACGTTCATACCTTTGTCACAGAGCTGGCTAATAGAGATGAGGTTGTGTTTAAGATTTTCAACCCATAGGACATCCTTCAGTTGAAAAGTGTCGTTACCTACAACACCTTTCCCAATTACTTTGCATTTACCGTTGTCCCAAAGTGTAACACTTCCTCCTTCTTGTTTTACGAGGCTAAGGCACTTATCGTAACTTCCTGTCATGTGTCTTGAGCAGCCAGAATCCAAATACCACTCACACTTTTGTTCCCTAGCCAAGCTGTGCACCTATACATAAGAAAAACAGGACATGTGTGACCTAGGCAACCAAATAGGTCCACGATGGTTAGTAATGGTGCCTTTAGGAACCCATACTTGTTTGAATCTGATCTTCTTGTTTCCATACAAACAGTTCCTATATGAATGATCAATAGAACCACATGTATAACATTTAGCATATGTAGGTTTCCTTTTAACAATTTTATTGTGAATGATCTTCTTTTCCTCGTAATGATTTCCATATCCTAGACCTCGTTTATTATTTCCATGTGATTGATAACCAAGAATGATGTCGAGAGATTTCATCCCTACACCAAATTTCTTAATACTTAATTCTAAATCAGAGATCTTGGATTTCAAATAGAAGTTCTCATTCACAAGCATGGTGCTTTTACTTATAAAGGCCTTTTTATTTCCATCTTCATTTTTCTTAAAGTTTTCAACTTTCTTTTCAAGGCTCACAATCTTTTCTTTGGACTTGTTTTCTTCTAGTTTCAGCATGGCACAAGATTCACATTTAAGAGTTTCATGCAAACTAGTTTTTCCTTTAAGTTTGGCAATTATAGCTTTAAGATCTTCAATCTCAGATTTCATTTTTTCTTCATTTTGTGAAATATGATAATTATCCTGCTGTAATTCAAAGTTGGTTTCTTTTAAATATTCTACAGAGGATTCTAGATTAGTGATCTCTATGTTCATATTTTCACAAATGTTCATTAATTCTGAGAGAGAGAATTCATGTACCTTAGATTTCATCGAGTCAATGTCTCCAACCAGACATAAAGATGAGTGAGCAACTTCCTCTTCTGGTTCATCCTCGTCATCGTCATCCCATGTCACAGCAAGGGATCTTCCTTTTGATTCTGTCGAGGCATCCTTTAAAGTTGGACAATTCTTCATGAAGTGTCCTTGTTTCCTGCATTTAAAACACTGAACTGACTTAGTAGTATTCTGTTCAGAAGAAAAGTTTGAAGGATTAAATTTATTGAAGCGATTGAACCTTTTTGACATTTCAGATTTGCCCTGCGGTGTCTTGATGTATCTCCTTAGGCCTCTGACCATCAGCGCTTGCTCATCATCAAGATCATCGTCGATATCTTCAGCTTTGAAAGCTATTGACTTTGTAGCTTTGGCTTCTCCCTTTTCTCTTGACTCGATGGTTTTCAGTTCAAGCTCATGTGGCATCATGTTCCCAATCAAATCATCCAAGCTCAATTTGGAGAGATCTCGAGCTTCTTGGATTGCGGTAACCTTGGGACAAAAAGTACTTGGCAAGGCTCAAAGAATTTTCCTTACCAGTTCCACGCTTGGATACGTTTTTCCAAGTGCCCTTGAGTTGTAGACGATGTCCGTAAATCTTGCATACATGTCTTTGATCGTCTCTGCAGGTTTCATGTGGAAGCCATCGTATTCCGTGCTGAGGAGCGCTAATCTGGATTCTTTAACTTGAGAAGTTCACTCGTGTGTAACTTCCAAAGTACGCCAAATTTCCTGTGCAGTTAAACAATGTGAAACACAGTTAAATTTTGTTTTATCAAGTGCACAAATTATAGCATTCATTGCTTTTCCATTTAATGAAAATAGTTTTTTATCAATATCATCCCATTTATCCTCTGGTTTTGGGATTTCAGTATTCTCAATAATTAACACAGGTGATGTATATCCATGATCAACAATTTTCCATACATCATAATCAGTAGATACTAAGTATATTTTCATCTTAGCTTTCCAATATGTGAAATCAGTTCCATTAAATTTTGGGGGTCTGACAGTATACTGACCTTCAGAAAATGCTGAATCATATAAACTCATTGTAAGCTAGACTTAAATGGTCAATCCTGGTGCTCTGATACCAATTGTAGGATCTAAATAGGGCCTAGAGGGGGGGTGAATAGGCCGTTGACCAAATTATTGCAAGATAAAAATTAAGTCTAATTAAAACAAATATGAAGAAGCAATAGTAGAGCAGATAAGATCACAACCAGATCAAGCAGATGACTCAGAAGATTTACGTGGTTCGGTCTCCCAAGACCTACATCCACCCCAGAACAACATCATTAAAATTGATTCTTTAAGCAGTTACAGTCACACAAGATTAGAGCCCTAACTCTAACCACACTGACTAACCCTAGCTCACCAAAGCCCAAAAAGAATAACAATATAATGATGCTCTCCTAATCCGATATGCCCCAACAACTTGGATTTCCCAAAACAATATAGTGGAAGAAAGTGTAAACCAAAATCTCAACGACAAATAATACAACGTATTCACAAATAAATAAGATCAAGAGTTTAGAAAGCTCATTTGTGAAGATATCTCTGGTTGTCGTCTTTCAGCACATCAGTAGCTTCGCAACACTTCTTACGGAATGATGATCGGATGTCTGTAGAAGAAGTAGTCGATGTCCCCGTGGAAGTAGTCGGTAGAAGTTCCTCACTCAAAATGATCTCATTTGCTGCACAGGAGGAACTAGCTACTGAACTTGGTGTCACTGTGTCGGGGATGAAGTCACGGTCGCAACGCCGCAAACGGTTCTCAATTTGGATATCTAGAACTCAAGTTATTGATTAAAATGTGAAGAGTGTACATGGGTTTATATAGGATTGAGCTTAACGGGTTTGGTTACTGTTCCAAGGAATCCGCCACGAGGCGGCTCGCGGGTCAAACCCGTGTTAAATTTGTTGTCCGCAAAGTCGGTATGTCGGCAGCCGTCGTATGAACAGTATCGTATGTCGATTTTTCAGTGTATTTATGACATATTCCACTGTATTTTGGCATCAAATAAATCCCAAAAATTCTGAAAAAAATCTCAAAAATCCCAGAGCCCCATATTTACATGTTAGAATTGTTTCACCTCATTTCATCCCTTGTATAAAAATTTCCTTCTTTGTATACTTTGTTTTTCCTCGTATTTACCCGTATTTTGACTTCAAACAATTTCCATAATTCCTGAGAAAATTCCCATGATGTTTATAGCCTATGATTAACTCTAGGGTAGAGTTTGATAGCTATACTCCCTTGTTTGAGTAGCTTGCATAATTCCAAATGTAGTTTCAGCCTTATATTTCAACGTACTTGAGTACGTACATGTGTAACCTGAGTAATCATGACCGTCTCAATGTATAGGGACCTGTGACACACTTAACAAACATATTAGAATAGTTCAGTAGGGTTTTTTTATCATCAAACATAGGCTAGGATGCTGTTTCCAACAATTGTTAGTGTGTCAAATAGTCCAAGTGAGAGTAGGGTTATTGTATCATATATGTTATTGCCTGACAAAATTGCTTACCACAAACTCCCATTGATAAGTTTTGCCCATTGAGTGCCTTTATTAGCCAATTTGTTAGTGGTTACTACAATTGCTCACCATTCACCACGATCAGACCAAATAATTTTGACCAGTTGTGCGCGGTGAGCAATTTTGTTAGTGAGAAAAAAAACTCCAACTCGCCCACTCAATAAAATTTGCTGATATATCCACATTTGTTGATGCTCGCACCGTGCAAATTTTTAATGGTTAACAGAATTGCTTACAACGCACAACGACGATATATTGGAACCTTTGGTCTTACTAAGAGACCCCTCGAGTCTGCAGAGCAGTGCTGGTGAACATACAGAGCAGTGATCATTAATATACAGCGGATTGCTACCAGCCGAATGTTCTGCTCAATAATGATTAATGCCTGCCTAAGTTTTGCGCGTTGGGATAAACTGTAGCCACTACAAAAAAGTACAACGCGCACAACGTGCAAAATTATGCCCTTAGGCTCGGGCAAAATTACGTGCACAACAGGCAAAACAACGCGCACAATGGGCAAAATTACGCGCACAACGGGCAAAACAATGCACACAACGGGCAAAATTACGTGCACAACGGGCAAAACAACGCGCACAACGGGCAAAAAGGAAAGCCATGTGTTCGCTTTTTGAGCATATAAAAGGTAGTTTATCAACAATTGTTAAACGCGCAAACACCTAGTAGACTTATGCCCGGTGTGCGGGTTGAGCTAAAGTTGCGACTATAGCGCATTTGCTCAACGTGCCCCGCACGGACTAATTTTGCCCGTTGTGCGCTTTGAGCATATTTGTTGGGTGCTATAATTTTTGTTCCAACGGTCAATCATTCACATTCCAATTTTCATCATACTAAAATTGTGTTTCCGCAACATGCCAACAGTCAAACTACACTTAGAAACTTTACCTAATTGTGATTAAGACCGATACTTATTCAATCTGAAGACATTTTATATTAAATCTGATACCTAGTCAATCTGATTCAGAAACTGCATGCAAACCTTTAGATTAATGCTGATACATATTCAAACGGTGACCTTTCCAAAATGACCAACCCATTCTAACATACTGAAGTACGTACAGATACAGATCCAAACTGATACATATCCCTTTACTCTTACAAACTGATACATTTGATTGTCTTCGTAAATGTTTGCAATGAAGTGGCACGTGACCTGCGTGCTTCACCCTTCAACTTCCGCGAGTTCATCGGACGCCCATCTTCGTTGCGTTTATTAACGTACTTGGATAATTGGATATGAGCGTCGCGTCGTTATACCCTGCAGTCAAGTATGTAGCCGTGTCAAACACAACGCCTAGAACACCGATTCCCCTGTGGCGATGTACTACACGGGTAATGCACTCCACATCTACGTTGCAGTTGCCGAATTTCTGCCCTGATCTGCTCAAGATGATTGTCATACCAGATGTGTGCATGGACGTGGCACTTTGTCCTTTGTAGGAGACCCCGTGAATTCGAAAGTCGACAGACCGTTTCGCTTATTATCGTCATTGCTATCGTCGTTGTAACATGAAGTCAAGACAAAAGACACCGATTGGAACTCCGTTACCGGAGACGATGTAAAACAACACAGGGTTGCATAAGAAGTTGTGTTTGGGAGTGTAAGAGATCGAAAAGGATAGGATGGAGTGTCTGCGCGTCAAAGATGATGTATAGTGAAACGATGAAGGGTTTGATGGAGGAGATGGAGTGTATAAAGAGGAGATGGAGATGGATATGGAGTGTATAGCAAGACACGCAAAACAAATACATAGCCACAATTCATAATAGGAGGGAATAACAATCTTACATGGTACAACACCCAGCAGCTTTCCTGAAACATGTGAGACAGCATAGCCAATATCACCCCAAAAGAATATGGTATGATCATCGTACACATTTTTCATAGTGCTGTTTGGGACAAATTTTCTCAACGCAGTTGCAACACCTCCCAGCATTGTCAGGGATGCTTGATTATAAATGGACGATAGCCCTTCGTTGCATAAGTTTCCAACATATACCATTTACCTTTACGTGAAAAGAGTACTGGATGAATGCTATCGTCCATATCTATATCAAGCATGCACGAACAACTGAAGGACTTATTGTTTCCATACGGAGGTTGTGTGGGCAAATAAAGAAGATGATAGAAGAAAGTAGACGAAGTTTTGAGAAGATGAGTGCTCGTTGTCCGCCATTTATAGGGGAAATTGGACCAATCATAATGAAGTGTATAAAAAGTCCGTGATCCTACAGTAATGCAATGGATCTCGGGAATCAACATTTACTACTCTCCACTAAGATTTTTTAATACATTTTATTCGCCACGCACACCGGGCTAAATAATATAGAAGCGAGTAACTATCATAATTGCTCACCGTGCAGAACGCATAGAAAACGGGAATTGCTCAATGCGCACAACGCAGAACGCATGACAGCGAATTGCATTGATGAGAAGAAGTAGAGTTAATGTGTGGCTACATCGAAGACCCTGTCATGCTATAGAGGGGTTCTCGTGAATATACAAAAGACTGCTCGTCAATCTACATCGGATTGATATCAGACATATGAAGAGACTTTAATTGCAATAGGAGAGAATTGATGTAGCTAGAGCGATTTGAAAGCTCTCAGGGAGACCTTTGAACCAAAAATGACACAAATGTCCTCAAAAGCAAGAGCAACTGTGACCCAGTGGAGAACTTTGTGGCTGTTCACCCTCACTGGGAAAAAATTGGTTGTGTGCGATGAGCAATTCTGAGGTTTGAATGGTTTTGTGCTCTGAGAAATTCTGATTTTTGAGTGGTTGTGTGCGGTGAGCACTTCTTAGTTTGAGTGGTTCTGTGTGATGAGAAATTTTGAGTTTTGAGTGGATTTGTGCGCTGAGCAATTCTGAGTTTTGAGTGGTTTTGTGCGGTGAGCTTATTCTGAGTTTGAGTGGTTGTGTGCGGTGAGTAATTCTGAGGTATGAGTGGTTTTGTAGCCGCTTACTTAATTGCTCAATGCTGAGACATAATTGCTCAAATCAAAGAAAGAAAAGTCATACCATGAAGTTTGAAAGGGGGCGAGACGCCCCCGTATTCGATCTCTCCTCACAATCCCAGGGCGTTGGGACGATTTGCCTCTAGACACTCCTCCCCTCTCAAAAGAAACTTCCCGTTGGCCCGATTGCTGGATAGGCCCTCCGTTGATACCGGACCTCTCCTTCCCGATGAATTCTTCCTCTTACAGCCTACAGGTGGATCGCCGACGAGTTATTCCTCTTACAAATGGAGCGGCCCGCCTTCCACTCCCCAACTTCCCTTGGAGAACTTACTCCAGGGGACTTAGGGCGGACCGCTCCTCCCCTCCAGCGCCTACTCTGTGACGACCTCCACCTCCGGGGGAGGCGTCACCGCCCGCGGGGTGTCGGTCCAAATCACCGGTGAAGTCATCAACATGCCAATCACCCCACTGGGCACCGCCGTTCCCAGACAACGGGTCCCTCCACCATCCAACGGTCTGCCTTCAACTCATCGACCTCCCGTCACATATCCTGAAGTGGAACGAAACCCCAGCCCGCCATCCAATGGCCTGCTTTCCACTCCTCAACCTCCCGTCGCGCATCCTGATGCAGTTTACAGTAAATTGGAACGAAACCCCAGACCACCATCCAAAGGCCTACCTTCCACTCCTCGACGGCACCCCAGCCCGCCATCCAACGGCCTGCCTTCAACCACTGGCGTCTTTTTCGACGTATTGTAAAGAACGCAAAAATGTCCCTCTAAGTAAGTTGTTAAATTCCGTCTATGAGAAAATTAACTTGTTTACATGCAAACTTTTAGATTATCTCTGATACATATTCAATCTGAAGACATTTTAGATTAAATCGGCTACATATTCAATCGACTTCGTAAACTGCTTGAAAAATTTTAGATTATATCTCATACATATTCCAATTGATGACATTTTCAAAATGACCCATCCATTCAAATATATGGATGTACATACTGATACAGAACAAAACATATTCATTACCCCATGCTCTTTACAAACAGATACATATGATTGTCTTCGTAAGATGTTTTCAATGAAGGGACTTTTTACGGGATAAATTGTCGGTGTGATCTGCGTGCATGCTACACCCTACAACCAACGACGCCTACAATGACGACACTCCTATCCTGCCTACGGTTGCTGAAAGTCTGCAACGACGTTAATTAACGCAACAAAGCGACCATCTTCGTTGAGTTTATGGACGTGTTTGCCAACTTTCTGCCACCGTAGCCCGGATAGGAGTGTCGTCATTGCAGGCGTCGTTGTTCCCGGCTGTCAAGTATGACGCCGGTTCGAAGACACCGAAAAGAACTCTGATTCTTAAGGGCGGTGAACACCAACACATGGTTGCGTTATAAATAGAATGAGATTTTCATCTTCGAGATCGGAAAGGACAGTAGGAGGTGTTTGTGTGTCTTAGACGATGTATAGTACAAAGATGAAGGGGTTGGAGGAGGAGATAGAATGTAAAGAGGAGATGGCCGTTCCACGTGCATGCTTGATTATAAATGGACGATAGCCCTTCGTTGCGTTTATTACCGTCGTTGCAGTTTCCAACATCAACCATTTATCTTTGCATGAAAAAAGTACTGGTTGAATTCTATCGTCCATTTCTATCTCAAGCAACAGGCCCGAACATTAGAAGACCATCTCATCTTTACACTCCATATCCATCTCCATCTCGTCCATTTCTACCTCATGCATCATGCTCGAACATAAGAAGACCTTATTGTTTCCAGACGGAGGTTGTGTGGGCAAAAAGAAGACGATGATATAAGAAAGTAGAGGAAGTTGTGAGAAGATGAGGGCTCCTTGTCCGCCATTTATAGGGGAAATTGACCATTCAATATGAAGAGTATAATAAGGAAACAAAATAGGTTAATTACTCTCCACGCAAAACAAGGAAACTCAACGGTTTTTCGCCTTGATCAACAATGATGCCAATTGGAAAATTACTCCCAATAATACTAATCTCCACTAATCCTTTTTAATACATTTTATTCGACGTGCACACCGTGCTAAATAATACAGAAGCGAGTAACAAACTAACAATCATAATTGCACACTGCGCAAAATGCATGATAAATCGGAATTGCTCAAGGAGCACAACGCACAATGCATGTCAGCGATTTGTATTGGTTTATGAGGATGCGACCGAAGTATAGTTAATGTGTGGCTACATCGAAGACCCCGTCATGCTACAGGAGGGATTCTCGTGAATATACAAAAGACTGCTCGTCAATCTACAGCTGATTGATACCAGACATGTGCATTTCACAAGAATGTTTGACAGGCCGGTGGGACGTGAGCTGGAAAAATTAATAGCCGCTTACATAATTGCACAAAGCTCAGAACCAATTAATTTATGGCCGTTGTGCGCGGTGAGCAAATTTTTAATGGTTTAAATAATTGCTCATAGCGAACAACAAGCAGCAACAGGTGTATACGCTTTGAGTCGTTGTGCGCGTTGAGCAAATTTTTAATGGTTAACATAATTGCGCAAAGCGCAGAAAAAGCAAAGACATTTGTTCGCTTTGAGCATCTAAGGTATTTTATGGAGAATTGTTCAACGCGCACAACCAGCAGAATTAAGACCGTTGTGCGCGTTAAGCTAAAGTTGCGTCGATGACAAATTTGCTCATCGCCCCCACGTGAATATATTTGCCGGTTTTGCGCTTTGAGCATATTTGTGATATGCTATAATTTTAATTCCACTGCACACCACCGCAGTGAATCAATCACATTCCAAATTTCATCATACTTAATCTGAATCCCAATCAAGCCTACATCCAAACTTTTAGATATAAGTCTTATTATACTGGTTCAATCTGAAAACATTGTAGATTAAATCAGATACTTATTCACTTTGACTCAGAAACTACATGCAAACTTTAAAATTAAATCTGATACTTATTCAATCTGAAGATATATTCAATCGAATTCAACTATATTGATGTACATACTGATACAGATCCAAACTAATTCATTAGGCTATGCTCTTACAAACTGATACATATGATTAAGCCTTGTCACGACCCGCTTCCCTAAAATGGAGGCGAGGCGTAACGAGGCCCGCTCAGGCATGAAGCTGTGAGGCTCCAAGCCTGTAAAGCGTCTAGAATAACACGCAGATCCCTGTAATGTGACACGGAACAAAGATAACAATAATAGAAAGAGACGAATAAAAATTTATCAATCTCAATGTCCAAATAAAAGTTCAACAACCACAGAAATGCCACCATGCAACAAAGAGAGTCTATAGGAAAAGGCCCAGCATGGCTAACAAGGAAAACAACTAACACAAAGGTGATACTCACCACCAAACTAACAACAACTAGCAAAGAAACTGCGGAGGGAACTAAGACTGGTCACCAGTGTCCTCGTACTCAACGTCAGCAACAGAATCGGGCATGAACTCCACGAACTCGTTGCCCTCAACAGCGATCTCTGGCTCAGCAACTAACATGCGTCACCCAAAGAGAAGGGGCACATGTCAGCAAAGTCTACAAGACTTTGTGCAAGGAAACTAAAGGAAGTAGAAACAACCTAGCAGTTCTAGAGTATAGTATGACATGACATTTTATGCAATGAGAACAACAAGTAAGGTAACAACATTTTATGGCATAATTTATAGCATGGTAGGTAAACATAGCATGGAAACATTTAACATGGCATGGAACAAATTAACAATCACAAGGACAAGTACAAGTAAAGTAAGCACGTCATGCACAGAGATTCCGCCCTTTGGCTAGAGTGGCTGTACGGGCCAACTCTTACGCTAAAGTGACCGTTTATCCCTACCCCTCCACGTGTATCGAGCCAGGGCTTTACCCCCGAACATGGAATGCTCGCTTCTGGATCACGAGCCAGGAAGTGTTTTTAACAAGGATGGCGTAGGGTTATGCCCGCATAGCAGATGCCTAGCCGGTAACACAGAAACACGGATTTGTACAAGGATTTGTAGCGTGTGCTACGATGCAACATGTAAACAGATGACATGTAAAATGGATGCACATAACAATTATTCGAAAGGAAGTTGCGTACCGTTAAAGAAATTAAACATGATAGGCAATGCATAACATGACATGACAAGGGGAAGTCTAGCTTCGTTTTCAAGCTAGAATTTAATTTGTGCCTTGACCGCTATCATTTCACGGTATAGTCTCTTTCACGCTAAAACAAGGTAATGGCCTAAAACATGGCCTAAAGCAAGGTTGGCAAGTTTCACTTGCCTGATTCCGGAATTGTTGCTTGACGAGAGTTCGTCTCAAAAATCGCTACTCTACGGGAATTAGGGTTCGCTGTTTTGGCAAAACAGAAAATTAGAATGAAGATCTAATCCATATTTTGTATTGGAATCCTATAACATCTAGTAATCAATTTTTATTAGGTTTTCTAAATTACGGTGAGGGTTAAGGGGAGATTAAAGGTAGATCTACTAACCGTATTTGTAGCGGAAGAACGACGATCACGATGACTACGAACCACAGGTAGAAGAGGATCTCGACGATTTCCGGGTTGCCGTCGCCAAATCCAAGCTTAGCACGACAACGGAAAAGCGATCCGAGGGAGAAGTTGTGGCTGAAGGGATCTCCTGCGGCTGATCTAAAACGGATTTGGAGAATGGGGAAAATAGGGAAAATCTGGAGCAAAAGAGGATTTTGGGGCTTTTGGAGATCGGCCGGCGGCTCGCGGGGTGATCGTCGGCGCAACGGAGGGTGAGAGGAGGCTCGGGAGGGTGAAGGAAGGCTAGGGGAAGGTTGGGGGATGATTGGTGAAGAAGATCGGCTAAAAAGAATGAGAGAAGAAAAGAAAACGTAGGGGGTTTACATAGAAACAAAAGCGGCGGCTACGACTTAACCTAGGTTTACTGGGCAAACTAGTCGGTCAGTGAAGAGCGGTCGACCAACTAGTTTGGAAACTAGTCGGTCGGTCGTCCAACTGACACCGACTAAAATCAAACAGTAAATAGTGTCTGTACAGGGAGGGCATAATTAGTCGGTCTGTGAAGACCCGTCCACCGACTAGTTTGGAATCTAGTCGGTCGGTGAACGTTCATGAACCGACTAAAGGTCAAAAATATAGATAATGAGTACTGACAGTTAGTCGGTCTGAGAAGAAACTCTAACCGACTAGTTTCTCAACTAGTCGGTCAATAGTTGTTCTTTGACCGACTAACTATAAACAGTAACTCAGCCGACAAAAAGGTACACTGTACAAGTCGGTCTGAGAGCAAGTCTTGACTGACTAGTTTCGCAACTAGTCGGTCGATGAATATGCTTAGACCGACTAATTGTAAACCGTAACTCAGTCGAAAATTATAAGAGGAACTAGTCGGTCTGAGAAGAATTTCCGACCGACTAGATTGCAATCTAGTCGGTTGGCTCTCCTTCATGAACCAACTAAGATGCACCAGAAGTGCCGAATCGAAGCGCGAAGCTTCGGGAAGATTCCTATGGCCCCTATGATCACTCTAGCTCTAAGATAAGGACGCTATGAAGCTTATCGTAAGAACGTCAGGCAGGGAAAAGCACATAAGGAGAGAACACCCAATATTATTCATATAATAGTCATTACAAAAGCCGGTCGTTACATCCTCCCCACCTTAAGAAAAATTCCGCCCTCGGAATTTCCTAACACTCACGTGTCAGGGAACAAAAGTGGGTAACGCTCTCTCATCTCGTCCTCTCTCTCCTAAGTAGATTCTCCTGGCAAGCCGTGTCACCACATCACCCTAACAAGATCGACTGTCTTGTTCCAGATTGACTTCTGACGCCTGTCTAAAATCTGCACTGGCTGCTGGTCATACGTCAGATCAGGGTGAACGGTGATCTCCGAGAAAGCCTCAGCATGAGATTGATCGCTGATGTACCGACAAAGATGCGACACATGGAAGACATCATGAACTCCTTCCAAAGATGGCGGCAAAGCTAAGCGGTAGGCTACCTCGCCAACCCTCTCCAGAATGTCAAATGGCCCAATGTATCTCAGGCTCAGCTTCCCTCGTTTCCCAAATCGAATCACTCCTCGATTTGGGGAAATCTTCAGGAACACATGGTCACCAGGCTAAAACTCCAAAGGACGCCGTTTAGCATCAGCCCAATGCTTGAAACGGTCCTGAGCAATCCTCAGCCTCTCCCATATGTTCCTCACAACATCCACAGCCTCCACAATCATCTCAGGTCCTAACAGCTCTCGATCTCCAATGTCATCCCAGCTCAGTGGCGATCGATATTTCTTCCCATATAGCGCGGCAAAAGGTGCCATGCCAATACTCGACTGGTAGATGTTATTGTAGGCAAACTCCACATGATGGAGATGATCCTCCCAAGAACCCTTGAAGTCCAACATACACGCCCTCAGCATGTCCTCCAAGATCTGGATCGTCCTCTCGGACTGGCCATCCATCTGCGGATGGTACGCCGTGCTGAAATTCAGACTCGTACCCAAAATCTTCTGCAAACTCTGCCAGAACTGAGACGCGAACCTCGTGTCTCTGTCTGACACGATACTCACAGGGACTCCGTGAAGTCATACGATCTCCTGCACGATTCACGTTACATCACTATCTAAACTAGGGAAAAGAAATAGAAATGGGAAGTGAAGGGGTTTACCTCCATATATCTCATCGCTAGCGTCTCAGTAGACTGTCCTACTCGGAAGGGAATGAAGTGTGTGGATTTGGTTGATCGGTCTACGATCACCCAAATCGCGTCATTCTGCTTCGGACTCCGAGGTAGTCCAGTCACGAAATCCATAGTGATGTGCTGCCACTTTCACTTCGGAATCGGAAGCGGTTGTAGCAACCCTGCCGTACGCTGATGCTCTGCCTTTACCTGCTGGCAAACCAGGCACTTGGCTACACTCCGAGCAACGCTCCTCTTCATACCATGCCACCAATAGTTTAGGCGAAGATCCTTGTACATCATGGTGCCACCAAGATTCACAGAGTACGGAAAACTGTGTGCCTCCACCAACAACTCCTCTCTGATGTTGCCAGCTGGCACACACAACCTGGCTCCAAACCTCAGTGAGCCATCCTCATGAATAAAGAAGTCAGTCCGCAGACCAGCTTCCACCAACTCCCGAATCTTCACCAACTTTGGGTCTCCAGCCTGACTAGCCTTGATCCTATCCATGATCATCGACTGTATCTGTATACACATCAACGAAGAAGCCTCCCCAGGAAGGACAATCTCAACACCGAACTCGCAAAAATCCTGCTGCAGTCTCCACTGCGAAGTCAACAACATCACCGCTGGAAGTCTACTCAGTGCATCTGGAACTACATTCACCTTGCCATGGTGAAACTGCAGATCGATCTCATAATCTGCCATGAGCTCCAACCACCGACGTTGTTGCATGTTGAGCTCCTTCTGCGTAAAAATATACTTCAAGCTTTTGTGATCGGTGAAGATCTTCACCCTCTCACTCACAGGAAGTGCCTCCAAATCTTCAGCGCAAACACGACAGCGGCCAACTCCAAATCGTGTGTCAGGTAATTCTTCCCATGCGCCTTAAGCTGACAAGAAGCATACGCAACCACGTGCCTATGTTGATGCAATACACAACCGAGACCCTTGCCAGAAGCATCGTAAAAGATCTCGAACCCTCCACTGCGATCAGGCACAGCAAGAACAGGGGGCAGTCGTCAGCCTCTCCTTTAGAACACCAAAAGCCTCCTAACAATCATCAGACCAAACAAATGGCACATCCTTCCGCGTCAGTCTGGTCATCGGCTCAGCAATACGGGAGAAGTCTTTAATGAACCGCCAGTAATAACCAGCCAATCCAAGGAAACTCCGGATCTCAGATGCTGACTGTGGAACCGGCCACTCCCTGATAGCCTTAATCTTCTCAGGGTCCACTGAAATGCCATCTCCAGTCACCACATGCCCGAGAAAAGCAACTCTGTCCAGCCAAAACTCGCACTTGGAATACTTAGCATACAACTGATGCTTCCTCAAGATCTCCAAAACTGTCCTCAAGTGCGACGCATGCTCCTCCTCTGACTTCGAGTAGATCGGAATGTCGTCAATGAAGATAACGACAAACTTTTCTAAAAAGTCATAGAAGATCAGATTCATCAGATTCATAAAAACTGCGGGCATGTTGGTTACACCAAAAGGCATAACCACGAACTCGTAGTGTCCATACTTCGTCCTGAATGCTGTCTTCGGAACATCTTCCTTCCTCACCTTCAGCTGGTGATAACCACTCATCAGATCCAGCTTAGAGAATACCCTCGATCCTCCCTGCTGATCAAAGATATCATCAATGCGAGGCAACGGATATCGATTCTTGATGGTCACCGCATTCAACTCCCGGTAGTCCACACACATGCGACGCGAACCGTCCTTCTTCTTCACCAGCAAAACCGGTGCTCCCCACGGAGACACACTGGGATTAATAAGAAGTTCGTCCAGCTGCTTCCGCAATTCCTCCAATTCTGCTGGTGCCATACGATACGGCGCCTTCGAAATGGGCTGCGCTCCCGGAATGAGATCGATCGAAAACTCGAGAACTCGATCGGGAGGCAATCCAGACATCTCCTCGGGGAAGACGTCGTCGAAGTCACGCACTACTGTAGGTCTACACTGCTCCATCTACATAGCAATGATCTCCACCGGCTTGGCCCGAAACCTGACCGGACCAAGCGAACTGCTGCCACGGCTGAACTCGAACACCGGATGGCCAGGGATCTCGAACACCACCTTCTTCCTCCGACAATCGATCGTGGCATAGAACCTCCCAAGCCAGTCCATCCCAAGGACATCATCATAGTTGATGATGTCGTGGACGATGAAATCAGCATAGAGCTCATGTCCACAGACCACCAAAGGGCTAGAATTGCAACCACGATGCACCGAGACCACGCTATTCCCCGTGACGATATCCCAACTCCAGGGAAGAGGGGAAGTCGTCAAGGAATGCTTCTCCACGAAGCTCCAGGAAATAATGCACATCGATGCACCTGAGTCGAAGAGGACTCGTGCAGGGAATGTGCAAACCAAAATCACACCTAACAGACAGTCTAACAATCAAGTTATATTCTAGTATACATAACAATCAACCAAACAAATCAACGAACCAGTCTAACTAAGAAAAGAACGACTAGGCTGAGGGTTACCTGCAATAACCTCATCCTCCGCCTCAGCCTGAACTGCAGTCATCAGGAAAGCCTGCCTCCTCGGCTGAACAGCCTGCTGAAAAGCCTGCCTCTGCGGAACGAGAGGCGCTCCATGTCCAGCAGGCACAGGTGCCCTCTGCTGCAACGGCTGGACCGCAACAGGTCCCTTCCACGGCTGTTTGGACTTCGGGCAGTCCCTCATGGTATGCGCCGTATCACCATAAACCAACCACTGCCCCAACATCTTCCGACATTGATCCTTGACATGCCCAGTCTTACCACAAAATGGCAAGTCTTCTGAGTAGGAGGTCCTCCGGGCCTCTTGAACTGTACCGGCTGATTGGGCCTGAACCCTGGTCTCACCACTGCCCTGGCCTGCTCCACAGGCCTCTTCCCAGCTGCAGAAGCGCATCCTCTCTTCTGGTTCACAATCTGCTCATGCCTCTTCACTGCAACCAGCACCTTCTGATAGGACTCCAAATCAGAAGAAGTCACAAAGCTCTGAAGATCCAAAGAAAGCCCCTGCAGAAACCTCTGGACTCTCTCATCAACATCCTGCACCATCTTCGGTGCGAAACGGCTGAACCTGGTGAACTCCTGGTGGTACTGGTCCACCGTCAAGCTCCCCTGCTTCAGGTCAATGAAGCGCTGCGCCATCTCCCTCCTGACAGCCTTCGGAAAGTACTCCTCATCGAATCTGGACTTGAAAGTAGCCCAAGATATCCGCTCCTCTAGCAACTCATCCTCTGCATCCCACCAGTTCCGAGCATTATCCTTAAGCTGCCTCTTCGCCAAGTCAACCCATCCAGCCGGGTCGACCTTCGACATCTTCAAGTTGTCCTCCATGTTCCTGGTCCACTCATCCGCAGCTAGAGGTCCTTCGGTCCCATCGAAGTAAGCGGGGACCAGCTCCCAAAACTGCTTTGCTCTAGGCTCGAAGCGAGGGATATTCTGGATAGGTTGCGATGCTCAAGCAGGCGGAACATTCCGTGCATTCTGCAGCATCCACTGTTGCACCTGCATCATTTGATCCATCATCCGCATGATCTCCCCATTGGTGGGCTCCCGATCCGGCTCCTCGACGCGAGGGGGCACACCACCACCACAACTGGTATTCCGTCTTCCAGCCATCTAATGACACAGAAAAACGAAACAATCAGACTCTCAACCTATGACTCGGTGTCGAAATTGTTTATCAGACATTCTACCATTCTTATCGTTGTTCCGATTATGTCACAGTTACAGAGTGACCTGCATGGGCCACCAAAGAAACCTGTCACGACCCGCTTCCTTCAAATGGAGGCGAGGTGTAACGAGGCCCGCTCAGGCATGAAGCTGTGAGGCTCCAAGCCTGTAAAGCATCTGGAATAACACGCAGATCCCTGTAATGTGACACGAAACAAAGATAACAATAATAGAAAGAGACGAATAAAAATTTATCAATCTCAATGTCCAAATAAAAGTTCAACAACCACAGAAATGCCACCAGGCAACAAAGAGAGTCTAAAGGAAAAGGCCCAGCATGGCCAACACGGAAAACAACTAACACAAAGGTGCTACTCGCCACCAAACTAACAACAACTAGCAAAGAAACTGCGGAGGGAACTAAGACTAGTCACCGGTGTCCTCGTACTCAAAGTCAGCAACAGAATCGGGCACGAACTCCACGAACTCGTCGCCCTCAACAGCGATCTCTGGCTCAGCAACTAACATGCGTCACCCAAAGAGAAGGGGCATATGTCAGCAAAGTCTACAAGACTTTGTGCAAGGAAACTAAATGAAGTAGAAACAACCTAGCAGTTCTAGAGTATAGTATGACATGACATTTTATGCAATGAGAACAACAAGTAAGGTAACAACATTTTATGGCATTATTTATAGCATGGTAGGTAAACATGGCATGGAAACGTTTAACATGGCATGGAACAAATTAACATTCACAAGGACAAGTACAAGTAAAGTAAGCATGTCGTGCACAGAGATTCCGCCCTTTGGCTAGAGTGGCTGTACGGGCCAACTCTTACGCTCAAGTGACCGTTTATCCCTACCCCTCCATGTGTATCGAGCCAGGGCTTTACCCCCGAACATGGAATGCTCGCTTCTGGATCACGAGCCAGGAAGTGTTTTTAACAAGGATGGCGTAGGGTTATGCCTGCATAGCAGGTGCCTAGCCGGTAACACGGAAACACGGATTTGTACAAGGATTTGTAGCGTGTGCTACGATGCAACATGTAAACAGATGACATGTAAAATGGATGCACATGAAAATTATTTGAAAGGAAGTTGCGTACCGTTAAAGAAATTAAACATGATAGGCAATGCATGACATGACATGACAAGGGGAAGTCTAGCTTCGTTGTCAAGCTAGAATTAAATTTGTGCCTAGACCGCTATCATTTCACGGTCTAGTCTCTTTCACGCTAAAACAAGGTAATGGCCTAAAACATGGCCTAAAGCAAGGTTGGCAAGTTTCACTTGCCTGATTCCGGAATTGTTGCTCGACGAGAGTTCGTCTCAAAAATCGCTACTCTACAGGAATTAGGGTTTGCTGTTTTGGCAAAACAGAAAATTAGAATCAAGATCTAATCCATAATTTGTATTGGAATCCTATAACATCTAGTAATCAATTTTTATTAGGTTTTCTAAATTACGGTGAGGGTTAAGGGGATATTAAAGGTAGATCTACTAACAGTATTTGTAGCGGAAGAACGACGATCACGATGCCTACAAACTGCAGGTAGAAGAGGATCTCGATGATTTCCGGGTTGCCGTCTTCAAATCCGAGCTTAGCACGACAACGGAAAAGCGATCCGGGGGAGAAGTTGCGGCTGAAGGGATCACCTGCGGCTGATCTAAAACGGATTTGGAGAATGGGAAAAATAGGGCAAATCTGGAGCAAAAGAGGATTTTGGGGCTTTTGGAGATCGGCCGTTGGCTCGTGGGGTGATCGCCGGCGCAACCGAGGGTGAGAGGAGGCTCGGGAGGGTGAAGGAAGGCTAGGGGAAGGTTGGGGGATGATTGGTGAAGAAGATCGACTAAAAAGAATAATAGAAGAAAAGAAAATGTAGGGGGGTTTAAATAGAAACAAAAGCGGCGGCTACGACTTAACCTAGGTTTACTGGGCAAACTAGTCGGTCAGTGAAGAGCGGTTGACCGACTAGTTTGGAAACTAGTCGGTTGGTCGTCCAACTGACACCGACTAAAATCAAACAGTGAACAGTGTCTGTACAGGGAGGGCATAATTAGTCGGTCTGTGAAGACCCGTCGACCGACTAGTTTGGAATCTAGTCGGTTGGTGAACGTTCATGAATCGACTAAAGGTCGAATACAAAAGACAAGGAGTACTGACAGTTAGTCGGTCTGAGAAGAAACTCTAACCGACTAGTTTCTCAACTAGTCGGTCGATAGTTGTTCTTTGACTGACTAACTGTAAACAGTAACTCAGCCGACAAAAAGGTACTCTGTACAAGTCGGTCTGAGAACAAGTCTTGACCGACTAGTTTCGCAACTAGTCAGTCGATGAATGTGCTTAGACCGACTAATCGTAAACAGTAACTCAGTCGAAAATTATAAGAGGAACTAGTCAGTCTGAGAAGAATTGCCGACCGACTAGATTGCAATCTAGTCGGTTGGCTCTCCTTCATGAACCAACTAAGATGCACCAGAAGTGCCGAATCGAAGCGCGAAGCTTCAGGAAGATTCCTATGGCCTCTAGGATCACTCTAGCTCTAAGATAAGGACGCTATGAAGCTTATCGTAAGAACGTCAGGCAGGAAAAAGCACACAAGGAGAAAACACCCAATATTATTCATATAATAGTCATTACAAAAACCGGTCGTTACAAGCCTGGATGGCGGCCCTCGGACACATAGGTTGTCGGTGCATGGCTACCGTCCCTCCGAGGCACAAGCACTCCCTCCTGTTGTTTTCGATCTCTTGTCTCGCATCCAAATTGAAGACGAAAATGACGAAGAATCTAGTCGGAATACGGAAAGAGGAGAAATTCATGTTACTGTTGATCCAGCGGTCATAGAATGCTTCGTTGGCTGCGAGCCCTTGCGGTGTACATCGTCCATGTTTACAGTTACCGTGCTCAGCGTATTTGTCATGCAATCTGAAGGCATCTGCTGATCCCAATATTCTAGCGCTGAAGCTTCCAGGTCTGGAAAATCAAACATTTCATCCTGGAAACAAAACAGAATGCTTAATGCCATCATACATACATACGTAGTTTTGAATTATTCAGAGGAAATAATTAGCAAATTTGTACTTACTCCAATGACTAGATCCTCCAGGTTCGGGCAGCTATTGAGCAAGCATGACAGGATTGAAAATGTGGTTGTTGTGCAGGGTTGCATTCTGAGGGTGAGTTCTTTCAACTTTGGCAAGAGACACCACAGAGTCACGGGTATGGTGGACGGCAAAATCCTCACATCTTGAAACCCTTTTTCGGGCATGCCCGATTATAAATGGATGAACAGCTGAATGAATGCTACCGTCCATATCTGATATCTATATCAATCATTCACGAATAGCTGAAGGACTTACTGTTTCCATACGGAGGTTCTGTAGGCAAATAAAGAAGATGATGATGGAAGAAAGTAGATGAAGTTGTGAGAAGATGAGTGCTCCTTGTCCGCCATTTTTATGGGGGAATTGGAGCAATCAAAATGAAGCGTATAATAAGTCCTTGATCCTACAGTAATGCAATGGATCTCAGGAATCAACAATTATTTACTCAACGTGCAAACCGCGTAATACCAACGCGAAAATCGTGTAATCCCAATTATTTTAGCATCTGGATCAAAATAGGTTAATTACTCTCCGCGCATAACAAGGAAACTCAATGATTTTTCGCCTTGATCAACATTGATGCTAATAGGAAAATTACTCCCAACAATACTACTCTCCACTAAGATTTTTTAATACATTTTATTCGACACGCACCCCGGGCTAAATAATACAGAAGAGAGTAACTAATATAATTGATCACCGCGCAAAACGCATGGAAAACGGGAATTGCTCAATGCGCACAATGCACAAGGGTCAATGAGGATGTGACTGCTGCAGTAGAGTTTTACTGTGTGGCTACATCGAAGACCCTGTCAAGCTACAGAGGGTTGCTCGTGAATATACAAAATACTGCTCCTGAATCTACAGCTGATTGATACCAGACATATGATTTTCCCAAGAATGTATGACCGGTGGCAAGTGGGATGGAAAAATTTATAGCCGCTTACATAATTGCTCAACGCTCAGTACCAATAAAGTTTTGGCCGTTGTGCGCGGTGAGCAAATTTTTAATGGTTTAAATAATTGCTCAAAGCGCACAACAAGTTACGCCAGGTGTTCACTTTGAGCCGTTGTGCGCGTTCAGCAAATTTGTTATGGCTAACATAATTGCGCAAAGCGCACAACAAGCAGAATTATGCCTGTTGTGCGCGTTAAGCTATAGTTGCTTCGATGACAAATTTGCTCAACGCCCCCACAGGAATAAATTTGACCGTTTTGCGCTTTGAGCATATTTGTGAGATGCTATAATTTTAATTCCACCGCGCACCAGCGCAGTGAATCAACCACATTCCAAATTTCATCATACTTAAACGCGCACAACCAGCAGAATTAAGCCCGTTGTGCGCGTTTAGCTAAAGTTTAGATTAAATCTCATACATATTCCAGTTGATGACATTTTGAAAATGACCCAGCCATTCAAATATATTGATGTACATACTGATACAGCTCCAAACTGATTCATTAGCCTATGCTCTTACAAACTGAAACATGTGATTGTCGGTGTGATCTGTGTGCTTCCCCGTCAACTTCCGCGAGTTCATCGGGCGACCATCTTCGTTCCGTTTATTACCATCGTTGCTGATTTTCTGCCATCATCGGCTGGATATGAGTGTAGTCATAGCATGCGTCGTTGTAACCTGCAGTCAGGTATGTAGCCGTTTCAAAGACACCGAGAGGAACTCCGATTCACATGAGGCGTCGAACAACACCAACAGATCAAAATACTAAACACCGCTGGTCTTTGAACAACTTACAAGCTCAGATGCAGAACTGCATACGATGATGTGTTCCAGTAAGAGAATACTAAACACTGCATGCGGCCCCAACCTCGTCGCATCTCTTCGTTACAACCTCCTCAAGATCTGCTAATGCGCACGTAAGTGGAGGGTCTTCGTTGTAGACAATGAAGGCGGATCCTATAGAGAACACACTGGCATTTGATTCGTCCATCACCAGGTCAACATTCTTTAGGACGGTTCGACCGACAGCTAGAACCACCTTTTCGAGGAAGCCCCTGTAAGGAGGCTCGAACAGATCGGTGAAGTAAAAGCTTAATCCAGAGAAGATCTTCACCGCCTGTAAGAGACCAATATAAGAGACCAATATGATATGTGCACTACTGGACATGGGCCTCCGCACACGCATACACAAGGAAAAGTGTTCATAAGATGGCTTCCTCCGATAATTATCCAAAGACTTAAATAGTTCAAAACATTTACCAATTCAAATAGTTCAGAGGCGCGACATGCCGTCATTGGCGTGTCATTACAGTCACTTCCCTGCTCATTTTGTAATTTCTGTCGCTTTACTTCTCTAGCATCATCATCATCATCTGTTCGGACGAGGAAATGGATGTGTGACTCTTCACATCATTTGATTTTCTGGAAATCTGAGACAACCATGCCTTTTGTGTTTCTGCACAGGTTCCAGCTTCTGCATTCTGAGACAATCCATCAACATCCGCTTTCTCACAGCCCTATAATGGAGTTTAAATATGGAAGGCATTCATCGGGCATGCTTGATTATAATTGGATGATAGCCCTTCGTTGTGTTTATTACCCCCATTGCGTAAGTTTCCAACATCAACCATTTTGCTTTACGAGAAAAGAGAACTGGTTGAATTCCATCGTCCATCTCTATCGCAAGCATCAGGCATTAGGGATCACTGTAGGATAACGGAGTATACTCATCAATTTGAATGGTCAATTTCACACTAAATGGACCGTGAATGCCCTGGAGAAGCGTATGAAATCGGAGGACTACAAGCTGATGCTGTCGCCTCCTGAATATGATCCTCTCCCTGGTCTGCGAAGAGAAGAATGGCCCCCCTAGCCTTTGCACACTGGATGGCTGCCTTAGGTCACATAGGTTGGCGGTGCATGGCTACCGTCCCTCTGAGGCACAAGCACTCCCTCCTGTTCTTTTCGATCTATTGTCTCGCAGCCAAAATTGGAAATCTGCAGGAGGAAAGGGACAATTATGATCTGCTTCATCCACAGTCAGATTTGGCCAATTTGGCTGCGAGCCAAGAGATCGAAAAGAACAGGAGGGAGTGCTTGTGCCTCAGAGAGACGGTAGCCATGCACCGCCAACCTAATTGACCCATAGCAGCCAACCAGGGCGCAAAGGCCAGGGGGGCCATTCTTCTCTTCGCGGACCAGGGAGAGAAGCATATTAGGGAGGTGACTGCATCAGCCTGTAGTCCTCCGATTTCATACGTTTCTCCAGGGCATTCACAACATTCATGATCCATTTATCCTACGGTAATGCTAGGGATCTCAGGAATGAACATCTTATTTACTCAACGCGTAATCCCATCGAGAAAAACGCGTAATCCTAAGTATTTTAGGCTCAGCAGAAAAAGAGGCAATTTACTCTCCCCACATGACAAGGAAACTAAACCGTTTTGCGCCTTGAATTACTCTCCGTCAAAGACTCGAAAAATTCTTTATTTTCCAGCGCAACAAAAACAATCAAATTGTTTCTGTTGTGCGTTCGGGTTAATTGGTTCCACTATAAGCCCTTCTGTGTAATGTGGAGTTCTCAGATGTGAGACCGTGTATGTACAGCGGATGGATATTGATTCACACTATGACTTTTAACCACTGCGCACGACGCGCACGACGCGCACAACGGCTAATTGATTTCAGCCCTTCGTTGCGTTTATTACCGTCATAGCTTGGTAACGGCTATTTATTACTAATGTATTTTACAAATCACGCGACCAAATTTAATAATTTTAGTACCGATGGAAATATCTCAATTATACCTACTACATGAGACCAATATTGGATATTTTTCGAGCAAATTTAAAATATTTTCAATATTACAAGAAATACTAAATAATTAAAAATTAAAAAAATTAACATTGAAGAATAATATTATTTATAATTTTCTTTCATGCAGAAATAATGTATTTGATTAACCCATTTTAATGATAAATATTTTTCATTAGTAAAGCTTAAACAAAGAGAAAATAGGATTTGAAGATGGTGGGTTGGAGTTGCCCATCCTCAAAAATAGCATCTTTTAGAGATATTCCATTTTGAAGGGGGGTTTTTAGAGATTTTGGTTGGAGTTTCACTAGGGAATTGGAGTAATCAAAATGAAGCGTATAATAAGTCCTTGATCCTACAGTAATGCAATGGATCTCGGGAATCAACAATTATTTACTCAACGCACAAACCGCGTAATACCAACACGAAAATCGCGTAATCCCAATTATTTTAGCATCTGGATCAAAATAGGTTAATTACTCTCCGCGCATAACAACGAAACTCAACGATTTTTCGCCTTGATCAACATTGATGCTAATAGGAAAATTACTCCCAACAATACTACTCTCCACTAAGATTTTTTAATACATTTTATTCGACACACACCCCGGGCTAAATAATACAGAAGAGAGTAACTAATATAATTGATCATTGCGCAAAACGCATGGAAAACGGGAATTGCTCAATGCACACAACGCACAAGGGTCAATGAGTATGTGACTGATGCAGTAGAGTTTTACTGTGTGGATACATCGAAGACCCCGTCAAGCTACAGAGGGGTGCTCGTGAATATACAAAATACTGCTACTGAATCTACAGCTGATTGATACCAGACATATGATTTTCCCAAGAATATTTGACCGGGCTGGAAAAATTTATAGCCGCTTACATAATTGCTCAACGCTCAGAACCAATAAATTTATGGCCGTTGTGGGCAGTGATCAAATTTTTAATGGTTTAAATAATTGCTCAAAGCGCACAACAAGTAACGCCAGGTGTTCACTTTGAGCCGGTGTGTGCGTTCAACAAATTTGTAATGGTTAACATAATAGCGCAAAGCGCACAACATGCAGAATTATGCGGGTTGTGCGCGTTACGCAAAAGTTGCATCAATGACAAATTTTCTCAACGCTCCCACGGGAATAAATTTACCTGTTTTGAGCTTTGAGCATATTTGTGAGATGCTATAATTTTAATTCCACTGCACGCCACCGCAGTGAATCAATCACATTCCAAATTTCATCATACTTAATCTGAATCCCAATCAAGCCTACATCCAAACTTTTAGATTTAAGTCTTATTATACTTGTTCAATATGAAAACATTGTAGATTAAACAGGATACTTATTTACTCTGACTCAGAAACTACATGCAAACTTTAAAAATAAATCTGATACCTTTTCAATCTGAAGACTTATTCAATCGAATTTAGAAACTGCTTGCAAAAATTTAGATTAAATCTCATACATATTCCAATTGATGACATTTTGAAAATGACCCAGCCATTCAAATATATTGATGTACATACTGATACAGATCCAAACTGATTCATTAGCCTATGCCCTTACAAACTGATACATATGATTAAGCCTGGATGGCGGCCCTTGGTCACATAGGTTGGCGATGCATGGCTACCGTCCCTCTGAGGCACAAGCACTCCCTCCTGTTGTTTTCGATCTCATGGCTCGCATCCAAATTGAAGAAGAAAATGAAGAAGAATCGCATGGGAATATGGAATATGGTAAAATTACTGTAACTATTGATCCCGAGGTCATAGAATGCTTCGTTGGATGCGAGCCTTTGCGCCCGCCTATGTTCCAGGTTCAAAAATCCATGTTTTTTTAACTTATTGAAGTTTCAATAAGTTAAAAAAACATGGATTTTTGAACCTGGAACATAGCCGGGCGCAAGGGCTCGCATCCAACGAAGCATTCGATAACGTCTGGATCAATAGTTACAGTAATTTCGATACTTCCTGGGCCCGAGGACGTTGTTCGCGCTTCAATCTTGAAGGGTATTCCGAAGGAGCGGAGAAAGTTCGATGATCTTAGGAAGGATGAGATGATCCTCGATCGCTAGAAGCAAAAAAATGAACTGTGATCGATACCTTTCAACAAAAAAGAAGGACGCACAGATCAATCGATTGCATAACTGCAAGCAAACTCGATCGGACAGATGTAGATGGATCTAGGGTTAGGGTTTAGTTCAGAATTTGGGCGAAGCAAGGGAGATGAAAAAAATTAGTCATCAGTTAAAAGCTTGGGGGAGGGGACCATAACAATCTATAACCATCTAGTTACCTCGGGTGACCATCGTCGTTACGTTTATTAACGTCGTTGCCGACTGTCAAAAACCGTGAAACATGATAGGAGTGTCGTCATTGCACGCGTCGTTGTAACCGGCTGTCAAGTATGTATCATACTTGACACAATGTGCTGGTGATGTCCCCCTGACCAGTGCTTCTTAGGCGGCTGACCTGGGTGCCCAGTGTCGGGGACGGTCATATGGAAACCATTTTTCGGGCATGCCTGATTATAAATGGACGAACAGCTGAATGAATGATATCGTCCATATCTATATCAAGCATGCACAAACAGCTGAAGGACTTACTGTTTCCATACGGAGGTTGTGTGGGCAAATAAAGAAGATGATGATGGAAGAAAGTAGATGAAGTTGTGAGAATATGAGTGCCCGTTGTCTGCCATTTATAGTGGAACTTGAAATAACCAGTGAATAAAGTGCACGGCGCGGAAAAAACCCGTGCACATCCCGGACAATCCTGGGTGGTTGTGCGCAGTGAGCAATTCTGAGTTTTGGATGGTTGTGCGCGGTGAGCAATTCTGAGCTTGTTTTGTGGTTGGGAGCGATAAACACATAAATAAGAGGAAAGGGTGGGTTATTTTTTTGGGGTTTGTCCCAGTCAACTTAAACGTGCATAACCAGCAGAATTAAGCCCGTTGTGCGCGTTTAGCTAAAGTTTAGATTAAATCTCATACATATTCCAATTGATGACATTTTGAAAATGACCCAGCCATTCAAATATATTGATGTACATGCTGATATAGATCCAAACTGATTCATTAGCCTATGCTCTTACAAACTGAAACATGTGATTGTCGGTGTGATATGCGTGCTTCCCCGTCAACTTCTGCGAGTTCATCGGGCGACCATCTTCGTTCTGTTTATTACCGTCGTTGCCGATTTTCTGCCATCATCGGCTGGATATGAGTGTAGTCATAGCATGCGTTGTTGTAACCTACAGTCAGGTATTTAGCCGTTTCAAAGACACCGAGAGGAACTCCGATTCACATGAGGCGTCGAACAACACCAAATGGTTGCATAACAAATAGAATGAGCTTTTTATCTTCGCGGTCGAAAAGGACAGGTGGGAGTCTTTGTGTGTCATAGACGAGGTATAGTGAAATGATGAAGGGTTTGATGGTTTGGATGGAGTGTAAAAAGAGGAGATGGATATGGAGTGTATAGTCGAGGAGTGGAAGGTGAAATGCTCACATATGGAAGGCATTCATCGGGCATGCTTGATTATAAATGGACGATAGACCTTCGTTGCGTTTATTACCCCCATTGCGTAAGTTTCCAACATCAACCATTTAGCTTTACGTGAAAAGGGAACTGGTTGAATTCCATCTTCCATTTCTATCGCAAGCATCAGGCATTAGGGCTCGATGTACGATAACGGAGTATACTCATCAATTTGAATGGTCAATTGCACACTAAATGTACCGTGAATGCCCTGGAGAAACGTATGAAATCTGAGGACTACAAGCTGATGCTGTCGCCTCCCGAATATGCTCATCTCCTTGGTCTGTGAAGAGAAGAATGGCCCCCCTGGCCT
Organism: Scilla litardierei; assembly: GCA_030789695.1. Lineage (NCBI taxonomy): Eukaryota > Viridiplantae > Streptophyta > Magnoliopsida > Asparagales > Asparagaceae > Scilla > Scilla litardierei. The sequence goes on along the minus strand of CM061142.1, from coordinate 425,087,325 downwards.
TTGCGCCCTGGATGGCTGCCCTGGGTCACATAGGTTGGTGGTGCATGGCTACCGTCGCTCTGAGGCACAAGCACTCCCTCCTGTTCTTTTCGATCTCTTGTTTCGCAGCCAAAATTGGAAATCTACAGGAGGAAAGGGACAATTATGATCTGCTTCATCCACAGTCAGATTTGGCCAATTTGGCTGCGAGCCAAGAGATCGAAAAGAACAGGAGGGAGTGCTTGTGCCTCAGAGCGACGGTAGCCATGCACCGCCAACCTAATTGACCCATAGCAGCCAACCAGGGCGCAAAGGCCAGGGGGGCCATTCTTCTCTTCACAAACCAGGGAGAGGAGCATATTCGGGAGGCGACAGCATCAGCCTGTAGTCCTCCGATTTCATACGCTTCTCCAGGGCATTCACGGTCCATTTATAGTGAAAACCGACCAATCAAATTGATGAGTATTAAGTCTGTTATCCCATAGTAATGATAGGGATCTTGGGAATGAACATCTTATTTACTCAACGCGTAATCCCACCGAGAAAAACGTGTAATCCTAAGTATTTTAGGCTCAGCTGAAAAAGAGGCAAATTACTCTCCCCACACGACAAGGAAACCGAACCGTTTTGCGCCTTGAATTGAATTTATGCTATTACGAAAATTACTCTCCGTCAAAGACTCGTAAAATTCTTTATTTTCCAGTGCAACAAGAATAATCATATTGTTTCCGTTGTGCGTGCGGATTAATTGGTTCCACTATAAGCCCTTGTGTGTAATGTGGAGTCCTCAGATGCGAGACCGTGTGTGCACAGCGGATGGATATTGATTCACACTATGAATTTTAACCACCGCGCACGACGCGCACAACGGCTAATTGATTTCAGCCCTTCGTTGCGTTTATTACCATCATAGCGTCAGTTTCCAACATCAACCATTTACGTTACGTGAAAAGACTACTGGATGAATGCTATCATCCATATCTATATTACAAATGAGGGATGTTTTTGAATCTTTGTCTCATGTGGCAATGTCACATCGCCACAAGGGACAACCTCCTGAAACCCAAAACCAAAAAAACCCAAAACCCCACCCAACCCCCTAACACACACCCAAACACAAAACACCCAAAATCACACACCCAATAAAAACCCAAAAAACCCCCAAGACAATACACACACCCAAACACAATCTTCTCATTTTCACCCGTTTTTGCACTCATCGAAACACCCGTGTGGATCCCACGTCCTGATTGTGTGGGTTGGTTTTTGGGGTGTCCGTGCACAAAGTGCACGGGTTATTACTAGTCTTTATCAAGAATGCACGAACAGCAGAAGGACTTATTGTTTCCAGACGGTGGTTGTGTGCGCAAATTAAGAAGAAGATATAGAGGGAAGTAGAGGAAGTTGTAAGAAGATGAGGGCTCGTTGTAAGCCACTTAGGAATTTGACCAATAAAAATGAAGAGTATACTAAGTCCGTGATCCTACAGTAATGCAATGGTTCTCAGGAATCAACATTTATTTACTCAATGCGCACACCGCGTAATACCTACGCGAAAATCGCGTAATTCCAATTATTCTATCATTTGTATCAAAATAGGTTAATTATTCTCCCCTCAAAACAAGGAAACTCAACGGCTTTTCGCCGTGATCAACATTGATGCCAATTGGAAAATTACTCCCAATAATACTAATCTCCACTAATCTTTTTTCTTACATTTTATTCGACGTGCACACCGTGCTAAATAATACAAAAGCGAGTAACAATCTTAAATGCTCACCGCACAAAATGCCTGGAAAACCGGAATTGCTCAAGGCGCATAACGCACAACGCGTGGCAGTGAATTGTATTGATTTATGAGGATGAGATGGCAGTAGAGCTCTACACTTCTACTGGGTGGCTACATCGAAGACCCCGTCATGCTACGGAGGGGTGCTCGTGAATATACAAAATACTGCTCGTGAATCTACAGCTGATTGATACCAGACATATGATTTTCCCAAGAATGTTTGACCGTTGGGAAGCGAGTTGGAAAAATTTATAGCCGCTTACATAATTGCTCAACGCTCAGTACCAACAAATTTATGGCCGTTGTGCACGTTGAGCATATTTATAATGGTTAATTTAATTGCGCAAAGCGCACAACAAGCACAGCCAGAGCCAGGTGTTCGCTTTGAGCATCTAAGGTATGTTATGAACAATTGTTTAACGCGCACAACCAGCAGAATTTTACCCGTTGTGCACGTTAAGCTGATGGTGCATCGATGACAAATTTTCTCAACGCGACCACGGGAATAAATTTGCCCGTTTTGCGCTTTGAGCATATTTGTGAGATGGTATAATTTTAATTCCAAATTTCATCATACTTAATCTGAATCCCAATCAGGCCTACATGCAAACTTTTAGATTTAAGTCTTATTATACTTGTTCAATCTGAAAACATTGTAGATTAAACCGGATACTTATTCACTCTGACTCAGAAACTACATGCAAACTTTAAAATTGAATCTGATACTTATTCACGCTGAAGGCATATTCAATCGAATTCAACTATATTGATGTATATACTGATACAGATCCAAACTGATTCATTAGCCTATGCTCTTACAAACTGATACATATGATTGTCTACGTAGATGTTTGCAATGAAGGGCTCGCTGTAGGATAACGGACTTATACTCATCGATTTGAATGGTCAATTTCACTATAAATGGACCGTGAACGCCCTCAAAAATTTCGCTTTGTGTATGAGATTACCTTCAAAAATTACTCACAGCGCAACATCTGTATATTCTGTATATTCACGAGCACAACAACTGTAGACTCACGGGTTCTTTCCATGACTCACAGTAAATCAACTGTAGTCTCATCCTCATCCATGGGCAGTCCAATTCGTCTATAATAAATGGCGTCTCATTCTAAAATGTTGGTAACGGCTAATTTGATTGCAGCATTCAAAACCTCTCAATAAATACGCAAATCAAGCCTCGCTTTAATACGCAGCATTCAAAGCCTATTTTAATACTCGTTTAATATTTGACCGTTTGAATTCATAACAGCTATTTTTTGAACTCTATTTATATCCCTCTTCTTTCATCAAGAAAATACACGGAAAAATTGCTTCCTCCAAAAATTCTTCTTTGCTTCATCCCGTTCTCCTGGGTAGCTGTACTGTGCAAAATCCAAAGTCTCTGACCAAGTGTGGACGCGGTCAGGGGCTGCTGTGTTAACCTTTGGGAGCAACCGGCAACAACGATTACCACCGAGGTCATGCCACAGCGGTTTCAATTACATCTGCTAAGTATTCTGCTTCTCTGATCTTCCTCGTATAGCCACGGTATTCTACGTATTTTTTTACAATATGTTTGTTTCTCAGTTTAACCGGACAAATTCTAACCATTGCTTCGTTCTGCTTGATGTAGATATATACCATGGTAAATGGAAGATAAAATTTAAAGTTACTCCTGCTATTTCAATGTGGACCATTTCCTTCATGATGTAGATACCTGTAAAGAGAATGGGATGGCTGTAGAAAATGACTCCAATGAAATCAGGCTAACTATGCAACCAAAATGCACCTTCAAATCTTCCCAGAAGATCTCAGCGGTAAGCGTACCTTCTAGGATAAAGTAGCATTTGCAACCAAAATGCACCTTCAAATCTTCCCAGAAGATCTCAGCGGTCAGCGGACCTTCTAGGATACATTAGCATTTTCTTCCTTTCTTGGGTCTGAAAGTAGGGATTTTCGAGGTATTCCATTTGGTAAGTATATACTTTTAAATACACTATAGGTGAAATTCTTATTCAATTCGGTGGAAAATGATGTAGAAATTTGGTGATTTTACATGCATGCAGATACGGTTGAGATTGCTGAAGAAGGTACAAAAATCGAAGGTACTATTTATGTCGTACAAAAATCCAGCGGTCAGTGGAGGTTAACAGTCGTTGAGGGCAGGCACAACCATCAAGCTGCTAATTATGTCGAGGGCCATTCCGATGAAGGGCAGTTGCAGGGAATGGAGATGGAATCATTGAGAGATTTGGCAAATAGCACGCTGAGGCCGGCTGAAATTTTGAAAGTCCTGTAGGAAAATCCAACCTTCCATGCAAATCAATTTATAATGCACGTCACCCATTAAAAAGGGACAACAAGAATGTTGTCGCTTTGCATGTAAAACTTCCAATAGGATTCCTGCTGTTTACTTTGCATGTGAAAGAAGCGGGGTTTACAGGTGACACCGAAAGGAAAAAACGACCGACAGGCCAGTTAAAACCAAGAAGTGTCAATGTCTGTTCTCATTGCGTAGTAATGGTGGGCGTCGGCGTTGGCGGTGAGGAGTGGAAGTTAACAGTCATTGAGGACAAGCAAAACCATCAAGCTGCTAATTATGTCGAGGGCCATTCCGATGAATGGCAGTTGGAGGGAATGGAGATGGAATCATTGAGAGATTTGGCAAATAGCACGCTGAGGCCGGCTGAAATTTTGAAAGTCATGTAAGAAAATCCAACCTTCCATTCAAATCAATTTATAATGCACGTCACCGATTAAAAAGGGACAACAAGAATGTTGATATTGAAAGAAAATTCGGTATAAAATTAATGTTAGGTTTTGTGCAAAATAATCACTTGTTGTAAGAAATTAAAAGATATGTTACCCATATTGCTACCTTCGTATGGAAATTTCTCCACACTTTTCACTTGTGCGTTTTAAGCCCCGCGCACGACGTACACGACAGGGGTAATTTTTCCCGTCGTGCGCGCGGATGGAAATTGCTTCACACTAGGCGTTTTAACCCCCGCGCACGACGGGGCGTATTTTTTCCCGTCGTGCGCACGGCTGGAAATTGCTTCTCACGTTACGTTTTAACCCCCGCGCACGACGCACACGACGGGGGTAATTTTGCCCGTCGTGCACGCGGATGGAAATTGCTTCACACGTTGCGCTTTATCCCACACGCACGACGACGGTAATTTTGCCCGTCGCGCACACGGATGGAAATTGCCCCACACTTGTGCGTTTTAAGCCCCGCACACGACGCGCACGACTGTGGTAATTTTGCCCGTCGTGCACACGGATGAGAATTGCTTCACACTAGGCATTTTAACCCCCGCGCACGACGGGGTTAATTTTGCCCGTCGTGCGCTCGGATGGAAATTGCTGCACACTAGGCATTTTAACCCACGCGCACGACGGGGGTAAGTTTGCACGTCGTGCGTGCGGAAGGAAATTGCTTTACACATTGCATTTTCCCCCACGCGCACGACGGGGGGAATTTTGCCTGTCGTGCGCACGGATGGAAATTTCTCCACACTTGTGCGTTTCCCCGTACACGATGCGCACGACGGGGTTAATTTTGCCCGTCGTGCGCACGGATGGAAATTGCTCCACACCAGGCATTTTATCCCCCGCGCACGACGGGGGTAATTTTACCCGTCGTGCGCGCCGATGGAAAATGCTCCACACTTGTACGTTTTAAGCCCCGCGCACGATGCGCATGACTGGGGGTTATTTTGTCCGTCGTGCGCGCGGATGGAAATTACTTCACACTATGCATTTTAACCCTGCGCACGACGGGGCGTATTTTTGCCCGTCGTGCGCGCGGCTGGAAAATGCTCCACACTTTTGCGTTTTAAGCCCCGCGCACGACGCGCACGATGGGGGTAATTTTTCCCGTCGTGCGCATGGATGGAAATTGCTTCACACGTTGCGTTTTACCCCCCGCGCACGACGGGGGAAATTTTGCCCGTCGTGTGCACGGATAGAAATTGCTCCACACATGTACGTTTTAAGCCCTGCACACGACGCGCACGACGGGTTTAATTTTGTCTGTCGTGTGCGCGGATGGAAATTGCTCTACACCAGGCATTTTACCCCCGCGCACGACGGGGGTAATTTTGCCCGTCGTGCACACCGATGGAAAATGCTCCACACTTGTACGTTTTAAGCCACGTGCACGACGTGCACGACTGGGGGTTATTTTGCCCGTAGTGTGCGCGGATGGAAATTGCTTCACACTATGCGTTTTAACCCCCGCGCATGACGGGGCGTATTTTTGCCCGACGTGCGCGTGGCTGGAAAATGCTCCATACTTTTACGTTTTAAGCCCCGTGCACGACGCGCACGACGGGGGTAATTTTGCTCGTCGTGCGCGCGGATGGAAATTGCTTCACTCGTTGCATTTTACCCCCGCACACAACGGGGGAAATTTTTCCCGTCGTGCGCACGGATGGAAATTGCTCCACACTTATGCGTTTTAAGCCTGGCACACGACGCGCACGACTGGGTTAATTTTTCTTGTCGTGCGCGCGGATGGAAATTGCTTCACACTAGGCGTTTTAACTCCCGCACAAGACGGGGGTAATTTTACCCGTCGTGCGCGCTGATGGAAATTGCTTTACACGTTGCGTTTTATCCCTCACGCACGACGGGGGTAATTTTGCCCGTCGTGCACACGGATGGAAAATGCTCCACACTTGTGCGTTTTAAGCCCCGCACACGACGTGAACGACGGGGGGAATTTTGTCCGTCTTGCGCGTGGATGGAAAATGCTCCATACTTGTGCGTTTTAAGCCCCGCACACGACGCGCAGGACGGGGGTAATTTTGCCCGTCGTGCGCGTGGATGGAAATTACTTCACACTAGGCGTTTTAACCCCCGCGCATGACGGGGTGTATTTTTCCCGTCGTACGCGCGGCTGGAAAATGCTCCACACTTGTGCATTTTAAGCCCTGTGGACGACACGCACGACGGGGGTAATTTTGCACGTCGTGTGCGCGGATGGAAATTGCTTCACACTAGGCATTTTAACCCCAGCGTACGACGGGGTTAATTTTACCCGTCGTGCGCTCGGATGGAAATTGCTGAACACTAGGCGTTTTAACCCACGCGCACGACAGGGGTAATTTTGCCCGTCGTGCGCGCGGATGGAAATTACTTTACACGTTGCGTTTTACCCCTCGCGCATGACGGGGGTAATTTTGCCCGTCGTGCGCACGGTTGGTAAATGCTCCACACTTGTGCGTTTAACCCCCGAGCACGACGCGCACGACATGGGTAATTTCGTCCGTCGTGCACGCGGATGGAAATTGCTTCACACTAGGCGTTTTAACCCCCGTGCACGACGGGGTTAATTTTGCCCGTCGTGCGCGTGGATGGAAATTGCTTCACACGTTGCGTTTTACCCCCCGCGCACGACGGGGGAAATTTTGCCCGTCGTGCACGCGGATGGAAATTGCTCCACACTTGTGCGTTTTAAGCCCTGCACACGACGCGCACGACTGGGTTAATTTTGCCCGTCGTGCGCGCAGATGGAAATTGCTTCACACTAGGCATTTTAACTCCCGCGCAAGACGGGGGTAATTTTACCCGTCCTGCACGCGGATGGAAATTGCTTTACACGTTGCGTTTTACCCCTCGCGTACGACGGGGGTTAATTTTTCCCGTCGTGCGCACGGATCGAAAATGCTACACACTTGTGCGTTTTAACCCCTGCACACGACATACACGACAGGGGGAATTTGCCCGTCGTGCTCGCGGATGGAAATTGCTCCACACTTGTGCGTTTTATGCCCACGCCACGCACGACGCGTAGGCTGTAGCGCATTGTGCGCCGGGAGTAATTTACTCCGTTCTGGTTCGATGCGCACAACGGTGCCGTATAGTGTAAACTATTTCTTTGAAAAGGATTTAAAGCGCGCGATGGTAATTGCACCAATAGTTCTAAAAAGTAGCTTTGAAAGGGGCTATAAGGGCGGGCTGGTAATTGCCCCAAAAGTTTCGGTTGCGTAAAGGCGCATTGGTAGTTGCACCAAAAGTTCCTCATGTTCCGCTTTTAACAACAGCCGGGGGATCGGATCGGACGGTAGGGAGGGGTCGAGCGCAGGAATCCCATCCGAGCATGAGCACAGGCGCATTTTACCCTATATATATATCATATATATATAAATATAAAGTGAGGATGCCCGCTGTCACGACCCGCTTCCCTAAAATGGAGGCGAGGCGTAACTAGGCCCGCTCAGGCCGGGAGCTGTGAGGCTCCAAGCCTGTAAAGCGTCTGGAATAACACGCTGGTCCCTGTAATGTGACACGGAACAAAGATAACAATAATAGAGAGACGAATAAAATTTTTATCAATCTCAAGTCCAACGAAATATCCAACAACCAGAAAAGCCACCAGGCTGCGACAGAGTCGAAAGGAAAAGGCCCAGCATGGCCAACAACAAAACGACTAACACAAAGGTGCTACTCACCGACAACAACAACAACTACAGAAAGAACTGTGAAGGAACACTAGGACTGGTCACCTGTGTCCTCGTACTCAACGTCAACAACAGAATCGGGCACGAACTCCACGAACTCGTCGCCCTCAACGGCAACCTCTGGCTCAGCAACTAACATGCGTCACCCAAAGAGAAGGGGCACATGTCAGCAAAGTCTACAAGACTTTGTGCAAGGAAACTAATGAAAAGTAAGAACAACCTAGCAGTTCTAGAGCATAGTATGACATGACAATGTTATGCAATGAGAACAACAAGTAAAGTAACAGCAGTTTAGGACATGGCATGTAATATAGCAGGGCAGGTAAACATGGCATGGTACATGTAATATTCACAAGGACAAGTACGTGTAAAGTAAACACGTCGTGCACAGAGATTCTGCCCTTTGGCTAGAGTGGCTGTACGGGCCAACTCTTACGCTCAAGTGACCGTTTATCCCTACCCCTCCACGTGTATCGAGCCAGGGCCTTACCCCCGAACATGGAATGCTCGCTTCTGGATCACAAGCCAGGAAGTGTTTTTAAAAAGGATGGCGTAGGGTTATGTCCGCATAGCAGGTGCCTAGCCGGTAACACGGAAACACGGATTTGTTCAAGGATTTGTAGCGTGTGCCACGATGCAACGTGCAAACAGATGACATGTAAAATGGATGCACATGACAAATATTCGAATAGAAATTGCGTACCGTTAAAGAAATTAAACATGATAGGCATTGCATGACATGACATGACAAGGAAAATTCTAGCTTCGTTGTCAAGCTAGAGTTTGAATTCGTGCCTAGACCGCTATCATTTCACGGTCTAGTCTTTTTCACGCTAAAACAAAGTAGTGGCCTAAAACATGGCCTAAAGCAAGGTTGGCAAGTTTCACTTGCCTGATTCCGGAATTATTGCTCGACAAGAGTTCGTCTCAAAAATCGCTACTCTATGGGAATTAGAGTTCGCTGTTTGGCAAAACAGAAAATTAATACCAAGATCTAATCCATATTTTTTTTGTATTGGATTCCTATAACATCTAGTAATCAATTTTTATTAGGTTTTCTAAATTACGGTGAGGGTTAAGGGGAGATTAAAGGTAGATCTACTAATCGTATTTGTAGCGGAAGAACGACGATCACGATGCCTACGAACAGCAGGTGGAAGAAGATCTCGACGATTTCCGGATTTCCGTCGCCAAATCCGAGCTTAGCACGGCAACGGAAAGCGATCCGAGGGAGAAGTTGCAGCTGAATGGATTTCATGCGGATGATCTGAAATGTATCTGGAGAATGGGGAATGTAGGGCAAATCTGGAGCAAAAGGGGATTTTGGGGTTTTTGGAGATCGGCCCGCGGCTCGCGGGGTGATCGCCGGCGCAACAGAGGGTGAGAGGAGGCTCGGGAGGATGCGAGAAGGCTTAGGGAAGGTTGTGGGATGATTGGTGAAGAAGATCGGCTAAAAAGAATGAGAGAAGAAATGAAAACGTATGGGGTTTAAATAGAATCAATAAGCGGCGGCTACGACTTAAACTAGGTTTACTGGGCAAACTAGTCGGTCAGTGAAGAGCGGTCGACCGACTAGTTTGGGAACTAGTCGGTCGGTCGTCCAACTGACACCGACTAAAATCAAACAGTGAACAGTGTCTGTACATGGAAGGCATAATTAGTCGGTCTGTGAAGAGTCGTCAATCGACTAGTTTGGGAACTAGTCGGTCGATGAACGTTCATGAACCGACTAAAGGTCGAATACGAAAGACAAGGAGTACTGACAGTTAGTCGGTCTGAGAAGAAACTCTAACCGACTAGTTTCTCAACTAGTCGGTCGATAGTTGTTCTTTGACCGACTAACTGTAAACAGTAAGTCAGCTGACAAAAGTTACTCTGTACAAGTCGGTCTGAGAACAAGACTTGACCGACTAGTTTCGCAACTAGTCAATCGATGAATGTGCTTAGACCGACTAATTGTAAACATTAACTCAGTCGAAAATTATAAGAGGAACTAGTCGGTCTGTGAAGTGTTTCCGACCGACTAGATTGCAATCTATTCGGTTGGCTCTCCTTCATGAACCAACTAAGATGCACCAGAAGTGCCGAATCGAAGCGCGAAGCTTCGGGAAGATTCCTACGGCTTCTAAGATCGCTCTAGCTCTATGATAAGGACGTTATGAAGCTCATCGTAAGAATACTTACTCCAAGCCCCAACGAGATATGCTACGGAAGATAAAAGATCAGAAGAAACCGAACGAAAACGTCTGACGGAGAAAAGCACACAAGGAGAGAACGTCCAATATTATATATATATAAAAAACCAGTCGTTACATCCTCCCCACCTTAAGAAAAATTCCGCCCTCGGAATTTCCTAACACTCACGTGTCTGGGAACAAAAGTGGGAATCGCTCTCTCATCACATCCTCTCTCCCAAGTAGACTCTCCTGGAGAGCCGTGTCGCCACATCACCCTAACAAGATTGACCGTCTTGTTCTGGAGTGACTTCTGACGCCTGTCTAAAATCTGCACTGGATGCTGGTCATACGTCAGATCAGGGCAAACGGTGATCTCCGAGAAATCCACAACATGAGATGGATCATTGATGTATCGACGAAGCTGCGACACATGGAAGACATCGTGAACTCCTTCCAAGGATGTCGGTAAGGCCAAGCGGTAGGCTACCTCGCCAACCCTCTCCAGAATGTCAAATGGTCCAATGTATCTCGGGCTCAGCTTCCCTCGTTTCCCAAAGCTAATCACTCCTCGATTCGGGGAAATCTTCAGTAACACATGGTCACCTGGCTGAAACTCCAAAGGACGCCGTTTAGCATCAGCCCAATGCTTAAAACGGTCCTGAGCAATCCTCAGCCTCTCCCGTATGTTCCTCACAACATCCACGACCTCCACAATCATCTCAGGTCCTAACTGCTCCCGATCTCCAATGTCATCACAGCTCAGTGGCGATCGACATTTCTTCCCGTACAGCGCGGTAAAAGGTGCCATGCCAATACTCGACTGGTAGCTGTTATTGTAGGCAAACTCCACGAGGTGGAGATGATCCTCCCAAGAAACCTTGAAGTCCAACATACACGCCCTTAGCATGTCCTCCAAGATCTGGATCGTCCTCTCGGGCTGGCCGTCCGTCTGCGGGTGGTACGCTGTGCTGAAACTCAGACTCGTACCCAAGCTCTTCTGTAGACTCTGCCAAAATTTAGACGTGAACCTCGTGTCTCTGTCCGACATGATACTCACAGGGACTCCGTGAAGTCGCACGATCTCCTACACGATTCACGTTACATCACTATCTAAACTAGGGGAGGAAATTAAAACGGAGAGTAAAAATATTTACCTCCATATATCTCCTTGCTAGCACCTCAGTGGACTGTCCTACTCAAAAAGGAATAAAGTGCGCGGATTTGGTTAATTGGTCTACGATCACCCAAATTGCGTCTTTCTGCTTCGGACTCCGAGGTAGTCCAGTCACGAAGTCCATAGTGATGTGCTGCCACTTCCACTCTGGAATCGGAAGCGGTTGTAGCAACCCTGCCGTACGTTGATGCTCCGCCTTTACCTGCTGGAAAACCAGGCACTTGGCTTCACTCCGAGCCACGCTCCACTTCATACCATGCCACCAATAGTTCAGGCGAAGATCCTGGTACATCTTGGTGCCACCTGGATGCACAGAATACGGTGAACTGTGTGCCTGCACCAACAACTCCTCTCTGATGTCCCCAGCTGGCACACACAACCTGGCTCCAAATCTCAACGAGCCATCCTCATGAATCAAGAAGTCAGTCCGCAGACCGGCTTCCACCTGCTCTCGAATCTTCAGCAACTTCACATCTCCAGCCTGTAGAGCCTTGATCCTATCCACGATCGTCGACTGTATCTGCATACACATCAACGAAGAAGTCTCCCCAGGAAGGACAATCTCAATACCGGACTCGCAAAAATCATGCTGCAGTCTCCACTGCGAAGTCAACATCATCACCGCTGGAAGCTTACTCAGCGCATCCAGGACCACATTCACCTTTTCAGGGTGATACTGCAAATCAATCTCATAATCTACCATGAGCTCCAACCACCGACGCTGTCGCATGTTGAGCTCCTTCTGGGTGAAAATGTACTTCAAGCTTTTGTGATCGGTGAAGATCTTCACCTTCTCACTCAGCATGAAGTGCCTCCAAATCTTCAGCGTAAACATAACAGTAGCCAACTCCAAATCATGGGTCGGGTAATTATTCTCATGAGCCTTAAGCTGACGAGAAGCATACGCAACCACGTGCCCATGCTGATGCAATACACAATCGAGACCCTTGCCGGAAGCATCGCAAAAAATCTCGAATCCTCCACTCCGATCAGGCACAGCAAGAATAGGGGCAGTTGTCAACCTCTCCTTCAGAATACCAAAAGCCCTCTCACAATCATCAGCCCAAACATAAGATACATCCTTCCGTGTCAGTCTGGTCATCGGTTCAGTAATGCGAGAGAAGTCCTTAATGAAACGCCGGTAATAACCAGCCAATCTAAGGAAACTCCAGATCTCAGACGCTGACTGCGGAAAAGGCCATTCTCTGATAGCCTTAATCTTCTCGGGATCCACTGAAATACCTTCTCCCGTTACCACATGCCCAAGAAAGCAACTCTGTCCAGCCAAAACTCGCACTTGGAATACTTAACATACAACCGATGCTTCCTCAAGATCTCCAATACTGTCCGAAAGTGCGAAGCATGCTCCTCCTATGACTTCGAGTAGATCAGAATGTCGTCAATGAAGATAACGACAAACTTGTCTAAAAATTCATAGAAGATCAGGTTCATCAGAATCATAAAAACTACGGGCGTATTGGTTACACCAAAAGGCATAACCACGAACTCGTAGTGTCCATACTTTGTCCTGAATGCTGTCTTCGGAACATCTTCCTTCCTCACCCTCATCTGGTGATAACCACTCCTCAGATCCAACTTGGAGAATACCCTTGATCCTCCAAGCTGATCAAAAATATTATCTATACGAGGCAACGGATATCGATTCTTGACGGTCACCGCATTCAACTCCTGGTAGTCCACACACATGCGACGCGAACTGTCCTTCTTCTTCACCAGCAAGACCGGTGCTCCCTACGGAGACACACTAGGATTAATGTAACCCTTCTGAAGATGTTTGTCTAGCTGCTTCCGTAATTCCTCCAATTCTGCTGGTGACATACGATACGGCACCTTTGAAATGGGCTGCACTCCTGAAATGAGATCGATCGAAAACTAGAGATCTCGATCGGGCGCAATCCAGACATCTCCTCGGAAAAGACGTCGTCGAAGTCATGCACTACCGCAGGTCTACACTGCTCCATCTGCATAGCAATGATCTCCACCGGTTTGGCCTAAAACCTGACCTGACCAAGCGAACTGCTGACATGGCTGAACTCGAACACCGGATGGCCAGGGATCTCGAACACCACCTTCTTCCTCCGACAATCGATCGTGGCGTAGAAACTCCCAAGCCAGTCCATCCCGAGGATGGCATCATAGTTGATGATGTCGTAGACGATGAAATCAGCGTAGAGCTCATGTCCACAGACCACCAAAGGGCAAGAATTGCAACCACGATGCACCGTGACCACGCCATTTCCCGTGACGATATTCCAACTCTTGGGAAGAGGGAAAGTTGACAAGGAATGCTTCTCCACGAAGCTCTAGGAAATAATGCACATCGATGCACCTGAGTCGAAGAGGACTCGTGCAGGGAATGTGCAAACCAAAATCACACCTAACAGACAGTCTAACAATCAAATTCTATTCTAGCATACATAACAAACCACAAAAAAAATTCCAACAATAAGACTAACTAAGAAAGAAATAACTAGGCTGAGGGTTACCTGCAATAACCTCATCCTTCGCCTCAGCCTCAACTGTAGTCATCAGGAAAGCCTGCCTCCTCGGCTGAACAGCCTGCTGAAAAGCCTGCCTCTGCGGAACGAGAGCCGCTCCACGTCCAGCAGGCACAGGAGTCCTCTGCTGCAACGGCTAGATCGCAACAGGTCCCTTCCACAGCTGCTTGGACTTCGGGCAGTCCTACATGGTATGCGCATGATCACCATAAACCATGCATTGTCCCAACATCTTCCGGCATTGATCCCTGACATGCCCAGTCTTGCCACAGAAATGGCAAGTCTTCAGGGTAGGAGGTACTCCGGGCCTCTTGAACTGTACCGGCTGATTGGGCCTGAACCCTGGTCTCATCACTGCCCTGGCCTGCTCCACAGGCCTCTTCCCAGCTCCAGAAGCGCATCCTCTCTTCTGGTTAATAATCTGCTCCTGCCTCTTCGCTGCAACCAGCACCTTCTGATAGGACTCCAAATCAGAAGAAGTCACAAAGCTCTGAAGGTCCAAGGAAGCCCCTACAGAAACCTCTGAGCTCTCTCATCAGCATCCTGCACCATCTTTGGTGCGAAATGGCTCAGCCTGGTGAACTCCTGGTGGTACTGGTCCACTGTCAAGCTCCCCTGCTTCAGGTCGATGAAGCGCTGCGCCATCTCCCTCCTGTCAGCCTTCAGAAAGTATTCCTCATCGAATCTAGACTTGAAAGTAGCCAAAGATATCGGCTCCTCCAGTAACTCCTCCTCTGCATTCCACTAGTTCCGAGCATTATCCTTAAGCTGCCTCTTAGCCAAGTCAACCCACCCAGTCGGGTCGACCTTCGACATCTTCAGGTTGTCCTCCATGTTCCTAGTCCACTCATCCGTAGCTAATGGTCCTTCGGTCCCATCAAAGTAAGCGGGACCCAGCTCCCGAATCTGCTTCGCTCCTGGCTCGAAGCGAGGGACATTCTGAACAGGCTGCGCTGCTCGAGCTGGAGGAACATTCTGGGCATTCTGCAGCGTCCCTTGCTGCGCCTGCATCATCTGATGCATCATCCGCATGATCTCCCCGTTGGTGGGCTCTCGGTCCGACTCCTCGACACGAGGGGGCACACCACCACCAGCACGGGTATTCCATCTTCCAGCCATCTAATGACACAGAAAACGAAACAAAATCAGACTCTTAGCCTTATGACTTGGTGTCGAAATAATGTATCAGACATTCTATAATTTCTTATTATTGTTCCCATTAAGTCATAGTTATAGAGTAGGACCTGCATGGGCCACCAAAGAAACCTGTTACGACTCGCTTCCCTAAAATGGAGGCGAGGAGTAATTAGGCCCGCTCAGGCTAGGAGCTGTGAGGCTCCAAGCCTGTAAAGCGGCTGGAATAACACGCAGGTCCCTGTAATGTGACATGGAACAAAGATAATAATAATAGTGAGACGAATAAAAATTTTATCAATCTCAAGTCCAACGAAATATCCAACAACCAGAAAAGCCACCAGGATGCGACAGAGTCGAAAGGAAAAGGCCCAGCATGGCCACCAACAAAACGACTAACATAAAGGTGCTACTCACTGACAACAGCAACAACTAAAGAAAGAACTGCGAAGGAACACTAGGACTGGTCACCGGTGTCCTCGTACTCAACATCAACAACAGAATCGGGCACGAACTCCACGAACTCATCGCCCTCAACGGCAACCTCTGGCTCAGCAACTAACATGCGTCACCCAAAGAGAAGGGGCACATGTCAGCAAAGTCTACAAGACTTTGTGTGCAAGGAAACTAAGGAAAAGTAAGAACAACCTAGCAGTTTTAGAGCATAGTATGACATGACAATGTTATGCAATGAGAACAACAAGTAAAGTAACAGCAGTTTAGGACATGGCATGGAATATAGCATGGTAGGTAAACATGGCATGGAACATGTAATATTCACAAGGACAAGTACGTGTAAAGTAAACACGTCGTGCACAGAGATTCCGCCCTTTGGCTAGAGTGGCTGTACGGGCCAACTCTTACGCTCAAGTGACTGTTTATCCCTACCCCTCCACGTGTATCGAGCCAGGGCCTTACCCCCGAACATGGAATGCTCGCTTCTGGATCACAAGCCAGGAAGTGTTTTTAACAAGGATGGCGTAGGGTTATGTCTGCATAGCAGGTGCCTAGCCGATAACACGGAAACACAGATTTGTTCAAGGATTTGTAGCGTGTGCCACGATGCAACGTGCAAACAGATGACATGTAAAATGGATGCACATGACAAATATTCGAATAGAAATTGCGTACCGTTAAAGAAATTAAACATGATAAGCAATGCATGACATGACATGACAAGGGAAATTCTAGCTTTGTTGTCAAGCTAGAGTTTGAATTCGCGCCTAGACCGCTATCATTTCACGGTCTAGTCTCTTTCACGCTAAAACAAAGTAGTGGCCTAAAACATGGCCTAAAGCAAGGTTGGCATGTTTCACTTGCCTGATTCCGGAATTGTTGCTCGACGAGAGTTCGTCTCAAAAATCGCTACTCTACGGGAATTAGAGTTCGCTGTTTGGCAAAACAGAAAATTAGAACCAAGATCTAATCCATATTTTTTTTGTATTGGATTCCTATAACATCTAGTAATCAATTATTTTAGGTTTTCTAAATTACGGTGAGGGTTAAGGGGAGATTAAAGGTAGATCTACTAATCGTATTTGTAGCGGAAGAACGACGATCACGATGCCTACGAACAGCAGGTGGAAGAAGATCTCGACGATTTCCGGATTGCCGTCGCCAAATCCGAGCTTAGCACGGCAACAGAAAGCGATCCGAGGGAGAAGTTGCGGCTGAATGGATTTCCTGCGGCTGATCTGAAATGGATCTGGAGAATGGGGAATGTAGGGCAAATCTGGAGCAAAAGGGGATTTTGGGGTTTTTGGAGATCGGCCGACGGCTCGCGGGGTGATCGCCGGTCCAACAGAGGGAGAGAGGAGGCTCGGGAGGATGCGGGAAGGCTAGGGGAAGGTTGGGGGATGATTGGTGAAGAAGATCGGCTAAAAAGAATGAGAGAAGAAATGAAAACGTATGGGGTTTAAATAGAATCAATAAGCGGCGGCTACGACTTAAACTAGGTTTACTGGGCAAACTAGTCGGTCAGTGAAGAGCGGTCGACCGACTAGTTTGGGAACTAGTCGGTCGGTCGTCCAACTGACACCGACTAACATCAAACAGTGAACAGTGTCTGTACAGGGAAGGCATAATTAGTCGGTCTGTGAAGAGTCGTCAACCGACTAGTTTGGAAACTAATCGGTCGGTGAACGTTCATGAACCGACTAAAGGTCGAATACGAAAGACAAGGAGTACTGACAGTTAGTCGGTCTGAGAAGAAACTCTAACCGACTATTTTCTCAACTAGTCGGTTGATAGTTGTTCTTTGACCGACTAACTGTAAAAAGTAACTCAGCCGACAAAAGGTACTCTGTACAAGTCGGTCTGAGAACAAGTCTTGACCGACTAGTTTTGCAACTAGTCGGTCGATGAATGTGCTTAGACCGACTAATTGTAAACAGTAACTCAGTCGAAAATTATAAGAGGAACTAGTCGGTCTGTGAAGTGTTGCCGACCGACTAGATTGCAATCTAGTCGGTTGGCTCTCCTTCATGATCCAACTAAGATGCACCAGAAGTGCCGAATCGAAGCACGAAGCTTCGAGAAGATTCGTACGGCTTCTAAGATCGCTCTAGCTCTATGATAAGGACGCTATGAAGCTCATCGTAAGAATACTTACTCCAAGCCCCAACGAGATATGCTACGGAAGATAAAAGATCAGAAGAAACCGAACGAAAACGTCTGACGGAGAAAAGCACACAAGGAGAGAACATCCAATATTATATATATAATAGTCTTTACAAAAAAAACCAGTCGTTACACCCGTAATTCTCGGAGGGGACTTTCCGAGCGATCCTGGCGCTCAGGATGGTAGCTTCAACAAGAAGACGGCGGAAGGTCCTCGGATCTCTGGCAGCAAGATGGATTCGGGGTTTGATGGGGGCAGGGAGCATCTGCAACCTGCGAGAATTGCCTGCTACTCAGAAGTGGGTTCTCGTCGGCGGCGTAGGGGATGAAGGCGCTGGCGGCTCTGGCCATGCAAAGGAATCTCCTACATCCATTGGGAATGAAGGTATACCCCCTAACCCTAATCCTGATGCTGATGATAATGGTAAGTGGGTAGAGATTAAGAGGAAGAAGAAGCCCCAGTTCCCTGACATTCGGGGGGTGTTCAGAAACAAATATTCGACAAGAGAACCTAGCAGCAGGGGTAATCAAGAATATTGTAACAAAGGTCCAGTTGTGGATGGGAGGAAGGGCCATGGAGGTCTGGCTCGACTCAGGAGCTCTGTGACAGGTGATGTTGCTCGTAAGGCATTTGCTAAAATGCCAGTTAGACCCAACATCCCTTTTCGAATTGACACCACTGTCGCTAAGCAATCGTGGTTGGATGTGTGTACTAATAGGAGAACCTATGACGCCTCAATGTCCATGACCCATGTGCCTCCGAAAATCAGAGAAGATGGTACAATTTGTGCTCGATTGCCTGTGGATGTTGTGGAGAGGGGTGCTGAGAAATGGAGACACACACTAGTAGGGTACGTACTAGGGGACGTGCCTTACTACGGTCAAATTGTGGCGTGGATGAAAAGACTATGGAAGCTTAAGAAGAGGGTCCAAGTATACAGCAAAGAGAATGGATTTTTCTACTTCAGATTTGAATCTTCTGAGGAATGTGAGCGGATTCTGCAGGGGGGGTCCGTGGTTATTTGATGGTAGATTGGTGGTATTGAAACGATGGAGTCTCCACATGAATCACGATCGTGATATTCTAACTTCTGTCCCAATCTGGGTCCAATTACATGGGGTCCCGTTATACATGTGGAATCTGGAGGCCTTAAATATAATCGCTTCGGTGTTTGGCAGGCCATTGTGTCTGGATAGGGCCACAGCTTACCATGAGAGGATTACCTACGCTCGCTGATTGGTGGAGGTTTCGGCAAGTAATCCTCTTCCCAAAACAATAGGAGTTGAGTTGGAGGATGGGAAAACAATTACTATAGAAACAAAGTATGAGGGAGAACCCCCTCGGTGTACCCATTGTGTATGTTTTGGACACTCTGATACCCAATGTCCTGCAGTAACCCAGCTCCCTTCAATCCAAGTGGCACAGATTGAAATACCAAATGAGGGGATGAAGTTATCAATTGTGCAAGAGGCATGTAACCCTAAAGGAGTTGTGGGGGCTGAAGGAGTTGTGGAGGGCCAACAAGCTACGGTCACAGCATAGGCTAAAGGAGTTGCGGAGGGCCCTTCAATGCAGCCTGTAGACAGTGGTCTTAAGCAACCTGGGGAGGAGCAACTTGCTACGGGTGAAGAAGGCCAGGAGCCTCTGGAACCTGGGGAGATTTCTACACTTGCGTTGAGAAGCGACATGCTTTTAAGTCCTGAAATGCAAGCTCCGGATGCAGGCAATGGAAAACCAACTACCAACTTGGTAGATGCAGAAGCTCCTGTAGTCAGGCTGGAGTTGGAAGATGCGAGACCTGCTGAGTCACGGGTGATGCGTGACACTGAAATTGGACCCCTCAAGGAGATGTTGCCTGAATACATTCCTCAAATAGATATGTCCAACAGACCTATACCCTCCTTACTCACTGATAGCCTTGATAATGAAATTGATTTGATCCCTCCTGACATTGCTCTGGACAACCCTGAGTGGGATGTGGAAGAGGGTATCTACATATCTCAGGTGGAGGAAATGCAACAGAATCGAAAGAAGAATGGGCCTCCCTCCTCGGTCACTAGGAGAAGTAGCAGATTACAAGGATGCTCCCTAGTGCAGAAACACCAAAACCCCATCCAATGACTGTGCTAATTTGGAATGCTCGGGGACTCAATAATGTTGTCCGAAGACGTGATCTTCGTGATAGTATAAAGCAAATAAGGCCTTCTGCCATCATTCTTGTGGAGACTAAACTTAAGGCTCCCTTTACTGATAATAATTCTGTGATACCCAAAACTGGATATCAATAGATAATTTTGACCTTGCATCTGGAGGGCGGATTATTATGGGGTTTAATCCATGCATCTGGAAACCGAGTCTGATCTCCAATTCAGATCAACATATCACTGTCTTATGTACCAATGCTGGGGGGGTTCTCATGAACCATTACGGGAGTGTATGGCCGCAATTTTATGGTTGAGAGAAAAGAATTATGGAAGAATCTGAAGTTGGATGCACAATCTGCAAATGGGGGGGCTTGGCTTTTGGGAGGAGATTTCAACAGTGTCCTATTGCTACATTGTAATCTTTGGTTCAGTCTCGATCATCCTGTGAGATCAATTTGTGTAGGTCTTTTTACTCAGTTCATTTTGCTGAAGGATATCAATTTGTGTATTTTTTAATCAGTTCAGCTTTTGTTATTTTTGTGTAATCAAATTTTAGTTATTTTTGGTAATTGGTAACTGGACATATCTGTGCATAACGAGGGACCATATATTCTGTCTTTAAGTATCTATGTATGGGTTACACATAAGCACTGAAACCAAAAGTATTCTCCATCATTGCTATGTATATAAGTAAGGGATATGCAATATATCTGAAAACCAAAAACTAGCCTCCTGATTCTTCTGTGGACAAGATAAAGAGTGGCTGAGATTTGATCTTGGTAAATCAATGATTGAGATTGGATTTTGTGAAAATTTTGGTAGGAAAACTTAAATTTTAGTGGGAAAAGTGTCTTGGGAACCAAAACTTTGAAATTAGAAGTGTCTTGGGAAAGATTGTGGAGATTAAATTTGGGGGGAAAGTGCCTTGAGAACCTAAACTTTGAAATTATAAGTGTCTTAGAAAAGATTGTGGAGATTAAATTTGGGGGGAAGTGCATTGAAAACATAAACTTTGAAATTATAAGTGTATTCGGAAAGATTGTGGAGACTCTAAAGACAAATTAGGCGGCCGCAAATTGGATGAGAGTATGGTCATGGATTTTATTGAATGCATTCGATTCTGTCTTCTACAGGAGCTCAAAAGCACTAGGAATCATCTGACTTGGTGTAACAATCATTTGGGGAATGCTCGGGTTGCCACTCAGTTGGATCGTGTGTTTTGTAATGCACGTTGGATCAACATGCTACCGGATTCGTATTTTATTTATATGGAACGCCAGACCAGTGATCTTGCTCTAATGGTGGTTTATCTTCACCCTCAGGTACCGTCTGAACCGAAGCCATTTAAATTCTTTAATTATTGGACAAAATGCCCAGGCTTTAGCGATGTTGTCAAGGCAAGTTGGGCCGACAGGGTCCCAGGCACTCCAATGTTCTGTGTTTCACAAAAATTGAAGAGGCTTAAGCTACACCTTAAGGTCTGGGCGGCTGATCACAAGGACGACCTGCTTGTTAGGAAGCTGCGCTGTGATCTTGCGGCAACCAGGAACAACCCTAGCATACATGCGGATGTTGATCTACAGAATACCGAAATGAAGTTAATTAAGGAGTTGGCATCAGCTATGAGTCTTGAGGAGGATATGATTCGCCAAAAAAGTCGACAAAATTGGTTGTCCCTTGGAGACAGAAACACAAAGTTTTTTTACAATGCTATGAAATCGAGGCAACGTCATAACAACTTGGGCCATTTAGTTGATTCGGCTGGCAATCAAAATAAATCTTATGAAGATCTGAAGCTAGAGGCCCCGGAATTCTACGCAAATTTATATAGTCAAGATTATTATAAGCAACATTTTCCAAAGCTAACCCCGAAGCGGTTACTGACTAGAGATGCTTCGGCTTGGCTTGATAGGTGGATTTCTGATGATGAGATTAGAACTGCTTTTTTTTAGATCGGTTCTGATAAGGCGCCTGGACCTGATGGGTTTAATGGGTATTTTTTCCAACACAACTGGCATCTCCTTGGTAGTGATATTATTGATGGAAATTGAATTCCACCCCAAGTGATTTTGATGATGAGCACACCAAATGAATGCTTAGTGTACTAACTACACTACACTTAAAGTGTGCAGATTTCGTGAAGCTCTACTTATACTCCAAGAAGCACGCATCAACGCTCCACGACAAAGACGAACATGGCTAAACTCAAGTGATGAAGTTCAAACTCGAGAAGCACAAAGAGAAGCTCGCCTTCACTTCATCAAGTTGACCAAAACTTCCGAAGACATGTTCAGAGTCTAGTGTGAGTGTGTCGTGTCTTTTAGGGTATTTGTTAAAGCCATATCAAAGAGACAACACACACACACAAATGATTTCGAAAATATTTTTAACTATCTTCAAAATAGTTTTCAAGAGCTTTTCTAGTCACTTCATAATATTCGCAGTGAAACTCCACGCACCCTGGAGCTAACTACTTATTTGACTAGACGAACAGCAGGAAAAACTCCTCTGGGAGTCGACTACCACTAGTAGGGAGTCGACTACCTGTCAGGGATCAAAATTGCCTAGATCCCTCTGGGAGTCAACTACCTATATGAGGGAGTCGACTACCAGCTGTAAATTTCAGACGTTTTGAAATTCAAATTTTGAAATCCTTTGAGCAATTTACTCCGAAATTTTTGGGACAAAAGTCAAACGAAATTTGAAATTCAAATCTCAGTTTTTCCCTATAAATAGAGCCGAAATATTTTGTAAAAAATACAACATTGAAATTCAAATTTGTGAAAGTTCTCTTGAATTAAAGCTCTCTAATTTTCTCTCTAGCCAATTTAATTTCTGTTTTGATCTTGCAATATTTTCTCATTCTTTTTGAAGATCATACTATTATTTTTTATTGGCTAAATTGTTTTTCAAAATCCTTTCTATTATTCTCTCTAATTTTATTTGAAGGATTTTTGAAAAAGCTCTAGATCACAAAGAACTTATATCGTATCTTTGTGTGATCTAGACTATCATTCTATTAAGGCACTACACAAATTGTCTATCTTTTGATTGGCTATAGAATCGGGTGTATAAACCAATCTCTATCACTTATTGTAGAGTATTGGACAAATCTCTTATTGTGTTGATTGTTGGAACACTAGACAAGTCTAGTTGTTTCCAGTTGGAAAGTCCTCGGTTTGTGAGGCAAGGGTAAACCCTAGACAAGTCTAGGTGTTGTGATCGGAAATCCTGGTCAAGGCTAGGTCGTTGGAAATCCTAACGAGTGAAGTTAGGTGATTGTATTTGCCAAGGCAGATAGTGGAAATCTCGTACCGGATTGGTCGAGGACTGGACGTACCCGGGTTGCGGGGAACCAGGATAAAAATCCTTTTGTTTGCGATTGCTGATCTGTGCTTGATTATCTTTACATTTATTTTTCTATCTTCTATCTACAGCAAAGATCAATTTATCTCTATTCGCTGAAATTCATACTTGTGATCTTATTTGTTCTTACATCTTCTCTGGGAGTCGACTACTGCCCATAGGGAGTCGACTACCTGCTGTGAAATTACTTTGTGCATTTTAAGAATTATATTGTTGATTAAGAACCAAGCGTAGATCACTCTACTTGGTTTCTTAGGCAACGTTAGAAGGAATTTATTTGTGTTAATATTGTTGAGCAAAAAGTTTAATATATACACAACACTATTCAACCCCCCCTTTCTAGTGTTGTTTGCCATCCACAGGATCCAACACTTGGTATCAGAGCAAGGCTACAATAGTGATGGCATCAACATCTTTTCACTCCGAAGGACTGAACACTATGCGACCACCTCTATTCAACGGAACCAACTACGCCAGCTGGAAGATCCGAATGAAGACTCACCTAGAGTCATTGGACATTGAAGCCTGGACTATCACCAAAGTCCCGTACATCGCACCCACCGACATTGAGTTTGGAAAATGGTCTGTCAACGACAAGAAGAGAGCTAATCTCAATGCAAAAGCAATGAATGCTTTGTTTTGCGCTGTTACAGGAAATAAGTTCAATCGAGTCTCCCAATGTGAGACAGCACATCAAATTTTGCATACTCTTCAGGTAAGTCACGAAGGTACAGAAAAGGTAAAAGAATCTCGTATAAATGTATTACATTCAAAATTCGAATATTTTAAAATGGAAGAAGGAGAGAGTATCACCGATGTGAATACTCGTTTTACTAACATTACAAATGAGCTTGCAGGACTAGGAAAGAAACTTTCCGAGTATGAACAGGTAATGAAGATACTAAGATCCCTCCGACCCGAATGGAAGGGAAAGACTACGGCCATTCGAGAAGCTCATAATGTAAAGGACCTCACCATCGAAGAACTGATGGGAAATCTCATGGCATATGAGATCGAGCTTGAAGAAGACAAGAAAATCGAAGAAAACCCAAAGAAGAAAAATCTTGCATTCAAAGCTCAAGAAGAAGATTCCGACTACACGGACAAAGAAGATCACATCGCGTTCATCTCAAAAAACTTTAAAGAGTTCATCACAAGTAAGTATGGAAAACGATCTTTTAGACACACTAACGGTATTATTTGTTTTGGTTGTAATAAACCAGGGCATGTCAAGAGAGACTGTCCATTGGAAAGAAACAACCGTGATTCCAGAGATCGTGGAAAGAACAAAGAGAATAATGAAAGGCGAACCAATACAAGAAACAAGTTTCGACGACCAAAGAAAGAAGCTTATGCAGCCTTCGACCAGAGCGACAATTCTTCATCCGACGAATCCTCAGAAGAAGATAATGATGAAAGAAGAGAGACGGCACACATGTGCTTCATGGCATCTACATCCTCCAAGGTAAGCTCGCATCACGATTCATCTAGCGACAATGAGTCATCGTCAAGCGATGATGAATACTTGGATTATAGGGGAGCATATAAGGAGCTATGCAAGATGCATGAAAAGCTCATTAAAGAACATAGAAAAACACTTAGAAATATTAAAAGAGAGACTAAGGAAAAAGAAGAAGTCATTAAAGAAAATAGTCTTATTAAAGAGAAAAATGATCTTCTACAAAAAGATATTTTGCTAGTAAATGAAAAAGTTGAAAATCTGAATAATCTTCTCGTATCCGTCAAAGATAAATACGACGCTACGATGAAAATTATTGAGAATTTTAACAAAGGAAAAGGGAAGCTAGATAATATAATAGATAATCAAAAAGCTTCATCTAGCAAAACCGGACTTGGCTATGATTCACATCGTACCAAGAAACGGGTTAAGCACACTAGGATGCATCATGCTAACGATAATGTTTTAAGCATCTGGGTACCAAAGAGATTATCTGATCAGCAAAAAGAAAGGTACGCTACTAACTTTGTTCAACAGATTCATTTTAACAAAAATTATAAATATATTGTTCATGAAGGAACTAAACCGTATTGGGTTTGGCTTCCTAAAGACTAACTCCTCGGACTCAAAACCAAAGAGTACCATAAACGCTTATTTTTCAGGTACTCTAAAAAGGAGGAAAACAATGAAGAAAATTCAGGGAGTCAAAACGGCTGAATCGGAACAAATGCTTTTATTTATTTTTTTATTTATATATAATTATTTAAATGGGTTGAAATAAGTTAATTTGTATGTATGATTGTGTTTTATTGCTAAAAATATTTCTTGTTAAAAGAGCACACTCAACCTGGACCAAACTTTCTCCGGGATGAGAAAACGACTCAACTCAGCAGGGAGTCGACTACCTACAGGAGGGAGTCGACTACCAGTGCGTAAATTTCTGGGTTGCTCTTTTTTTTGACTAACTCCTAAGGGGTTCTATTGAGTGGATGGGTCAAGATCCGTTAAGACAACTTACCCACTAAGCCTAATACTCATCCTAGCCACCCGAATCTAGATCTAATGGCTCTCTCTTCTCTCCATCTCTTCATCTCTTCAAACAAAACCCCAAGAAAACCCTAGAGGTAGCCGACTACCTCCTTTTTCCCCTCTCCTCTCTTGAGTTTTCATCTTGGAGCTTGGACTTTTGGAGCAATTTTTCATCTTCCTTCAAAATCACTCAAGGTAAAAAAAATTTTACCTCCATGAACTTTATTATATCATCTCTCTTGGTTATCTAGTAGTGTAAAAATATATTTTTGTTGTTTTACTCTATCTAGATACCTCTCAAAGGAGCTTTCTCTAAGAAGAGGAAAACTACTACTGAAGTTGATTCTGAGAAAGAAATCATCATACCCTATCTCTTCAAATCAACTACTTATGAACATTTTGTTAAAGTTTCTAAGAAACCAATCTTGCATGAAAGATTTGTCAAACTTAATAATGTTATCAATTACGGTATTGACAGTCTGCTAGATTTCCAAAACTTAGCAAATTTTTTCTCCGCTGAAAATGTGTACCTATGTTATCCTAGGCTTGTTCATCTCTTTTATGCAAACATGGATTATGATCTTGTGAAAAGTCGTTTCATAACTAAGGTTCTGGATACCAAACTTGCAATAACTGTCAAATCCCTAGGTGAAGCCCTAGGAATCCCATACTCCGGTATGATCCTTGACAAAATTGAGATGACTGATGAGAATATCCTAGAGAGAATGTATCTGCCCGGTAAAAACTTTCAAACCAAACTTCCTTGTAGCCATCTTCGCTATCCGGCGAGAATCTTGGCTAATATTTTGTCGTATAACATAACTCAAAAATCTGGGAGCCATGCTATTCTTTCTGAAAAACAAGCTAAATGCATCTATGCCATCCTAGGTAACATTCGTGTTAATTGGGCTAAAGTCATCATGGATTCCATCCTACTTTCAGCTTCATCTGATAGACCTTCCTCCACTCTTTCTCATGGGCACTATCTGACCATTCTATTCATTAGCTTTAACGTGCCATTGGATCATGAAACAACCATTCTAGAACCTGCCCGTGTCTTTGATGTTCATGCTCTTGGGAGAATGAATCTCCATCATGACCTTGATGAGAATGTCCCTGAAGAGCAAATTGCTACCGAAGGAGGATCATCATCCTCAAGGCGTGGTAAGAAAGTTGTTATTTCAGATTACGAAGAAGAAGAAGAAGAAGAAAGAGGAAGCGGAGAAGAAGAAGAAGAAGAAGTTCCAGCTTACATCCTTGAACTTCAGGAGATGCTTCTGAAGAAAATTGGAAAATTGAAGATCTCACAAGAGAAAGGTTTTGAAGATCTCAATCAAAAGGTGGACGACCTCAAGGAGATCGTCGTGAAAAACAACAAGATGACTGAGGAGACGCTTGTTATGATCCTTGAAGAGATCAAGGAACTGAAGAAGAACAGCGGTCATCCTTAGCTTCATGAACTTCTCTTTCAAAACAATGGTTCTCTTTCAAAAACAATGATTCTCTAAACTATGGCTTGTAATAACTCTTATTGTGTGATGCTAGCTATTATGAAGTTATCTACTATGCTTAGTTGTTCCTATGAACTAACATCTCCCTTGCAGGCATATGGAATTGAATTCCTCTTATTTAATGTTCTGTAGAAATTACTCTTGCTTTTGTTGATGACAAGGGGGAGAAAAATATATGAAATGCAAAAATATAAATTGCATTGCTAAACAGCTTCGATGCAGGGGGAGAACCGCATCAAAGCAGGGGGAGTAAGTATACTTGAAATATTTTCATTTTTTCAAACTTACTTCATTTTTTTCATTTCGGTGTCATCATCAAAAAGGGGGAGAGTGATGGAAATTGAATTCCACCCCAAGTGATTTTGATGATGAGCACACCAAATGAATGCTTAGTGTACTAACTACACTACACTTAAAGTGTGCAGATTTCGTGAAGCTCTACTTATACTCCAAGAAGCACGCATCAACGCTCCACGACAAAGACGAACATGGCTAAACTCAAGTGATGAAGTTCAAACTCGAGAAGCACAAAGAGAAGCTCGCCTTCACTTCATCAAGTTGACCAAAACTTCCGAAGACATGTTCAGAGTCTAGTGTGAGTGTGTCGTGTCTTTTAGGGTATTTGTTAAAGCCATATCAAAGAGACAACACACACACACAAATGATTTCGAAAATATTTTTAACTATCTTCAAAATAGTTTTCAAGAGCTTTTCTAGTCACTTCATAATATTCGTAGTGAAACTCCACGCACCCTGGAGCTAACTACTTATTTGACTAGACGAACAGCAGGAAAAACTCCTCTGGGAGTCGACTACCACTAGTAGGGAGTCGACTACCTGTCAGGGATCAAAATCGCCTAGATCCCTCTGGGAGTCAACTACCTATATGAGGGAGTCGACTACCAGCTGTAAATTTCAGACGTTTTGAAATTCAAATTTTGAAATCCTTTGAGCAATTTACTCCGAAATTTTTGGGACAAAAGTCAAACGAAATTTGAAATTCAAATCTCAGTTTTTCCCTATAAATAGAGCCGAAATATTTTGTAAAAAATACAACATTGAAAATCAAATTTGTGAAAGTTCTCTTGAATTAAAGCTCTCTAATTTTCTCTCTAGCCAATTTAATTTCTGTTTTGATCTTGCAATATTTTCTCATTCTTTTTGAAGATCATACTATTATTTTTTATTGGCTAAATTGTTTTTCAAAATCCTTTCTATTATTCTCTCTAATTTTATTTGAAGGATTTTTGAAAAAGCTCTAGATCACAAAGAACTTATATCGTATCTTTGTGTGATCTAGACTATCATTCTATTAAGGCACTACACAAATTGTCTATCTTTTGATTGGCTATAGAATCGGGTGTATAAACCAATCTCTATCACTTATTGTAGAGTATTGGACAAATCTCTTATTGTGTTGATTGTTGGAACACTAGACAAGTCTAGTTGTTGCCAGTTGGAAAGTCCTCGGTTTGTGAGGCAAGGATAAACCCTAGACAAGTCTAGGTGTTGTGATCGGAAATCCTGGTCAAGGCTAGGTCGTTGGAAATCCTAACGAGTGAAGTTAGGTGATTGTATTTGCCAAGGCAGATAGTGGAAATCTCGTACCGGATTGGTCGGGGACTGGACGTACCCGGGTTGCGGGGAACCAGGATAAAAATCCTTTTGTTTGCGATTGCCGATCTGTGCTTGATTATCTTTACATTTATTTTTCTATCTTCTATCTACAACAAAGATCAATTTATCTCTATTCGCTGAAATTCATACTTGTGATCTTATTTGTTCTTACATATTCTCTGGGAGTCGACTACTGCCCATAGGAAGTCGACTACCTGCTGTGAAATTACTTTGTGCATTTTAAGAATTATATTGTTGATTAAGGACCAAGCGTAGATCACTCTACTTGGTTTCTTAGGCAACGTTAGAAGGAATTTATTTGTGTTAATATCGTTGAGCAAAAAGTTTACTATATACACAACACTATTCAACCCCCCTTCTAGTGTTGTTTGCCATCCACAGGATACAACAATTATTACTGCTATTAAGTATTTTTTTCAGCTCTTCTCAATTATTGCGCCAGATCAACCATACTTTTCTGACTCTAGTCCCTAAGAATTCTAATGCCTCGAATCTTGGTGACTACAGACCAATAGCATGCTGTAATGTACTGTATAAGATTATCAGCAAAATATTATGTAACAGGCTAAAAGTTGTGATCCATGAATTGATCTCCCCTAATCAGGCGGTGTTTCTTAAAGGAAGATTGCTATCTGACAGCTGCCTTCTTGCACATGAGCAGATCAGGGATTTCAGCAATCCCATGGGGCGAAAGGCCTGCCTTAAACTGGATTTGCGCAAAGCTTTTGATAGCGTAAATAGGGAGCTGATATATTATTTCCACTGCCATTTGGGGTCCTCTGATAAATTCATTGGATGGATCCGAGAGTGTATTTCATCTGTAACCTTCTCTGTTATGGTAAATGGGTCTCCGGTGGGTCACTTTGGAGGCAACAGAGGCATTCGACAAGGTGATCCTCTATCTCCATATTTATTTGTTATTATCATGGAGGTTTTTTTCCATCCTTGTTGAAAAAGCAATTAATAGACGCACTATTGAGCCTATGAGGCGTTCGGGTAGTATTTCACACCTGCTATTTGCTGATGACCTTCTTGTGTTCTGCCGTGCAAGAAAGAAAACTTTTACTGGCATTTTAAAGCTCCTTAATGAGTTTTCTGACTACACCGGTCTTCAAGTTAATTGGGATAAGAGTGCCGCTATCTTTAGTAAGGGAGTCAAGGAAAAAAGGAGTTAGCCGATTTCTTGGGCATCAAATTAGCTACTACAATCACCACCTATTTGGGGTTGCCCCTCTCTTCAAAATATCCAAAATCCCCTATGTTCAGCAGATTAGTTGATAAATGCAAGAAGAGGTTGATGGGTTGGTCTTCTTTTGTATTATCTATATCTGGACGTATTGAGCTGGTTAGAACTGTTGTCTATGGAATGGTCGCATTTTGGATGCAAGCATTTCACGTGCCCCATACTATTTTACGAACTATTACTGCGGCTTGCAGGCGGTTTATCTGGGGAAATTCCAGAGCTTGGGCATGGAAAGATATGTGTACACCTAAATCTGAAGGAGGGATTGGCATCAGATTGTTGGAAGATTTGAATGTGGCGGCTGGTATTAGACTTACTTGGAGATACCTTACTTCTGGTAGCCTGTAGGCGGCTAGTATGAGGAAACGATATGATGATTCTGGTGGGTTTTATGCTACTAAGGGGTTTGTTACACAATCAGGTACCTGGAAGCACATGCTAAAATGTATAAATTTATCTCAAAAGCTTATCCGACGGAAGGTGAGAGATGGCAAATCTACCCTATTTTGGCATGATAACTAGCTGGAGTGTGTGCCTCTTAAATACCTTTATGAAGTCCCTGCGAATTCTTCTATTAAAAAAGTATATGAATACTGGGAGACTGACAAATGGATTGATGACCCAGCTATTGCAGAAATCCGGCCTATACTTATCAATGTCAAACTGTAGCTTGGAGCTGATCGCTGGGAGTGTGCGCCTGGCAAGGAATTTCAATTTAGACAAGCTTGGGACGGGGTGCGAATGCGAGGTACTCCATTTCCTTATCATAAATTAATTTGGTTTCCGAATCACATCCTAAAGATGTCCCTTACTCTGCTTAGAGCATTTAAAGATAAACTTCTAACCAGAGCAAAGATAAGTAGATGGGGGCTTGAAACTCCAACTGATTGCATCTTATGTGATGGCAACTTTGAGGAAACTGTGGAGCACCTCTTTTTCAAACGCTCCTACTCTGATTACATCCTTCGGCGTGCATTACTTATGCTTGATATTAAATCCCAACTTGCGCCCTGCCTTGAAGAGGTGGGTAAATACTACCTTGCGCATTATGGGGGGAAAAATGTTCTAAGTATGCTTTGCAAATCCGTCCTATCTGCCACTGTATGGCATATTTGGCGGGAAAGAAATCGAAGAATTTTTGATAGGGAATACCGTTGCAAGACAATTCTATTTGAGGAGATTGCGGCAAATATCAGGATTGCCCTTAGAGATCAAGAGCCATCTGGGGAGGATGAGGCTAAAGTCTTGGCTAACTGGACTTTCAGAGACAATGGTTAGGAGATCAAGGAGGGATTTTGATATGTATTGACGTGTTCTGGCAAGTATGGAATTTTTTTTATTCTTTTTTGGTATAGATTTTGATAGGATGAGGGATTAATTGTAGAGAGTGACGACGCTTGTGTCCTCTCCCCTCTCTCTTGAAACCTCCTCCTATTAATCTCTATAATGTAATTACTTTGTACATTACATCATTCAATAAAGGGTTACGCTAACTTTTCAATATATATATGGAATGAGTGGCGCAGGCGTCCAGGCGATTGCTAGGGCATCATCGTCTGATGTCTGCGATGTGCGGCCGGCCAATCCTCCGGCAGGCGTGGGTACTAGGCTCCCTGAGAGCGGCAACGTGGGTGATCCTCGCCCTCCTATTGATCCCAAGGTGTCTACTAGGGAACCCGTCCATAATGACATAAGCAGGAAGGAGGGAATTGGTGGCAGCGGGAATCTGGGCAAGAACGATGTGGAGTTAGTCTCGTTAAATCTGGGAGGTAAGGTGACATCAAGTTCTAGGGGACATGGCGCCTCTACTGGTTCCTTTGGGGAATGGAAAACTGTCTCACATCGGAAGAAGACTTGGGGATTGGGGGGTGTCGGGAAGCAAAATGGTGGCAACATGGGATCTCATTCTTCCGGAGGAGGATCTACTATGAGACGTAACCAAATGCAATATGGTAATATTGGTTTGGCCCATCAGGTGTTCGACAAAAAGCCTGTTAGACCTGAAGTTCAAATAATGCTCCCAGTGGACGGAAAGAGGCATGCCTGGTCGGATGTTTGTGCTAATAGAAGGAGCTATAGCACCGGTATGGCGATGTCTTATATACCACCTTTTGTTAAGGATGATGGTTCTGAGGTGATACGTATCGCTAATGAGCAGGTGGCTAGGGGAGCTAGTCAATGGCAAAATACGCTTGTGGGCTATGTACTGGGGGATGTCCCTTTCTATGGACAGATTCGGGCTTGGGTGGATAGGCTATGGAATCTAAAGAAGAGGATACATGTATATAGTCGGGATAATGGGTTTTTCTACTTCAAGTTTGAGGATGGAGTTGAATGTGAACGCATTCTGCATGGGGGTCCGTGGATGTTCGATGGTCGGCTTGTGGTATTGCAGAGATGGAGTATTTCGCTAAAGCACGAACGGGATCTCCTCTCCTCGGTGCCTATGTGGGTTCAACTCCACGGGGTACCGCTATGGATGTGGACTCTCGAGATTCCGAATGCTATTGCTTCAGGGATTGGGAAACCCCTTTGTCTGGACAAGTTAACGGCTAAATTTGAAAGGATTTCGTATGCTAGGTGTCTTGTTGAAGTAGATGCCAAAAAACCAATCCCAAAATCCGTCCTTGTTGCGCTCGAGGATGGTTCCAAAGTCTCTATTGAAGTAAAAATTGAGGGGGAGCCTCCGAGATGCACCAAATGCATTTGCTTTGGCCATTCAGATTCACAGTGCCACAAATCTGGTGAGCTTCCTTCGATCCAATTGTATGAAGGGTCAAATTGTGCTAGCCAAGCAAAGGGAAAGGAAAAATTGCACTTTGCGCCGTTAGTAGATGATACGGAAGTGGGAATCAAGTCCTGTTTTGAAAAAGGATCTTCTTCTTTCTCTCAGGTCAATGCGGAAGACACTAACATGGAACATGGGGGTGACCCTATAGCCTAGGGTTCAGTGAAAGGTTGTGATTCTGGCCTATGCTCTCTCCCTGGGCATGTCCATTCCCAGGATACTAACCTGGAGCAACCGGAGAAGAGCATTACTGAAGCGTCGTCGCCTCAACATCCTAACCCTGAGAATTCCATTGGCGCAGATTTGCCGCATGCTGCGAACTCCGCACAGAGTAGTCTGCGACCTGTTGCCAATCCAACTATTCCGGCTTCTACCAATCCCCAAGTTGAGGCAGAGGATAATACAATTACGTGTAGATTAACCATTGACAATCCTAAATGGGCCACTGAAGAGGAATCATGGGTGTGCAATGATAATGCAGTCACGCCTGGATTGCGGAAAATTAATGCTGCTTCTACAATACCTACAGAAAGTGCAACTAGGAAAAGCCAAAGACTGAAGGTAGCCAGTCTTGGCCGTCCCCTTAAACCATCTCAATGAATGTGTTCATATGGAACACACGGGGCCTCAACAGTGCGGTGAGGCGCAGAGATTTGAAGGCGAGGTTGCGTAAGTTAAAGCCTACAATTGCCGTTCTCTTGGAAACTAAATTGAAGACGGACTCTCCTAAGAAAAAGAAATGCTTTCCAAATCTTTGGGAATTTGTGGATAACTTTGCTTCCATCAAGGGAGGCCGAATTCTGGTAGGCTTTAATCCTGAGGTTTGGCATGTGGCTATTATCTCTATTTCTTCTCAACACCTCACTGTTAGGTGTAGGAACCTTGGAGGGTTTATTATGGTCCTAACCGCAGTCTATAGATCTAATTCTAAAACTGAGAGATGTGAACTCTGGGGCGAATTGAAGCAGGATGCTGGAAGATTAAATTCAGATCCTTGGGTAGTTGGAGGTGATTTTAACTGTCTAATGTATGCTAAAGATAAAGTGGGCAGTCGCAAGCTATTACCCAATATGACGGAGGAGTACCAGAATTGCATTACTGACTGTGCACTCAAGGAGCTCAAAAGTATTGGACCTAGGTTCAGCTGGAGCAATAGGAGACTGGGAAATAGTCGAATTTCTGGCCAGATTGACCGTGTTTTTTGCAATCTGGAATGGACTGCAAAGCTTTCAGATTCATATATGGAATACTTAGATCCCAGTACCAGTGATCATGCTGCCATGATGATTAATCTGCACTCTAAGGTACCTTCTGATCCAAAACCATTTAAATTCTTCAACTATTGGTGTCGGCTTGATGGGTACAGGGAGTTATTGGTGTCAAGCTGGAGCCCTCCGGTCCTTGGTAATCCTATGTTCTGCTTTACCCAGAAGCTTTTTAGGTTAAAGCAAGATCTTCGAAGATGGTCCAGGTTCCATTCCGAGACTAGCAATCTATCAAAGTGCCGCAGGGAACTTGAGTTGATCCGGAAGGGTCATGTCCACTCATCTTTTGATCTGCAAATCAAGGAACAGAATTTAGCAAGGGAGCTTTCTACTCTTTTGGGACTAGAGGAAGAGAAGTACAGGCAAAAAAGCAGACAGGCCTGGTTGTGTCTTGGTGACAGAAATACAAAGTTCTTCTATGCGGCCACTAAAGCCAGGCAAGGCCATAATAGTTTAAATCACCTCATTGATGCTAACGGGAATAATTGCAAGACCTATGCAGATTTAAAAGCTGAGGCTCCTTTGTACTACTCTGAGTTATATAACCAAGATACCTACTGGCAGACTTTCCCAAAATTGGTTACTCGTAAGCAGGTATCTCCTGAGGCAAGTAGGTGGCTCAGTAGAAGGGTTTCTAAGGAGGAGGTTAAATTGGCTGTTTTCCAAATCGGTGTGGATAAATCACCGGGACCAGACGGGTTTAATGGTTTTTTCTTTCAAAATCACTGGGACTTGATTGGTCAGGAGGCCACTGCCGATGTTCTTCATTTCTTTAACACTGGGGTTCTTGCCCGCCAGGTTAATCATACTTTCTTAACTCTGGTACCCAAAAACTCAAATGCATCTGGTTTATGTGATTACCGGCCTATTGCATATTGCAACGTGCTATACAAAATTATAAGCAAGATCCTCTGTAACAGACTGAAGGAAGTCATTCACGAGCTCATATCTCCAAACCAGGCTGCTTTCTTAAAGGGCAGACTTCTTTCTGATTGTTCCCTGCTAGCCCATGAACAGATTCGAGATTATAGCAATCCGATGGGAGCTAGGGCCTGTATTAAGTTGGATTTGCGCAAGGCTTTTGATAGCGTGAATAGAGAATTTGTATACTTCATGCTTCACTGTCTGGGATTCAGCCACACTTTCATTGATTGGATTAGAGAATGCATCTCCACCCCGACCTTCTCCGTCCTGATAAATGGTTCCCCTACTGGCTTCTTTACTGGGAATAGAGGCTTGAGACAGGGAGACCCTCTGTCCCCTTATCTTTTTGTTATTGTCATGGAAGCGTTCTCCATCTTACTGACCAAGGCGGTTGTGACACGTACTATTATGCCTTTGAGACGGTCGGGTGCAATAAGTCATCTTTTATTTGCTGATGATCTACTTCTTTTTTGTAGAGCTAATATCCGCTCGTTCCATGGTCTAAAGGTTCTTTTGGATGACTTTGGGCTTTACTCTGGTCTACATATTAACTGGGATAAGAGCGCTGGCATCTTCAGTAAGGGGACAAAAAATTCTTCAGGTTTGGCGGGATCTCTTGGGATTAGACTGGCAACGACTATTACCACTTATTTGGGACTTCCACTTTCATCAAAATATCCCAAAGCACCTATGTTCAGCAAGTTAGTTGACAAGTGCAAGAAAAGGCTACTTGGTTGGACTTCCTCAACCCTATCTATTTCGGGTCGGATTGAATTAGTAAGATCGGTTATCTACGGTATGGTCTCTTTCTGGATGCAGGCATTTCGTATACCAGTATCTATAATCCGCAACATCTCATCCGTTTGCAGACGGTTTATCTGGGGATCTTCTGGGTTGTGGTCTTGGCGTGACATGTGCATGCCTAAATCAGAAGGAGGGGTAGGCCTACGTCTGTTATCTGATCTAAATCTTGCATACGGTGTCAGGCTAACATGGCGCTACCTATCAGGCAGAGGGCTGTGGGCTGATTTTATGAAGTATACCTATGGGGAGCCTCAATCTTTTTTTTGCTGCAAAGGCAAAAGTTATACAATCGGGTACTTGGAAGTTTATGCTCCATTGCAGAAGTATCTCTGAAAGGCTTATCAAGAAGGAGGTTAGGGATGGGCAATCAACTCTCTTCTGGCATGATCACTGGTTGCGGGGAGGCCCAATCAAATACTATCAGCAAATTCCGTATGGTGAGGGTAATAATGTTGTTGCCGACTATTGGGATGGATCCAATTGGCTGTTTGACAAAATGAATGCAAATGTACAACTTCGGAAAAATTTTGTGCAAGTCAGATTGAAGCAAGGGGTTGATCAATGGTGCTGGAACTCTGGGTCGGGAGATCACTCCAGTTTAACGGGTACTGCTGGAGGGCGTTCTTCTCCTCAGTCGGGCGCCCTTCATCCTGGGACTCTGCCTCTATCGCGAGGCCATGGGTGCGTTGTGAGATTACAGGCTTGCAGGCCTGGGCGTCTACATGATATGTCAGGCAATGGAGGGATGCGGCACCTACATGCTGGAGTTCGCCTGGGCACTCATGCTAGGAGAATTAAGGGGTATTCTGACTCACATGCTGGGAGTTGTAATGGGCCTTCAGTAGCCGGAGTTGATAGTGCAGCTGGATCACATACTGGCCGCAAGGAATTTAATCTCAAGGAGGCTTGGGATGGTTGTAGAGTACCCGGGAAAAAATTCGATCTCTATAGAATTGTCTGGTACAAACACTATATCCCCAAGTGGTCTATCGCCCTATTACGAGCCCTTAAAATGAAATTACTGACAAAGGATGTGCTTGCCAAGTGGGGGTTGTTAATTCAGAAAGGTTGCGTTCTCTGTGATGGGAAGGAGGAGGAAAGTTCTAAACACATCTTCTTCGAATGTGAGTACTCTAATTACCTACTGCGTAGATGCATGTTAAAATTGGGTGTAACTGCAGTAATTGGCCCTAGTCTATTAGACGTTGGGTCCTTCTACCTAAATCATTTTGGAAACAACAAGAGTCTGAGCATTTTGGCAAAAGCAACTCTGGGTGGCCTAGTCTGGCATTTATGGAGAGAAAGAAACAGACGTATATTTGAAAAGGCTAGAAAATGTAAGACTTTGCTATTCGAGGATATTGCGACTGAGCTCAGGATCGCCTTACATGAATTGGATAGATCTGATGTTGATGCTGCTGATGCTATGTCCAATTGGGAGTTTCGGGATAATGGTTAAAGCTACATTATTGTATCTTCTGAGGGCTTGGCTTGTAAATTTTGCTGGACATAGGTGCCACTAGTAGGGAGTGACGGCGCTTGTGCCATATCCTCTCTCTAGTAGTCCCTAAGTCTGCTTTGTGTAACATATTTGGTTTTTAATATAGTTTTTACTTTTCAATATATATATATATATATATATATATATCTCTCTCTCTCTCTCTCTCTCTCTCTCTCTCTCTCTCACATACAATTCAGGACTTTTTTCAAACATTTGTCCTACGTGGAGTTTTTTGTCCTACGTGTCACAGTTTATCCTATGTGTCGCAAAGAAATATGACTAGGACATTTTTCACGTTAAAAACTGCTTCCGTTAGCACCAACTCCCACGTTGTGAAAAGAAACGGTTGTACGAACTGCTAAAATTTTTTTTTCTTTCTACCGTTGTCTTCATCATTCCCACTTACTAACTTCTGTCTTCATCATTTCCCCCCTCAAATGTGACTTGCTCACTGTTCGTGACGTTCTCAATGTTTGGCATCTGAGGTTTGTGATGTTCTCAATGTTTCTGTTTTTCCTACTTCTTTCTGTATTATAGAGATTTCAATTTGTGCACGTCCTCAAATTCTCCGTTAATCTCTTCTCTCTCTGATTTTTCCCCCTACTGCTAATGATTGCTTCTTCCTATTTCTGTTGGCTTCACACTATCTCCTTGCTCTGTGATCTTTGTTTGCCTATTTTTGTTGAGATCTTCCTATTTTAGCCTATTTGATGCTACTGTGATCTTTGTGGTTTTTTCTCACCTAGTCT
The DNA here is from genome assembly GCA_030789695.1 of Scilla litardierei. Taxonomy (NCBI): domain Eukaryota; kingdom Viridiplantae; phylum Streptophyta; class Magnoliopsida; order Asparagales; family Asparagaceae; genus Scilla; species Scilla litardierei. The sequence continues at coordinate 425,049,042 of CM061142.1, read as the reverse complement.
CTTTCTCTCTCTCTGATCTCCCTATTTCTGCAAGATTTGTGGTCACGATCGATTGTTTGATGTCTTTTTCTTCTGTTGGATTTCGGGTCCTTGAACTGTGTGTTTCTGTTTTTAATGGCTTTTAGGATTATGGAAGGAGCTAATGAGAACCGAGTAGTGATGAAGCCGGTTAATTTCAGAGGTATATTTGATCAGTTCAAGAATTAGTCTTTAAAAGAATAGATATTTGAGAGATTTTAATTGGGGCTCGATTTTTGTTCGGAGATGGGCAATAGGAGAGCGCTAAAAGATATTAGGAATTTGGTTGGGGCTCCTCCTTACGCTTGTGCTGTGACTAAGAGGGCATTGACAGAGTAAGATTATTATTATTTACAATCTTTTTAAGCATTGTTGAATAAATTTAGGTGTTAATCTTTATGTCTATTTTTGTGCAAAAAAAATGCCATTGAAGACAAGACTCAGAATTTTGCAGACCGCTGACCGATGACAAGCTTAGAAAGAAGCCTTCCCATTCTCTGCGATCCCTCGTTCTTGCACAAATTGTATTAATCATTATTTGTCTGAAAACTGTGTTGACCTGATCACTTTTTTAGGCAATTTGCTGCTACTTTGGCAAACAAATTTCAGCCTTTTAGGCAATTTAATATCAAGTATGCCAAATTATCTCCAACATTGAGTCAAATTTGATTATCCAGATTTGATTCATCTTCCCACAAACTGTCCTCTTCAGCCCTTGGACCACGACAACCACGACGACGTTCCACGACGAATCTGTTCAGAGACGTTTTGGCGAAGCTACTGTTTCGAATTGGGAGCGTACTCCCGTTCACAATCCTTTAATTTGATTTAGTAAGTCTTGTTTCGAATTTGGACCGTACGTTTGATTGAATTGCTGGATCATATCTTTGTTGCCTTATTAGATCTTTGTTGCCTTATTAGATCTTTGTTTCTTTTGATTGAATCGCTTGATTATGTCTTTGTTGCCTTCTTTGATGCGTAATTTAATCTTTGTTGCCTTATTTGATTGAATCATTGAATCGCTGAATTTGGAACGTAATTTAATTTGATTCCTTATTTGCCGGCTGATTTCTCTTACTCAATTGTACTGGGCCTACGTCGAAATAATTTGGCCCTACCTTGAAATCGTTGTACGGTACATTAGGTTCGTATTTCCAGCATATTACGGAAGGATCATCATGGAAATGATTGGAATTTTTAATCTATATACAAATTTCTGTTAGAATTTTAATTTATACAAATTCTAGGTAGGAAATATAGTTAATAATTGTTTTTTTTCGTCCGAAGGTTATACTCTTAATTCCATAAAAACACATCGGTTTTCTTTTCTTTTTTATTTTGAGCATGGTTTGTAGGATGGACAGTTGTTTCTTCTTTCTTCTCTTGGATAATCGTCCTCTGCCTATTCGGATGCACCCATGGAATGGCTTGAACCATCATCAATCTCTTGCACTTGGTTGTATGTTCTCTCATTCACCATCCTTTAATTTTACGACCTGGGTACTGCCTATTTCATCCTCTTTTTATGGCTATGTAGTGGGATAATGGATTTCGACAGTTAAAATTTTGGTTTAGAATCGTTTTGTTGAACAAAGGTGAGATTTTGCCATCTGGTTGCCCAATAGAATTGAAATTTTCGGTCTAATTTTGATGGGTTGGGCCAAAAAAAGGTTATTATTATTTATTTATATTCTCACTGCTGAATGATGCTCACATGTTTTTAAGCCTGATTTGGTGCAATTCAAAAGTCAGCTCTCCCTTCCGTTGGCCTTAAGATCATTTTTAAATTTTAATGAGATATGAAGTGCATTATATAACTGTTAATTTTGCCTTAGGGAAATGTCTTAATTTAGGCTACATAACTATATATCCTAAAAACCTTAAGGCAAATCAGCTTTATCTATTGATACAAAGATATAACTTTATAACCGAAAAAATTTCTTCTCTATTGATACAAAGAGGAGATAGGGGCTTATAACTACATATTTTCTCATGTTCATAGTAACTAGGAGAATCCAACTTTATCTGCAGCAAATCTGTAATTTGGATAAGCAAATCAGTTGCATAAACATGGAATGTCAAAATTCAATTTTATGAGAAATGGTAATGATTGAAATGTTAAGCTACTGCCAATGATTGAAATTAAAATATAATGCTAATCACTGACGAAACTCCCTTATTTATGTCAAATGATATTCCCTAATTTGAGAAATTGAGATGAATAAAAATTCTCTAATTTATGTCAAATGCTAACTCCCTGATGAAACTCCTGATGCTTAGGAATAGTGACATGGATAGAAATTCCCACAAACATTACTATTTCGTGAAATTAAGATGTCTATCAAATGTGTAGAAAGTTACTTGATGTCATTTGAGAAATTGGTTGTGCATATTGAGGATGGAGTAAAGAACTAAATTAGGAATAAGCATTAACTCAGTTGTTTACTAATTGGTATTTCCGTACAAGGTTCTCTGGTATTCATAGTGGCAGATGATTATATCTCCATATACATGCATTGGGGCATCGTATCCTTCACTTTGAATTATATATATACTGAGGTATGTTAGATCCAGGCTGTGCTGCAAGAAATAGATTCCGCGGAGCAAGTCTCAGGGTGATATTGTCAGTACCAACACAATGAACACCAACAACAATGCTGAGAATGTATTTCCATGAACTCATATCAACTGCAGAAAGTGAAAGAGAATGTGGATGCAACTCTGGAGAATGTGGATGTTCCCAAAAATGCATTGTTGGTTATATGAATGATTTGACGCCATAGGGTACCATAGACTCAAGAACAACCAAAGTATTTGCCGTGATGTTGTGATAGTTCCTGATTCATCACAACACTATTTATTTAATACGAAGTACTTACCAAATGGTCGAATTAACATCCACATTCTTATAGAATAAGTCCTCTTAACGTCATTTCATAATGGTAACGAAATTTAAACAAGATTATATTATTGAAAAACTTTCAACCTTCTGGACAGAATATCTCTCTTACATCAAGTGCATCACTTAGTCAAGTCAAAGGGCATATCAGGTTTGTTAGCAACAAGATATCTTGGTTTATACCTCCGATCAGACATGCAAAGTGAGCTTAGGAAACAAGATATCTTGGTTTTCAAGAGAGTATTTTACGATCCAAATAAAGATCATCGCATGTAACCTGTCAGCGAGATACTTCAGATCTTTTGAAATTTGTATCCTTCCAGTTCGTCTCTAACAATGACGTTTGGTACATAAATATAGATTTGGGTGCATATCTTCCGAATGTAGTCTTCGATATCTTGGACTGTTTTGCCCATAATTATATTGCACAAGAAATGCTATTTCTGTACTAAATTTCTGCACTAAATTAATATCTCTGTACTAATATTAAGGGTGATTTTTATTTACCCTTTGGGTTGCATTGGAACATAAAACATTACACAACCTAAAATGTTACATTTTTTATTATGCTATTATTTAAAATAGTAGTATCATACATTTCAATTTTGGCTATTTGCAAAGTACATTACCCTTTGTTTGTAAATGGAAACTTCTGTAAATCAAATTGTGCCTTTTCGTATTTTTCTCATCGTCTTTTCCTTTGGACATTTCCCATATTTGCGTATTATCCAATGTATGCTTTGTATGATGTACTGAGCTAATTTGCAATTTTACGTGTACTAATTTTGGAGGGTACTAAATTTTAGAATGAAACTAATTTTTAAGTTTACTAAATTTTGTAAAGAAGAATTTTGAAAGGAATTAAATTTTTTTTAATCTTAAATTAATTTGTATCGTAAATGAATCTTTGTCCTTCGTGGCATCAAATTATGACTAGGACAAAGTGTTTGGAGGCGTGGAGAGACCTACAGATTGTGGGTGGGTTGTTGGGTGTGGAGTTGAGTGTTTTGGTGGAACCCAAAAAAAACTGGCCACCACATTCCCCTTATTTGCAAATTCGGCATTATTTTTTCCTACAACTGAAAGAGCACTCCTCTTCCACCTCTTTACAAGTTTTTCATCGCTCTTTTTTCGCTCTGCTACGACATTTTTTTCGATTTTTTTCCTACTATTGGGCCCCTGTGACAACTGACCCAGGTTTTCACCAAGGCACATCAATTTTGCCCCCGGGGGACGACTTCCACGTCATTCTTGTGCTTTGGAGACGACTACCATGTCGTCATTTCACCCGTTAACTGACTGTCTTACTCGGTTTTGCATATTTCACCCATCATTTCCCCCAGACTAAACAAAGTACATTACCCTTTGTTTGAATGTAAGTAGAAACTTCTGTAATTCAAATTGTGCCTTTTCATATTTTTCTAATCGTCTTTTCCTTTGGACCTTTCCCATATTTGCGTATTATCCAAGGTATGCTTTGTATGATGTACTGAGATAATTTGCAATTTTACGTGTTCTAATTTTCGAGGATAATAAATTTTAGAATGAAAATAATTTTGAAGTTTACTAAATTTTGTACAGAATTTTGGAAGGAATTAAATTTCTTTGTATCTTAAATTAATTTGTATTGTAAATGAATCTTTGTCCTTCGTGGCATCAAATTATGACTAGGACAAAGTGTTTGGAAGCGCTGAGAGACCTACGGATTGTAGGTGGGTTTTTGGGTGTGGAGTTGAGTGTTTTGGTGGAACCCAAACAAAACTGGCCACCACATTCCCCTTATTTGCAATTTCGCCATTATTTTTTCAAACAACTGAAATAGCACTCCTCTTCAACCTCTTTACAAGTTTTTCATCGCTCTTTTTCCGCTTTGCTATGACGCTTTTTCGTTCTGTTTCCTACTATTGGGCCCCTGCGCCGACTGACCCAGGTTTTCTTTTGGCACGTCAATATTGCCCCCAGGAGACGACTTCCACGTCATTTTTGCGCCCGGGAGACGACTACCATGTCGTCATTTCACCCGTTAACTAACTGTCTTCCTCGGTTTTGCACCCGGGAGACGACATTCGCCGTGCCCTGCGGGCACGGGTAATGACTAGTATATATATATATATATATATATATATATATATATATATATATATATATATATATATATATCAAGAACTGGTCCATATAAAAAATTTTGATACTTCGAATTTTGAATAATTTCAACAGCTCTTGCATTCTTTGAATTTGATGGAAAGCTACAAATAACATATATAATGAATGGAAGCAGGGAACCAACACATTCTGCTTCATAAATTTATATCACTGTTTGCAGTATCAACTATGCATCAACCATTATGTTAGTTAAGAAATTCATAAATGCAAAAAAACATATTTGGCCAGATTTCACATAGTTAAGATGGAAAACATGTCTTAATACTCCATGTGGAAAAAAATACTGTATCTCGCCCACAGTTGAGGTTCAACTACGCTGCACTCACGGATCAAAATCAGGAGCTTTGGATTGTGGGTCTTCAAATCATTGTAGTTTTTATACACAAACTATCTGTAAAGATTATTTCATAAAAGAATTAAAAAAGAATTAATCAACTGAAGAGAAATTGCCCTTAATATATTTTTTATTTAAAAACCCGTAGAGCTAGTCTCCAGCTGCTCTTTGAAACTATTGATCAAGATTAATAACGACATCTATCTTCAAAAAAGATGAGGAAAAAGAGTGTTACCGAGATTGAGCGCTTGCAGGTGAAGTTTGGCAGAAGAGAAATCTGAGCTCCTTCAGATTCTTCGATAATTGCTGTCTCGAGGGGCAAAAAAATCGAACCAAGAGGGGCATGGAGATTTTATAATTGCAGGTGAAGTTTGGCAGAAGAGAAATTTGAGCTCCTTCAGATTCTTCGATAATTGATGTCTCGATGGGTAAAAATCAAACCAGGAGGGGCACGGAGATTTGATTATATCAAATTTACCGTTTCGAACAGGGGGGAGAGAGAGAGAGAGAGAGAGATAGAGAGATAGAGATAGACAGAAAAAGAGAGATTTCTATTCCCCCCAACAATGCAGAGCTTTCCCCCAGGGCATAATTTTTTTTCAAATATTTTGGCCAGAGCTTTCCCCCAGTGCACATTTTTTTAGAGGCTGAGTTTTCCCCCCAAGTTTTGTTCCCCCCAATTTTGGTTAACATTTGAGTTTTCAAAGTATTGAGTTTTTGAATTTTGAGTTTTCAAACAAAATTCCCCCCAAAATATACAAAAACTTGTCCTAGTCATCAATTTCTCTTATCCAATTTATTTTATCCAAAAAATCATTATAACATCCCTCATTTATATACCTCAAATACAATTCAAACCATTATCCAATTTCTCTTATCTAATATCTCTTATCCAACTCTTATCCAATAACCCATAATAACATACCTGTTTTATTTTATATATATATATATATATATATATATATATATATATATATATATATATATATATATATATATATATATATATATATATATATATATATATATATGGCTAAAGTGTTCCTAGGGCGACTCCTTAGATGAAATCTAAGGAGTCGCCCCCATTTTCCCCCTATCTCCAACAATGTTTTTGGATTTTATTTTTCATGTGGTGGTTGTTGACATCATGGATGATCAACATACCAAAAATCAAGTCATTCCAATACTTTTAGAGCCCCCATCTACCCCCTTACAACTTCAACGGTCCGAAAACGTGCTTAAAACCCTACGAATTTGCAAGGGGTAGATGGGTGCTCTAAAAGTATTGGAATGGCTTGATTTTTGGTATGTTGATAATCCATGAGGTGAACAACAATCCCAAGAAAAAAATTCGAAAAAAATGTGGGAGATGGTGGGAAATGGGGGCGACTCCTTAGATTACATCTAAGGAGGAACCCTAGGAACACTTTACATGTATATATATATGTATATATATATATGTATATATAGATGTATATGTAGAGGAATATGCCCTCGGATCATTTGTATTTGATGCAAATGATAATTTAAGCTTAGATAGGGACTATTTTGTATTTGATGCAAAGGAGATTAAATGTGTTTTAAATAGTTTAAGACAATATTTAATAACATTAACGCAAGGAAAAGGTTACCGATAAGACGGGTTCATCCCACTCTATTCGCAGGTTCGAACCGCGTCGAAATCGGAGTCCAAACAAGCCCAATAAGACTATTTGAAAGTGTTTTAAATAGAAGCCCACACACCAGCCTATAATTGTTTTGTTTAAGAAACAAACAAAAAAAAGTTTTTTAAAAAACAAAAGTGGGACCCGGCCTTTGGCCGGATCTTTTTTTGCGCGCGCGCGCAATTAACAGCGCCCGCAGGGCGCACTGTGTGCCCTGGTACGTGCTTGGCACGCGCCTGCGGGCGCGTGCCTTGCACGCGCCGCAGGGCGCCAGGCGCCCTGCAGAGGCGCGTGCTTGGCACGCGCCTGCGGGCGCGTGCCAAGCACGCGCCCCTTGGGCTGCGCGCGCAGCAGCTGCGTGGGGCCCCTGTGTGGGCCCCACACCTAGGGTTACGAACCCTAGGTGTGTTTTTTCTGTGACGGCTGGTTTTGGATGATAATAAAACTTTGGGCTCAACTTTGGACATATGTTTGAGTTGTCAAACGGACTCCGATTGACGAACGGTTTTTTCCTATGCATTCACCGTTGAACGCTCGTCGTATTGATAGGTTGTATCAATCTTGAAGCTCAACGGTGAGTGAGTTAAAATTCACGGAAGTTTGCACTTTGTGAAGTGCAAACTAACTTGATTTAATTAACTCTAATTTTTAGTCCCACATCGGAAATTGAGTCGAGGGGAGGGGTCAGCCGCCTATATAAATAGGGGTCTGCCCCCTTCCTCGAAACTCGTCCCAAGCTCTAGATCTGAGCGGCTCTCGTAAATGTTGGAGCACGCTCGGATCTAAGCTAAATTAATATTTCACCTCTCCCTATAAATTTCTGCCTTGCTCCTGAGGGCTCTAGCAAAGCCGCAAAGGAGTTCGGATTCAGATCCGAAATCTAGGCGGAGGTTTCACTCGCGTGAAACTTTCTTCGGCGCGTGGTTGGCTCGGCGACATGGGATTGATCGCCTCGGGATGCGGAGCGGTTCGAGGAGCAGTTCGGGGAGCGGTTCAAAGAGCGGCTCGGCGTGGGACGGGAGCAGCTCGGAAGACGGTGCGGAACATCTCGCCTGCCCCAGGGCTGAGATTCCGGGTATGTGTTTAAGTTTTTCATTTAATTATTCGCAGTAGTTAGATCCCTCTTGGGGTGGTTAGATCCACCCCAAGTTGGCAGAGATCCTGGCTAATAGGGTCTGGTTCCTTAGGGTTGCATGTTAATTAGATTAACATAAAATTTTTCCGCTGTATTTCTGTCTATGTTCCGTCCGACTTAGGACGGGACTAGAGTTTTTGTGCCCTAAGGGTCCCAGAAAACCCAACATTGGTATCAGAGCCATCTCTGTATGCTGATCTAGGACTGCGAATTTATTATTTGAATGCTTTTACAGAAAAATGTTTTCTTTAAATTTATGCGATAAATTTAATTTTTTTTAAAAAAATGTTTTCTTTAAATTTATGCGATAAATTTAAATTATTTTTAAATGTTTAAAATTTTTATATGATAAATTTTAAACATGAAAGTTTTAAAATGGAATTTTAAATTTATGTGATAAATTTTAAAATTGTTTTAAATCTTTAAAACTTTATGCGATAAGTTTAAAAGGTTGTTTAAAATTTTATGTGATAAATTTTAAGCATGGAATTTTTTAAATGATGTTTTAAATTTATAAGATATTTTTTAAAACTGATTTTAAAAGTTTAAAATTTTTATGTGATAAATATTTTAAAGGAGCATGCAAATGTTATGATTTTAAAACACGCTTTTACTTTATGAGATGAAATAAATGTTTTAAAATCATATTTTAAATTTAAATGTTAAATTTAAGAATGCATGCCAAAACTGTTTATGCGATAAACTTTAGTCTATTTAAATTGTTAAATATTTGTACACCTTTTTATGCGATAAAATTAGTGTAACAGTTTTTTAATGGCTATGTCATCTTGTCCCTATTTGATAACACAAGACAACCCTTTAGGTTAGCCATTAAGTAATGATTAAAATTTATTACTTGATTTTTAATGACATGCTATGTTTTAATAAAACATTAACAATGCTTCAAGACCTAATTCCTGATTAGGGTAGTCCTTTTAATGAAATTTTTAATTTTAATTGTTATTATTAAATCATTAAAGGACTTCGCTTTTAGCGTTGGTTAATAATTTATTAAAATCCTAATAAAGATTAGGATAGCACGTGAACCTTATAGTTGATAAGGACTTAATAAAAGTTATTAAACAAATCCTAAAATTTTGAATTTAAGGATGCAACTAGTTGATAGGATTAATTAGTTGTTAATAAAAGCTGTTTAGTCTATGGCACACATACAAAAATGACAAGCTTCATTCAATGGACCATGATCCAGTCAATGTGCTTGGCTAAGAGTTCTGGATCAACCCTTACTAGTTTAAGGGGTAGTGATCCTGGCTTAGTCAATTCCCTGGCTGTGTTCCGCTGGACCGCAATGTCGCGAATCATGATTGTATGACACCCTGGACTATATCTAGTCAATGCGTTATAAATCTTATCAAAGATTAATCCGTATCCCTCCTTGATTGTGGAGCTTGGTAACTCAAAGAAGACAATTATAGTTGTTGAGTTTCCTCAAGCTATGACTTGTTTATCTTAAGGAACAAACTCCAACATACATGTGATGTAGTCTAGACATGACCCAAATCGATACGTCGGGTCTCCTCGAGCATCGATCTAAGTCAAATCTGGACATGAAATCAAGGGTCTGACTAGACCAGTCATTATGATTTGTTGAGTCTCCTCAAGATCATAAGTGACTGTGGGTAAAAAACCGATAGGGAGTCACATGTGATGTGATTGACTAAGAGTTAGTCTACCAATCATGGAACTAATCAACTTGTTGAGTCTCCTCAAGGTTGTGAGGTTCAGGATGATTGGATCCCTCTTTCACTAATTTTTAATTCGATTAAAGCGTTCGTTATTAAGCTTTGAAACGATCGTAAAAATAGTGGGAGGATATAGATAGATAAAAGCCATTCTACCTATATTTAATATTGAACATATGCTAAACTAGGGCAAGACTATGTTTACCGAAGGAATCAAAATATAAATTTTAATGGAATTAGTTAATTGGTCAAATAGGTTGATTAATTGAATATCAAGTTAAATTCTAATTGATAGAATCAAACCTATATTCTCGTTGACATTAAAATGACCTTATAAAGAACAGACTTAAGAAATATGATTTCATTAAGTTCTGGGTCCAACAAATAAATTCACGCAACATGTCACTCGTCTCTATATGAGGCAGCTTGAACATATAGGATATTCGAAGTATGTTTCTCCCTACAACTTGTTGAGCTACCCTCAAGGTTGTATGGACAAACAATTTTGATCCGCAAAGTTCAAGAATTCGATCAAATTGTTTGAGTCGAATACGAGTGCATGAGCGATGCAAGGCTATGTATCCCAACCGAATCTTAAGCCAAGCAACTTCTTGAGCTACACTCAAGATTGCAACTCTCAGGCGTTTGGATACATGAGACGCTTGTGTAGCCATTTATTTATGTTGGGCTATTTAAATATCTAAATGTGATTTAGAAAAGGAAGAAGGCACTCCGGGAAAGTCAATCGAGTTTAATAGTTTAATTTATCATTAGTAAAGGCATAAGTAAGAGGAAATGAAAATGTGACATATTTTGATGTCACGATTTTATAATTATTGTTATACAAAAGACGTCTAACACAATTTGACGAATGTCGTCACCTCGCTTCTGAAGTAATGTTTTGCGTTAGTAATTTATGTATAACGATAAAATATATATTAAATGTTAATATATATATATACACAAGATAGTAGCAAACTTGTATGGAAAAATAGACTAGGCCGTATCGAGAGACTAAGCTTCACAAGTCACATAAAGAGGGGTCTGACCTCTCGTATTATGAAGTCTGTGGACACTTGTGAGTCTTATCCTCTTAGATAGAATGGCCGAAACCCATTTGTAAGACAGAGGGAGAATGAGTTGTCGAACTCAGTCTGGTACATACTGATGAACCCGAGTCTAGATTAACCAAATCAAGTTATTCGTATATTTTATTAAGACATGTGTTCTTGATGAAACACAAGTCTGATAAAATAAAGAACGAAATGACTAAAGTATTTAAATTGATTCGATTAGATCGAATGGTCAAATACTTAGCTACATAAAATCTTGCGAAACTAAAAGAAAATGTGATTTTCTCTCAGGTCAAGTCTGTAAACACATCCGTGTTTTAAAAGGTATGAATCACACTTAGTTAGACTTGGTGTGATCCATTGTAAGTGACTCTGAGTTAAGTCCTCATTCTGGGTTAAGTCCCATATAGTAATGCCTAGGTTTTGATAATGTCCTGTGAGGACATTATCAATAAGATATTCATTAAATCAATCATTAGGAAGTTGTATAATTACTCGAATTTTGTGAGACGAAGAGTCTAGTTAAACATCATAACTGATGATGACTTAGTCAACTTCCGGGATGAAATTCGGAGTAGTAACTCCGATTTATAACTTGATGCAATCAGAATAGGTCCATGTGCATAAATAAATTTTGGAATTTAGTTTACGTACCCAAGGAAAATGTTTCCTCACTTTCTGCAAGTAAATCTTTACGTTGAAAGATTGGTGCAGAAAAGAAAGTAGTGAAGTGCAATCATGTTGGTCGAGAACAGTTTTCATCCTAATTGCTATAAAATGGATTATGTTGAAACCGTCTCGCCAGTAGATGTGCACAGATTTACTCGGACCAAACTCGATGTAAAACGCTTAAGTTGACTATGAAAATTGGAGCATTCACTTATAAGTTCATTTTTCTAAATATGATTTAGACGGACCAACTTATATGAATTAGCCAGATAGTTTTCAAGGTCAGTGGGAGCGTATAAATTACATGCGAGGCATCAAAGGGTTGGAACATATATTTTGACAAAGTGATCAAAAGCGTTTGATACTTTATCAGAAATAAATATGAGCCATTTGTAATGACCAGTAACTAATTTAAATGATTATCGTAAGGTACGATGAATTAGATAAGATCCAAGTAAATTAAAAAATTATGGATTCCGAAAGACCAAATGAATTATTTGAATGAGATTTAAATGGTTGGTCTAAACATAGAAACCCTTAAGTCTATAGTGTAGACGGTTTTAGCAGATCCACTCATGAAGGCTCTACCACATGAAGTCGGGAAAACTTATGTGTAAAAACGGTATGAGATACCGAGATAAATGGGCCTGAGTGCAAGTGGGAGATGTTGAGAGATGATATCCTCGAGGCTATCTATCTTCATGTGTGAATAGCACAAACATCTTGTTCGAAATAACAGTAAGCTGTTTGGTAATAATTTATCTAAGTTATTTTATAATGTTGTTAACATTAGACATTAACTTAGGTAAAGTCCTATGACTTTATGCAAGGTCAAACAGGTATTGAGATGAGTATCTCGATCATGGAGAAATGTTTGACCGTCTGTAGCATAAGTCTAAAAGGGTTCGTGGTCGTAGATGTTTCGAGACAAGGATATCGAAACATCAGATAGACTATTGTGTCTTAGTCTTCACCGCATAGCGGTGGCAATGATCTCATGATCGCTTGACTTGGCGAAGTCGTTGACAAGACACAGGTGCTCATTAGAGAATGAGTTCACTGAACGATCCACAAGAGGTATCATATGGTTATATTGACCAATCTGTCAATGATGACTCTGAGTGATGATAGGCTAGTTGGTCTTTTGACTTGAGGTCATTTTGACGAACCTGTGCGTAAACGGTGCCACTTAGATCAAATGACCTAGCTTCGAGGCAAGCCCCGTCGAAAGGTCTTTGATTGGGTGACACTTGAAGCGTATGAGGAGAGTAATGACCAAGAGAGGATTTGTCTCTCCCGGTCAATGGGAGTTAGTGTCGTAGGGTTAGTTCGGTCTTTAGTAAAAACTCTGGCCAGAGTATGTTGGAAGAAGTCCAACTTTTTTTTGACTAAAGATCGATAGAAACTAACCGGAGTCAAGTTATTGGGGTTGACAGTTTGACCGTACCCTAGACTTGATCTACACGACATAGTTAAAGACGAAGAGACTATAACTTCGGAATTCATCATGGAAACAGTCAGGGTGGTCCCGACAATACTCATGTCAATGAGTTAACCACATAATGATGATGCCTGAAGCAGGGACGGCAACCACTGCTCGTGGTCACTGCCGTATAGGGCTTCGAGCCCAACTTGTTGTAAGGGTCAGGCTGTAGGGTCTCACACAGAGTGCGATCTTTCGTCCAGTAATAGGTTGAAATTAGTTAGGGAGAATAATTTGCATTTGATGCAAGGGATAAAATATTGCAAAAGATGTTGCAATCATCACCTGCATTCGGGATAAATGATCCTGAGTGCAAGTGGGAGATGTAGAGGAATATGCCCTCGGATCATTTGTATTTGATGCAAATGATAATTTAAGCTTAGATATGGACTATTTTGTATTTGATGCAAAGGAGATTAAATGTGTTTTAAATAGTTTAAGACAATATTTAATAACATTAACGCAAGGAAAAGGTTACCGATAAGACGGGTTCATCCCGCTCTATTCGCAGGTTCGAACCGCGTCGAAATCGGAGTCCAAACAAGCCCAATAAGACTATTTGAAAGTGTTTTAAATAGAAGCCCACACACCAGCCTATAATTGTTTTGTTTAAGAAACAAACAAAAAAAGTTTTTTTTTTAAAAGTGGGACCCGGCCTTTGGCCGGATCTTTTTTTGCGCACGCGCGCAATTAACAGCGCCCGCAGGGCGCACTGTGCGCCCTGGCGCGTGCTTGGCACGCGCCTGCGGGCGCGTGCCTTGCACGCGCCGCAGGGCGCCAGGCGCCCTGCAGAGGCGCGTGCGTGGCACGCGCCTGCGGGCGCGTGCCAAGCACGCGCCCCTTGGGCTGCACGCGCAGCAGCTACGTGGGGCCCCTGTGTTGGGCCCCACACCTAGGGTTACGAACCCTAGGTGTGTTTTTTCTGTGACGGCTGGTTTTGGATGATAATACAACTTTGGGCTCAACTTTGGACATATGTTTAAGTGGTCAAACGGACTCCGATTGACGAACGGTTTTTTCCTATGCGTTCACCGTTGAACGCTCGTCGTATTGATAGGTTGTATCAATCTTGAAGATCAACGGTGAGTGAGTTAAAATTCACGGAAGTTTGCACTTTATGAAGTGCAAACTAACTTGATTTAATTAACTCTAATTTTTAGTCCCACATCGGAAATTGAGTCGAGGGGAGGGGTCAGCCGCCTATATAAATAGGGGTCTGCCCCCTTCCTCGAAACTCGTCCCAAGCTCTAGATCTGAGCGGCTCTCGTAAATGTTGGAGCACGCTCGGATCTAAGCTAAATTAATATTTCTCCTCTCCATATAAATTTCTGCCTTGCTCCTGAGGGCTCTAGCAAAGCCGCAAAGGAGTTCGGATTCAGATCTGAAATCTAGGCGGAGGTTTCACTCGCGTGAAACTTTCTTCGGTGCGTGGTTGGCTCGGCGACATGGGATTGATCGCCTCGGGATGCGGAGCGGTTCGAGGAGCAGTTCGGGGAGCGTTTCAAGGAGCGGCTCGGCGTGGGACGGGAGCAGCTCGGAAGACGGTGCGGAACATCTCGCCTGCCCCAGGGCTGAGATTCCGGGTATGTGTTTAAGGTTTTCATTTAATTATTCGCAGTAGTTAGATCCCTCTTGGGGTGGTCAGATCCACCCCAAGTTGGCAGAGATCCTGGCTAATAGGGTCTGGTTCCTTAGGGTTGCATGTTCATTAGATTAACATAAAATTTTTCCGCTGCATTTTTGTCTATGTTCCGTCCGACTTAGGACGGGACTAGAGTTTTTGTGCCCTAAGGGTCCCAGAAAACCCAACAGTATATATATACATGTATATATACACATGTATATATACATGTATATATACACATGTATATATACATACATGTATATATACATGCATATATACACATGTATATATACATGCATATATACACATGTATATATACATGCATATATATACATGCAAATATATATATATATACACACACTTATATATATATACTAGTCATAACATGTGCCCGCGGGCACGGTTCAATTAAGATTTTCCCCCGTGAAATCCTTGTTCCCCAAAAAATTATTTCCACAGCCAAAATTGCGTGGAAGAACAAATTAGCGTAAAAATATTTAGCGGTATGGGCGCCTTCGGCGCGAAACAAAAAATTCGGTGTAGGGGCCTTCGGCGTAGAACAACAAATTCGACGTGGACGCCTTTGGCGCGAAACAACAAATTCGGCGCGAAACAACAAATTCGGCGCGGGCGCCTTCGGTGCAGAACAACAAATTAGCGTAAAAAGATTTAATAGGTGTCATCGCCTTCGGTACGTGGGCAATTATTCTAATCTTGTTGCCCCAATGCATCAAAGAGACGGTGGGCCCCGCATTGAGGGAGAGATCATTCGATCTGCAACAACATTCGATCTATAGAATTAAGTGCAAGTTAAAGTTTTTTTTCCCAAATGCATTAATTGCGTGCATTCTGCTATTCCCCAGAAATTTTCATTCCCCAAAAACTTTCATTTCCCCCTAACTGTTTTTCCCTCCAAAACTTTCTACAAAATCTCTTCTCAACCATTCATTCCTCAAGATTAAATCGTAGTCGTTCTTCTATCAACTCTTTTGTCCTAGTCAGCCCTAGAATACAAAAACAGTCATCAAATGTATTATAGATAGTCATGAACCGTGTCCTCGGGCACGGTTCATTTACGACATAACCTCAAAATCTTAGTTCTCTCCAAAAATTATTTCCCCCTCCAAAATTTAAAGGAACAAAAATTTATCTTCTCCTTCGGCCCGGGCGCCTTAGGCGTAAAAAGGAGAAGAGGCTATATCCTGCTCAAATGTAGCAATTGTGAGGGATTTGAAACCCAAAGAAAAAAACAAAATAAAGTGGTTAGTGTTTTGGTTTTCCCAAATACTTATCACAGTTGTTTCAGAGTGTTTTCTCACTACAAAAGCGTTGACCGTGGATAACCCGGTCAACGTGGTCAAGGGGCCCGCTTTGGTCCCTCGGTTGTGTCGAGTCGGTGCAGACGAGCCGCGAGTCGGAGTTGCGGACGATGTGGAGCGCGTCGGCTGGGCCAAATCGGGATCCTTGGTCGCAAGGGGGCGAGGGGAAGCCTCGACCCGCGTTGAGACGCTCGGCCTCAGACGGACGTGCTCGGCCTCGACGGTCGGACGACGAGGGGTAGCCTCGATCGTCCTGCTGGTTACGTGGCCGGTCGTGAGGCGGAGGGGAAGCCTCGGCCCATGGATATGACGTCCTCCTGTGCAGATGAGAACGCTCGTCAGGGGGGCCGGACCTTGGTTTCGGCCAAATCCCCTCCGATGCCTAAGTCAGATAGTGATCTGAAAGAGGAGGCCCGGCGGAGACGGTTCGACTCGAGAGGAGATCTGAACGGCGTCTACCGGCGCGAGCGGGGGAGGAAGGAATTTGGAATGGGGGAACTAGGTCGTTGATGGAGTACCTTAGGTTTTAGTTACCTGAGATCCGGGGTCCCTTGTCCAGTCGTCTTTCCTGCCCTTTTATAGACCTCCCGTCGTGACCGCCCATGACTCACGTCTCTCGTCCGCCCCCAATCGTGCCCCCTCAATCCGCCCCTTCGCCGCTTCCTGCGCCCTCCTAGCTCCTCCCCATAACGGCCATTAAGTGGTATCGGGTCTGGGGGAGCGGTTATCGCAGGAGTGGGCGAGTGACCAGCGCGTTATCTGGGCCGGGTCGGATCGATATTCGGGGGTCCTCTATAGGGCCTTGTCGG
This sequence comes from Scilla litardierei, assembly GCA_030789695.1. Lineage (NCBI taxonomy): Eukaryota > Viridiplantae > Streptophyta > Magnoliopsida > Asparagales > Asparagaceae > Scilla > Scilla litardierei. The sequence continues at coordinate 425,032,149 of CM061142.1, read as the reverse complement.
GCGAGCCAGATCGCGCAGATGGGCTTCTGATCAGCAGTCGGGTTTCTGGGCTCGTGTCTTTTGGGCTTCGGCCAAATAGGCGTAACAATTGCCCCCATTGGTCGGGTCGATCGGTCTCGACCGGTTCGGCTCGGCCGATGTGACTTCCGCCGACTTTGACAGGCTCGTCATTCGATGCCGACTCATTTATTAGTCGTCATCATGAGTTGGTCCGTTCGATACTTTTAAGGCGCGGGCTCCGAATCGCCGTCGGTCCTCTGATGCTGCCACGTGTAGCTGCAAGCTTATCCCCACCGCTCGCGGGGCCGTCTTAGGTTGAGAAGCCGAGTGGGTTGTGAGCCGCCATCCCGTCGTTTTCATCTTTGCGCTGATCCCGATTCTGCCTGAGCTCCGCCTCATGTCGTCTTCCTCTGCCACGGGTTCGGGTCGGCCGGAGCGTGACGCTGCTCCTGATCTGGTGGGTAGCCCTCCTTCGGCGATTCGTCGGCACGGGGGTGAACTTTAAGGGGTGCCCCCAGAGGTCTTGTCGTGGCCTTCGTCGATCTGTGCCACCGCCATCGGGAGCATGCGCTCCGCCTACCTGCTTCCGCCTTACTCGGCTCGTGCCCCTGGGTCCGACGAGCGGATCTGCCTTCCCGGTCCCAACGAGGTTGGAATATACGAGAAGTGCTTCCGCTTCGGGCTTCGTTTCCCGCTCCACCCTTTCATCGTTGAGTTCCTTCAGGCCCACAACGTGTGCCTGTGTCAATTCTGCCCCAACGCCGTCGGGCTCCTCGTCGGGTTCGTCGTCGTCTGCATGCTGAGGGGAGTGGCGCCCTCTCTTCGTCTCTTTGCCCAGTGTCACGCCCCGCTTCCCAAAAATATGGAGGCGAAGCGTGAGAAGGTCCGCTCAGACTTGAAGCTACAAAGCTGCAAGTCCGATAAGCGTCAATCAAATTTAAAACTGCAGGTCCTTGCAACGCGAACGAAACAAAGATAATAATAATAAAATGAGACAAAGAGATATCTCAGAATATCCATAAAATAAGTTTCAACATCACAGAAAAAGCCACCAGGCTGGAATAAAAGAGAGTCTAAAGGCCCAAACATGGCCAACAAAAGTACAGCGTACGAAACAAAGGTGCCACGCACCGACAGCTAACAACAAAACCTAAAACAAAAGAAAACTCAGCAAAATCACCAAGAAAGGTCACCGGTGTCCACAAAACTCCCACCTGGGCAAACATGGACTCAGGCTCAACGTCTGCAACACATCACGTACTCAGCAATGGTCTCTGGCTCAGGTCTAACATGTGACACCCAAAAGAGCAAGGGGCACATGTCAGCAAGTCTACAAGAGACTTGTGCAAGGAAACTAAAAGTAGGTAAAAGTAAATCAACCTAGCAGTTCTAGCATGATGCAAGGACATGGCAGTTAAAGTAATGAGTGCAACAGGTAAGGTAAAGTAAAGCAAGGTACGAGCATGGCATTTAAACATGGCATGGATGACAAGTATTACATGAATCATTCACAAGACAAGTACATGACAAGTAAAGTAAGCACCTCGTGCACAGAGATTCCGTCTTTTGGCTAGAGGGCTGATCAGGCCACTCCTAAGCTCAAGTGACCGTTTATCCCTACCCCTCCACGTGTATCGGGCATTGGTTTTCAGCCAACACATGAGGCCCGCTTCTGGACCACGAGCCAGGAAGTGTTTTAAACAAGTATGGCCTAGGGGTGCACCTAGCCGGAAACACGGAAACACGGATTTGTACAAGTATTTTGTAGCGTGTGCTACGATGCAACAATCAATTTGGATGACATGTAAAATGCAATGCATGGCAGTTAAAAGTACGTACAGTTAAGGAAAGTAAACGTGACAGTTTAGTATGCATGAACAACAAGTTTAAAGGGTTGGATCTAGCTTCGTTGTCAAGCTAGATCAATTAGGTGACGGATCTAGTTTCGTTGTCAAACTAGATCAAGTAGGCGTCTAGCCAGCTATCATTTCACTGACTAGTCTCTTTTACACTGAAAACAAGGAAGTGGCCTAAAAACATGGCCCTACACAAGAGTTGGCAAGTTTCACTTGCCTGCAATTTTCACGTCAGTGAAACACCGTCCAACGAGTCCAAAGTCACAATTCCTACGTGCACAAGTCCACCGGCCTACATCCGTTTTATTAATCTTGATTAGTGAATTCTAAAACATTTAAAATACTTTAAAATACTGATTTTTAGTCTTGATTAGCAAGCAATTGGGTTGGGGGGTCCTAGGGGTGCAAAGCGTTACCTCAACACGACGCGAAAGCTACACCGGCGTCGGGTAGCGACGCCGGGGGTAGGAATAAAAGATCGCGCTCCAAGTCCAAATTCCAATTAGATTCCTCGCTGGAAATTTCAGAGCAATCAACCGGGCGACGATTCCAGATTCAAAAGCTAGCACGTGCGACGACGGGCTACGACGTGCGACGACGTCGTACGCGGCAAATCGTCGAAGAGAACGCACCTAGGTGGGGCCCACAGCAGTCCTAGGGGCCTTTGGGGGACCCACAATACCTCTGGAGAACTTGGGGGGCCGACGGTGGCAAGTGGTGCGACGGTTGCGGGGTTGCGACGTATGGCCATCGGTCGTACACATCCAATGCGGGGGATTCCATCGGTCAGGCGCTAGGAACGGGCTGTGCAGCGCTTGGGGTCGGTGCGGTCGTCGGTCACAGCGGCCGCAGCGAGGGGATCCTTCGGTCAGACACTGTGGAAGCGGGCTGCAGTGCTGCGGGGGTTGCAACGGAGCGGGGGAGCGGGCGATGCGGGCGCTTGGGTCGGTCAGACACAGCGGGCGGGTCGGTCGGGCGCTTGGGCTGCAGCGGAGCGGGGGAACGGGCGTGAGCGGGGGCGGCCATCGGTCTGACCGAGAGAATTCCTCGGTCGGACACAGCTTGGTGCGGGGTTGCGATGCAGCGGCTGTGCGATGGTGCGGACGAAGCTTGGTGCGGAGGCAGCTGCCGGTCAGAGCAGGGAAAATGAGGCCGTTTCCTCGGTCGGTGCGGAGCGGCTTCGTCGCAACGTTGCGACGAATCGTCGCAACGTCCATTTTGGGTTTTGGAAGAGGCTATGGTTAATTTCTTGCGAAAATAGGTCTTCCTAGGGGTTGTTTATATAGTGTAGATGGGTTGACTTGGTCTAGGGCTAAATCTAATAGGATTAGAAGTTTAAAATAATTTAAAATTTGAAATTCAACTTCTCCAACTCACCCAAGGATTTGACTTGGTCCTAATGAGCTGGAAATTGGCTCAAAAATTCTTTAATATGTTTAAAACTCAAATAAATTTTATTTGGCTGAAAATAATTTAAAAATTAATTATTAAAAATAATATAAAACTTGTTAAAAATATAAAAGTGGTCAAATAAACTCCAAAAATTATAAAATAAATATCGGGGTGATCGTGATGATGAGAGTGAGCTAACTAAGAAAACGGATCTCAATTTTGACGTCGGACGACGAAACTAAAAATAGAAACGTCTCCCGTCAAAAGTGAAAATCGCCACGTCTCATCGAATAAGTTTAAATTGTGGGAAAACGACTCGAGAAACGTCGCTCCAAAATAGTGCCACTATTTAACATTCTCAGAGACGTTCACAACGGCATATCACACGAAAGTGTTCACAAACGAACAAAGTCTAAAACAAACACGTGCACGGCCAAAAGCACGTGCACGAAAAATGTACAACGAAAAGTGGTCGTTACATCCTCCCCACCTTAGAATAAAGTCCGTCCTCGGACTTTCTAATATAGCTAAGCGCTCTAGTAACTACTCCAATCAAGTCATATTATAATTTGACCAGTTATAGTCATTACAAGTGCTTATATATGCACTAGGTAGTCAAACATTAACACTACCAACACGTATATATATACATTCACATATGTATACACTTATACCTATTATAGTCAGTCAAATTTATACATGTATTTCAATCATATATATATAAACATACATCCCTTATATAACTACTACCTAGTATAAAACAATAGTTCAGATACTCACATAAGGATAGTCTCACACTTAGCCAATACAATCATTGCTCTACCTATATGTAGATACCTATGCACAGACATCAAGGGTATAGTACCCTCTGATAATCCCTAGTATTCATCCAACACTAAACACATCAACACATGTAATCACACCATACCATAATTAATCAAGTTTCACTATATATATATATATATATATATATATATATATATATATATATATATATATATATATATATATATATTCACCACTACTATAGTTTCACAATGTATAGTCATTCAAATACTTGCAAATAGTTCACCATATATTCACATCATGTACGGTCCTATAACTGTATTTACGACACGCCACATATATCATAGTCATCAATACCTATAACTAAGCACATACTTACCCGTGCATGGTGCACACCCATACACGCTAACATTTCATTTACATACACCAATCATACCATTATATAACTAGCACACATACACACCTAGTTTTAGCTAGTACACATACGTTCACACGAGCAAGTCCTTAGTAATTAGCTATACCACAAGACCAACACCTATAACTATATACTGGTGTAGTGACCCACAATCATGTGCGTAACACAACCAGGCACAAACACTCCTATCACTATACATACATCAAACATCGCTATATTCAAACTTCAGGCATACATTCAATATACTTAGAGTATACCCACTCAAGCTTGAGTGAGACTCAATACATACATCAGAATATTATATATACGTAACACGACATTTATACCTATACCGATACCACTCCCATATATATACATCTACCAATACAACCATATACATTCCATAAATCAATCACACTTAATATTTAGTCAGGCAATACTCACATAGTTAAATCAATTTATATACCATACTAATAACATTACAGACATCAGCACCCACATATTTATATTACCCTCCCTAGTAAAAACATTCACCGTATAGTCACACATAAGTAATGTATATATCCACACCATAGCCTACTACCTATAATTAGTATACTAACACATCCACACATACATAATTAAGATGTGCAATAGTCGTGTATACCTCACGGTATGCACGCATGCAACATCCCGTAAAAGCAAGCAATACCAATCAAAATTATAATCCTACTACCATATGTATATCTCTTATATACTCATGCAACAGAACATGACTACTTACGTCTAAACACAATACATACCCACATACGAGCACATACCCATACGTGCTAACCTATAGTTCACATAATAGGCCTACCCTCTTAACCATACGTACACTTTTTATTATCACTCTAACATACACATAGCTTTACTAATCATTTTATTTCAACCATTACAAGTATCTCTAACTACATACACCCCATTAGACATTCCAACCCTAACTCTTATATACACAGGCATCCTAGTATAGTATAGCTAACTACACACAAATCTATAAATACTAACACGCAACAACTTCATACTATCACGAATTATATATATATATATATATATATATATATATATATATATATATATATATATATATATATATATATATATATATATATATATATATATATATATATATATATATATATCACACAATAGGCAAGCATCAATATACTATGGGGGTACACTCATTCAAGCCCACGTACACAGCTTAGGTACGTGCACTACGACTACCTCACAAGGTCCAAGGGCCTACTAATAATTAAGGGTTGACACAGACATTGACGGACCCTAAGGCCTAAGCAATAAAGAGAGGTCGAGAGCGTGACGAGGGAAGGATCGATAAGCACGAGTTCAGATAGGACGAATACAAGGAGACGGCTTGGTTAGGGAAAACATTGGCTCAATGGTGATGTTTAGGTTGAGGGGAAAAGGGAGATGTAGTGCTGCTTATATAGGATACAGAAAGAAAAGAAGGTAAATAGCATAAGCTAAAACACGTGGGGTTGAAAAATGTTGTACTTCAAAAGTTGGAATCCTCGTCTGAAAAGAAATATTTGGAGATCGATAAAACGAGTTGTTCAAAATAAGTTTGAGTCGAATATTCATAATAGAAGAAAATGGTCCATTGATCTATAAAAAGAAGTAAAATCATTTACACGAATATTAAGGATGTGGTTTAGAAAATTTATACGTCAGTAATTTAATATAATGTTGTCAAAAGTTTTGGAAAGTCAAGAATGAAATCAAGTAACGGAAGAATTTAAACTCATGTTAAACGCTTTCAAAACTTTAGGCTATGGAAAATTTAAAATGATCAATTTGAAACTACTTTTAGAGAACCAGGGTTTGCCAAAAATGAGAAACTGATTTACACAAGGTTCTTAATATACGAGCACAACCAGTCTGGTACGAATATAAAAATAATTGAAAGTATGTATGGTGCACGGAGAAATAATAATAATGACTTAGTAGTAGAATTATCAAGATCGAATAGCAAGTCTTTAAAATCAAATCATGGAGGGTCTAAATCAGGAAGTGGTTATGAAAATAGTAATTTTGCAAAAATCGACGAGCAAAACCAACTTGCTGAAAGCTGAAATTCCATGTGTCTTGAAAGTATATTAAAGTAAACACAACGTATCATTCGAATGGCATAAATAAGAAGGAAAATCATAAATCAAATAGGGCAAAATAAAAGTACGGTTCAGAATTAATATATGAAGGGACGACGCATTTACCTAGTACGAAAAACATAGGCTAGGAAAATACTATAAACTAGTATTCAAAAATTCCGACAAGCGTTTTAAAATTTAAACCAATGAAGGAGTATGAAGTATAAGTATATTAAAATTTTGAACAAAATTAAACTTAGTGGAAGGGAAGACTGAAAAAATATTTTCAGAAGGTTCAAGATTTGCAATGGAGATGTTTGAAAATTGACGACGATCGTCATGAGGCGATCTCGTGAATCAAGGCAAGGAAATTTGGTCATGTGATCAGAACATACATACGCCTAGGAGATGATTCTGAAGGATCTACGGGGAAACTCCTACGGTCGACCAACTAAAGATTTGGAACTAGGCACTAAGACCTTCTAAGGGCTGGACGGTAATGAAATGCGTTCAGCTTGGTCCGAAATCGATGAACCCAAGTGAACGACAAAAGGAAATTTTAGAGGTCTAATATGGTCAGGGTTGGGCAAGAACCACTAAGGTAACTCCTACGACGATTAAATCCATTGCTGACAGGGAGTCTAACTAACAATCAGAGGCCTCTAACTAGCACGCACAGACGTCTAACTAAGTCTTCTTACCACCTAGTGACATAGGAAAACGACTAGACTCAGGGCTTATGACTCGGATGTTGCAATTTATTTAATGGAGATTCCGTTATTATCGGTGTTCCGTTAATTCGCAATTGCAAGACCGGACCTGCATGGGCCACCAACAAAACCTGTCACGCCCCGCTTCCCAAAAATATGGAGGCGAAGCGTGAGAAGGTCCGCTCAGACTTGAAGCAACAAAGCTGCAAGTCCGATAAGCGTTAATCAAATTTAAAACTGCAGGTCCTTGCAACGCGAACGAAACAAAGATAATAATAATAAACTGAGACAAAGAGATATCTCAGAATATCCATAAAATAAGTTTCAACATCACAGAAAAAGCCACCAGGCTGGAATAAAAGAGAGTCTAAAGGCCCAAACATGGCCAACAAAAGTACAGCGTACAAAACAAAGGTGCCACGCACCGACAGCTAACAACAAAACCTAAAACAAAAGAAAACTCAGCAAAATCACCAAGAAAGGTCACCGGTGTCCACAAAACTCCCCGCTGGGAAAACATGGACTCAGGCTCAACGTCAGCAACACATCACGTACTCAGCAACGGTCTCTGGCTCAGGTCTAACATGTGACACCCAAAAGAGCAAGGGGCACATGTCAGCAAGTCTACAAGAGACTTGTGCAAGGAAACTAAAAGTAGGTAAAAGTAAATCAACCTAGCAGTTCTAGCATGATGCAAGGACATGGCAGTTAAAGTAATGAGTGCAACAGGTAAGGTAAAGTAAAGCAAGGTACGAGCATGGCATTTAAACATGGCATGGATGACAAGTATTACATGAATCATTCACAAGACAAGTACATGACAAGTAAAGTAAGCACCTCGTGCACAGAGATTCCATCTTTTGGCTAGAGGGCTGATCAGGCCACTCCTAAGCTCAAGTGACCGTTTATCTCTACCCCTCCACATGTATCAGGCATTGGTTTTCAGCCAACACATGAGGCCCGCTTCTGGACCACGAGCCAGGAAGTGTTTTAAACAAGTATGGCCTAGGGGTGCACCTAGCCGGAAACACGGAAACACGGATTTGTACAAGTATTTTGTAACGTGTGCTACGATGCAACAATCAATTTGGATGACATGTAAGATGCAATGCATGGCAGTTAAAAGTACGTACAGTTAAGGAAAGTAAACGTGACAGTTTAGTATGCATGAACAACAAGTTTAAAGGGTTGGATCTAGCTTCGTTGTCAAGCTAGATCAATTAGGTGACGGATCTAGTTTCGTTGTCAAACTAGATCAAGTAGGCGTCTAGCCAGCTATCATTTCACTGACTAGTCTCTTTTACGCTGAAAACAAGGAAGTGGCCTAAAAACATGGCCCTACACAAGAGTTGGCAAGTTTCACTTGCCTGCAATTTTCACGTCCGCGAAACACCGTCCAACGAGTCCAAAGTCACAATTCCTACGTGCACAAGTCCACCGGCCTACATCCGTTTTATTAATCTTGATTAGTTAATTCTAAAACATTTAAAATACTTTAAAATACTGATTTTTAGTCTTGATTAGCAAGCAATTGGGTTGGGGGGTCCTAGGGGTGCAAAGCGTTACCTCAACACGACGCGAAAGCTACACCGGCGTCGGGTAGCGACGCCGGGGGTAGGAATAAAAGATCGCGCTCCAAGTCCAGATTCCAATTAGATTCCTCGCTGGAAATTTCAGAGCAATCAACCGGGCGACGATTCCAGATTCCAAAGCTAGCACGTGCGACGATGGGCTACGACGTACGACGACGTCGTACGCGGCGAATCGTCGAAGAGAACGCACCTAGGTGGGGCCCACAGCAGTCCTAGGGGCCTTTGGGGGACCCACAATACCTCTGGAGAACTTGGGGGGCCCACGGTGGCAAGTGGTGCGATGGTTGCGGGGTTGCGACGTATGGCCATCGGTCGTACACAGCCAATGCGGGGGATTCCATCGGTCAGGCACTAGGAACGGGCTGTGCAGCGCTTGGGGTCGGTGCGGTCGTCGGTCACAGCGGCCGCTGCGAGGGGATCCTTCAGTCAGACACTGCGGAAGCGGGCTGCAGCGCTGCGGGGGTTGCAACGGAGCGGGGGAGCGGGCGATGCGGGCGCTTGGGTCAGTCAGACACAGCGGGCGGGTCGGTCGGGCGCTTGGGCTGCAGCGGAGCGGGGGAACGGGCGTGAGCGGGGGCGGACATCGGTCTGACCGAGAGAATTCCTCGGTCGGACACAGCTTGGTGCGGGGTTGCGATGCAGCGGCTGTGCGACGGTGCGGATGAAGCTTGGTGCGGAGGCATCTGCCGGTCAGAGCGGGGAAAATGAGGCCGTTTCCTCGGTCGGTGCGGAGCGGCTTCGTCGCAACGTTGCGACGAATCGTCGCAACGTCAATTTTGGGTTTTGGAAGATGCTAGGGTTATTTTCTTGCGAAAATAGGTCTTCCTAGGGGTTGTTTATATAGTGTAGATGGGTTGACTTGGTCTAGGGCTAAATCTAATAGGATTAGAAGTTTAAAATAATTTAAAATTTGAAATTCAACTTCTCCAACTCACCCAAGGATTTGACTTGGTCCTAATGAGCTGGAAATTGGCTCAAAAATTCTTTAATACGTTTAAAACTCAAATAAATTTTATTTGGCCGAAAATAATTTAAAAATTAATTATTAAAAATAATATAAAACTTGTTAAAAATATAAAAGTGGTCAAATAAACTCCAAAAATTATAAAATAAATATCGGGGTGATCATGATGACGAGAGTGAGCTAACTAAGAAAACGGATCTCAATTTTGACGTCGGACGACGAAACTAAAAATAGAAACGTCTCCCGTCAAAAGTGTAAATCGCCACGTCTAATCGAATAAGTTTAAATTGTGGGAAAACGACTCGAGAAACGTCGCTCCAAAATAGTGCCACTATTTAACATTCTCAGAGACGTTCACAACGGCATATCACACGAAAGTGTTCACAAACGAACAAAGTCTAAAACAAACACGTGCACGGCCAAAAGCACGTGCACAAAAAACGTACAACGAAAAGTGGTCGTTACATCCAGTTCTACCGCCTGAGCCACCACCAATCGGGGGCGTGGATTTACATCAGCGCCCGCCTGAAGATGACCCTGGTGTTGGGGTTGCCGAGCTCCCTGAAACGCTGGAAGGGGGAATACGTGTTTGTCACGTTCCCGTCGAGTGTACCTTTCCCGGTTCGGTGGGAGGCGACCGGCGCAGTCATCCTCGATCTGGGTGATCCGACTGTCGCCGAGCAGCAGACGGCGAAGGACATGCTGGTGATTCCTGCGAGGGAGCGGTCGAACGACGTCCTCTTTAGTGACCATAACTTGCGTAAGACGGTGTGGCCCTTGGGTAAGCTCTCCGAGTATTCGCCATTCGAGGTTGCCTGGGCTCTGCTTGGTATCTCATTTCTTCTTTGAGTGGAGGTGGATTCCCTCTCGGTCCTTCCCCCGCCAGCACTCACGTGCAGGCCCCAGATCCGGATCCGCATAGGAGGGATCATGTGCTGGAGGTCCGGAAGAAGCAGCGGGCCGTGACCTCGACTGGAGGCTCTAAAAGGAAGAAGGGGCCATCACCCTCTGTCCCCTTGTTGGGGTCTTCCAAGATGGTCCGTGAGGGGGTCGAGGGAGTTGATGTCCCGCCGCCTGCCGATCAGCTCCAACCCGTCCCCGTTGAGGTTGCCTGGCCGTGGGTCGGCCCTTCGCCTCTCCCGGACGGTTCTCTCCCTGATGCCTACGATCGGTATCTAGGCGTGTTCTGCTCCAACCCCGGCGAGTTTCCTTCGTCAGGGGAGGGTCTTCTTCGTCCACGCTTCCCGGTAGGGGAGAAGGAATCGGTGTTTTCGAGCCGCGGAGCCGCCACGTGAGTGGCCGAGAATAGTTGCCTCCCTCCCGATCAGGCTACGCTGGATGGAGTTAGAGGTGACTGTCTGGCCACCTTTGTGATTCAGGCCTGCCAACAGGTAGAGTGTCTCTGCTTGTCCTCCCTCCAGCTGCTTTCGCCGTCTTACCTTTGTTGCCTTGGTGCAGTTGTCCTCGGTGGGTCTCTCGATGAGGCGTCAGTTTGCGGCGCTTCCCAAAGCCAAATCCGATGCCGGGCGAGATCTTGAGGCCCATGGCGAGGAGGGAGAGGCAGGTCAGTTAGAGGAAGTGCGGGTCAGGTCCTTGGAGACCCGCGTAACTGAGCTGTCCTCTGCCTTGGAGGAGGCGGTCCGGGAGAGGGCCTTGGCTCTGACTGTAAAGTCAGAGGCCGAGGCGCGGGTCGCCGAGCTTTTGAGAGATGCCGACACGTTTGGGGGAGCCGAAAAGATCCCCGTCTCCGTTGCTGCCCCCGAGGCCCTGGAGCCCCTCGATCGTCTGGAAGCGACGGAGGAGCAGGTGAGGGCTCTCCTTGCTCAACTCGGCGAGAGATCCTGGGAGATCGAGAAGGAGAGGGCGGAGCACCAACGCCAGATCGAGACCTTAGAGGCTCGGTTGCGTGGGCTTGAGGCGGTGGACCCATCCCGGATCGCCCAAGACGCCGTGGCTGAGTACGCCACCTCCTTCGTCGAGTCCGCCTTGGTGGTGGCGTTCGAGAAGGGCTTCGCCCGGTGCAAATCCGAGATCCAGAAGAAGTTCCCGCTCTCGGGAGTCAACTTCAAGGATCTCCGGATGCACTCTGACGGCAAACGGAGTGTGGGGGATGGCCCAAGCAGGCCGCCAGCCTGTGGCTCCACGGGTGCCCCTGGAGATGAATGAGGGAGGGGAATGTCCCTCGACCTCTACGTGCGTCTCTCTGTACATCTTTTTGTTTATCTGGAAAGGAAACGAACTTAAATAAATTTATTTCATAGAAAATGATACATTCATTGAAAGTACTTGCGTAAGTGTTCCGCATTCCAGGCGTGAGTGAGAATCCTCCCCTCCATATTGGCTAGACGATAGGTTGCAAGTCCGAGGACCTCGACGACTTTGTAGGGTCCCTCCCATTTAGCCGCGAGCTTCCCTTTGCGAGCGGTATCCGGGTTGAAGCCTGCTTTCCGGAGGACCAGGTCCCCAAGGTGGTAGCTTCGGCCCCGGACCCGAGCATTGTAGTATCGGGCCACCTTCTGCTTCTGGCGGATGATGGTGGCCAGGGCTTGTTCCCGCCGTTCGTCGAGGAGCTCCAGACTGAGTTCCAGACCCTGCGAGTTCCTGTCTTCGTCAAAGCATTTGAGGCGGAGAGATTCCTCACCCAACTCGACCGGTACCACTGCCTCGACCCCGTAGGCAAGCATGAACGAGGTCTCGCCGGTGGCCTCCTTGTGGGTCGTCCGATATGACCAGAGTATCCCGGGGAGCTCTTCCGGCCAGCTTCCTTCGGCGTCCTTCACTTTCTTTCGGAGGGGCTCTATGATACATTTGTTGGCTGCTTCCACCATTCCGTTGGTCTGGGGGTGCGCTACAGAGGCGAAGAGAAGCTTGATTCCACATTCCGCGCAGAAGTATTTGAACCCCGCGGAGTCGAACTGTTTCCCGTTGTCTGTGACGATGGACCGGTGCACTCCAAATCTGGAGATGATGGAAGTCCACACGAAGCTTTTCGCTTTCTTCCATGTGATGGTGGCCAACGGTTCCGCCTCGATCCATTTGGTAAAGTAGTCCACCGCCACAATCAGATACTTCCGCTGCCCTCGGTCCGGCTTAAACGGTCCGAGGATGTCGAGCCCCCATTTCGCAAATGGGATGGGGCTCACGATAGGGATGAGCTCCGATGGGGGAGTTGAGGTGTGGTGGGCATACCTCTGACATTCCTGACACTTTTGGACATAGTTTGTTGCGTCTTGTACCAGGGTCAGCCAGTAGTATCCCTGCCTCAAGATTTTATGTGCAACCATCTTGCCCCCGTGGTGATTTCCGCAGATCCCTTCGTGAACCTCTCGTAGGACGTAGTCGGCTTCCTGCGGTCCGATGCATTTCAGGTACGGGAGGACATCAGCCTTCGTCCAGCGCCTCCGGTAGAACGTCCCCTCATGGATCACGTATCGGAGCGCCTTCCTCTCCAGGGTCCGACGCTCATCCCAATCCGTCGGCACCTCCCCATGAGTGAGGTACCGAATGATCGGATCCATCCAGGTGGGATTTTGGTCGATCGCCATCACCTCCCGCTCCTCCGTGTTGGGGGACTGCAGGTTCTCCACGTAGATGGTGCAACCCAGCTCCTTAGGCGAGGACGAGGCTAGCTTCGACAACGCATCCGCCCGTGCGTTCTCCGACCGCGGGAGATGCAAGACTTCCGCCTCTTTGAACCTGGAGAGCACCGCTTTGGCGACGGCGTGATACCTCTGCATCGTCTCCTCCCGCGCCTCGTAACTTCCCAGAAGTTGGTTGACAATAAGCTTCGAGTCGCTGAGGAGGCGCATAGATTCGGCCCCAAGCTCCCGGGCCAGCCTCAGGCCGTTGATCACCGCTTCGTATTCTGCCACGTTGTTGGTGGCCGGGAACTCGAACCGCAACGCGTACTCCACGACGTTCCCTTCCGAAGATCGGATCGCGATCCCAGCCCCGCCTCCTGATTGTGTGGCTGATCCGTCCACATGGACTATCCACGCTCCTGGGACTCCTGACTGGAGGTGGTCAGCCGAAAGAAAAGACAAGGGTTGGGCGATTACCGTTGCTGGGCCTTCTTCCTCTCGGGGATGTTCTCCTTCCGTCGTGCATTCAGCGATGAAGTCAGCCAAGGCCTGCCCTTTGATGGCCGTGCACTGTTTGAATTGGAGGTCGAACTCGCTCAATTCCACCCCCCAGTTCAGCATCCTTCCCATTCGGTCGAATATCTTGAGATTTTGCTCCAGTTGTGAGTCGGTCAAGACCAGTATGGTGTGGGCCTGGAAATAGGGCCTGAGCCTTCGCGCTGAGAGAACGAGGGCGTACGCCAGTTTTTCCATGGGCGAGTACCGCACCTCCGTCCCCTTCAAGATCCGACTCGTGTAGTACACCGGCCACTGCACCCCACTGTCTTCCCAGATCAGCACCGAGCTCACTGCTTCCTCCGCGCACGCCAGGTAAAGGCTTAGCGACTCCCCTTCCCGTGGCTTGGATAGGAGAGGCGGGCTGCGGAGATATTCCTTGAGATCCGCGAACACCCTGGAGCAGTCTTCGTCCCATAGTATCGTCTTCCTATTGTCCGATGGTTCCGCGATCGCTTTCCTCAGAAATTTGAAGAAGGGGAGCGATCTCTCCGCCGATTTGGAAAGGAATCGCCCCAAGGCTGCGATGCGCCCATTCAGCCTCTGCAGCTCTTTGATCGTCGTCGGCTCACGCATGTTGATCAGTGCCTCGATCTTGTTAGGATTAGCTTCAAATGCCACGGTTAGTTATCATAAATCCCAAGAATTTGTCGGATCTTACCCCGAACGTGCACTTCATGGGGTTGAGTCGAATGTTGTGTCGCCGCAACCGCTCGAAGGTTTCATGAAGGTCGGCGATGTGGTCCTCCGGCTTTCTCGACTTGACAAGCATGTCATCGACGTAGACCTCCAGGTTCCTCCCGATCTGGGAGTAAAAAACCTTGTTGACCATTCTCTGGTAGGTGGCCCCTGCGTTCTTCAAGCCAAAGGGCATCTTCTTGTAGCAGTATGTTCCCCGGTCCGTCGTGAAGGCTGTCATCTCTTCGTCCCGGGGGTCCATCTGGACTTGATTGTACCCTGAGTAGGCGTCCATGAAGCTAAGCATCTCGTACCCCGAAGCGTTGTCCACCAGGTGGTCAATGCGCGGCAGGGGGTAGCTGTCCTTGGGACAGGCTTTGTTGAGGTCACAGAAGTCCACGCACATTCGCCACTTCCCGTTGGGTTTCCTGACCATCACCACGTTCGATAGCCACTCCGGGTACCAGACCTCTCGTATGAAGCCGGCGTCGAGGAGACGTCCCACTTCCTCGGAGGCCGCCTTCATCTTCTCGCCGCCCAGGTTCCGCTTCTTCTGCCTGACCGGCCTGAAGTTGGGGTCGGCGTTGATCTGGTGGACGATCACCTGGGGATCCACGCCGGGCATGTCCTCTGGTGACCAAGCAAAGACGTCTAGGTTCGCCTCCAGGCACTCGACCAGTTGGCTCCTCAGGTCGTGGCTTAGCCCTCTCCCGATTGAGACGAACCGGCCCTCGACGTCCGTGACCGGGATCTGCTCTTGCTCCTCCGCAGGGGTGGGCCTCGGCCCGCCCCTTAAGTCGAGCGCGGCCATCCGGTCGACTAGACGATCTTCGGGACCTTCCTCCGCCAGTTGATAGCAGGTATTCGGTCTCCTCGCGTCGCCTTCGACTTGCCCCATTCCCCCAGGCGTTCGGAACTTGATAGTCTGATGGAGGGTCGAGATCACCGCACCGATGGCGTTGAGTAGGGGTCGGCCGATGATCCCATTGTATTTCGACCCGATCCCCAATACGATGAATTCTACCGCCAGGGTCACCGAGTCTGGTGGGCCTCTGAGTGTTACCGGGAGATGGATCGTGCCGATGATGGGGGTGGAATGACCCGTGAATCCCACCACGGGACCCGAGCGAG
This sequence comes from Scilla litardierei, assembly GCA_030789695.1. Taxonomy (NCBI): domain Eukaryota; kingdom Viridiplantae; phylum Streptophyta; class Magnoliopsida; order Asparagales; family Asparagaceae; genus Scilla; species Scilla litardierei. The sequence continues at coordinate 425,016,384 of CM061142.1, read as the reverse complement.
GTCGCAAGTCTTCCTTCCACCGCCCCATCTTTTCCAGGGTTGACATGAAGAGGACGTCGCAGGAGCTGCCGGTGTCGACGAGCAGTCGCCGTACCATGGTTGTGTCTATGATCACCGACACCACCAAAGCTACGTCCGAGCTGCGTGCCGTTACAGACGTGCTCGGTCTCCTGACCGGTAGGGACGGTGAGGGTCTCCTGGTCCTCTCCTCACGATCCTCCTCGCGCTGGGCCTGGGCCCACTCTTCCAACGATGGCGGGCCCTGTCGCTTCGCGTCAGAGCCTTGTTCTCCTTTCGTCGAGACGGGTGAAGACGTGTCATTGCAGGTGTGGTTTGTTTCTTCGTGGGACAGTTCGTTCCCACAGACGGCGCCAGATGTTTCAGAGTGTTTTCTCACTACAAAAGCGTTGACCGTGGATAACCCGGTCAACGTGGTCAAGGGGCCCGCTTGGGTCCCTCGGGTGTGTCGAGTCGGTGCAGACGAGGCGCGAGTCGAAGTTGCGGACGACGTGGAGCGCGTCGGCTAGGCCGAATCGGGATCCTTGGTCGCAAGGGGGGCGAGGGGAAGCCTCGACCCGGGTTGAGACGCTCGGCCTCGGACGGACGTGGTCGGCCTCGGCGGTCGGACGACGAGGGGTAGCCTCGATCGTCCTGCTGGTTACGTGGCCGGTCGCGAGGCGGAGGGGAAGCCTCGGCCCGTGGATATGACGTCCTCCTGTGCAGATGACAACGCTCGTCAGGGGGGCCGGACCTTGGTTCCGACCAAATCCCCTCCGATGCCTAAGTCAGATAGTGATCTGAAAGAGGAGGCCCGGCGGAGACGGTTCGACTCGAGAGGAGATCTGAACGGCGTCTACCGGCGCGAGCGGGGGAGGAAGGAATTTGGAATGGGGGAACTAGGTCGTTGATGGAGTACCTTAGGTTTTAGTTACCTGAGATCCGGGGTCCCTTGTCCAGTCGTCTTTCCTGCCCTTTTATAGACCTCCCGTCGTGACCGCCCATGACTCACGTCTCTCGTCCGCGCCCAATTGTGCCCCCTCAATCCGCCCCTTCGCCGCTTCCTGCGCCCTCCTAGCTCCTCCCCATAACGGCCATTAAGTGGTATCGGGTCTGGGGGAGCGGTTATCGCAGGAGTGGGCGAGTGACCAGCGCGTTATCTGGGCCGGGTCGGATCGATATTCGGGGGTCCTCTATAGGGCCTTGTCTGGCGGGCCAGATCGCGCAGATGGGCTTCTGATCGGTAGTCGGGTTTCTGGGCTCGTGTCTTTCGGGCTTCGGCCAAATAGGCGTAACAACAGTCTTTCTTTTACCAAGATTAAATCCTAGCCATTTTTCTATCAACCTCTTTATACATCAGCATGACATCAGTTTGTCCTAGTCAACCATATATTCAAAAAAGTCCTCAAATATAATATAGATATTGATAGGTTTGTTTCTGGATTCTTAATGGCACATTGACAATATTACATTTGGTATTGAATTTGACCAAAATTCTCATGTAAATAATAATAGTCATAACCCGTGCCCACGGGCACGGTTCAATTAAGATTATCCCACGTGAAATCCTTGTTCCCCAAAAAATTATTTCCACAGCCAAAATTGCGTGAAACAACAAATTAGCGTAAAAATATTTAGCGGTATGGGCGCCTTCGGTGCGAAACAAAAAATTCGGCGTAGGGGCCTTCGGCGTAGAACAACAAATTCGGCGTGGGCGCCTTTGGCGCGAAACAACAAATTCGGCGCGGGCGCCTTCGGTGCAGAACAACAAAGTAGCGTAAAAATATTTAATAGGTGTCAGTGCCTTCAGTACGTTGGCAATTATTCTAATCTTGTTGCCCCCATGCATCAAAGAGACGGTGGGCCCCGCATTGTGGGAGAGATCATTCGATCTGCAACATCATTCGATCTATAGAATTAAGTGCAAGTTAAAGTTTTTTTCCCAAATGCATTAATTGCGTGCATTCTGCTATTCCCCAGAAATTTTCATTCCCCAGAAACTTTCATTTCCCCATAACTGTTTTTCCCTCCAAAACTTTCCACAAAATCTCTTCTCAACCATTCATTCCTCAAGATTAAATCGCAGTCGTTCTTCTATCAACTCTTTTGTCCTAGTCAGCCCTAGAATATAAAAACAGTCATCAAATGTAATATAGATAGTCATGAACCGTGCCCTCGGGCACGGTTCATTTAAGATATAACCTCAAAATCTTTGTTCTCCCCAAAAATTATTTCCCCCTCCAAAATTTAAAGGAACAAAAATTTAGCTTCTCCTTTGGCCCAGGCGCCTTAGGCGTAAAAAGGAGAAGAGGCTATATCCTGCTCAAATGTAGTAATTGTGAGGGGTTTGAAACCCAAAGAAAAAAACAAAATAAAGTGGTTAGTGTTTTGGTTTTCCCAAATACTTATCACAGCCTTTCTTTTACCAAGATTAAATCCTAGCCATTTTTCTATCAACCTCTTTATACATCAGCATGACATCAGTTTGTCCTAGTCAACCATATATTCAAAAAAGTCCGCAAATATAATATAGATATTGATAGGTTTGTTTCTGGATTCTTAATGGAACATTGACAATATTACATTTGGTATTGAATTTGACCAAAATTCTCATGTAAATAATAATTTATAGATATAATATTCAATAATCTGTTTAATAAAAGGTATCTCATGTTCCATATTTACTCTCTGGAATTATATAATTTAGACATATATACAATAAAAATATTGCACATGCTTGAAATCACAGTCAAATTACATATGATCCCTTATCTATGTTTCTCCACATCTTCAATAGGAAACTAATTGATCCAAGTGGATTTTAGCTATAGCTATAAAAAATAACTTGCTCTTGCTTTCCCAAGCCCTTTGCTCCCATAGTTTTACTTGCATAATTGAGTTAGCTTCATCCTCTGTAACAATCCTAGCTCCGTAGTGCTGTAAGGAGGAGTCAGAGAGCACGGACCGAACCATGCGATGCGCTCTCCATGGATTCCATCTTGAACTTCCTCTCTCGCCCTGTGGCCCTGTACGCCATCGACTCAGCGCAGAGCTCGACAGCTTTTCGAGGCTTAGTAGGGTTGTATCTCAGGAGCTTCGCATATTCACTTAACAAATGAAACATGTAGTCGTATACGTAATCAATCTTCAAGTGCTCTTGAACAAAGGCGCTTGCTTCTTTTCCTATTGCTTGTGCCTGTATTAATTAATTTCAAGTTATGTTCGTCACTAAAATGGACAGGTTATACATAGATCAGGTCAAGATGATGAACACTATATACCTTTTGTTTGTGTGAATTTCCCCAATCAACGGCGAACTTGATGGACCGGCACTTGCCATCGTCCCAAATCGGACAGTAATGGTGCACCGGCATCAGCTCCATGTGAAGAAATCATAGTACCATGGCTTCACTATCAATGACATCTAATCGCATGCCAGGATGTATTTGTCACTCATCAACCATGCTGGGCCCTTGATGTATATCTTGTACATGTGAACGCATTGGCTAGCCAGGTCCGATTGCTTGAACCCCTTCTTCGTCTTACCGAGCTAGTCCTGTAGGAAAATCGTGGAAACATTGATCGATCAACAGGTCAAGTTGAAGAGTGGGATGGATGAATCAATGCCAGTGCCTGATCATAAATTCTAGCATTCCAGTCTTTGGCTTTTGAAACGTTACCCTTGAGAAGCTCCATCTGGGTCGTGGCCCCCGCCAAATTTCCCTTCCAATAAGCATACGGCTTCCAGCCCATCCACTTCATTCTCTTGTTTCCTTCCTTCAGTTCTTCAGGAAGAGCCTTCCATGGTTTGACGTTGATCTCTGGCCTTCAAATTAATTTAAACATTATACATATATGATCAGTAAAATTTCTAGGAGAAATAAAACCCAATAGTAAAGCTATCAGAAGTCATCTATTTGATGAACATCCACTCTCTAAGCTAAATCAACAACCTAGATGTGGATGTAGTTATTCAAATATGAAGGTCAAATTATAAAGTGCTGGCAATAAACATCTCAATTACGGTATAATGACAGCCATAGACTTGCACACTGTACTTTAATCAACATTTAGGAAGCAAAAATGTTAACCAGTATTTAGATCCAAATGATATGACCATATGCTAATATGTTTATCAACAGCTATTAACAAAAAGTTTTTCGAGCATGGCATATTTTTCCAATCACAATATTAGCACCAAATTATGCCTCCATTCTCTATTAATTTTAAATCTATTGTGGCAATAAAAAGATTAATTACAAGTAAAAAAACCACACTTTGTCAAACATCAAGAATGAATTCTTAAAAGAAACTTTCCTTATATATCAAGTAAATTGAAAAAAACAAAATAATCACATTCTGTTGTAAACCATGGCGGCTACGGAACCCCGTAGCCCTGTATTTATAGTAATAGGGTTACATAATGGGTGGATACCCACTAACGGGTTGGGCCTCCAAAGCCCGTTTATAACACTTCCCCTTATCCATCCATTGTTGTAAGCCGTGATGAACGCTTCAGGGTTCATAGAGCTTATCTGATCATGGGTCTATGGATACTTCTGGATCCCAAGTTTAAGAGTACTTGCCTCGTTAAAACCTTTGCCAAGGAAAACCCAGTGGGAAAAAACCAATGGCTAAGGGAAAAGAGTACAAGTCTCTGTAACTTCCCCTGATCGATGGATATCACTAGAGGTGGATACTTCTGGATCCTAAGTTAGGGATAACTGCCTCGTTAAAACCTTTAGCTATGGAAAACCCAGTGGGAAAAACCAATAGCCAAGGAAAAAGAGTACAGTTTCCGTAACTTCCCCTGATTAGTGGAAGTATTTAGGGGGTGGATACTTCTGGATCCAGAGTCAATGAGTTTGCCTCGTTAAAACCTTTAGCTATGGAAAACCCAGTGGGAAAAACCAATAGCCAAGGGAAAAGAGTGCAACACTACATTTGACTCCCCCTGATCTGTACAAGCTGCAGGCTTGCAGATCTCCTAGGCATCTATACATCAATCTCTTACAGTGTTCCGATACAAAGTACAAGGCATCGCTCACCTATACAAGACATCGCTCATCTATACAAGTATCGCTCATCTATAGCAGTTACTGGATCTGAGGGATCTCTTCTGAGGAGGAGTGGTCTTCAGACTCGGTAGGTTGCATCACGTCTCTGACCAGTCTTCACAGTGTCTGCGAGGTACTGCAGGACCTGGCTGTGCTTACTTATGATTTGCTTCTTGGATTGATGAGCCTCTCGGGATGGTGGGATTGATGTTGCCTTGGAAGCATGCTTTGCTGGTCTCCAGGAGGTGGTTGCTTCTTTGTTGCAGTCATCGCGATGATCCGTAACCTGTATCTGCAAATACATTTAACATGTATGATCCTTGACCCTTGGAGATAGCGCAGAAGCTACATATCTCTGGTCCAGTGGTGCGCTGCAGGCGCTGCACTGTATCTGGTTAAAGTGTTTACTGCCAGATAAAGGAGTGTACAAAAGACATTTGAGTAAGGCACTTCAGGACCTAGGATATCCTTCCCCTCTTCCAGCGAACGGAAGGGGTCTTAATGTGCATCCATACAACCAGTAGGTGTATTGGTGGAGTGCAATTTTCCATGTTTCTTCATCGACTGGATGATAATTTCATCTTCTGGATGGTAATTCATCTGCTGGATGATTATTCATCTTCGGGATGATTATTCATCTTCGGGATGATGGTTTCATCTTCGGGATGATTATTCATCTTCAGGATGAAGGTGTCATCTTCAGGATGATAATTCATCTTCAGGATGGTGATTTCATCTTCAGGGTGATAGTTCATCTTCAGGATGAAGGTGTCATCTTCAGGATGATAATTCATCTTCAAGATGAAGGTTTCATCTTCAGGATGATAATTCATCTTCAGGATGAAGGTTTCATCTTCAGGATGAAGGTTTCATCTTCAGGATGATAATTCATCTTCAGGATGATTATTCATAAGGGTATGTTGTCACATCATCCATAGCAACATAGCCTAAAATTATCTTTGCTAATCGTATGGGTTTCGTAATCATGACCAGGGAGCCTGATGCATCAGTTTGATTAATTTTTGTAAGTGAGTAAACTCATCTTACATGCTTACTTCCTGGTTTCTGCGAAATAAACCTCTAAGGCTATAGCGTTTTGCTTATAGCATACGATTTTATTTATTTATACAATACTCGGTAGCCCACAGGTTTGATATCTTTTGATATCAGGACTTCAGGTCCAAACACTTCACATTTCATAAGTGAGTCCAGCTCAACTTATTATTGCCTCGTTTCACATAATTTGGCCAAATTTCTGCGTTTGCTTCAGGAAACGGAGATTGTGAACGATATTAATGGAAAAATGAAATGTGAGTAATTGTCGACAAGTGTGTTTTATCCAAATACCTCTCCGTGTACGTACATTATTCAATTTATTCCAGATTTATCTCTTCTGGAGGTTCTGGAAAGGGAGAGGATATGGAGATGAGCTCACTTTTCTGTGGTGGTATTGTTTTAGGGTCTCGTGGTATGTCCTCTCATCCATTGAGGATATCCACTTCTGCTACTGGTAGATTGCATCCATTATAGTTGGTATGTCAATCCTAGCTGGATTTTTAGTAGCAGGGATGTGTGAATTTGACAATATTTATATTGTCAATAGCTATGTCTGATAACTGTTTAACAGTTTCATAAGTGTGGATCGTCAGGATCTCATCACTATTCATGATAATCAGATCATAGGTATTAATGTTTTAAATGGTCCATAGTGGTGATATGGGAATGTAAACTCATCATGACTCCATCGATAAGATGTGTACTAAACGCTTCCCCCGTTAGGGGTTCTCGGAAACTGTTTATATGAGGTGATCAGGCTCATATAAATAGTTTCTAAGGAGGCGTTCTGATGGTATGCATGTTCCCACATGGTCACCTACAACTGGATTTCTAGTGGATAAGTAATCCGTTTAAATCATTTTAATGATTTACATATAATCCATTTCTGGGTGTGAACACAAAGCTTCAGGGTGTTCAATTTTCGTCCAGTTGTTAAATTGATTTCCCAGTGTTATCCCAAAAATCCGCATTAAGTTCGACTTCAATGAAGTTGAGCATAGAGCTAGGGATATGAACCCGTCAATGCTCCATCTATAAGATGTGCTCTAATGCCTCCCCCGTTTGGGGATCTCGGAACATATTCATCTAGGAGGGTTAGTCCCGATGAATAAGTTCCACTGCGGCATTTTGAGGGTGGTATGAGGGTAAGTAAAAGCCCAACCAATATCCTAGTAATGTAATATGTCCGTTGTGATTAATAATAATCTGGACTACGGTTGGATAACAGGGTTTTGATTATGACCATTTTAAGAGGATATATAGATGAGTACTCTAAGGTACATCATCAGCCATATATATGGAGTGTAGGGAGTCAATGGCATCCTCTATTTAGGAGTATTCAGGATGACAAGTCATTTACAGTAAAATAAAATGCGTAAAAGGCACATATATACTGCAAGAGAATACTACTAATAATTATGTTAGAGCAACAAGTTTCATAGTATGATGTGGGTTCTAGAAAGTATACGTCCACAATTGTGCTCATTTTAGACTCATATTATGACAACAGATCAAATTTATTTTCAAAATTTATTTATCCTCGGGAAGTAGCGAATTATACATACTGTCAATTTGACTTTCGTCGTTTAGACTAGATATGTATATATTTTTATATGGCATACTTTAATGCCCATTAATTTTGCAAAAAGCATTATGGGTCTTGTCAGAACTTCTGGTCTGATATTGTGTTGCCATTGCATACTCCATATCGAGGTACATCATATCTTCCCTTTCTCATTTTTATTCAAGACTTCCCTTGTTTTCAGTCGTCCTTATTGTCGTTTATAAGGAAGAATGATTATTGGTCTTACGAAGTAGACACATACAAGGGAAATGAGTCAGTCTCTATTTTTCCACTTTCTAGTTTATGATAGACTTATAAAGGTCTATTTGAAAACTCAAGTATGGTCTTCAGGCCATTTTTATTGAGTCATTCAAGTATTGTGTGGATATAGGATCATACTCTAGGGGAAACAATTACGTGGGTACGAATTTTATAATTTCTCACTTATCTATTAAGCCACGACTTCGGGCGTACGCTTAAAAAAAATAAGGTTAGATTCAAGAATCATACCTTGTAAAGTGAGATTACTCAAAGGAGTTTGGCGGTGTTATGACAACTGCTGGTGTCAATATCGGTTTATACAGACCGTGGATCTGAGAGATCTATTTACCGCGAAATGCGTATTTCTAAAAGAAATCGCATAAATGTTTTTCGTATAATCCCTCGTACTTGTTAATTTTTATTAGTGTGAAAGGGTGTTGACTTTTGATTTGATTTTGAACTTCAGGTTCATTTTGGGTTTGAACTCCAGGTTCATTTTGTCAACTAGGATATGATGTTAAAATTTATTGAAAACATTATTGGTTTGTTGTCATAAAATATTGTCATGTCATGAGTACATATAATATAAATCCAGTAAACTAAAAAGTTGTGCTCAATTAACCAGAATGGAAACAATTATGATGTATACACATGCTATTTATATTCTGCAGGTATATAAATAATTTTATCTCAGACATATATTTATGCTACAGGCATTAAAAATTCATCAAAAAGATTTTAGCATGCTAAATAAAATGTTTATTACAGAACATTAAATATGCGACGGGCATATAATTTTGTACGCATGCATTTATAGTGTTTAAGTGGAAATTCATGCTAGAGGCAACAAAAATATACATCACATCGTAGAAAAATGCGGCAGGCATTTAATATCATAGCAGACGATCAACACAGACAATTAATCATCACAGGCATTTTATAATGGAAATGAAAATTTTTCGTTTAATAATTATTGGACCACTAGGCAACGTCATACACCGTTAGGTTAGTTAACTAACGGCAGAGCGGTCGCAGGATCTTCCTAATTATTAAACATAAATAATCAGATAATCCGGATAAAATGCGATGAATAAAAATTGTGTAATTTAACAGATTTTGACGAAAACGAAATCGTAATTAAATCTGAAAAAGATTTGAAAATCGAAAAAAATTTCGGGGTCAAACCCTAGTTAGGGTTTTTGGTCGCGCGGATTGCCGCTTCAGGCGGCTAGGGTTTCCGGGCATGAGCGCGCACCGGGGGGCCCGATACGAGCGGCTGCCGGGGGGTGGGCCCCGCCGCGGCCGGCGGCGGGGCCCGCCGCTGCGAGCGGCGGGGTTGGGGGCCCGCCGCTGCCTGCGGCGTGGGGGGGGGGGCCGCCGCTGCCGGCGGCGAGGCCGCCCGCCGTCGCCGCGGCGGGTTGGCCCGCCGCTCCTGGCGGCGGGGCCGCCCGCCGCTCCTGGCGGCGGGGCCGCCCGCCGCCGGCAGCGGCGGGTTGGCCCGCCGCTCCTGGCGGCGGGGCCGCCCGCCGTCGCAGCGGCGGGTTGGCCCGCCGCTGCTGGCGGCGGGTTGGCCCGCCGCTGCTGGCGGCGGGTTGGCCCGCCGCTGCTGGCGGCGGGTTGGCCCGCCGCTGCTGGCGGCGGGTTGGCCCGCCGCTGCTGGCGGCGGGGCCGCCCGCCGTCGCTGGCGGCGGGGCCGCCCGCCGCTCCTGGCGGCGGGGCCGCCCGCCGCTGGCAGCGGCGGGGCCGCCCGCCGCCGCTGGCAGCGGCGGGTTGGCCCGCCGCTGCTGGCGGCGGGGCCGCCCGCCGTCGCTGGCGGCGGGTTGGCCCGCCGCTCCTAGCGGCGGGGCCGCCCGCCGTTCAGCGGCGGGGGTGGTTTTGCCGCCGCTTCGGGCGGCGGGCGAGGGTTTTTTCCGCCGCTTCGGGCGGCGGGCGAGGGTTTTGGCGCGAGATCTAGGGGGGATTCGCGTTCCGGCGAGATAATCCCATAGGGTTTCATGGTTTTTGGGGATAAAAATCTAATTTTTAGTGGAAAAAATCTATTTTTAATCTCCAACAAAACGTTTTTATTGTAAAAATTTGATTTTTCATCAATAAAAACCTTGATTTTTATTAAACAATCGATCCAAGAATTTTGGATCTAGACATATGCGCATATGAAATTTTAGATCTAGGGTTTTAGGGTTACCTCTAGATCCTACCCGCCGGATCTAGCGACGTTCGGTGAAGGAAGCCCGTTCGCGTCGCGTCCGTCCGTCGCGTCCGTCCGTCGCGTCCGTCCGTCGGCAGGGGTTCGGCTTAGCTTTGAGCGTGCTGATAACGTGTTGTAAACCATGGCGGCTACGGAACCCCGTAGCCCTGTATTTATAGTAATAGGGTTACATAATGGGTGGATACCCACTAACGGGTTGGGCCTCCAAAGCCCGTTTATAACACATTCAATTTATTCAAGGATTGAAAAACCCATAATCATAAACCCCATCTCAACCTCCAATCACCAGTAATTCTGCAATATGCATTATCCTAAAATCACAACTCATCTCTACAAAAAATAGATTCAATTTCTGAGAGATATGAGAGCAAAAATCAATGCATGACAAATTCTTAAAAACAAAACCATCAAAATTCATGGATCTTCAAAGAGTGGATCCAAAGCAAATTAAATATCCTCACAAATTTTACAATACAAAGAGGAGATCAAAATTTAAGCACTAAGAAATAATTGTTTTCGAAAAATTTACACATTTTACAATGCAGAGAGAAGATCACCTTCACCTCGAAGTGTTGTTATTGTGTTAATATCCACTATTGGATAAAAATGCATCCCCTGTGACCAACTTTATATATAGATCAATAACACACGGCACAAATTCTTGCATTTAAACAACATTTAAGCCCATCCATTGTGTTGAAAGAGCAAGAAACAACAAACATTTCTACAGTCATTACTTCTTCTCATTGGATTTTTAAAAAGGAGTGTTGAGTTATTAGTTATCTTAATCTGATATTTTATCTATATATTAGTGGCTGAAGTGTTGCTTCAACATTTGATATATTTTGAAAGATAGCAATGAATTGATGGATGATCTGATTATAAGAGCTAGGAACTTCAGTCCATATAAGATAGAAAATACTAACGGATCCATTCTTTTTTGCTCATGATGTTTTTAAGTAAATAGTTGAAAATGCAACTTATTTAAAGGAGTTATGAACTTAAAATTAATCATTGCCACATTTATAAATGACTATTTATTAATGAATTGACATGTGGATCTTATGAATTTGTAATGAACTTGCATGTTGGTGTTAGAGACAAATTCATTGTGTCGTCATATGCAACTTGGAGATGAAGTTGATTTAAATTGTCCACATACAAATGTTAATTTAAATCTTAAATTTTGTTTCTCAGAATAACAAAAAACAAAACTACCCAACAACCATTATATAGTATGATATTATGCAAGATGTAGCTTTTGCGAATAATTCTTGTTCAAAAACAATTCAAAACAATTCAACTACCAGAGCATATGAACAAAAAATGCCATGTTTTCCATCAATTACACGAAAAGCTACAAACTCTAGGATTTATTTCATTTCAAAATTTTATTTCATTTCAAAATTCAAAACAATGAAAATCGCCCCAAAAAATTTAAAGAGAACTAAGATGGGAGTTCAGTTACAGTGCATGCATCGACGTTGAGGGCGGTTTTAAAAATTGAAAATGTTCCCCCCATTTAAATTTTCAATTGTTATAGCAGTAATAAATTAACAATCCACAAACACTATCAATCCAAATTCATATACGAATTTTCAGAAACAATTCAACGCACATTTGTAGAAAGTTGTACAGTCATAATAATGTGATTTTGAATGCAGAAAAATATGCTTGCATTGAACATGGAAAATTGAACATGCAAGACTTAAGAAATGCCTAGACGATCATAAATATTACCATGGGGGCTGTTATGGGGTATGTTGATGGGCAAAGAATATTCCACACCATTGAGAGTAAACTTCCCATCTTTAATTCTATTTGCGACTCGACCAACAATGCACCCAAAGTATGGTGATGCACCTTGCTGGAAAAAAATGCATCTTTGTAAAATACTGTAATACACCAGATATTTAATTGACTGCATGCATGAAAAATATTGCAACATAAAGGAGTCATGCCTCACATAAAAGCAGAATAACCAACTACATGAATGAAGATAAACACATAAATAAACAATTTGGATATCAACATAATTAACTTATGATGTTCTCTTACAGCAGAAACTGAAAGCTAATGTACAATGACATGAAGAGACATGCATAATCTGCATTTTTTAAAAGGATAAAATAATCGAATAATAGCAAGAACAAAAACAATGAAAATACAATAGCATTTTTATTAGTGAAGCCATGATCAAACTTGAAGAAAGATTAAAATGTTTCATCTTGGTATTTTTTAGTGTCAATCTTTATTAAGTGGAAAGGCATAAGTTTAGAGTGAAACAAATGGGATTTGACCCAATGTCCTAAGGAAACATAAAAGAGGAGATGGACCTAAAGGATTTTTTTTCAGTTTTAAAAAGAACCCTAACAGAGGGAAATATGTGACATTGTAACAAATATCGTGTGGATTCATAGTTTTTAGGACCGAACAACAATATTACCTAATTCAACAGAGTGACTACAAATCGCTATTTTAATATTTCAAAATTTGGAATATGCTTAAGTTGACTATTAATTTTTCTTCACAATAAGTGTCACTGTAAACTATTTAACTATCTTAAAGATGGAAACAGTTGAAATGATCAAAATAATGAGAATAAAATATTCACTTGCGAGCATTTCCGTTGAATTAGCACAATAACACAGTATCAAACAAAATTTTAAACATAATGTACCCTAATTTCAAAATTTCTTGCAATTTCCTGCAATACCCTGTAATATACCCTAATGTAGTGAAGTTGAATAGCTTAATGTTATAGATTATATCAAATCAGTAAGATGCTATATAATTCTATATCCATCTCATGTTGTTTGAAGGACTTGAATATGTGAAATACAAATGTGGTGTGTCTCTACTATTACCTTGGACCTTCCTATCTCGGTTCCTCTCTATGATATTTGCAGATCAACGTGGAGATGATTGTGCTTAACTTCATCGTATTCCTTCAAGTATTACGACTTATATCTGCTATTTCATTCCATGTCCATATTTAGTCTTCATGCAAAGTTTTGAAACATTTCTACTCTGAATGTCGAACTTATAGCATGGCTAAAAATGATAGGCACTTCTTTTCTCCATGTATCACCTCCAAGTAACCTTTTCTTGAAACTATTAAAATATTTGTAGGGCTCTTGCCCATATTATACTATGATGGCTTGTCACCCCGCATATTGCAATTCCAGAACAATGTCTTCGAGCTTTTGAAATGGTTCCAATTCTCTGAATGATGATTTGCATGAGATCAAATGGTAATGCACTTATGGCCGAACTTCCAGTTACACATTCTATCCCCAACAACTAAATCCCATATTCCATGCGATTTGCAACGTTCTGCAAAGTCTCGTAACCAAGTGTTTTCATAGAATTTATAATGAGATTTGATTTTAAAATGTCTGCTTTGTATCTAACATCTTAATCATAACTAACTTTAGTTCCTGCTGTAGCTAGACATAAACTCTAATCCACAAATTAAAATTAAGCTATTCAACTTCACTACATAAGAGGAAAGTCCTTAAAATAATAATAATAAATAAAAACGATAAAAACGCAAAAGCCAAGACAGCATAAATGACATGAATTAACACTTCTAAAATCATTCAAGGATAAAAACAAACAACCCATCTTCAGTAATAGCTAAATTAACTGCAAAAATTTGGTACATACATATAATCAAATGTTTCAGTTGTTGTCGATGGCTCCAATTTCACTGGCCAATGATGAATCGAAACCTAAATGGGAACCAGGTTTCATAGAATGAGTAAAGAAAGTGTAATTTGTGTAATCCACAAATTAACTTTAAGCTATTCAACTTTACTACATAAGAGGAAATTAGTTAATATTTATGAAATTTTGATCCCAACTCACCTCCTGCAATACCCTGTAATACCCTCAAATCTGCAAAAATTTGAAAAATCACAATACAATGTCTAACGTTAGCAAAATTTCATAACTTTGAAATGTAGTACTCTTAAAAACCATACATATGAACTAGCCTCCAGCAATACCCTCTAGCAATACGGCCGAGGACTCGAGCCGATGAGTGTAAGGAGCGATCAAAACAAACTCACAAAACTGCCAGAAGATTTATATGCATAACAATATCGTAAGGTGAATATAAAAGTTTTCTACTTCATTTTACCTTATTGCAATGAGGAATGAGTTCTTGTAATGCTTTCATCTCATCATTAATTCTATCTCTTCTTCTCTGCATCCGAAGAGGTTGGTAGTCAGAAAACATCTTCTCATTAATTTCACCTTATTGCAATGCAGGATATCCATTTTGACATTCATATAATAAACTAAGCAACAACCACTGCCAAAATCTTTGATTAATGACAAAATTGAAAAACTGGAAAAATTTAGCCATGCACCCAACAAAACGGAATTGCTTCAATATTAAAACCTGGGGCTGATGAGATCATCCTCTTCTTACCTTCCTCTTCCTCCCCTTCTTACCTTCCACCTGATGAGATCGTCATTCATAAAAATATTTCTGGTGACAAATTATTAGATATAAAAAGAGTACAGACCATACCATTACCAGTAGATGCGATATTAATTCATAAACACATCAAAAAGCCAAAACAAATCTACATGCTCAGTGACTATCAACAGTTTCAGTCAATGCACAACAAATAAAATGCTGCATATGATTTCATGAATTTTCAGCTTCAGTTATGCATCAAAATGAATGGAACAGAAAGAATGTTGCCTTAAAAAGATAGTTGGATGAATTCATCTCTCCAAAAAAATTCATGCTACTGCAAAACTCCGCAGTTTGTCGCAATATGGGGTTGGATAATCTCTTACCCGCTGCCGCCTCTGCATCTCCAAATGACAGTATCGACCAAGTATCCCTTTGTAGTCCATTTTCAAGTTTATTCCTAGAAGAACTTCCAGATGTGAACTTATCATCAAAATTATGCAATTTAACATAAAACTCGACTCCATGTTTCTCGGTGACCTTGGGTATGTTGCAATTTAACATAGAACTTCCTGGAAGAATTAACATGGTTTCACTGAATATTTTATACATCACATGACCCAGCTCAATAGTAATTGTGTTCCTATTCAGGCTGTGGCCTTTGTAATTTAACTAAAAATAAAATAAATAAATAAATAACAAATGTTCAACATAAACTTGGTATCATAGAGAATCAAGAAATAGTATAGGTCAAGTATTGAAGCAGAATAAAGAGATATGCCCCATACAGTATGTCAGATGATTTGGCTAAAGATGTTACAACATGGGCTTGGTTATCAAAAATGATATAAACAGATGACGATGTTCTGTGACATCCAAACTGTAATTTGTATAACCAATAGGTCCTATCTGCTATGAGAGGACATCATATCAAATTGAATAGTCACTTCATCAAAAATGACATTTTAAAAAAGCTGGGTTGCACTCATTTTACTTCTTTCGGTTAGCTGACATCTTTACCAAGCTAGGTTTAGTGTTTTCTCGTTTATTTGTAGAAAATCTTACATAATAGATATCATCCCCTAGCTTAAGGGATGTTAGATTAAACGGTGGATATTAATTTATTGCTAGAGTTGAGTGAATCGCTTGGGTGTGAATCCCGAATCTCTTTACCCGTGTTTCCCAATTTCCTACCAATCCATAACACGTTCGTTCCGCATCATCTACCCGCACTGCTTTATGCACAAATATAGACTAAGAAGAACCAATAACAAATTATTATAAATATACTTTGTAACTTAACACATACTTTTTCATTAATAATAATATTAAGATAGATATTTCATCAATAATAATATTAAGATAGAATTACCAGCTGACAAATGTGAAGCATTTCTTACAATCCCAAAAGCAATTAAAAGCATACAGAATTAATATTTCATGCAAGTGAATATAAAATGCAAAACCACCAGATAGAAAACTTACATCAACTGCACAGCTCTTGCTAGAGGGAACCACTTATTTAGCTTCTCAAAATGTACAATCCCTTGAACTGCTGTAACAGGGATGGCAAAGAAAATAATGAGCAGACATGCTACCACGAAACTACAATTTTGTGAAGCACTAACAGACGGTAAGTGATAGCCAAATTCTTCCACAGGACATCTCTTGGTTCTGGGGCAAATTCTGTAATCCATTGAAACATAATAAAGATTCATATACATTGTAGAACAAAATACATTTTGGATCCAGCCAGAAATTTGGTCATAACTGAATTTCTGAATGTTTTGAAAAGATTTCAATACATTTTGGATACATTGTACAACAAAATTCAAATTTCATACTGAAAATTCAAATTTGATATCCAAAATGTTGTTGTACAATGTATGTTTCAATATAATCAATAAATTCAGACCATAACATTTGGAAATATGACTAATCCACTTGGAAATATAACTGAATGTTTTGAAAACATTTGGAAATATGTGGATCAGTCATATTTCAAATAAATTCAGACTGATCTCAATGTATCCACAATGTTTTCCAAACATACATTGAGATCAGTCATATTTCCAATTTAGACTGATCTTAATGTATCCACAATGTTTTCAAATAAATTCAGACCATCCACAATGTATGTTTAGAAATATGACTGATCTCACTTGGAAATATACACAGAAATATGTGGATCAGTCATATTTCAAATAAATTCAGACAGATCTCAATGTATCCACAATGTTTTCCAAACATACAGTAAGATCAGTCATATTTCCAATTCAGACTGATCTCAATGTATCCACAATTTTTTCAAATAAATTCAGACCATCCACAATGTATGTTTGGAAATATGACTAATATCCACAATGTATTGAAATGTTTTCAAAAGTCATATTTCCAAAATGCAGCTAACAATAGACCAATCTCACTAATCCAATAGACCAACCTACATTTCAACCAATAGAAGAACCCCAGAAAATTTCAACAAATGTGCAGAAAAATAACATTTGGAACGAAGAACTATGCAATCCAATAGCAACATCTACCTCTCCCACAAAATCTATATAAAAGTTATAGAATTCACCACAATATTTTCAGGTGAGATCCAACTATCTTCCATAGCAACACCTGCACATTGCAAGCAAACGGTGACAACAAATTATTATTATTGAAATTTAATGCAGAAAAAAGAAAAAAGAAAAAAAATTGCAGTCTTACCTCTAATTTGTTTAATGTTCAAAATAAATTGGGTTGATCTTTCTCGCGTGGTTATTCCAAGCACGGTGTTGCAGGAAAACTTAAGGGAAACACGAAACTGTAATTATGAAGTTAAACTACACCATTATGCTAAAGATTCATTTTTTCCTCAAAAAATCCCCTCAAAAAGCTAAAAATTCAATTTTTCCTTAACAAAAGCCCCTAAAAAGCTAAAGATTCAATTTTTCATCTTCAGTTGGATGATGTGAACGGAAATTCCAACACCCAAATCAAGTAAACGAATGCAGAAGGTGAAAACCATCACACACAAAAACGAATGCAGCTGGATTAATGAGACCAAAAGTCAAAATTCAAACCTGTTCACCAACAAAAAAAAGAAAATACGAAATCAAATTACCGTCAAGTAAAGCATGGATCAAGTAAAGTTATGCAAGATTGAGTGAGCAAGGAATCGAGCTTGCTGAAGAAAACCGAGCCTGTTGGTGATTAATCAAGGATAACTCAGAAGATGCTTTGCCATCGTCATCATCGTCGACAGAAGATGCTTGCAGTAGAACCTGCATAGAGAGAGAGAGAGAGAGAGAGAGAGAGAGAGAGAGAGAGAGAGAGAGAGAGAGAGAGAGAACTCAGTATCCCCCAAAATATTTCTCTTCTTGAGAGAGAGGGGGCGAGAGAGAGGGGGGGAGAGAGAGAGAGAGAGAGAGAGAGAGAGAGAGAGAGCTGAATCGAGAGAGAGGGGGAGAGAGAGAGAGAGAGAGAGAGAGAGAGAGAGAGAGAGAGAGAGAGAGAGAGAGAGCTGGATCGAGAGAGGGGGGGCAGGACGTTTTCGTTCCCCCCAAAGTTTTGTTATCAAAATTTTATGTTTTCAAACCAAATTTTAAGTTTCAAATTTTCCCCCCAATTACAAACTCATATACCCAATATCTCATATGCAATTTCTCAAAGACAAACATATCCAAATTCTCTTATCAAATTCTCTTATCCAAAATCTCATAACCAATATCTCTTATATAAAAACTCTTATCCAATTTCTCTTGATAACATCCCTCTTTTATAATATAGATATAGATATATATATATATATATATATATATATATATATATATAGGGTAAAGTGTTCCTAGGGTGACTCCTTAGATTAAATCTAAGGAGTCGCCCACATTTTCCCTCATATCCCACAATTTTTTCGGATTTTATTTTTCATGGGGTTGTTGTTCACCTCATGGATGATCAACATACCAAAAATCAAGCCATTCCAATACTTTTAGAGCCCCCATCTACCCCTTGCAACTTCAACGGTCTGAAAACGTGCTGAAAACCCATGAAGTTGCAAGGGGTAGATGGGGGCTCTAAAAGTATTGGAATGAATTAATTTTTGGTATGTTGATCATCCATCAGGTGAACAACAACCCCATGAAAACAAATTCTGAAAAAAAATGTGGGATATGGGGAAAATGGGGGCGACTCCTTAGATTGAATCTAAGGAGTCATCCTAGGAACACTTTACCCATATATATATATATATATATATATATATATATATATATATATATATATATATATATATATATATATATATATAAGTATATGTATGTATATATAAGTATATGTATGTATGTACAGGGATCCTAGGGTGCCTCCTTAGATTCAATCTAAGGAGGCAGCCCCATTTCCCCACATCTCCCACTTTTTTTGAAAATTTTTAATGGGTTTGTTGTTCGCCTTATGGATGATCAACATACCAAATTTCAAGGGATTCCAATATTTTTAAGCCCTCATCTATCTCTTGCAATTTCGTGGGATTTTCAGCACGTTTTCAGACCGTTGAAGTTGTAAGGGGGTAGATGGGGGCTCAAAAAGTATTGGAATCTCTTGAAATTTGGTATGTTGATCATCCATGATGTGAAAAAAAACCCTATGAAAAAACATTTCAAAAAAATTGTAGGAGATGGGGGGAAATGAGGGCGCCTCCTTAGATTTCATCTAAGGAGGCACCTTAGGTCCCCTTTTTCCTCTGTGTGTGTGTGTGTGTGTGTGTGTGTGTGTGTGTGTGTGTGTGTTGCTAGAAGAATCTGTAAGTTAGTTGGTTAATGATGTTAGTTTATAACATTGGTTCAGTAATATTAGTTTATAATATGATCCTATTAGAGTAAAACAGCATCCTCACACGCGAATCTATATGACACAGATTAATCGCGCCTTCCGTTGCCATCATCGAGAGATCCACCATCGCCTCCAGATAAGTAGTTTATTGTAAATGAATTTGGGACAAACTGATTAAACTAGTGCTAAAATCTCATTTTTGAACATGCTCGTCAACTTAGTAACCAAACTGCATGCTCTTACAATGCCTGTTGCAATTGATTAAAATGGTCATTTCATGTTAATGCTTCTTTGATAAAAGAACAAATTTTCTCTGCATGTCATCAATTGAACCAAAATGGAACAGAGGGTAGGACATAACCCTCGAAACTTAAATGAGAACCCATCGATTACAGATGGAAAGGAAACTAGTCGGTGACTGGTTATAATACTTGGGTGGGGTTGGTCCATAGTAGTAGGGTTCGTAGATGTAGCTTGACCAGTGACGGATACAGGAATTGAAATTAGGGGGCACAATTTTTTTAGCAAGAAATAATTTTTGTTTATTTTATTTATTGTAAAATTGTTGCACGAAAAATTACATTGACTCAAGTGTATTCTTAGACAAGATGATCGTAACGACTTACAAATTGCAATTGCAATCGACGAGGTCTAATGTTTTGAAAATGGTGTATAACAACTTCATTGTCGATGCTATCAAATTTTCACAAAATCTTATAAGAAATATACACGCAGGAAAAAAATTCCAGACAGTATTAAATTGCCCATATATGCAAATAACAGAAAACCCTAGAACTGAAAAAAACCAAATTTTTTGGAAAGAGATTCACATAAATTTCGAGAAAAAAATTAAATTCTATAAGTTAAAGAGATTTGCAAAACGTTCCATTTGCTATAACTAACTCGAGAATACTACCTAAAAATAATTACGTTGAGATCGCCGACCTGTTCATCTGATGGCTGATGCAAAATCCAAGGGCAGATTGAAAGTTTTGACGAACCATTGTTCCTTTACAAAACATATGAAAAAAATTCAAACCATATTTAAGGGGGCAAAAATTTTTATAGCGTGAAATTATGAGATTCTAAAAACTAGCTACCAAAAAATAATAATAACACTATCAAATAATAATAATAACTAGCTAACAACCTTGAGATTTTAAGAACGTCTTCAGCCGTCCTGTTCTGTTCTCCTGATGGTTGATGGGCGGTTCCTTTGCAAAACGCTTTGCAAAATGCAGGGGAAAAAATATTGATGATGCAATGTTACTTTGCGATACTAAGGGGAAAAAATATTAATGAAACTAGACAGTTCCTTTGCTAAACATATGGAAAAAAATATTGAATATTGATGAGCCGTCGTTCATTTGCAAAATGACCTTGGGGGGAAATATAAGGAGAAAAATATGAACCATGAACAGTTGCTCCCTTGCGAAAGACTGATGGGCGGTTCCTTTGTAAACCATTGGAAAAAAAATTGAATATTGATGAGCCGCCGATTCATTTGCAAAATGACAGGGAAAAAAGAGAATAAACCTTAAAAGAGGGCAAATATAGTTGATGTTGGGCCTGGGATTCGAACAAAGGCTCCCAAGCTTATGATTCATGCGGCCTTACCCCTTGCGTCACCATGATAACGTTGCTTCTACTTGAACATTATTTATAAATACTTATTTTATCTTGACAATTTTTTATTAAAAGGTATAAAAGTAATTTTTTTCCCTTAATTTTCACGGGGGGCACATGCCCCCTGGCCCCCACATGGGTCCGTCCCTGAGCTTGACCACCATTCGACTACCTCCATACCACACCAATAGAGGCAAGCATCTTGGCCATTTTCCAGGTTAGGGGTGACAAGAAGCGTCACAGTAAACCCCCGATGATAGGGTGCATCAAGAACATACTACCAACCCGGACATGGACTTATCACGAGCACAAATAACTGAATACTTAATATACTGCTTTACTTTTTGAACTGCAATTCATACATGCTCGTACTTTACTTTATGCACTCATTACTCATAAATGTGTACTAACGCTCTTTTGTTCTTTCCTAAGTTGTTCCTTATTCATTACTTTAAATATCTTGCCGAGCGATTCACCGACATATATTTCAATGTAATTGTGAAATTTATGTTAAGTTCAGAGACTGATTACGCTGAGGATCCCGCTTTTGAGGATCTCATCTTGGAGGACGATCTTGCTGACCAGAGTTACGAGGACGCTAAGGTCCTCCCTGTCGAAGAATAAAGAGAAAGCTGTATTAGTTCTTTTAATTAGTATTATTTGTAGCTTGCTGGTGTGTTTACATTTCTACGAATTGTACGGTCATGCTAGGCCTAACTACATTGTGTACTTGTTTTGAAAAATATGGAATAAAAGTGAATTAAAAATTTATGCCGTTCTGATAATATTTGCATGTAAGAAACCTGCTTAACTAAATAAACGCTTATTATGCTTAAGTAAAGAAGAAAGAAATGAATAAAAGTATCTCTTCTTTGCTTTAAGCACATGCAGACCAGCTCGCATCCTCGCTCCCAAGTATAATAGGAAGCAGGGTGTGACACTTCTGAAGCCTCTGACCATCAATGATATCTCCTCCTCCTCCTCATCACCTTCGCTTGCTTGAAGAGCTAGTGGTTTTGGAGCTTTTTCATTCGACTCTGGTTTCTCTCTAGCATCTATATTCTACAGCTCAAGCTCGTGGGACATTAAGTTGCCTACCAAGTCCTTCACTCTCATCTGTGATAGATCTTTCGCTTCTTGAATGGCAGTGACTATAGGCCTGAACGAGCTTGGCAGCGCCCTTAAGATTTTCCTCACCTACTCGAGGCTAGAGTATGGCTTACCAAGGGAACTAGACTTGCAAATGATGTTTGTGAACCTCGCAAACATCTCTGATATAGATTCTGATGGAAGCATGCGGAAGCTCTCATACTCTGTGCTCAACAAGGCAAGTCTAGACTCCTTCACCTGTGACATTTCCTCATGCGTCATCTCCAATGTATGCCATATTTCCTGTGTAGTTTGACAATGGGAGATACGATTAAATTTATACTTATCTAAAGAGCATATAAGAGCATTCATAGCTTTTCCTTTTAAAGAATAAAGTCTCCAATCAACATCATCCCACTTGTCTTCCAGTTTAAGCATTTCAATATTTTCAACTTTAATAACAGGTGGATTATAACCTTTTTCAACTATGTGCCAAACTTTATAATCAATGGATATTAAGTAGATTCTCATCCTAGATTTCCAATAAGCATAATCTAGTCGATTAAATTTAGTGGTCGTGATATGGACTGACCTTCAGCAAAAGCACAATTAATTGAGTTATTCATGGTCAATATAGCGTAGACCATCTAACCTACTCTGATACCACTTGTTGGATCTAGATCTAAGCCTAGAAGGGGGAGGGGGTGAATAGGCTAATAAAAATTCTCGTGCAATCCACGTGCAAACACATGCAGATATAGCAGATTCAGAGTAAATAAAACGCAATCACAGATGCACATCAGATTTACCCTGGTTCGGTCGTCACCACGACCTACGTCCAGCCCCCAAAGCAGATACTATATTAATAATGTAACATGTACAACCTTAATAGCTAGAGAACGCACGTCTCTATACTCACCAGGCTCTCAGTACCCCACTCATCGTGTTCAACAAAATTAATCCTAGTATAAGCTTTCTATTGGCTAGTCCCAACTAGCCAAGTCCCTCTTATCTAGCACCCACTAGACAAGACCCCAAAACATCACAATGGTAAAGTTTCCCTATAAAGATCGCTACTACTACACAAATATAATAATAAAGAGTTTAGAGAATCTCAATTTGTGTAGCTGCAGTCGTCTCTGTAAATCGGCTCAGGTCAGATAGTATCTGATAGGATGTAGTCGCCAACGTCACATCTCCTTTGCAACTCAATGATGCCTCTCCCTCCTTTGATGATGTAGATCTCTGAAAGTTACGGCCCCCCTTGTTGTAGCTTGTGCAATGAATGGGTGTCTTCTCCTTGTGCAAGAATCAATGTGCATAGATGATGGACTTTGAAACGTGCGGCCAAGGCTATGCAAGTTGCGCAATGATGCTTGAAGCCCCCTTGGATATATTGATGCCTTGAAGGATAATGGGGCTAGGATATTGCGGCCTAAAGGATGAGACTTGAGGTTTTGCAATGGGTGTTCTCTTTGGCTTTGAGGAGGAAGGAGATGAAGCTCTTGGAGGTGTTGCTTGTGGCCAAAGAGGTGCTAATGGCTTGCACAAGATTTTAGATGGGAGGAGCTAGCAAATTGCGTAATACTGGGATAGCAATAGGAGATGAGGCCATGGCAATGGAGCTTGGAGCTTTTGGCCTTGGAGATGCTTGATGCAATGTAGGAAGAAGCTTTGGCAATGAGACTTGGCTTTCTAGGTTGCGCAAGATAGGAGCTTTGACATGAAAGCTGCGGCCTCCCCTTTTCCTTTGTTTTGGCCAAATTCCCTCATGCTTCCCTTAAGTTTTTGCCCTCTTAAATTATCTCTCTTTGGAAGATGGGTTTATATCGGAGAGGATGTGATATAATAGAATCAATTAGAATCCCATAATTGATGGAGATGGGAAGGAATTCTAACATGATTAGGATTTGAATGAATCTCTATGGATATGGAGTTTGAATATGGATGGCTATGGAATTAAATTTGAGTAGCTATAGGATTTGAATTGGATCTCATTTAATCACCTTTGATTTGCATGAGATTCTCCATATCTCTCCATCTTTGACCAAGTCTTCAATTTGCATGGCATTAGGATTTGAAAATTGCACCAATTGATTTGAATCAATTCAAATATGGATTTGAATTGATTTCCTCCTTATCTTCCCATCTTTGACTTAGTCCAATTTTTGTAGCCATTATCTCCATCTTTGACTTAGTCCACTTGGCTAATGCATGTCACATTCTCCATCACTTTTACTTAGTCTCTCTTTGAGTATTTGCGAGAGTGCCATTCATGAAAATACTTAGCACACACATGAAGTCATCAAACATGAAGTCATCGATCGTTGTATCCAACAATGATATGGACTGACCTTCAACATAAGCACAATCAATTGAATTCATGGTCAATCTAGCGTAGATCCTCTAACCGGCTCTGAAGCAACTTGTTGGATTTGGATCTAAGCTTAGAAGGAGGGGGGGTGAATAGGCTAATAAAAATGCTTGTGCAACCTACGAGCAATCACAGGCATTTATAGCAGATGCAGAGTAAGTAGTAAGCAATCACAGATTACACAGCAGATTTACCCTGGTTCGATCATCCCACGACCTACTCCAGCCCCGAAGCATATACTAGCATTAATATGTTTCTTTGTACAACTAAAATGAACTATGAGGCCTAACTCAACTCTCACCTAGTTCGTACCACACTCTCTGAGTGCAAAACACTATCAACCTAGTAAATGCTTTGTCTTGACAAGCCCCAACTCGTCAAAACCCCCTTGTCTAGTCCCGAACTAACAAGTCCCAAAACGTCACAAATATGATAAAGTTTCCCCAACAAAGATCACTACTACTGCCTCCGCTCCTGTGTGTTATAAATGCAACAAGCCAGGACACATCAAGCCGGATTGTCCTCTCAACAAACACAAGGAGAAGTGGAAGGCACCCAAGAACGACAAGTCGAGAAAGTACAAGAAAGGGCTTGTCGGCTCATTCACCGACTCCAAAGAGGATTCCTCAAGTGGAGAGTCGGATGATGGAAAAGTGGAGAAAGCACACATGTGCTTCATGGGAAAAGAGGAACATGATCAAGAGACCTCCTCCGATGAAAGCGAGGATGAAAGCGAGGATGAAGGCGATGAGGTAACTATGGATGAACTTAGATTAGCTAACGAACAACTTTGGTTTAAGTTTTCTAAATTGGCTAATAGATATATTAAGACCAAAAATGAGCTAACTAGTTTTCAAACCTCACCTAAGCCTATCTCATCAACAACGACACCGTTGTTGAAGGGTTAAGAAATGAGATCGTAAGTCTCAAATCTCAACTTGAGCATGTGCATTTTGAGGATTCGGAAGAACACGAGATAGCAGATTTGACTTCTCAAAACTCAACTTTGAGTATTGAGAATGAGAATCTCAAATCTCGTGTTTATGTACTCACATCGCAAGTGTCCACCTTGGATGCTTCTATGCATTCTCTCACCGAGAAGTATGATTACACATTAGGCCGAATTAATAAATTCAATAAAGGTAAGGGCCATTGGATAATATCCTAAATGACTTACTTCCGGCCAATCATCACATTGGCTTGGGGTGTAAGATGGGAGACTCATCCAAATCGGTCACGACCTTTGTTAGGCCATCTTCTAAAGCCTCAATTAGTGGGAGTAATCACCCCATAGGTAGTTCTTCTACCAATAGTGCTTCCATTAGGTACATACCCCCATTTGGAAAGAAACCCACTTTGGGTGGACCTCCAATGAAGGGTCATGCTTTTATGTACACCAATACCATGCCACGTAGGAATACACATCCTACTCCACATGTTCACTCATATGATGATTTTTATGCACCACATCCACGAGCACGTGCACACCATGTGAGACACACTCATGCACATGTTCCTCCACATGCATATGTTTATCCTCATTACTATGTGAATGATTATCATCATGCACCATTTCATCATATGTCATATGCTTATCCACGACATGCATCACGTAGACATCAACAACGTATGCATGCTCCCAATAGGAATAGGGCTCCCAAAATCTTCACTATTTGGTGTCCGAAGGACACAAGCATGCATGAAAAACAAGCTTACATGAATTCCTATTTTATGAATGTCGTGCATAATGATGATTTCGTTGGGAAGTCTAAGTCCAATTGGACTTGGCTTCCAAAGGTCTAATCTCTTAGGACCCAATGTCCTTGGGTACCATGGAATGATATTTTATCTTCAGGTACTCAAGAAATAGAGAAGGAGTAATAAATCTAAATTTAGCTCCAAGAATTGTGTTTTCTAGGTTCAATCCACCATGTGATACCAACCCTACCAACTCTTTGATTTGGAAAGGACTTTCATTCAAATGGAGTTGATGGTGCTTAAGTGATGCACCAAAGTAGGGGGAGCTTAATGTTGTAAGTATATTCTTACATTTGATATGCATTTGGTATCCATGTGTGTTGAATGCATTTTGATTTCATTTTGTACTAGAATTGTGTATGATATAAGTTTTTATGAAGTTATTTTTTTGGCATAACACTTTTGTATACTACATTTGGTATTCACATTGTATTTATGTCTCTGATATTGACTTCGTCGCTCGACGATTATATTGGTTAAGTAGATTTACTTTTATGAAAACATAGAATTGTTTTCCATGCACTAAATTAACCAAAAATGTTGATATTGGAGAGTATATTCCATAACTCAATATGTGAAATTGATTTGAGTTTTGATGATTTCGTTTTTCGACTATGGTCTCATTGGCACGCTTTGATTTTCTTCGGTATTTTACATTCGGTATTTTACATTGGTGTCATTTGGACCGTGGTCGTATTCTTAGACTCTCGTGCTAGCCTTAGTAGTTGTCGTTGATCTCCTCCCGCTCTTTTTGCTAATGCCAAAGGGGGAGAGAATCAATAATGACAATAGGCTAAATGATAATTTAAAGCATTTTACCATGAATCTAATTCGATATGTTAGATTCAGGGGGAGTTAAGATATAAAAATGGATTTAGATCCTAAATTGCAATACTTGAGTTCACATTTTATACTTTCCTCGTCTGCTTGATGCGTATGATTATAATTGAATACGGAACTAACGTGTCATCAATGCAGGGGGAGTAAGTAAAATGCATTTGCATTATTATTATTGATTATTATTTATGTTGGTTTGTCATCACCAAAAAGGGGGAGAATGTTGAGTATTGATTCTCCGGATTTGGTTTTGATGATGAGCAAACATAAATATTGTGAACTAACTCTTTGTGACCGCAGTTATGGAGATCGTCACCAAATTACTTCGTACATCAAAAGCGAAGTCTCAAGACTTCTCAAAGCGCATGATCGTGTGCCTGAAGCTTCGTTGAAGCTCTAGGAGCATTATTGAAGTCAAGAGATTCGGATTGAAGCTTTTGAAGACGGTTCGTTAAGTTTTATTTATTGTCTTCTAGCTTCTTCGTACAGAATGTTAAGCCTTGAGTAGGTCTTACATTATTAGAGCTAGGATTATCATAGAAGCCCATAGAAACTTTCCCGAAGCTTCGCGCTTCGATTCGTGGCTTCTAGTGCATCTTAGTTGGTTCAAGAAGAAGAACCAACCGACTAGATGGCAATCTAGTCGGTCGGTAATCCTTCTTGAACCGACTAGATCTCCTTGCTCAAATTCAGCTCATTCACTGTTTACAGTTAGTCGGTCCAAGAAGGTTCACCGACCGACTAGTTGTCAAACTAGTCGGTTAGGAATCCTTCTTAGACCGACTAGTTATGTCTTTCATTTCACAGCCTGAGCTACTGTTTATCGTTAGCCGGTCAAAGAACAATTATCAACCGACTAGTTAAGAAACTAATCGGTTGGAATTTGTTCTTAGACCGACTAGTTCTCCTTGTTGATAGCCTATCGGATTTCATCTCTTAGTCGGTCAAAGAACACTCACCGACCGACTAGTTGTGAAACTAGTCAGTTGGCATGTCTTCTTAGACCGACTAGTTCTTTATGTCTGAACTTTCTCTTTTGGCTGTTCTCCAGTTAGTCGGTTCATGTTGAATCACCGACCGACTAGTTGAGAAACTAGTCGGTCAGTGATCCTTCTTTGACCGACTAGACTGCTTCAGAATAGAGCCGTTGGAGCATTAATTGCTACGAATTTTGCTCTCTCTTTCCTCTATCATATATTTACTTAGAGGGGTTCTTTCATAGTATAAAAGGCTGATATTCTAGAGGTTTAGAAAAATAAAAAGAGGAGCCTTTCAACTCTATTCCAAAGCTCTCTCTTCTCACAAGAATCTCTCCCTCAACTTCTTGAGCCCTAATTCCTCAAGAGAGATTCTCTCCATTGTGAGCTTCTCAAGCCAAGAGCTTGATCCAAGGTCACCAACTCCACCCTAGGCTTCTATTGCTGGTCATCTACTTGGAGCTAGGGTTTGGTTCCTTCTTCTTCCTCAAAATCCTTCTTGCCCTAATATTGGTAAGTTTACTCAAGGCATAGGATTTTGTTGGTAAGTATTTCATATTTCATTTACTTTGATTGTAAGTGTTTCTCTCGGTTGTGAGAGAAAGGGTGTGATCCCGGGTTGTGGGAGTCACATGTCATTTGTGTATGATTTGGTCTTGTAGAGGTTTTTCTACAAGAATTTCATAGTGGAAATCTTGGGTTAGTGGGTTCTAACTCAAGTATCCGGAGGGGATCCGGGTGGTTGGGACGTAGGATCACCGGGAACAAGTCAGGGGGCCATGGGTGGATTCGAAACCGTTACATCTTTTGTTTGTGTTGTCTATTCTTGTTGTTTGTAGTCTATTCCGCATTGTTGTTTGTGTGTTTGCACAATAATTAGGAATAATACTCTTGATTATTTTAAAGTACTATTCACCCCCCTCTAGTACTTGTGCAGTAGCTACGCAGGGCATTACAAAATATAATAATAAAGAGTTTAGAAAATCTCAGTTTGTGCAGCGGTAGTCATCTCTGTCAATAAGCTAAGGTCAGATCAAGTCTGACGATGAAGTAGTCGCCAACGTCACATCCTCCCTTGAGACTTGCGTCCTAGGTGTTCTCCCCCGTGAAACTTGCGGCCTAGATGTTCTCTCCCTTGAAACTTGCGGCACTTGGATGTAGCTTGCTTCTTTGGTGATATTTGCGCAATATGGAAGGAGATGGAGTCTTGCCCTGTTGCGCAATTGTTGAAGAAGTCCCCCTTGAACTTGTGGCCTTGTGCAATTGATGGAGAGCTAGTAACTTGCGGCTTATGGTGATCTTGCAAGCTTGAGGGTGCAATGGAGATTGATGTAGGTTGCACAAGGGAGCTTTATCTATGGAGTTTGAGGATGAAGCTTTTGGCCTTGGTTTGATACTAACAAGGTTGCACAGGTGAGGGATAGCAATGGGAGATGAAGCTTTAGTTTCTCTTTTGGCCAAGTAAGTTGCGGTAATGGAGCTTTGGCAATGGTGATGTTTGCTTGTGCAATGATGAAGGATCTATGGAGCTTGTCGCACAATGAAGGAGGGGAGAGGCTATGTTAGGTTGTGCAAAGAAGATGGAGAGAAATATATGTTGTGCATGGTTCATGTATTGGCCGAATTCCTCTTGGTTCCCTCTCTCTCTCTTCTCTCTTTGGAAGATGGGTTTATATAGGAGAGGATGGAATATAATAGAACCAATTAGAATACCATAATTGAAGGAGACTGGATGGAATTCTAACTTGATTAGTGTTACGCCTATTTGACTGAGGCCCGGAAGACCCAAGCCCAGAGACCCAACCGCTGGTCAAGAGCCCACCTGCGTGCTCAGGCCCACTCGATAAGACCCTAGGGGGGACTCCCCCCACATATCGATCCGACCCGGCCCCGATGACACGTCGGCCACTCGCCCACTCCTGCGATAACCGCCCCCTTGATCCCGCTACCACTTAATGGCAGTTAGGGGGGTGCTGGCAGGGCGCAGGGAGCGGCGACGGGGGGGCGGATTGAGGGGGCACGATTGAGGGCGGACGAGCGACGTGGGTCGAGGACAATCACGGCGGAGGTCTATAAAGGGGCTAGGAGGACGACAGGACAAAGGACCGGATCTCAGGTATCTAAAACCTAAGGTACTCCATCAACGACCTAGCTCCCCCATTTCATCTCCTTCCTCCCCCGCTCGCGCCGTGAGACGCCGTTCCGATCTCCTCACGAGTCGAACCGTCTCCGCCAGGCCTCCTCTTTCAGATCTCTATCTGACTTAGGCATCGGAGGGGATTTGGCCGGAACCTAGGTCCGGCCCCCTGACGAGCGTTCTCGTCTACGCAGGTGGACAGCTGATCAACGGGCCGAGGCTTCCCCTCGCCCCTCTCCAACCCCACAATCAACTGGACGAGTGAGGCTTCCCCTCACCGTCCGCTCGCCGAGGCCGAGCACATCCTACCGAGGCCGAGCATCTTAACTGGGTCCGAGGCT
Source organism: Scilla litardierei (assembly GCA_030789695.1). Classification (NCBI taxonomy): domain Eukaryota; kingdom Viridiplantae; phylum Streptophyta; class Magnoliopsida; order Asparagales; family Asparagaceae; genus Scilla; species Scilla litardierei. The sequence continues at coordinate 424,985,854 of CM061142.1, read as the reverse complement.
TCCCCTCGCCCTTCGCCGACCGTGCCTCTAGCTGGACGACAGAGGCTACCCCTCGTCTTCCTTCCTCCGAGGCCGTGCTCATCCGACCGAGGCCGAGCGTCTCAACCTGGGCCGAGGCTTCCCCTCGTCCCATCTGCACTGATTCGAAGCCCCCGAGGGACCCAAGCGGGCCCCTTGACCACGTTGACCGGGTTGTCCACGGTCAACGCTCTGTAGTGAGAAAACACTCTGAAACATCTGGCGCCGTCTGTGGGAAACGAAAACCGTCCCACTAAGAAGCAGACCACACCAACAATGGCACGAGCCAGCAATGGAAGGAAGCGCATGCCCCCCATCCCGGAGGAGGGGAATGGCGCATCAAACGGCAACCCCGAGGACACGCCCGTCGGCGGCCACCCCGCCCTCTCAACCGAAGAGACCGGCGGCTCAAAATTGGCCACGCAGGGACAGCTCCTCGCCCTGGCTCAGGAGACCAACGCGAGCCTCCAGACGTTGGTCACGACGGTACAGCAGCTCGTCGGCCCTACGCCGTCCAACGGAGGCACGTTGGACGATAGCCATCGATGGGCGGGGGGTCGCCCGCACTTGCGGTCCGCCGTGGTCGACGACCACGGGACCCAGAAACAGAACACAGAGCGTCGGTTCACGCTGTCCGGCTCCCGTCAGGCGAGGTCACGCGCCTCCTCCCCTTATCGTGAAAGGAGCCGAAGAGAAACCGAAGGGACGGAGGGCGAATCGATGACGGCATCATCTCGTCGGTCACGGTCATCCCGCCGCAGGAGAAGCGAACGACACCACTCAAGAGACCAATTACGGCGGAGCAGGAGCTCCCGCAGGAGGAGTCGGGAGCGCCGGGTCAGCCCGACCCCCAGCGTGGCGAGGGCCGTGGAGCCAGCCCCGCTGGCGCCTGTGCTTCCTCCACCCCCGAACGAGCCAGAGGCAGGCGACTGCCGCATCCCCGGGGGCATCCACGGAGACCGGTGCCCCTTGTCATGGAGAATAACCGACGCATGGGTCCCCTCTCGATTCAGGATCCCGGTGCTGGGAAAGTACGACGGGATAGGGGACCCGGGACACCACGTGATGGACTACGAGGGGGACATGTCCTTCCAGGGAGCTGACGATGACCTGCTTTGCCGGGGCTTCTATTCTACTCTCAGGGGAGCGGCGAGGACCTGGTACCACAGCCTGCCCGGCCGCTCCATCGACAGCTTCGAGGAACTCACCCAGTTGTTCTGCAAGCAGTTCATGGCGGGGAGGCAGATCAAGCCTGGTGCTGAACATCTGTTCAACATAGTGCAAGGCCCGGCCGAGCCGCTCCGACAGTTCATGCACCGCTTCAATGCGGAAAGGCTGAACGTGAACAGCCCTCCTGACCTGGTGGTCCAGACGGCCCTTAAGAAAGGGCTTCGCCACAGAGGCCTCAAGAAGTCCCTGCACAACGATCCCCCGAAGGACCTCCCCGGGATCATGGCGAGGGCCGAACGCTTCATGCTGACCGAGGAGGCCTTGGCCGAGGATGCAGGAAAAGCTACTCGAGGGACCAAGCGCGGCGACGGCGGACGAGGCAGCCCCGAAGGGTACCGAACCGAAAAGAGGCCGAGGAACAGACAGCGGGGAGAAAGCGCGAGGGACACCACCCCAGACGCCGTCCTCGCCCAAGTACAGAAGGAAGAGCGAGCTGATCGCCCCCCACCGAAGGCTAAAAGAGGTGGGAAGAACATGGAGAAGTACTGCAAGTACCATAAGGACGATGGCCATGACACTGAAGACTGCTGGCATTTGAAGAAGGACATTGAGAAGCTGATGAGCCGGGGGCACGCCAGGAACCAGGCCGACGAGCCAGCCCACGGAGAAGGGACCTCCACGCAGCCAGACAAGGGGAAGAAGATCAACACCGTCCAAGGTCCCCTCCGCATCATAGAGTGAGCGGCCGATGTCTCTCCCCCCGGTTGCAGCCTAGTAAGAGGGAGTTATCTAGGTTTACATCCCTCTGTCTAGCTTCATTTCCTTTTTTCCTTTTCCTCCAAATGTACCAGTCCGACAGGACTCTTGAGAGTACATATGCATTCCCTTTTTGTCTTTTCTTAAATCCCCGACGGAATTGACATGTCACCAATAGCGCAAAAGAATGGGGACCGCCGCCTCACTGGAGGAGGAAGAAGAGCTTTGCCCTCGTCGACCGAATCCTGTGCTCGTAAGTCTGGGGGCAGTTCCCCTAGCAGACACGGACGCCGACCGGTCCTAAGCCGAGGAGCTTTGCCCTCGCCGATCGACCCCAGCGCTCATAAGTCTGGGGGCAGCTCCCCCAGCAGGCACGGACGCCGACCGGTCCTAAGCCGAGGAGCTTTGCCCTTACCGACCGACTCCTGCGCTCGCAAGTCTGGGGGCAGTTCCTCCAACAAGCACGGACGCCGACCGGTCCTAAGCCGAGGAGCTTTGCCCTCGCCGACTGACTCCTGCGCTCATAAGTCTGGGGGCAGCTCCCCCAGCAGGCACAGACGCCGACCGGTCCTAAGCCGAGGAACTTTGCCCTCGCCGACCGACTCCCGCACTTCGGTCCTAAGCCGAGGAGCTTTGCCCTCGCCGACCGACTCCTGCGCTCGTAAGTCTGGGGGCAGTTCCCCTAGCAGACACGGACGCCGACCGGTCCTAAGCCGAGGAGCTTTGCCCTCGCCGACCGACCCCAGCGCTCATAAGTCTGGGGGCAGCTCCCCCAGCAGGCACGAACGCCGACCGGTCCTAAGCCAAGGAGCTTTGCCCTCGCCGACCGACTCCTGCGCTCGCAAGTCTGGGGGCATTTCCTCCAACAAGCACGGACGCCGACCGGTCCTAAGCCGAGGAGCTTTTCCCTCGCCGACCGACTCATGCGCTCATAAGTCTGGGGGCAACTCCAACAAGACACGGACGCCGACCGGTCCTAAGCCGAGGAGCTTTTACCCTCGCCGACCGACTCCTGCACTCATAGGTCTGGGGAGAATCCCCCCAGCCAGCGCCAACGTCATCTAGTCCTAGGCCAAGAACAAGGCAGCAACGCAAAGTACACGAGAAGTCCGAGTAAGTCAATTTCGTTTATAACAGTTAACCAGGGTACGAAAATGTGTCTTATTTACAGGGAATCAAGGCGAAGAGACCTCTCTACAAATAATCCACTCACGACGAATGACAAAGTTCATCACCTACAGATGCTAGGTCGACCCCGACAGAACAAAAATTGGTTGACAAAATACCCAAAGTAGTTAGCCCAAGTTAGCAGCCATGCAACCAGCAATTATTGGCCCCGGAACCGGTAGCGAAGCCGAAGGAGATAGCGGGGTCCATTTCAAGTAGACTGGCCCAAAGCGAAGCGGATGCTTAAAAATTTGAGGATAAGGCCAGGAGGGACGGCTTAGGGGGCCCGGGCTCGGGAGGACACATCCTCGGGCACTTCGCCCTGCTCGGAGCGAGGGGGATCGACCGGCGGAGGGGCTTGCCGAACACGCTCCGCACACTCCCGGAAGGAAGACTGGACGACTTCGACGATCCGGGGGGCGATGAGGTCTTCATACGCGCCGAAAGCCTCCCTGAGAACCTCGAAGATCCTCATCCCCAGGGTCTCGACGACGCCCCTCTTCACCTCCTCGGCAAACCGCGTCACCTGATGCCGATCCGACAGTTCCCTCTGAAGCTCCTCCCTCTCCCGGCGGAACGACTCCACCGCTTTCTCAGCCGACTGATGGATATCCTCCAGCTTTACCTGGAGGTCACCCACTCGTCCCTCCAACTCGGCCACGCGGAGCTTGAGACACCGAGACTCCATCTGGGCCTCCGTCATAGCCACCTCCGCCGCCCCGGCCCGTTCCTGGGCCCTCATGGAGGACTCCTCCAGCTCCCTCAGGCGAACGGCTCGACACTGCAGCTCCACAGCGAGCGCCGAACCCTGGAAAGACGAGACATGGGCTAAGAAGAGGATAAAGGGAAGGAGAGGATGGCGAGATAACCGAACCTGTTGAAGGATCCAGACCAAGGAATCCGACATCTTGTCGGCAGGGATCTTCTGGAGGAAGCTGCGGTCCAGGGTAGGGACAGAGACCTCGGCAACCTACTGGGCCAAGGCTCGGTCGACAAACATTGAACTCCCAGGGACGACAAGGGAAGCCATGTTGCTCGCCAACAAGGCCCCGATCCCCGGCGATATGGGCGAGGACGCTGCAAGGGGGGTGGTCGACACGGCTACCAAAGGGTCCCCGGTGGACGCCGCAGGAAGCGCGGAACCCGCCGGACTGGAGGGATCCGCGTCCTCCTTCCTCCTCTTCCCGCCGTGGGGCTCCGAAGGCGCCGGAGGGGAGCGCTTCCGCCTCGCACCATCCCCACCCTCGGGAACCTGAGGGGGCACGCCAAGGGCAGAAGGAACTGCACCGGACCCGCCATTACCCCCTGCCTCTTGGGCTGACGGGGCAGGTCCGGCCCTTGTGACCCCTCCGGGAAGGGGATCGCCAGAAGAAGAGGCGGGAGGCGCGGCCACCACCTTACCCACGGAAGGCTTGGCTCGGCGCACTTCCTTCTCAACGGTCCGCCGAGGCGCCCTTCCAGGGGTACTACCTCGGCTCCGAGCAGCTCCACGGCGGATCAGTTCATCGACGTCACGGACGAACTCGCGGCCAGCCATCCCTGCAAGGGAAACCAAAATCAGGATGAGTCACAGGGCGATTCAAGACTGAAAAGGCGACCTACCCGGAGACCACAAGACGGCCTTCAGGAGTAGGTCGTCCAACAAGGACCAGATAGACTTCGATTCCAGAGGGAGAGTCGACAGCAGCACGGCAGCTGCCCGATCGACGTCTGAGAGAGCTAGCAACGGGCGAGGCTGGACAGACCCGCCCCAACTTGTCAAAATCTGGGCATCCCCCAAGAAGACCACAAAGACGTAGTCCGAAATCCAATCCCCCGACCAGCGGGGCAGCCCGATCAGGCATTCCCTCCTCGGGCGGGCTTGGAGCTGTAGCCATGACCCCGGGCCGACCGTCTGGATCTGGTAAAAGTGGAAGAGAAGGGGGAGAGACGGCTCCAGACCGCGGGTATAGCAGAGCGTGGCGAAGCCCGTCAGTACCGCAATCGAGCAAGGGGTGAACTGGCAAAGAGACACCATGAGGTATTCCATGACCTGGATAAGGAAGGGATTGAGCGGGAAACGAAGACCCAGGCGAAACATTTCGACGTAGACGCCGACTTCATTGCCCCTCGGAAGGCAAATCCGCTCGTCGACGAATGGAACCCAGACATCGTACGGGAAGCAGAGATACCTTTCCAGGATCCCCGTAACCACCGAAGGAACGGTCCTCGACGGCGTTCGGAGGACAACCGGGGGCACGTTAAGACGCACGGCAGCCGATGCCACGTCATCACAGGCGTAGTCTGGGAATAGCTTCCCCTTCCCCTTATCTCGGAGGGGACGACTCCCGGAGGAGGAACCTGATCCCACTAGCTGAGGCCTGCCCCGCCCGGACTCTGGAGAATCCCTCGCCCCTTGGCCAGAACCGCCTATCCTAAGAGCAGCCATAATACGAGAGCGAGAAAGGAGTTACCTTTTAGCTAGTTTGGAGGAGGCAAGGAAGCAAAGGCGACGGTAAACTCCGAGTTGTGGAAAGCCTAGAACAATGGGAAGAGCAAGAAAGAAGTGGAGATCAACACAGCTGGGGATCTTATATACCGGACACAGGGATGAATTCGAAGCGCCTGACAAGAACCCGTGGCAAGGCTCGAAGAACCGGCGGCGTTCCGAAACTGGCGCCGGGGGAAGTCCAATCGATCCGCCTCATCATGACCTACATTTATGACCACGCCTCGATTAAAGCACCACTCGAAATCCCAGAAGGCACAGCGGTCGATCCGAGCAAGCCAAGGCCGATCGACCCCACCAAGGACGGCTCACGAACCCCTCAGCTTCTCAACTGAAGACAACCCCACGAACGGTGGGGATAAGCTTGCAGCCACACGTGGCAGCATCAGAAGAACGACGGCGCTTCGGAGCCCTCGCCTTAAAAGCATCGAATGGGCCAACTCATGATGACGACTAATAAATGACTCGGCATCGACTGACGAGCCTGTCAAGGACGGCGGAAGTCACATCGGCCGAGCCGAACCGGCCAAGGCCGACCGACCCGACCGATGGGGGCAATTGTTACGCCTATTTGACTGAGGCCCGGAAGACCCAAGCCCAGAGACCCAACCGCTGGTCAAGAGCCCACCTGCGCGCTCAGGCCCACTCGATAAGACCCTAGGGGGGACTCCCCCCACATATCGATCCGACCCGGCCCCGATGACACGTCGGCCACTCGCCCACTCCTGCGATAACCGCCCCCTTGATCCCGCTACCACTTAATGGCAGTTAGGGGGGTGCTGGCAGGGCGCAGGGAGCGGCGACGGGGGGGCGGATTGAGGGGGCACGATTGAGGGCGGACGAGCGACGTGGGTCGAGGACAATCACGGCGGAGGTCTATAAAGGGGCTAGGAGGACGACAGGACAAAGGACCGGATCTCAGGTATCTAAAACCTAAGGTACTCCATCAACGACCTAGCTCCCCCATTTCATCTCCTTCCTCACCCGCTCACGCCGTGAGACGCCGTTCCGATCTCTTCACGAGTCGAACCGTCTCCGCCGTGCCTCCTCTTTCAGATCTCTATCTGACTTAGGCATCGGAGGGGATTTGGCCGGAACCTAGGTCCGGCCCCCTGACGAGCGTTCTCGTCTACGCAGGTGGACAGCTGATCATCGGGCCGAGGCTTCCCCTCGCCCCTCTCCAACCCCACAATCAACTGGACGAGTGAGGCTTCCCCTCACCGTCCGCCCGCCGAGGCCGAGCACATCCTACCGAGGCCGAGCGTCTTAACTGGGTCTGAGGCTTCCCCTCGCCCTTCGCCGACCGTGCCTCTAGCTGGACGACCGAGGCTACCCCTTGTCTTCCTTCCTCCGAGGCCGTGCTCGTCCGACCGAGGCCGAGCGTCTCAACCTGGGCCGAGGCTTCCCCTCGTCCCATCTGCACCGATTCGAAGCCCCCGAGGGACCCAAGCGGGCCCCTTGACCACGTTGACCGGGTTGTCCACGGTCAACGCTCTGTAGTGAGAAAACACTCTGAAACAATTAGGATTTGAATGAATCACCATGGATATGGAGTTTGAATATGGATGGCTATAAGATTTGAATTTGAGTTGCTATAGGATTTCATATAAGATCTCATTTAATCTTTATATTGATTTGCATGAGATTCTCCATATCTCTATATCTTTGACGAAGTCTTCAATTTGCATGGCTTTAGGATTTGATTCATGTACCAATTGATTTGAATCAATTCAAATATGGATTTGAATTGATTTCCTACGTCTCTTCACATCTTTGACTTAGTCCAATATTTGTAGCCATTATCTCCATCTTTGACTTAGTCCACTTTGCTAATGCATGACAAATTCTTCATCACTTTTACTTGGTCTCTCTTTGAGTATTTGCGAGAGTTCCATTCCTGAAAACACTTAGCACACACATTAAATCGTTCACACACATTTGTTATCATCAAACACAAAGTCATCGATCATTGTATCTAACTACACGTTGTATCCAACATATTCCACAAGTCTACCTCCACCGTAGTATGCTGAGGAAGTCTTGTAGTGAGCATATTATATGTAGGTATTACGAACGTGACCGAGCTAATTAAGGTAGCTCGGCCCCCAAGCTTAACACATGGATTTCCAGCCGAAGATTTTAGAACTGATCTTCTCTACCACTCCATATAAGTGTTTTTAGTTACTCCACCGTGAATCAGAAGCACACCTAAATACTTGACCAAATCCAGCGAACAGATAACCCCTAAAGAAGAAAAAATACGTTCGATATGTTGCCAACCAACTGATGGGGAACTGAATCATCGGGACTTCTCCAAATTAACCTTGCCCCTAGAAGATACACAATACACATCCAAATATCCCGCACCCGCTGAGTATAACGGAGACTAGCTCGTCCAAACAAGAAGAGATCATCAGCAAATAATAAGTGGGAAATGGTCGGATCATCATGACCCAACATAATAGGCTTCCAAGACATATTCTTCACAGCTTCATAAATAAGCAAGCCCAATCGTTCCATACAAAGTACGAAATAATATGGTGAGAGAGAATCCCCTTGGTGCAAAACCCTTCCAGGCAAGAACCACTCGTAAGTCTTCCTATTCCACAATACTGAGAGCTGGGAGGAAGAGACATAAAACACAATCAACTTCCTCCTTGAAGTAGGGAACCCAAAAAGTGCCAGAGTCTCTGCCAAACCATCACAATTAACTCGATCATACACCTTCTTCAGATCAATCATTAATGTGAAAATCCCATCTCGACATTTTGACCTCCTTATAGTATGAATTATCTTTTGTACCACCAGAATGTTATCCGAAGCATGTCTCCCAGGAATAAAGAAAACCTGAAGTGGACTAACAAGGTCATGTGGGAGAGGGCGAATCCTATTCACCAACACCTTAGTAACCACCTTATAGGGAATACAACACAAGCTAAAAAGGTGAAATTACATCGTCCTCTCTGGGTGCTGAACTTTAGGTATAAGAACCAGAAATTTTTTACAAAGCTCCTTATCAAATTCACCCCTGACCAGCGCCTTAGAAACTAAAGAAGTCAATGAATGCTTAACATTATCCCACATCTCCTGGAACACCCCAGCTTGAAAACCATCAACCACCGATGATTTCCACGGCTTCATTTGAAATAGAGCCTCTCGTAGTTCATCTTCCATTATTGGACGTTCAAGATGCGGACATTGATGAGATCGTATAGAGTTGTAAATATGATGAGAGAGGTTCAATCTGACAGTGACTTCCTTCCTGAACAGGCCTTTATAGAACTCTATCACAAGGTTCTACATATCTGCTTTCTCCAAAATCCAAGCACCAGAATCATCCTTTAACATGGAGATACGATTACGCCGCCTACGACAAAAAGTATACATATGAAAGAATATAGTATTTCTATCTCCATTAAGAAGCCAATTCACCCTTAATTTCTGAGCCAAGAATAGATCTTCTTAGGAGATGATGTCATCATATTCGGCAATCAATTTCTCTTCCAGTTGACATAGCTGATGAGAAGTGTGAAAAGAAAGTTCCCTCTACACTCCATCAATTCTCCCTCTCATCCATCGCTTCTGCAGAAATAAGTTCACAATGGTATATTTATTCCACAAGCGAAGGTCGCCTGCAACTTGCTTCAATTTACTACCCTACTCTCCCGAGGCTCTAGCCCACATGGCAGATAATGATCCTTGAAATCCTTCTTCCATAAACCACATAGCCTAGAACCTGAATGACTTAGATAGGGAATTAGAATGTAGAGATGGATCCAACTGCAAAAGAAGAGGACAATGATTTGAATATAATCTCATCAAGTGTCTGACCAGGGCATGAGGAAATAACTGACACTAAGAAGGAGTAGCCAACACCCTGTCCAAGCGTTCAGAGACACATGCATAGCCCCTACGCTGGTTACACCAAGTTTAAAGGTTCCTAACGAAATGAAGGTCCATGAGCCCATATGACGAAATCATCTACTGGAAGTGAGAACGTCGAGATGTAGAAGGTAAGGTACCCCCAAACTTCTCTGATGAACACATAATATCATTAAAATCCACCATAACCACCCAGGGTAAGTCTGTAGGATCTGAAACTATAGCAAAAACACTAGAGGAGGTGAATATTGATTTATAAAACTTAATAAGGAAATTACGCCAAATTAAATTATCCTTATGCAACCTTAATGCGGAATAGAGAAAGAAAGCAACAACACAGAGAATGCAAGCGCAACAAATGATTTACCAAGATTCGGATTCATCGAGTCTCCCTATTCTGAGTCTCCCCGACTCCTTTGAATCTTACTCCAACAACCCACTAGCAACCCGCTAGTGATTAGTGTTTTCACTAATGCCCACTTGCCAAAACCTGACAAGTGCAAATCAATACAACTTTCTTCCACTTCCCACAAACCGAGAATGGACTACTCTCACAACCGAGAGGAACCTTTCTTCCACTTCCCACAACCGGGAAGGGACTTCTCTCACACCTGCGAGGACTTCTCAAATATCGAGAGAAAATATTGAATCGGAATATGAAACAATTTCACAACATATGCCTTGATAATACTCTTAAGAATGAGGTAATAAATGTGTATGAGATGTGCTCTAAATGATGAGAGTGAGAGCACTTACTAACGTGTCTCAAGATGTGTAATAATGAATGCTAGAAGCTGATCTTGAAAGCTTTGGAGACAAGTTGATCTTTAGAGCTAGAATTGCTTTGAATGCTCTTGAATGCTCTAGTTGAGAAGTTAATGACTTGGGATCACTTGAGAGTGTACTGAATGAAGACTTAGATGCTTAGCTAACCTTTCATGTCAAGACATTAAATCCATATTTATAAGCCATGAAAATCTACTCAAAATGTGTGAAAAGCCCAACATTTAATGCTGTAAACAGCTATTAACAAGTAGAAATCCTAGTCACCTGTCGCTTGATGAAGAACATCCAGTTGGATGATGTACCATTCTGATAGGCATTAAATACAGTCTAATGGACATATACCAGACAGCTTAAGAGGACTTTCCAGTCGTCTGGTCCACTGCTTAGTCGTCTAGCACAGGCGTCAGACGTCTGATTAAATAAACAATCAACACTTGGTTACTATAAAGGTTGGTCTGACTGCCAAGGTGTCTGACACTCATCATCCAAATGTCTGGTGAAGTGTCCATATTTTCCATGTTTTTATTGCATATTTTCATTGAATTTTTTCCTTCCAAAGTTCACTTATGTATATTATCGTGCTTTTCACGATATATTCGATTTTCATATAGAATTATGGATTTTCAAGAACTTTGAAACAATCTGGAGCAATTATGACATATGGACACATTCGAGCTACCTAGAGCATCTATGGAGAGGTTCATTAGGTGTTCGACGAGGTGGAGAAGAAGATTGGAGAAGGAGAAGAGAAGAGAAGAAGAGAAGAAGAGACAGAGAGAAAGGAACTCAAGAAGAAACATGATGTTTTCTCAGAGTACTCGGTCGAGTGCATCAGCACTGGACCAAGCTAACATCCAGACCAAAAGAAGCTCCAGCGGAAGAAGTATATTCCTCACTCAGACCGAGTAGAGATGCTACTTGGTCCGATCAACTCGACTGACTAAATCTCATTCCCCTTCCTAATCAGACTCAGAGAGCGCAAAGGCGACTCGAGCGAGCACTGCAACCACTTTGTCGAACTGAATCCAAGTAGAACGATGTTTTTGAAGGCCTCTCCAGTATACAGTAGCACAACCAAGTAGACCAACGACTCGACCAAGTACTGCAACTACTCGGCACATCGGAATCAATTGCAGGGCAATATTTTGAGCCTCGCAACAACCCTCAGTGACTCGACCGAGAACTACAGTGACTTGATCGAGCAGCACATTATTGGATCTGGATCTAAGCCTAGAGGGGGGTGAATATGCTAATAAAATTTCTTTAGATATCACAAGCAATTATTCAACACAATCAATCAGACACAGAGTTAATAAAATCAATCATATAGTGCACGAGAGATTTACCCTGGTTCGGTTGTCCCAACGACCTACTCCAGCCCCAAAGCGATTACAGCATTAATATAGTCAAGGGTACAACTATAAAGAGCTACGAGCACCCACTCTATGCTCACCAAGTTTGTACAGCACTCGCCAAAGTGCCAAACACGTACTAATCTAGTAAAATCTCTCTCTTGACTAGCACCGAGTAGTCAAGACCCCAAAAACCCCAAAAAGAATGTTTTAGTAACATACAAAGATCAACACACCAATACACTAATATAAAATAATAGAGAGTTTAGAAAAGCTCAAATAGTCAAGGTGTTGTCGCATCTGTCACTTAGCATGTGGTCAGATATGATCTGACAAGAAGTAGTTTCCAGTCTGAAGTTGCGGCCAGCAGTGATTGGTGTGGATCTCCCCTTGATCAACAAGGCCAAGTTACGGCTTGGACTCTAGCTTTGTATGAAGAGAAAACTTACGGCCTTGTGCTTGAAGTCAAGAATTACAGCTAGAAGATGATTTGAAGATGGCCCCCTTGGAACTTGTTGCTTGGTCTTGGGACTTGATGAGAGCTTGATGTAGCAATCTCCTTGGTGATTGGTGTGAGGACCTCTAGAGTTTCGGTATGGAGCTCTTGAAGTCAAAAATTGCGGCTTTCCCTTGATGATGCTTGTGGCTTGATGTTTTGAAGGAGAGAATCAACCTTGAGACTTGCTTCCTCTTGATGCTTGATTGGGTGTACAATGTTGCGGCTTGATGTTGTTGCTCCTTGGAGAAACACTTTGTTTAATGTTGCAGCATGACCCTTTGGGACTTGAGGATGATTGTTCTTGCGGTAATGGGAAGAGATGGCAAAGATGCTTATGGCTAGGGTTTAGAACTAGGGATTTGGCCAATCTATTTTTTGCTCCTTTTTGAAGTTATGGCCGCATTTTGACTCCTCATTGGATGGGGGTTTATATAGGAATTGTGGAGATCAATTAGGCTTTTGGATAATCCCTCAATAATAGGAGTTTGAAGTTTGAATTCAATCATATAAAAGATCTCTTTCAATCACTCTTAGATAAGAAATAGGATTTGGAATTTGTATTGGATTTGAATTGATCACCATGAGAGTTCCTCCTTATCTCCCCATCTTTGACTAAGTCCACTTTGCAAATGAAATTGGACTTTCTCTATCACTTTGACCAATTCTTCTTTTGGTAATTTACGAGCTTGCCACTCCTGAAAACACTTAGAACACACATCAGAATGTTCACACACGTTTGTTATCATCAAACACAAAGTCATCAATCGTTGTATCCAACTACACGTAGTATCCAACACATATATCTGAAGCCAAACAAAGAATAAAGGAAACAACAACCCATATCAACACTTGACCGTGCGGCGCCGCTACTCGACCGATTAGGGCGCTGCAGCCTAACTTATTGTGGGCCCAAGAAGCCCTTTTTCCCGATTTTTGTGGGGTCCATCCCCTTTGTATTTAAGCACAGTTTTTACCCTAGTTTGAGGAGAGCTTAGTTTATTTCTAGTTTTTAGTTTTCTTAGAGTTTGAGCCATCGTTATTGGTTTGGAGACAAATAACGTATTTTTATTATTGAAGTTTGCTTTGGAATCTCTTGATCTTATTTTTCTGTGATTGCTTATTCATCTTCAGCGCTTTGGTAACGATTTCTTGACTCTCTATGCTTATTTCAATGCCTTTCATTGCGCTGTTTATTTCTATTGCTATTGTTAACGTTTCTATTGATATTTTCAAGAATCACGAGTAGTCATTTCTAGGGCTAATGGATTAGCCCTAGGATCTTAGGATTTAGATGTAAAGTTAGGATTTTTACGTTGTTTTGGTAGAAAATGGATTTGTTTTGATTGATCTAGCCAAGCTTGTAAGAGATCTCATAAAGGGTTTGCGATCCACGATAGTGGCACACATCCTAGACAGGTATCCTATAATCTTAATTAGTCACGTTAGTGATTCAATTAGAGTTCGTTATCCACGATAGTGGCATGCAGAGAGCCATCAAATCACAGATCGAAGCTCTAATCCACGATGGTGGCGTGAGTAGAGATTAAAAATAGTTATCGTTCATAATGCACAGATCGCATGTAAGGCCATCCACGATGGTGGGGCTAAGCACGGGATGCGTTAGACGAGTGGCACAACGATAGTTGGCCATGAGTTCTATATCTTAGATGCTACATTCTCGCCCTAATAAAGCCAATTCAACGTAGAAATTATAACTTAGCATCGACATCCGACGATCCTAGTGGTGACTCCTATTGCCTTAGTTCTTTATTCTATTGTTAATCTGAGATAGTAACCATTCGTGACAACCTTCTGAGTACACCCAACTGACATTGTTTTGAGATAAAGAATAGACCCAAGACTCTATAAGCATCTGCCTTCCTGTGGGTTCGACATTATTCTATATTACAAAGCATTGACCCATGCACTTGAAGTAATTTTTCGGAATTACAATCCGAACTGATCAAGCTTTTGGTGCCATTACCGGGGAGGCAAACGGTTTATTCTTGGGTTATTTTCTTAGTTGAAGAACTTGTTAGTTACTCTTATCATCTCTTATCGTTCCATATTTTTATTCTTTTTCCTTTTGTTACTGACATATTCTCTGACTTTGTTTCTTGTGCATGGACACTCGTCTTGGGAACCCAACGATCTATTATTTGACCCCAAGATAGAAAGGACAACATGGCAGCTCAGAGTAGAAAGGAGGAATCAAACTTTACAGGATCAAATGGCAGGGACTCCTCCTAATTCTCCTCCACGTTCTTGCAATATTCTGGATTTCATGAATCCCAATCTATCTAGCATATCTTCTATCTTGAGACTGCAACTGACGGCGGGAAACTTTAAACCGAAGATGGGCTTAATTAACTTAATGCAACAAAATCCCTTCCATGGGCATCCTTATGAGAACCCCAATCATCATATATATCTTTTCTGGGCAAAGTGTGACACTTTCCAAGTTATACATGTGAGCGGAGATGCAATAAAGCTACGTCTATTTTCATTTACTCTGAGGGACAAAGAAGTTTATTGGTTGAGGGCGTACCCCTTGAATACATTCAAAACTTGGGAGAAGTTGGCCTTGGCCTTTGTCAATAAGTACTATCCAACGTCCAAAATGGTGAGGATTAGGGGGACGATCACGAACTTCAAGCAGCTCCCGCATGAGTCACTTTATGAAGCTTGAGAATGCTTTAAGGAATTGCAGCATCAATACCCACATCATGGCATTCCAGATTGGGATCTAATACAAAGCTGTTATAATAGCCTCAAGCCCGACACGAAGATGATTATTGATGCCTCTGCACAAGGCGCACTATTGGCTAAGCTACCTGGAGGCCACATCCCTTTTGGAACAAATGGCCTCTAACAATCAACAGTGGAGAAATGATCGCTCAATATCTAGAGGAACCTGTTCTGAGATGAAGGTAGCTACGCATCTTTATGGGCAACTTGAGACACTTTCTAAGCAAGTTGCAAGAATTGATCAGAGGTTGAGCACTATTTCTTCGCCTTCGAGTGCACCGGTATGTGCCACTTACTAAGACTATACCGAGAAAGGGTACGCTCCAATTGAAAGTTCCGATAAGAAAAAGGACGCAACAGCTGAGCAAGTCAATTATATAGTAGGCGAGGGGAGCAATCCTAGACCGCAGTGGTCAAATTCGGCATGGAAGCCACATCCTAAATTCTCCTATAGCGACCCCAACGGAGCTCTACAACCGCCATCTTAACCAAGGCCACCACCTCCTCCAGAACAACAAGCACCACCTCCACAATAGCAGAAGTACATATTTAGGCCATCTAGGCCCTATATACCGTTGGGATTTTATAATTGCCAACCATATTAGCAGCAACAACAACAATACCAACAATTGGTGGCACAAAAATCTGGAGTGGAGGCGGCAATTGAGGCCTTTATAAGCGACCAAACCAAGCACACCATAGAATTGTCGGCCACAGAAAGGTAACTCTCAGCCACCATTGATAACTTGTCGGCCTAAATGACACAACTTATGAAGGCTCAAGGGAGATTTCCATCTCAACCTGAGCCAAATCCAAGGGGTAAGTTAATGCAGTTATGGCAGTTATGACTAGAGGAGAAAAGAGTACTGATACTATGATGGTACCGATCTCTAAGCATGTGGATCCACCATCATCGACGCCTATACAAGAGGAGGATACCACTATTTCTGAGCCCATCATTGCATAGAACGAGGAGAAAGATATTGATGAGCCATCTGCCACCAAAGAGAAGAAGGCTTCACCTACCACATTATCTATTCATATCACCACGGCAACGACGGATATTCCACCTTCTGAAAAATCTACACCAAAGGATACCAACAAAGACAAGGGAAGCCATCCTCCACCTCCTTATCCGCAACGATTAGCCATGGCAAAGCTTAAGAAGAAATACTCTATATTTATAGAGCTTCTCAAGGGTGTTCATTTGAACATCCCTTTCATGGATGCGCTTACAGAGATCCCCACCTATGCAAAAATTTTGAAAGATTTAATAACAGGGAAGAGAAAGCAAGAGGCAGTGAAATTAGCAGATAGTTGCACTTCGGTCCTCAAGAACACCCTACCGAAGAAATTACCCGATCCCAGATGCTTTACGGTGCTGTGCTCCATTGGCGGCATCCACATTAATATAGCGCTAATTGGCTTAGGGACGTGCATTAGTTTGATTTTGCTCTCTATCGATAAGAGATTGAATACATGAATGGAGCTAGAACCCACCGGAATGAGCATACAGTTGGCGGACCAATCTGTCACCTACCCGGTTGGCATTGCACACGAAGTTATTTTGCAAGTGCCAGGAGGACTTAGCGTGTCGGTGGACTTCGTTATTGTGGACATGCCTAAGGAAGAAGTTCTCAAATTATCCTAGGACGTCCTTTCATGGCTACAGCTGGAGTGTTGATCGACGTCCGTCAAAGGACGTTATTTATGAATATTGGAAATATTGAGATTGAATTCCATCTACAAAAGTCGATGAAGGAGCACTTCCCGCACGAAGATGCTAGCTATCTTGAGCTATTAGAGGATGAAGCTACCAAAGAATACACCATGGAGGAGATTGCTAAGATCTTATGAGGAAGGACATAGACTATGACGGTGACGTCATACATGATAAGGCGTTAGCCACATACTTGAATGTCTTGGACGAGGAGCCACCCGATATACCACTTCATCATCATCAACCGAAGGCCACGCTCTTTACAATTGCCAAGGACCGACGAAGCGAGGCAAGCCAACTCCCAACACATGGCCTCATAGGAAAGCATGATGAGCGCATTCATATGCGCCCAACATCAAAAAACATCGTTGAAAATTATAGGGAGTTGAGCTTACGACTTTAAACAAGTGCATATCGAGAGGCAACCCGAATTTTTCTTTATCTTTCTAGTTTTACTTCTTTATTAGTTCTTCATACTAACTTAAAAACCAAATGAAAATGCTTTTTATTCATTAGAAAACTATAAAATATAAAAATTAAAAAAAATTCTGACGCATTCTATCTTGCACATGTGACAAATGAAGGGAGCGCTTAAAATGATAAAGAAGCAGAGAAGGAACCAAAAGGTGATGATGATAGGAGATATACTTGCATTAGAGATCAAGGGAAGCCCACTCGGCCGAGCAGATTTAGTGCTCGGTCGAGCTCGGGGCAGCTGAAGGAGAATGCTAAGAAAGGCGCTTTGTAACCAATTCAACTCGACCGAGTAGATACAGTACTCAGTCGAGCTCATGCATAGTCAAAGAATAGCTGAAAACGTCACTATGTCATCAATTTGACTTGACCAAGTAGCTGCAGTACTCGGTCGAGCTTAGTGTAGCAATGTTTCAGTTCGACTGAGCTGAGTAAGCAGCTTGATCGAGCGACTGTGTTGCAGAATGGGTGATTAATTTTGCTAAGTCTCATTTTCAGCTCGACCGAGCAAACTGAGCTGCTCGATTGAGCAGCAACTTAAATCAGGGGTCCATTATTTTTGAAATCATAACGGGACCAACCGAGCAACCCTAGCTTGGTCGGCCCCATATATAAACGAACTGACCCCCTTCATTTCCCCATTCAAAAGAAATTAGCCCGTGCTCACCCTACCATCTCTCAAACCCTCCCTCACTTGATCTCCATCTCGCTCGACCACTGCGCACGCCGCCCGAGCGCCGCCATCCGACCACTCGGTCAGAACCCATCATACCCTCCATCCCATCCCCCTCTCTCCCTTTATCTCTCCACATCTCTCCCCCCCTCTCATTCCTTAATCCAACCCTAAAATCGGTTTATTTCTAATTTTGAACCCTAAACCCCATTAATTTTCTAAATCTGTTACTAATACTTCTCTTATACTCTACTGCATATACATTTGAAGCATTAGGAGGCAACGCTTGGGTTTGAATCACTTTCACCGATTGGGACTAGCTTGGGGGACGTTTGACTTGGAGGCCACGCACTTACATTGCCATTGAGAATTCCACGCTTCACGATATTGGGTACACTCGTTCCTAGCATTATTTTATTTATTCATATCTTATGTTTGCATCCGTTCGCATGGGGTGCACCACCAGTCACACTAGCACCAGCACCACCAGTTACACTAGCATCAGCCCCTCCTGTCACACCAGCACCATCTACCGAGCCTGTTGATGCACCACCCGTTGACCCACCATCTGATGCCACTCCTGGTCCACAGCAGCGGGACCCATCACTACCTCCAGAGGGTGGTACCGCTACTTGATTTGCATTTTTGCTCCTATTCTCCCCTCTCACTCTTTAGTGCCCATCCGTCCACACGGGGCCTAGTGCTGCATTGCTTGGGGGAGAACCAATTTGCATCCATTTGCATATACACCATCATATCATTTGCATGCTTGTTCATATATTAGGCATTAGGACCATGTATTTGCATCCATATTTTTTTTCTTTTTCTTTTTCCTTTTTATATATTTTTTATGATTTTTCTTTATCCACCCATCCCACCCTAGCTTCATTCACCTTCTTTCACGAGTGTTCTCCGCAGTAAGGACACTAATGTGTTTAGCTTGGGGGATAAGCACTATCGCTTTTTATTTATTTTTCTTTTGCTTTTCATACTTTTTACTTTATTGTCCATCCATTTTCCACCGCATTTTTTTCTCTTTTAGCATCATATTTCTCATCTTTTGGTTTGCATGTATGCTTGTTTTATATTGTCCCACTTTTCTCTTCTTTCTTTTGCTAGATTGGTTCTTTATGATGATATATCTTATAGCTTTCGTAGCCATCACGATGCTTATTCTCCATGCCATGCTACTTAGAGTTATTTCATTATCTTGCTTTTCACAAGTGCTTGCAAAATATATTTCTTTTGACGACTTCTCTAAGAGAATGCAAGAAACTTATTGAAACTAAATGTGTAGAGTAGTGTTTAGTATGCTTTCATTGGAAATGCACCAAGATTCATGCATCATTAGCATATCTGAAGCATCGCTTTTATTTTCTTATTTGCATTCTTGTTGCATGATTGATACGATTGCAAATCTTTACCGCTTGACTTCACTGCTAATTGATATGATTAAGAATGTCCATGCTTATATACGAGTCTAGTTGACGTATTATTTTACTAAACCATTTGTGCACACTTTAGAGTGAACCGAGTGTTATATTATTACTTTCTCCACATATATCTTTTATTCTCTACATGTCACTTGAGTTCACCTCCCAAAGCTATTTATACCGCATCTATTCCCAAAAATCCCATACAAAAGAAAAGCTTGCTCCAAAAAGTACAAAAAGACAAAAAGGAGCCAAAAATCAAAATTACAAATCATATTGCTCCTACAAAAATCCAAAAAGAAAATTGAGAAATAAAAGTTCAAAAATAAAAGAAAAATTCTCAGTTTCATTACTTGGAGCCACATATATACTTGGGAAAACGAAAACAAAATTCCACGATTATTTCTTTTGGATGCGACGCCTCAAGCTAAGATTGGGAGGTGAATTCTTTTGACCAAATGAGTGAGCATGACGTTAGAGTGGATTTGTTCACGAATGGGAAAGTTTGATAATACTGAAACTTAGCGAAATAATCTCAATATGGAGATTTCTTATGATTTGAAATCAGTATGTGAATGTCCTGACTCTTATTCTATAATCTATTGCATGCTTGGTATGAATTTTCTGTGCTTCAGTTATAGCTTTTGATTGAAAAGTGCATCGCCAATGTTTTGTATATTCAATACTATGAAATGTATGACGTAGATATGAGTTGATCGCATGAGCTTTAGAGAAGCCCATTTTGTTGACCTTGAGCTTGCAACTATATATTCATTTAAGATATGAAATCTCTTGATATCATGTGATTCATTTTCTAAGTTATCGTGATATGCGACGAATGGCGTGCGATCTGAGAGAATAATATAGCAACCCTATCCTCTTTGCATTCTTTTTCGTTTTTCTTGTTTTTACCTCCCAGTGAGCTTCATATTCGTCTTCCTCGAGGACGAGTAAGAGGTAAGCTTGGTGGATTTTGATTGTCTATATTTTCCAGGTTTTTATTGCATATTTTCATAACATTTTCGCCATCCAAAGTTCACTAATATATATATTATCGCGCTTTTCACGATATATTCGATTTTCGTAGAGAATTGTGGATTTTCAAGAACTTTGAAGTGATCTGGAGCAATTATGACATATGGACACATCCGAGCTCTCCAGAGCATCTATGAGAAGGTTTATTAGGTGTTCGTCAAGGTGGAGAAGAAGATTGGAGAAGGAGAAGAGAAGAGAAGAAGAGACAGAGAGAAAGGAGCTCAAGAAGAAACGTGTTGTTTTCCTAGAGTACACGGTCGAGTGCATCAACACTCGACCGAGCTAACATCCAGACCAAAAGAAGCTCCAGCTGAAGAAGTATTTTCCTCACTCGGACCGAGTAGAGAGGCTACTCGGTCGGATCAACTCGACTGACTAAATCTCATTCCCATTCCTAATCAGACGCGGAGAGCGCAAAGGCGACTCGAGCGAGCACTGCAGCCACTTGGTCGAGCTGAATCCAAACAGAACGATGTTTTTGAAGGCCTCTCTAGCATACAGTAGCACAACCTAGTAGACCAGTGACTCGACCAAGTACTGCAACTACTCGGTCGAGCGGAATCAATTACAGGGCAATATTTTGATCCTCGCAACGACCCTCAGTGACTCGATCAAGCACTGACGTGACTCGACCAAGCCACACATATCTGAAGCCAAACAAAGAATAGAGGAAGCGGCAGCCCGTATCAGCACTTGACTAAGTGGCACCGCTACTCAACCGAGTAGGGCGCCGCAGCCCAACGTATTGTTGGCCCAAGAAGCCCTTTTTCCATATTTTTGTGGGGTCCATTGATTATGACTGAATACTACATATCCTAACATCATAATCATCCCATCTTGTGCATATAATACATGAAATCATGCTCTCTTAACTACATTTACTTTAATCCACCATTTATGAGCATACGATTTTATTTTGGCATAATTTCACTTCCCAAAGCATTATAAATGTCTACTATATTTTTGGGGATTGTTTTGGATTTTTCAAGGGTCCTGAAGGGGACTAAATAACCTCAATAAGGAGGGGAGTGCATTGTAGGTGCCTGTAGAAGGAATGACAGGCGCCTGGGCAACCAAACAGGCGACTGCCCAGACAACGTCAATCACCTGCCTTAGAAGAGCTGGAGTTGGAGAAAGTGAAGCGAAACGGCAGGCGCCTGCAAGAGGATTGACAGTCGACTGGATATTGTACAGTCACCTGCTATTTTCGCAGCAGTCAATTGATTTTTCGCATGCCTTGGGGAGCCAAAAGAGCCAACTTATTGTTTAATTTCACACTTCTGCAGTAGGCACCTGAAACACAAAATACAGTCGCCATGGATCAGACAGGCGACTAAAATATTCAAGACAGTCTCCTGCCTGTAGATCCTTCTTCATTTGGAAGCTACACAGCCTACCAACCAGGCTACTGTCTGACCAACGACAGTCACCTGTCGTCAGGCGACTGTCGTTTGTTCGGCAGTCGACTGTTTGGGGTTTTTCGCCTAGATTCTGGGTTACGAGAAATGGGTTTTTCTTAACCCAATTTCTCCCCATTTGTAGTGCGCCTTTGGAAGACATTTTGGATGGATGAGGGTATAAAACACTACTATTCAGATGTAATAAAGGAGAGATTAATCTTTTACTATTTTAGGTCATCTTCTTCCTCAAGAAGGAGATTAGGATTTTGGAGAGCTTTGAGTTTCTTGATCTGGTTTTTGTTGTTGCTGAGATTGATTATGATTGAGGAAGCTAATATTTGGTGACAAATCTCCAACCCTCTTACTACAATACATTTGATTTCATTTCATGTATTGAACTATATCTATTTCTTTGAATGCCTATTCTATTCTTGATATGCTAAGCTAAATTCATTATGTGGGTGTTGTGGATTGATGTAGGATGTTTTGATTGCCTTGCTAATGTTAATCTCCAGCACCCTTTGTTAATCCATGTTGTTAGGTGAAATAAGCTTATGATTAGTTGGATTTGATACTATTCATGGAGGAGCCGAAGGACGGTGGTGCTTCGTAATTGTTGCACATTTGTATCCAATGGGTATTGCATATCTTGAAATGAATGCAAGACCATTCAATCCATATTTCATAGTTTAGAAGTTTAATTCATCCAATAACCCAAATTGTTAATTGGGTTGTAACCCGTTTACCAAATCGTGCATTGCCCGAAAGGGGCAGCAGAATGGTGGTTGTATGATGCGCAACACAACCTACATGCATTACCCTCACATACCTTGAAATGGGTGTGAGAGTGATTCATGAGCTTTAATTAGAAGAAGAAACCATTAACAATTACCTTTGGTGCACCCCATATGTGCTTAATTGATTTATTTCGAGATCGTCATACCTTGAAATGGATGAGAGATCGAGTTATCATGGAATTAACATTTAGCAGAGCAATTGAGTAATCCTACAGATATCCTCAACACCCGCACTCTCTCTCCTTCCCTTGCATCCAAATCTTAGGACATTACCCTAACTCTAGGGTGCTCAGATAAATCATCTATTCAAACAATCATTCACCCTTAAGGGTGGTTAGAACCATTAACCATTCTTTACATGCTCTTACTATTTGTGTGAATTTGCAGATTAGTTCCATCTCTGAGGATGCGATCCCATACTCACCGGGTATATTTTTTTCCGATATCGTACACTTGCGATAGTCAATAAAATTGACGCCGTTACCGGGGACGATGTATCTTCATTTCATACTTCAGTTTTTGTCGAGAAAATTTGGTGAGATCTTTCCATTCTATTGTTTATATTCATTGTGGATATTCGATTTTGTTTTTCGATTTATATAATCATCAAAACTATAAAAATTATGTTAATCTTGGAATGTTTTGGCTTGAGCTCAATTGTCTAGTTTATGTGGTTAAGGACTCCTCGAACACATAGACTAGTAAGAAACATAGACAAGGCCGATAACAATACCAACACCAACGGTAATGACAACACCAATCATAGTGAGGACGATCACTCTCAACATGAGGGTGATCGAAGTTTGAGATATGTGTTGAGACCGAGTAGGTTTGCTACCAGCTAATGCATTTATGCTTCCAGCCGATGTGAATTCCTTTAGCCCAAGACCTGGGATATTTCAAATTCTCCCCATTTTCCATGGTGTAGAGAAGGAGAACCCTTATTTAAATATAAAGGATTTCGAAGATGTCTCTCTCACATGTTCTGATGGGAAGGCTAGCAATGAAACCATTTATCTTAAAATGTTTCCTTTTTCTTTAAAGGATAATGGTTAGTGACATACCTCCTCATTCTATTAACTCATGGTTGGCAATGCAAGCTGAATTTCTGAAAAAGTTTTTTTTCCTTGCACATGACTCAAGGATTAAAGCGGCAAATGGCAAACTTTTTTAAGAAGCCAAATAAAAGCTTTGATATCACTTGGGAAAGGTTCAAGGAGCTGCTACTAGTATGGCCACACCATGGATTTGATGAATACCATCTCATCAGTTTCTTTTACGACGGACTCATCACATCCATGAAACAGTTGACGTCCCCGCATTATGCATGTTTGATGTGTGCAATAGGAAATTGGGGGCGTGAGATTTAAATATTTATAACCGCAAGCGCATGGTGTTGTAGTGTGGCTTGGGGGTCGAACTCAGGGATGCGTGGTTGTGCTTGTGTCAGAAAGGTCTGAATTCACCCTATGGGCGAGCTAGCCCGAATCGATGGATGGGTTGTCACAGAAATAGAATGCGAGGGATAAACAATATAAAGGGAAACCCGGGACTTCGGTTTCCACCCTATCATGTGATTCTCGCCAATACGGCTGACGGATTGGATAACGATCGGAATTAGGGTCTAAAGGTGAGATATTGCCTCTAAGAGTGATACCGGCGTCCCATGGGCCCAATATTCCGGTCGGTGCCCAGGATGATAAGTCGGACTTCCCGGGTTCGGTCGGTGGGCATTCCCATGTCCATTAACACTGACCGACTCCAAGAGCACTAAGCTCGCAACGATAACTCCTGACATCTCGTCCTGCCGTTCCCACGCGCTAGGATTCGATGTCTACGCTAAGGGCATGAGCTATGGCTAGGGAGTCAACCGCCAAGTTTATTCCCCCTTGGCCCAACGATCAAAGGCGGTCTTTTTCCCGCCGATGACAATGAAACACCTCACATAACCGATAGATTCCTAATCCCTATCGATTTCCTAGTCCTATGGACGCATCAGGGAGAACCCACGAAGGGGTTTCCACCAAAATCCCAGATTTGGGAACTACTCACACATATTTGCTAAAAAGCAATCTAAATGAAAACCGACCGTTAAAAACATAATCAGATGATTGGAATGAAGTAATAGCAATGCAATTAAGATAATATCAAAGTTTGGTTAAGATCATAACACTTACAAATAACAAAGAAATTACAGCCGTCACAAGAGAGAAAAACAGAAAAAAATAACAACTCCCGTTTCTGGAAACCTAGGGCTTCTATATATAGAAAACGACATCACCCGATCGGGTGAAGAATCACCCGATCGGGTGACCTGCTGCTTACTTCGGCAGCGATCTTCAGGACTTCACCCGGTCAGGCGACACGGTCGGTTGGCGGAAGCTTCTAGCCGTTTGGATCTTGGCGTCGTCGGGTGAACCGATCGGTTGATAAATCAACCGATCGGTTGGAATTGTTGCCCAAAAGACAGAGACTTTGGACGTTTTGGCACGGTCTGCTGGCTGTCGGGTGAGCTCTCCAGGTCATCTCTTCGAGGAAACGGCTACAGATGAACCGATCGGGTGAAGATCACCCGATCGGTTGGATTTCAGCTCCAATTTTCCAGAGAGAACAGTCGGGCGAACCGGTCTCCGACCAGGTCGGTTGACACTTGCGTTGCTTCAGCAGCTGTCCGGGTTGTGCACGCGTGCATCACCCGATCGGTTTGCTGTGTCCAACCGATCTGGTGTGGGGCTGAAAGATAGAAATCTTCATTGTTTGACCCCCCGGATCACGCGTGACTCCTCCCGTTGCTCCGAGGACTTACGATATCGTCGTTATTTGTCCCCTACGCTGGCAAACTCCTGCAAACACGTAAAAACACGGAGAAGTGAAAGAAAACAAGAAAATACGAGAAAATGGATACGAGACGGCGGAAAATAACGGAAAAACACAAATGAAGACGTGCATGAATATCTGAAATATAAACGCACGTCAAAATCTCCCAAGCTGAACCCTTCCTCGTCCTCGAGGAAGACGAGTGAGAGTACAAGCTCGGAGGGAGAAAATAGAGAGAAAGAGAGGAAAAGAAAACTCTAAATCCTAAATTGCCCGTCAGGGCAAACAAAATCAAGAACGACACACCAAGCAAGCAAACGCCAAATCACATCACTAAACCAAGGAATACGAGTCCAGACAAGTGTTGTGGGCCCACGCGGTGCAGCGCGAGTGAGTGCGGTCGTGTGCTAGCAGACGATGTCGCTATCTACATTGTGCCATAAGCTCCATATACACAAATCCAAGAAATGACCCAAATATCGATTCGATTTAGAAATAGCGGAGAATATATAGCTCAAGCATGCATGAGAAGAGTATGAGAATAGAAATGCATCATGTGTCATGGACTCCATAGCTAGGGACTCGGACATCGCCACACTATCGCCTAGATAATAGCTAGAAATTCCCTATTCCAAGTGTTTTCGAAAGCAATGGGGGTTGAGATGATGTGGAGTAGGACACTCGGTGCAAATTCTCGCATTCCCTTTATTCTCGATAGGTAGGGAAATATTCACACACATTTTTTGGGTTTTGGATATATGCATTTTTTGGATTTTTGGCTTTACATATGTATTTTTTCTCTTTTTTTTGGAATTTTTTTGATTTTGGGGTATATACAAGTGTGTACTCTCCCAAGTGGGGGAATAGTACACGACGAGGGGATTTGCACCAAGTAAAATAAAAAAGAAATCGGATTCTAAACACTTGGGAAGGGAAATATCTCGCTAATCAGAGCATAGGCTAAAATGGGCTATCCTAGTCCTAACTGTGGAATCCCGACACATGCGAAATAAAGCATATGATATATATATTCATGCATACAGAAGCAGATAAGAGAGGCAAATACCGCATATTCAAATCGAATCATGATAATCTAGGGGTCATTCCTGGACAGGTATATAAATCAAAATCACAAAGTAGAAGCACACCAAACGCTAGTCATGACACACGACTCACAAGAAAGCTAAGTGGAGCCTACGATGCATGAAATGCAAGAGGACTCAACTTCCTAGGGTTAGTGAATGTGATTATCGAAGCCATGATAGGTGTGTGTGTGATTTTTGTGGAAATTCATCATAGGGTTCATCTCTAGGAGAAAGAGATAAAAAGAAGAAAAGGAAAAAAATAAAGACACGATGAAAACGACTCAAAACAAAGAAAAAGACGCAAATGACGCACGAAGTGCGACTCCCCCAAGCTGAAACTTGCATTGCCCTCAATGCAATAAAAGTGAATATGTAATGCCCTACTAAGCTACTGCACAAGTACTAGAGGGGGGTGAATAGTACTTTAAAATAATTAAGAAGATAATTCCTAATTATCTTGCAAACTCTACCAACAATGCGGAAATGCAGAAATGTAAATATAGACAACAAAGAAAACAATCGCAAACAAGCAATTTAACGGGTTCGGATCCACCAAAGTCTCCCCGACTTGTTCCCGGTGATCCTACGTCCCAACCACCCAGATCCCCTCCGGATACTTGAGTTAGAAACCCTAACTCAAGATTTGCACTATGAAATACTTGTAGAAACCTCTACAAGGTCAAATCATACATAAATCGAAATGTGACTCCCACAAACCGGGATCACAAACAAACTCTCACAACCGAGAGTGAATCACTTGCAATATTCAAAGTAAATTGAAATAGAAATGCTTACCACAAAATACATATGCCTTGAATAAACTTACGAATTAGGGCAAAGATGATTTTGAGGAAGATGAAGGCACCAAACCCTAGCTCCAAGTAGATGACCAGCAATGGAGTCCTAGGTGAGTTGTTGGTGACCTAGAATCAAGCTCTTGGCTTGGAAGGCTCACAATCAATGAATCTCTCTTTTGAATAAAAGTGAGGGAGAGATTCAAGATTAGAAATGAATGAGCTTTGAATGAGATTGAATGCTTCTCTTTTGATCTCTAAACTTCTCTTAATATCAGCCTTGAGTGCAATGAATGCAGCACTCCAAGTATATATAGGATAGAGGAAAGAGAGAGCAAAAATCGTGGCATTAAATGCTCCAACGGCTCTATTCTGAAGCAAACTAGTCGGTCAAAGAAGAACCACTGACCGACTAGTTCATCAACTAGTCGGTCGGTGAATCAACATGAACCGCCTAAGAGGTGAACAGTGAATAGATGAAGTTCAGACTTAAAGAACTAGTCGGTCCAAGAAGACTTGCCAACCGACTAGTTTCACAACTAGTCAGTCGGCGAGTGTTCATAGACCGACTAACAGAAGAATTATACTAGTCTGAATAGAAGTTGAATTAGTCGGTCCAAGAACAAATGTTGACCGACTAGTTCATCAACTAGTCGGTCGACAAATGTATATAGACCGACTAACGATAAACAGAAGCTCAGGCTCAAAAATGGAAGTTCAACTAGTCGGTCCAAGAAGGATTCTTAACCGACTAGTTTCACAACTAGTCGGTCGGTGAACCTTCTTTGACCGACTAACTATAAACAGTAACTGAGCTAGAAATTGAGAAGGCAAACTAGTCGGTTCAAGAAGCTTTGCTGACCGACTAGATCACCATCTAGTCGGTTGGTTCTTCTTCTTGAACCAACTAACATGCACTAGAAGTCGCGAATCGAAGCGCGAAGCTTCGGTAAAGTTCATATGGACTTCTACTAAGATCTTAGCTCTAAGATATGAGCATTATGAAGATTAAAACGTAAGACCTACTCAAGGCTCAACATTCTACGAAAATAAGCTAGAAGACATAAAATAAACTTGACGAACCGTCTTCAAAAGCTTCAATCGAATCTTCATGACTTCAATAATGGTCCTTGAGCTTCAACGAAGCTTTAGGCATACGATCACGCGCTTTGAGAAGTCTTGAGACGTTGCTTTGGATGTTCATATAAATTTGGCGACGATCTCCATAACTGCACTCACAAAGAGTTAGTTCACGATATTTATGTTTGTTCATCATCAAAACCAAATCCAGGGAATCAATACTCAACATTCTCCCCCTTTTTGGTGATGACAAACCAACATAAATAATAATCAAAAATAATGATTCAAATGAAATTTACTTACTCCCCCTGCATTGATGACACGTTAATTCCAATATAAATATCAATCATACGCATCAAGCAGACGAGTAAAGTAAAAACTTTAGAATTCAATTATTGAAATATCGGATTTGAAATCCATTTTTATATCTTAACTCCCCCTGAATCTAACATATCAAATTAGATTCTTGGAAAAATGCTTTAAATTATCATTTAGAACATCGTCATTATTATATCTCTCCCCCTTTGGCATTAGCAAAAAGAGCGGGAGGAGATCAACGACAACAACAATGGCTTCAAATAAAAGCACGGGAGTCGTAGAATACGACCACGGTCCAAATGACACCAAAGGAAAATACGAAGGAAATCAAAGCGTGTCAATGAGACCAAAGTCGAAAATCGATAAATAAAATCATCAAAACTCAAATTAATTTAACGAATTGAGTTATGGAATATACTCTCCAATATCAACATTCTTGGTTAATTTAGTGCATGGAAAACAATTCTATGTTTTCATAGAAATAATTTCTATTTAACCAAGTTATTATCGTCGAGCGACGAAATCAAACATCAGAGACATATAAAGAATATAATGTGCACAAGAGAATGAATGTCAACATCGATGTATATATATATATATATATATATATATATATATATATATATATATATATATATATTAAACATGAGTACATCAAAAGTATACATCCGTCAACATACACAAAAGCGATCCGCAGATCGAAGCACAAAATACAACATGTTTCACACCGACATCAAAAAGATCATACATCACAAACGTAGCATCATAACACCAAAAATACATCAAAATTCATCAAAATATCATAACCACCCACACTATGCTACCCAACTCTCTCACACAACATAAATCATCCAATGTGCACAGGAGAGTCCTCAGAGAAGCTCAGGAGGCAGCGTGAGGATCTGCAGCAGCAGCAGGCTCTGCAGGAGGAGTGGTCATTGTGACAGCAGGAGTGGAGATCTCTGGCATGACAGGAGTGGTCTTGGGAGCAGCAACAGACGAAGCATCCACCGGAAGAACGGTGGCAGCAGCTGTGCTCTCGGGATCATCGGCAGAAGTAGCAACGGCACCAGAAGACGTACCCTCAGGGGCACGAGCAGCAGTGGCAGCACGAGCAAGCTCCTCGATCTCATCCTCATCCAACTCATCCTCGTCAGAAACTGACGGTGGGATATCAATCCCTAAGTGAGATGGGATGCGAGCGAGAATCTCCTCAGATCGAGCACAACGAGACTCTACACGTTTCAACGAACGTGCAAGCTCAGCAAGAGTGGGAGAAGGAGCAAGAGCAACTGAGGCAGAGGCTGAAGCAGAGGGGGTCGTCCTCTGAACATGACGAAGCGCCGCAAGAGACTTCTTGACGTCCGTTGCATTCAGAGGGGGACCGAGGGGATGCTCATCATCAGGAGGGAGAGGGACCTGGAAGTGACGAAAGACGAGGGTCAGAAGGCAGGGGTATGTAATATGAGCTGATTTTGTGGATTTTCGGATACACTCGAAAGAATCCATCTTGTCAAGAATAATCCTAGCCCAATTGATCTCGCTCCCCATGAAGAGAGCGTAGATAAACTTAAGAAATGGCTGGGATGGCAAGCTCGAGGAGCCGTACTTCGGAAGGAGGCACGACTTCAGAATGAGATTCAAGACCCAAGCGTTGGGCTTGAAAGATTTGGATGGGACGCCAATCATGGCGGGAGCGATGACGTGAAAAATCTCGACGAGCATCACCTGATCTAGCTCAGAAATATCATCGACAGAGATATCAGAAGGGAGGAGGCCAGACGAGGAGACACCAATCAACTCCCCTAAGATTTCTGCTGTGAGGACAATCGGTGTCCTCAAGACAGTCGTCTCAATGGAATGGGTCTCGTCGTACTGACCCCGGACACGGTTCGCATAAAATAGCTTGACAATGCGAGAATATGGATGTGGATTCGCCTTAGGGTCAAAGCGAAGATAATCGAGAAGTCCACTATAGGATAGGAGATCGGCAAGGCCTGGGAAATCGGAGAACTATACGAAGTGCTCCAACAGCAGCAGACAGCGCTCGATACGGTTGTAAGCCGCGAGACACAACAGGTCGTTGCGACACAACGAAATATCGACACCGCCAGCTGGCATCGGGGCCTTCCCCTTAGGCTGACATGTGCTAGATCGGGGTGGATGAGTAGGATCCCTATGGCTAGGCTCGGCCTCAGGGATATATTTCGTGTCGGAATCATCAGGAGGAGTGGGTGCACGAAATGAAGCTGGAGAGACGGGCTGCTTCCTAGGCTGAGATCTAGGCTTGGCGATCGCCGTCCTCTTCTTCTTAAGAGGAGGCGAAGACGACGAATGATGTGTGGATTTCGATCGGCGTTTGGGTTACGGGGGGGTCCGTAGGCGGAGACTCTACGGTCATAGGCGACGGACTCGAGGGTCGGATCGGGATTCTTGTCTTCGCCATAAGCGTGACAAGACAACGCAAACTAGAAATCGAGATCTAAAGCTAAAACCCTAGGCCGAAACCCTAGCACAACCCTAACCGAAAGAACTGATGAAACCCTAACCCTAAGTGCTGAAATCAAGCTGAAAAACGAGGAACCCTAGGTCTAAAGGCTGAGAGGGAGGACACCTAGGAGGAGAGGGAGTGATCCACGGCCAGAGATGGTCGGAAAGATGGCCGGAGATCGACGGACAGCGGCGGAGGGAGAGGGGAAGTTGAAGGGTTTTCGGGGGGAATTTGAGTTGGAGAAGAAATAACACCAACTAGAAGGAGATTAAGTCGGTTAGAAGGAGTATAAGTCGATCGGAAGTCGAAAAGACGCAACTGTCCCCGTTGCATTTAGTCTGTCACAGTTCAAGCGTTGACCGACTAGATGACAATCTAGTCGGTCGGCCAATGAGCTTGAACCGACTAAGTGCAAACAGTAACTGAAGCCAAATTTAGGGCTAGAGTTAGTCGGTCTGAGTTCATTCATTGACCGACTAGATGATGATCTAGTCGGTCGGTCAATGAACATGAACCGACTAACAGAGTTCAAAAATTTTAGAATTTGAAATTTTGAGTTCTCTCCTAATCGCACTTGGACGAAACATCGTAAAACTCTCATTAATCATTATACTACCCCCATTAAACATCGAAAATCTTAATTTTGACGTTCATGAATAAACCGAGCAAAAATTTCGAAAATTCAACCAAAAATCCAGAAAATTCCAATAAATCTAGCATGTGCAAATATAACGAAATTGAATAGCATGCAAGATTATTGAACAAAATATGAATCCTAAATCTCGGATTCACCCATAATCCCCAATTCTCGACGCAACCGCACAAAGGAGTCCTCCTTGAGTGGTTTCGTGAAAATATCGGTGATTTTCTTCTGGGTTTCAACGTACACTAATATGATGTCCTTTTTAGCAACATGATCATCTAAGAAATGGTGACGGACATCTATGTATTTAGAACAGGAATGGTGTACCGGATTCTTAGAGAGACATATTGCACTTTGGTTGTCCACCATGATAGGGCAAGTATCACAGTTTATACTAAAGTCTTTAAGAGTGTGTCTCATCCAAAGAACCTGAGCACACGCGACACCGACGGTAATATATTCCACCTCGGTAGTTGAAAGTGATACGGAATTCTTCTTCTTGGAAAACCAAGAGACAAGAAAATTTCCTATAAAATGACAAGTGACACTAGTACTTTTCCTGTCGGATTTGCATCCTGCATAATCTGCGTCACTATATGAGATTAACTCATATGTGCTAGATTTTGGATAAAGTAATCCAAAATCAAGCGTGTAACTTAGATAATAGAAAATACGTTTTACTGCTACTAAGTGAGATTCCTTAGGTTGAGACTGATAACGAGCACATACACATACGTCAAACATAATATCGGGCATACTTGCGGTAAGATATAGTAAACTACCTATCATACCTCGATATAGACGAATGTCTACATCTTTTCCGCCCGTATCTTTATCAAGATGCGTAGTGGTGCTCATTGGAGTCTTCTTCCCGGAGGCATTCTCCATTCCAAATCGCTTTAGCAACTCCACCATAAACTTCGTTTAGTGGATGAAGATTGCATCGTTCATTTGGCGAATTTGGAGACCTAAGAAATATTTGAGCTCACCCATGTGGCTCATCTCAAATTGATCCTTCATAACATTAGAAAACTCTTCGCAAAGAGTGAAGTTAGTATCACCGAAAATGATATCATCACCGTAAATTTGAACTAAAATTATATCATTATTCAAATACTTAACAAATAATGTAGAATCAACTTCTCCCATTTTAAAACCTAAATCCAAAAGAAAATTATTTAAACGGTCATACCAAGCTCGAGGAGCTTGTCTCAAACCGTAAAGTGCTTTCTTAAGTTTGAAAACATGATTTGGAAATTTTTCATTTATAAAACCCGGAGGTTGAGAAACATAAACTTCCTCAACAACATCTCCGTTTAGAAACACACTTTTTACATCCATTTGAAAGAGTTTAAAATCTTTATGGCATGCAAAAGATAACAATAATCTAATAGATTCTAATCTAGCTACCGGAGCAAAGGATTCTTCGAAATCAATACCTTCCTCTTGCCGATAGCCTTGAGCTACTAACCGAGCTTTTTCCCGGACGACGATTTGGTTTTCGTCGGTCTTGTTCTTGAAAATCCACTTCGTTCCTATGACTGTGTGGTTCTTCGATGGCAATGGAACAAGCTCCCAAACATCATTCCTCTCGAATTGAATGAGTTCCTCTTCCATGGCAAGGATCCAAGCACCATCTTCGCACGCTTCATTAATATTCTTTGGCTCAATCGAGGAGACAAAGGCACAATGAGCGAAGTAGTTGACTTGCGATCTCGTCTTGACACTAGCAAAGATATTGTCAATGACTTGCTCATGAGGATGGTCACGAACGGTATGAAGCCGTTTGGGAATTCCCTGATCACTAGGAACATTCTCAAAAGATTCATTAGTTGGGTTAGTATCATTAGAATCAATAGAATTAGAATTACCAATTGAATCACATAGGACATCCATGGAGTCATCACATTAGTAATTCTAGTATGGACAAAACCTTCATTAAATGAAACATGAAGTGATTCCTCGATCGTTGAGGTTCGTTTGTTGTATATCCGACAGGCTTTGCTATGGGAGGAATATCCAACAAATATCCCCTCATCGGATCTTGGATCAGATTTGTCCAAGCTACCATACGTGTTTTTAATAAAACATTTTGAACCGAAAACACGAAAAGGTTTAACTTGAGGCAATCTACCAAACAACAATTCATAACAAGTTTGTTTGGTGCCGGGCCTCAAAAGTATTCTATTAAACACATAGCAAGCGGTATGTACCGCTTCCGCCCAAAATTGATGGCCAAGTTGGCTATCATCAAGCATAGTGCGAGCACATTCCGCTAGCATCCTATTTTTTCTTTCAACAACACCATTTTGAGGAGGTGCACGAGGGAATGAAAAGGTGTGTGTAATACCAACATCATCACAAAAAGTTGAGAAAGACTCATTCTCAAATTCCCCTCCATGATCACTACGAATAGTGACAATGGTGGTTCCAATGAGATTTTGTACTTTCTTAACAAATATTGTGAAGTTTTCAAAAGCATCATTTTTATTACTCAATGAAAATACCCAAGTAAACCTAGAAAAGTCATCAACGATGACAAGTCCATATCATGCATTTCCTAATGAAGCAACTCTAGTTGACCCAAATAAATCTAGATGTAATAGCTCTAGTGGCCGCTTAGAAGAAATGCTTTTCTTAGGTTTAAAAGACGATTTTGGAAGCTTGCCTCGTTGACACGAGTCACAAAAGCTTTTCTTTTGAAAGACAAGCTTAGGGAAGCCTCTAATAGAATTTAACTTGGAAAGCTTAAAGAGTGTTTCAAAGTTCACATGACCAAAACGTCGATGCCATTAGTGTTGTTCACTTGTGTTGGCAATGCGACATTGTTCATGTGATCTTGGAAGATCTAGGATATATATATCCTTATGGCGTGTGCTGGAAAATAATAATACATCATTATCCTTTCTTAAAATATGGCACATTCCTTTCGCAAAGCTAACTTTGTAACCTTTGTCACAAAGTTGGCTTATTGAAATAAGATTGTGGTTTAATCCTTTAACAAGGTAAACATCACTTATAAGTGGTTTAGAAGGATTACCCACTTTTCCAACACCTATGATGGTTCCGCTCTCGTTGCCTCCAAAGACTACCAGGTTTCTATTTGCAATGGGCACCACTCCGGAGTGCAATTGAGCGTCACCTGTCATGTGTTTTGAACACCCGCTATCGAGTATCCAATTATTCTTGGAGCCAAATTTTGATTTGTTGCTCCGTTTCTTTTTCTTGAGTATCTAAAGATAGAAAATATCGTATCATGGTACCCAAGGTTATTAGGTCCAAAAGATTAGACCTTTGGAAGCCAAGTCCAATTGGACTTAGACTTTCCCACATAATTATCACTATGCACGACATTCATAAAATAAGAATTCATATAAACTTGTTTTTCATCCATGTTTGTGTCCTTTGGGCTCCAAATAGTGAAGATTTTGGGAGCCCTAATCCTATTGGGAGCATGCATGCGTTGTTGATTTCTACGTGATGCATGTCGTGGATAGGCATAAGGAACATGATGAAATGGTGCATGATGATACTTATTCATATGATGATGTTGGTGAACATATGCATATGGGGGAACACGTGCGTGAGGGTGTCTTACATGGTGTGCACGTGCCCGTGGATGTGTAGCATAAAAATCATCATATGTGTGAGCATGTGGAGTAGGATGTGTTTTCCTACGTGGCATGGTATTTGTGTACATGTAAGCATGACCCTTCTTTGGAGGTCCACCCAAAGTGGGTTTCTTTCTAAATGAGGGTGTGTACGAGGTGGAAGGACCATTGGTAGATGAACTACCAATAGAGTGTTTGCTACCACTCGTAGAGTCACCAGAAGTTGGCCTAACAAAGGTAGTGGCCGATTTGGATGAACTTCCCATCTTATACCCCAAGCCAATGTGGTGATTGACCGAAAGTAAGTCATTTAGGATGTTATCCAAATGGTCCTTACACTTATTGAATTTATTAATTCGGCCTAATGTGCACTCATATTTCTCGGTGAGAGAATGCATTGAAGCATCCAAAGTGGATACTTGCGATGTGAGTGCATAAACACGAGATTTGATATTCTCATTCTCGATACTCAAAGTTGAGTTCCGAGAAGTCAAATCTGCTATCTCATGTTCATCCGATTTCTCAATATGAACATGTTCAAGTTGAGACTTGAGATTTACAATCTCATTTCTCAACTCTTCAACAACGGTGTCGTTGTTGGTGATGATAAGTTTAGGCGAGGTTTGGATGCTAGCTAAATCATCTCAAATTTAGTGTATTTAGACCATATTTGCTCATTAGCATTTCTAAGGTCATCCATGGTTACCTCATCGTCGCCTTCATTGTCGCTATCATCGGAGGAGGAATCTTTATCTTGGTCCTCTCTAGCCATGAAGCACATGTGTGCTTCCTCCACTTGCTCATCGTCCGACTCTCCGCTTGACGAATCATCGGAGTCGGTGAATGTCCCGACAAGTCCTTTCTTGTACCCTTTCTTGTACTTCTTGGACTTGTCAAACTTTGGCGCCTTCCACTTCTCCTTTTGCTTATTTTGAGGACAATCCGCTTTCATATGTCATGGCTTGTTGCATTTGAAACACAAAGGAGAGGAGGCGTTAGAAGAACTAAACTTGGATTTGTTCTTGAAATTACCTTTCCGGAAGAACCGGTTGAACTTCTTTGCCATGAGGGCAATAGATTCCAAGTCCAACTCTTCTTTCGATTCTTCATCATCGGTAGATGTGGATGTTGATGGAGCGGCCTTGAATGCAATAGCCTTTTTCTTTGGCTCGTCTTACTTCAAGTAGGACTTCATCTTGTCCTGCAACTTTAACTTGCTCTCCTTGCGTACCTCATAAGACATTAGGGTACCCATTAGTTGGATAACGGTATACTTACTCATGTCATTACCTTCCTCGATGGCGAAGGTACGTTTCTCCCAACAAAAAGGAAGTCCGTCAATGATCTTGGAGGCTTTCTCCTTTTGGGTGTAGGTTTTCCCAAGGGCCTCCAACTCGTTTGTGATGTCGACGAAGCGAGTATAATACTCCTTCATCTTCTCACCCTGTTGCATATGAAATAATTCTTAATCTTTATTCACAACAACGAGTTTAGAGTCTCTTACCCTACTCGTTCCTTCATGCAAGATGAGGGGGGAGTTCCATATTTGATATGCACTCTTACATGTGCATATCTTATTGAAGTCCTCGGGCTCCCAGGCACATTGCAAGGTGTTCATTGCCTTGGCATTGCTTACCTCCGCGGCGACCTCCGCGGGAGTCCACTTCGCGAAATATTCTTCGACGAGCTCAACGTACTCCGCCAACGTGGCTCTCCACAATGAAGCACTCTGGAGGAAAGTTTCCATCCGGCATTTCCAGTACCCGTAATTGGTACCGTTGAAGAAGGGAGGCCTCATCGAGGAGTGTCCTTCCATCACCGAAGAAGCTCCTTCACGGTTCCTGAAGGTGATGTAATCTGAAGGTGGACGAACGGTCTTATTGTCGTTGGCAGACATAGCTATAGACTTGGCTCTGATACCAAATGTAATGCCCTACTAAGATACTGCACAAGTACTAGAGGGGGGGGTGAATAGTACTTTAAAATAATTAAGAAGATAATTCCTAATTATCTTGCAAACTCTACCAACAATGCGGAAATGCGGAAATGTAAATATAGACAACAAAGAAAACAATCGCAAACAAGCAATTTAACGGGTTCGGATCCACCCAAGTCTCCCCGACTTGTTCCCGGTGATCCTACGTCCCAACCACCCGGATCCCCTCCGGATACTTGAGTTAGAAACCCTAACTCAAGATTTGCACTATGAAATACTTGTAGAAACCTCTACAAGGTCAAATCATACACAAATCGAAATGTGACTCCCACAAACCAGGATCACAAACAAACTCTCACAACCGAGAGTGAATCACTTGCAATATTCAAAGTAAATTGAAATAGAAATGCTTACCACAAAATACCTATGCCTTAAGTAAACTTACGAATTAGGGCAAAGATGATTTTGAGGAAGATGAAGGCACCAAACCCTAGCTCCAAGTAGATGACCAGCAATGGAGTCCTAGGTGAGTTGTTGGTGACCTAGAATCAAGCTCTTGGCTTGGAAGGCTCACAATCAATGAATCTCTCTTTTGAATAAGAGTGAGGGAGAGATTCAAGATTAGAAATGAATGAGCTTTGAATGAGATTGAATGCTTCTCTTTTGATCTCTAAACTTCTCGTAATATCAGCCTTGACTGCAATGAATGCAGCACTCCAAGTATATATAGGATAGAGGAAAGAGAGAGCAAAAATCGTGGCATTAAATGCTCCAACGGCTCTATTCTGAAGCAAACTAGTCGGTCGGTGAATCAACATGAACCGACTAAGAGGTGAACAGTGAATAGATGAAGTTCAGACTTAAAGAACTAGTCGGTCCAAGAAGACTTGCCAACCGACTAGTTTCACAACTAGTCGGTCGGTGAGTGTTCATAGACCGACTAACAGAAGAATTATACTAGTCTAAATAGAATTTGAATTAGTCGGTCCAAGAACAAATGTTGACCGACTAGTTCATCAACTAGTTGGTCGACAAATGTACATAGACCGACTAACGATAAACAGTAGCTCAGGCTCAAAAATGGAAGTTCAACTAGTCGGTCCAAGAAGGATTCTTAACCGACTAGTTTCACAACTAGTCGGTCGGTGAACCTTCTTTGACCGACTAACTGTAAACAGTAACCGACCTAGAAATTGAGAAGGCAAACTAGTCGGTTCAAGAAGCTTTGCTGACCGACTAGATCACCATCTATTCGGTTGGTTCTTCTTCTTGAACCAACTAACATGCACAAGAAGTCACGAATCGAAGTGCGAAGCTTCGGGAAAGTTCGTATGGACTTCTACTAAGATCATAGCTCTAAGATATGAGTGTTATGAAGATTAAAACGTAAGACCTACTCAAGGCTCAACATTCTACGAAAAGAAGCTAGAAGACATAAAATAAACTTGACGAACCGTATTCAAAAGCTTCAATCGAATCTTCATGACTTCAATAATGGTCCTTGAGCTTCAACGAAGCTTTAGGCATACGATCACGCGCTTTGAGAAGTCTTGAGACGTCGCTTTGGATGTTCATATAAATTTGGCAACGTTCTCCATAACTGCGCTCACAAAGAGTTAGTTCACGATATTTATGTTTGTTCATCATCAAAACCAAATCCGGGGAATCAATACTCAACAGAATACGGGAGGGCAATGAAAATGGGGGGGATACGCACCGACTCAAAAAGAAATGAAAAACGAGAAAAAGACACATACAAAAATGGAAAAGAAAGAAAATCACGCCACACGACATACAAACAGAAAATAACAAAAGAAAATCACACCACGACAAATAAACAACACACAAAGAAAACATCACACGACATCACACATGACTTCCCCCAAGCTAGACATGATAGTACTAGCGAAATGACGTGATCATGAAAATGCAGAGATTTACTAGGGGGAAAAATCAGTCAGAGCTGCTGGCGGTAGAGTGGTAAGGGGATGGGGAGGAAGGTGGGGAATAGAGGAGAAAAGAATCCTCAGAGGATGAAGAGGGTGTGCCTATAGGTGTAGGTGGGGCAATGGGCTGGACCTCCGGTTGAACTTGGTGGAAGTGCACCGGTGGATCATGGTGGACAATGACCGCACAGGGTGAACCGACAGACGAATGCCAATCGGGGGATCCAAGGGTGGAAATTGTACGAGGGAGGCATTCCAAGGATCCGGGTAGAACTCCCATGGTAGATGTGAAGTACGAATGGGGAGGTGGGAAGGGGATGCGGGCAGGAGGATGGCAAAAGCAGAGCAGGTAGGACTATATAGGTAGACCACACGATCCTCACCAAAAGGAGTAAGCATACCGATAGTGATCAAATAGTCGCGATCGATACGGCTACGTCCAGGTACAATAGGGAGGTCGGGCGGCATCCTCAAGACACAACTGACAATAAGAGTAATCATCCCCCCACAGCATATAGAGCCAGTAGTTGCGCGGCTAACGGAGAAGATCTCATGGATGATCCAATGAGCGGTGTCAATGGGTAATGGGATATTGCCATGAATCCTGTCATGGGACATGGCATAAAGAAAGAGGAGCTCATCCCTGGACACCGTGGATACATCTACGCGAGCGAAAATGGTGTTGGCAAGGAAGCAATGGGCGAAGCGGTAGCATGGATGTATTATGTAGGAGGTGAGGGATACCGCTGGAAAGGTGGTATATCGGGTGAATCGTTGCCAAACACCATCAGCCCGAAAGTGAGAAAAAATGTCAGATCGATCATGAGTTGAGCATTCAACATGGCGATCAGGATGAGGAAAGTTTAGAATATTGTTAAGTGTGTTGAAGCTCATGGAAAAATCACAATTGAAGGACCGGAAGGTGAAACCATGATCGGACACCTCGAGAGAACTGAGGAACTCAAGCGTGAGATTCTTGTGTGTATTGACGTGCGTCCGCAGAAGAAAATCGCAACCTATAAAGCGGAAAAGTGCGCTGACGCCCCGAAGGAGTCCAAGAGATTCGAGAGTGGGGAAGTCGGTGAAAAGAGTAGGTCGCATCGGGAGATGAAGAAGGGCTTGTAAACGATCGGATTGCTCTTCAGAAGAAGGGTTTATGCCAAGGAAAGAAGGGAAAAAGGGGCCGTATAGGGGATGTCTGCGTGACGATGAGGCTATCTCCTTTCCCTTCCCAGACATGGTGACGGCGCGGGGAAGAATGATGGAGTAGGATAAGGTGTCTATGAAGATGATGAAGCAGATAAAGTGTGCAAACACAAATTCAAGACATCGCATAAACTGAAAGAGATGTGAAGAGTGGAAAGAGGTTACCAATCAACGCTGTAAGATCAAGCACCCGAAAGACCCCACGCAGTATAAGGAAGCGATTTAGGAAGCCGCCGCTCGCTGATCTGACAAGAATTGAAATTTTCGAAAATTTGGGGGCTAGGGTTAGGGTTTGAATGTTTGGTGAGTGAATGTTGTTGATGGGAAGGGTGGTGATGGTGGGGGAAGTATGGGAATGAGTGAGTATGAGGGTTTATGGGTATTGGGATAGATGGAGGAGATCGATTTGGCAGTTGGAGGGAGAGAGACCGTGCGAATGGATATTTGGGGGTCGGGTGGACGAAGTCGTGCGACAGGGTTATATATAGGGGCAAAAACAAACCGATCGGGTGAGAGTTCACCCGATCGGGTGGATAAGTTTCGAAAATATTTTGTTGGCCAACAGCCACAGGTGAACCGATCGGGTGAGTTTTCACCCGATCGGTTGACCGCTTCCCAAATCTTCCCGAGAGTCTACGACTTTTCACCCGGTCAATCCGACGACTGCAACTTCACTCAACCGATCGATTGATATAACCCCCAAGTTTCCCGAGAATTCAGCTCTTCTCACATGGTCAGCCACCCGGTCTCAGCTTGCTTCACCCGACTAGTTCGCTGGAGAACAGATACTGGCCATTGTCTGATACGTCTCACCTGATCGGTTGAATGGTCACCCGATTGGGTGATAGCTTGTCTCCTGCAGAAATTCACAAATGGCCTAAGTCCCTCGACGAAAGTCCCCGTGGTTGGATTTATTTATAAAAATAGGAAAAAATTAAGCTAAAAATAAGCCTAAAACCAAAGGGGAGAGTTTAGAACATGGGTTGCCTCCCATGAAGCACTTTTGTTTAACGTCGTTTGCTCGACGCCCCTTTTGGCGGTCAATTAGGATCCAGAGGATCAGAGGAAGAGTCGTCGGTCGTTGAGAATCCGACCGGAGAGAATGCTGGCTCTCCTACTGCATAGTGTTTGAGGCGCTGCCCGTTGACCTTGAATGGCTCATCTCTTCCCATTATCTCGATAGCCCCATGCGGAAAGACCTTGGTTACGCAGAAAGGTCCCAACCACCTTGACTTGAGCTTTCCAGGAAAAAGCTTCAGCCTTGAGTTGAATAGGAGAACTAAGTCTCCTTTCTTGAATTCCCTCTTCAGGATGCGCTTATCGTGCCACCGCTTCATCTTCTCCTTGTAGATCTGGGCGTTTTCATAAGCATTGAGCCGGATCTCATCGAGCTCGTTAAGTTGAAGCTGTCGGTGGCCTCCAACCTCCTTGGCGTCAAAGTTTAGGTTCTTGATTGCCCAAAATGCCTTGTGTTCCAATTCCACGGGTAGATGGCACGCCTTCCCGTAGACAAGCCGGTAGGGGGTCGTGCCGATCGGAGTTTTAAATGCCGTCCTGTAAGCCCAGAACGCGTCAGGAAGTTTTGATGACAAATCCTTCCTAGAGTTGGCCACCGTCTTCTCCAGTATGCTCTTGATCTCTCGGTTAGAAACTTCCACTTGGCCGTTAGTCTGCGGGTGGTAGGCACGCCCTATTCGGTGTTGCACCCTGTACTTCTTCAAAAGAGCTTCGAATTTCTTCTCTATAAAGTGGCTCACTCCGTCACTGATCAAAACTCGAGGCACACCGAAATGCAGGAAGATGTTGTTTTTAAAGAACTTGGCGACCACTCGGGAATCATTAGTAGGACTGGCTATCGCTTCAACCCATTTCAATACGTAGTCCGCAGCTACCAAGATATACTGGTTCCCAGAGGAGGAGGGGAACGGTCCCATGAAGTCGACACCCCACACATCGAAGATCTCTACCTCTAAGATGTAGTGTTGAGGCATCTCGTTCCTCTTGGAGATGTTCCCTGTCCTTTGGCATTTGTTGCAGGCTTGGACATAAGCGTGGGTGTCTTTAAAGAGGGTTGGCCAGTAGAATTCGCTCTGGATGATTTTCGCAATCGTCTTATAGGCGCTCGCATGCCCTCCACATTGCTGATCATGGCAATGGGAAATTATGAAGGTCGCCTCAGTTTCAGGAATGCACCTTCGTATCACCCCATCATTGCAGGTCTTGTACAAATGGGGGTCGTCCCAATA
The DNA here is from genome assembly GCA_030789695.1 of Scilla litardierei. Classification (NCBI taxonomy): domain Eukaryota; kingdom Viridiplantae; phylum Streptophyta; class Magnoliopsida; order Asparagales; family Asparagaceae; genus Scilla; species Scilla litardierei. The sequence continues at coordinate 424,943,283 of CM061142.1, read as the reverse complement.
AAATTTACGGACCTCATGGAAGAATTTCTTCTTCTACTGATAGCTCACGTTGTGGGGGACGATGGCACAAGTCAGGTAATTTGTGATGTCGGTGTACCAAGGAGTCCAAGCAAAAGAGACGGAGAAGAGATGCTCGTCAGGGAGCCAATCATCAACCGAAGTAGCATTCAAATCGAGGGTAGTCATTCTGGACAGGTGATCGGCAACTACATTCTCCGCCCCCTTCTTGTCTTTGATTTCCAGGTCGAATTCCTGGAGGAGGAGAATCCATCTAATGAGCCGTGGCTTAGCCTCCTTCTTGCTCAATAGGTATTTGAGAGCCGCGTGATCCGTATGCACGATCACCTTTGCACCAACGAGATATTGCCGGAACTTGTCCATGGCGTAGATGACCGCTAGCAATTCTTTTTCCGTGGTTGTATAATTTCTTTGGGCAGCGTCAAGGGTCTTGCTCGTATAATATATAACATGCAGATTTTTATCATTCCTCTGCCCCAAGACGGCTCCAACGGTATAATCACTAGCGTCGTACATTAGCTCGAAGGGTAGATTCCAGTCCGGCGGCTGAATTACGGGCGCGGAAATCAAAGCTTGCTTCAGAAGGCAGAAGGCTTCCATACACTCCTCATCGAAGAAGAAAGGCGCATCCTTCAATAGGAGTTGGGTCAGCAGCCTGGAAATCTTGGAGAAGTCTTTATGATGCGACGGTAAAATCCCGCATGCCCTAAAAAACCACGGACTCCTCGAAGATTGAGCGGTGGCGGAAGCTTTTCAATCACCTCAACTTTTGCCTTATCAACCTCAATTCCCCTCGAAGAAATGATGTGTCCCAGCACAACCCCTTCTTAGACCATGAAATGGCATTTCTCCCAGTTCAGGACTAGACCCTTTTCTTGACACCTCTCCAGGACTTTAGTTAGATTGCTGAGGCATGAGTCAAACTCAGTTCCATAGACGGAAAAATCGTCCATGAAAACCTCCATGATATCCTGGGAGTAGTCGGAGAAGATTACGGACAGTAGTCTTTGGAATGTAGCCGGGGCGTTACAAAGCCTAAACGGCATTCTTCTATAGGCATATGTCCCAAATGGACAAGTGAAAGTCGTCTTCTCCTGGTCATCGTTATGGATAGGGATTTGAAGGAATCCGGAGTACCCGTCCATGAAACAGAAGTAGTTGTGCTTTGCCAGCCTCTCGAGCATCTGATCAATGAAAGGGAGAGGGTAGTGATCCTTCCTCGTGGCCTTATTCAGCTTCCTATAGTCAATGCACATTCGGTACCCTGTGACGGTCCTCGTAGGTATGAGCTCGTTTTTCTCGTTGCGAATCACCGTCATTCCTCCTTTTTTGGGTACAACGTGCATCGGGCTAACCCAGCGACTGTCGGAGAAGGGTATATGATACCAGCATGTAGAAGCCTGATAATCTTCATTTTGACCACATCCATCATTATGGGATTTAGTCTCCGCTGCGGCTCAATTGAGGAGGCTTGCTCATCCTCAAGCAGTATCCTATGTGAGCAGAGGCCCAAGCTAACTCCTTTCAAGTCTTCAATTGCATACCCGAAAACGCTCTTAAATCTTTTCAGAACACCAAGAAGTTTGGTCATCTGGTCTTCAGGAAGCGAGGAGTTCACTATGACCGGCAGGGTCGAATCCTTTCCCAAATATTCATACTTTAGTCCTGGGGGCAACTCTTTCATCTCAACTTCATGGGGTCCTGACGCATATTTCTCAAGCTGAGCATCCTCTAGTGAAAGGACTTCTTCGTGGATCTCTTGAAAGCTAGCATCAGGAACCTCACTCCCAGCTATGGTTTCGCACGGCAAAGCCTCGCAAGATAACGAGGGGTTAACGGAGGATGGCTCTGGGTCTCCCCTCAAGCTCATAATAATTATCCGGGAAGAAGGCTTCAACGTGGAAACAGGTTTCAATAGCCGATGGTCCCCCACCTCTGCTTCCGGCTTCCTCATTTTCCCAAGATCCGGGATGTTCTATAGAAGTCTGCAAGGGATAGATCGATTCCTGTTCAAAGTGCTCGACAGACTCTGCCTGGTAGTTCTCCTGACAAAGCTCCTCATAGGTGAACAGTTCTCCCCCACTAAATTCGGAACTAGGCACGTCACAATACGCCACTTCATCTGGAGGAAGGAGAGTTGTCGTAACTGGGTGCAGCTGCGTATCATGATACCTCCTCTGATTTTCCACAACAGCAGACAAAAAGGGATAGAATGTTCGAGGCACTTAAGGATTCTGTCAAACTCTGTGCTAAGCAACAGACGTGGTGCGAATGATCCCAGATATCACCCGAAATGGCACGCAACATCCTTTCCGGGGGGCAGAAAACCTGTGAGAAAAGGGGGGAGAGAGAACTGCACGGATAGAAAACACGTCAAAAGCACCGGTAGCATGAATGGGAGGTGAGGAGTAGCAATGGCAGTATGGTGACTCAGTCGGCCAATTCTATACAAATAATATTTACACTATGTCCAAGTAAAATCAAAAAGTGTAGAATGAAAAATTATCGCGAGATAGGGATGTGAGCTAGACTCAAGGGTTCATGAGATCCTAAAATAACAAGCACGTTGCCTCCCCGACAACGGCGCCATAAAGCTTGACGTCCCCGCGTTGTGCGTGTTTGATGTGTGCAATAGGAAATTGGGGGCGTGAGATTTAAATATTTATAACCGCAAGCGCACGGTGTTGTAGTGTGGCTTGGGGGTCGAACTCAGGGAGGCGTGATTGTGCTTGTGTCAGAATGGACCGAATTCACCCTATGGGCGAGCTAGCCCGAATCGGTGGATGGGTTGTCACAGAAATAGAATGCGAGGGATAAAAAAATATAAAAGGAAACCCGGGACTTCGGTTTCCACCCTATCATGTGATTCTCGCCAATACGGCCGACGGATGGGATAACGATCGGAATTAGGGTCTAAAGGTGAGACGTTGCCTCTAAGAGTGATACCGGCGTCCCATGGGCCTGATATTCTGGTCGGTGCCCAGGATGATATGCCGGACTTCCTGGAGTCGGTCAGTGGGCATTCCCATGTACATTAACACTGACCGACTCCGGGAGCACTAAGCTCTCAACGATAACTCCCGACATCTCGTCCTGCCGTTCCCACGCGCTACGATTCGATGTCTACGCTAAGGGCGTGAGCTATGGCTAGGGAGTCAACCACCGATGACAATAAAACACCTCGCGTAACCGATAGATTCCTAATCCCTATCGATTTCCTAGTCCTATGGACGCATCAGGGAGAACCCACGAAGGGGTTTCCACCAAAATCCCAGATTTGGGAACTACTCACACATATTTGCTAAAAAGCAATCTAAATGAAAACCGACCGTTAAAAACATAATCAGACGATTGGAATGAAGTAATAGCAATGCAATTAAGATAATATCAAAGTTTGGTTAAGATCAGAACACTTACAAATAACAAAGAAATTACAGCCGTCACAAGAGAAAACAGCAAAAAAATAACAACTCCCGTTTCTGGAAACCTAGGGCTTCTATATATATAAAACGACATCACCCGATCGGGTGAAGAATCACCCGATCGGGTGACCTGCTACTTAGTTCGGCAGCGATTTTCAGGACTTCACCTGGTCAGACGAGACGGTCGGTTGGCGGAAGCTTCTAGCCGTTTGGATCTTGGCGTCGTCGGGTGAACCGATCTGTTGATAAATCAACCGATCGGTTGGAATTGTTGCCCAAAAAGACAGAGACTTCAGACGTTTTGGCACGGTCTGTTGGCGGTCGGATGAGCTCTCTGGGTCATCTCTTCGAGGAAACGGCTACAGATGAACCGATCGGATGAAGATCACCCGATCGGTTGGATTTCAGCTCCAATTTTCCAGAGAGAACAGTCAGGCGAACCTGTCTCTGCCTAGGTTGGTTGACACTTGTGTTGCTTCAGCAGCTGTCTGGGTCGTGCATGCGTGCATCACCTGATCGGTTGGCTGTGTCCAACCGATCGGGTGGGGGATGAAAGATAGAAATATTCGTAGTTTGCCCCCCCGGATCACGCGTGACTCCTCCCGTTTCTCCGGGGACTTAAGATATCGTCGTTATATGTCCTCTACGCTGGCAAACTCCTGGAAACATGTAAAAACACGGAGAAGTGAAAGAAAACAAGAAAATACGAGAAAACGGATACGAGACGGCAGAAAATAACGGAAAAACACAAATGAAGACATGCGTGAATATATGAAATATAAACGCACGTCAACAGTTCGTGGAAATGATGTGCAACGGGGAATTCTTGGATAAAACTCCAGATAAGGCATGAGATTATTTAGCATCCATAGCGGAGAATGCACAAAGTTGGGAGGCGACTCCCAAATCAGAGAGAAGAGAATTACCTCAACCTTTGGCCCGTGGATGTCTCCTTACATTGACCCAAGAGGAAGCATTAGAAGCAAGAATGGAGGCCCTCATTTGCAAGAGACTTGATGGGTTACAATTGAATGGAGTGAAGGCCGTGACGGTTGGTAATGAAGGGATATGTAACCTTTGCAGTGGCATAGACCATGGCATTAACCAATGCTCCAACCTATCGCTAGCGAAGGAAGTACTTCAAGACCCCCACACAAGTAAATTAAGTGGAAAATTCTAACCAAGGACAAGGATACAACAATTCCAACAATCAAGGCTCGAGTTGGAGGAGTAGTCCGAATTTGAATTGGGGCCCCCAAAGACAACAACAAGCTCAACCATCGTATCGTCCACCACCCTTCAATAACAACAACAATCAACCAGGTAGCCAAAGGAGGAGAGATGAAACAAATGAACCACAAGTGCAATCTTTGAGCGACACGTTGCAACAATTCATCCAAATGCAAACGACGCAAAATCAAGCCAATTTTCAACAATGGCATCAACTACAACAAACACATGTACAACACCAACAACAATTTCAACAACTCAACGAGAACATGGTGAAGCTTGCGACAACTCTAGAGAAGGGCAAGCTTCCGATACAACCACTCCCCAACCCCAACATGAATTCGTCATCGGGAGGATCCAACGTCAAATCTTGTCAAGCGGTGATAACTTTGAGGAGTGGTCGAGAAATTGAGAAGCCGGAGCCACTAAGAGTCGAGGCATAGATAGTTATAGATAATGAAGCCACCCCAAATGAAGAGGTGCAAGAGGAAAGATCGGACAAAGGTAACCACTCCGAAGAGATCGTCATTGAAGAGCCCGCACCGTATATTCCTCCCGCGCCATTCCCTCACAGGCTTCAACCTCCACAGAAAGATAAGTTTCAATCTGAAATCCGCAAAATATTTCAAAAATGTCAAATTAATATTCCTCTTCTTGATGCAATAACTCAAATTCCTGCATATTCTAAAATTTTAAAATATTTATGCACCGTTAAGATGAATATTAGTGTTAAGAAAAAGGCCTTCCTAACAAGACAAGTTAGTGCTATTATGCCACACAACACTCCTACTAAATACAAGGATCCCGGCTCACCTATAATCCCATGTGTCATAGGAACCAAAAAGATAAGGCAAACCCTCCTTGATTTAGGCTCAAGTGTTAACATTTTGCCCTATAGCTTGATGTGCAATTAGGACTCAGAGAATTGAAATCTACACCCATTATTCTCCAATTGGCCGATAGATCCGTCAAGGTCCCCAAGAGTAGCATAGAGGACGTGCTTGTCCAAGTGGACAAATTTTACTACCCGGTGGACTTTGTCGTGTTGGACATTCTTGGACTTCAAACCAACACACCAACCCCCATCATCTTAGGTAGACCATTCCTAGCCACAAGCAATGCTATAATCAATTGCAGGGATGATCAACTTAGGATCTCTTTTGGCAACATGACACTTGACTTAAACATTTTTATTGCTTGAAGTTGCCATCAGAGGATGGTGAGTTTGAGGATGCTTGCATGATTGAGACTATAGTTGAAGGGCATTTTGATGCGGAGTTTGTTGACGTGCTTAATTTTGTTGAACATTTTTGTGAAAATATTGACACCGACTGTTTTTTGCCGAAAGCTGGCACGGTGACTAAGTGGATGCCATCTTTTGAGCCGCTACCATTGGAAACGCCATACCAAAGGCCATCGAAGTTGGAGCACACATCCTTGGACTTGAAGCCGTTGCTGCCATATTTAAAGTAAGCATTTCTTGTGGAATCCGGCACATTCCCCATGGTAATATCATCTAAACTCTCTAATAAGCAAGAAATGCAATTGTTTGAAGTGCTTAAAACTCATAAGGGGCAATTGGTTGGACAATTGCCGACATTAAAGGTATTAACGCCCTAATTTGTAATCACCAAATCTACTTAGAGGATGACATCAAACCCACTAGAGAGAAGCAACGTAGGTTGAATCCTAACATAAAGGAAGTGGTGAAGAGTGAAATCCTTAAGCTTCTTGATGCGGGTATTATATACCCCATTGCCGATAGTAGATGGGTTAGCCCCATTCAAGTTGTACCTAAGAAATCGGGGCTAACGGTAGTTAAAAATGAGAACAATGAGTTAGTCCCCATGCGAGCCACCACGGGATGGTGCATGTGCGTTGACTATAGGAAGCTTAATTCTAAGACCCTTAAAGACCACTTCCCTCTCCCGTTTCTAGATCAAATCCTAGAGAGAGTGGCCAGACACGAGTATTATTGCTTCCTTGATAGCTACACCGGATATTATCAAATAGAAATTCACCCGAAGAACAAGAGAAGACCACCTTCACTTATCCATTTGGCACTTTGCATTCCGGAGGATGCCATTTGGCTTATGTAATGCCACCACAACCTTTCAACATTGTATGCTTAGCATTTTCCATGATATGGTTGAAAAGATTACAGAGGTATTCATGAATGATTTCTCTGTGTATGGTAGCCCATTTAATAACTGTTTATCTAACTTGCCTTTGGTGTTAGATCGGTGCATCAAGAAAAACCTTCTCTTGAATTGGGAGAAATGCCATTTCATGACCACCAAAGGCTTAGTCCTCGGTCATATTGTATCCAAAGAAGGTATGCAAGTTGACAAAGCCAAGGTCGAGGTAATAGAAAAGCTACCCACTCCTCATTGCGTAAGAGATATTTGATCATTTCTTGGGCATGCCGGTTTTTATAGGAGGTTCATAAAAGATTTTTGCTCAATATCTCAAACTCTTTGCATGCTTTTGAAAAATGATGTGGATTTTGCTTGGAATAATGATTGTTAACTTGCTTTTGAGAAGTTGAAATATTTGCTTACATGTTCACCTATTCTTCAGGTTCCAAATTGGACGTCACCCTTCGAGATTATGTGCGATGTAGTGACTATACGGTTGGTGCCGTTCTTGGACAACGCAAGGACAATGTCCCCATGGTGATTTATTATGCGAGCAAGAGCTTGGATGAAGCTTAACAAAACTACATCACCATGGAGAAGGAGATTTTAGCCGTTGTCTTTGCGTTGGACAAATTTAGGAGCTACATATTGTGATTCCCAATTACAATCTTTACCAATCATGCCGCTCTTAAATATCTCCTTTCTAAGAAAGACGCCAAGCCTAGATTAATCCGTTGGATTTTGCTCTTGCAGGAATTCAACATCGCCATTAAGGACAAGAAGGGAGTGGAAAATCATGTTGCCGACCACCTTTCATGGTTAATGATGAGCATGGAGCCGGCAACCATCACATTGAAGGATTCGTTCCCTGACGAACATCTTTTTGCGATCTCCCACACACTACCATGGTATGTCGACATCGTAAATTACTTGGTCACTAGTAAGACTCCCTACACTTGGTCTCGCCAAGATTACAAAAGGTTCATATTTGAGGTAAAATCTTTCTTTTTCGATGACCCTTACCTTTACAAGTATTGTAATGACCAAATAGTAAGGAGATGCATACCCGACCATGAGTTTGATAGTGTTTTGCATTTTTTCCATGAGGGTATGTGTGGTGGTTATTTTTTCGCCCAAAAGACCGTAGAAAAAATTCTACAATATGGTTTTTATTGGCCTATCATGGTTAAGGACACTTATACATATTGTAAGTCATGCTTATCTTGCCAAAAGTTTGGGGGGATCACTAAAAGAAATATGATGGCGTTAAACCCCATTCTTGAATTAGAGATTTTTGATTGTTGGGGCATTGATTTTATGGGGTCATTTCTCCCATCCTTTGGATACACATATATTGTGCTTGCTATAGATTATGTATCTAAATGGGTGGAGGCTATTTCTTGTAGGACCAATGATGCGGCTATCGTGCTTAAAGTCATGAAAGAAAACATTTTCACACAATTTGGGATGCCAAAGGCTATGATAAGCGATTGACGATCACATTTCTGCAACCGCCTCTTCGCAAGCTTAATGAAGAAGTTTAGGGTGAAACACAAGGTTTCTACACCATACCATCTACAAACCAATAGACAAGCGGAGTTGGCAAATCAAGAGATCAAGAACATACTCCAAAATACGGTGAATCCATCAAGGAAGGATTGGAGCATGCATCTTCCCGAGGCATTGTGGGCGTACCGTACCGCCTACAAACCGGTTTTAGGGATGTCCCCATATCGCTTAGTTTTTGGAAAATTTTTCCACTTGCCCGTTGAATTTGAACATAAAAATTTTTGGGCAATTAAAAAGTTTAATTATGGAATTGACCACTCTTCTCGTAAATTGCAGTTAGTGGAGCTCGAAGAGATAAGGAGGGAGGCATACAACAATTCCAAGCTTGTGAAGGAGAGGCTTAAGTGCACCCATGCTTGAGACATTTTGAGGAGAGAATTTACCCCGGGGGAGAAAGTGCTACTCTACAACTCAAGACTTCATCTCTTCCTCGAAAAGATTCGTTCGAAGTGGATTGGGCCTTTCATTGTTCGGGATGTGTTTCCATATGGCACGATGACCATTGCCAACCCACAAATGGCAATGAATTCAAGGTGAACGACCAACGCTTAAAGCATTACCAAGAGCCATGGAGTAGAGATGAGGACGCCATGGTGCTTACGGAACCACCGCCGGTGGAACCAACTAGGTGTGTTCGTTCCAAAACTTTCTGCTCTAGTAGTATGTTGTAATGAATAACTCTTTCTCAAGCTTTCTTATCCTAGTTTACCCATTTTTTATGCATATATTTCATCTCACCCTTCAATCATTGATGACCATGTTTATTTTTAGTTGGGTGGTGTAGACTAGGATATAGAAACTTCTTGAGCATCTTTTTATTATTTTCATCTTTTTGTGAATAAATTGAATGAAATAAAAAATTTTCGTCTATCACTGACATTTCTGCAACTTATAGCTTTATGTTAGACCCATTGATTAAATGTGGTGATCCTTCCCAACTTTGGTAAAAATGTATTCTTGAAGTGGATTTTGGCAAATTAGTGTGTGGTATCTTTCTGTGCTAGGGAAATTAATTGTCTCTCTACATGCTTACACTTGGCCCTTTAGCTTGAAGCTCATGACAATTACCATCCATTTGAAACCTATAGTGATGTAGAATCCTTGGTATCAACAATCAATTGATTAAGCCTTAGGAATTTTAAAAATTTGTCTAAGTTTATATTCATGGATCCTAAGATAGTGACTTGGAATGCTATCAAATGCTACATTAATAAGTGTACTTTTGCACATTGGAATAAGGCATAAACTTTTGCAAAGGTACTTTTAATAAGGCAAAAAAAATTGCCATGAAATTTGAGTAAATGCATGAAAATTGAACCACAACTCATTTCCATCATCTTTTGAGGGAGTAAGTGTTATATCCCATAAGCTTGAGGGTTCCTAAGGATATTACATCAGGAGATTGCAGTATATTAAGGGATATACTAAGCTTAGGTGTGGATGGTGGAGTGCGTAAGAGGAATGAGATTATAGTCATAGGGAAGAGTGCATAGACTTGAGAACTTTGCCCTAATAAATATGATTTCAACACCCTTTAGTATTGCCAATAATCCATGAACGGAGTCAACATTATCTTTTGGGATTGGTCACCTATTTTGCTAGGGACTAGCAAAAAGCTAGTTGGGGGTATGATTATGACTGAATATTGCATATCATAACATCATAATCATCCCCTCTTGTGCATATAATCCATGGAATCATGCTCTTTTAACTACATTTACGTTAATTCATCATTTATGAGTATATGATTTTATTTTGGCACAATTTCACTTTCCAAAGCATTATAAATGTCTACTATATTTTTATGGATTTTTTCTGGATTTTTCAGGGGTCCTGAAGGGGACTAAATCAACTCAATAAGGAGGGGAATGCATAGCAGGCGCCTGTAGAAAGAATGACAGGCGCCTGGGCAACCAAACAGGCGATAGCCAGGACAATATCAGTCGCTTGCCTTAGAAGAGATGGAGTTGGAGAAAGTGAAGTGCAATGACAGGCGACTGCAACAGGATTGACAGTTGACTGGATATTGTACAGTCGCCTTCCATTTTCACAGCAGTTGCCTGATTTTCTGCATGCCAGAGGGAGCCAAAAGAGCCAACATACTGTTTAATTTAACACTTCTACAGCAGCGCTTGAAGCACAAAATGCAGTTTCCTGTGGATCAAACATGCGACTGTAATATTCAAGACAGTCTCCTACCTGGAGATCTTTCTTCATTTCAAAGCTACGCAGCCTACCAACCAGGTGACTGCTTGACCAGCAACAGTCGCCTGTCGTCATGCGACTGGCCTTAGTTTAGCAGTCGACTCATCGGGGTTTTTTGCCCAGACTCTGGGTTACGAGAAATGGGTTTTTCTTAACCCGATTTCTCCCCATTTGCTATGGGCCTTTGGATGACATTTTGGCCGGATGAGATGCAACCCCAAGGGGGTATAAAACACTACTATTCAGATGTAATAAAGGAGAGCTTAATCTTTTACTATTTTTAGGTCATCTTCTTCCTCAAGAAGGAGATAAGGGTTTTGGAGAGTTTTGAGCTTCTTGATCTCGTTTTTGCTGTTGCTGAGATTGACTGATGATTGAGGAATCTAGTATTTGGTGACAAATCTCCAATCATCTTACTACTATACCTTTGCTTTCATTTCATGTTTTGAACTATGTCTATTTCTTTGAATGCCTATTCTATTCTTGATATGTTAGGCTAAATTCATTGTGTGGATGTTGTGGATTGATGTAGGATGTTTTGATTGCCTTGCTAATGTTAATCTCCATCACCCTTTGTTAATCCATGTTGTTAGGTGAAATAAGCTTATGATTAGGTGGATTTGATACTATCTATGGAGGAGCCGAAGAATGGTGGTGCTTCGTAATTATTGCACATATGTGTCCAAAAGGTATTGCATATCTTGAAATGAATGCAAGACCCTTCAATCCATATTTCATAGTTTAGAAGTTTAATTCACCCAATAAACCAAATTTTTAATCGGGTTGTAACCCGTTTATCGAATCGTGCATTACCCGAAAGAGGCCACATAACGGTGGTTGTGTGATGTGCAACACAACCTAAATGCATTACCCCCACATACCTTGAAATGGGTGTGAGAGTGATTCGTGAGCTTTAATTCGGAGAAGAAACCAATTAACAATTACCTTTGGTGCACCCCATATGTGCTTAATTGACTAATTTCCCGATCCTCATACCTTGAAATGGATGAGTGATCGAGTTATCATGGAATTAACATTTAGCAGAGCAATTGAGTAATCCTACCGATATCCTCAACACCCGCACACACTCTCTCTCCCTTGGATCCAAATCTTAGGACATTACCCTAACTCTAGGGTACTTAGATAGATAATCTATTCAAACAATCATTCACCCTCATGGGTGGTTAGAACCCACAACCATTCTTTACATGCTCTAATTATTTGTGTGAATTTTCATATTAGTTTTGCCTCTATGTATACGATCCCGTACTCACCGGGTATATTATTTGCCGACCTCGTACACTTACGAGTATCACCTTTTAGGTCTAGTCAAGCAATTTGAAATGATTGACTTCGAGGGCGTGCACAATCCAAGTAAGATGCACACGCTCTCCTCCCAAGAGAAGGAGCGTCAAATGCAATATAAACCCGTGAGTACGGGGTCGAATCCATAAAGACAAGTCATTTCACAATCACAATCTCAATTGGCTAAGGAATGCTAAAAGTGTTGGTCCATCCAACTGAAATAACAAGTGTGGTGAGTGGAAGTGTGGGGTGACACTGTCAAGCCAAACCCAAGGTATGTAGGATGGAGACCAAAATATGGAGCTAGTCAAGCAAAGAAGAGTGTGTGGAATGGGATGTTATTAGAGTTGTGAGTTGATTAGCAATAGGTTCATTCCAAATGAATCAACCCTCACATCCATTTCAAGGTATGCGAGGGTTGTACACATAGGTAATGCCCTTAACACACATCGTCATTCTACGGCCCCAACTAAGCGTAATGCACGATTCATTGATGTGTTGATCAGTGGGTTGGAACCCCTAACAGAAACTCGTGAATCGATCCTTGCATCCGTGTCAATAGAATGCAAGGATGGTGCACGTATGTGTGACCCTTAAGGTACACCACCATTCAACGGCCCCACCAAGAGTAGTGCACGACTCAATGAAACATATGGCACAACCCATCAATCAACAATACTAGCATCCATTTCAAGGCATGCTAGACCAATTTAATACTAGAGATGAGCAATCAATAATCAACTACACAAGCCCTAATTAATCCCAATTCCACACTCAAATGGCTCTAGGCCTTCATAATGAAAACAACTTGATAATCATAAATGAAGAGCAAATAGCATTCATTACAAGCTAATAATCAAAAAACTACTTAATGATTCCCACCATCATTCAATAATCATTCAATATCATTGAAATACAAAACATTAGAGCTAAATGTTACAAGAGAGGGGAACAGATCACCAAATAGAAGCCCTAAAATGCAAGCTTTCCCTCTCTTGCACCTCCACAAAGCTCCACCAAGCTCCAAGGACTCCAAACCCTAGCCCTAGCCTTTGGAGAAGAAGATGGGGCTCTCCTAGCCCCAATGAAACAGTAATAACTAAGATGGCTTGCTGGAAATCTGCCCCAATGTCGAAATAGGGCAAAAAATGGGTTAAACGAGCTTGAGTTGCGCTGTCAGATGCGAGTCTCTGTATCTGCAAAACCGCGCCCATGCACACTTATTCTCTCTTCAAACCGCTGTCGGGTCAGATCCGGCACCCGCTGTGTGCCGCCAACCCGCAACCTGCGTGCGCTGCTGCTAAGTTGGCGGATCGGATCCTAGTCGGGCGGCTGGTTCGCCCCCAACCCGCATTCTCTTGCCCACCCGCTGAGTCGGGCTGGAACGAATGGGAATGTGCCACGCGACATGTCCAGATGGCATCGCGTGGCGAGATTTGATTTAAAATCCAAATTTCCTTTTTAATTGCTTTTCTCCCCCCAAAAATAATTCACCAAAAATACCTAGGAGCCCAGAAAAATCCCAGAAAATTCTGAAAAAGCCCTAAGACTCCCAGGAATACCAGAAAAATAGGATAAAGAGAAATTAGTCCATATGACGATGGTTTGTGCAAAGAATGCAAATAAGCCCTTTTATGAAACATAAAGTGAGTATATATTTAAGAGAGCAAGATTAAGCCTAATCTTTAGCACAAATGGGGGTAGTTAGGGGGTATAAATATACACTTTTCACTACAAATCACACCCCCAACTAGAATTTTGCTAGTCCTAAGCAAAATATGCGATAATTTCGGATTAAAATGAAAACATGCACCAAACTCAAGATAGTATCATGGCACACTCCAAATGTTATTTCCAAATGATTTCAAATCCAATATACACAATGTATGCAAGGAAATAACAAATGAGATAATCCTCAATCCAATTCAAATAAAAGTGAAGTAATAAGCACTGTATCACATTTATTGGGATATATCACAATGTCATAGTTTCCAACATTCAAGGAAGTGACCAAAACAAAAGAAATTTCCTCTAAGTTATGGGAGTTGAGATTGCATCACTCATGTAGCTTATTCCTTCATTTATTCATTCTCTTTTTCTTTTTTTTCTTTTTTTATTTTTTCTTGTATGCTTTTTGTGTTTATGTTTATGTTTATGTTTTGCATACATGTGATAACACTATGAAATGCAAATACGGCTACCTTTGCATACACACGGTAATGCTATATAGGCAAAGGGAAAGAATCACTACTACAGATTTAGGCTTAGGTAACGCCACTTAGATAGCGCTTTTAAAAAGCGCTATCTAAGTGAGCTCTTGTATAGCGCTTCTATACTTATAGAAAATAAAAAGAAATCAAAATTAAGTTAAAAATCACTTAGATAGCGCTTTTTGTTAAAGCGCTATCCAAGTAATACATTACATAGCGCTTTTTGTAAGCGCTATGATACTAATCATTACGTAAGCACTTTTATTAAAAAAATATACATATAATAAGCCTTGGATAGCGCTTCAAATTTCAGCTGGCCGCCGTTTTTTTCGTTCCCCCCTTTTTATTCCATGCCCTAATCTTAATTTCGCTGGCCGTCAACAACAGCTAGAAATTTCGCCCGCGACGCCCTCATCACTGGCCTTCCTTTCTGTTCTTCGAGAAACAGAGAGAGAGAGTAGTCGCAAAACGAGAAGAAACGAGGGGAAAAAAATATGGCGGAGCAGCAGCAAATGAGGCTGGATTTAGAGGAGCTAAAGCATCTTGAGACCATCGCCAAGAGGCCTCCCGTCCTCTCCCTTCTCACCGCCGAGATCCGAAATCTCGACTCTAAGGTCAGCATCTGCGATCTCCTTCTCTCTCTCTTTTAGGGTTTGAAAGCGATCTTCTTATAAATTTTCTGTGATTTTTCGAGCAGATTGCTAAGGCCAGCGCTGCTGCGTCGGCACCAGAACCGATTGCGGCGACGGCGTCGAGTGTGTTGAACTACGTGCCACTTGATAAGTTCAGCTGGGATCAAGACAATGATAAGATCAAGGTAAAATGCATAAGGATAAACATAGATGCTGGTGATTTCAGAAGATACTCATTATGTTAAATTGCATTTGTTTGAAATGAATCTATAATCGAATTGATTGCACAAGAGTTTGCTAGCAGAGTTCCATTATGTAGGCTTAATTGTAGGCTTAATTGGCAATCACTTGGCTGTTCGAGGCATGGACCTTTGGGATTTAGGTGCGTTTATCTTTTCACTGTAAAAGGGGTAAATTGGAGATAACTGTTGGAATGGGGGAGATCGATTTTTATTCGATGTGGCAATCTTCTTTAAGTAAACCATTATTCTTGGTATGATCTGAAGCATGATTGTGTGCTAGAAATAATTAAAATCTTCTACACCTTGAGTGGGTACGTGAAGTTGTGAAGTTATAGAGCAGTCTATTGACTTTATGCGAGATTTCACATACGCATGGATTACATGCCTATCTGAGGCACATAATGTAGAATCATGGAATAATTTGGTTATGTAGTGGGAGAGGATCACCAAAAGAAATACAGGTGGTTAAATAATTTATCATGAAAACTAGGAACAGATATCTCCCAACACCTCCAATTGAGATAAGCTCAGAGAGTACAAATATTACACAGCCCCTAACTAGATTTGAGCACCGGATCTCATCATGAAGAGCAAGGAGGCACAAGCAGCTTCAGAGCAGCAATTATTTGTCACCCTTGTTCTCTTGATTGTCTTCACTCTTCTTTTGCTGGGAGAGGAAAATAAGAAAATAAGAAAAATTTGCACAATATCGGAAAATTTGCTTCATGCTAACGTGAAGTGCTTGCTACAGATGTAGATAGTTTGGTCGCTAACATCTCACTAAAATCAGAATCATCAGTAGTAACTCTCTGGTAGTATATTTCAATATACCAGTACATACATTCTATCCAGTATCAATAACAGATTTGAATTCAAGACATAAAATACATAATCCCAGTTAGATCTTGTGGTAATGACTCCAAGGCAAGTGGTGTGTATATTCTCTATGCTTCGTTTCTCTTCCCTTTGATTTTGTGCCAATTGTTAGCTATTCAAATTAATTTATGGAGTGTATCCAATCTTTCCTAGTAATACAAATTATAATGTGTTATTCCAATCCCAGAAAGCAACCAAATTCCAAAAAAACCATTTCTTTCCTATTTATATGCCATTCTCTCTTGCCCGAAAGGAACTTTTCTTTCCTTTCTAAATTAATTCATATTAAGTTTATTTTAAATTTCAAATTTGCTTATTTCATTTCAAATTTTATTTTATATGATAGACTTTTTCCTCTCATCAATTTGCTCTTTTACTTTCTTCTGTGTCTATTTTCAAGTCCTATCAAGAATATTTAATGCACACTACTTGAAACCCAACAATTGATAAGGAAATGAATATATTACTATCTAGAGGAATGTGACCTGGTTCTTGTTTTACCTAAACAAGTTGTTATGAGTTACAGAATTGTTATGAGTTACAGAAGGGTGTTTACTAATAACTACCGTCCAAATAGTTCAGTTGTCAGGTACTAATTTTGATTCATATGGCCAAATGTAATACTCAGATATATGTCATCGATTACTTAGAAACGTTCTCTCATGTAGCTCGGTTAAACTCTGTTCAGGTTTAGTTTTTCAATTACCATCAACCAACAGTAAAATATGTTTTAGCTTGAAGTAAATACTTTTCAATATGATCTCTCAAAGGTGTGTATAGAGCAACCTACAGGGTATGTTGCTCAAAGGAAGAATGTTTTGTGCAAACTTAAAAAGATGATTAATGACCTAAAGCAAAGCCCATATGCATGATTTGACAAGTTCAGTAAGGTGGCTATAGAATTTGAGTTTCCAAGATATTATTTTGAATGTTCTATTTTCATTCAGTGTTCTTTTAAGTTAGTGATTCTAACCGTGTATGTAGATGATAATCTTCTCAGTAGTGGTGATAAATGCATAGAATATTACAATATTACATGCATGACATGGTTAAAGAACTAGCTAGGATTGGAGTTAAAGTGTACACATGTTGTCAGAATGAAACAGAGCTCAACAAATGCTTGCAAGACTGGGAGAAAAGTAGGGCAAAAAGACATTAGTATCAAATATCACATAACCCGAACTATGTCACAATCAACAAATATGAGGATTAGCCAAGCAATGAGCAAAAAGATTCAATATTTATAAAGAATCTACTCTAATACAATAAGAAAGTTGGGATCTTTATCACCAAAGCCTTTAAATGAATCCAAAAATCAACTTCAGAGACTATTGTCGATTTTCCTTGGTGCTGCCGCCTCTTCCCTGATATTCTCCTTGAAAATAAGAAAATTTCGAGTATTTTTAAGAATTCTTTGGACATCGTTTGATGCCCCAATCGTCTCCAAAACGACGTATATATAGTCAAAGGATTCCTATTTGGTTTAGGACTTGAAACAGGTCAAAACCTGTGCTACAGTACCATGCCCAACCCGGTGCTAAAGTAACGGCATATATATATATATATATATATCGTTTTTCCTTTTCTTCTTTTTAAAGGTCTTTTCTCATTCAAAAAGTTACTGAAGATTATAGATAATTCCAAAAAAATCTCCCAAAAATGACACAATGATGTTATTAGACATCACTCCAAGTTTTCTAAATTCTGTTTGATGTTATTCTCATTGAGATGTGTATACTTGATCTTTTATCAGAGGAAATCTTGCACCTCTTATATGACCTATTAGTGATGATATCTCACTCAGAATTTCTTTTGATGTTGTACTCACGCAGATTAGTAACATATTTGATCATTCTCACGGCATAATACAACCTAATCACAGTTGACTCATTACTTATCATATTTGTTGGATATTTTCCCTGTTAGCATAATAATAGTTGTATATCTGTAAAAACTCCAGTCAAACGGCCATCACAAAATTGTTCATGTAATTATCCCAGCAATTCTTCTACAACGATTTGAATTTTGTCAACACCCTATTTGTCTCTGCAATTATGTCACACTTATGTAGTCAATGTAGGGTGGAGGAGCAGGCTTTAATGAGGCTATAAATATGCAGCTATTCATGCAGTGAGCTTCATTGGCTCCGTTCATACTTCATTGCAGCAATGGCCGAGGATGGAAGAGAGAAGAAGAAAAGAGAGCTTGGGGGTCTCAAGACCATGCCATTTATACTAGGTGAGCTATACGAAATGCTACCACACAACTAGATGTAGTTTACTCTCGCTAGAGTCTTGAAATTAATATATATATTAGGAACCTTGTGCCATTTTTCACGACAGCCATATATCCCCTTTCTTGCAGGAAATGAAATATGCGACAAATTTGCCATGGCTGGATTCAACGCAAACATGGTCTCATACTTGACCGGCCAGCTGCATCTGCCGCTCGTCACTTACGCTCACATCGCTGGTTTCTATGTTGCTATTACGATCCTTGTTATGCAATGGGGTAGACGAGTTCGAGGGTTTGAGAATCCGCTTCAACAGTCTGGGCTGGAATTCACATCAGTCTGCATGGTATGATATTTATGATTGTTTGGCTGCACAAATGCTACTGAAAAATAAGATTTTTTTCTTTCTTGATTTAAGAGAACATGGAAAGCTTATGTTCCACTTACCGTTGGCAATGCAGCAAATAAATAGATTTTTCATTTCAAAGTGATTGATACACCATGCTCTCCTTGGTTTGTCCTGTTATATCTGTTTTATAAATGGATTGCCTCAGGATGATCTTTCACGGTGCGAGGGCACACTAAATCAATAGATATAATTTATTAGTCCCCATCACAACACCTGAGACTAATATATGTCAACATTTTAAATCTAGTGTTGTCATGTGAGGTCCATAAATGTTATGGAACTTTACAGCTTGTTGTTAAGCTTTGTTTAGACAAGCTGTTTTCGCTGAATATGCATTTGTTAAAGTTGTCTATGCATCACTCCAGTTTAACCCTGTTACATATATTTTGGTTGTTTCCTTTTCAACACATCACACACTTGAAATCTATGTTGTCTGCTCAAGCAATGGGTTTGAACCAAATTAGTATCTGCTAACTTAATAGATACAAAATAACTATCTGCCAACTTAGTAGTTGTGCTTGTAAATCTTCAAATCGAGACTTCGTCTGTCATTTTATCTTCATTATCAACAGGTACCTTTTGCTAATAAAAATTTTTGCGTTTGGTCTTGATGTTAAAGGGGTATCTAAAGAGAAACCTTCTATATTTTTCGTTTAATAACTATGCCGCATTGTTTTCGTTACCTTACCAAAATAGGCTTCAGACATATTGTTAATGAATAAAGATTGCTTTAAACGAAGTCGGTTTTTTGTGAAATCATTATGATAATAAGACGTTTGTTTTTCCAGGAAGTTCTTGGGAGGTCAGTGAATGGCACAACATATGCTGGTATGAGGGCAAGGACCACAGGCGCTCCGTAAAATCATTGGTTAGTAGAGTATCCATTAGTTCAATTTTCTTGCTTGAGCATTCAAATCGTAACGTGAGGGGGAAAACAATGACATTGCAGGTTCGGACATGCTGGTGATCCAAGGGGTGCGGGAATTGGAACCCCAGAAGCAATCAAGCTTGTCTGGTCTTGTCATCGAGAAATCGTATTTGATATCGGACCCTTGCCTCAGAATTGGGAACTCCCACAACCATCGTAGAAGGAATCACAAGGCAGCGAGAGATGTAAATCAGAAGAAATAAAGATCAAAATGGTTATAGGAAACTTCGAAAATGGGCTATAGAGAATAAGCAGTTGCAAAAATATTTGTGATGAAATGTCATCATGAATCAGATACTTAAGTTATTGTCCATGCAAATTTTCTCCCAACGGCGACGCCTACGGCTCGTGTATTTAGGATTCTCTATGGAGTCAGCTATCAGGTAGATTTGGCACGTATGCTAGTAGACGTGCTTTCTAAGCATGTAACCTGATCAGCATCTCGGTTATGCATATAGATTTCAAGCTCGGGGTAGAATTCTCTGCTGAGATGAACGTTGATCCTCTGGCAAGGATTTAGTTTGTATAAAGATCTGAACATCTATTCTTGTGGTACATGTACATTGTATATATTAAGCTTTTAGAAAAGATGTAGATGAGGATAGTTGATAGTGGTGATAACTGTAAGTGTCTCTTTCTTTCATGCCACAGTGTTGTTTTCGTTATCAGTGATTTAAAATTTGCTAGTTGTGATCAATGTGAGATTTGTTAATTAGCCAAGCAGACTCGAATTTGTTTGATTTTCTATTTTTTTTTAAAAAACTAAACATTAGCCACGGACTGGCCGTGGCTAATGTGTATTAGCCACGATCAGTCCGTGGCTAAAGTATATTAGCCACGGACTGGCCGTGGCTAATGTGTATTAGCCACGGTCAGTCCGTGGCTAAAGTATATTAGCCACGGCCAGGCCGTGGCTAATGTTTAATTTTTTTTAAAAAAATAGAAAATCAAAAAAATAGTAAACCACTTAGATAGCGCTTAAAAAAGCGCTATCCAAGCTACCATAGCGGTAGCTTGGATAGCGCTTTTATAAGCGCTATCTTAGTAAACCACTACGATAGCACTTATAAAAGCGCTATCCAAGCTACCATAGCGGTAGCTTGGATAGCGCTTAAAAGCGCTATCCAAGTGTAAAAAAAAGCGCTATGCAAGCGTTTTTTTGTAGTAGTGAATGATCCCCTAAATCTCATCTTTGGCGTCCTCCTCAATGTTTCATGGGGCACCGGCTACTCAACATGATTAGAAGAAACAATCACTGATTAAAGCTCTCTTTCTCATTCTCAACATAAGTTATCAACTCATCCACCCACTCCCTAGGAGAAAATAAAGCATAAACCATTGGCCACACCCTATCCAATCAAAAATTAAGCCATTCATCCCAATTTATGCAATCACGTACACCAAACTATTCCCAAATTATTTCAAAGATAGTATCACAACATATAAAATAGTTTCATCCATTGCATATTAACATTTGACTTCAAAATGAAAAAGAAATTAAAACATGCCAATCAAACATCTATAAATTTGATACCAAAATAAAAATCTGAGAAAATCGCATGGAATTAAGCATGTAGGGACTAAGCAAAAGAAATGTGATGGAGGCAAGGGTCGAGGCACCAAAAAGATATGCTCAAAAATAAATGAATGATGATGATGAAAGAGAATTTTTTATTAATATCAAAATTTTCAAAACTACCAAAATTTTCAAAATTTTCAAAACTACCCAAAACTAGCATCCAACTTTATAGTTCACTCCCCCCAACTAGAAATGCGCATTGTCATCAATGATTGAAGTGAACCTAGATATTATTCAACGATGCTAGAAGGAAAACAAGATACTAAAGCAAACTAAACTAAATTTTTATTTTACTTTATTTACACTAAGTAAAGGAAGGAATACACCTTAGCAAAAGGCGGATCCCGTATATGTAATGGTGGAGGCAGCTGCTCTAACATGTCCTTTCGTTCCTCAGCCAGCGCTTCGGAAACGAAGCACCTCCAGCTTCCTTGGATCCTAGCAACACAGCTCCCAGCATCTCCCTAGAATATGCTGATGTGTTTTGCGAGAGAAGAGCTGTGTCAATCCAAGAAAAATTGGTAAGCCTTTCAACAAAAGAAGTCCAAATAGGGTCTTCATAATAAAAATAAGGATATGAATATGTATGACGACAATCTGAATCTAAGATATATGGAAGTGAAACTTTAGATTCAGAAATGAAGGGAAAAGCATGATGAGAACTTCCCTGAATAGCGATGATATCGCCTGGTTGATGGGATTCCTCAAGAGGAGGGAGAAATGGCTGCAAGGGCAAGTCTGGAGGAGAAGGCAGCGCATGCTCAATGTAGATCATCTCGCAGTCAATTTCGCTTGTCGCATCCTTGCTATCGAAGGTAATGGCCTCTGCAGTCATCCCTGGATGCTGTCACCCTGAATATTGTCGTCCTGGATGATGGACTGATGCGTGTCATGAGGTGTTTGAAGTGATGCCTACTGAACTGAATTTGTAAGCAGGAAGGGATCAGGCTTCAATGTAGTCTGTAGGCTGTCTCTCGTGCACTCATCCTCCTCAATACAACCATAGTAAACCATCTCAGTAGTCCACCCAAGATGCTCGCACACCTCCATCTGTGATAATGGATCAGACATGCAATGTGACTCAGGCACTCCGATGTCGTATATCTCACTTTCGTCTGGACACATCTCCATCTCATCATTACCACCAACCCAACGAAACTGCATCGTATGTCCAACATGGGTGACACACACTCCATCATCCATCTCTTCCTAATCCTCAACATATAATCTCTCGACATCCTCTACCTGGATCTCATGCAACCCAACATCCTGCTCTGCTCGGTATCCCATGGGGTCACAAGAAAACAAGCCCAAAGGTGGCTCCTCAGACTGACACTGGACCTACTGCTCTGCATCCTGAAGGAGAAGTGGGTACTGGCCATCATCCTCATATCCAAGTGATGGCTCTCCAGATGGTGCAGTCCGCTCCCACTCTGTAAGGTCCCTCAGGTACAACATTCATCCTTTACCGTGCATGCAAAGAAATCTCCACTGCTGCTCATCTGCACAAATTCTCGCGTCGACGACTGAAAACCCTGTATAGAAAATCCAAAGTAGATCCTTTGGGCTGAAAGCATGGCATGGACACCCATGCACTAAACCATCGAACCTCTCCAAAACCTGACAGTAGGTTTCACCGTCAAACTGGATAAAGCTCCCTATTTGTTGCTTAAATGGCTGGCGCATGTGTACCCGAATCCTGTAATAAATAGGGAAGAAAGATCGAAGGAAATCAGTCTGAAAAAGAAAGCCAAGTAGAAAAAGAATCTCGAGGAAAAACATCAAACCAAATTTTAGCATCATCTCTCAATGTATGGGGGAACACTTTAAAATAAATAAAATATGCACAAATGTTCTCATCAAACAAATCCCAAAATTCTTTTCTATACCATTTTTCAAACTTTTGCATAAATGAACTAGGATTTTCCAACCCCATACCGTTAAAGAATGGGGGGAGTTGGGAGTCCTCCACATCATCATCGCTAAAGTTTGAAAATGAATCCATAAGAAAAAAATTTATTTACAAAATATTTTTAAAATAAAAGAAAGAAAGAAAAAATGACTCTAAAAGTATAAAATAAACAATCAAAAAGACTCAACACTAAGCTGGAAGTACTACATCCAAAGTTTCCAAAACCAACCAAAAATGTGAATGCGAAACCCATTATTCCCGACAACGGCGCCAAATGATTGACTTCGAGGGCGTGCACAATCCAAGTAAGATGCACACGCTCTCCTCCCAAGAGAAGGAGTGTCAAATGTAATATAACCCCGTGAGTATGGGGTCGAATCCACAGAGACAAGTCATTTCACAATCACAATCACAATTGGCTAAGGAAGGCTAAAAGTGTTGGTGCAATCAACTGAACTAATAAGTGTGGTGAGTGGAAGTGTGGGGTGACACCGTCGAGCCAAACCCAAGGTAGGTTGGGTAGAGACCAAGGTATGGAGCTAGTCAAGCAAAGAAGAGTGTGTGGAAAGGGATGTCATTAGAGTTGCGAGTTGATTAGCAATATGTTCATTCCAAATGATTCAACCCTCGCATCCATTTCAAGGTATGCAAGGGTTGTGCACATAGGTAATGCCCTTAAGACACACTACCGTTCTACGGCCCCACCAACGGTAATGCACGATTCATTGATGTGTTGATCAGTGGGTTGGAACCCCTAACATAAACTCGTGAATCAATCCTTGCATCAGTGTCAATAGAATGCAAGGATGGTGCACGTAGGTGTGACCCTTAAGGTACACCACCGTTCAACAGCCCCACCAAGAGTAGTGCACGACTCAATGAAACATAGAGCATAACCCATCAATCAACACTACTAGCATCCATTTCAAGACATGCTAGACCAATTTATTACTAGATATGAGCAATCACTAATTGATCGCGTCCGAGTGTACACCTGAAAAACGACTTGTAGTTTTACCGCAAGCGCACGGTGTACCGGCGAGCGGGTATCGAACTCAGGGAGGACAAATGACCGTGTCTCCTTCCAATCACCTAGCTATCAAGAGGATCGGGAATCATTTGGGGTAAACAGTCACAATCGTGCAAATGTCAAGAGAAAATATCAAATTAATAAAACGTCTTGGAGTAGGGAATCCCCACTACGGACCACCTCTCATCATTGTGATTCATAGGTTTCGTTATTGCTAAACTTGAATGTGGGTGAACTAGTCGCAATTAAATGTAGGACCAAGCTCACTCTCTCACGCTATCGCCGGTCAATAGCAAACTTAGGATAGGGCCCAATCTCTTGCAAACCCTAGCCTAAGCCGCTAGCGTGAAGAACGACATCATTATTCAATCGTATCTCGAGCCCACTCTCGTGCAAACTCGAGCTACGACCTAGTTTGTGATAGTTCATATCCTTCCAATCTCTTGCAAACGAATATGGGTATAGATTCACAATTGAAAATCCTAGCTTTGGTCCTATCTCTTGCAAACCAAGTTTAGAGAAATCCAATCGTCAATCTAAATCGAATTTCTAGGGCTTCCTATCAATTGGGACCCAATCTCTTGCAAATCCCAATCGATAAGAATCCCTAGCTATCCGTAATTAATCAATCATAACCTAACCATAATCAATTCTAGCAACAATTCCACAATTTCATCACAATTTAGAAATAGGGTCCATAGGGTTCATCCCTACGCCCTAAGACGATGGCACTACTCAATATTCATCATGCAATTCTCAGAAAAATAAATCATAATATCAAGAGAATTCATTGCAATAGAGAAATAGCTAATAAAATTGAGTTTTTGATAGGAAATAGCCAAACCAATGTAGATCCAATGATTTCCCAAGAGTATCCAATAAAAGTAGCCTTCAATCTTCAAAAAGAAAGTCTAAATCTAATAATCTAAAAAAGTTCTGAAAAGTTCTGAAAAAAGGCTGCCAAAAGCCCTCCTAACTAGGGCAAAAAATGGGTTTAAATACCCCCTAAAATCGCCCAGAAAATCGTGACCAAGCTGCCCTGCACAGCCCAGAAATCACAACTCTCGCAGCAGGCGGAGCGGCTCACTCGGCCAAGTGGCATTGGCACTCGGCCGAGTGACAAACCCTGAAAGAAAACAGTAAGTCGGGGGGGGGGGGGTCTCAGGGTCTGCCTTCGGAGGTGACTCGGCCGAGTGGCTTTCATCATTCGGCTGAGTGGCATTCCATGCTCGGCCGAGTGGGACCTCTCAGAATGTTTGAGAATTGCAGTAACCTCGGCCTCTTCTCTGGACAATTTCCCTGTACCACTCGAGCGAGTGAGATTTCTCACTCGGCCGAGTAGGCCATCTTCGTTCGGCCGAGTATACGCTGAAATTGACTCTGTGTGCGTATTCGTTCTGCTCGGCCGAGTGGGGCTTCTTGTTCGGCCAAGAGGCTGTTCTACTCGGCCGAGTGGCATGTTGTAAATGCCCAATCTTCTCTGTTTCTCCTCCTCGTCGCTCTCACGAAGTTCCTTCTTCTTCCACTCATCCTCCATCACTGAATGACCCTCAAACGAGCCGTGGGTGACACTCCTTAGCGCTTGCAAACCCCTTGATCTCAAAATCGCTCCAAATCGCTCCATATTTCCTGAAATACGACAAAAACAAGAAACAGTGAAAAGCATCGCAATATTGTCGAGTAATCGTGAAAAACGCGATATGGGCGATAAAAACGGCATGCAAACATGCAGAAAAAAGGTGTAAAATATGGAGTGATCAAAATCCCCCAAGCTTACCTCTTACTTGTCCTCGAGGAAGAATAGTAAACGGCGAACCCGACGGGAAAATTAATAAAAAGAAAGAAAAAATGAAAAATAGAATAGAAAACGAAGAAGGAGATGCTAGATCGTTTTTCTCAGGATGTGGGTTTTGCTTACTCATGAAGCACACTGCGAATGTAAAACTCACGCTAAAGATTTTTATCTCGATATCATAGTATATGGATGCATTCAAAATAGAAAACCCAAGAATATCAAAATAATATGAAATATGGAGTCATTATAGAACTAACATCGTCTGAAGCATCTAAAGCGGTATACATAATCATAGATCCCACACTTGTCCATTGAATGCTTTCTACCTGAAGTATAAGAGATATCACACAATATGGAGCAGTAGGAATAGAAAAGTATGGTTTTCATGAAATGTATGCTAAGTGTCAATTCCTGGATTTCGTAAAACTTTTAGTGATCTCACCAAGTATAGAAAATTACCTAGCTTAGGTTGTCATGCACTGTCAGGTAGTCACTCTCTCACACATCATTGGTTCCTCTCCCCCAAGCTTATCTATATGCGTGGTGGCATAAGATAAATCAATAAATATATATTCCCCATTTTTTAAGCTCCATGATAGAATAAAAATAAAAGAGCGAAGAAAGAGAGAAAGAGTATGAGATGGGATCATGTATAAACTTCTTTTCTCTTTTATTTTCTTTTTCAATTTCTTTTTTTTCAATTCATATATACAACTGTGATCCCAAATCAAAAGATAGAAAGATATACATGTATTATTATTTTTTTTCTTTTTGATTTTTGGGGGTAGTGGAGCATGGACTTTATAAAGCGGGGGAATTGCCAATGAATATAAGTAGAGAATTAATGCTCAAGATATATGGAGAAGGAAATAAATGTAACACTCGGTTCACTCTATAAGACGTGCACAACAATTTTCAGCAGAGTAATGTAATCTACTCAGTTTAATCTCAGGAAGTAAACTAGTCCAGTTATATCACCCTAACATACATTCATTCAACCTGAAAGTGAGGTGTACAATTTTCATGCAATAAGAAGTGATATAAGAAAGGAAAGCAGTACTCCAGATATAAGCAATCAATGCGTGAAGCTTGGTGTGTTTTCAACGAAGAGCATACATATGAATTATCAGACTTCAGCTAATAACAGAATTTCATCCATATTCATACAGAAAAAGGTGGGTTACTATCTCAAATGCATAGCAAGACACAGCATATGATATCTGAAATAAAAACTACGGCGTTACAAAATAGCATGCTAACATAGATAAGCTAATCACCACGTCATCATCATCACAGAAAAGTCATCTCTAGCAAAAGATGAAAGAAATAAGGATAAAAGAAAATAGAGACTACTACGAAATGCATCACACTCAAAAAGGTAAGAAAACGTGATGCATGATTAAAAAAATGAAAAAGTGGGTGAAACTGAGTGCAAAAGCGAAAAATGTGAGAAAAGCAAAAAGAAAAGGTTGACAAAAAGCAAAAGCGTGAGAACTCACTCCCCCAAGCTAAAGTGCACAGTGTCCTCAATGTGCGAAGTGTGGCACACCGAGAGACGTGAAATGGGTGGGGAGGGTGAGGATGCATGCATGATGAAAATAAAAGAAAAGGAAATGATATGGTAATGCAGGTGATGTATGCAGAGGTCAAAATGGTGCAGAATATCAGTGTCCCCAAAAATAAGCTCCCTCACTCCCAAAGAGATATAAACAGATATGACCAAAAAGGTACCAAAACAGTGTGTGGAGAAGTGGCACAAAAATCACGAGGCTCAAAAAACAACCAGCAAAACAACAGAAATATAGAAGGCATCCAGTATGTGCCTAGGCTGGTGAAGGTGCACCAGCACCATCCTGTGGCGGAGGTGGTGGCGGAGGTGGTGGGCGTGGTAGCTGCTGGGTGGGTGTCGGTGGTGGAGGCAGACACGCCAGAATCTGGTTCAGGCAAGCCTGAATACTGGGAAGAATGGCGACGCGGGTCTGCACGGCACTAACTGTGGCGGAGAGAGCCCTGAAATCCCCTCTAAGTCCACTAACAGCCCCCTCAAGAGCATGAATGCTCTGAACTAGAGTGTCGGGGGGTGGTGGAGCAGAGGGACGCACAGGTCTAACTGGTGAAGTGCGGGGTTGTTTAACGCGGGCAGTGTAGTGGATGGGTCCAGCAGGGAAGTGAGGTAGTGGTGCTGTGCTCACTAAGTGATGCACAACCTCTGTGAGAGGCTGGGACGCAGGAAAGGTCGAAGTGGAAGCAGCAGTGGAAGTGGAAGTGAAAATAGATGACGAGGCAACGTGAGAGGTCAGTGACGCAGACGTGGGGACAGATGTCACGACACTCTCAAAAAAGGCAGCGGAAGTGGAGACCGAGAAGTCGATGGCTGGGGAGGCCGTGAAGGGCTCAAAAGATGACTCCCCAGGAGTCGAGAACAACAATCGGGATATGGTCTCTACTGCGGAGGTGAAAGAGGACTCGCCGCTCTCAATAATGGTAGGGGGATGCTCGGGACTCAGAGTGGTAATGGGCTCGGCAGAAATAGGCACATGGTGGTGGTGGACGGCTCAGCTAAATTGCTCCCGACACTAACAGACGTGTGGACAGAGGTGTCGGGGGGTGCAGACAGGGCATGAGCAGACTGAGGGATCACGGGGTAGACGGGTGGAACGAGGGGCTCCTGCTGAGCATCCTCAGGCTCAAGCATGTAGGCGGCAGGGATAAGGAGATCCATCACTGGAATCCAGTCTCCGCCGTCTGGTCCAATATGTATCCGAGCAGGGCTTGGGAGAACCATGTAATCTGCACCGAAGGGACCATGCAGCCACACCCAGTGTTGACGACCATGGGGACGAAGCATATTCATCCGGGCCATAACATTTATAGAAAGTGTAGTGGGGCCCGGAGGTCGACGCAGGTCGTCAGGAAGGTCAACGCCGGTCATAAGGGCCAAGAGGGTGATCAGACCACCGCAACAGATAGGTGAGCGAGCACTCACAGAAATAATGATGCGGTCCAAAAACCAACTGGCAATGTCGATCTCGATAGCGGGGACTAAAACGTCACTACCCCTATCTAGAACCATAGGGTGTGTCATCGCATAGAGCATGTAGAGCTCTGGCGTAGATAGCGTCCCGGGCTCGTACCTCGCATGAAAAGTAGTCGCCATAAGGCGCTGTGCAATGCGGAGGCACGGGTGGATAATAGCTGATGCCTTGGCCATACTAGGGTCAAAGGCGAGTGGGGATCCCGTGATCCGTGTCCAGAAGGCGTGGGTGTCGAACGACGGGGGTGGGATGTGCGTGGGAGCGTAAGCGCGGTCTAGGTCAGGGACGGCGGGCCACTGGAAAAATGCTCTAAGCATGTCGAGAGTGATCTCGCACTCTCGATCCATCAAACGGAAGGAGCATCCTCCAGGGATCCGGTCAATGGAACTAAGGACCTCTAGTGTCGGACGGATGTAAGTATCCGCCGACACCGATAGAAAGTCGCGCCATCCCACATTGCCGTACAACATGAGAAGCCCTTCAAGTACCCCTAGGCGGTCTAGGTCGGCTAGGTGTGCAAACCTAGAGGGTACTATCGAGCGATGGCAGATACGCTCGAATCTGGCGCGGTGTGCATCATCTCGAAACGTAATCCCCATTGGCCCGACGGCGGGAGCGAGTTGTGACTGTGTCTGGATGGGATCGGTAGGAGGCGGCTATGTAGGTGGGGGTGGACTAGGTGGTGGGGACTCCTCCCTAGCGAAAGAGGGACCCGGGTCATCTGGTCTCTTCCGCTTGGAAGTGGGCACCCGGGTGCGTGAACTGCGGTGTGTCAGCATGTGTGCCGCGAAACGTGCCCACCCAAAATGAAATGCGACGTGCTAAATAATAAAACGAGTATACTTGAGCATGCCGCGAGAGCAATCAGTAATGTGTGCGAAGATACGCCTCCTCCGCAAGGCTCCGTATGCATCAAAAAGCTCCCCAAAGCTCCCCCAAGCTAGCCTGAAAAGCAAACGATAAAATCAGTCAATAATAATCAATATGTATGGGGGAGAGAAGGGGGAACAGATATATATATATGATTTAATTTGAATTTGGGGCGCAACGGGCATACAAATCAAGAGAAATGGGGAGAAATGAGGATTTGGGGCGAAATGGGGTGATCGGCGGCGGGGAAGGCCGGAGCCGGCGAGCAGCGGCTGCTAGGCGGCGGCGGTGACCGACGGCGAACGTCGGTCAACGGCGTCGGTGGCGGCTCGGGCGTCGGAGGGATCGGACTCGGTCGCTGGGAGATGAAGGGGCGCATCGTCTCGGGCGGGTTTGGGGAAATGTGGTTTCGAAATTCGAGCCGCCGAGCGCCTTATATAAAGAATAGTTACGACTCGGCCGAGTGACTAGGTCGCTCGGCCGAGTGAAGAAGATTTCAAATTGGTCTGCACGACTTACGACTCGGCCGAGTGGCTTTGATTCACTCAGCCGAGTAAGAATGTCTCACTCGGCTGAGTGGCTCGGCCACTCAGTAATTTTTGAGCTGGGAGGGTATCTGTTTCACTCGTCCGAGTGATAAGGCACTCGATCGAGTGGCAAGTAAGACTAAAATTCACATAAAATGACAGAGATTTGGTCTGCAGAAACTTCCCTGATTGGTACTCCACTCGGCCGAGTGGAGTCTTTGCTCGGCCGAGTGACATATGTTACTCGGCCGAGTGGCTTCCTGTTTTCTGCAACGGCTCTCTGTTTTCGCTCCATTCTTTGTTTTTCTTCCTCCAGTCAGTTCCTTCCTCATCCTGGGGCCTGAGCGCATTCCTGAAGCGCTCTCCCTTGCCTTGGACATCCTCCATATGAGTGATCTCTCTTTCTCCATCTCCTGTCATGAAAATTAGGACCCGTTGTCACGATTTTCATAGACACTAGACTCTAAACACTAAGAAAAATCTAAAAAAGAAACAATATTCAAATAAAAACAATGTAAAACCATCGGGTTGCCTCCCGACAAGTGCTCGTTTAAGGTCATGAGCTCGACCCCTTAAGATTTTTGTTTAGCGCATGATGTTCGGCGCATACGAGATACGCCCGTCGAATTTGCCGGGAAGGCCACTTGGATTTGGTTGTTGGTGCTCGTCGGCCTTTCTCAGTGCCCCCTCATCATGGGTAGAGTCAGGGGATAAGTCTCCCAAGCTTGAGCTAGCACCAATCTTCCTTCTCACCGGTGATGCCGATCTTCTATTCGGTGGAGCTTTCTTTGGATTCTTGGCCATTGAGAGCTTGCAAAGCTCCCTTATCCTTGCGACATCAACGTCGCCTTCTTCATCGGCCATGGTGCTATCCGGAGGGTCCTCCGTCTTTTTCTCAATGCTAGAAGCTTGGCCTTCTTCAAGGCCGTCATCATGGAAAGCGCCAATAGAATAAGGAATGGCCTCGTCTATTACCTCATCAAGGAGGTCCACATAGTCCAACTCCTCTTGGTAGGGCATATGCTTCATGGCTTTGGGTATGTGGAACTCAACCTCGATGTTCCTGACATTCAAGGATAACTTTCCTTCTCGCACGTCGACTATAACGCCGGCGGTGGCCAAGAACGGGCGTCCAAGTATAAGTGAAGTGTCGCCCTCTTCCTTGATGTCCATGACGACGAAATCGCAAGGTAAGCATATCCCTCCCGGAACTTGTAGTGGAATGTTCTCCGCAATCCCTACCGGCCTAGTGACCCGACCATCCGCTAGTTGTATCCTCATGTCGGTTGGCTTCAAGTCGGTCCCCGTATTCTATTTTCGGAACATACTAAGGGGCATTAGGCTCACACTCGCTCCCAAGTCAACTAAACCCTTTTGCAATGGGACGCCTCCAAGTGTGCATGGGATGCGAAAGCTTCCGGGATCCTTGAATTTCACGGGCGCCTTTTCCTTCCAGTTGAACCAAGTCCTTTGTTCGGCAAGCATTATTTTCTCCTTCCTCTTCTTTCCCGATATTAAGTCCTTCAAGAACTTTGCATACGAAGGGATCTCCACTATAGCATCTAGGAAGGGTATGTTGAGGCGTACTCCCCTCAAATATTCAAGGAACTTAGCGAGCCTCTTCTCAATTTTGGCTCTTGCCAACCGTTATGGAAATGACACCGGTGGCATGTAGGTGCGCTCCTCGTTGGGCTTCTTCACTTCAGAATTTCCGCCTCCTTGTGGCTCCTTTGGGCTCTCCTCCTCAATCGCCGACTTCTTGTCATCCAAGATTTCTTCCACGTGCTCCTTAGTTTGGACCATGACGAGAGTAGTATCCTTCCCGCCCCTAGTTGTGACCGCCACTACCACATTTATGTGGCCGGTATTACTCCGTGGATTGGGCTCCGGTTGAGCCAACAATTTTGAGTGTTTTTTAGCAACGCAAGTTGCTCTCCAAGTTGCGCGACGACGGTATTTAGTGAATCATGTTGCGCCGTCAACCTAGCATTGATCTTTCTTTGCTCCACCATGAATTCATCCACCCTAGCTTCATGATCCAATCATATTTGAGCTTGTGGTGGGTTGGGAGCTCTCCAACCTTGGTTGTAATCGGGGGCCTATACGGTCCCGCTTGTTGCCTAGGCGGATAATTTGGTTGCGGTGGCCCCCTTGGTTGGTATTGAGGTTGTGGAGGTGGAGGTCTAGCTTGAGTTTGTTGCGGCGGTGATGGGTTTAGAGCTCCTTCATTGTTTGCATATGAAAATCCCGGATGGTTCCTTACGGCCGGGTTGGCCCAATAACCGGAGTTCCCCGCAACATATTGCACTTGTTCCAAGGCTCCCTCTCCATACTCTCCTCCTACGATCATGACTTGAGATTGGTCTTACCAATCACTCATATTACTTACCGGTGTAGATGTAGAGGGAGCTACATGTGGCTCGGTGATATACTTCTCCAATCTATCCACTACCTTGTGGAGAGAGTCAAATTTGTTCGAAAGCTCCGCTATGGCCTTGGCTTCATATATGCTAGTGGGCTTCAAAGAGTTAGAAGAATGTCCTCGCTCATCGCCCCATTGTTGATTATTAGTAGCCATCTCCTCTAATAGGGCCGTAGCTTCATCCGCCGTTTTGGAAAGAATGGCTCCGTTGGCGGTTGCATCTATGATCTGCTTCGTGCCTGGTTGGAGTCCATTATAAAAACTGTGAACTAGCTCCCATTAGTCTATGCTGTGATGGGGGCATTGATGCTGTAAATCCTTGAAGCGCTCCCATGTCTCGTATAGGGTCTCCTGTGGTCCTTGCTTAAAGGACATGAGCGCACTCCTAATCTTCACCGTCTTAGATGGTGGGTAGAATTTATCCATGAAAGCATTGGCCAACTCATCCCAAGTAGTGAATACCCCTTTCACCTGCGTCCTCAACCAATATAAAGCTTTGTCTCTGATGGTGAAGGGGATGAGTCTCAAGCGGATAGCATCAACGGAAACACCCGACATTTGAAAGGTGGCGCACTTGGACAAGAATAGCTACAGGTGATAATGCGGATTCTCATGGGAGTTACCATGGAAGGGGTCTTGTTGCATTAGACCACCAATCCCGATTTCAGCTCAAAATTCTTATCCGCCGCCAACTCCGGCTTGGCGATGGAAGAAGTGGTGGAAGAGGTCTTAGGCCGTAGCCTATCTCTGATGGATATAATCCTCGCTGTCACGACCCGCTTCCCAAAAATGGAGGCGAGACGTGAAAAGGTCCGCACGAGAGTGGAGCTGTGAAGCCCCAAACCCGATAAGCGTCAATAAAACATAAGCAGGTCCCTGTAACCACAAACGGAACAACAATAATAACACAAGGAGAGACAGAAATAAAATCTCATATCTCATAATTGGTCCAACATGAAAATTAAGTTCAACATCCAGAAAAGCCACCAGGCTAAAAGAAAGAGTCTAAAGGCCCATAACAAGGCCAACAAAAGGAACAACGTAACAAAGTATAGGTGCTACGCACCGACAACAAAATAGCAGTCTAAACAAAAGGAAAAGCTCAACGAAGACACTAGGACTGGTCCCCAGTGTCCACGTACTCCTCGCCAAACACAGGCTCGGGCTCGGCGTTAGCAAACACCTCGTCCTCTACAATGTACTCAGGCTCAGGATCTAACATGTGTCACCCAAAAGAGTAAAGGGGCACATGTCAGCAAGTCTAAAAGACATGGGCAAGGAAACTGAAAGTAAGGCAAACTAACAACCTAGCAGTTATAGTATGCATGACATGGCAGTTATAACACTAGTGCACAAGCAAGACATGGTGAAACAATAAGTACAAGAGAACAATTATCGGGACAAGTCAAGAGTAGCCAAGCTACTAACAATCTCAATCATTTCACTAGTCACGTTTCAAGTTGTTTGTAGATGTTTATGCCTTACAGCTGAATGGTTTGGCATCCACGCTGATTGGCCGCTTAACACTACCCCAGAACCCAGAGTTTACGCCTTACCACTGTAGTTGCTGATCGGGCAGACTCCCAGTTGATTGGCCGCTTAACTCTTACCCCCAATACCCACATGTAAACGAGCCAGGGTCCCTGCACACGAGCTCAGTAAATGAGCCAGGGTTGCCCCGCACGGGAGCTCGCATTCTAGTTCACGACTCATAAGCATTTGGCGTAGGGGTGCACCTAGCCGGAAACAAGTAATTCGGGCATTGGAAATCAACCAACACATGGCCCGCTTCTGGAACACGAGCCAGGAAACACAAGTATTGTAGCGAAGCTACGCAATCACGGAAACACTTAACGAATGCAATG
Source organism: Scilla litardierei (assembly GCA_030789695.1). Lineage (NCBI taxonomy): Eukaryota > Viridiplantae > Streptophyta > Magnoliopsida > Asparagales > Asparagaceae > Scilla > Scilla litardierei. The sequence goes on along the minus strand of CM061142.1, from coordinate 424,908,831 downwards.
ACATGACAATTAATTTGTGTACCGTTAATGGAAATTTAACATGACATGGTAATTGTGCAACATGATAAATGTCGGATCTAGCTTTGTTGTTAAGCTAGTTCCTAAATTTGCGCCTAGGCGAGTATCATTTCGTCGCCTAGTCTCTTTTACGCCTACAACAAGCAAATGGCCTAAAACATGGCCTAAACCCTAAGTGACAAGTTTCACTTGCCTAGCACCGAGGATGACGATCAACGAGGGTTCGTCCCACGGACGCTAATCTACGGGGAAGTCGCTGATATGGAGAAACAATCATCAAAACAACATTCATTTCATTAGGGTTTCACAAAAACACAACGGGTCATGAAAACATTAAGAGATCAATTATTACCGTATAGGAAACGGAAGAATGATGCCGAGCAACCACGGCGACGGAAGAAACGCTCCGGGGAACATAGGGTTCAGATCTGGAAATGGATGGAGAAGTTTGGAGAAATGGGGTTTTGGGGGATTTGGGGGATTTGATGAAGGTTTGAGGAAGATGAGAGGTAGAATGTGTTAAGGGAGGGTTTGGATGATGGAGGACGAGCTTGGGATGAAGGATTAATGGTTTGAGGAAGATGAGGGTTCAATGGGGGAGAAATTAGGGTTTTAGGTCACGAGGAAGAAGAAGAAAACGTTTGGAGGGGTATTTATAGAGTTTGGTGGCGGATAGGGCAAAACTAGGGTTTCCTGTACTGTTTAGTCGGTCAAAGAACAACCACTGATCGACTAGTTTGGGAACTAGTCGGTCGGTTGACCAACGCAAACCGACTAAGTGTAAACAGTAACCCAGACAAAAATTAGGATTTAGATTTAGTTGGTCAAAGAACAATTATTGACCGACTAGTTTGACATCTAGTCGGTCGATGAACGTTCTTAGACCGACTAAGAGTAAACAGTACTCGACTGTACAGAAGAACTAAGAATTAGTCGGTCTGAGTACAAAACTTAACCGACTAGTTTAAAAACTAGTCGATCGAAAGATGAACTTAGACCGACTAATAAGGAACAGTAACTGGTACCAAAAATAGTTAATGAGTTAGTCGGTTAAAGAAGCATTGCCGACCGACTAGTTTGCAACCTAGTCGGTCAACCAATGTTCTTAGACCGACTAACGATAAACAGTAACTCCTGAGAAATTTAGAAAGCCAACTAGTCGGTTCAAGAAGGTTTTCCGACCAACTGGATCGTCATCTAGTCGGTCGGTGCCCCTTCTTACACCGGCTAATGAGCACCAAAAGTTCCGAAATGGAGCGCGAAGCTCCGGGATCGATCCCTAAGACTCCTAGGTTTGATCTAACAATAAGATATGACTGATATGAAGCCTGTCACGAATGACTTACTCCAAAATCGACGATTCTAAGGAAGAAGCTAGAAAATACGACGAAACGATCGAAAATGAAAGTTACGGAGACGAAAACCACATATAAGGAGAAAATCCACCAAAACATATAATATAATATAATAAATCCAGATACACAAAAACCAGTCGTTACATCCTCCCCAACTTAAGAAAAATTCCGTCCTCGGAATTTCCCAACACTCACGTGTCTGGGAACAAAAGTGGGAAACGCTCTCGCATCTCATCCTCATTCTCCCAAGTAGACTCTCCAGGCGAGCTGTGTCGTCACTTCACCCTCACAAGATTGACAACCTTGTTCCGAAGTGACTTCTGACGCCTGTCCAGAATCTGCATTGGCTGCTGGTCATACGTCATATCGGGGCGAACGGTAATCTCCGAGAAATCCACAGCATGAGATGGATCGCTAATGTATCGACGAAGCTTCGACACATGGAAAACATTGTGAACTCCCTCCAAAGATGGCGGAATGGCTAAGAGATAAGCTACCTCGCCAGCTTTCTCCAGAATGTCAAACGGTCCAATGTATCACGGGCTCAACTTCCCTCGCTTCCCAAAACGAATCACTCCACGATTCGGGGAAATCCTCAGAAACACATGATCGCCCGGCTGAAACTCCAAAGGACGACGTTTAGCATCCGCCCAATGCTTAAAACGGTCCTGAGCAATCCTCAACCTCTCCTGAATGTTCCTGACAATACCCATGGCCTCCACAATCATCTCAGGTCCCAACAGCTCACGATCACCAACGTCATCCCAACTCAATGGAGATCGACATTTCCTCCCATAAAGAGCGGCGAAAGGCGCCATGCCAATACTCGCCTGGAAGCTGTTGTTGTAAGAGAACTCCACCAGATGTAGATGGTCCTCCCACGAACCCTTGAAATCCAACATGCACGCCCTCAGCATGTCCTCCAAGATCTGAATCGTCCTCTCAGACTGGCCATCCGTCTGCGGATGGTACGCCGTGCTGAAACTCAGACGCGTACCCAAACTCTTCTGCAAACTCTGCTAGAACTGAGATGTGAACCTCGTGTCTCTTTCCGACACGATACTCACGGGGACTCCGTGAAGTCGTACGACCTCCTGCACGATTCACGTTACATCACTATCTAAACTAGGAAAAGGAAATAAAAACAGAGAGTAAAAGAATTTACCTCCATATATCTCCTTGCTAGCGACTCAGTGGACTGTCCCACTCGGAACGGAATAAAGTGCGCGGATTTGGTCAATCGATCTACGATCACCCAAATCGCGTCATTCTGCTTCGGACTCCGAGGTAGTCCAGTCACGAAATCCATAGTGATGTGTGTTGGATCTGGATCCTAGCCTAGAGGGGGGGTGAATAGGCTTATAAAAATAATTCGTGCAACCCACGAATAATCACACACAGTTATAGCACAACCAGAGTAACTAAAATGCAGACACAGAGTACACAGCAAATTTACCCTGGTTCGGTCGTCCCAACGACCTACTCCAGCCCCCAAAGCAAATACTAGATTGAATAGTGCAATAGGTACAAAGTCACAAGTTAGAGCACGCTCAGAGCACCCTCTACGTCTCTACACTCGCCAGACTCTCAGTACCCCACACACAGTGTTTCCTCTCACTATCAATCCTAGTAAAGCTTTCTACCAGCTAGTCCCAAACTAGCTGGGTCCCACTTGTCTAGTCCCAACTAGACAAGTCCCAAAATAGTCACCAAAAATAGGTAAAAGTTTCCCCACAGAGAACGTTACACTAAGACACAAATAAAAGAGTTTAAGGGTTTAGAAATGCTCAGTTTGTGTCCGTGTAGGCGTCTCTGTCAATCAGCACGTCGTCAGCTCCAATCTGATGCAAACGGTGTCTCAATCTGACTCCTGGATTGCAAAATACACACTGGTCTGTGTGTAAAGAAATTCAGTTCAAATACTTATAATTCTCGGTCTGTGCGCAGAGCGGCTACCTTAAATATATCGGTCTGTGCGCATAGTAGATGCGGTTCTTTTCTTTTTAAACTGGGTCTGTGCGCATAGCGATTCACTTAAAACCCCTTGCCACGTCAGCAGATGAATTTGCGTTCGCTCGTTTCTTTTTAATGCTGCCACGTCAGCTCCAAATCTCGCTTCGTCGAGTCATTAGGGCATGCAGCGTTTGCTCCTCCGAACGGCGACGACAGCGACAGACTTCGACAGCGGCGAACGGATCTGGACCAGCAGCGACGAGCTCTTCATTCGACGGTGACTTCGGTGGCAACGATGAAGGCACAACGACAGCGGCGACGGACTTCGTCGAAAATACGGTGTAATCTCCGGCAACTTCGTTTCAGAACAGGGCAGGCGAAGGTTTTGATGAGAGCAGCAGCGACGAGCCCGTGGACGACGAAAGCTCTCCGTGCAGCTGCTCTACTCCGCTTCGATATCTCCGGTGGCTGAGGGTTCTGACAGCGGCGAGCAACAGCTTCAAACTCCGGTTCGTCGTCGGCGAGGATGGCTTCGTGGGGCGTTGCGACAACGATGACTTTGAGGACAGGGCTTGAAGACGACGATCGCTGCTCCTCCGATGGTGATCTCGTACAGCAGCGGCAGCCTCCGACTTCGACTCTGCAGCAGCGACAATGGCGGCGGGGCGATCTCCGTAGCAGCAATGGCGTCTCAGCAAGCGGTGGTCGGTGGTTCTGACGACGGCAGGCGGCGCTTCTCCTCGACAGCAGCGGTAGGCTTCTCCACGGCAGGGTGGATGACGAAGATGGCAGCAATGAAGTTGTCGACTTCGGCTTGATGAGATCTGTGATGGGTTCTCCTATGAACGGCGGCGATCTTCACATTGCTCAACGGATGACGGTGACTGCAACTTCTTGGCGTGGTTTCTTCGACGTCTCCGGCAGCCTTCGTCTCAATGGCAACAGCATCGGCGGTCCTCTTCTTTGACAATGGTTCTTCAGTGATGACGGCGTGCTCAACAGTGACGGCTTCGCCAAGTTACAGCGATCTCCGTTGACGACGACAGCTTGATAGGTTGTTGACGGCTTAGCTTGGCTTGTGGCTATGGAATTTGCGATGAGAGCTTGGTGGTCAAGTTTGATGGCAATGAGGCTTGGGTTATGGATTATTACGGCAGGAAGATGATAGGAAATATATCATTGCGTAAGTTGCCTTTGGGATGCGTGAGTTGCCTTTGGGAATTTTGATATTGGTCGTCTTGATTTTTGATCTATGCCCGCATCCTGTTTTCATTAGGGTTGAGAGGAGACCTTATATAGGGTATAGGGAGATGTAGTTGACAATGATAGGATCCCTAGGATTTAGGAAAGATTTGAAGCCATCTTTGAATAGGAGTCCTAATGAGATATTGTATTTGAATAGGAGAATTGGGTATAACCAATAGATTTGATGAAATCCCTTTAGAATTCAAATTTGTCTCAATCTCTTTGTCTCTTTGGACCAAGTCAAACTTCTTTGTCCACACACACATCCTTTCTCCCAAAATGCTATACGAATAGCAATTCGGACAAATAGTGCAAATATATTGTTTCGCCAAGCCTGAAACACACTGAGCACACACATTAGATATACCGACACGTTTGTCATCATCAAATCAAGATCCTAGATCGTTGTTTCCAACAATCTCCCCCTTTTGGTGATGACAAACCCATAAAAGATTTGATCAATAAGAATGGGTGTGTGAAGTGTGTTGAAGGGTGTAATGCAATCTGAAGCATGAGATGAATATTCAGGCACTACAACATGGCATGCACAAACTAATAACAAATACAATAGCATGCTCCCCCTTCTCTCAAGCTCCCCCTTCAACAAGTATTCAAGAATATTTCAGGCTCCCCCTTCAACAAATAATATCAACATCAACAAATAATATCAACATCAAAGCTCAAGGCTGTCAAAATCTTTTCTTTCTCCCCCTTTGTAATCACCAAAAGTGGATTAATGAAGTCACAAGAATATCCCATGCAAAAATAAATCATTATTAGAGGTAGCGTGCAATTTGCATGAGTATTCCAAATAATAGACAAGTCAAGTTCATACAATTTCATACCAAGACTTCTCCACCTTTGTGTAAGTGAAAAGATATAGACAATAAAGTGCAAGAGGAGATTCAATATCAGAAAATCAACCAAAATAATCCACATTTTCCAATTTTCATGAATATCACTAGGATTGATTTTTCCCACCTCATCAAGGATGAGTTCAAGTTACCGAATCCCAAAACATGGCCTAAAAGGACTTTTAAATGTGGGATGGCATTGCTTGACGGGTTATATACACCAACGCTAATGATTACCCATGTAGCACAAGTTGGATACTCGTGGGTTGTGTTTTAGCCATGAAATGTATCCATTTTTCATACTGAGCAAATATCGTTTTTTTAATTCTTTTGTGCTCAATTTTAATTCATGGCTAAACACATCATATCCCTTAGAAAATTCAGAAATTAATCATTCCTACATTCACTTTCCATTATTCTTAAAAAAAAATCTCCAAAAGCACTAAAAGGTCAAATATCGTGAAAGTGCACATGTAGGTGTAGAAGTCAAGTTTGAAACTTATGAGACATGTCATGGCTACTAAAAAGAATAACATCATGTTTATGTAGCTACAACAATAATGAATTGACTTCTACAAGGGATAAAATTGATCATTCAAACAATATCACTCAAGAGATACATAAGAGGATTCAATAAGCACAATTTTTTTTATTTTTGATTTTTCAATTTTTTTTTGTTTTTTTTCCAGAAATAAAAACATTAAAAATCATCCATGCAAGCACACAAAGCAAAATAAATCAAGCACACAAAAAATCTATGAAGGTATGCAATGAAATGCAAAGAGGGATAGAAAATTATACCTTCTCGTCGCTTTTTGACGAAGGAGCTAAAAGAATGAGACATTGAGTTTATTGCTCCTTGCCAAAACTCCATCACTCCTACATGAAAGGTGTTAAGTGTGACCTTGGAATCCAACAAGGTCCACTAGTGTTAGCCAACATAGTTTTAGGAACCCACACTTGTTTAAACTTGATGTTTATGTTCCGAAATTTACAATAGTATGAAGTGTGGCCTACACTATCACAAGTAAAGCACTTTGCATATAAGTTCTTTGCAATAGATGGTGCATTGTGGAATTTTTTGAATTTTGACTTTGCAACGTTTTTCGAACCAAATCCAAGTCCTCTTCTATTATTGCCATATAATTGATTCTCTAAAATAGTATCCAACGATTGTTTTCCCATAGAGAATTTCTTAATGGCTAATTCAAGATTAGAGACTTTGCATTTTAACAATCTATTTTCTTCCACAAGCAATGTGCATTACTTATAAAAGATCTCTTGTTTTCCTCTTCCTTCTTTTCAAATTCAACCATTTTTCTTTTAAAATCATTATCCAACATGCAGAATTTATCATTAAGCTCTCTAATAACATAGTCTTTTTCAGTTTCGAGCTTAATCAAATCAAGTTTAAGCATGCTAATATTATTCAACAAGGAAGGGCAAGAGAGACAAGGTGCTTCATCATTAAGACTGGATTTTTCCTTTTTAAGAATATCAATAGTAGAGTCACATGCAACAATATCAATTTTGAGTTTTTCAATCTCTTTAGACATTTCATATTCAGATTGTTGCATTTCAAAGTTCTCATTTTGATAATCAGCTATAGTGGATTCAAGCTCTACTATTTTATCTTGCATTTCTTTACAAAGAGTAAGGAGTTCGGTTTTACTACCAGAAGTTACCTCATTGTGTATTCCCATCAATGCCATGCATGAATGGGCTTCGTGTTCCTCCTCCTCGCTCTCAGCTTCGCTATCCATGTCCCAAGTAAGCACCTTGGATTTTCCCTTTTCTTTAGCTACCTGAGCTGTCTCATGTGGGCAATCCCTCATTCGATGTCCTCTTTTCTTGCATTTAAAACAATTCATTCTATTAGTAGTATTATAATCATAATTTTGCTTAGGAGACTGAAAAAAGTTAAAGCGATTAAACCTGGGTGCCATTTCTGCTCTTCCTTGCTTGGTCTGGACAAACTTTCTGAAATTTCTGACCATTAGCGCTATGTCATCATCATCTTCTTCACTTCCGTCAGCTTTCAGAGCAAGTGGCTTGGTAGCTTTCTCTTTTTCCTCAGGTTTCTCCCTTTCATCAATATTTTGCAATTCAAGCTCGTGGGACATTAAATTACCTATTAAGTCTTCCACCCTCATCTGTGACAAATCTTTCGCTTCTTGGATGGCAGTGACTTTAGGCCTGAAAGAGCTTGGCAAAGCTCTTAATATCTTCCTCACCTACTCAAGGCTAGAATATGGCTTACCGAGCAAACTAGACTTGTAGACAATGTTGGTGAACCTCGCAAACATTTCTGATATCGTCTCTGATGGTAGCATGCGAAATCCCTCGTATTCCGTGCTCAGAAGTGCAAGTCTAGACTCCTTCACCTGTGACGTTCCCTCATGCGTCACCTCCAAAGTATGCCATATTTCCTGTGCAGTTAGACAATGTGAGATACGATTGAATTCAGATTTATCTAATGCACAAATAAGAGCATTCATAGCTTTAGCATTAAGAGAATAAAGCTTCCAATCATTATCATCCCACTTATCATCAGGTTTAGGCATTTCAGTATTTTCAATTTTTAATAACAGGTGATTTATAGCCTTTTCAACAATTTGCCAAGCTATATAATCAATAGAAATAAGATAGATTTTCATACGATTTTTCCAGTAAGCATAATCTCCTCCATTAAATCTAGGTGGTCGGGAAATAGACTGACCCTCAGCAAAAGCATTATCAATGTGGTCCATGGTCAACTAGGCTAGATTTACTAAACTGGCTCTGATACCACTTGTTGGATCTGGATCCTAGCCTAGAGGGGGGTGAATAGGCTTATAAAAATAATTCGTGCAACCCACGAATAATCACATGCAGTTATAGCACAACCAGAGTAACTAAAATGCAGACTGTAACGACCGCTTTCCGGTCGTACAATTTTAGTACGTATCTCATTACCGAATGTGTATTTCTCGTGTTTGATTTTAAATATTGTTTTTCGTAGTTCGGATTCGCGGTTGGACCCCGTATTCATGACCCTCTCGGAGGCACGATCGCTCCGGTATTTTCTTTACATTTTTTTTGGATGTCATAGGACAAAACTATAAAATTTGATTATCAATATTTATTAATCTTTTCAATCTTTTTCCTTTTAAAACTTTTAAGTTACGTACGGTTGGAATATTTTCAAAATTTTAAAAATATTCCAACCGTACGTAACTTAAAAGTTTTAAAAAAAAAGATTGAAAAGATTAATAAATATTGATAATCAAATTTTATAGTTTTGTCCTATGACATCCAAAAAAAATGTAAAGAAAATACCGGAGCGATCGTGCCTCCGAGAGGGTCATGAATACGGGGTCCAACCGCGAATCCGAACTACGAAAAACAATAATTAAAATCAAACACGAGAAATACACATTCGGTAATGAGATACGTACTAAAATTGTACGACCGGAAAGCGGTCGTTACACAGACACAGAGTACACAGCAGATTTACCCTGGTTCGGTCGTCCCAACGACCTACTCCAGCCCCCAAAGCAAATACTAGATTGAATAGTGCAATAGGTACAAAGTCACAAGTTAGAGCATGCTCAGAGCACCCTCTACGTCTCTACACTCGCCAGACTCTCAGTACCCCACACACAGTGTTTTCTCTCACTATCAATCCTAGCAAAGCTTTCTACCAGCTAGTCCCAAACTAGCTGGGTCCCACTTGTCTAGTCCCAACTAGACAAGTCCCAAAATAGTCACCAAAAATAGGTAAAAGTTTCCCCACAGAGAACGTTACACTAAGACACAAATAAAAGAGTTTAAGGGTTTAGAAATGCTCAGTTTGTGTCCGTGTAGGCGTCTCTGTCAATCAGCACGTCGTCAGCTCCAATCTGACGCAAACGGTGTCTCAATCTGACTCCTGGATTGCAAAATACACACTGGTCTGTGTGTAAAGAAATTCAGTTCAAATACTTATAATTCTCGGTCTGTGCGCAGAGTGGCTTCCTTAAATATCTCGGTCTGTGCGCATAGTAGATGCGGTTCTTTTCTTTTTAAACTGGGTCTGTGCGCATAGCGATTCACTTAAAACCCCTTGCCACGTCAACAGATGAATTTGCGTTCGCTCGTTTCTTTTTAATGCTGCCACGTCAGCTCCAGATCTCGCTTCGTCGAGTCATTAGGGCATGCAACGTTTGCTCCTCCGAACGGCGACGACAGCGGCAGACTTCGACAGCGGCGAACGGATCTGGACCAACAGCGACGAGCTCTTCGTTCGACGGTGACTTCGGTGGCAACGATGAAGGCACAACGACGGCGGCGACGGACTTCGTCGACAATGCGGTGTAATCTCCGGTAACTTCGTTTCAGAACAGGGCAGGCGAGGGTTTTGATGAGAGCAGCAGCGACGAGCCCGTGGACGGTGGAAGCTCTCCGTGCAGCTGCTCTTCTCCTCTTCGATATCTCCGGTGGCTGAGGGTTCTGACAGCGGCGAGCAACAGCTTCAAACTCCGGTTCGTCGTCAGCGAGGATGGCTTCATGGGGCGCTGCGACAACGATGACTTTGAGGATAGGGCTTGAAGACGATGATCGCTGCTCCTCCGATGGTGATCTCGTACAGCAGCGGCAGCCTCCGACTTCGACTCTGCAGCAGCGGCAACGGCGGCGGGGCGATCTCCGTAGCAGTAACGACGTCTCAGCGAGCGGTGGTCGGTGGTTCTGACGATGGCAGGCGGCGCTTCTCCTCGACAGCAGCGGTAGGCTTCTCCACGGCAGGGTGGATGACGAAGATGGCAGCAATGAAGTTGTCGACTTTGGCTTGATGAGATCTGTGATGGGTTCTCCTATGAACGGAGGCGATCTTCACTTTGCTCAACGGATGACGATGACTACAACTTCTTGGCGTGGTTTCTTCGACGTCTCCGGCAGCCTTCGTCTCAATGGCAACAGCAGCGGCGGTCCTCTTCTTCGACAATGGTTCTTCAGTGATGACGGCGTGCTCAACGGTGACGGCTTCGCCAAGTTGCAGCGATCTCCGTTGACGACGGCAGCTTGATAGGTTGTTGACGGCTTAGCTTGGCTAGTGGCTATGGAATTTGCGATGAGAGCTTGGTGGTCAAGTTTGATGGCAATGAGGCTTGGGCTATGGATTATTACGGCAGGAAGATGATAGGAAATATAGCATTGCGTAAGTTGCCTTTGGGATGCGTGAGTTGCCTTTGGGAATTTTGATATTGGCCGTCTTGATTTTTGATCTATGCCCGCATCCTGTTTCCATTAGGGTTGAGAGGAGACCTTATATAGGGTATAGGGAGATGTAGTTGACAATGATAGGATCCCTAGGATTTAGGAAAGATTTGAAGCCATCTTTGAATAGGAGTCCTAATGAGATATTGTATTTGAATAGGAGAATTGGGTATAACCAATAGATTTGATGAAATCCCTTTAGAATTCAAATTTGTCACAATCTCTTTGTCTCTTTGGACCAAGTCAAACTTCTTTGTCCACACACACATCCTTTCTCCCAAAATGCTATACGAATTGCAATTCGGACAAATAGTGCAAATATATTGTTTCGCCAAGCCTGAAACACACTGAGCACACACATTAGATATACCGACACGTTTGTCATCATCAAATCAAGATCCTAGATCGTTGTTTCCAATAATGTGTTGCCATTTCCACTCCGGAATCGGAAGCGGTTGTAGCAACCCGGCCGTACGCTGATGCTCCGCCTTCACTTGCTGGCAAACCAAACACTTGGCTACACTCTGAGCCACACTCCTCTTCATACCATGCCACCAAAAGTTCAGACGAAGATCCTGGTACATATTGGTCCCACCAGGATGCACAGAATACGGAGAACTGTGTGCCTCCACCATCAACTCCTCTCTAATATCCCCAGCTGGCACACACAACTTGGCCCCAAACCTCAGCGAGCCATCCTCATGAATCAAAAAGTCAGTCCGCATGCCGGCTTCCACCTGCTCCCGAATCTTCACCAACTTCGGATCCTCAGCCTGGCCAGCCTTGATCTGATCCACAATCGTCGACTGTATCTGCATACACATCAACGAAGAAACCTCCCCAGGAAGAATAATCTCCACACCAGACTCGCAAAAATCATGCTGCAATCTCCACTGCGAAGTCAAAATCATCACCGCTAGAAGCCTACTCAGCGCATCAGGAACCACATTCACCTTGCCAGGGTGATACTGCAAATCAATCTCATAATCCTCCATGAGCTCCAACCATCGACGCTGTCGCATGTTGAGCTCCTTCTGAGTAAAAATATACTTCAAGCTTTTGTGATCGGTGAAAATTTTCACTTTCTCACTCGGCAGGAAGTGCCTCCAAATCTTAAGAGCAAACACAACGACAGCCAACTCCAAATCATGCGTCGGGTAATTCTTCTCATGAACCTTGAGCTGACGAGAAGCATACGCCACAACATGCCCGTGCTGATGCAACACACAATCGACACCCTTGCCAGAAGCATCGCAAAAGATCTCAAATCCACCGCTGCGATCAGGCACAACAAGAATAGGGGCAGTCGTCAACATCTCCCTCAGAACACCAAAAGCATTCACACAATCACCCGACCAAACAAAAGGTACATCCTTCCACGTCAACCTGGTCATCGGCTCAGCAATACGGGAAAAGTCCTTAATGAAGTGCCGATAGTAACCAGCAAGTCCAAGGAAACTCCGAATCTCAGACGCAGACGACGAAACAGGCCACTCTCTGATGGCCCTAATCTTCTCGGGATCCACTGAAATACCATCTCCAGTCACCACATGCCCCAGAAAAGCAACTCTATCCAGCCAAAACTCGCACTTCGAAAATTTAGCATACAACCGATGCTTCCTCAAAATCTCCAATACCGTCCTCAAGTGCGAGGCATGCTCCTCCTCCGACTTTGAATAGATCAGAATGTCGTCAATAAAGATAACGACAAACTTATCCAAAAAGTCGTAGAAAATCAGGTTCATCAGATTCATGAAAACTGCGGGTGCATTGGTTACACCGAAAGGCATAACCACAAACTCGTAGTGTCCATACTTCATCCTGAACGATGTCTTCGGAACATCTCCCTTCTTCACCTTCAACTGATGGCAACCACTCCTCAAATCCAATTTAGAAAACACCCTCGAACCTCCAAGCTGATCAAAGATATCATCGATGCGAGGCAACGGGTATTTATTCTTGACGGTCACCGCATTCAACTCCCGATAGTCCACGCACATGCGTCGCGAACCATCCTTCTTCTTCACCAGCAGCACCGATGCTCCCTACGGAGACACACTAGGGTTGATATAACCCTTCTGCAAGAGCTCATCCAGCTGCTTCCGCAATTCCTCCAACTCAGCAGGTGCCATACGATAAGGCGCCTTCGAAATCGGCTGCGCTCCCGGAACAAGATCAATAGAACATTCTAGAGCTCGATCAGGTGGCAAACCAGACATCTCCTTGGGGAAGACGTCATCAAAATCCCGCACAACCGCTGGCCTCTCCAACTCCATCTGCATAGCCACAACCTCCACCGGCCTGGCCCGAAAACTGACAGGACCAAGCGAGCTGCTACCACGGCTGAACTCAAAACTGGATGCCCGGGAATCTCGAACACCACCTTCTTTCTCTGACAGTCGATCGTAGCATAAAAGCTCGCAAGCCAATCCATCCCAAGGACTGCATCATAGTTGATGATGTCGTGGACAATGAAATCAGCGTAAAGCTCATGTCCACAGACCACCAACAAGCAAGAATTGCAACCAAGATGCACCGAGACCACGCCATTCCCTGTAACGATATTCCAACTCTTGGGAAGAGGGGACGTCGACAAGGAATGCTTCTCCACGAAGCTCCGAGAAATAATGCACATCGATGCACCAGAGTCAAAGAGGACTCGTGCAGGAAATGTGCACACCAAAACCACACCTAACAAGCAATTAACAATCAAACCCTAGTCTAGCAAACAATCATGTTCAAGCAAACAACACAATCTAACAATCAAAACCAGCTAGGAAAGTAACAGCTAGATTGAGGATTACCTGCGATAACCTCATCCACAGCCTCGCTCTCCACAGCGGTCATCAGAAAAGCCTGCCTCCTCGGCGGAATAGCCTGCTGAAAAGCCTGCCTCTGTGGAACAAGAGCTGCTCCACATCCAGCAGGAACAGACGCTCGCTACTACAACGACTGTGCTACAACAGGTGCCCTCCGCAGCTGATTCGCATGTCGACAATCCTTCGCGACATAAGAAGCATCACCACAAACCAAACACTGGCCCAGAAACTTCCTACACTGATCCTTGATGTGGCCAGGCTTGCCGCAGAAATGACAAGTCTTCTGAATAGGCCCTCCTGGCCTCTTGAACTGAGCTGGCTGATTAGGCTTGAAACCAGGCCTAACCACCGCCCTGGCCTGCTCCATAGGCCTCTTCCCAGCACCGGAAACATGTCCTCTCCTCTGACTCAGGTTCAGCTCCTGCCTCCTCGCAGCGACCAGAACCTTCTGATAAGAGTCCAGATCAGAGGAAGACACGAAACTCTGAAGCTCCAAAGCAAGTCCCTGCAGGAACCTCTGAGCCCTCTCATCAGCATCCTGCACCATCTTCGGTGCGAACCGACTCAGCCTAGTGAACTCTTGGTGGTACAGGTCCACCGTCAAGCTCCCTTGCTTCAGGTCAATAAAGCGCTGCAGCATCTCCTTCCTAGCAGCCTTCGGAAAGAACTCCTCATCAAACCTGGACTTAAAGGTAGTCCAAGCTATCGGCTCCACCAACATCTTCTCTTCCGCATCCCACCAGTTCCGAGCATTATCCTTGAGTTGCCTCTTCGCCAAATCAACCCATCCAGCCGGGGTGATCTTGGCCATCTTCAAGTTATCCTCAATGTTCTGAATCCACTCATCGGCAGCCAGAGGACCCTCAGACCCATCAAAATATGCGGGACCCAGCTCCCGAAATTGCTCCACTCCCGGCTCGGAGCGAGGGGCATCCGGAAGTGCCCGGGCAGCTCGAGAAAGTGGAGCATTCTGGACTTGCAGGAGCACGCCCTGCTGCACTTGCATCATCTGAAGCATCATCCGCATCATCTCTCCATTGGTGGGTTTCCGCTCAGGCTCCTCATCATGAGGGGGCGCACCACTACCTCCACCACGGGTGAATCGCCTTCCTGCCATCTAATGACACAGAAAACGAAGAAGATTAGACTCATAGCTTATAACTCGGACGTCGAACTTAGTTTATTGGACATTCTAATATTATTAATTGTTATTCCAATAATCGCAGTTACAGAAGAGGACCTGCATGGGCCACCAACAAAACCTGTCACGACCCGCTTCTCTAAAATGGAGGCGAGACGTGAAAAGGTCCGCACGAGAGTGGAGCTGTGAAGCCCCAAACCCGATAAGCGTCAATAAAACATAAGCAGGTCCCTGTAACCACAAACGGAACAACAATAATAACACAAGGAGAGACAGAAATAAAATCTCATATCTCATAATTTGTCCAACATGAAAATTAAGTTCAACATCCAGAAAAGCCACCAGGCTAAAAGAAAGAGTCTAAAGGCCCAGAACAAGTCCAACAAAAGGAACAACGTAACAAAGTATAGGTGCTACGCACCGACAACAAAATAGCAGTCTAAACAAAAGGAAAAGCTCAACGAAGACACTAGGAATGGTCCCCAGTGTCCACGTACTCCTCGCCAAACACAAGCTCGGGCTCGGCGTCAGTAAACACCTCGTCCTCTACAATGTACTCAGGCTCAGGATCTAACATGTGTCACCCAAAAGAGTAAAGGGGCACATGTCAGCAAGTCTAAAAGACCTGGGCAAGGAAACTGAAAGTAAGGCAAACTAACAACCTAGCAGTTATAGTATGCATGACATGGCAGTTATAACACGAGTGCACAAGCAAGACATGGTGAAACAATAAGTACAAGAGAACAATTATCGGGACAAGTCAAGAGTAGCCAAGCTACTAACAATCTCAATCATTTCACTAGTCACGTTTCAAGTTGTTTGTAGATGTTTACGCCTTACAGCTGAATGGTTTGGCATCCATGCTGATTGGCCGCTTAACACTACCCCAAAACCCAGAGTTTACGCCTTACCACTGTAGTTGCTGATCGGGCAGACTCCCAGTTGATTGGCCGCTTAACTCTTACCCCCAATACCCACATGTAAACGAGCCAGGGTCCCTGCACATGAGCTCAGTAAATGAGCCAGGGTTGCCCCGCACGGGAGCTCGCATTCTAGTTCACGACTCATAAGCATTTGGCGTAGGGGTGCACCTAGCCGGAAACAAGTAGTTCGGGCATTGGCTATCAACCAACACATGGCCCGCTTCTGGAACACGAGCCAGGAAACACAAGTATTGTAGCGAAGCTACGCAATCACGGAAACACTTAACGAATGCAATGACATGACAATTAATTTGCGTACCGTTAATGGAAATTAAACATGACATGGTAATTGTACAAACATTATAAATGTCAGATCTAGCTTTGTTGTCAAGCTAGTTCCTAAATTTGCGCCTAGGCGAGTATCATTTCGTCGCCTAGTCTCTTTTACGCCTACAACAAGCAAATGGCCTAAAACATGGCCTAAACCCTAAGTGACAAGTTTCACTTGCCAAGCACCGAGGATGACGATCAACGAGGGTTCGTCCCACGGACGCTAATCTACGGGGAAGTCGCTGATATGGAGAAACAATCATCAAAACAACATTCATTTCATTAGGGTTTCACAAAAACACAACGGGTCATGAAAACATTAAGAGATTGATTATTACCGTATAGGAAACGGAAGAATGATGCCGAGCAACCATGGCGACGGAAGAAACGCTCCGGGGAACCTAGGGTTCAGATCTGGAAATGGATGGAGAAGTTTGGAGAAATGGGGTTTTGGGGGGATTTGGCGGATTTGATGAAGGTTTGAGGAAGATGAGAGGTAGAATGTGTTAAGGGATGGTTTGGATGATGGAGGACGAGCTTGGGATGAAGGATTAATGGTTTGAGGAAGATGAGGGCTCAATGGGGGAGAAATTAGGGTTTTAGGTCATGAGGAGGAAGAAGAAAACGTTTGGAGGAGTATTTATAGAGTTTGGTGACGGCTAGGGCAAAACTAGGGTTTCCTGTACTGTTTAGTCGGTCAAAGAACAACCACTGACCGACTAGTTTGGGAACTAGTCGGTCGGTTGACCAACGCAGACCGACTAAGTGTAAACAGTAACCCAGACAAAAATTAGGATTTAGATTTAGTCGGTCAAAGAACAATTACTGACCGACTAGTTTGACATCTAGTCGGTCGATGAACGTTCTTAGACCGACTAAGAGTAAACAGTACTCGACTGTACAGAAGAACTAAGAATTAGTCGGTCTGAGTATAAAACTTAACCGACTAGTTTAAAAACTAGTCGGTCGAAAGATGAACTTAGACCGACTAATAAGGAACAATAACTGGTACCAAAAATAGTTAATGAGTTAGTCGGTTAAAGAAGCATTGCCGACCGACTAGTTTGCAACCTAGTCAGTCAACCAACGTTCTTAGACCGACTAACGATAAACAGTAACTCCTGAGAAATTTAGAAAGCCAACTAGTCGGTTCAAGAAGGTTTTCCGACCGACTGGATCGTCATCTAGTCGGTCGGTGCCCCTTCTTACACCGGCTAATGAGCACCAAAAGTTCCGAAATGGAGCGCGAAGCTCCGGGATTGATCCCTAAGACTCCTAGGTTTAATCTAACAATAAGATATGACTGATATGAAGCCCGTCACGAATGACTTACTCCAAAATCGATGATTCTAAGGAAGAAGCTAGAAAATACGACGAAACGATCGAAAATGAAAGTTACGGAGACGAAAACCACATATAAGGAGAAAATTCACCAAAACATATAATATAATATAATAAATCCAGATACACGAAAACCAGTCGTTACACTCGCCGTACGTGCCGCTAGTTCCTCCAGTGTCTCCGTGCGGTTCATACAATTATCCTTTATACTTAGCCTTTTCTTGGCTCTGATCCTCCTCTCGGTACGTTCGATCTCCGGATCAAATATAATATCCTCTGGATCCACCGTCGATCTCGTGTACATGCAAAGAAAAACAGAGTTCGATGGAAATGTTAGCACGATAGAGGAGTAAAAAGATAAAAATAATAAAACAAAAAGAAATAACTAAGTAAAGGGAATAAAACACTAGCGCCAGAAACTTGATCTATCCAAAATGTAACCCTAGAGTGACCTATCTATGGTGCAAATTACACGGAGATAAATCCCCGGCAACGGCGCCAAAAACTTGATCGCGTCCGAGTGTACACCCGAAAAATGACTTGTAGTTTTACCGCAAGCGCACGGTGTAGCGACGAGCGGGTATCGAACTCAGGGAGGACAAATGACAGTGTCTCCTTCCAATCACCTAGCTATCAAGAGGATCGAGAATCGTTTGGGGTAAACAGTCACAATCGTGCAAATGTCAAGAGAAAATATCAAATTAATAAAACGTCTAGGAGTAGGGAATCCCCACTATAGACCACCTCTCATCATTGTGATTCATAGGTTTTGTTATTGCTAAACTTGAATGTGGGTGAACTAGTCGCAACTAAATGTAGGACCATGCTCACGCTCTCACGCTATCACCGGTCCATAGCAAACTTAGGATAGGGCCCAATCTCTTGCAAACCCTAGCCTAAGCCGCTAGCGTGAAGAATGACATCATCGTTCAATCGTATCTCGAGCTCACTCTCGTGCAAACTCGAGCTACGACCTAGATTGTGATAGTTCCTATCCGTCCAATCTCATGCAAACGAATAAGGGTATAGATTCACAATTGAAAATCACAGCTTTGGTCCAATCTCTTGCAAACCAAGTTTAGATAAATCCAATCGTCAATCTAAATCGAATTTCTAGGGCTTCCTATCAATTGGGACCCAATCTCTTGCAAATCCCAATCGATAAGAATCCCTATCTATCCGTAATTAATCAGTCACAACCTAACCCTAATCAATTCAAGCAACAATTCCACAATTTCATCACAATTTAGAAATAGGGTACATAGTGGTCATCCCTACGCCCTAAGACGATGGCACTACTCAATATTCATCATGCAACTCTCAGAAAAATAATATCAAGAGAATTCATTGCAATAGAGAAATGGCTAATAAAAATTGAGTTTTTGATAGGAAATAGCCAAACCAATGTAGATCCAATGATTTCCCAAGAGTATCCAATAAAAGTAGCCTTCAAATCTTCAAAAAGAAAGTCTAAATCTAATAATCTAAAAACGTTTTGAAAAGTTCTGAAAAAAAGGCTGCCAAAAGCCCTCCTAACTAGGGCAAAAATTGGGTTTAAATACCCCGTAAAATCGCCCAGAAAATCGTGACCAAACTGCCCCTGCGCAGCTCAGAAATCACAACTCTCGTAGCAGACGGAGCGGCTCACTCGGCCGAGTGGCATTGTCACTCGGCCGAGTAACAAACCCTATAAGAAAACAGTAAGTCAGGGGGGTCTCAGGGTCTGCCTTTGGAGGTGACTCGGCCGAGTGGCTTTCATCATTCTGCCGAGTGGCATTCCATGCTCGGCCGAGTGGGACCTCTCAGAATGTCTGAGAATTGTAGTAACCTCGGCCTCTTCTATGGACAATTTCCCTGTACCACTCGGGCGAGTGAGATGTATCACTCGGCCGAGTAGGCTATCTTCGTTCGGCTGAGTATACGCTGAAATTGACTCTGTGTGCGTATCCATTCTGCTCAGCCGAGTGGGGCTTCTTGTTCGGCCGAGTGGTTGTTCTACTCGGCCGAGTAGCATGCTGTAAATGCCCAATCTTCTCCGTTTCTCCTCCTCGTCGTTCTCACGAAGTTCCTTCTTCTTCCACTCATCCTCCATTGATGAATGGCCCTCAAACGAGCCGTATGTGACACTCCTTAGCGCTTGCAAACCCCTTGATCTCAAAATCGCTCCAAATTGCTCCATATTTCCTGAAATACGACAAAAACAAGAAATAGTGAAAAACTTCGGAATATTGTAGAATAATCGTGAAAAACGCAATATGGGCGATCAAAACGGCATGCAAACATGCAGAAAAAAGGTTTAAAATATGGAGTGATCACTAATCAACCACACAAGCCCTAATTAATCCCAATTCCACACTCAAATGGCTCTTGGCCTTCATCATGAAAACAGCTTGATAATCATAAATGAAGAGCAAATAGCATTCATTCCAAGCTAATAATCAAACAACTGCTTAATGATTCTCACCATCATTCAATAATCATTCAATATCATTGAAATACAAAACAGTAGAGCTAAATGTTACAAGAGAGGGGAAGAGATCAGCAAATAGAAGCCCTAAAATGCAAGCTTTCCCTCTCTTGCACCTCCTCCTAGCTCCACCAAGCTCCAATGGATCCAAAGCCCTAGCCTTTGGGGAAGAAGATGTGGCTCTCCTAGCCCCAATGAAACAGTAAAAACTAAGATGGATTGCTGGAAATCTTCCCTAATGTCGAAATAGGGCAAAAAATGGGCTAAACAGGCTTGAATTGCGCTGTCGGATGCGGGTGTCTGTATCTGCAAAACCGTGCCCACGTGCACTGATTCTCTCTTCAAACTGCTGACGGGTCAGATCCGGTGCCCGCTGCGTGCCCGCCAACCCACAACCCGCGTGTGCTGCTGCTAAGCCGGCGGATCGGATTCGGGTCGGGCGGCTGGTTCGTGCCCGACCCTCAATCTCTTGTCCGCCGATGAGTCGGGCGGGAACGAACGGGAATGCACCATGCGGCATAACCAGTTGGCGCTGCGTGGCGAAATTTGATTTAAAATCCAAATTTCCTTTTTAATTGCTTCTCCCCCCAAAATAATTCACCAAAAATGACTGGGAGGCCCAAAAAATCCCAGAAAATTCTGAAAAATCCCCAAGACTCCTTGGTGTAGCTGAAAAATAGGAGAATGAGAAATTAGTCCAAATGATGATGTTTTCTGCAAAGAATACGAATAAGCACTTTTATGAAACATAAAGTGAGTATATACTTAAGAAATCAAGATTAAGCCTAATCTTTAGCACAAAATGGGGGTAGTTAGTGGATATAAATATACGCTTTTCACTACGAATCATCCATCCCCTTTGTATTTAAGCATAGTTTTTACCCTAGTTTGAGGAGAGCTTAGTTTATTTCTGGTTTCTAGTTTTCTTAGAGAGTTTAAGCTGTACTTATTGTTTTGGAGACAAGGAACATATTTTTATTATTGAAGTTTGCTTTGGAATCTCTTGATCTTAATTTTCTGTATTTGCTTATTCGTCTTCAACGCTTTGGTTACGATTTCTTGCCCCTCTATGCTTGTTTCAATGCCTTTCATTGCGTTGTTGATTTCGATTGCTATTGTTAATGTTTCTATTGATATTTCCATGAATCGTGAGTAGTCGTTTCTAGGGATAATGGATTAGCCCTAGGATCTTAAGATTTAGCTGTAAAGTTAGGATTTTTACGTTGTTTTGGTAGAAAAGGGATGTGTTTTGAATGATCTATGACGTCCCCTAGATTTAGCAATGTGTGGTCGGAACGGGGATACCAGATTTAAATATTTATAACTGCAAGCGGACGGTGTTGTAGTGTGGCGTGGGGGTCGAACACGGGGAGGCGTGTGGTGTACTTGTTATCAGACAGGATCCGGATCACCCGGTGGATGAGCTAGACCTATCGCTAGGTGGGTTGTCACGAAATGATACTAATAAGATGTATGATATAAAAAAGGAACCTAGGACCTTGGTTTCCACCCTATCATGTGTCTTCTCTATTACGACCGACAGATAGGAATTCGAACGGATTCTAGGGTTTAGTGGTGAGACGTTGCCTCTAAAAGTGATACCTAGCGTCCCATGGGCCCGATATTCCGGTCGATGCCCAGGATGATACGATAGGTCTACCTGGGTTTGAACGGTGGGCATTCACATGACCATTAACACCGACCAACTCCGAGAGCACTAGGCTCGCAACGATTTCTCCCAACATTTCATCATGCTGTTTCCATGCGCTAGGATTCATTTTCTACGCTAGGGGTGTGAGCTGTGGCTAGGAGATCAAACTCCCGTTTTATTTTCCATTGGCCCGACGGTCAGATGCGGTCTTTCTCCCGCCAATGACAATGAAACGCCCCGCGTAACCATCTAAATTCCTATATCCTGTCGAAACCCTAATCCTATGGCCGTTGTAGGGAGAACCCACGAAGGGGTTTCCACCAATATACCAGATTAGGAAACTACTCACAATTCATTGCAAAAAGAGCAACACAACAAATTCTAACCATTGAAATCAAGATCAAGCAATAGAAATATGGAGCAAATAGTATTAAGAATGCAATATCAAAGTATCAAAACAATCAGAGAACATACAAAACAAAATAAATTCGTAGCCGTCAAAAATCCCAAAAAGACAGTTTTTGAAAAGGGGATCTCGTTCTGGGAAAAAACCTAGGGCTATATGTAGAATACACGACCACTAGATCGGTTTGAGGCATCAACCGATCGGGTGAGTCGGTGGTTGACTTGGCCTTCGGTTCTTCAGACACTTCACCCGATCGCTGAACCGATCGGGTGAGTCATCGGGTCATGATCTGGAAAACTTTGGCTACAGATGAACCGATCGAGTGAGATTTCACCCGATCGGTTGGAATTCAGCTCCAAAACACAGAGAGGACTGCGGCTCCACCCGATCATTGAACCGATCGGGTCAACTGAACGGTTGGGAAACATCTCCAAAAACAGAGAAAACTGCGGCTCCACCCGATCGCTTAACCGATCGGGGTGGGCTCTTCTTCACTGTTGCTTCTGTTCGGGTCGGATACGCGTGCACGAACCGATCGGGTGGGTCTGTCCACCTGATCGGTTGAGGGCTGAAATAGATATTCTTCAACGTTTAGCCCTCCGGATCGCGCGTGGCACCTCCCGTTGCTCCGGGGACTCATGATATCTGCTTTATATGTCCCCAGTGCTGGAAATCTCCTGCAACGGCACTGAAACACAAAGAAAGTGAAAAGATACAAAAAAACACAAAAGAGTGGATATGAAATAACGGAAAACAATGGAAAATCATGAATAAGATGTGCATGAATATATAAAATATAAACGCACGTTAAAATCTCCCAAGCTGAACCCTTCATCGTCCTCGAGGAAGACGAGTGAGAGTAGGAGCTCGGAGGGAAAAATAGAAAGGAAGAAACAGAAAGAGAAAGCAAATTCCTAGATCACTCGTCAGAGCCAACAAGAACTAACTCACCCCACTAAGGAAGCATGTGGTAAACACATCACTAAACCCAGGAATATGAGTCCATACAAATGTAGTGGGTCCACGCGGTGAAGCGCGAGTGAGTGAGGTCGTGAGCTAGCAGACGGTGTTACTATCTAAATAGTGCAATAAAGCTCCATATACACATACCCAAGGAATGACCCAAATATCGATTCAATTCGAATAAGCGGTGAATAATAGCTCAAGCATGCATGAGAGTAGAATAAGAATCGAAGCGTATCATGTGTCGGGGACTCCACTGCTAGGAACTAGAAGTTCACCGCACTATTGCCTAGATAATAGTTAGAAAATTCCTATGCCAAGTGTGTTCGAAAACGAAGGAGGTTGAGAAGGTGTGGAGTAGAACACTTGGTGCAAATTCTCGCCTTCCCTTTATTCACGGTGGATAGGAATGGTATTCACAACGGGAATTTTTTTGGGTTTTGGGTATTTGTATCTTTTTTGGATTTTTGGCTATACATATCTTTTTTCTCCTTTTTTTCTTTTTGAATTTTTCTTTCTTCTCCTTTTCTTTCTTTTTGGATTTTTGGATTTTGGGCTATATATTTGTGTACTCTCCCAAATGGGAGAACGATACACGACGAGGGGATTTGCACCAAGTAAAACAAAAAAGAAATCAAATTTCTAAACACTTGGGCAAAAGAAAATTTTTCGCGAATCAGAGCATAAGCAAAATGGGTTATCCTAGTCCTATTGGTAGAGTCCCGACACATGCGAATTGAAGCGCAGTATATATATATATATTATTCATGCATAGAGAAGCAGACAGTAAGGAAAAATACCGCATATTCGAAATTGAAGCATGATAGTCTAGTGGTCAACCAAGGACAGGTATACAAAAACAAAATTACAAAGTAGAATCACACCAACTAGCTAGCCACGACAAACAACTCATACAAAAGCAAAGTGAACCCACAAAGCATGAAATGCAATAGGACACTGCTTCCTAGGGTTAGTGAAAGTGATTATCATAGCAATAGGACACGGCTTCCTAGGGTTAGTGAAAGTGATTATCGTAGCTAAGCTAAGTGTGTGTGTGGTTCCGTGGCAGTTTATCATGTGGGGTCATCTCTAGGAGAGGGAGAACAAAAGAATGAGAAGAAAAAGAAAAACACGATGAAAACGACTCAAAATGGTGAAAAAATTAAAACTGATGCACAAAGTGCGACTCCCCAAGCTGAATCTTGCATTGCCCTCAATGCAATAAGAGTGAATACGGGAGGGCAAGGAAAAAGGGAGGGAAGTACGCACTGACACAAAAATTGAAAAACATGAAAGACCCACAAAACGAAAAAGAAAAATAAAGAAAATAGACACTCAAACCAAATATACCATAAACATACACACGAACACATATAAACAAGTACACAACAAATGTGACACAACAACATATCACAAAAGATTGACTTCCCCTAAGCTGATCATGAAAATGCTACAGAAAATATTTGATCATGGTGAATTAGAAGAAATAGCTAGGGAAAAATCAGAAAAAAAAACGAAAATCAAGATGCAGGAGGGGTGATCTCCTCATCCTCCTCGGAAGAGGATGGAGGGGTGTGGGCGGGAGAAGTGATAGGAGTGCGGAGAAGTGGGGAAAGTGTGGAGGTGGTGGATGGATGGGTGCGATGGTGGTGTGGATGATGGGTGGAGTGACGATGATAATGGTAAGTGGGAGGGATGCGGTGATCGATGAGGAGGTGGTGGGTAATGATTTCAAGCGTGCAACTAATTTCTTGCGACGCGAGTATGCGGTGGTGATAGATGTGAAAGGTGGTGGGGGTATAGGATCGAAAGTAGTGGTCGTGGGTGGAGAGGAAGTGGAGGGAGGAGGGGATGATCGCTTAGGGGGTGATGGATGAGGTGATGGTCGTCGAGGAGGTGAAGGAGGTGATGATGGTGCTGGAGTAGGTGGTGGGGGACCGTAGATGTGTGTAAGGAGGCGGAGAATGGCAGCCACGTTTCGCTCGAGTGTGAGGAAACGTGGGTGTGAAAAGAAAGAAGTGGATGGGTCTGAGAAGGTAGAAGAGGATGTGCCAGCATGCAGAGCAGCCAGCTTAGCCTCTAGAGCAAGGCGAGCAGAGGTAGCATGTCGAACAACAGAAGTGGTACCGGTGGCAGTGGTCATGCCGACACCAGAGGCAAGGCCTACGAGGGCCATAGTGAGTGCCTCAGAAGAAACAGGGACAGCAGCTGGGGTGGTGACACTAGGGACAGCCTCGGGGTCCTCCCTGAATGCAGAGATATCCTTCTCGCCTAAGTGGACGGCAGCGGACGGTGGTTGAGGTGCATCAGGGAGTGGAAACTGAAGATGTAACCCCCCTACAAACTTTGGATCAGGAGGAAATAACCAATCTGCCTCAAGATGAATAGCCATGCAGCCAGGATTAGGCAGAGTGGTATATGGAGCAGGGGGTGGTCGTAGTAAAAATCAAACTGACCATTGCCACGCGGTCGGATCATGTGGATGTGCCTCAGGACATCAATATTTAGATATGTAGATCCTGTGGTATGCAGCCGATCGGGGGGATAATGATATTGAACGGGGGGTGCAAGGCAATAAGAGTAATGAGGCCGCAGCAACAATATTTTCCCTTGCCTGCGCGGCTAATATCAATGAGTTTTTGAATTAGCCACGCACCGACGTTAATGCATACGCGCGGGGCCTCGAAAGAGATTCCGTCAACACCTGGAATGAATGGATGGGTCATCGCCCACAAAATGAATAAGTCAGGGATAGTCACAGTACCGGACTCATCCCTGGGAAAGAAAGTGCTTGATATGATTTGGTGGGCGATATGGAATACAGGGTGGATGATGGAAGATGCCTTGGCCTTGCCTTGAGGATATTGGTCATGAAGAGTGAGGCGTCCCCAAAAATGATCGACATCGAAGTCCCGATGCACTTCAAGGGGAGGAGGCTGCGCTCAAAGATAGGGAAACTGAAAATGTTGCTGATTGTGTTCACATGGCTACGGAAGTTTCGGTTCCTAAGGCGAAAATCAATAATAAACTGATCCTCAGTTTTGACTTTAGATAGAAATTCTAGGGTGAGTGAGGGGTAGGATCGAGCATGGCAGTTTAAGAAACCTAACCAACCTAGGTTTGCAAATAAGGACTCGACCCCGGAGAAAACTCCGATATCGATAAGGGTTTGACTATGGGCAAACTTAGTGGCTAAGTGGGATCATTGGTCGAGTCGAGTATACAAATTTTTATGTTCTAGACTCATGAAACGGATTCCCTACGGGCCCATCAGTGGGTCTGCCACAGGAATGATGGGTTGGGGTGGTGGTCAGGTAGGCTAGGAAGGAGGAGCACGTGCACGCGGTGAACGCGTGGATTTGTGTCTCTTGCGAGACGGCTCCTCTTCCTGCATGATCCGCTTACCATTGTCCAAGTCTTTAGCCATGATTGTGTGGCGGTGTAATGTGGTATGCAGGATTATATGAATGCAAACAATCAACGACGATGGAGCAAAATGCTAACACTAGGGTAACGTAAAAGTAAAGCTCAGGAGCGAGTGTACCCAGTATCGAGGCGATTCCTTGCCCGCAATACGTCCTACGTCGTGCAATGGAGGAGTATGTGAAGCCGCCGCACTTCAATCCAACAAGAGGAGAATTTTCAAAAATCACGGGGCTAGGGCTAGGGTTTGGGCGAATTTGGGGATGAAGTGTGGCAGATGGGAGGGGATTGATGGTGGAAGAGAAATGGAGGAAGTGTGGGAGTGAAATTAGGAGTGGTCGAAGTGAGAGAGGAGATCGTTTGAGAGAGGGGGAAGATGAACCGCTCGGAATAGAAAAAGAGAGATCAGGCGAAATGATATCAGTTGAGGGGGTATTTATAGGGTTAGGCGAACCGATCGGGTGAGATTTAACCCCATCGGGTGGGTCGATTTCGAAAAATCTCTTGTTGGAAAGCAGCTACATATGAACCGATCGGGTAAGAGTTCACCCGATCGGTTGATCGCTTCACAAATTTCCCCAGAGCTCTGCATTCTCCACCCGGTCTGCCACCCGATCACAGCTTCAACTCAACCGAACGGTTGGGTTTTCACCAAAATTCCCGAGAGCTCTGTAGTCATCACCCGATCTACCACCCGATCATTCGCATATGCCACCCGATCGGTTGACTTATGTTCAGATACTAGACATCTTCTGATACTGGCCACCTGATCGGTTGATGCATGAACCGATCGGGTGGAGGTAATTTCCTGCACAAATACAAAAATCATCTAAGTCTCCCAACAAAAATCCCCATAGCAGAATTTATTCACTAGAACTAGTAAATTATTCCTATAAATAACGACAAAAGTTTAGAACATGGGTTGCCTCCCATGAAGCGTTGTTGTTTAAAGTCGTTTGCTCGACTCCAGGTATATGATCTTCAGGGGGTTGGTGCGGGTGATGCCCAATGCTCGGTATCCTTTCAGCTTTTGGAGCAGTGGCCCTTGGTGTTGACAGAGGTGAAAGGTGAATTGTCTCAACGATTCTCCCGCTGATGTCGTCTGGGGGCTTTTCCCTCATGTTGGCATCAACCACCACTCTTCTAAGGATCCGGACTTCATCAGCTGTGAGCTCCAGAGGCTCTTTTCCCTTGCTCTTTTTCAGAGAAACTTTCTTGAATCCGGGGGAGTCGTCCCGTGGATGCATACTTCTTCTGCTACTTCTTCCTTTCCCAATCCAATGTTCTCTTCAAGGCCTTTCAAGCTATCGGGGGGTTCCTTGAAAGAACTTCCCAAGATCCAGCCTCAACAATTCCTTCTTCTTCTACCTCTAGCAGATTGCATCATTGTTCCTCCGGTGGAGACTTCATTGACAATGCCAGATCAAACTCCACTTTCTGATCCCCGACATTCAGGGACAGCTTCCCCTTCTTCATGTCAATGAGTACGCCCACGGTTGTTATGAAGGGCCTCCCGAGGATGATTGGGGTATGATTATCCTCAGGCATGTCCATAACTATGAAATCAACTGGCACATGCACGTCGCTGACGTTGACGGGTAGGTCATCTACTACCCCCACTGGTTACTTAACTGATCTGTCGGCCAGCTGTAGAGTTATTCCGGTGGGTTCAAGATCGCCCATATTTATCCTATTCTATATAGAAAGAGGCATCATACTAATGATTGCACCCAAGTCAACAAGTGCTCGATTGATTTTCACATCCCCTATTGAGCACGGGATAGAAAAACTCCCGGGGTCCTTCAGTTTTGGGGGATTCGCTCGCTGAATTAGAGCGATGCACTCTGCCGTGAGGACAACTTTTTCTTTCATCGTCACCTTTGTAACTAAGTCCTTCAAAAATTTTGCATATGCGGGGATGGTCTCTATCGCCTCCAAAAATGGGATTTGTAGACTCAAGTCCTTCACCATCTCGAAAAACTTGTCGTACTTCTCATTGATTTTTGCTTAGGCAAGCCTTTGGGGGGATGGCACTATAGGCTTGAAGACCCTTGAGTGTTCCTTCACATTTGTTATCTTCTCTTCTAGAACTCCCTCCGGAGTTATAGGGTTCGACGTTGAAGCTTCATCGTCATTTGCCTTCAGATTTGGTCTCTCATCGATTAATGGTGCTTCGGGTTCCTTCGCGACATCTCGCGTCGGAATCTGCATACCACTCCTCAAGACTATTGCAGACACATTTGCTTGACCATGCATCAAGGCTAATGTTTGGTTAGGTCCCCTTGGGTTCAACTCTGGTTGGCCCGGTAGTTGCCCTTGTGCTTTCTGCAGATTGGCAACTTGCAGCCCTAGCTGGGTCACATGATCGACCAAAGTCTTCTGCCCAATCTGCAGCTGAAGGTTGATCTTTTCCAGGTTTGATATATATTGAGTCAAGAGACTCTCGACCGGAGAGATCACCCGTTGATGATGGAATTGTTGCTGTTGGGGTAGGGGCTGCTGATTCCTAGGGGGTATTACTGATACGTCTGCTGCTGAGGTTGTTGGGGCTGCTGGTATAACTGCTGCTTCTGCCGAGGGGGCTTATATAACTGCTGCTGAGGTTTTTGGGGCTACTGGTATGGTGCCTTGTAGCTGAAGTTTGGGTGGTTCTGGTTTTTAAGAGAATAAGCCGGATTCGAGATTGTCCTTGGCGGGTAAGGTGCATTACCCGTAGGGTTGTAGAAAAGAGCACTTGCTTGATCCACCGGTGCCGAGATATCTCCACCATCAAAGTCTTCCAAGACTTCAGCTTCTATCGCTACCACATGCTGAGTGTTGGAGCCACCTGCTCCTACCATGAATGCAGAGATCTGGGTGGAAAGCAAATCAAATTTGCTAGACAGTTTATCTACTTCCTCCACCCGGTGCATTCCTCCAGATCTAGGTGCAGCACGTTCGTCACTCCACCTTTCATTATTTGACGCCATTTTTTCCAGAATCTCTCCAGCGTCTACTTCATTCCTTGACATGAAGGACCCTCCAGCCACGACATCCATTGAGGACTTTAGTTCGTCCCTCAGCCCATTGTAGAACAAGTTGATGATCTGCCATCTGGGGAGCTCATGGTGAGGGCATTTTATTTGCATCTCTTTAAACCTCATCCATGCATCATGCAAGGATTCGTGGCTGGCTTGGGAGAAGGAGGAGATCTCGCTTCTCAGCTTCATTGTCTTCCCCGGGGGAAAGAACTTATTCAGGAAGTCATTAGACAGCTTCTCCCAAGTCGTAAATGTATTAGGGTCCTTCCCCTTTAGCCACTGTTTTGCTTTGTCCCACAGAGAGAAGGGGAACAATCTCAACTTGATGGCTTCGGTCGACACGCCATTGATCCTGAAGGTGTCACACTTCTCCAGAAATGAGCCCAGGTGCTCGATTGGGCTTTACATAGGAGCTCCTGAAACTGGTCATGTTGGATCCAAGTCACCAACGACGGCTTCAGCTCGAAATTTTCGTCTGTAATGGCCGGAGGTTGGATGCTGGACGTGGACCCGATGGACGGCATCGAGTACTCAAGCAAGGACTTCTGGTGAGGGGTATTTTCTTCCATGTTGGAGGCAATCTCTTCCCTTCTTCTTCTCTCGGCATTCAAACGCCTCGCAATGGCATTAATATCTGATCTAAAGGAACTAAGTCCTCAAGACTTCTTGAGCTCCTATGCATGAAAAATCAAGAAACACCCGTGAAGCACGTATGGTATAATGCCAGAAAAAAACAAATAGTAAAAAATAATAAAATAAAAATAAAAAAGTAGAATGTGAAAATTCACAAGGTGAGGATGTGAACTAATCTCGGGGGTTCATAGGGTACTAACTGAAACAAGCACGTTGCCTCCCCGGTAATGGCGCCATAAAGCTTGACGTCTCCTAGATTTAGCAATGTGTGGTTGGAACGGGGATACCAGATTTAAATATTTATCCGCAAGTGGACGGTGTTGTAGTGTGGTGTGGGGGTCGAACACGGGGAGTCGTGTGGTGTACTTGTTATCAGACAGGATCTGGATCACCCGGTAGATGAACTAGCCCCATCGCTAGGTGGGTTGTCACGAAATGATACTAATAAGATGTAAGATATAAAAAAGGAACACCTAGGACCTTGGTTTCCACCCTATCATGTGTCCACTCTATTATGACTAACGGATAGGAATTCGATCGGATTCTAGGGTTTAGTGGTGTGACGTTGCCTCTAAAAGTGATACCTAGCGTCCCATGGGCCCGATATTCCGATTGATGCCCAGGATGATACGATAGGTCTACCCAGGTTTGGACGATGGGCATTCCCATGACCATTAACACTGACCGACTCCGGGAGCACTAGGCTCGCAAGGATTGCTCCCGACATTTCATCCTGCTGTTCCCACGCGCTAGGATTCATTGTCTATGCTAGGGGTGTGTGCTGTGGCTAGGGGATCAAACTCCCGTTTTATTTCCCATTGGCCCGATGGTCAGAGACAGTCTTTCTCCCGCCAATGATAATGAAACGCCCCACGTAACCATCTAAATTCCTATATCCTGTCGAAACCCTAATCCTATGGTCATTTTAGGGAGAACCCATTAAGGAGTTTCCACTAATATCCCAGATTAGGAAACTACTCACAATTCATTGCAAAAAGAGCAATACAACAAATTCTAACCATTGAAATCAAGATCAAGCAATAGAAATATGGAGCAAATAGTATTAAGTATGCAATATCAAAGTATCAAAACAATCAGAGAACTTACAAAACAAAATAAATTCGCAGCCGTAAAAAATCCCAAGAAGACAGTTTTTGAAAAGGGGATCTCGTTCTGGGAAAAAACCTAGGGCTATATATAGAATACATGACCACCCGATCGGTTGAGGCATCAACCGATCAGGTGAGTAGGTGGTTGACTTGGCCTTCCGTTCTTCAGAAACTTCACCCGATCGCTGAACCGATCGGGTGAGTCATCAGGTCATGAGCTGGGAAACTTTGGCTACAGATGAGCCGATCTGGTGAGATCTCACCCGATCGGTTGGAATTCAGCTCCAAAAAATAGAGAGGATTGCGGCTCCACCCTATCACTGAACCGATCGGGTCAACTGACCGGTTGGAAAGCAGCTCCAAAAATAGAGAACACTGTGGCTCCACCTGATCGCTGAACCGATCGGGTGGGCTCTTCTTCACTTCTGCTTTTGTCTAGGTCAGATACGTGTGCACGAACCGATCGGGTGGGTCTGTCCACCCGATCGGTTGAGGGCTGAAATATGATATTCTTCGATGTTTGGCCCTCGGGATCGCGTGTGGCACCTCATGTTGCTCCGGGGACCCATGATATCTGCTTTATATGTCCCCAATGCTGGCAATCTCCTGCAACGGTACAAAAACACAAAGAAAGTGAAAAGATACAAAAAAACACAAAAGAGTGGATATGAAACAACAGAAAACAACGAAAAATCACGAAGAAGACGTGCGTGAATATATAAAATATAAACGCACGTCAATCTAGCCAAGCTTGTAGGAGATCTCATAAAGGGTTTGCGATCCACGATAGTGGCACACATCCTAGACGGATATCCTATGATCTTAATTAGGCATGTTAATGAATTCAATTAGAGTTCGTAATCCATGATAGTGGCATGCACTTTGATGGTTTTCACCGACGTCCTATATTACTAATTAATGACCTATGATGATAGCATCAATGAGAGCCATCAAATCACAGATAGAAGCTCTAACCCATGATGGTGGCATGAGTAGAGATTAAAAATAGTTATCGTTCGTAATGCAAAGATCGCGTGTAAGGCCATCCACGATGGTGGGGCTAAGCACAGGATGCGTAAGACGAGTGGCACAACAATAGTGGGGCTAAGCACGGGATGCGTAAGACGAGTGGCACAACAATAGTGGGGCTAAGCACGGGATGCGTAAGACGAGTGGCACAACAATAGTTGGCCATGAGTTCTACATCTTAGATGCAACATTCTCGTCCTAATAAAGCTAATTCAACGTAGAAATTGTAACTTAGCACCGACATCCGACGATCCTATTGGGACTCATATTGCCCTAGTTCTTTATTCTATTGTTAATCTGAGATAGTAACCATTCGTGACAACCTTTTGAGTACACCCAACTGACATTGTTTTGAGATTAAGAATAGACCCAAGATTCTATAAGCATCTGCCTCTCTATGGGTTCGACATTTTTCTATATTACAAAGCATTGACACCGTACACTTGCGGTAAGTTTTAGAAGTTACAATCTGGACCGATCATCTGGTCAACTGTTCAGACGTATGATAATACAACTTCCGACGCCTAGTTACGACTGGCCACAGAAATGAGCTATAGGAAATATTTGAATGAATTTCCCAGATGTCTGATGTCTATCATCCAGACGTCTGTTTTCTGTCAGTCATCAGAGGCCGAGTTACTGGAGTTTCGGCTTAAATAATTCAAAAGTCCGGTATTCATCATCCAGGCGTCTGACGTATTATTCAGACGCCTGGAGTTAGAACTACAGGCGTCTGTTCATGAGATGGTTTTGGAGAACTATATGCACATGAGCACTATGCATCTGAAGGCCAAGGACCAGGCATCTGTTGAGGCTGAAAAACTCTTCTTTGAGTTTTTGCACATTCTAACCCTATGTCACTCAATGATATATGATCTAAAGTGATTTGGGCGTGGTATGAATAATATTCTAATGAGTCTATTCAATTCTTAATATACTAATTCAACTAATAAGTAAAGTAAGAAAGATTACATAATTATCCCCTTCACTTCCTATTGAATGCCTTGAAGACTTCCATCGAGCTTATAAAGTCCAACACTTTAACTCCATTGAGATCAATCTTTGATGACCAAGGAGCTTTGCTGAGTTCAACGCTTTGACTTCTTGCCTTCATTCCTAGATCTCAATGCTTCATTGATTGATATCATTGCATCAATTATCTAAGACATCTTCTCATTTGATATGACTTTAACTGTATAGAGGATGCTCTCCTTAACTACAAAACATGGAGATTAGTCATAGAAGATTATGTTTATTTATCATCAAACCCACATTGGGGGATCCAATATTCAACATTCTCCCCCTTTTTGACGACGACAAACGATCATAACCATAACAAATAATTGTACTTGAAATTAAAATACTTACTCCCCCTACATTGATGCCAACCATTTTAGTCCAGATAAACATATAAATAATGAATCATCAATGCATAGTCAAAGATATATGTATCACATGAATTGTGTATTGTATTCACTAGAGCCAATCAACATATATGAATACAGAAGCATGAAACATATGATGATACACATTGAGTAAGTTGAAGCATGAATAAGGAGGTCAAGTCAATCAATTATATTGGAATTCATTTTTAAGAGTAACTTCCCCTGAATCATATAACCATATCAAAAAGGAGATTCATGAAGTTAAATAAATTTCAAAATGAATCAACATACATATCTACACATCTATCATATTTTATGGTTATTCTATTCCCTTTCTCTCCTCCTTTGTTATAATCCAAAAAGAGTGGGAATGGAGTAACAACAATAACATAATACTATAATTGAAGGTGTTGTTAACTAACCATTTATAGAGGCTTCAATCACAAGGTCTCATATGGATACAATAATATTTATCATTCAAGTTTGAAGTGAATATTTATACTATATCATTAATCAGGGAACACACATGATTAATCTTCTATTCTATTCTTTCCATATTCAATCATTTTTTACGAAGTCACATTTCATATTGGAAGTGCAAGAAATAATAATGGTTTTCAATACTTACGGCACATTTTCCAAAAGTACACTGATAAAAGAATATATATGTCTATATGATGTCAAAGGTACAAAATACACCTTCATCCAACATTCATACATATCATTATGCTGCGCTAAAGAAAATAAGGATAATATAAGACACATCAAGGATGTGCTGGTGGAGGACAAGAAGTGGGAGGTTCTGAAGTCTACATAGGAGCTTGCATAGAGGCGGGCTCTAAACCAATAGGAGTGGGGACCATTCTCTATAGCTTAGTAGATATCTTCCGAACATGGAGGGTCAAAACATCAATCATTTTCTCCTGAGAGTCCATCCTTTTCAATTGTGATTGAATAACAAATACGACGTTGGACTTTTTATCCTTTAAACCATCATGTTCCTGATGCATTATCTCATTGTGATTCCTCAGACTGTCATGGCTTTTCTGCAACTTGGCCATACGATTCCTGGCTTGTCGAGATGATGATGTAAGCTCCTTCATCTCATTTCCAAAAGAATCCACTCCTGAAGCCAGCGTAGAGAACCCATATCCAAGGTTATCAATTTGAGCCTTGAGGACATCTAGATAAACCTTTGATGGGTGAGGATGAGCTGAAGAAGATGGGATATCAGTAGGAATGGGCTCACAATGTGGTGAATCAGCTGGAGGAACAACAGACGTAGATGGACCAACGGAGGTGGAAGCACCAGCAACTTTAGATGCTGCAACTCTCAATGATGCATTGGATTTCTTCTCAATATTATCAGTAATATGGGCCCTTGAACGGGTACGCTCACTGAGGAGGAGGGGAACCCTAAAATGAGTGAATACATGGGTCAACATGGTGGGATAAATAAGCTGAGATGTATCCAACATTCGATCAAGTATGACATGTGCCTAATTGATCGGCCCGGTTTTAACACCTAAAACCCACCTAGTAATGGCACGAGTCACACAGATAAATATTCGACAACGATGCCAAAGGCTAGATGCATCCGAAATGTAACCTCCGAGACTACCGCAAGTGCATAGTGTCAGAGCTTTGTAATATAAAAGATATCTATCCCACATGGAGGTGATGTTTATAGACTTGGGTATTTTCTAGATCTTGGAATGATGTCAGCGGGCGTATTAAAATTTGTTTGTTACAAGAATTATCTTTCCTATGAGAATTAATCAAAATAAACGACTAGGGCATTAGGAGTCACCGCTAGGATCATTAGATGTCGACGCTAGGTTAGGACTCTTACATTGAATTGGCTTTATTAAGGAGAGATTGGCGCATCTAAGAATGTAGAACTCATGGCCAACTATCGTTGTACCACTCGTCTAACGTATCCCGTGCTTAGTCCCACCATCGTGGATGGTCTTACATGCGATCGGTGAATTATGATCGACAATTATTCTCAATCTATACTCATACCACTATCGTGGATTAGAGCTTTGATCTGTGATTTAGTGGCTATCATTGATTCTACTATTGTACGTCATCAATTAGTAATATAGAAAGTTGGTAGATCCCTTCAAAGTGCATGCCACTATCGTGGTCACGAACCCTAATTGGATTCACTAACTACTTAATTACTCGTAGGATATCCGTCCAAGAAGCATGCGTCACTATTGTGGTCACAAGCCATATAGGAATCTCCTACAAACTTGGCTAGATCAACCAAAACACATCCCTTTTATACCAAAACAACCTAAAAATCCTAACTTTACATCTAGATCCAAAGATCCTAGGGCTAATCCATTAGCCCTAGATAAGACTACTCATGGATCATGGAAATCACAATAGAGAATTTAACGAAAGCAATAGAATTCATGATCGCAATAGAAGACATCGAATAAAGCATATAAGGATAGAAGATCGTTACCAAAATGTTGTAGAGCGATAGCAAAACTTAGAGAATTAAGGATCCAAGATTCCAAGCAAAATCAACTAGTACAAATATCACCTTTGTCTTCTACAAAATAGTGACGGCTCGTTAAACTCTCTAAGAAGTCTAAACTAGAAATTAAACTAAGGAAATTAATCAAGCCCCCTAAGATAGGGTAAAAATTGTGCTTATATACAAGGGAAATGTACCCCACAAAAATCAGAGAATATGGGCACTTGGGCCCCCAAACTAGTCTGGCCGCGACGCCCTACTCAGTCTAGTAGCAGCGTCGCTCGGTCGAGCTGACATGCGGCTCTGATTTGCTGTTTCTTTGGCTCTGGGCTGATATGGGCTACTCGGTCGAGTAGCCCCTCCACTGGGTCGTGCTACAGTAGGCATGAACTCTCCTCAAAACACTATTTTGTTTGGTGGTGACTCAGGTCGAGTAGATGATCTGCTTGATTGAGTACGCTTGGCTGCTCGGTCGAGCTACAGTGCTTGGAGAATGGCTCAGAATAGTCGTTCTGTATGAATGCAGCTCGGTCGAGCCAGCTGTCTGCTCGGTCGAGTAGGGTGATCACTCCTTATTTTACCCCCTTTTCCCGCATGTTTGCATGCCATTTTGATCGCCCAAATTATGTTTTTCACGATATATCGACGATATTGCGATGCTTTTCACGATTTGTTGTTTTTGTCGCATTTCAGGTGATTTGGCGCGATTAGGAGTGATCTCGAGATGCGTGTAATCTAGACGGCCACTGACGACCTCCCCGAGGGGTATTTTGCTATTAGAGAGGAGCGGAAGAAGAATGGACGTCGCCGGAGCGACGAGGAGGCCAAAACGACCAGTTTGGGCATTTTTTGTGTCCCACTCGGCCGAGTGGAGGAGCCACTCGGCCGACCAGCGAGACACTGCTCGGCCGACCCGTTCAGACACGACTTCCATGTGTACTCGACCGAGCGACGGAGACCACATCGGCCGAGTGACGCTACCACGTCCGCCCGAGTGGCGCCCAGACGAAGGCCCTCAAAAAGACCGAAGTTACTGTTTTTCGGCCATCTGAGCTTCAGAAGACCCACTCGGCCGAGTGGCGAATCCCGTCCGCCCGAGTGAAGTGAAGCCATCGGCCGAGTGACGACAACTCACTCGGCCGAGCCACCCCCGAACTGAAGACCCCTGAAGTCCCCGACTTACTGGAGAATTTACAGGGTTTTCACTCGGCCGAGCGACTTTTGTCACTCGGCCGAGTGCGATGCGCTGCCTGTAGCGAAATTTGCGGAAAACAGGCTGTGCAGGGGCGTTTTGGTCAGGATTTTTGGACGATTTTTGGGGCTATTTAAGCTCTGTTTTTACCCTAGTTTGAGGAGCCTCCTCTCAGATTTTTTGCAGCTTTTTGAGTCTACTTTTTAGCTTTATTAATTGTGATTGGTGAAGAGAAAAACTTGGATTTTTGTTGGGTTGAGTGAAGATCTACATTGGTTTGCACTTCTCTTCCACAAAAACTCTATTTTTATTGTTTATATCATTGTTGTGATGAATTCCATTGTCTATTTCTTTGCCAATTATTGTGCTATTGCTATGATTAGTGAGTAGTCTCCACGTCTTGGGGCGTGGGGATGAACCCTACAAGCCCAATTTCGTATTTGTGTTGAATCGGTAGAAATTGAGCTAGGATTGTTATTAGGGATTAGATTGGGATCGAATTACTACGGATAGCTAGGTATTCACATCAATTGGGATTTGCAAGAGATTGGATCCCAATTCGATAGGAAGCCCTAGAAATCTGAATTGGGTTGGAGTCGGATTTTCGAAGTATCGGTTTGCAAGAAATTGGACCGATGCTAGGATCTCCGGTTGCAATTCCGCGCCGATACCCGTTTGTAAGAGATTGGATGGGTAGGAACTATCCTAATCTAGATTGTGGACCGAGTTTGCAAGAGATTGGACTCGGTGCGCAATTGGACGATGATGTTGATCCCAATGCTAGCTTCCCTAGGCTAGGGTTTGTAAGAGATTGGACCCAAGCCTAGGATAGCTATAGACCGGCAACAGCGCGAGAGCGTGAGCTTGGTTCCACATTTAGTTGCAACTAGTTCATCCAAATTCTCATCCTAGCGATTTCGATACTGGCGAACCACAATTGTGAAATATGGTGAGTAGT
The DNA here is from genome assembly GCA_030789695.1 of Scilla litardierei. NCBI lineage: Eukaryota > Viridiplantae > Streptophyta > Magnoliopsida > Asparagales > Asparagaceae > Scilla > Scilla litardierei. Next base: position 424,870,890 of record CM061142.1, on the reverse strand, counting down.
GGGGATTCCCCATTCCCTGGGCGTTCTCTATTTGATTTGATATTTCGCACTTTTGTCTGACGATTGTGACAGGATCGCCCAAGGCAATTATCCCTCTAAATAGCCAGGTTGATTAGGAGCAAGCACGGTCATTCGTCCTCCCTGTGTTCGATACCCGCTCGCCGCTATACCGTGCGCTTGCGGTAAAACTACAACCGTCGCCTCGGGACGTGTACGCCGGGGCGCGATCAAGTTTTTGGCGCCGTTGCCGGGGAGGCGATTGCGTTTGATTCTTTTTTTTCACCTAGCTATTTCTTTCTTTTATTTTCTTTTTATTTTATTTCTTTTACCATTATTATTTCCTTTGCTATTTTTACCTAACCCTTCCACGGTACTAATCATCTCTTTGAAACTCTGCTTTCACTGTGCATGTACACGAGATCTACGGCGGATCCCGAAGCCCTATTATTCGATCCCGAGATCGAACGTACCGCGCGGAGACTCAGAGCGGAAAGGAGACAATATCCGGAAGGGGGGTTTATGACCAACCGGGAAACTCCTGAAGAATTGGCGGCGAGAATGGCGAGAATAATATCTATTCGCGATAGGCTTCGGCCTAAAACCTCTTCTACTACGTCATCCATCGCCGTGCCGGAGTTGGCGGCCGACAAGAACTTCGAGCTAAAGACGGGGTTGGTGGTTTTGATGCAACAAGACCCCTTTCATGGGAACGCTCACGAGAACCCCCACTACCACATCCAATCTTTCTTGTCGAAGTGCGCCACTTTCCAAATGCCGGGGGTCCCGATTGATGCCATCAGACTGCGCCTCTTCCCCTTCACGCTAAAGGACAAAGCACTCTATTGGCTGAGGACGCAAGCTGACGGAGTTTTCACCTCTTGGGACGGGTTGGCGGATGCATTCATTGATAAATTCTATCCACCATCCAAGACGGTGAAGATCCGGAGCGCTCTCATGTCCTTCAAGCAAGGACCACACGAGACGCTCTATGAAGCTTGGGAGCGATTTAAGGATTTGCAGCACCAGTGCCCGCACCACAGTATAGAAGATTGGGAGTTAGTGCACAGCTTCTACAACGGTCTCCAACCGGGGACCAAACAAATTATTGATGCCGCGGCGAATGGTGCAATCTTGTCAAAGACTCCTGAGGAAGCTACGGCCCTAATTGAGGAGATGGCCTCTAATAACCAACAATGGGGCGATGAGCGAGGACACTCTACGTCCTCCTTAAAGCCGACTAGCATCTACGAGGCAAAGGCCGTAGCGGAGCTTACGAGCAAATTCGATTCTCTCCACAAGGTGGTGGAGAGATTGGAGAAATTCATCACGGAGCCTCAAGGAAGCCCTTCCACCTCCACGCCGGCAAGCCAAATGAGTGATTGGCAAGACCAATCTCAAGCCATGTATTCGGGAGGAGAGCAAGGAGAAGGATACTTGGAGCAAGTGCAATATGTTGCGGGGAACCAAGGGTATTGGTCTAATCCGGCCGCAAGAAATCACCCGGGATTCTCCTACGCCAACAATGAAGGAGCTTTGAACCCGCCACAACAACCGCCTAATCAAGCTCGACCACCACCACCCCAACAACAATACTATCCGCCGAGGGGGCCTCCACAACAAAACTTCCAACCAAAGCAACAAGTCCCACCTTATAGGCCTCCCGGATACAACCAAGGGTGGAGGAATCAAAACCAAAACCCTCCACAAGCTCCACAAAGATCCGATTTCGAAACTAGAGTGGAGGCGTTCATGGTCGAGCAAAACAAGGTGAATGCTACTTTGAAGGCGGGACAAGATTCTCTCAATACCGTAGTGGCTCAAATTTCGGAACAATTAGCGGTGCTCAACCGGAACACTCAAAGATTGCCGGCGCAACCGGAGCAAAACCCACGGGGCAACACGGGCCACATCAACGCCGTAGTTGCCGTCACAACTAGAGGCGGGAAGGACACCACCCCCGCCATGATTCCTATTGAGGAGGCCGTGGAGGAAAGCTTGGAGCCGGTTGAGCCGGTAGTTGAGGTCGATAAGGAGAAGGAGCCACAAGACAAGGAGAAATCTAGGGCGGAGCTATTAATTGAGGAGAGGCGCTTCATGCCACCGGTCCCATTCCCCCAAAGACTAGCGAAAGCGAAAATGGAGAAAAGGCTAGCGAAATTCCTCGAGTATCTAAGAGGAGTTAGCCTAAATATTCCCTTCCTTGACGCCATCATCGAGATCCCCACATATGCCAAATTCTTGAAGGACTTGATTTCGGGGAGAAAGAGGAAGGAGAAGATCATGCTAGCCGAGGAGGGCTCTTGGTTCACCAAGAGAGAAAAGGAGCCGGCAAAATTCAAAGATCCGGGGAGTTTTCGGATTCCTTGCACTTTGGGCGGTGTGCCTCTTCAAAAGGCGTTGGTAGATCTTGGGGCTAGTGTGAGTCTCATGCCCCTCTCCATGTTCTTAAAGCTTAACACCAGGACAACGTTGAAACCCACCGACATGCGCATTCAATTAGCCGATGGACGGATAACAAGGCCGGTGGGGATCGCCGAAGACATCCCACTTCAAGTCCCGGGAGGAATATGCTTGCCATGTGACTTCGTCATCATGGACATTAAGGAGGAGGGAGACACCTCATTGATACTTGGGCGCCCATTCCTCGCCACCGCCGGAGTCATCGTCGACGTGCGCGAAGGTACCTTAACCTTAAACGTCGGAAACATCGAGGTGGAACTCCACATTCCCAAGGCAATGAAGCACATTCCTTACCATGAGGAGCTCGATTATATGGACCTCCTTGATGAGGTGATAGAGGAGGCGATTCCTCACTCAATTGGTGCCCTTTTTGATGAAGAATTGGATGAAAGCCCGGATTTAGGCCATGAGGACAATAATGATGATTCCCCAGACTTCTCCGCTGATGAAGATGAAGGCGACGCTGATGTCGCAAGGATTCGAGAGCTCTGCAAGCTCTCGAAATCAAAGTCTCCAAAGAAAGCTCCGCCGGTACGGAAATCGGCATCGCCGGCTAAGCCGTTGACCGGGGCAAATGCTAGCTTGGGGGAGCCTCCCCCCAACACTATTCGAGATAGGAGACCTCCGAGGGAGACCGCTACGCCGCCACGTCCGAATCCAAGCGCGCTCCCCGGAAAGTTTGACGGGTGCATCTCATGTGCACCAAACATCCCGCATTGATTGAAAATTATAGGGGGTCGAGCTCACGACCTAAAACGAGCGCTTGTCGGGAGGCAACCCGACGGTTTTTGCTTTATTTTCATTCGTTTTTCTTTATTTTCGTTTTAGAAATTTTTAGTATTTTGAGTCACCCGACCAAAAATTTTGTGATAACGGGTCCTATTTTTCTTGACAGGAGAGAAGATAGGTAGATCATCATGAGGAGGATGAACGAGACGATGAGGAGCGCCCCAAGAAGGCGTTCGACGCTTAGGAGGAGCATGAAATCGACTGGAGGAAGAAAGACGGAGTTTAGAGTCCAAACGAAGATAAACAGCAGAAATTAAGGCTCACTCGGCCGAGTATACTAGTCACTCGGCCGAGTCAAGAAGTTCGTCCGGCCGAGCCGCTCACGAACGAGGGAAGTCTGCTGTACCCAACTCTCTGTCTATTTTCCTCATTTCATAAGAACTGCTACTCGGCCGAGTACATATATTCACTCGGCCGAGTAAAACGGATACCCTCCTAGGGCGAGTCATGCCGAGTAGCTTGAGTCACTCGGCCGAATGGACTTACTCCACTCGGCCGAGGCTGGCAAAGCCACTCGGCCGAAGCGACATCGGGGAGAAATTTTTAATTGCCTCGCTCGGCCGAGTGAGTGAAGTCACTCGGCCGAGTCGTAACTTTTTTAATATAAAACCGAGGGGGGGCACGGTTTTCGAAAACAAAAAAACCCTTCGCCCGCGCCCCCTCAGCTCTCCCTCGCCCGATCTCGCCTCGCCGCTCGCCCACTCGCCCGCGCGCACCGCCGCTCGGCCTGCCGTCGCCGGCCGCCCGTCGCCGGACTCCGCCCGAGTCGCCGCCGGCCGCCCCGCCTCCGATCACCTCCGGTTCGCTTATTTTCACCGTTTTCTCCTCTCCTCGTGTATATTTTGAGGATCCATGTGCTAAACGCCCCCCTAACCCAAATCAATTCCTATATCTATCTGTTATACCCCTATTGCTCCATACATTTTGATTATTACTCGCTGATATCGCTTTTCCATGCGCAGGTTGCTTTTTGGAGCTTAGGGGAGCTCAGGGGAGTTTCTACGGGCTGCTCAGGACTTCGTGGAGGCGCGGACTTCGCACGCTTCCACTACTTATCACTCGCGGCGTGTTTGGGTAAACTCTTTCCACTCTTGTGCACACGCTGCACTTTTCACTTTTTCGGCGCGCGCTCGGGGCAGATATGCCGCCCCGGACACGGCCGCGGTCGAAGAGAGCTTCCGCCAAGCGGAAGCGGTCGGATGATGCCGGCCCCTCCCACGAGTTGGAGGACTCTCCTCCACCGTCCCCCGCACACCCCGCACAGCCTGCAGGCCCCGCACACCCCGCACAGCCTGCAGCGCACCCACAGCCCGCACAGCCTCTCCCCGCCGATCCACAGCCACCACCACCGGCTCCACTGGTCGGGCCGCTCGGGATTACGTTCCGAGACGACGCACACCGCGCCGTCTTCGAGCGTATCTCCCAGCGCTCGATCGTACCCTCCAGGTTCGCACACCTCGCTGACCTAGGACGCCTGGGGGTACTTGAGGGGATGCTCACGTTGTACGACAACGTGGGCTGGCGAGATTTTTTCCAGGTGTCGGCGGATACTTTTACCCGTCCGACACTTGAGGTTTTGAGTTCTATCGCCCGGACCGATGAGGCATGCTCATTCCGGTTCATGGATCGAGAGTGCCAGGTCACTCTCGATATGATGAGAGCATTTTTCTCTTGGCCCGCAGTCCCCGGAGCCGATCGCGGTTATGGCCCCACACATATCCCTCCACCCTCTTTCGACGCCGGTGCCTTCTGGGCACGTATCACGGGTCTACACGCCGCCTTTGACCCTAGTAGGGCCAAGGCCTCGGCCATCGTACATCCCTGCCTACGCATTGCCCAGCGCCTCATGGCGACTACCTTTTTGGCCAGATATGAGCCGGGCACGATGTCTACGCCAGAGCTTTACATGCTCTATGCGATGACACGTCCCAGAGCTCTGTCTAGGGATGGAGATGAGCTTGTCCCCGCTGTCGTGATCGATATCGCGGCATGGTACTTAGACCGCATCATTGTATCGGTGGGCGCTCGCTCACCGATATGCTGCGGCGGCCTGATTACCCTGCTGGCTCTTATGACCGGCGAGGATTTCCCCGACGACCTGCGACGCGTTCCGGGCCCCACTTCCTTGTCGATAGACGTTATGGCCCGGATGAAGATGTTGCGTCCGCATGGTGAGCGTCACTGGGTCTGGTTGCACGGCCCCTTTGGGGCCGATTACATGATTCTCCCGAGCCCTGCTCGGACCCAGATTGCACCGGCCCACGTAGACTGGCTCCCAGATATGGATGTCCTCATCCCCGCCGCCTACGTGCTCGAGGCCGAGGAGGCCGAGCAGGGCCACGCCGCACACGCTGCCCAGGCTGCTCCCGCAGACCCTGCTGCACGCCCTGCCGAGCCCGTTGCCGCTTCTGTGACCCCTCAGCCCACACATGTCGTTTCTGCTGCTCCTGACACTTCTGTCCTCACCACTACCAGTGTCGCGAGTACTTTTGCTGAGCCCACTTCCACCACTGTCACCACTTCCGAGGCTGTCCCCACCACTCCCTCTGCCACCTCAGGCCCTCTGTCCGTGGAGCCCCTTTGCTCCGCACTCCCCGAGCGCCCGCCGACCATAGTCGAGTGCGGAGAGCCCTCGTTCACTTCGGTCGTGGAGACCATGGTTAGCATGATCTCCGCTGGGGTTACACCTTTTGGACCGCACACTTCTGCCCCAGCGGGAGATTCCTCTGTCTCCACCGCCGCCTTATTCTCCGAGAGCGTCGTGGCGTCTGTCCACACGTCTGTGCCACGGACCTCTCTGGCCACCTCGTTACCTCTTTTGCACGCCTCCTTTGCTGCCGCTGCCTCCACTTCTCGCCAGCCGGCGTCCCGGCCTCACACCGAGGCCAGGCCCACTTTTCCAGGCGCGGCCCCTTTTGTCCCATTCCCTGCTGAGCCCGTTACATACTCCACACGCGTACGCCAGCCTCGCCCTGCACAGCCTAGACCGGTGCGTCCCTCTGCACCACCCCCGCCCGACACTGTACTGCAGAGCATACGTGCTCTTGAGGTGGCGGTGAGTGGTCTTAGAGGAGACCTTCGGACCCTGTCCTCCACCGTCTCTACGCTGTCTGGACGCTTTGACCTGATCCCTCAGATCCACTACTGCTTGACACAGATCTTAGAGCGTCTCCCGCGCGTACCCCCACCCACCCCGCAGGTTCCCACACACACACCCACACACGCTCGACCTGCTTCCACTCCCACGCCCACCCCAGCTCAGCAGCCTACACCACCACCACCACCACCTCCGCCTCAGGACGGAGACGGCGCGGCACCGCCTTCTTAGGCACTCTTGATGCCTTGATCCATTCCTGTCGTTGTGCTGCCCGTCTCTGCTGGGTCCTGATGCACTTTTGTCCACCCCCCTCCCCTCACTTATTTTGGGATTATATTTCTGATCATATCTATTTGTGCATATCATATCATATCTACTTGGGATTCTCATTTTTGATCACATCTATATATATCTTTTTTGGGAGAGAGGGAGAGTTCTGGGTGCCATATTTATTTTCGTATCACTCCTAGCTGTGCATGCATCATTTCCGCATCATATTTTCATTTCTTACTTTTCCTTCTTTATATTTTTTCTTCCCATCATGCATCCATCCTCACTTGCCCCTCACATTGCTTGTCTCTCTATGTGCCACACTTTGCACATTGAGGACACTGTGCCGTTTAGCTTGGGGGAGTGAGCTTTCACGTTCTTTTTTCGATTTGCCACCTTTATTTTCAGTTTTTCACACCGCTTTTCACTTTTGCACTCATTTTTCGTTATTTTCCTTTTGTTTCGCCATGCATCACGTTTTCCTTACTTACCTGTGTGCCGCATTGCATAGTTCTATTTTCCTTTTATCTTTACTTCTTCCTTATTTTTCATCTCATGCTAGAGATGAATTTTCTGTGATGATGTCTACGTGGAGTTAGCTTATTCTATATGCATGCTATATTTGTCGTGTCTTAGATTTCATTTCTGATATCATATGCTATGACTCGCTTGCATTTAGAAATAGGAGCCCACACTTTTTCCTCATGAAAATGGATGAAATTTTATTATTAGCTGAGCCTGAATATTCATATGTATGCTATCACAGAAAACACACCAAGATTCACGCATTGAATGCCTATATCTGGAGTACTGACTTCTTTTCCTTTATCACTTCTATATGCATGAATTGTACACTTCACTTCCGGATGATTGAATGATTGTTAGCTATGATATATCTGGATTAGTTAGCTTTTTTGCGATCGAAACTGAGTAGATTAGATTACCCTGCTGAAGTTGTCGTGCATGTCTTATAGAGTGAGCCGAGAGTTATATTTATTTCTTTCTCCACAAATCTTGAACAACATTTCTCTACTTTTAAAAATCATTGGTGAATCTCCCCTTAGTGATTCTATTTTATGGCATTTCCCCCGCTATTAATTCCTAGCTCCAAATCTCTTATTCCAAAAAAAAAAAAGAAAAAAAAATATATATAATAAAAGAGAGAAGAACATTCTCGTATATCATTATCTCTCTTTGAATTGGGATCATTGTATATATGATAGAAAAAAAAAAGAAAAAAGAAAAAAAAAGAGAAAAGAGAAAAAAAAATCCTCAATAAAAGATCCCATCTCGCTTATTTTCTTTCTTTCTTCTTTCTCTTCTTTGCCTTTGGAGCTTTATAAAAATGGGGATGTAAATATTTTTGTGCCACCACGCTTATAGATAAGCTTGGGGGAGGAGATCCATTGATGTGTGAGAGAGCGACTACTTGACATAGCACGACAACCTAGGCTAAGTAATATTCTATACTCGGTGAGATTGTTTCTAGCTTTACGAAATCCAGAAATCTAAGCCTAGCATTCATTTCATGAAACCCATACTTTTCTATTCTCTCCATTCTATGATGTGATACTCTTATACTCCAGATAGAAAGCGTTCAATTGAAAAGTGTGTGATCTGAGACTTGTATACCGCTTTAGATGATTCAGGCGATGTTAATTTTAAAATCATTCCGTTTCTCATGATTATACCGTTGTTCGTGGGTTTTCTATTTTCTACTTGCACTATTCTACTATGATATCAAAATGAGATTCTTTGACATGTATTTCTCACTCGGTGCATGCCATAAGAGTAAGTGAAACCCACGTCCTGAGAAAATGATCTAGCATCCTACCTCTTCTTTCTTTCTTCCTTTATTTTCGTTTGGTTTTCATTCTTCTTCGTTTTTCATTTTTTTTCGTTTTTCGCCGTTTTCGTTTTCCGAATCCACCGGGTTCGCTTTTTACTTATCTTCCTCGAGGACGAGTAAGAGGCAAGCTTGGGGGATTTTGATCACTCCTTATTTTACCCCCTTTTCCCGCATGTTTGCATGCCATTTTGATCGCCCAAATTATGTTTTTCACGATATATCGACGATATTGCGATGCTTTTCACGATTTGTTGTTTTTGTCGCATTTCAGGTGATTTGGCGCGATTAGGAGTGATCTCGAGATGCGTGTAATCTAGACGGCCACTGACGACCTCCCCGAGGGGTATTTTGCTATTAGAGAGGAGCGGAAGAAGAATGGACGTCGCCGGAGCGACGAGGAGGCCAAAACGACCAGTTTGGGCATTTTTTGTGTCCCACTCGGCCGAGTGGAGGAGCCACTCGGCCGACCAGCGAGACACTGCTCGGCCGACCCGTTCAGACACGACTTCCATGTGTACTCGGCCGAGCGACGGAGACCACATCGGCCGAGTGACGCTACCACGTCCGCCCGAGTGGCGCCCAGACGAAGGCCCTCAAAAAGACCGAAGTTACTGTTTTTCGGCCATCTGAGCTTCAGAAGACCCACTCGGCCGAGTGGCGAATCCCGTCCGCCCGAGTGAAGTGAAGCCATCGGCCGAGTGACGACAACTCACTCGGCCGAGCCACCCCCGAACTGAAGACCCCTGAAGTCCCCGACTTACTGGAGAATTTACAGGGTTTTCACTCGGCCGAGCGACTTTTGTCACTCGGCCGAGTGCGATGCGCTGCCTGTAGCGAAATTTGCGGAAAACAGGCTGTGCAGGGGCGTTTTGGTCAGGATTTTTGGACGATTTTTGGGGCTATTTAAGCTCTGTTTTTACCCTAGTTTGAGGAGCCTCCTCTCAGATTTTTTGCAGCTTTTTGAGTCTACTTTTTAGCTTTATTAATTGTGATTGGTGAAGAGAAAAACTTGGATTTTTGTTGGGTTGAGTGAAGATCTACATTGGTTTGCACTTCTCTTCCACAAAAACTCTATTTTTATTGTTTATATCATTGTTGTGATGAATTCCATTGTCTATTTCTTTGCCAATTATTGTGCTATTGCTATGATTAGTGAGTAGTCTCCACGTCTTGGGGCGTGGGGATGAACCCTACAAGCCCAATTTCGTATTTGTGTTGAATCGGTAGAAATTGAGCTAGGATTGTTATTAGGGATTAGATTGGGATCGAATTACTACGGATAGCTAGGTATTCACATCAATTGGGATTTGCAAGAGATTGGATCCCAATTCGATAGGAAGCCCTAGAAATCCGAATTGGGTTGGAGTCGGATTTTCGAAGTATCGGTTTGCAAGAAATTGGACCGATGCTAGGATCTCCGGTTGCAATTCCGCGCCGATACCCGTTTGCAAGAGATTGGATGGGTAGGAACTATCCTAATCTAGATTGTGGACCGAGTTTGCAAGAGATTGGACTCGGTGCGCAATTGGACGATGATGTTGATCCCAATGCTAGCTTCCCTAGGCTAGGGTTTGCAAGAGATTGGACCCAAGCCTAGGATAGCTATAGACCGGCAACAGCGCGAGAGCGTGAGATTGGTTCCACATTTAGTTGCAACTAGTTCATCCAAATTCTCATCCTAGCGATTTCGATACTGGCGAACCACAATTGTGAAATATGGTGAGTAGTGGGGATTCCCCATTCCCTGGGCGTTCTCTATTTGATTTGATATTTCGCACTTTTGTCTGACGATTGTGACAGGATCGCCCAAGGCAATTATCCCTCTAAATAGCCAGGTTGATTAGGAGCAAGCACGGTCATTTGTCCTCCCTGTGTTCGATACCCGCTCGCCGCTATACCGTGCGCTTGAGGTAAAACTACAACCGTCGCCTCGGGACGTGTACGCCGGGGCGCGATCATAGGGCATGTTTGTTCTCGATGGAGTTTCTTCGTGTCTGCTCGATCAAGTGTTGATTGACTCGACCGAGTAGCCTGGGAAACAGACTACAATTGCCTCTAGAGCTCTCAACTCTCGCTCTCTTCTCCTCCTCTCCTCCAATCTTCTTATTTGCCTTGCCGAACACCTATGGAACCTAGCCAATGATGCTCCGGACGTCTCGGAAGTGTCTGTGTCCTGTAATTTCTCCGATTCGCTCCAAAATTCCTGAAAATCCACAAATCTATACCAAACTCGAATATAACATTAGAAGCACGATAATATATGAAAATATGAACTTTGGATGGCGAATGTGATATGAAATAATGCAGTAAATGTATAGAAAATATGGACACATCAAAATCCCCCAAGCTTACCTCTTACTCGTCCATGAGGAAGGCGAATAGGAGGCTCGCCAGGCAATAAAAATAAGAAATAGAAAAAGGATGAAAAATTAAGGCAGGCGCTAGATTATTCGGTCAGATCTCAAGCTATAAGCTACATATCATGATACTCCAAAAATGGAAACACATGCTATAGAGATTTCATATCTTATAAAAATTACGGTACTTGCAAGCTTTTAAGAGCATAGAAAGGGACTCTCTAAATTCATGCAATCAATTCATATCCACTTCATGCAATTCATATAATCTAATATACGAATGTTGGCGATGCACTTTTCAATCAAAAGTTATAAATGAAGCATATAAGAATCACGCCAAGCATGCAATAGAGAATGGAATAGAAGTCATGGCAGTCACATTTTCCTGTCAAATTATAAGAAATCTCCAAGCTAAGTTATTTCGCCAAGTTTAAGCTGAAAAACACCATAGATGGGGGTGAATAGGGTGTGTGGCACAAAGTTTAAAAAACAATCACAATCACAGAGATAATCAGGCACAGATATTTTTAAAGGAGTGGCTCCCCGCCAAAACTCCGACCCCAAAATCTATGAGGATTTCACTTAATAAAGTTGATCACACTTACGGGTAGTGATCTCACCGTACACGGATATAGTTCAAGAGTTAAAGCACAGAGATAGCTTCAGAGTAAAGCTATTCACAATACAATCTCATAATTAAAACAGATTCAAATAGCTTTAATACTGTGGTGAAAAATCAGAGAGATATCACCATGATAACGTTTGTGAGATCGTGATCGTGTGGGCATAAACGGTTCGCTGATCCGATGTCTGGATTGGAAGATATAGTCTTCAGAAGATGACTGCGTGAATCTGAATTCTGCAGTGGCTGATCTGTAGAAAAACACCCAAACTGTGTATGATCCTGTAAATTGAGCAGAGGAGACTATTACCGTTCCGATGGGCATGAAGATGTGGTCGCATAGATGCAAACGGTGAGTCGATCCGACATCTGGATCAGGAGATATGAGCGTACGAAGTCGAATGCGCAAATCTAAAATATACACTTGAAATCTGCCCTTGCACAATCCATGAGTTTGGAGAATGAGAACTGTGGCCACCAGTCGCTGGATGTCACCTACGGCCACAAGTCGCTGGAGGATGTTGCTTCCGATCACAAGTCTCTGCCGTGAGATCACAAGTCTGCGCCGTGAGGATGTTATTGGAAGATGGATGTATGTGGTGTTGCTTAATGTTTCGCAAGGCCAAGATATTTGACAGCCTTCTGTATACTTAAAATCACGTTTGCGGAGATTTTTTAAGCAGTCGTGCTTTCTGTTTTTGAGAGGATAGGTTTTGTTATGAAAATTTGTGTTACACCTCCACTTTTAAAAAGATTCGACTCAGGCTATTTTTTGGAGAGATATGACAGTTCAAGGATTTGTTTTGTGTTTCAAAACTTGTATTGCGCATGTGCTTCAAAAAAAATTTGGCTGGGATATTACTATGGGAGATCATGCACTAATTGACAAGCTTAGTGATTCGAGATTTAAAAAAACTGCACACATTTTTTTATTTTGCTTTTGTTTGCATCACAATGCGATAAGGTTTTTTTGAGAGTTTTTAGATGAGACTAAATAGGAGATAGAACTGCAGACCAAATGCATTTTATTTTGGATGAGAACATGGAGTTTGAATTCAAGTAGAAAATCCCTTGAATATCCAATCGATTACTTGAAAAGTTGTGACAAGCTCCCCCCTTAAAATGTGCATCTCTCCCGTTTGTGCATTATTTTTCTACTATTTTTCTACTCTCCCTCTTTTGCCGTTAATCGAAAAGATCACAAAAATTGAAAAGGTTAAGAATGAGACATGAAACAAGTTTAGCATATCGAAGAAACAAGAAATTGATGACGATGCTCATATTAATGCATTTTCCCCACGAACTAAAAGTATAACAAATGTCATGAGCATTGAAAGCATACGGTCATTGTAAGAAATATAATAAGAAGATGTTGCATTTTGAAACACTTTGACAATATGAAGGATGCTTAGAAACTTAAGAGATCAAAATATAAGATTATCTGATACATTAAAATATAAGATTATCTGATATAATTTGTGAGCCTTCGTTGCTATGGAATAATCAATAAGTAATGTGTAGGGAGACACCAAAAAGGAATACCATGATGTTAAATTTCGGGTCCTTTGGAATTGAGATGCGCTAAGTGGTTACTTCATCTAACATATTTCATACGCATTGCTCAACAAACCCCCGAAATCCGGTTACTAGCCGCCGGTATCAAATGTAGCATATTTGAAAATGTTTTGATATTCCATTTTTTAATTAATATATGAGTGCTCATTGCCTTTTTTTAATTACAATGTTGGTGTCTCAGAATAGTGACACATTAAGGCATTGACATATTCGGCTCCTACTAAATAATTTTCCATGGATATTTAAACGCACAAAATTGTAAGGATAAAGTATAAATTCAAAAACTTTAGAATCTAAGCACATCCAATTGTCTCCATAGTTTATAAGAATCAATCAATCTATTTGATTCGTACAATTTGGCATGCTTACGAGTTTCACTTTTTCATTAATAATTTAAGCATGGGAATTTTACAATAATATGGTTCATCATCATCAAAAACATTTTAATGTTTCTAAGATGTCTAACAAGGTTCATATTAAATTCTCAACCAAAATCAATAATAGTGATGACGATCATGTATGCACATACAAAGAATGACCAAACCAATGTTGAGATGAAATAGTGTGCAATGTGTGTAGCTTAGATACAATATTTAAGCATGTGTATGTGCATGGATATGCGTGCTAATCCTCAATTAGTGACATAATCCCCAACTCCCTACGAATGAAGCAAAATTGTTTTTGGTTTAAGGGTTTGGTGAATATGTCTGCTAATTGTTTTTCGGTATCAATATATCCTAAAGAGATATCTTTCTTATCAACATGATCACTAAGAAAGTGGTGACACATATCAATATGTTTTGTCCTAGAGTGTAGAATAGGATTTTTAAATAGATTTATAGTACTCTTGTTGTCACCAAATGGGTGTAGGTTGGAAAGTAAGATCGTAGTCTCTGAGGGTTTGTCTCATCCATAGAATTTGAGCACAACAACAACCCGCTGAAACATATTCGGCTTCGGTTGTACTCAATGCTATGGATTTTTGCTTCTTGGAGAACCATGAAACAAGAGACATGCCTAGTAGTTGGCAAGTGCCCGTGGTACTCTTACAATCAGTCTTACTTCCCGCAAAATCCACATCATAATATCCTACAAGCTCGAATGATGTGGAACAAGGATACCATAAACCAAAACCTAAGGTCCCTTTAACATATCGAATTATTCGTTTAACATAAGAAAGATGTGACTCTTTTGGACAAGATTGAAACCTAGCACATAAACATACACTAAACATTATATCAGGCCTACTAGCTGTCAAGTATATTAGGCTACCAATCATACCTCGGTACAACCGTTCATCCACTTTCTTTCCCTTTTCGTCTTTATCAATCGTTGCCATCGTTGACATAGGAGTAGAGCATTCCTTAGCATTTTCAAGTCCAAACTTCTTCACTAACTCCTTTGCATATTTTGCTTGATTGATGAAAATGTCGTCCTCACATTGTTTGATTTGCAAACCAAACATGAATGTGAGTTCACCCATCAGGCTGATCTCAAATTTCCTAGACATGTATGTAGCAAATTCCTCACACAATAGATTGTTAGTAGCACCAAAAATGATATCATCAACATATATTTGTACTACAAGTAGATCTTTGATTTAATGTTTAACAAATAGAGTTTTATCCGCCTTTCCCATGGAAAAATTATTTTCAAGCAAAAATTTACTGAGTCGCTCATACCAAGCTCTAGGAGCTTGTTTGAGCCCATATAAAGCACGTTTAAGCTTGAAAACTTAGTCCGAGTGGACAGAGTCTTCAAACCCAGGAGGTTGTTTGACATAGACTTCCTAAGATAAAACTCCATTCAAGAAGGCACTGTTGATGTCCATTTGAAAGAGTTTGAATTTCATGAAACTAGCGAATGCTAAAAGCATCCTAATTACTTCCAATCTTGCAACGGGAGCAAAGGTTTCATCAAAATCAATCCCTTCCTCTTGGTTATATCCTTGTGCTACTAATCTAGCTTTATTACGCACAACGTTTCCCATTTCGTCAAGTTTGTTTCTAAATACCCATTTAGTGACAATAATTGTTTGACTTTTTGGTTTAGGAACAAGTTTCCAAACTTGATTCCTATCAAATTGTGACAATTCCTTCTGCATTGCCATAATCCAATAGGAATCTTCTAAAGCACTATCAACATTTTTAGGCTCTAAAATGGATATAAATGCAAATTTAACCATCAAATTAAAGCTACTTCTAGTACGTATAACTTCTGTCGTGTCTCCAAGGATTTGATTCTTTGGATGATCCTTCTTAAAGCGCCAATCCTTAGGGAGATCTTGTGACGACGTAGTAGCTTCTGCTTCTTTTGGTACACCATCATTGTTGTTCTCTTGCTCATTGGAATTGCTAGTATTTATCTCCAGTCCATCCAAGCCACCTGCAATATCTATAGATTCTGCAGCACTAGAAGACTCCTTAATAGCACTTTTCTCGTCAAATTTCACATGCACAGTTTCTTGAATAGTAAGAGTTCTTTTGTTAAATACTCGATAAGATTTGCTATGTGGTGAGTAGCCAACAAAAATACCCTCATCGGATTAGCAACAAATTTATCCTGATTTTTGCCTACTTTCAGAAAATAGCACTTGCATCCAAATGGTTTTAAATGTGATAAGTTGGGAGTCAACTCTCTATAAAGCTCATAAGGTGTTTTCTTCAAAATGGGTCTAATGGACACACGATTTAAAATATAGTAAGAAGTATGTATAACTTCAGCCCAAAAATATAAAGGCAATTTGTAATCATGAATCATGGTCCTAGCCATTTCTTGCTAAGTATGGTTTTTCCTCTTAACCACCTCATTTTGTTGTGATGTCCTCGGGGCAGAAAAAATATGTGAATAACCTTTTGAAATGCAAAAATCATCAAAGCTAGTATTAACAAATTTTCCTCCATGATCACTTCTAACTTTGACAATTGAAAAACCTTTTTAATTTTCAACCTTTTTACAAAACATTTTAAAAACATCAAAATTTTCACGTTTGTGTGTCAAAAAATAAACCTAAGTGAAACGTGAAAAGTCATCGACAATAACTAAGCAATAATGCATACCACCTAAACTAGCAACCTTTGTAGGTCCAAATAAATCCAAATGTATTAGTTGCAATGGCTTAGAAGTAGTTACAATGTTTTTAGGATTGAAACTACTTTATGTTGTTTACCTAGTTGACATGCATCGCAAAGCTTATCCCGATCAAAGATAATTTGAGGTAAACCTTCCTCCAGTTACTTTCGAGCAAGCTTTGAGATTAGGTCCATGCCGACATGGCCTAATCTTCGATGCCAAAGCCAACTAGTCTCATGTGATGCAACTAAACATTTTAGATTATTTGAATCACTAAGTTTGATAGTGTATATGTTATTATAAGATGTACCCTTGAAAAGAATATCATCACCTTTCAAAATATATACTTTGTCATTTTCGAAATGAACCTTAAGGCCTATAGAGCATAGCTGACTCACACTTAACAAATTATGTGCTAAACCATCAACAAGATTAACATTTTCAATGACCACAAGAGGATGCTTACCAATGTTACCTTTACCCAAGATTTTGCACTTCTTTCCATCTCCAAGAATAACAGTCCCTCCATCTTTCCTTGATAGCGTCGTGAAGAGGGATTCTTTGCCCGTCATGTGATTCGAGCAACTGCTATTAAGGTACCAAATGTTGTCATTTTCTACTTGAAGATGCACCTACAAAAGAAGATGCACCCTTTGGTAACCAAATTTTGGATCCACAATTGTTAGTACAATGCTTTGGAACCCATGTAAAATATGCATGATAATATCTGGCCAAGCAATCATACATAATATGCCCATTTTTTTTGCAATAAAAACATGTAACATTGAAATGCTTATTAGTAGATGACATATGATTTTTGTGCATGCAATGTTGAAAGCTCATGTCTCTTGCAAAATTCTTTTCAATGATCTTCCTAGTTTTTTAGGTTGTTTTTTCTGAAAGCCAAGACCATGTTTACTCGATTGTTCATTAAGCCCATTTATCATCTTATTAAAGCTTTCTTGGCTATTTGTGAATTTCTTTAATGTCAAGCTAAGATTTTGATTTTCATTCTCAAGTTCACTAACCATAGTCTCATATCTTTTTTCACTTTCGCTAGTTTCTAAATCAATGGCTATGTGTTTTCCTTTTATTAAATTAGATTTTTCATTTTCAAGCTCTTCCAATTTTTCTTCATAGCTAGCCACTTTTAAGTTCAAAAATTTTATTTCGGAATCTTTAGAGCCAAGAATGCTACTTTTCTCCTTTAATTTTTTAGCTAAATTAATGTTGTCAAGCTCTAACGTAGCCAATTTTTTGTTAGTATTTTTTAGCTCTAAGGTTTTTTTCTAATTCGGTTTCATAAAAATTGTATATTATTTCCTTTTGTTCTTTCCACTAAACAAATAGCTCATCTCTCTCTCGTCATGCTCCCTAGTTCCTCTTTTAATGAATCACGGACCTTTTTTAGTTTAAGGAATTTAGGACCCATTTCTTGAAGTAGTTCTACAAGAAATTCATAAGCTTCCTCCATGCTAGAAAACATATCATCTCTAATATTCATTTCATCATCAAAGCTTTGAACAAAAGAGCTAATTTTTACCTTTTTGTTTCCAGCGATAAAGAAAGTTCCAGTGTTGTCGTTCCAGTCATCATCTGAGGAGAGCTCCTCTGCGTCACTTTCTCCCCCACGTAGCCACCATTCCTCGCTTTGATGTCCTCTTTTCTTCATCACCAGTCTTTTCCTTCTCTTTTCCTTTCAGAAGTGGACATTCTGCTTTCATGTGCCCTCTCTTCTTGCATCTGAAACACTTAGGTGCAGAAATTTCTTCATCATTTCCCTTGGTTCCCCAAATGCTTCCCGTCCTTCTTTTGTTGTTTTTATGAATTTCACAAATTTCCTTGTAACAAGACCCATACTTTCATCGTCTGATTCTTTCATCTCCTCATTGAGCATTTTGGAGACTTGAAAGGCTAAATTCTTTTCCTTTGTTTCCTCCTTCTTAGATTTCTCTTCCATCTTTGGTGTGCTATCATTGGCCATCTTTAATTGAACATCATAAGCTATTAATTTTCCCATTAGCTTCTCAAAACTGATATCTGCCAAGTCATGTGCTTCTTCGATTGCCGTCCTATTTTGAATCCAATCGCCCGATAAAGAGTATAAAATCTTTCCAACCAGCTCTTCCTCTGGGATGTCCTTCCCTAAGGATTTCAATGGATTGACGATATCTGCAAAACGAGAAAACATAGCATCAATAGACTCATGAGGGAACATAGCAAAATTTTCATATTTCTGTAATAGCATTCTAATACGAGTTTTCTTAACTTTACTAGTTTCCTCATGAGTAACTTCAAGTCTCGTCCAAATATCCTTAGCAGTAGAACAAGAACTAATGCGGTTAAATTCAGTTTTACTAAGACCACAATACAAGATGCTCATGGCCTTAAATTTTAGATTTTGTAACCGATCATTTTCTTTTTGTTGTGCATGAGTGGGTTTATCAAATACTGTAAAGCATTCACAGATTTTTTTTTCCATAATGTCATATCGATACCTTTGATGTGTATGGACATACGTTGTTTCCAGTAAATATAGTATGTACCATCAAATAGAGGTGATCTAAGATACGACTATCCTTCTCTTTGATTGTGTGTGTCATATGAGTATGTGTATGGAATTTGTGCCATAGGATCGAATTTCCACTAGACTTTGAGTATAAAAGGAATCCCGCTCTGATACCAATTGAAAAACACCCTAAAGGGGGTGTGAATAGGGTGGGTGGCACAAAGTTTAAAAAACAATCACAATCACAAAGATAATCAGGCACAGATATTTTTAACGGAGTGGCTCCCCACCAAAACTCCGACCCCAAAACCTATGAGGATTTCACTCAATAAAACTGATCACGCTTACCGGTAGTGATCTCACCGTACACAGATATAGTTCAAGAGTTAAAGCACAGAGATAGCTTCAGAGTAAAGCTATTCACAATACAATCTCACAACTAAAATAGATTCAAATAGCTTTAATACTACGATGAAAAATCAAAGAGATATCACCGCGATAGAGTTTGTGAGATCATGATCGTGTGGGTGCAAACAGTTTGCTGATCCGATGTCTGGATTGGAAGATATAGTCTTCGAAAGATGACTGCGTGAATCTAAATTCTGTAGTGGCTGATCTGTAGAAAAATGCCCGAACTATGTACGATCCTATCAACTAACCAAATGAGACTATTATCGTTGCGAAGGGCATGAAGATGTGGTCACGTGGGTACAAACGGCGAGTCGATCCGACGTCTGGATCAGGAGATATGAGCGTACGAAGTCGAATGCGCGAATCTGAAATATGCACTTGAAATCTGCCCTTGCATAATCTATGAGTTTGGAGAATGAGATCTGCGGCCACCAGTCACTAGAGGATGTCGCCTACGGCCAAGAGTCACTGGAGGATGTTGCTTCTGATCACAAGTCTCTGCAGTGAGATCACAAGTCTGCGTCGTGAGGATGTTACTGGAAGATGGACGTATGTGGTGTTGCTTAATGTTTTGCAAGGCCAAGATATTTGACAGCCTTCTGTATACTTTAAAATCACGTTTGTCGAGATTTTTTAGGCAGCCGTGCTTTCTGTTTTTTGAGAGGATAGGTTTTTGTTATGAAAATTTGTGTTACACCTCAGGCAATTTTTTGGAGAGATATGGCAGTTTAAGGATTTGTTTTGTGTTTCAAAACTTGTATTGTGCATGTGCTTCAAAAAAAATTCGACTGGGATATTAATATGGGAGATCATGCGCCAGTTGACAAGCTTAGTGATTCGAGATTTAAAAAAAACTGCACATGTTTTTATTATTTTGCTTCTGTTTGCGTCACAATGTAAGAAGGTTTTTTTGAGAGTTTTTAGATGAGATTAAATAGGAGATTGAATAGGAGACCAAGTGCATTGTATATTGGATAAGAACATGGAGTTTGAATTCAAGTTGAAAATCCATTGAGTATCCAATTGGTTACTTGACCAATTCAAGTCTTCATTTGAATCTGAATATAGATAATGTAGAATCATTTGAATTTCCGTTTTGCACCAATGTCCACATACACGCTCTCTCTTGCAAACGAAATTTATTTTGCATTTTGCTCCTTGAAATCACTTAATAAAAAATGTTAGTCACATGGCTTGTTTGTCATCATCAAAATTATATCGTACGACCTAGTTTGTAGACTAACTAGGCCAACATAAGCATTATCAAACATCTCCATTCATGCACAACTCCTCTCTAATGTCGTATTCACTCAAATGGTCAAAAGAATTCATCCCCCCAAGCTTAGCTTGAGGCATCACATTTAAGGGAAAAGAATAGGAAAAATGGGATTTTGGCCTCGGTTTTCCCAAGAAATTTTTGTAGCTCCAAGTGGAGCAATATTTTTTTCTTCTTTTTGTTTTTGTTTCTCATTTTTCTTTTTGTATTTTTGTAGGAGCTATTTGATTTATATTTTTGGACTTTTGTCTCCTTTTTGGCTTTTTAAACTTTTTGGAGCTAGCTTTTTCTTTTGCAATGGATTTTTGTGAAAAGATGCGGTGAACCCAAGTGACAAGTAGAGAAATAACGGTATATATAGAGAAAGAAACAATATTATAACACCCAGTTCACTCTAAGATGTGCACGAACGGTTCAATAAGATAATACTCCAACTAAAACTCATATAAAAGCTTGGATACTCTTAACCATCTCAATGAATAATGATGACATGCAGTAAAGATATCACTCATATCAAGCATGCAACATAAGGTGCAATAAGACAATAATACTGATGCTTCAGGTATACAAATGATGTGTGAATCTTGGTGCATTTTCAACAAAGGCATACTAAACACTAATCCATACATTCAACTTAATAAATTTCATGCATTCATTAGAGAAGTCATCAAGAGAGAGAGAGAGATATATATATATATATACATATATATGTATATATATACATATATATGTATATATATACATATATATGTATATATATACATATATATGTATATATATACACACACATATATATAGACACATATATATATATGTATAGACATGTATATATATACATGTATATATATACATGTATATATATATATACATGTATATATATACATGTCTATACATATATATATATGTGTATATATATATGTGTGTGTATATATATATATATATATGTATATATATATATGTATATATATATGTATATATATATATATATATATATGTATGTATGTTTGTATATATATGGGAATTTAGAGATATTGGGTGATCTCTTGATGTTTGTAATGCAAGATTATTCTTTGTGTATGTATATGTATTTTATGGAGATGGTTCTACTATTAGGAGGTGACGACGCCTGTGTCCTATCCCTCCTTTAGTGGAATTACCCTCCGTATGTTTAGGCTGTAACTTTGAGGATTCATTAATTATAACTCCCGCTTACCTTTATATATATATATATATATATATATATATATATATATATATATATATATATATATATATATATATATATATATATATATATATATATATATATATATATATATATATATAATAAAAGAGAGATGTTATCAAGAGAAATTGGACAAGAGAAATTGGATAAGAGATATCTATATTATAAAAGAGGGATGTTATCAAGAGAAATTGGATAAGAGATATTGGACAAGAGAAATTAGATAAGAGATATCTATATTATAAAAGAGGGATGTTATCAAGAGAAATTGGAGAAGAGATATTGGACAAGAGAAATTGGATAAAAGATATCTATATTATAAAAGAGGGATGTTATCAAGAGAAATTGGATAAGAGATATCTATATTATAAAAGAGGGATGTTATAAAGAGAAATTGGATAAGAGATATCTATATTATAAAAGAGCGATGTTATCAAGAGAAATTGGACAAGAGATATTGGACAACAGAAATTGGATAAGAGATATCTATATTATAAAAGAGGGATGTTATCAAGAGAAATTGGATACGAGATATTGGAAAAGACAAATTGGATAAGAGATATCTATATTAAAAAAAGAGAAGTTATCAAGAGAAATTGGATAAGAGATATTGAACAAGAGAAATTGGATAAAAGATATCTATATTATAAGAGAGGGATGTTATCAAGAGAAATTGGATAAGAGATATCTATATTATAAAAGAGGGATGTTATCAAGAGAAATTGGATAAGAGATATTGGATATGAGAAATTGGATAAGAGATATCTATATTATAAAAGAGGGATGTTATCAAGAGAAATTGGATAAGAGATATTGGACAAGTGAAATTGGATAAGAGATATCTATATTATAAAAGAGGGATGTTATCAAGAGAAGGATAAGAGATATTGGAAAAGAGAAATTGGATAAGAGATATCTATATTATAAAAGAGGGATGTTATCAAGAGAAATTGGAAAAGAGAAATTGGATAAGAGATATCTATTTTATAAAAGCGGGTTGTTATCAAGAGAAATTGGACAAGAGAAATTGGATAAAAGATATCTATATTATAAAAGAGAGATGTTATCAAGAGAAATTGGACAAGAGAAATTTGATAAGAGATATCTATATTATAAAAGAGGGATGTTATCAAGAGAAATTGGATAAGAGATATTGGACTAGAGAAATTGGAAAAGAGATATCTATATTATAAAAGAGGGATGTTATCAAGAGAAATTGGATAAGAGATATTGGACAAGAGAAATTGGATAAGAGATATCTATATTATAAAAGAGGGATGTTATCAAGAGAAATTGGATAAGAGATATTGGACAAGAGAAATTGGATAAAAGATATCTATATTATAAAAGAGGGATGTTATCAAGTGAAATTGGATAAGAGATATTGTACAAGAGAAATTGGATAAGAGATATCTATATTATAAAAGAGGGATGTTATCAAGAGAAATTGGAGAAGAGATATTGGACAAGAGAAATTGGATAAGAGATATCTATATTATAAAAGAGGGATGTTATCAAGAGAAATTGGACAAGAGATATTGTCCAAGAGATATTGGATAAGAGATATCTATATTATAAAAGAGGGATGTTATCAAGAGAAATTGGACAAGAGAAATTGGATAAGAGATATCTATATTATAAAAGAGGGATGTTATCAAGCGAAATTGGATAAGAGATATTGGACAAGAGAAATTGGATAAGAGATATCTATATTATAAAAGAGGGATGTTATCAAGAGATATTGGATAAGAGATATTGGAAAAGAGAAATTGGATAAGAGATATCTATATTATATAAGAGGGATGTTATCAAGAGAAATTGGATAAGAGATATTGGAAAAGAGAAATTGGATAAGAGATATCTATATTATAAAAGAGGGATGTTATCAAAAGAAATTGGATAAGAGATATTGGACAAGAGAAATTGGATAAGAGATATCTATATTATAAAAGAGGGATGTTATCAAAAGAAATTGGATAAGAGATATTGTAAAAGAGAAATTGGATAAGAGATCTCTATATTATAAAAGAGAGATGTTATCAAGAGAAATTGGATAAGAGATATTGGACAAGAGAAATTGGATAAAAGATATCTATATTATAAAAGAGGGATGTTATCAAGAGAAATTGGATAAGAGATATTGGACAAGAGAAATTGGATAAGAGATATCTATATTATAAAAGAGGGATGTTATCAAGAGAAATTGGACAAGAGAAATTGGATAAGAGATATCTATATTATAAAAGAGGGATGTTATCAAGAGAAATTGGATAAGAGATATTGGACAAGAGAAATTGGATAAGAGATATCTATATTATAAAAGAGGGATGTTATCAAGAGAAATTGGATAAGAGATATTGGACAAGAGAAATTGGATAAGAGATATCTATATTATAAATGAGGGATGTTATCAAGAGAAATTGGATAAGAGAAATTGGACAAGAGAAATTGGATAAGAGATATTTATAATATAAAAGAGGGATGTTATCAAGAGAAATTGGATAAGAGATATTGGACAAGAGAAATTGGATAAGAGATATCTATATTATAAAAGAGGGATGTTATCAAGAGAAATTGGATAAGAGATATTGGACAAGAGAAATTGGATAAGAGATATCTATATTAAAAAAGAGGGATGTTATCAAGAGAAATTGGAAAAGAGAAATTGGATAAGAGATATCTATATTATAAAAGAGGGATGTTATCAAGAGAAATTGGACAAGAGAAATTGGATAAGAGATATCTATATTATAAAAGAGAGATGTTATCAAGAGAAATTGGATAAGAGATATTGGAAAAGAGAAATTGGATAAGAGATATCTATATTATAAAAGAGGGATGTTATCAAGAGAAATTGGAAAAGAGAAATTGGATAAGAGATATATATATTATAAAAGATGGATGTTATCAATAGAAATTGGATAAGAGATATCTATATTATAAAAGAGAGATGTTATCAAGAGAAATTGGACAAGAGAAATTGGATAAGAGATATCTATATTATAAAAGAGGGATGTTATCAAGAGAAATTGGATAAGAGATATTGGACAAGAGAAATTGGAAAAGAGATATCTATATTATAAAAGAGGGATGTTATCAAGAGAAATTGGATAAGAGATATTGGACAAGAGAAATTGGATAAGAGATATCTATATTATAAAAGAGGGATGTTATCAAGAGAAATTGGAAAGAGATATTGGACAAGAGAAATTGGATAAGAGATATCTATATTATAAAAGAGGGATGTTATCAAGAGAAATTGGATAAGAGATATTGGACAAGAGAAATTGGATAAGAGATATCTATATTATAAAAGAGGGATGTTATCAAGAGGAATTGGAGAAGAGATATTGGACAAGAGAAATTGGATAAGAGATATCTATATTATAAAAGAGGGATGTTATTAAGAGAAATTGGACAAGAGATATTGGACAAGAGAAATTGGATAAGAGATATCTATATTATAATAGAGGGATGTTATCAAGAGAAATTGGACAAGAGAAATTGGATAAGAGATATCTATATTATAAAAGAGGGATGTTATCAAGAGAAATTGGATAAGAGATATGGGCAAGAGAAATTGGATAAGAGATATCTATATTATAAAAGAGGGATGTTATCAAGAGAAATTGGATAAGAGATATTGGAAAAGAGAAATTGCATAAGAGATATCTATATTATAAAAGAGGGATGTTATCAAGAGAAATTGGATAAGAGATATTGGAAAAGAGAAATTGGATAAGAGATATCTATATTATAAAAGAGGGATGTTATCAAGAGAAATTGGATAAGAGATATTGGACAAGAGAAATTGGATAAGAGATATCTATATTATAAAAGAGGGATGTTATCAAAAGAAATTGGAAAAGAGATATTGTAAAAGAGAAATTGGATAAGAGATATCTATATTATAAAAGAGAGATGTTATCAAGAGAAATTGGATAAGAGATATTGGACAAGAGAAATTGGATAAAAGATATCTATATTATAAAAGAGGGATGTTATCAAGAGAAATTGGATAAGAGATATTGGACAAGAGAAATTGGATAAGAGATATCTATATTATAAAAGAGGGATGATATCAAGAGAAATTGGACAAGAGAAATTGGATAAGAGATATCTATATTATAAAAGATGGATGTTATCAAGAGAAATTGGATAAGAGATATTTGACAAGAGAAATTGGATAAGAGATATCTATATTATAAAAGAGGGATGTTATCAAGAGAAATTGGATAAGAGATATTGGACAAGAGAAATTGGATAAGAGATATCTATATTATAAATGAGGGATGTTATCAAGAGAAATTGGATAAGAGAAATTGGACAAGAGAAATTGGATAAGAGATATCTATATTATAAAAGAGGGATGTTATCAAGAAAATTGGATAAGAGATATTGGACAAGAGATATTGGATAATAGATATCTATATTATATAAGCGGGATGTTATCAAGAGAAATTGGATAAGAGATATTGGACAAGAGAAATTGGATAAGAGATATCTATATTATAAAAGAGGGATGTTATCAAGAGAAATTGGATAAGCGATATTGGACAAGAGAAATTGGATAAGAGATATCTATATTATAAAAGAGGGATGTTATCAAGAGAAATTGGAAAAGAGAAATTGGATAAGAGATATCTATATTATAAAAGAGGGATGTTATCAAGAGAAATTGGACAAGAGAAATTGGATAAGAGATATCTATATTATAAAAGAGAGATGTTATCAAGAGAAATTGGATAAGAGATATTGGAAAAGAGAAATTGGATAAGAGATATCTATATTATAAAAGAGGGATGTTATCAAGAGAAATTGGAAAAGAGAAATTGGATAAGAGATATCTATATTATAAAAGATGGATGTTATCAAGAGAAATTGGATAAGAGATATCTATATAATAAAAGAGAGATGTTATCAAGAGAAATTGGACAAGAGAAATTGGATAAGAGATATCTATATCATAAAAGAGGGATGTTATCAAGAGAAATTGGATAAGAGATATTGGACAAGAGAAATAAGATAAGAGATATCTATATTATAAAAGAGGGATGTTATCAAGAGAAATTGGATAAGAGATATTGGACAAGAGAAATTGGATAAGAGATATCTATATTATAAAAGAGGGATGTTATCAAGAGAAATTGGATAAGAGATATTGGACAAGAGAAATTGGATAAGAGATATCTATATTATAAAAGAGGGATGTTATCAAGAGAAATTGGAGAAGAGATATTGGACAAGAGAAATTGGATAAGAGATATCTATATTATAAAAGAGGGATGTTATCAAGAGAAATTGGACAAGAGATATTGGACAACATAAATTGGATAAGAGATATCTATATTATAAAAGAGGGATGTTATCAAGAGAAATTGGATACGAGATATTGGAAAAGACTAATTGGATAAGAGATATCTATATTAAAAAAAAGAGATGTTATCAAGAGAAATTGGATAAGACATATTGAACAAGAGAAATTGGATAAAAGATATCTATATTATAAGAGAGGGATGTTATCAAGAGAAATTGGATAAGAGATATCTATATTATAAAAGAGGGATGTTATCAAGAGAAATTGGATAAGAGATATTGGATATGAGAAATTGGATAAGAGATATCTATATTATAAAAGAGGGATGTTATCAAGAGAAATTGGATAAGAGATATTGGACAAGTGAAATTGGATAAGAGATATCTATATTATAAAAGAGGGATATTATCAAGAGAAGGATAAGAGATATTGGAAAAGAGAAATTGGATAAGAGATATCTATATTATAAAAGAGGGATGTTATCAAGAGAAATTGGATAAGAGATATTGGAAATGAGAAATTGGATAAGAGATATCTATATTATAAAAGAGGGATGTTATCAAGAGAAATTGGATAAGAGATATTGGACAAGAGAAATTGGATAAGAGATATCTATATTATAAAAGAGGGATGTTATCAAAAGAAATTGGATAATAGATATTGTAAAAGAGAAATTGGATAAGAGATATCTATATTATAAAAGAGAGATGTTATCAAGAGAAATTGGATAAGAGATATTGGACAAGAGAAATTGGATAAGAGATATCTATATTATAAAAGAGGGATGCTATCAAGAGAAATTGGATAAGAGATATTGGACAAGAGAAATTGGATAAGAGATATCTATATTATAAAAGAGGGATGTTATCAAGAGAAATTGGATAAGAGATATTGGACAAGAGAAATTGGATAAGAGATATCTTTATTATAAAAGAGGGATGTTATCAAGAGAAATTGGAAAAGAGAAATTGGATAAGAGATATCTATATTATAAAAGAGGGATGTTATCAAGAGAAATTGGACAAGAGAAATTGGATAAGAGATATCTATATTATAAAAGAGAGATGTTATCAAGAGAAATTGGATAAGAGATATTGGAAAAGAGAAATTGGATAAGAGATATCTATATTATAAAAGAGGGATGTTATCAAGAGAAATTGGAAAAGAGAAATTGGATAAGAGATATCTATATTATAAAAGATGGATGTTATCAAGAGAAATTGGATAAGAGATATCTATATAATAAAAGAGAGATGTTATCAAGAGAAATTGGACAAGAGAAATTGGATAAGAGATATCTATATTATAAAAGAGGGATGTTATCAAGAGAAATTGGATAAGAGATATTGGACAAGAGAAATTAGATAAGAGATATCTATATTATAAAAGAGGGATGTTATCAAAAGAAATTGAATAAGAGATATTGGACAAGAGAAATTGGATAAGAGATATCTATATTATAAAAGAGGGATGTTATCAAGAGAAATTGGATAAGAGATATTGGACAAGAGAAATTGGATAAGAGATATCTATATTATAAAAGAGGGATGTTATCAAGAGAAATTGGAGAAGAGATATTGGACAAGAGAAATTGGATAAGAGATATCTATATTATAAAAGAGGGATGTTATCAAGAGAAATTGGACAAGAGATATTGGACAACAGAAATTGGATAAGAGATATCTATATTATAAAAGAGGGATGTTATCAAGAGAAATTGGATACGAGATATTGGAAAAGACAAATTGGATAAGAGATATCTATATTAAAAAAAAGAGATGTTATCAAGAGAAATTGGATAAGAGATATTGAACAAGAGAAATTGGATAAAAGATATCTATATTATAAGAGAGGGATGTTATCAAGAGAAATTGGATAAGAGATATCTATATTATAAAAGAGGGATGTTATCAAGAGAAATTGGATAAGAGATATTGGATATGAGAAATTGGATAAGAGATATCTATATTATAAAAGAGGGATGTTATCAAGAGAAATTGGATAAGAGATATTGGACAAGAGAAATGGGATAAGAGATATCTATATTATAAAAGAGGGATGTTATCAAAAGAAATTGGATAAGAGATATTGTAAAAGAGAAATTGGATAAGAGATATCTATATTATAAAAGAGAGATGTTATCAAGAGAAATTGGATAAAAGATATTGGACAAGAGAAATTGGATAAAAGATATCTATATTATAAAAGAGGGATGTTATCAAGAGAAATTGGATAAGAGATATTGGACAAGAGAAATTGGATAAGAGATATCTATATTATAAAAGAGGGATGTTATCAAGAGAAATTGGACAAGAGAAATTGGATAAGAGATATCTATATTATAAAAGATGGATGTTATCAAGAGAAATTGGATAAGAGATATTGGACAAGAGAAATTGGATAAGAAATATCTATATTATAAAAGAGGGATGTTATCAAGAGAAATTGGATAAGAGATATTGGACAAGAGAAATTGGTTAAGAGATATCTATATTATAAATGAGGGATGTTATCAAGAGAAATTGGATAAGAGAAATTGGAGAAGAGAAATTGGATAAGAGATATCTATATTATAAAAGAGGGATGTTATCAAGAGAAATTGGATAAGAGATATTGGACAAGAGAAATTGGATAAGAGATATCTATATTATAAAAGAGGGATGTTATCAAGAGAAATTGGAGAAGAGATATTGGACAAGAGAAATTGGATAAGAGATATCTATATTATAAAAGAGGGATGTTATCAAGAGAAATTGGACAAGAGATATTGGACAACATAAATTGGATAAGAGATATCTATATTATAAAAGAGGGATGTTATCAAGAGAAATTGGATACGAGATATTGGAAAAGACTAATTGGATAAGAGATATCTATATTAAAAAAAAGAGATGTTATCAAGAGAAATTGGATAAGACATATTGAACAAGAGAAATTGGATAAGAGATATCTATATTATAAGAGAGGGATGTTATCAAGAGAAATTGGATAAGAGATATCTATATTATAAAAGAGGGATGTTATCAAGAGAAATTGGATAAGAGATATTGGATATGAGAAATTGGATAAGAGATATCTATATTATAAAAGAGGGATGTTATCAAGAGAAATTGGATAAGAGATATTGGACAAGTGAAATTGGATAAGAGATATCTATATTATAAAAGAGGGATGTTATCAAGAGAATGATAAGAGATATTGGAAAAGAGAAATTGGATAAGAGATATCTATATTATAAAAGAGGGATGTTATCAAGAGAAATTGGATAAGAGATATTGGAAATGAGAAATTGGATAAGAGATATCTATATTATAAAAGAGGGATGTTATCAAGAGAAATTGGATAAGAGATATTGGACGAGAGAAATTGAATAAGAGATATCTATATTATAAAAGAGGGATGTTATCAAAAGAAATTGGATAAGAGATATTGTAAAAGAGAAATTGGATAAGAGATATCTATATTATAAAAGAGAGATGTTATCAAGAGTAATTGGATAAGAGATATTGGACAAGAGAAATTGGATAAAATATATCTATATTATAAAAGAGGGATGTTATCAAGAGAAATTGGATAAGAGATATTGGACAAGAGAAATTTGATAAGAGATATCTATATTATAAAAGAGGGATGTTATCAAGAGAAATTGGACAAGAGAAATTGGATAAGAGATATCTATATTATAAAAGAGGGATGTTATCAAGAGAAATTGGATAAGAGATATTGGACAAGAGAAATTGGATAAGAGATATCTATATTATAAAAGAGGGATGTTATCAAGAGAAATTGGATAAGAGATATCTATATTATAAATGAGGGATGTTATCAAGAGAAATTGGACAAGAGAAATTGGACAAGAGAAATTGGATAAGAGATATCTATATTATAAAAGAGGGATGTTATCAAGAAAAATTGGATAAGAGATATTGGACAAGAGATATTGGATAATAGATATCTATATTATATAAGAGGGATGTTATCAAGAGAAATTGGATAAGAGATATTGGACAAGAGGAATTGGATAAGAGATATCTATATTATAAAAGAGGGATGTTATCAAGAGAAATTGGATAAGAGATATTGGACAAGAGAAATTGGATAAGAGATATCTATATTATAAAAGAGGGATGTTATCAAGAGAAATTGGATAAGAGATATCTATATTATAAATGAGGGATGTTATCAAGAGAAATTGGATAAGAGAAATTGGACAAGAGAAATTGGATAAGAGATATCTATATTATAAAAGAGGGATGTTATCAAGAAAAATTGGATAAGAGATATTGGACAAGAGATATTGGATAATAGATATCTATATTATATAAGAGGGATGTTATCAAGAGAAATTGGATAAGAGATATTGGACAAGAGAAATTGGATAAGAGATATCTATATTATAAAAGAGGGATGTTATCAAGAGAAATTGGATAAGAGATATTGGACAAGAGAAATTGGATAAGAGATATCTATATTATAAAAGAGGGATGTTATCAAGAGAAATTGGAAAAGAGAAATTGGATAAGAGATATCTATATTATAAAAGAGGGATGTTATCAAGAGAAATTGGACAAGAGAAATTGGATAAGAGATATCTATATTATAAAAGAGAGATGTTATCAAGAGAAATTGGATAAGAGATATTGGATAAGAGAAATTGGATAAGAGATATCTATATTATAAAAGAGGGATGTTATCAAGAGAAATTGGAAAAGAGAAATTGGATAAGAGATATCTATATTATAAAAGATGGATGTTATCAAGAGAAATTGGATAAGAGATATCTATATAATAAAAGAGAGATGTTATCAAGAGAAATTGGACAAGAGAAATTGGATAAGAGATATCTATATTATAAAAGAGGGATGTTATCAAGAGAAATTGGATAAGAGATATTGGACAAGAGAAATTAGATAAGAGATATCTATATTATAAAAGAGGGATGTTATCAAAAGAAATTGAATAAGAGATATTGGACAAGAGAAATTGGATAAGAGATATCTATATTATAAAAGAGGGATGTTATCAAGAGAAATTGGATAAGAGATATTGGACAAGAGAAATTGGATAAGAGATATCTATATTATAAAAGAGGGATGTTATCAAGAGAAATTGGAGAAGAGATATTTGACAAGAGAAATTGGATAAGAGATATCTATATTATAAAAGAGGGATGTTATCAAGAGAAATTGGACAAGAGATATTGGACAACAGTAATTGGATAAGAGATATCTTTATTATAAAAGAGGGATGTTATCAAGAGAAATTGGATACGAGATATTGGAAAAGACAAATTGGATAAGAGATATCTATATTAAAAAAAGAGATGTTATCAAGAGAAATTGGATAAGAGATATTGAACAAGAGAAATTGGATAAAAGATATCTATATTATAAGAGAGGGATGTTATGAAGAGAAATTGGATAAGAGATATCTATATTATAAAAGAGGGATGTTATCAAGAGAAATTGGATAAGAGATATTGGATATGAGAAATTGGATAAGAGATATCTATATTATAAAAGAGGGATGTTATCAAGAGAAATTGGATAAGAGATATTGGACAAGAGGAATTGGATAAGAGATATCTATATTATAAAAGAGGGATGTTATCAAGAGAAATTGGATAAGAGATATTGGACAAGAGAAATTGGATAAGAGATATCTATATTATAAAAGAGGGATGTTATCAAGAGAAATTGGATAAGAGATATCTATATTATAAATGAGGGATGTTATCAAGAGAAATTGGATAAGAGAAATTGGACAAGAGAAATTGGATAAGAGATATCTATATTATAAAAGAGGGATGTTATCAAGAAAAATTGGATAAGAGATATTGGACAAGAGATATTGGATAATAGATATCTATATTATATAAGAGGGATGTTATCAAGAGAAATTGGATAAGAGATATTGGACAAGAGAAATTGGATAAGAGATATCTATATTATAAAAGAGGGATGTTATCAAGAGAAATTGGATAAGAGATATTGGACAAGAGAAATTGGATAAGAGATATCTATATTATAAAAGAGGGATGTTATCAAGAGAAATTGGAAAAGAGAAATTGGATAAGAGATATCTATATTATAAAAGAGGGATGTTATCAAGAGAAATTGGACAAGAGAAATTGGATAAGAGATATCTATATTATAAAAGAGAGATGTTATCAAGAGAAATTGGATAAGAGATATTGGATAAGAGAAATTGGATAAGAGATATCTATATTATAAAAGAGGGATGTTATCAAGAGAAATTGGAAAAGAGAAATTGGATAAGAGATATCTATATTATAAAAGATGGATGTTATCAAGAGAAATTGGATAAGAGATATCTATATAATAAAAGAGAGATGTTATCAAGAGAAATTGGACAAGAGAAATTGGATAAGAGATATCTATATTATAAAAGAGGGATGTTATCAAGAGAAATTGGATAAGAGATATTGGACAAGAGAAATTAGATAAGAGATATCTATATTATAAAAGAGGGATGTTATCAAAAGAAATTGAATAAGAGATATTGGACAAGAGAAATTGGATAAGAGATATCTATATTATAAAAGAGGGATGTTATCAAGAGAAATTGGATAAGAGATATTGGACAAGAGAAATTGGATAAGAGATATCTATATTATAAAAGAGGGATGTTATCAAGAGAAATTGGAGAAGAGATATTTGACAAGAGAAATTGGATAAGAGATATCTATATTATAAAAGAGGGATGTTATCAAGAGAAATTGGACAAGAGATATTGGACAACAGTAATTGGATAAGAGATATCTTTATTATAAAAGAGGGATGTTATCAAGAGAAATTGGATACGAGATATTGGAAAAGACAAATTGGATAAGAGATATCTATATTAAAAAAAGAGATGTTATCAAGAGAAATTGGATAAGAGATATTGAACAAGAGAAATTGGATAAAAGATATCTATATTATAAGAGAGGGATGTTATGAAGAGAAATTGGATAAGAGATATCTATATTATAAAAGAGGGATGTTATCAAGAGAAATTGGATAAGAGATATTGGATATGAGAAATTGGATAAGAGATATCTATATTATAAAAGAGGGATGTTATCAAGAGAAATTGGATAAGAGATATTGGACAAGAGAAATTGGATAAGAGATATCTATATTATAAAAGAGGGATGTTATCAAGAGAAATTGGACAAGAGAAATTGGATAAGAGATATCTATATTATAAAAGATGGATGTTATCAAGAGAAATTGGATAAGAGATATTGGACAAGAGAAATTGGATAAGAAATATCTATATTATAAAAGAGGGATGTTATCAAGAGAAATTGGA
Organism: Scilla litardierei; assembly: GCA_030789695.1. NCBI lineage: Eukaryota > Viridiplantae > Streptophyta > Magnoliopsida > Asparagales > Asparagaceae > Scilla > Scilla litardierei. The sequence continues at coordinate 424,836,744 of CM061142.1, read as the reverse complement.
TAAGAGATATTGGACAAGAGAAATTGGTTAAGAGATATCTATATTATAAATGAGGGATGTTATCAAGAGAAATTGGATAAGAGAAATTGGAGAAGAGAAATTGGATAAGAGATATCTATATTATAAAAGAGGGATGTTATCAAGAGAAATTGGATAAGAGATATTGGACAAGAGAAATTGGATAAGAGATATCTATATTATAAAAGAGGGATGTTATCAAGAGAAATTGGAGAAGAGATATTGGACAAGAGAAATTGGATAAGAGATATCTATATTATAAAAGAGGGATGTTATCAAGAGAAATTGGACAAGAGATATTGGACAACATAAATTGGATAAGAGATATCTATATTATAAAAGAGGGATGTTATCAAGAGAAATTGGATACGAGATATTGGAAAAGACTAATTGGATAAGAGATATCTATATTAAAAAAAAGAGATGTTATCAAGAGAAATTGGATAAGACATATTGAACAAGAGAAATTGGATAAGAGATATCTATATTATAAGAGAGGGATGTTATCAAGAGAAATTGGATAAGAGATATCTATATTATAAAAGAGGGATGTTATCAAGAGAAATTGGATAAGAGATATTGGATATGAGAAATTGGATAAGAGATATCTATATTATAAAAGAGGGATGTTATCAAGAGAAATTGGATAAGAGATATTGGACAAGTGAAATTGGATAAGAGATATCTATATTATAAAAGAGGGATGTTATCAAGAGAAGGATAAGAGATATTGGAAAAGAGAAATTGGATAAGAGATATCTATATTATAAAAGAGGGATGTTATCAAGAGAAATTGGATAAGAGATATTGGAAATGAGAAATTGGATAAGAGATATCTATATTATAAAAGAGGGATGTTATCAAGAGAAATTGGATAAGAGATATTGGACAAGAGAAATTGGATAAGAGATATCTATATTATAAAAGAGGGATGTTATCAAAAGAAATTGGATAAGAGATATTGTAAAAGAGAAATTGGATAAGAGATATCTATATTATAAAAGAGAGATGTTATCAAGAGAAATTGGATAAGAGATATTGGACAAGAGAAATTGGATAAAATATATCTATATTATAAAAGAGGGATGTTATCAAGAGAAATTGGATAAGAGATATTGGACAAGAGAAATTTGATAAGAGATATCTATATTATAAAAGAGGGATGTTATCAAGAGAAATTGGACAAGAGAAATTGGATAAGAGATATCTATATTATAAAAGAGGGATGTTATCAAGAGAAATTGGATAAGAGATATCTATATTATAAATGAGGGATGTTATCAAGAGAAATTGGATAAGAGAAATTGGACAAGAGAAATTGGATAAGAGATATCTATATTATAAAAGAGGGATGTTATCAAGAAAAATTGGATAAGAGATATTGGACAAGAGATATTGGATAATAGATATCTATATTATATAAGAGGGATGTTATCAAGAGAAATTGGATAAGAGATATTGGACAAGAGAAATTGGATAAGAGATATCTATATTATAAAAGAGGGATGTTATCAAGAGAAATTGGATAAGAGATATTGGACAAGAGAAATTGGATAAGAGATATCTATATTATAAAAGAGGGATGTTATCAAGAGAAATTGGAAAAGAGAAATTGGATAAGAGATATCTATATTATAAAAGAGGGATGTTATCAAGAGAAATTGGACAAGAGAAATTGGATAAGAGATATCTATATTATAAAAGAGAGATGTTATCAAGAGAAATTGGATAAGAGATATTGGAAAAGAGAAATTGGATAAGAGATATCTATATTATAAAAGAGGGATGTTATCAAGAGAAATTGGAAAAGAGAAATTGGATAAGAGATATCTATATTATAAAAGATGGATGTTATCAAGAGAAATTGGATAAGAGATATTTATATAATAAAAGAGAGATGTTATCAAGAGAAATTGGACAAGAGAAATTGGATAAGAGATATCTATATTATAAAAGAGGGATGTTATCAAGAGAAATTGGATAAGAGATATTGGACAAGAGAAATTAGATAAGAGATATCTATATTATAAAAGAGGGATGTTATCAAAAGAAATTGAATAAGAGATATTGGACAAGAGAAATTGGATAAGAGATATCTATATTATAAAAGAGGGATGTTATCAAGAGAAATTGGATAAGAGATATTGGACAAGAGAAATTGGATAAGAGATATCTATATTATAAAAGAGGGATGTTATCAAGAGAAATTGGAGAAGAGATATTGGACAAGAGAAATTGGATAAGAGATATCTATATTATAAAAGAGGGATGTTATCAAGAGAAATTGGACAAGAGATATTGGACAACAGAAATTGGATAAGAGATATCTATATTATAAAAGAGGGATGTTATCAAGAGAAATTGGATACGAGATATTGGAAAAGACAAATTGGATAAGAGATATCTATATTAAAAAAAAGAGATGTTATCAAGAGAAATTGGATAAGAGATATTGAACAAGAGAAATTGGATAAAAGATATCTATATTATAAGAGAGGGATGTTATCAAGAGAAATTGGATAAGAGATATCTATATTATAAAAGAGGGAAGTTATCAAGAGAAATTGGATAAGAGATATTGGATATGAGAAATTGGATAAGAGATATCTATATTATAAAAGAGGGATGTTATCAAGAGAAATTGGATAAGAGATATTGGACAAGAGAAATGGGATAAGAGATATCTATATTATAAAAGAGGGATGTTATCCAAAGAAATTGGATAAGAGATATTGTAAAAGAGAAATTGGATAAGAGATATCTATATTATAAAAGAGAGATGGTATCAAGAGAAATTGGATAAGAGATATTGGACAAGAGAAATTGGATAAAAGATATCTATATTATAAAAGAGGGATGATATCAAGAGAAATTGGATAAGAGATATTGGACAAGAGAAATTGGATAAGAGATATCTATATTATAAAAGAGGGATGTTATCAAGAGAAATTGGACAAGAGAAATTGGATAAGAGATATCTATATTATAAAAGATGGATGTTATCAAGAGAAATTGGATAAGAGATATTGGACAAGAGAAATTGGATAAGAGATATCTATATTATAAAAGAGAGATGTTATCAAGAGAAATTGGATAAGAGATATTGGACAAGAGAAATTGGTTAAGAGATATCTATATTATAAATGAGGGATGTTATCAAGAGAAATTGGATAAGAGAAATTGGAGAAGAGAAATTGGATAAGAGATATCTATATTATAAAAGAGGGATGTTATCAAGAGAAATTGGATAAGAGATATTGGACAAGAGAAATTGGATAAGAGATATCTATATTATAAAAGAGGGATGTTATCAAGAGAAATTGGAGAAGAGATATTGGACAAGAGAAATTGGATAAGAGATATCTATATTATAAAAGAGGGATGTTATCAAGAGAAATTGGACAAGAGATATTGGACAACATAAATTGGATAAGAGATATCTATATTATAAAAGAGGGATGTTATCAAGAGAAATTGGATACGAGATATTGGAAAAGACTAATTGGATACGAGATATCTATATTAAAAAAAAGAGATGTTATCAAGAGAAATTGGATAAGACATTGAACAAGAGAAATTGGATAAAAGATATCTATATTATAAGAGAGGGATGTTATCAAGAGAAATTGGATAAGAGATATCTATATTATAAAAGAGGGATGTTATCAAGAGAAATTGGATAAGAGATATTGGATATGAGAAATTGGATAAGAGATATCTATATTATAAAAGAGGGATGTTATCAAGAGAAATTGGAGAAGAGATATTGGACAAGTGAAATTGGATAAGAGATATCTATATTATAAAAGAGGGATGTTATCAAGAGAAGGATAAGAGATATTGGAAAAGAGAAATTGGATAAAAGATATCTATATTATAAAAGAGGGATGTTATCAAGAGAAATTGGATAAGAGATATTGGAGATGAGAAATTGGATAAGAGATATCTATATTATAAAAGAGGGATGTTATCAAGAGAAATTGGATAAGAGATATTGGACGAGAGAAATTGAATAAGAGATATCTATATTATAAAAGAGGGATGTTATCAAAAGAAATTGGATAAGAGATATTGTAAAAGAGAAATTGGATAAGAGATATCTATATTATAAAAGAGAGATGTTATCAAGAGTAATTGGATAAGAGATATTGGACAAGAGAAATTGGATAAAATATATCTATATTATAAAAGAGGGATGTTATCAAGAGAAATTGGATAAGAGATATTGGACAAGAGAAATTTGATAAGAGATATCTATATTATAAAAGAGGGATGTTATCAAGAGAAATTGGACAAGAGAAATTGGATAAGAGATATCTATATTATAAAAGAGGGATGTTATCAAGAGAAATTGGATAAGAGATATTGGACAAGAGAAATTGGATAAGAGATATCTATATTATAAAAGAGGGATGTTATCAAGAGAAATTGGATAAGAGATATCTATATTATAAATGAGGGATGTTATCAAGAGAAATTGGACAAGAGAAATTGGACAAGAGAAATTGGATAAGAGATATCTATATTATAAAAGAGGGATGTTATCAAGAAAAATTGGATAAGAGATATTGGACAAGAGATATTGGATAATAGATATCTATATTATATAAGAGGGATGTTATCAAGAGAAATTGGATAAGAGATATTGGACAAGAGGAATTGGATAAGAGATATCTATATTATAAAAGAGGGATGTTATCAAGAGAAATTGGATAAGAGATATTGGACAAGAGAAATTGGATAAGAGATATCTATATTATAAAAGAGGGATGTTATCAAGAGAAATTGGATAAGAGATATCTATATTATAAATGAGGGATGTTATCAAGAGAAATTGGATAAGAGAAATTGGACAAGAGAAATTGGATAAGAGATATCTATATTATAAAAGAGGGATGTTATCAAGAAAAATTGGATAAGAGATATTGGACAAGAGATATTGGATAATAGATATCTATATTATATAAGAGGGATGTTATCAAGAGAAATTGGATAAGAGATATTGGACAAGAGAAATTGGATAAGAGATATCTATATTATAAAAGAGGGATGTTATCAAGAGAAATTGGATAAGAGATATTGGACAAGAGAAATTGGATAAGAGATATCTATATTATAAAAGAGGGATGTTATCAAGAGAAATTGGAAAAGAGAAATTGGATAAGAGATATCTATATTATAAAAGAGGGATGTTATCAAGAGAAATTGGACAAGAGAAATTGGATAAGAGATATCTATATTATAAAAGAGAGATGTTATCAAGAGAAATTGGATAAGAGATATTGGATAAGAGAAATTGGATAAGAGATATCTATATTATAAAAGAGGGATGTTATCAAGAGAAATTGGAAAAGAGAAATTGGATAAGAGATATCTATATTATAAAAGATGGATGTTATCAAGAGAAATTGGATAAGAGATATCTATATAATAAAAGAGAGATGTTATCAAGAGAAATTGGACAAGAGAAATTGGATAAGAGATATCTATATTATAAAAGAGGGATGTTATCAAGAGAAATTGGATAAGAGATATTGGACAAGAGAAATTAGATAAGAGATATCTATATTATAAAAGAGGGATGTTATCAAAAGAAATTGGATAAGAGATATTGGACAAGAGAAATTGGATAAGAGATATCTATATTATAAAAGAGGGATGTTATCAAGAGAAATTGGATAAGAGATATTGGACAAGAGAAATTGGATAAGAGATATCTATATTATAAAAGAGGGATGTTATCAAGAGAAATTGGAGAAGAGATATTTGACAAGAGAAATTGGATAAGAGATATCTATATTATAAAAGAGGGATGTTATCAAGAGAAATTGGACAAGAGATATTGGACAACAGTAATTGGATAAGAGATATCTTTATTATAAAAGAGGGATGTTATCAAGAGAAATTGGATACGAGATATTGGAAAAGACAAATTGGATAAGAGATATCTATATTAAAAAAAGAGATGTTATCAAGAGAAATTGGATAAGAGATATTGAACAAGAGAAATTGGATAAAAGATATCTATATTATAAGAGAGGGATGTTATGAAGAGAAATTGGATAAGAGATATCTATATTATAAAAGAGGGATGTTATCAAGAGAAATTGGATAAGAGATATTGGATATGAGAAATTGGATAAGAGATATCTATATTATAAAAGAGGGATGTTATCAAGAGAAATTGGATAAGAGATATTGGACAAGAGAAATGGGATAAGAGATATCTATATTATAAAAGAGGGATGTTATCAAAAGAAATTGGATAAGAGATATTGTAAAAGAGAAATTGGATAAGAGATATCTATATTATAAAAGAGAGATGTTATCAAGAGAAATTGGATAAGAGATATTGGACAAGAGAAATTGGATAAAAGATATCTATATTATAAAAGAGGGATGTTATCAAGAGAAATTGGAAAAGAGATATTGGACAAGAGAAATTGGATAAGAGATATCTATATTATAAAAGAGGGATGTTATCAAGAGAAATTGGACAAGAGAAATTGGATAAGAGAAATCTATATTATAAAAGATGGATCTTATCAAGAGAAATTGGATAAGAGATATTGGACAAGAGAAATTGGGTAAGAGATATCTATATTATAAAAGAGGGATGTTATCAAGAGAAATTGGATAAGAGATATTGGACAAGAGAAATTGGTTAAGAGATATCTATATTATAAATGAGGGATGTTATCAAGAGAAATTGGATAAGAGAAATTGGATAAGAGAAATTGGATAAGAGATATCTATATTATAAAAGAGGGATGTTATCAAGAGAAATTGGATAAGAGATATTGGACAAGAGATATTGGATAATAGATATCTATATTATAAAAGAGGGATGTTATCAAGAGAAATTGGATAAGAGATATTGGACAAGAGAAATTGGATAAGAGATATCTATATTATAAAAGAGGGATGTTATCAAGAGAAATTGGACAAGAGATATTGGACAAGAGAAATTGGATAAGAGATATCTATATTATAAAAGAGGGATGTTATCAAGAGAAATTGGATACGAGATATTGGAAAAGACTAATTGGATAAGAGATATCTATATTAAAAAAAGAGATGTTATCAAGAGAAATTGGATAAGACATATTGAACAAGAGAAATTGGATAAAAGATATCTATATTATAAGAGAGGGATGTTATCAAGAGAAATTGGATAAGAGATATCTATATTATAAAAGAGGGATGTTATCAAGAGAAATTGGATAAGAGATATTGGATATGAGAAATTGGATAAGAGATATCTATATTATAAAAGAGGGATGTTATCAAGAGAAATTGGATAAGAGATATTGGACAAGTGAAATTGGATAAGAGATATCTATATTATAAAAGAGGGATGTTATCAAGAGAAGGATAAGAGATATTGGAAAAGAGAAATTGGATAAGAGATATCTATATTATAAAAGAGGGATGTTATCAAGAGAAATTGGATAAGAGATATTGGATATGAGAAATTGGATAAGAGATATCTATATTATAAAAGAGGGATGTTATCAAGAGAAATTGGATAAGAGATATTTGACAAGAGAAATTGGATAAGAGATATCTATATTATAAAAGAGGGATGTTATCAAAAGAAATTGGATAAGAGATATTGTAAAAGAGAAATTGGATAAGAGATATCTATATTATAAAAGAGAGATGTTATCAAGAGAAATTGGATAAGAGATATTGGACAAGAGAAATTGGATAAAATATATCTATATTATAAAAGAGGGATGTTATCAAGAGAAATTGGATAAGAGATATTGGACAAGAGAAATTTGATAAGAGATATCTATATTATAAAAGAGGGATGTTATCAAGAGAAATTGGACAAGAGAAATTGGATAAGAGATATCTATATTATAAAAGAGGGATGTTATCAAGAGAAATTGGATAAGAGATATTGGACAAGAGAAATTGGATAAGAGATATCTATATTATAAAAGAGGGATGTTATCAAGAGAAATTGGATAAGAGATATCTATATTATAAATGAGGGATGTTATCAAGAGAAATTGGATAAGAGAAATTGGACAAGAGAAATTGGATAAGAGATATCTATATTATAAAAGAGGGATGTTATCAAGAAAAATTGGATAAGAGATATTGGACAAGAGATATTGGATAATAGATATCTATATTATATAAGAGGGATGTTATCAAGAGAAATTGGATAAGAGATATTGGACAAGAGAAATTGGATAAGAGATATCTATATTATAAAAGAGGGATGTTATCAAGAGAAATTGGATAAGAGATATTGGACAAGAGAAATTGGATAAGAGATATCTATATTATAAAAGAGGGATGTTATCAAGAGAAATTGGATAAGAGATATCTATATTATAAATGAGGGATGTTATCAAGAGAAATTGGATAAGAGAAATTGGACAAGAGAAATTGGATAAGAGATATCTATATTATAAAAGAGGGATGTTATCAAGAAAAATTGGATAAGAGATATTGGACAAGAGAAATTGGATAAGAGATATCTATATTATAAAAGAGGGATGTTATCAAGAGAAATTGGATAAGAGATATTGGACAAGAGAAATTGGATAAGAGATATCTATATTATAAAAGAGGGATGTTATCAAGAGAAATTGGAGAAGAGATATTGGACAAGAGAAATTGGATAAGAGATATCTATATTATAAAAGAGGGATGTTATCAAGAGAAATTGGACAAGAGATATTGGACAACATAAATTGGATAAGAGATATCTATATTATAAAAGAGGGATGTTATCAAGAGAAATTGGATACGAGATATTGGAAAAGACTAATTGGATAAGAGATATCTATATTAAAAAAAAGAGATGTTATCAAGAGAAATTGGATAAGACATATTGAACAAGAGAAATTGGATAAAAGATATCTATATTATAAGAGAGGGATGTTATCAAGAGAAATTGGATAAGAGATATCTATATTATAAAAGAGGGATGTTATCAAGAGAAATTGGATAAGAGATATCTATAGTATAAATGAGGGATGTTATCAAGAGAAATTGGATAAGAGAAATTGGACAAGAGAAATTGGATAAGAGATATCTATATTATAAAAGAGGGATGTTATCAAGAAAAATTGGATAAGAGATATTGGACAAGAGATATTGGATAATAGATATCTATATTATATAAGAGGGATGTTATCAAGAGAAATTGGATAAGAGAAATTGGACAAGAGAAATTGGATAAGAGATATCTATATTATAAAAGAGGGATGTTATCAAGAGAAATTGGATAAGAGATATTGGACAAGAGAAATTGGATAAGAGATATCTATATTATAAAAGAGGGATGTTATCAAGAGAAATTGGATAAGAGATATCTATATTATAAATGAGGGATGTTATCAAGAGAAATTGGATAAGAGAAATTGGACAAGAGAAATTGGATAAGAGATATCTATATTATAAAAGAGGGATGTTATCAAGAAAAATTGGATAAGAGATATTGGACAAGAGAAATTGGATAAGAGATATCTATATTATAAAAGAGGGATGTTATCAAGAGAAATTGGATAAGAGATATTGGACAAGAGAAATTGGATAAGAGATATCTATATTATAAAAGAGGGATGTTATCAAGAGAAATTGGAGAAGAGATATTGGACAAGAGAAATTGGATAAGAGATATCTATATTATAAAAGAGGGATGTTATCAAGAGAAATTGGACAAGAGATATTGGACAACATAAATTGGATAAGAGATATCTATATTATAAAAGAGGGATGTTATCAAGAGAAATTGGATACGAGATATTGGAAAAGACTAATTGGATAAGAGATATCTATATTAAAAAAAAGAGATGTTATCAAGAGAAATTGGATAAGACATATTGAACAAGAGAAATTGGATAAAAGATATCTATATTATAAGAGAGGGATGTTATCAAGAGGAATTGGATAAGAGATATCTATATTATAAAAGAGGGATGTTATCAAGAGAAATTGGATAAGAGATATTGGATATGAGAAATTGGATAAGAGATATCTATATTATAAAAGAGGGATGTTATGAAGAGAAATTGGATAAGAGATATTGGACAAGTGAAATTGGATAAGAGATATCTATATTATAAAAGAGGGATATTATCAAGAGAAGGATAAGAGATATTGGAAAAGAGAAATTGGATAAGAGATATCTATATTATAAAAGAGGGATGTTATCAAGAGAAATTGGATAAGAGATATTGGAAATGAGAAATTGGATAAGAGATATCTATATTATAAAAGAGGGATGTTATCAAGAGAAATTGGTTAAGAGATATTGGACAAGAGAAATTGGATAAGAGATATCTATATTATAAAAGAGGGATGTTATCAAAAGAAATTGGATAAGAGATATTGTAAAAGAGAAATTGGATAAGAGATATCTATATTATAAAAGATAGATGTTATCAAGAGAAATTGGATAAGAGATATTGGACAAGAGAAATTGGATAAGAGATATCTATATTATAAAAGAGGGATGTTATCAAGAGAAATTGGATAAGAGATATTGGACAAGAGAAATTGGATAAGAGATATCTATATTATAAAAGAGGGATGTTATCAAGAGAAATTGGATAAGAGATATTGGACAAGAGAAATTGGATAAGAGATATCTTTATTATAAAAGAGGGATGTTATCAAGAGAAATTGGAAAAGAGAAATTGGATAAGAGATATCTATATTATAAAAGAGGGATGTTATCAAGAGAAATTGGACAAGAGAAATTGGATAAGAGATATCTATATTATAAAAGAGAGATGTTATCAAGAGAAATTGGATAAGAGATATTGGAAAAGAGAAATTGGATAAGAGATATCTATATTATAAAAGAGGGATGTTATCAAGAGAAATTGGAAAAGAGAAATTGGATAAGAGATATCTATATTATAAAAGATGGATGTTATCAAGAGAAATTGGATAAGAGATATCTATATAATAAAAGAGAGATGTTATCAAGAGAAATTGGACAAGAGAAATTGGATAAGAGATATCTATATTATAAAAGAGGGATGTTATCAAGAGAAATTGGATAAGAGATATTGGACAAGAGAAATTAGATAAGAGATATCTATATTATAAAAGAGGGATGTTATCAAAAGAAATTGAATAAGAGATATTGGACAAGAGAAATTGGATAAGAGATATCTATATTATAAAAGAGGGATGTTATCAAGAGAAATTGGATAAGAGATATTGGACAAGAGAAATTGGATAAGAGATATCTATATTATAAAAGAGGGATGTTATCAAGAGAAATTGGAGAAGAGATATTGGACAAGAGAAATTGGATAAGAGATATCTATATTATAAAAGAGGGATGTTATCAAGAGAAATTGGACAAGAGATATTGGACAACAGAAATTGGATAAGAGATATCTATATTATAAAAGAGGGATGTTATCAAGAGAAATTGGATACGAGATATTGGAAAAGACAAATTGGATAAGAGATATCTATATTAAAAAAAAGAGATGTTATCAAGAGAAATTGGATAAGAGATATTGAACAAGAGAAATTGGATAAAAGATATCTATATTATAAGAGAGGGATGTTATCAAGAGAAATTGGATAAGAGATATCTATATTATAAAAGAGGGATGTTATCAAGAGAAATTGGATAAGAGATATTGGATATGAGAAATTGGATAAGAGATATCTATATTATAAAAGAGGGATGTTATCAAGAGAAATTGGATAAGAGATATTGGACAAGAGAAATGGGATAAGAGATATCTATATTATAAAAGAGGGATGTTATCAAAAGAAATTGGATAAGAGATATTGTAAAAGAGAAATTGGATAAGAGATATCTATATTATAAAAGAGAGATGTTATCAAGAGAAATTGGATAAGAGATATTGGACAAGAGAAATTGGATAAAAGATATCTATATTATAAAAGAGGGATGTTATCAAGAGAAATTGGATAAGAGATATTGGACAAGAGAAATTGGATAAGAGATATCTATATTATAAAAGAGGGATGTTATCAAGAGAAATTGGACAAGAGAAATTGGATAAGAGATATCTATATTATAAAAGATGGATGTTATCAAGAGAAATTGGATAAGAGATATTGGACAAGAGAAATTGGATAAGAGATATCTATATTATAAAAGAGGGATGTTATCAAGAGAAATTGGATAAGAGATATTGGACAAGAGAAATTGGTTAAGAGATATCTATATTATAAATGAGGGATGTTATCAAGAGAAATTGGATAAGAGAAATTGGAGAAGAGAAATTGGATAAGAGATATCTATATTATAAAAGAGGGATGTTATCAAGAGAAATTGGATAAGAGATATTGGACAAGAGAAATTGGATAAGAGATATCTATATTATAAAAGAGGGATGTTATCAAGAGAAATTGGAGAAGAGATATTGGACAAGAGAAATTGGATAAGAGATATCTATATTATAAAAGAGGGATGTTATCAAGAGAAATTGGACAAGAGATATTGGACAACATAAATTAGATAAGAGATATCTATATTATAAAAGAGGGATGTTATCAAGAGAAATTGGATACGAGATATTGGAAAAGACTAATTGGATAAGAGATATCTATATTAAAAAAAAGAGATGTTATCAAGAGAAATTGGATAAGACATATTGAACAAGAGAAATTGGATAAGAGATATCTATATTATAAGAGAGGGATGTTATCAAGAGAAATTGGATAAGAGATATCTATATTATAAAAGAGGGATGTTATCAAGAGAAATTGGATAAGAGATATTGGATATGAGAAATTGGATAAGAGATATCTATATTATAAAAGAGGGATGTTATCAAGAGAAATTGGATAAGAGATATTGGACAAGTGAAATTGGATAAGAGATATCTATATTATAAAAGAGGGATGTTATCAAGAGAAGGATAAGAGATATTGGAAAAGAGAAATTGGATAAGAGATATCTATATTATAAAAGAGGGATGTTATCAAGAGAAATTGGATAAGAGATATTGGAAATGAGAAATTGGATAAGAGATATCTATATTATAAAAGAGGGATGTTATCAAGAGAAATTGGATAAGAGATATTGGACAAGAGAAATTGGATAAGAGATATCTATATTATAAAAGAGGGATGTTATCAAAAGAAATTGGATAAGAGATATTGTAAAAGAGAAATTGGATAAGAGATATCTATATTATAAAAGAGAGATGTTATCAAGAGAAATTGGATAAGAGATATTGGACAAGAGAAATTGGATAAAATATATCCATATTATAAAAGAGGGATGTTATCAAGAGAAATTGGATAAGAGATATTGGACAAGAGAAATTTGATAAGAGATATCTATATTATAAAAGAGGGATGTTATCAAGAGAAATTGGACAAGAGAAATTGGATAAGAGATATCTATATTATAAAAGAGGGATGTTATCAAGAGAAATTGGATAAGAGATATTGGACAAGAGAAATTGGATAAGAGATATCTATATTATAAAAGATGGATGTTATCAAGAGAAATTGGATAAGAGATATCTATATTATAAATGAGGGATGTTATCAAGAGAAATTGGATAAGAGAAATTGGACAAGAGAAATTGGATAAGAGATATCTATATTATAAAAGAGGGATGTTATCAAGAAAAATTGGATAAGAGATATTGGACAAGAGATATTGGATAATAGATATCTATATTATATAAGAGGGATGTTATCAAGAGAAATTGGATAAGAGATATTGGACAAGAGAAATTGGATAAGAGATATCTATATTATAAAAGAGGGATGTTATCAAGAGAAATTGGATAAGAGATATTGGACAAGAGAAATTGGATAAGAGATATCTATATTATAAAAGAGGGATGTTATCAAGAGAAATTGGAAAAGAGAAATTGGATAAGAGATATCTATATTATAAAAGAGGGATGTTATCAAGAGAAATTGGACAAGAGAAATTGGATAAGAGATATCTATATTATAAAAGAGAGATGTTATCAAGAGAAATTGGATAAGAGATATTGGAAAAGAGAAATTGGATAAGAGATATCTATATTATAAAAGAGGGATGTTATCAAGAGAAATTGGAAAAGAGAAATTGGATAAGAGATATCTATATTATAAAAGATGGATGTTATCAAGAGAAATTGGATAAGAGATATCTATATAATAAAAGAGAGATGTTATCAAGAGAAATTGGACAAGAGAAATTGGATAAGAGATATCTATATTATAAAAGAGGGATGTTATCAAGAGAAATTGGATAAGAGATATTGGACAAGAGAAATTAGATAAGAGATATCTATATTATAAAAGAGGGATGTTATCAAAAGAAATTGAATAAGAGATATTGGACAAGAGAAATTGGATAAGAGATATCTATATTATAAAAGAGGGATGTTATCAAGAGAAATTGGATAAGAGATATTGGACAAGAGAAATTGGATAAGAGATATCTATATTTTAAAAGAGGGATGTTATCAAGAGAAATTGGAGAAGAGATATTGGACAAGAGAAATTGGATAAGAGATATCTATATTATAAAAGAGGGATGTTATCAAGAGAAATTGGACAAGAGATATTGGACAACAGAAATTGGATAAGAGATATCTATATTATAAAAGAGGGATGTTATCAAGAGAAATTGGATACGAGATATTGGAAAAGACAAATTGGATAAGAGATATCTATATTAAAAAAAAGAGATGTTATCAAGAGAAATTGGATAAGAGATATTGAACAAGAGAAATTGGATAAAAGATATCTATATTATAAGAGAGGGATGTTATCAAGAGAAATTGGATAAGAGATATCTATATTATAAAAGAGGGAAGTTATCAAGAGAAATTGGATAAGAGATATTGGATATGAGAAATTGGATAAGAGATATCTATATTATAAAAGAGGGATGTTATCAAGAGAAATTGGATAAGAGATATTGGACAAGAGAAATGGGATAAGAGATATCTATATTATAAAAGAGGGATGTTATCCAAAGAAATTGGATAAGAGATATTGTAAAAGAGAAATTGGATAAGCGATATCTATATTATAAAAGAGAGATGGTATCAAGAGAAATTGGATAAGAGATATTGGACAAGAGAAATTGGATAAAAGATATCTATATTATAAAAGAGGGATGTTATCAAGAGAAATTGGATAAGAGATATTGGACAAGAGAAATTGGATAAGAGATATCTATATTATAAAAGAGGGATGTTATCAAGAGAAATTGGACAAGAGAAATTGGATAAGAGATATCTATATTATAAAAGATGGATGTTATCAAGAGAAATTGGATAAGAGATATTGGACAAGAGAAATTGGATAAGAGATATCTATATTATAAAAGAGGGATGTTATCAAGAGAAATTGGATAAGAGATATTCGACAAGAGAAATTGGTTAAGAGATATCTATATTATAAATGAGGGATGTTATCAAGAGAAATTGGATAAGAGAAATTGGAGAAGAGAAATTGGATAAGAGATATCTATATTATAAAAGAGGGATGTTATCAAGAGAAATTGGATAAGAGATATTGGACAAGAGAAATTGGATAAGAGATATCTATATTATAAAAGAGGGATGTTATCAAGAGAAATTGGAGAAGAGATATTGGACAAGAGAAATTGGATAAGAGATATCTATATTATAAAAGAGGGATGTTATCAAGAGAAATTGGACAAGAGATATTGGACAACATAAATTGGATAAGAGATATCTATATTATAAAAGAGGGATGTTATCAAGAGAAATTGGATACGAGATATTGGAAAAGACTAATTGGATACGAGATATCTATATTAAAAAAAAGAGATGTTATCAAGAGAAATTGGATAAGAGATATCTATATTATAAATGAGGGATGTTATCAAGAGAAATTGGATAAGAGATATCTATATTATAAATGAGGGATGTTATCAAGAGAAATTGGATAAGAGATATCTATATTATAAATGAGGGATGTTATCAAGAGAAATTGGATAAGAGAAATTGGACAAGAGAAATTGGATAAGAGATATCTATATTATAAAAGAGGGATGTTATCAAGAAAAATTGGATAAGAGATATTGGACAAGAGATATTGGATAATAGATATCTATATTATATAAGAGGGATGTTATCAAGAGAAATTGGATAAGAGATATTGGACAAGAGAAATTGGATAAGAGATATCTATATTATAAAAGAGGGATGTTATCAAGAGAAATTGGATAAGAGATATTGGACAAGAGAAATTGGATAAGAGATATCTATATTATAAAAGAGGGATGTTATCAAGAGAAATTGGAAAAGAGAAATTGGATAAGAGATATCTATATTATAAAAGAGGGATGTTATCAAGAGAAATTGGACAAGAGAAATTGGATAAGAGATATCTATATTATAAAAGAGAGATGTTATCAAGAGAAATTGGATAAGAGATATTGGATAAGAGAAATTGGATAAGAGATATCTATATTATAAAAGAGGGTTGTTATCAAGAGAAATTGGAAAAGAGAAATTGGATAAGAGATATCTATATTATAAAAGATGGATGTTATCAAGAGAAATTGGATAAGAGATATCTATATAATAAAAGAGAGATGTTATCAAGAGAAATTGGACAAGAGAAATTGGATAAGAGATATCTATATTATAAAAGAGGGATGTTATCAAGAGAAATTGGATAAGAGATATTGGACAAGAGAAATTAGATAAGAGATATCTATATTATAAAAGAGGGATGTTATCAAAAGAAATTGAATAAGAGATATTGGACAAGAGAAATTGGATAAGAGATATCTATATTATAAAAGAGGGATGTTATCAAGAGAAATTGGATAAGAGATATTGGACAAGAGAAATTGGATAAGAGATATCTATATTATAAAAGAGGGATGTTATCAAGAGAAATTGGAGAAGAGATATTTGACAAGAGAAATTGGATAAGAGATATCTATATTATAAAAGAGGGATGTTATCAAGAGAAATTGGACAAGAGATATTGGACAACAGTAATTGGATAAGAGATATCTTTATTATAAAAGAGGGATGTTATCAAGAGAAATTGGATACGAGATATTGGAAAAGACAAATTGGATAAGAGATATCTATATTAAAAAAAAGAGATGTTATCAAGAGAAATTGGATAAGAGATATTGAACAAGAGATATTGGATAAAAGATATCTATATTATAAGAGAGGGATGTTATGAAGAGAAATTGGATAAGAGATATCTATATTATAAAAGAGGGATGTTATCAAGAGAAATTGGATAAGAGATATTGGATATGAGAAATTGGATAAGAGATATCTATATTATAAAAGAGGGATGTTATCAAGAGAAATTGGATAAGAGATATTGGACAAGAGAAATGGGATAAGAGATATCTATATTATAAAAGAGGGATGTTATCAAAAGAAATTGGATAAGAGATATTGTAAAAGAGAAATTGGATAAGAGATATCTATATTATAAAAGAGAGATGTTATCAAGAGAAATTGGATAAGAGATATTGGACAAGAGAAATTGGATAAAAGATATCTATATTATAAAAGAGGGATGTTATCAAGAGAAATTGGAAACGAGATATTGGACAAGAGAAATTGGATAAGAGATATCTATATTATAAAAGAGGGATGTTATCAAGAGAAATTGGACAAGAGAAATTGGATAAGAGATATCTATATTATAAAAGATGGATCTTATCAAGAGAAATTGGATAAGAGATATTGGACAAGAGAAATTGGGTAAGAGATATCTATATTATAAAAGAGGGATGTTATCAAGAGAAATTGGATAAGAGATATTGGACAAGAGAAATTGGTTAAGAGATATCTATATTATAAATGAGGGATGTTATCAAGAGAAATTGGATAAGAGAAATTGGATAAGAGAAATTGGATAAGAGATATCTATATTATAAAAGAGGGATGTTATCAAGAGAAATTGGATAAGAGATATTGGACAAGAGATATTGGATAATAGATATCTATATTATAAAAGAGGGATGTTATCAAGAGAAATTGGATAAGAGATATTGGACAAGAGAAATTGGATAAGAGATATCTATATTATAAAAGAGGGATGTTATCAAGAGAAATTGGACAAGAGATATTGGACAAGAGAAATTGGATAAGAGATATCTATATTATAAAAGAGGGATGTTATCAAGAGAAATTGGATACGAGATATTGGAAAAGACTAATTGGATAAGAGATATCTATATTAAAAAAAAGAGATGTTATCAAGAGAAATTGGATAAGACATATTGAACAAGAGAAATTGGATAAAAGATATCTATATTATAAGAGAGGGATGTTATCAAGAGAAATTGGATAAGAGATATCTATATTATAAAAGAGGGATGTTATCAAGAGAAATTGGATAAGAGATATTGGATATGAGAAATTGGATAAGAGATATCTATATTATAAAAGAGGGATGTTATCAAGAGAAATTGGATAAGAGATATTGGACAAGTGAAATTGGATAAGAGATATCTATATTATAAAAGAGGGATGTTATCAAGAGAAGGATAAGAGATATTGGAAAAGAGAAATTGGATAAGAGATATCTATATTATAAAAGAGGGATGTTATCAAGAGAAATTGGATAAGAGATATTGGATATGAGAAATTGGATAAGAGATATCTATATTATAAAAGAGGGATGTTATCAAGAGAAATTGGATAAGAGATATTGGACAAGAGAAATGGGATAAGAGATATCTATATTATAAAAGAGGGATGTTATCAAAAGAAATTGGATAAGAGATATTGTAAAAGAGAAATTGGATAAGAGATATCTATATTATAAAAGAGAGATGTTATCAAGAGAAATTGGATAAGAGATATTGGACAAGAGAAATTGGATAAAATATATCTATATTATAAAAGAGGGATGTTATCAAGAGAAATTGGATAAGAGATATTGGACAAGAGAAATTTGATAAGAGATATCTATATTATAAAAGAGGGATGTTATCAAGAGAAATTGGACAAGAGAAATTGGATAAGAGATATCTATATTATAAAAGAGGGATGTTATCAAGAGAAATTGGATAAGAGATATTGGACAAGAGAAATTGGATAAGAGATATCTATATTATAAAAGAGGGATGTTATCAAGAGAAATTGGATAAGAGATATCTATATTATAAATGAGGGATGTTATCAAGAGAAATTGGATAAGAGAAATTGGACAAGAGAAATTGGATAAGAGATATCTATATTATAAAAGAGGGATGTTATCAAGAAAAATTGGATAAGAGATATTGGACAAGAGATATTGGATAATAGATATCTATATTATATAAGAGGGATGTTATCAAGAGAAATTGGATAAGAGATATTGGACAAGAGAAATTGGATAAGAGATATCTATATTATAAAAGAGGGATGTTATCAAGAGAAATTGGATAAGAGATATCTATATTATAAATGAGGGATGTTATCAAGAGAAATTGGATAAGAGAAATTGGACAAGAGAAATTGGATAAGAGATATCTATATTATAAAAGAGGGATGTTATCAAGAAAAATTGGATAAGAGATATTGGACAAGAGATATTGGATAATAGATATCTATATTATATAAGAGGGATGTTATCAAGAGAAATTGGATAAGAGATATTGGACAAGAGAAATTGGATAAGAGATATCTATATTATAAAAGAGGGATGTTATCAAGAGAAATTGGATAAGAGATATTGGACAAGAGAAATTGGATAAGAGATATCTATATTATAAAAGAGGGATGTTATCAAGAGAAATTGGAAAAGAGAAATTGGATAAGAGATATCTATATTATAAAAGAGGGATGTTATCAAGAGAAATTGGACAAGAGAAATTGGATAAGAGATATCTATATTATAAAAGAGAGATGTTATCAAGAGAAATTGGATAAGAGATATTGGATAAGAGAAATTGGATAAGAGATATCTATATTATAAAAGAGGGATGTTATCAAGAGAAATTGGAAAAGAGAAATTGGATAAGAGATATCTATATTATAAAAGATGGATGTTATCAAGAGAAATTGGATAAGAGATATCTATATAATAAAAGAGAGATGTTATCAAGAGAAATTGGACAAGAGAAATTGGATAAGAGATATCTATATTATAAAAGAGGGATGTTATCAAGAGAAATTGGATAAGAGATATTGGACAAAAGAAATTAGATAAGAGATATCTATATTATAAAAGAGGGATGTTATCAAAAGAAATTGAATAAGAGATATTGGACAAGAGAAATTGGATAAGAGATATCTATATTATAAAAGAGGGATGTTATCAAGAGAAATTGGATAAGAGATATTGGACAAGAGAAATTGGATAAGAGATATCTATATTATAAAAGAGGGATGTTATCAAGAGAAATTGGAGAAGAGATATTGGACAAGAGAAATTGGATAAGAGATATCTATATTATAAAAGAGGGATGTTATCAAGAGAAATTGGACAAGAGATATTGGACAACAGAAATTGGATAAGAGATATCTATATTATAAAAGAGGGATGTTATCAAGAGAAATTGGATACGAGATATTGGAAAAGACAAATTGGATAAGAGATATCTATATTAAAAAAAAGAGATGTTATCAAGAGAAATTGGATAAGAGATATTGAACAAGAGAAATTGGATAAAAGATATCTATATTATAAGAGAGGGATGTTATCAAGAGAAATTGGATAAGAGATATCTATATTATAAAAGAAGGATGTTATCAAGAGAAATTGGATAAGAGATTTTGGATATGAGAAATTGGATAAGAGATATCTATATTATAAAAGAGGGATGTTATCAAGAGAAATTGGATAAGAGATATTGGACAAGAGAAATGGGATAAGAGATATCTATATTATAAAAGAGGGATGTTATCAAAAGAAATTGGATAAGAGATATTGTAAAAGAGAAATTGGATAAGAGATATCTATATTATAAAAGAGAGATGTTATCAAGAGAAATTGGATAAGAGATATTGGACAAGAGAAATTGGATAAAAGATATCTATATTATAAAAGAGGGATGTTATCAAGAGAAATTGGATAAGAGATATTGGACAAGAGAAATTGGATAAGAGATATCTATATTATAAAAGAGGGATGTTATCAAGAGAAATTGGACAAGAGAAATTGGATAAGAGATATCTATATTATAAAAGATGGATGTTATCAAGAGAAATTGGATAAGAGATATTGGACAAGAGAAATTGGGTAAGAGATATCTATATTATAAAAGAGGGATGTTATCAAGAGAAATTGGATAAGAGATATTGGACAAGAGAAATTGGATAAGAGATATCTATATTATAAATGAGGGATGTTATCAAGAGAAATTGGATAAGAGAAATTGGACAAGAGAAATTGGATAAGAGATATCTATATTATAAAAGAGGGATGTTATCAAGAAAAATTGGATAAGAGATATTGGACAAGAGATATTGGATAATAGATATCTATATTATATAAGCGGGATGTTATCAAGAGAAATTGGATAAGAGATATTGGACAAGAGAAATTGGATAAGAGATATCTATATTATAAAAGAGGGATGTTATCAAGAGAAATTGGATAAGAGATATTGGAAAAGAGAAATTGGATAAGAGATATCTATATTATAAAAGAGGGATGTTATCAAGAGAAATTGGAAAAGAGAAATTGGATAAGAGATATCTATATTATAAAATAGGGATGTTATCAAGAGAAATTGGACAAGAGAAATTGGATAAGAGATATCTATATTATAAAAGAGAGATGTTATCAAGAGAAATTGGATAAGAGATATTGGAAAAAAGGAATTGGATAATAGATATCGGAAAAGAGAAATTGGATAAGAGATATCTATATTATAAAAGAGGGATGTTATCAAGAGAAATTGGAAAAGAGAAATTGGATAAGAGATATCTATATTATAAAAGATGGATGTTATCAAGAGAAATTGGATAAGAGATATCTATATAATAAAAGAGAGATGTTATCAAGAGAAATTGGACAAGAGAAATTGGATAAGAGATATCTATATTATAAAAGAGGGATGTTATCAGGAGAAATTGGATAAGAGATATTGGACAAGAGAAATAAGATAAGAGATATCTATATTATAAAAGAGGAATGTTTTCAAGAGAAATTGGATAAGAGATATTGGACAAGAGAAATTGGATAAGAGATATCTATATTATAAAAGAGGGATGTTATCAAGAGAAATTGGATAAGAGATATTGGACAAGAGAAATTGGATAAGAGATATCTATATTATAAAAGAGGGATGTTATCAAGAGAAATTGGAGAAGAGATATTGGACAAGAGAAATTGATAAGAGATATCTATATTATAAAAGAGGGATGTTATCAAGAGAAATTGGACAAGAGATATCTATATAATAAAAGATAGATGTTATCAAGAGAAATTGGACAAGAGAAATTGGATAAGAGATATCTATATTATAAAAGAGGGATGTTATCAAGAGAAATTGGATAAGAGATATTGGACAAGAGAAATAAGATAAGAGATATCTATATTATAAAAGAGGGATGTTATCAAGAGAAATTGGATAGGAGATATTGGACAAGAGAAATTGGATAAGAGATATCTATATTATAAAAGAGGGATGTTATCAAGAGAAATTGGATAAGAGATATTGGACAAGAGAAATTGGATAAGAGATATCTATATTATAAAAGAGGGATGTTATCAAGAGAAATTGGAGAAGAGATATTGGACAAGAGAAATTGGATAAGAGATATCTATATTATAAAAGAGGGATGTTATCAAGAGAAATTGGACAAGAGATATTGGACAACATAAATTGGATAAGAGATATCTATATTATAAAAGAGGGATGTTATCAAGAGAAATTGGATACGAGATATTGGAAAAGACTAATTGGATAAGAGATATCTATATTAAAAAAAAGAGATGTTATCAAGAGAAATTGGATAAGACATATTGAACAAGAGAAATTGGTTAAAAGATATCTATATTATAAGAGAGGGATGTTATCAAGAGAAATTGGATAAGAGATATCTATATTATAAAAGAGGGATGTTATCAAGAGAAATTGGATAAGAGATATTGGATATGAGAAATTGGATAAGAGATATCTATATTATAAAAGAGGGATGTTATCAAGAGAAATTGGATAAGAGATATTGGACAAGTGAAATTGGATAAAAGATATCTATATTATAAAAGAGGGATGTTATCAAGAGAAGGATAAGAGATATTGGAAAAGAGAAATTGGATAAGAGATATCTATATTATAAAAGAGGGATGTTATCAAGAGAAATTGGATAAGAGATATTGGATATGAGAAATTGGATAAGAGATATCTATATTATAAAAGAGGGATGTTATCAAGAGAAATTGGATAAGAGATATTGTAAAAGAGAAATTGGATAAGAGATATCTATATTATAAAAGAGAGATGTTATCAAGAGAAATTGGATAAGAGATATTGGACAAGAGAAATTGGATAAAATATATCTATATTATAAAAGAGGGATGTTATCAAGAGAAATTGGATAAGAGATATTGGACAAGAGAAATTTGATAAGAGATATCTATATTATAAAAGAGGGATGTTATCAAGAGAAATTGGACAAGAGAAATTGGATAAGAGATATCTATATTATAAAAGAGGGATGTTATCAAGAGAAATTGGATAAGAGATATTGGACAAGAGAAATTGGATAAGAGATATCTATATTATAAAAGAGGGATGTTATCAAGAGAAATTGTATAAGAGATATCTATATTATAAATGAGGGATGTTATCAAGAGAAATTGGATAAGAGAAATTGGACAAGAGAAATTGGATAAGAGATATCTATATTATAAAAGAGGGATGTTATCAAGAAAAATTGGATAAGAGATATTGGACAAGAGATATTGGATAATAGATATCTATATTATATAAGAGGGATGTTATCAAGAGAAATTGGATAAGAGATATTGGACAAGAGAAATTGGATATGAGATATCTATATTATAAAAGAGGGATGTTATCAAGAGAAATTGGATAAGAGATATTGGACAAGAGAAATTGGATAAGAGATATCTATATTATAAAAGAGGGATGTTATCAAGAGAAATTGGAAAAGAGAAATTGGATAAGAGATATCTATATTATAAAAGAGGGATGTTATCAAGAGAAATTGGACAAGAGAAATAGGATAAGAGATATCTATATTATAAAAGAGAGATGTTATCAAGACAAATTGGATAAGAGATATTGGAAAAGAGAAATTGGATAAGAGATATCTATATTTTAAAAGAGGGATGTTATCAAGAGAAATTGGAAAAGAGAAATTGGATAAGAGATATCTATATTATAAAAGAGAGATGTTATCAAGAGAAATTGGATAAGAGATATTGGACAAGAGAAATTGGATAAAAGATATCTATATTATAAAAGAGGGATGTTATCAAGAGAAATTGGATAAGAGATATTGGACAAGAGAAATTGGATAAGAGATATCTATATTATAAAAGAGGGATGTTATCAAGAGAAATTGGACAAGAGAAATTGGATAAGAGATATCTATATTATAAAAGATGGATGTTATCAAGAGAAATTGGATAAGAGATATTGGACAAGAGAAATTGGATAAGAGATATCTATATTATAAAAGAGGGATGTTATCAAGAGAAATTGGATAAGAGATATTGGACAAGAGAAATTGGATAAGAGATATCTATATTATAAATGAGGGATGTTATCAAGAGAAATTGGATAAGAGAAATTGGACAAGAGAAATTGGATAAGAGATATCTATATTATAAAAGAGGGATGTTATCAAGAAAAATTGGATAAGAGATATTGGACAAGAGATATTGGATAATAGATATCTATATTATATAAGCGGGATGTTATCAAGAGAAATTGGATAAGAGATATTGGACAAGAGAAATTGGATAAGAGATATCTATATTATAAAAGAGGGATGTTATCAAGAGAAATTGGATAAGAGATATTGAACAAGAGAAATTGGATAAGAGATATCTATATTATAAAAGAGGGATGTTATCAAGAGAAATTGGAAAAGAGAAATTGGATAAGAGATATCTATATTATAAAAGAGGGATGTTATCAAGAGAAATTGGACAAGAGAAATTGGATAAGAGATATCTATATTATAAAAGAGAGATGTTATCAAGAGAAATTGGATAAGAGATATTGGAAAAGAGAAATTGGATAAGAGATATCTATATTATAAAAGAGGGATGTTATCAAGAGAAATTGGAAAAGAGAAATTGGATAAGAGATATCTATATTATAAAAGATGGATGTTATCAAGAGAAATTGGATAAGAGATATCTATATAAAAAAAGAGAGATGTTATCAAGAGAAATTGGACAAGAGAAATTGGATAAGAGATATCTATATTATAAAAGAGGGATGTTATCAAGAGAAATTGGATAAGAGATATTGGACAAGAGAAATAAGATAAGAGATATCTATATTATAAAAGAGGGATGTTATCAAGAGAAATTGGATAAGAGATATTGGACAAGAGAAATTGGATAAGAGATATCTATATTATAAAAGAGGGATGTTATCAAGAGAAATTGGATAAGAGATATTGGACAAGAGAAATTGGATAAGAGATATCTATATTATAAAAGAGGGATGTTATCAAGAGAAATTGGAGAAGAGATATTGGACAAGAGAAATTGGATAAGAGATATCTATATTATAAAAGAGGGATGTTATCATGAGAAATTGGACAAGAGATATTGGACAACATAAATTGGATAAGAGATATCTATATTATAAAAGAGGGATGTTATCAAGAGAAATTGGATACGAGATATTGGAAAAGACTAATTGGATAAGAGATATATATATTAAAAAAAAGAGATGTTATCAAGAGAAATTGGATAAGACATATTGAACAAGAGAAATTGGATAAAAGATATTTATATTATAAGAGAGGGATGTTATCAAGAGAAATTGGATAAGAGATATCTATATTATAAAAGAGGGATGTTATCAAGAGAAATTGGATAAGAGATATTGGATATGAGAAATTGGATAAGAGATATCTATATTATAAAAGAGGGATGTTATCAAGAGAAATTGGATAAGAGATATTGGACAAGAGAAATTGGATAAGAGATATCTATATTATAAATGAGGGATGTTATCAAGAGAAATTGGATAAGAGAAATTGGACAAGAGAAATTGGATAAGAGATATCTATATTATAAAAGAGGGATGTTATCAAGAAAAATTGGATAAGAGATATTGGACAAGAGATATTGGATAATAGATATCTATATTATATAAGCGGGATGTTATCAAGAGAAATTGGATAAGAGATATTGGACAAGAGAAATTGGATAAGAGATATCTATATTATAAAAGAGGGATGTTATCAAGAGAAATTGGATAAGAGATATTGAACAAGAGAAATTGGATAAGAGATATCTATATTATAAAAGAGGGATGTTATCAAGAGAAATTGGATAAGAGATATTGGACAAGAGAAATTGGATAAGAGATATCTATATTATAAAAGAGGGATGTTATCAAGAGAAATTGGACAAGAGAAATTGGATAAGAGATATCTATATTATAAAAGATGGATGTTATCAAGAGAAATTGGATAAGAGATATTGGACAAGAGAAATTGGATAAGAGATATCTATATTATAAAAGAGGGATGTTATCAAGAGAAATTGGATAAGAGATATTGGACAAGAGAAATTGGATAAGAGATATCTATATTATAAATGAGGGATGTTATCAAGAGAAATTGGATAAGAGAAATTGGACAAGAGAAATTGGATAAGAGATATCTATATTATAAAAGAGGGATGTTATCAAGAAAAATTGGATAAGAGATATTGGACAAGAGATATTGGATAATAGATATCTATATTATATAAGCGGGATGTTATCAAGAGAAATTGGATAAGAGATATTGGACAAGAGAAATTGGATAAGAGATATCTATATTATAAAAGAGGGATGTTATCAAGAGAAATTGGATAAGAGATATTGAACAAGAGAAATTGGATAAGAGATATCTATATTATAAAAGAGGGATGTTATCAAGAGAAATTGGAAAAGAGAAATTGGATAAGAGATATCTATATTATAAAAGAGGGATGTTATCAAGAGAAATTGGACAAGAGAAATTGGATAAGAGATATCTATATTATAAAAGAGAGATGTTATCAAGAGAAATTGGATAAGAGATATTGGAAAAGAGAAATTGGATAAGAGATATCTATATTATAAAAGAGGGATGTTATCAAGAGAAATTGGAAAAGAGAAATTGGATAAGAGATATCTATATTATAAAAGATGGATGTTATCAAGAGAAATTGGATAAGAGATATCTATATAAAAAAAGAGAGATGTTATCAAGAGAAATTGGACAAGAGAAATTGGATAAGAGATATCTATATTATAAAAGAGGGATGTTATCAAGAGAAATTGGATAAGAGATATTGGACAAGAGAAATAAGATAAGAGATATCTATATTATAAAAGAGGGATGTTATCAAGAGAAATTGGATAAGAGATATTGGACAAGAGAAATTGGATAAGAGATATCTATATTATAAAAGAGGGATGTTATCAAGAGAAATTGGATAAGAGATATTGGACAAGAGAAATTGGATAAGAGATATCTATATTATAAAAGAGGGATGTTATCAAGAGAAATTGGAGAAGAGATATTGGACAAGAGAAATTGGATAAGAGATATCTATATTATAAAAGAGGGATGTTATCATGAGAAATTGGACAAGAGATATTGGACAACATAAATTGGATAAGAGATATCTATATTATAAAAGAGGGATGTTATCAAGAGAAATTGGATACGAGATATTGGAAAAGACTAATTGGATAAGAGATATCTATATTAAAAAAAAGAGATGTTATCAAGAGAAATTGGATAAGACATATTGAACAAGAGAAATTGGATAAAATATATCTATATTATAAGAGAGGGATGTTATCAAGAGAAATTGGATAAGAGATATCTATATTATAAAAGAGGGATGTTATCAAGAGAAATTGGATAAGAGATATTGGATATGAGAAATTGGATAAGAGATATCTATATTATAAAAGAGGGATGTTATCAAGAGAAATTGGATAAGAGATATTGGACAAGAGAAATTGGATAAGAGATATCTATATTATAAATGAGGGATGTTATCAAGAGAAATTGGATAAGAGAAATTGGACAAGAGAAATTGGATAAGAGATATCTATATTATAAAAGAGGGATGTTATCAAGAAAAATTGGATAAGAGATATTGGACAAGAGATATTGGATAATAGATATCTATATTATATAAGCGGGATGTTATCAAGAGAAATTGGATAAGAGATATTGGACAAGAGAAATTGGATAAGAGATATCTATATTATAAAAGAGGGATGTTATCAAGAGAAATTGGATAAGCGATATTGAACAAGAGAAATTGGATAAGAGATATCTATATTATAAAAGAGGGATGTTATCAAGAGAAATTGGAGAAGAGATATTGGACAAGAGAAATTGGATAAGAGATATCTATATTATAAAAGAGGGATGTTATCAAGAGAAATTGGATAAGAGATATTGGACAAGAGAAATTAGATAAGAGATATCTATATTATAAAAGAGGGATGTTATCAAAAGAAATTGAATAAGAGATATTGGACAAGAGAAATTGGATAAGAGATATCTATATTATAAAAGAGGGATGTTATCAAGAGAAATTGGATAAGAGATATTGGACAAGAGAAATTGGATAAGAGATATCTATATTATAAAAGAGGGATGTTATCAAGAGAAATTGGAGAAGAGATATTTGACAAGAGAAATTGGATAAGAGATATCTATATTATAAAAGAGGGATGTTATCAAGAGAAATTGGACAAGAGATATTGGACAACAGTAATTGGATAAGAGATATCTATATTATAAAAGAGGGATGTTATCAAGAGAAATTGGATACGAGATATTGGAAAAGACAAATTGGATAAGAGATATCTATATTAAAAAAAAGAGATGTTATCAAGAGAAATTGGATAAGAGATATTGAACAAGAGAAATTGGATAAAAGATATCTATATTATAAGAGAGGGATGTTATCAAGAGAAATTGGATAAGAGATATCTATATTATAAAAGAGGGATGTTATCAAGAGAAATTGGATAAGAGATATTGGATATGAGAAATTGGATAAGAGATATCTATATTATAAAAGAGGGATGTTATCAAGAGAAATTGGATAAGAGATATTGGACAAGAGAAATGGGATAAGAGATATCTATATTATAAAAGAGGGTTGTTATCAAAAGAAATTGGATAAGAGATATTGTAAAAGAGAAATTGGATAAGAGATATCTATATTATAAAAGAGAGATGTTATCAAGAGAAATTGGATAAGAGATATTGGACAAGAGAAATTGGATAAAAGATATCTATATTATAAAAGAGGGATGTTATCAAGAGAAATTGGAAAAGAGATATTGGACAAGAGAAATTGGATAAGAGATATCTATATTATAAAAGAGGGATGTTATCAAGAGAAATTGGACAAGAGAAATTGGATAAGAGATATCTATATTATAAAAGATGGATGTTATTAAGAGAAATTGGTTAAGAGATATTGGACAAGAGAAATTGGGTAAGAGATATCTATATTATAAAAGAGGGATGTTATCAAGAGAAATTGGATAAGAGATATTGGACAAGAGAAATTGATTAAGAGATATCTATATTATAAATGAGGGATGTTATCAAGAGAAATTGGATAAGAGAAATTGGATAAGAGAAATTGGATAAGAGATATCTATATTATAAAAGAGGGATGTTATCAAGAGAAATTGGATAAGAGATATTGGACAAGAGATATTGGATAATAGATATCTATATTATAAAAGAGGGATGTTATCAAGAGAAATTGGAGAAGAGATATTGGACAAGAGAAATTGGATAAGAGATATCTATATTATAAAAGAGGGATGTTATCAAGAGAAATTGGACAAGAGATATTGGACAAGAGAAATTGGATAAGAGATATCTATATTATAAAAGAGGGATGTTATCAAGAGAAATTGGATACGAGATATTGGAAAAGACTAATTGGATAAGAGATATCTATATTAAAAAAAAGAGATGTTATCAAGAGAAATTGGATAAGACATATTGAACAAGAGAAATTGGATAAAAGATATCTATATTATAAGAGAGGGATGTTATCAAGAGAAATTGGATAAGAGATATCTATATTATAAAAGAGGGATGTTATCAAGAGAAATTGGATAAGAGATATTGGATATGAGAAATTGGATAAGAGATATCTATATTATAAAAGAGGGATGTTATCAAGAGAAATTGGATAAGAGATATTGGACAAGTGAAATTGGATAAGAGATATCTATATTATAAAAGAGGGATGTTATCAAGAGAAGGATAAGAGATATTGGAAAAGAGAAATTGGATAAGAGATATCTATATTATAAAAGAGAGATGTTATCAAGAGAAATTGGATAAGAGATATTGGATATGAGAAATTGGATAAGAGATATCTATATTATAAAAGAGGGATGTTATCAAGAGAAATTGGATAAGAGATATTTGACAAGAGAAATTGGATAAGAGATATCTATATTATAAAAGAGGGATGTTATCAAAAGAAATTGGATAAGAGATATTGTAAAAGAGAAATTGGATAAGAAATATCTATATTATAAAAGAGAGATGTTATCAAGAGAAATTGGATAAGAGATATTGGACAAGAGAAATTGGATAAAATATATCTATATTATAAAAGAGGGATGTTATCAAGAGAAATTGGATAAGAGATATTGGACAAGAGAAATTTGATAAGAGATATCTATATTATAAAAGAGGGATGTTATCAAGAGAAATTGGACAAGAGAAATTGGATAAGAGATATCTATATTATAAAAGAGGGATGTTATCAAGAGAAATTGGATAAGAGATATTGGACAAGAGAAATTGGATAAGAGATATCTATATTATAAAAGAGGGATGTTATCAAGAGAAATTGGATAAGAGATATCTATATTATAAATGAGGGATGTTATCAAGAGAAATTGGATAAGAGAAATTGGACAAGAGAAATTGGACAAGAGAAATTGGATAAGAGATATCTATATTATAAAAGAGGGATGTTATCAAGAAAAATTGGATAAGAGATATTGGACAAGAGATATTGGATAATAGATATCTATATTATATAAGAGGGATGTTATCAAGAGAAATTGGATAAGAGATATTGGACAAGAGAAATTGGATAAGAGATATCTATATTATAAAAGAGGGATGTTATCAAGAGAAATTGGATAAGAGATATTGGACAAGAGAAATTGGATAAGAGATATCTATATTATAAAAGAGGGATGTTATCAAGAGAAATTGGATAAGAGATATCTATATTATAAAAGAGGGATGTTATCAAGAGAAATTGGATAAGAGAAATTGGACAAGAGAAATTGGATAAGAGATATCTATATTATAAAAGAGGGATGTTATCAAGAAAAATTGGATAAGAGATATTGGACAAGAGATATTGGATAATAGATATCTATATTATATAAGAGGGATGTTATCAAGAGAAATTGGATAAGAGATATTGGACAAGAGAAATTGGATAAGAGATATCTATATTATAAAAGAGGGATGTTATCAAGAGAAATTGGATAAGAGATATTGGACAAGAGAAATTGGATAAGAGATATCTATATTATAAAAGAGGGATGTTATCAAGAGAAATTGGAAAAGAGAAATTGGATAAGAGATATCTATATTATAAAAGAGGGATGTTATCAAGAGAAATTGGACAAGAGAAATTGGATAAGAGATATCTATATTATAAAAGAGGGATGTTATCAAGAGAAATTGGATACGAGATATTGGAAAAGACTAATTGGATAAGAGATATCTATATTAAAAAAAGAGATGTTATCAAGAGAAATTGGATAAGACATATTGAACAAGAGAAATTGGATAAAAGATATCTATATTATAAGAGAGGGATGTTATCAAAAGAAATTGGATAAGAGATATCTATATTATAAAAGAGGGATGTTATCAAGAGAAATTGGATAAGAGATATTGGATATGAGAAATTGGATAAGAGATATCTATATTATAAAAGAGGGATGTTATCAAGAGAAATTGGATAAGAGATATTGGACAAGTGAAATTGGATAAGAGATATCTATATTATAAAAGAGGGATGTTATCAAGAGAAGGATAAGAGATATTGGAAAAGAGAAATTGGATAAGAGATATCTATATTATAAAAGAGGGATGTTATCAAGAGAAATTGGATAAGAGATATTGTATATGAGAAATTGGATAAGAGATATCTATATTATAAAAGAGGGATGTTATCAAGAGAAATTGGATAAGAGATATTTGACAAGAGAAATTGGATAAGAGATATCTTTATTATAAAAGAGGGATGTTATCAAAAGAAATTGGATAAGAGATATTGTAAAAGAGAAATTGGATAAGAGATATCTATATTATAAAAGAGAGATGTTATCAAGAGAAATTGGATAAGAGATATTGGACAAGAGAAATTGGATAAAATATATCTATATTATAAAAGAGGGATGTTATCAAGAGAAATTGGATAAGAGATATTGGACAAGAGAAATTTGATAAGAGATATCTATATTATAAAAGAGGGATGTTATCAAGAGAAATTGGACAAGAGAAATTGGATAAGAGATATCTATATTATAAAAGAGGGATGTTATCAAGAGAAATTGGATAAGAGATATTGGACAAGAGAAATTGGATAAGAGATATCTATATTATAAAAGAGGGATGTTATCAAGAGAAATTGGATAAGAGATATCTATATTATAAATGAGGGATGTTATCAAGAGAAATTGGATAAGAGAAATTGGACAAGAGAAATTGGATAAGAGATATCTATATTATAAAAGAGGGATGTTATCAAGAAAAATTGGATAAGAGATATTGGACAAGAGATATTGGATAATAGATATCTATATTATATAAGAGGGATGTTATCAAGAGAAATTGGATAAGAGATATTGGACAAGAGAAATTGGATAAGAGATATCTATATTATAAAAGAGGGATGTTATCAAGAGAAATTGGATAAGAGATATTGGACAAGAGAAATTGGATAAGAGATATCTATATTATAAAAGAGGGATGTTATCAAGAGAAATTGGATAAGAGATATCTATATTATAAATGAGGGATGTTATCAAGAGAAATTGGATAAGAGAAATTGGACAAGAGAAATTGGATAAGAGATATCTATATTATAAAAGAGGGATGTTATCAAGAAAAATTGGATAAGAGATATTGGACAAGAGATATTGGATAATAGATATCTATATTATATAAGAGGGATGTTATCAAGAGAAATTGGATAAGAGATATTGGACAAGAGAAATTGGATAAGAGATATCTATATTATAAAAGAGGGATGTTATCAAGAGAAATTGGATAAGAGATATTGGACAAGAGAAATTGGATAAGAGATATCTATATTATAAAAGAGGGATGTTATCAAGAGAAATTGGAAAAGAGAAATTGGATAAGAGATATCTATATTATAAAAGAGGGATGTTATCAAGAGAAATTGGACAAGAGAAATTGGATAAGAGATATCTATATTATAAAAGAGAGATGTTATCAAAAGAAATTGGATAAGAGATATTGGATAAGAGAAATTGGATAAGAGATATCTATATTATAAAAGAGGGATGTTATCAAGAGAAATTGGAAAAGAGAAATTGGATAAGAGATATCTATATTATAAAAGATGGATGTTATCAAGAGAAATTGGATAAGAGATATCTATATAATAAAAGAGAGATGTTATCAAGAGAAATTGGACAAGAGAAATTGGATAAGAGATATCTATATTATAAAAGAGAGATGTTATCAAGAGAAATTGGATAAGAGATATTGGACAAAAGAAATTAGATAAGAGATATCTATTTTATAAAAGAGGGATGTTATCAAAAGAAATTGAATAAGAGATATTGGACAAGAGAAATTGGATAAGAGATATCTATATTATAAAAGAGGGATGTTATCAAGAGAAATTGGATAAGAGATATTGGACAAGAGAAATTGGATAAGAGATATCTATATTATAAAAGAGGGATGTTATCAAGAGAAATTGGAGAAGAGATATTGGACAAGAGAAATTGGATAAGAGATATCTATATTATAAAAGAGGGATGTTATCAAGAGAAATTGGACAAGAGATATTGGACAACAGAAATTGGATAAGAGATATCTATATTATAAAAGAGGGATGTTATCAAGAGAAATTGGATACGAGATATTGGAAAAGACAAATTGGATAAGAGATATCTATATTAAAAAAAAGAGATGTTATCAAGAGAAATTGGATAAGAGATATTGAACAAGAGAAATTGGATAAAAGATATCTATATTATAAGAGAGGGATGTTATCAAGAGAAATTGGATAAGAGATATCTATATTATAAAAGAAGGATGTTATCAAGAGAAATTGGATAAGAGATATTGGACAAGAGAAATTGGATAAGAGATATCTATATTATAAAAGAGGGATGTTATCAAGAGAAATTGGATAAGAGATATTGGACAAGAGAAATTGGATAAGAGATATCTATATTATAAAAGAGGGATGTTATCAAGAGAAATTGGAGAAGAGATATTGGACAAGAGAAATTGGATAAGAGATATCTATATTATAAAAGAGGGATGTTATCAAGAGAAATTGGATAAGAGATATTGGACAAGAGAAATTGGATAAGAGATATCTATATTATAAATGAGGGATGTTATCAAGAGAAATTGGATAAGAGAAATTGGACAAGAGAAATTGGATAAGAGATATCTATATTATAAAAGAGGGATGTTATCAAGAAAAATTGGATAAGAGATATTGGACAAGAGATATTGGATAATAGATATCTATATTATATAAGCGGGATGTTATCAAGAGAAATTGGATAAGAGATATTGGACAAGAGAAATTGGAGAAGAGATATCTATATTATAAAAGAGGGATGTTATCAAGAGAAATTGGATAAGAGATATCTATATTATAAAAGAGGGATGTTATCAAGAGAAATTGGAAAAGAGAAATTGGATAAGAGATATCTATATTATAAAATAGGGATGTTATCAAGAGAAATTGGACAAGAGAAATTGGATAAGAGATATCTATATTATAAAAGAGAGATGTTATCAAGAGAAATTGGATAAGAGATATTGGAAAAGAGAAATTGGATAAGAGATATCTATATTATAAAAGAGGGATGTTATCAAGAGAAATTGGAAAAGAGAAATTGGATAAGAGATATCTATATTATAAAAGATGGATGTTATCAAGAGAAATTGGATAAGAGATATCTATATAATAAAAGAGAGATGTTATCAAGAGAAATTGGACAAGAGAAATTGGATAAGAGATATCTATATTATAAAAGAGGGATGTTATCAGGAGAAATTGGATAAGAGATATTGGACAAGAGAAATACGATAAGAGATATCTATATTATAAAAGAGGGATGTTATCAAGAGAAATTGGATAAGAGATATTGGACAAGAGAAATTGGATAAGAGATATCTATATTATAAAAGAGGGATGTTATCAAGAGAAATTGGATAAGAGATATTGGACAAGAGAAATTGGATAAGAGATATCTATATTATAAAAGAGGGATGTTATCAAGAGAAATTGGAGAAGAGATATTGGACAAGAGAAATTGATAAGAGATATCTATATTATAAAAGAGGGATGTTATCAAGAGAAATTGGACAAGAGATATCTATATAATAAAAGAGAGATGTTATCAAGAGAAATTGGACAAGAGAAATTGGATAAGAGATATCTATATTATAAAAGAGGGATGTTATCAAGAGAAATTGGATAAGAGATATTGGACAAGAGAAATAAGATAAGAGATATCTATATTATAAAAGAGGGATGTTATCAAGAGAAATTGGATAAGAGATATTGGACAAGAGAAATTGGATAAGAGATATCTATATTATAAAAGAGGGATGTTATCAAGAGAAATTGGATAAGAGATATCTATATAATAAAAGAGAGATGTTATCAAGAGAAATTGGACAAGAGAAATTGGATAAGAGATATCTATATTATAAAAGAGGGATGTTATCAGGAGAAATTGGATAAGAGATATTGGACAAGAGAAATACGATAAGAGATATCTATATTATAAAAGAGGGATGTTATCAAGAGAAATTGGATAAGAGATATTGGACAAGAGAAATTGGATAAGAGATATCTATATTATAAAAGAGGGATGTTATCAAGAGAAATTGGATAAGAGATATTGGACAAGAGAAATTGGATAAGAGATATCTATATTATAAAAGAGGGATGTTATCAAGAGAAATTGGAGAAGAGATATTGGACAAGAGAAATTGATAAGAGATATCTATATTATAAAAGAGGGATGTTATCAAGAGAAATTGGACAAGAGATATCTATATAATAAAAGAGAGATGTTATCAAGAGAAATTGGACAAGAGAAATTGGATAAGAGATATCTATATTATAAAAGAGGGATGTTATCAAGAGAAATTGGATAAGAGATATTGGACAAGAGAAATAAGATAAGAGATATCTATATTATAAAAGAGGGATGTTATCAAGAGAAATTGGATAAGAGATATTGGACAAGAGAAATTGGATAAGAGATATCTATATTATAAAAGAGGGATGTTATCAAGAGAAATTGGATAAGAGATATTGGACAAGAGAAATTGGATAAGAGATATCTATATTATAAAAGAGGGATGTTATCAAGAGAAATTGGATAAGAGATATTGGACAAGAGAAATTGGATAAGAGATATCTATATTATAAAAGAGGGATGTTATCAGGAGAAATTGGATAAGAGATATTGGACAAGAGAAATACGATAAGAGATATCTATATTATAAAAGAGGGATGTTATCAAGAGAAATTGGATAAGAGATATTGGACAAGAGAAATTGGATAAGAGATATCTATATTATAAAAGAGGGATGTTATCAAGAGAAATTGGATAAGAGATATTGGACAAGAGAAATTGGATAAGAGATATCTATATTATAAAAGAGGGATGTTATCAAGAGAAATTGGAGAAGAGATATTGGACAAGAGAAATTGATAAGAGATATCTATATTATAAAAGAGGGATGTTATCAAGAGAAATTGGACAAGAGATATCTATATAATAAAAGAGAGATGTTATCAAGAGAAATTGGACAAGAGAAATTGGATAAGAGATATCTATATTATAAAAGAGGGATGTTATCAAGAGAAATTGGATAAGAGATATTGGACAAGAGAAATAAGATAAGAGATATCTATATTATAAAAGAGGGATGTTATCAAGAGAAATTGGACAAGAGATATTGGACAACATAAATTGGATAAGAGATATCTATATTATAAAAGAGGGATGTTATCAAGAGAAATTGGATACGAGATATTGGAAAAGACTAATTGGATAAGAGATATCAATATTAAAAAAAAGAGATGTTATCAAGAGAAATTGGATAAGAGATATTGAACAAGAGAAATTGGATAAAAGATATCTATATTATAAGAGAGGGATGTTATCAAGAGAAATTGGATAAGAGATATCTATATTATAAAAGAGGGATGTTATCAAGAGAAATTGGATAAGAGATATTGGATATGAGAAATTGGATAAGAGATATCTATATTATAAAAGAGGGATGTTATCAAGAGAAATTGGATAAGAGATATTGGACAAGAGAAATGGGATAAGAGATATCTATATTATAAAAGAGGGATGTTATCAAAAGAAATTGGATAAGAGATATTGTAAAAGAGAAATTGGATAAGAGAAATCTATATTATAAAAGAGAGATGTTATCAAGAGAAATTGGATAAGAGATATTGGACAAGAGAAATTGGATAAAATATATCTATATTATAAAAGAGGGATGTTATCAAGAGAAATTGGATAAGAGATATTGGACAAGAGAAATTTGATAAGAGATATCTATATTATAAAAGAGGGATGTTATCAAGAGAAATTGGATACGAGATATTGGAAAAGAGAAATTGGATAAGAGATATCTATATTATAAAAGAGAGATGTTATCAAGAGAAATTGGATAAGAGATATTGGACAAGAGAAATTGGATAAAATATATCTATATTATAAAAGAGGGATGTTATCAAGAGAAATTGGATAAGAGATATTGGACAAGAGAAATTTGATAAGAGATATCTATATTATAAAAGAGGGATGTTATCAAGAGAAATTGGACAAGAGAAATTGGATAAGAGATATCTATATTATAAAAGAGGGATGTTATCAAGAGAAATTGGATAAGAGATATTGGACAAGAGAAATTGGATAAGAGATATCTATATTATAAAAGAGGGATGTTATCAAGAGAAATTGTATAAGAGATATCTATATTATAAATGAGGGATGTTATCAAGAGAAATTGGATAAGAGAAATTGGACAAGAGAAATTGGATAAGAGATATCTATATTATAAAAGAGGGATGTTATCAAGAAAAATTGGATAAGAGATATTGGACAAGAGATATTGGATAATAGATATCTATATTATATAAGAGGGATGTTATCAAGAGAAATTGGATAAGAGATATTGGACAAGAGAAATTGGATATGAGATATCTATATTATAAAAGAGGGATGTTATCAAGAGAAATTGGATAAGAGATATTGGACAAGAGAAATTGGATAAGAGATATCTATATTATAAAAGAGGGATGTTATCAAGAGAAATTGGAAAAGAGAAATTGGATAAGAGATATCTATATTATAAAAGAGGGATGTTATCAAGAGAAATTGGACAAGAGAAATTGGATAAGAGATATCTATATTATAAAAGAGAGATGTTATCAAGACAAATTGGATAAGAGATATTGGAAAAGAGAAATTGGATAAGAGATATCTATATTTTAAAAGAGGGATGTTATCAAGAGAAATTGGAAAAGAGAAATTGGATAAGAGATATCTATATTATAAAAGAGAGATGTTATCAAGAGAAATTGGATAAGAGATATTGGACAAGAGAAATTGGATAAAAGATATCTATATTATAAAAGAGGGATGTTATCAAGAGAAATTGGATAAGAGATATTGGACAAGAGAAATTGGATAAGAGATATCTATATTATAAAAGAGGGATGTTATCAAGAGAAATTGGACAAGAGAAATTGGATAAGAGATATCTATATTATAAAAGATGGATGTTATCAAGAGAAATTGGATAAGAGATATTGGACAAGAGAAATTGGATAAGAGATATCTATATTATAAAAGAGGGATGTTATCAAGAGAAATTGGATAAGAGATATTGGACAAGAGAAATTGGATAAGAGATATCTATATTATAAATGAGGGATGTTATCAAGAGAAATTGGATAAGAGAAATTGGACAAGAGAAATTGGATAAGAGATATCTATATTATAAAAGAGGGATGTTATCAAGAAAAATTGGATAAGAGATATTGGACAAGAGATATTGGATAATAGATATCTATATTATATAAGCGGGATGTTATCAAGAGAAATTGGATAAGAGATATTGGACAAGAGAAATTGGATAAGAGATATCTATATTATAAAAGAGGGATGTTATCAAGAGAAATTGGATAAGAGATATTGGACAAGAGAAATTGGATAAGAGATATCTATATTATAAAAGAGGGATGTTATCAAGAGAAATTGGAAAAGAGAAATTGGATAAGATATATCTATATTATAAAAGAGGGATGTTATCAAGAGAAATTGGACAAGAGAAATTGGATAAGAGATATCTATATTATAAAAGAGAGATGTTATCAAGAGAAATTGGATAAGAGATATTGGAAAAGAGAAATTGGATAAGAGATATCTATATTATAAAAGAGGGATGTTATCAAGAGAAATTGGAAAAGAGAAATTGGATAAGAGATATCTATATTATAAAAGATGGATGTTATCAAGAGAAATTGGATAAGAGATATCTATATAATAAAAGAGAGATGTTATCAAGAGAAATTGGACAAGAGAAATTGGATAAGAGATATCTATATTATAAAAGAGGGATGTTATCAAGAGAAATTGGATAAGAGATATTGGACAAGAGAAATTGGATAAGAGATATCTATATTATAAAAGAGGGATGTTATCAAGAGAAATTGGATAAGAGATATTGGACAAGAGAAATTGGATAAGAGATATCTATATTATAAAAGAGGGATGTTATCAAGAGAAATTGGATAAGAGATATTGGACAAGAGAAATTGGATAAGAGATATCTATATTATAAAAGAGGGATGTTATCAAAAGAAATTGGAGAAGAGATATTGGACAAGAGAAATTGGATAAGAGATATCTATATTATAAAAGAGGGATGTTATCAAGAGAAATTGGACAAGAGATATTGGACAACATAAATTGGATAAGAGATATCTATATTATAAAAGAGGGATGTTATCAAGAGAAATTGGATACGAGATATTGGAAAAGACTAATTGGATAAGAGATATCTATATTAAAAAAAAGAGATGTTATCAAGAGAAATTGGATAAGACATATTGAACAAGAGAAATTGGATAAAAGATATCTATATTATAAGAGAGGGATGTTATCAAGAGAAATTGGATAAGAGATATCTATATTATAAAAGAGGGATGTTATCAAGAGAAATTGGATAAGAGATATTGGATATGAGAAATTGGATAAGAGATATCTATATTATAAAAGAGGGATGTTATCAAGAGAAATTGGATAAGAGATATTGGACAAGTGAAATTGGATAAGAGATATCTATATTATAAAAGAGGGATGTTATCAAGAGAAGGATAAGAGATATTGGAAAAGAGAAATTGGATAAGAGATATCTATATTATAAAAGAGGGATGTTATCAAGAGAAATTGGATAAGAGATATTGGATATGAGAAATTGGATAAGAGATATCTATATTATAAAAGAGGGATGTTATCAAGAGAAATTGGATAAGAGATATTGGACAAGAGAAATTGGATAAGAGATATCTATATTATAAAAGAGGGATGTTATCAAAAGAAATTGGATAAGAGATATTGTAAAAGAGAAATTGGATAAGAGATATCTATATTATAAAAGAGAGATGTTATCAAGAGAAATTGGATAAGAGATATTGGACAAGAGAAATTGGATAAAATATATCTATATTATAAAAGAGGGATGTTATCAAGAGAAATTGGATAAGAGATATTGGACAAGAGAAATTTGATAAGAGATATCTATATTATAAAAGAGGGATGTTATCAAGAGAAATTGGACAAGAGAAATTGGATAAGAGATATCTATATTATAAAAGAGGGATGTTATCAAGAGAAATTGGATAAGAGATATTGGACAAGAGAAATTGGATAAGAGATATCTATATTATAAAAGAGGGATGTTATCAAGAGAAATTGGATAAGAGAAATTGGACAAGAGAAATTGGATAAGAGATATCTATATTATAAAAGAGGGATGTTATCAAGAAAAATTGGATAAGAGATATTGGACAAGAGATATTGGATAATAGATATCTATATTATATAAGAGGGATGTTATCAAGAGAAATTGGATAAGAGATATTGGACAAGAGAAATTGGATAAGAGATATCTATATTATAAAAGAGGGATGTTATCAAGAGAAATTGGATAAGAGATATTGGACAAGAGAAATTGGATAAGAGATATCTATATTATAAAAGAGGGATGTTATCAAGAGAAATTGGAAAAGAGAAATTGGATAAGAGATATCTATATTATAAAAGAGGGATGTTATCAAGAGAAATTGGACAAGAGAAATTGGATAAGAGATATCTATATTATAAAAGAGAGATGTTATCAAGAGAAATTGGATAAGAGATATTGGAAAAGAGAAATTGGATAAGAGATATCTATATTATAAAAGAGGGATGTTATCAAGAGAAATTGGAAAAGAGAAATTGGATAAGAGATATCTATATTATAAAAGATGGATGTTATAAGAGAAATTGGATTAGAGATATCTATATAATAAAAGAGAGATGTTATCAAGAGAAATTGGACAAGAGAAATTGGATAAGAGATATCTATATTATAAAAGAGGGATGTTATCAAGAGAAATTGGATAAGAAATATTGGACAAGAGAAATTAGATAAGAGATATCTATATTATAAAAGAGGGATGTTATCAAAAGAAATTGAATAAGAGATATTGGACAAGAGAAATTGGATAAGAGATATCTATATTATAAAAGAGGGATGTTATCAAGAGAAATTGGATAAGAGATATTGGACAAGAGAAATTGGATAAGAGATATCTATATTATAAAAGAGGGATGTTATCAAGAGAAATTGGAGAAGAGATATTGGACAAGAGAAATTGGATAAGAGATATCTATATTATAAAAGAGGGATGTTATCAAGAGAAATTGGACAAGAGATATTGGACAACAGAAATTGGATAAGAGATATCTATATTATAAAAGAGGGATGTTATCAAGAGAAATTGGATACGAGATATTGGAAAAGACAAATTGGATAAGAGATATCTATATTAAAAAAAAGAGATGTTATCAAGAGAAATTGGATAAGAGATATTGAACAAGAGAAATTGGATAAAAGATATCTATATTATAAGAGAGGGATGTTATCAAGAGAAATTGGATAAGAGATATCTATATTATAAAAGAGGGATGTTATCAAGAGAAATTGGATAAGAGATATTGGATATGAGAAATTGGATAAGAGATATCTATATTATAAAAGAGGGATGTTATCAAGAGAAATTGGATAAGAGATATTGGACAAGAGAAATGGGATAAGAGATATCTATATTATAAAAGAGGGATGTTATCAAAAGAAATTGGATAAGAGATATTGTAAAAGAGAAATTGGATAAGAGATATCTATATTATAAAAGAGAGATGTTATCAAGAGAAATTGGATAAGAGATATTGGACAAGAGAAATTGGATAAAAGATATCTATATTATAAAAGAGGGATGTTATCAAGAGAAATTGGATAAGAGATATTGGACAAGAGAAATTGGATAAGAGATATCTATATTATAAAAGAGGGATGTTATCAAGAGAAATTGGACAAGAGAAATTGGATAAGAGATATCTATATTATAAAAGATGGATGTTATCAAGAGAAATTGGATAAGAGATATTGGACAAGAGAAATTGGATAAGAGATATCTATATTATAAAAGAGGGATGTTATCAAGAGAAATTGGATAAGAGATATTGGACAAGAGAAATTGGTTAAGAGATATCTATATTATAAATGAGGGATGTTATCAAGAGAAATTGGATAAGAGAAATTGGAGAAGAGAAATTGGATAAG
Organism: Scilla litardierei; assembly: GCA_030789695.1. Classification (NCBI taxonomy): domain Eukaryota; kingdom Viridiplantae; phylum Streptophyta; class Magnoliopsida; order Asparagales; family Asparagaceae; genus Scilla; species Scilla litardierei. Next base: position 424,793,422 of record CM061142.1, on the reverse strand, counting down.
AGATATCTATATTATAAAAGAGGGATGTTATCAAGAGAAATTGGATAAGAGATATTGGACAAGAGAAATTGGATAAGAGATATCTATATTATAAAAGAGGGATGTTATCAAGAGAAATTGGAGAAGAGATATTGGACAAGAGAAATTGGATAAGAGATATCTATATTATAAAAGAGGGATGTTATCAAGAGAAATTGGACAAGAGATATTGGACAACATAAATTGGATAAGAGATATCTATATTATAAAAGAGGGATGTTATCAAGAGAAATTGGATACGAGATATTGGAAAAGACTAATTGGATAAGAGATATCTATATTAAAAAAAAGAGATGTTATCAAGAGAAATTGGAAAAGACATATTGAACAAGAGAAATTGGATAAGAGATATCTATATTATAAGAGAGGGATGTTATCAAGAGAAATTGGATAAGAGATATCTATATTATAAAAGAGGGATGTTATCAAGAGAAATTGGATAAGAGATATTGGATATGAGAAATTGGATAAGAGATATCTATATTATAAAAGAGGGATGTTATCAAGAGAAATTGGATAAGAGATATTGGACAAGTGAAATTGGATAAGAGATATCTATATTATAAAAGAGGGATGTTATCAAGAGAAGGATAAGAGATATTGGAAAAGAGAAATTGGATAAGAGATATCTATATTATAAAAGAGGGATGTTATCAAGAGAAATTGGATAAGAGATATTGGATATGAGAAATTGGATAAGAGATATCTATATTATAAAAGAGGGATGTTATCAAGAGAAATTGGATAAGAGATATTGGACAAGTGAAATTGGATAAGAGATATCTATATTATAAAAGAGGGATGTTATCAAAAGAAATTGGATAAGAGATATTGTAAAAGAGAAATTGGATAAGAGATATCTATATTATAAAAGAGAGATGTTATCAAGAGAAATTGGATAAGAGATATTGGATAAGAGAAATTGGATAAAATATATCTATATTATAAAAGAGGGATGTTATCAAGAGAAATTGGATAAGATATATTGGACAAGAGAAATTTGATAAGAGATATCTATATTATAAAAGAGGGATGTTATCAAGAGAAATTGGACAAGAGAAATTGGATAAGAGATATCTATATTATAAAAGAGGGATGTTATCAAGAGAAATTGGATAAGAGATATTGGACAAGAGAAATTGGATAAGAGATATCTATATTATAAAAGAGGGATGTTATCAAGAGAAATTGGATAAGAGATATCTATATTATAAATGAGGGATGTTATCAAGAGAAATTGGATAAGAGAAATTTGACAAGAGAAATTGGATAAGAGATATCTATATTATAAAAGAGGGATGTTATCAAGAAAAATTGGATAAGAGATATTGGACAAGAGATATTGGATAATAGATATCTATATTATATAAGAGGGATGTTATCAAGAGAAATTGGATAAGAGATATTGGACAAGAGAAATTGGATAAGAGATATATATATTATAAAAGAGGGATGTTATCAAGAGAAATTGGATAAGAGATATTGGACAAGAGAAATTGGATAAGAGATATCTATATTATAAAAGAGGGATGTTATCAAGAGAAATTGGATAAGAGATATCTATATTATAAATGAGGGATGTTATCAAGAGAAATTGGATAAGAGAAATTGGACAAGAGAAATTGGATAAGAGATATCTATATTATAAAAGAGGGATGTTATCAAGAAAAATTGGATAAGAGATATTGGACAAGAGATATTGGATAATAGATATCTATATTATATAAGAGGGATGTTATCAAGAGAAATTGGATAAGAGATATTGGACAAGAGAAATTGGATAAGAGATATCTATATTATAAAAGAGGGATGTTATCAAGAGAAATTGGATAAGAGATATTGGACAAGAGAAATTGGATAAGAGATATCTATATTATAAAAGAGGGATGTTATCAAGAGAAATTGGAAAAGAGAAATTGGATAAGAGATATCTATATTATAAAAGAGGGATGTTATCAAGAGAAATTGGACAAGAGAAATTGGATACGAGATATCTATATTATAAAAGAGAGATGTTATCAAGAGAAATTGGATAAGAGATATTGGATAAGAGAAATTGGATAAGAGATATCTATATTATAAAAGAGGGATGTTATCAAGAGAAATTGGAAAAGAGAAATTGGATAAGAGATATCTATATTATAAAAGATGGATGTTATCAAGAGAAATTGGATAAGAGATATCTATATAATAAAAGAGAGATGTTATCAAGAGAAATTGGAGAAGAGATATCTATATTATTAAAGAGGGATGTTATCAAGAGAAATTGGATAAGAGATATTGGACAAGAGAAATTAGATAAGAGATATCTATATTATAAAAGAGGGATGTTATCAAAAGAAATTGAATAAGAGATATTGGACAAGAGAAATTGGATAAGAGATATCTATATTATAAAAGAGGGATGTTATCAAGAGAAATTGGATAAGAGATATTGGACAAGAGAAATTGGATAAGAGATAGCTATATTATAAAAGAGGGATGTTATCAAGAGAAATTGGAGAAGAGATATTGGACAAGAGAAATTGGATAAGAGATATCTATATTATAAAAGAGGGATGTTATCAAGAGAAATTGGACAAGAGATATTGGACAACAGAAATTGGATAAGAGATATCTATATTATAAAAGAGGGATGTTATCAAGAGAAATTGGATACGAGATATTGGAAAAGACAAATTGGATAAGAGATATCTATATTAAAAAAAAGAGATGTTATCAAGAGAAATTGGATAAGAGATATTGAACAAGAGAAATTGGATAAAAGATATCTATATTATAAGAGAGGGATGTTATCAAGAGAAATTGGATAAGAGATATCTATATTATAAAAGAGGGATGTTATCAAGAGAAATTGGATAAGAGATATTGCATATGAGAAATTGGATAAGAGATATCTATATTATAAAAGAGGGATGTTATCAAGAGAAATCGGATATTGTACAAGAGAAATGGGATAAGAGATATCTATATTATAAAAGAGGGATGTTATCAAAAGAAATTGGATAAGAGATATTGTAAAAGAGAAATTGGATAAGAGATATCTATATTATAAAAGAGAGATGTTATCAAGAGAAATTGGATAAGAGATATTGGACAAGAGAAATTGGATAAAAGATATCTATATTATAAAAGAGGGATGTTATCAAGAGAAATTGGATAAGAGATATTGGACAAGAGAAATTGGATAAGAGAAATCTATATTATAAAAGAGGGATGTTATCAAGAGAAATTGGACAAGAGAAATTGGATAAGAGATATCTATATTATAAAAGATGGATGTTATCAAGAGAAATTGGATAAGAGATATTGGACAAGAGAAATTGGGTAAGAGATATCTATATTATAAAAGAGGGATGTTATCAAGAGAAATTGGATAAGAGATATTGGACAATAGAAATTGGTTAAGAGATATCTATATTATAAATGAGGGATGTTATCAAGAGAAATTGGATAAGAGAAATTGGATAGGAGATATTGGATACGAGATATCTATATTATAAAAGAGGGATGTTATCAAGAGAAATTGGATAAGAGATATTGGACAAGAGATATTGGATAATAGATATCTATATTATAAAAGAGGGATGTTATCAAGAGAAATTGGATAAGAGATATTGGACAAGAGAAATTGGATAAGAGATATCTATATTATAAAAGAGGGATGTTATCAAGAGAAATTGGACAAGAGATATTGGACAAGAGAAATTGGATAAGAGATATCTATATTATAAAAGAGTGATGTTATCAAGAGAAATTGGATACGAGATATTGGAAAAGACTAATTGGATAAGAGATATCTATATTAAAAAAAAGAGATGTTATCAAGAGAAATTGGATAAGACATATTGAACAAGAGAAATTGGAGAAAAGATATCTATATTATAAGAGAGGGATGTTATCAAGAGAAATTGGATAAGAGATATCTATATTATAAAAGAGGGATGTTATCAAGAGAAATTGGATAAGAGATATTGGATATGAGAAATTGGATAAGAGATATCTATATTATAAAAGAGGGATGTTATCAAGAGAAATTGGATAAGAGATATTGGACAAGTGAAATTGGATAAGAGATATCTATATTATAAAAAAGGGATGTTATCAAGAGAAGGATAAGAGATATTGGAAAAGAGAAATTGGATAAGAGATATCTATATTATAAAAGAGGGATGTTATCAAGAGAAATTGGATAAGAGATATTGGATATGAGAAATTGGATAAGAGATATCTATATTATAAAAGAGGGATGTTATCAAGAGAAATTGGATAAGAGATATTGGACAAGAGAAATTGGATAAGAGATATCTATATTATAAAAGAGGGATGTTATCAAAAGAAATTGGATAAGAGATATTGTAAAAGAGAAATTGGATAAGAGATATCTATATTATAAAAGAGAGATGTTATCAAGAGAAATTGGATAAGAGATACTGGACAAGAGAAATTGGATAAAATATATCTATATTATAAAAGAGGGATGTTATCAAGAGAAATTGGATAAGAGATATTGGACAAGAGAAATTTGATAAGAGATATCTATATTATAAAAGAGGGATGTTATCAAGAGAAATTGGACAAGAGAAATTGGATAAGAGATATCTATATTATAAAAGAGGGATGTTATCAAGAGAAATTGGATAAGAGATATTGGACAAGAGAAATTGGATAAGAGATATCTATATTATAAAAGAGGGATGTTATCAAGAGAAATTGGATAAGAGATATCTATATTATAAATGAGGGATGTTATCAAGAGAAATTGGATAAGAGAAATTGGACAAGAGAAATTGGATAAGAGATATCTATATTATAAAAGAGGGATGTTATCAAGAAAAATTGGATAAGAGATATTGGACAAGAGATATTGGATAATAGATATCTATATTATATAAGAGGGATGTTATCAAGAGAAATTGGATAAGAGATATTGGACAAGAGAAATTGGATAAGAGATATCTATATTATAAAAGAGGGATGTTATCAAGAGAAATTGGAAAAGAGAAATTGGATAAGAGATATCTATATTATAAAAGAGGGATGTTATCAAGAGAAATTGGACAAGAGAAATTGGATAAGAGATATCTATATTTTAAAAGAGAGATGTTATCAAGAGAAATTGGATAAGAGATATTGGAAAAGAGAAATTGGATAAGAGATATCTATATTATAAAAGAGGGATGTTATCAAGAGAAATTGGAAAAGAGAAATTGGATAAGAGATATCTATATTATAAAAGATGGATGTTATCAAGAGAAATTGGATAAGAGAAATTGGATAAGATATATTGGACAAGAGAAATTTGATAAGAGATATCTATATTATAAAAGAGGGATGTTATCAAGAGAAATTGGACAAGAGAAATTGGATAAGAGATATCTATATTATAAAAGAGGGATGTTATCAAGAGAAATTGGATAAGAGATATTGGACAAGAGAAATTGGATAAGAGATATCTATATTATAAAAGAGGGATGTTATCAAGAGAAATTGGATAAGAGATATCTATATTATAAATGAGGGATGTTATCAAGAGAAATTGGATAAGAGAAATTGGACAAGAGAAATTGGATAAGAGATATCTATATTATAAAAGAGGGATGTTATCAAGAAAAATTGGATAAGAGATATTGGACAAGAGATATTGGATAATAGATATCTATATTATATAAGAGGGATGTTATCAAGAGAAATTGGATAAGAGATATTGGACAAGAGAAATTGGATAAGAGATATATATATTATAAAAGAGGGATGTTATCAAGAGAAATTGGATAAGAGATATTGGACAAGAGAAATTGGATAAGAGATATCTATATTATAAAAGAGGGATGTTATCAAGAGAAATTGGATAAGAGATATCTATATTATAAATGAGGGATGTTATCAAGAGAAATTGGATAAGAGAAATTGGACAAGAGAAATTGGATAAGAGATATCTATATTATAAAAGAGGGATGTTATCAAGAAAAATTGGATAAGAGATATTGGACAAGAGATATTGGATAATAGATATCTATATTATATAAGAGGGATGTTATCAAGAGAAATTGGATAAGAGATATTGGACAAGAGAAATTGGATAAGAGATATCTATATTATAAAAGAGGGATGTTATCAAGAGAAATTGGATAAGAGATATTGGACAAGAGAAATTGGATAAGAGATATCTATATTATAAAAGAGGGATGTTATCAAGAGAAATTGGAAAAGAGAAATTGGATAAGAGATATCTATATTATAAAAGAGGGATGTTATCAAGAGAAATTGGACAAGAGAAATTGGATACGAGATATCTATATTATAAAAGAGAGATGTTATCAAGAGAAATTGGATAAGAGATATTGGATAAGAGAAATTGGATAAGAGATATCTATATTATAAAAGAGGGATGTTATCAAGAGAAATTGGAAAAGAGAAATTGGATAAGAGATATCTATATTATAAAAGATGGATGTTATCAAGAGAAATTGGATAAGAGATATCTATATAATAAAAGAGAGATGTTATCAAGAGAAATTGGAGAAGAGATATCTATATTATTAAAGAGGGATGTTATCAAGAGAAATTGGATAAGAGATATTGGACAAGAGAAATTAGATAAGAGATATCTATATTATAAAAGAGGGATGTTATCAAAAGAAATTGAATAAGAGATATTGGACAAGAGAAATTGGATAAGAGATATCTATATTATAAAAGAGGGATGTTATCAAGAGAAATTGGATAAGAGATATTGGACAAGAGAAATTGGATAAGAGATAGCTATATTATAAAAGAGGGATGTTATCAAGAGAAATTGGAGAAGAGATATTGGACAAGAGAAATTGGATAAGAGATATCTATATTATAAAAGAGGGATGTTATCAAGAGAAATTGGACAAGAGATATTGGACAACAGAAATTGGATAAGAGATATCTATATTATAAAAGAGGGATGTTATCAAGAGAAATTGGATACGAGATATTGGAAAAGACAAATTGGATAAGAGATATCTATATTAAAAAAAAGAGATGTTATCAAGAGAAATTGGATAAGAGATATTGAACAAGAGAAATTGGATAAAAGATATCTATATTATAAGAGAGGGATGTTATCAAGAGAAATTGGATAAGAGATATCTATATTATAAAAGAGGGATGTTATCAAGAGAAATTGGATAAGAGATATTGGATATGAGAAATTGGATAAGAGATATCTATATTATAAAAGAGGGATGTTATCAAGAGAAATCGGATATTGTACAAGAGAAATGGGATAAGAGATATCTATATTATAAAAGAGGGATGTTATCAAAAGAAATTGGATAAGAGATATTGTAAAAGAGAAATTGGATAAGAGATATCTATATTATAAAAGAGAGATGTTATCAAGAGAAATTGGATAAGAGATATTGGACAAGAGAAATTGGATAAAAGATATCTATATTATAAAAGAGGGATGTTATCAAGAGAAATTGGATAAGAGATATTGGACAAGAGAAATTGGATAAGAGAAATCTATATTATAAAAGAGGGATGTTATCAAGAGAAATTGGACAAGAGAAATTGGATAAGAGATATCTATATTATAAAAGATGGATGTTATCAAGAGAAATTGGATAAGAGATATTGGACAAGAGAAATTGGGTAAGAGATATCTATATTATAAAAGAGGGATGTTATCAAGAGAAATTGGATAAGAGATATTGGACAATAGAAATTGGTTAAGAGATATCTATATTATAAATGAGGGATGTTATCAAGAGAAATTGGATAAGAGAAATTGGATAGGAGATATTGGATACGAGATATCTATATTATAAAAGAGGGATGTTATCAAGAGAAATTGGATAAGAGATATTGGACAAGAGATATTGGATAATAGATATCTATATTATAAAAGAGGGATGTTATCAAGAGAAATTGGATAAGAGATATTGGACAAGAGAAATTGGATAAGAGATATCTATATTATAAAAGAGGGATGTTATCAAGAGAAATTGGACAAGAGATATTGGACAAGAGAAATTGGATAAGAGATATCTATATTATAAAAGAGTGATGTTATCAAGAGAAATTGGATACGAGATATTGGAAAAGACTAATTGGATAAGAGATATCTATATTAAAAAAAAGAGATGTTATCAAGAGAAATTGGATAAGACATATTGAACAAGAGAAATTGGAGAAAAGATATCTATATTATAAGAGAGGGATGTTATCAAGAGAAATTGGATAAGAGATATCTATATTATAAAAGAGGGATGTTATCAAGAGAAATTGGATAAGAGATATTGGATATGAGAAATTGGATAAGAGATATCTATATTATAAAAGAGGGATGTTATCAAGAGAAATTGGATAAGAGATATTGGACAAGTGAAATTGGATAAGAGATATCTATATTATAAAAAAGGGATGTTATCAAGAGAAGGATAAGAGATATTGGAAAAGAGAAATTGGATAAGAGATATCTATATTATAAAAGAGGGATGTTATCAAGAGAAATTGGATAAGAGATATTGGATATGAGAAATTGGATAAGAGATATCTATATTATAAAAGAGGGATGTTATCAAGAGAAATTGGATAAGAGATATTGGACAAGAGAAATTGGATAAGAGATATCTATATTATAAAAGAGGGATGTTATCAAAAGAAATTGGATAAGAGATATTGTAAAAGAGAAATTGGATAAGAGATATCTATATTATAAAAGAGAGATGTTATCAAGAGAAATTGGATAAGAGATATTGGACAAGAGAAATTGGATAAAATATATCTATATTATAAAAGAGGGATGTTATCAAGAGAAATTGGATAAGAGATATTGGACAAGAGAAATTTGATAAGAGATATCTATATTATAAAAGAGGGATGTTATCAAGAGAAATTGGACAAGAGAAATTGGATAAGAGATATCTATATTATAAAAGAGGGATGTTATCAAGAGAAATTGGATAAGAGATATTGGACAAGAGAAATTGGATAAGAGATATCTATATTATAAAAGAGGGATGTTATCAAGAGAAATTGGATAAGAGATATCTATATTATAAATGAGGGATGTTATCAAGAGAAATTGGATAAGAGAAATTGGACAAGAGAAATTGGATAAGAGATATCTATATTATAAAAGAGAGATGTTATCAAGAAAAATTGGATAAGAGATATTGGACAAGAGATATTGGATAATAGATATCTATATTATATAAGAGGGATGTTATCAAGAGAAATTGGATAAGAGATATTGGACAAGAGAAATTGGATAAGAGATATCTATATTATAAAAGAGGGATGTTATTAAGAGAAATTGGAAAAGAGAAATTGGATAAGAGATATCTATATTATAAAAGAGGGATGTTATCAAGAGAAATTGGACAAGAGAAATTGGATAAGAGATATCTATATTTTAAAAGAGAGATGTTATCAAGAGAAATTGGATAAGAGATATTGGAAAAGAGAAATTGGATAAGAGATATCTATATTATAAAAGAGGGATGTTATCAAGAGAAATTGGAAAAGAGAAATTGGATAAGAGATATCTATATTATAAAAGATGGATGTTATCAAGAGAAATTGGATAAGAGATATCTATATAATAAAAGAGAGATGTTATCAAGAGAAATTGGACAAGAGAAATTGGTTAAGAGATATCTATATTATAAAAGAGGGATGTTATCAAGAGAAATTGGATAAGAGATATTGGACAAGAGAAATTAGATAAGAGATATCTATATTATAAAAGAGGGATGTTATCAAAAGAAATTGGATAAGAGATATTGGACAAGAGAAATTGGATAAGAGATATCTATATTATAAAAGAGGGATGTTATCAAGAGAAATTGGATAAGAGATATTGGACAAGAGAAATTGGATAAGAGATATCTATATTATAAAAGAGGGATGTTATCAAGAGAAATTGGAGAAGAGATATTGGACAAGAGAAATTGGATAAGAGATATCTATATTATAAAAGAGGGATGTTATCAAGAGAAATTGGACAAGAGATATTGGACAACAGAAATTGGATAAGAGATATCTATATTATAAAAGAGGGATGTTATCAAGAGAAATTGGATACGAGATATTGGAAAAGACAAATTGGATAAGAGATATATATATTAAAAAAAAGAGATGTTATCAAGAGAAATTGGATAAGAGATATTGAACAAGAGAAATTGGATAAAAAATATCTATATTATAAGAGAGGGATGTTATCAAGAGAAATTGGATAAGAGATATCTATATTATAAAAGAGGGATGTTATCAAGAGAAATTGGATAAGAGATATTGGATATGAGAAATTGGATAAGAGATATCTATATTATAAAAGAGGGATGTTATCAAGAGAAATTGGATAAGAGATATTGGACAAGAGAAATGGGATAAGAGATATCTATATTATAAAAGAGGGATGTTATCAAAAGAAATTGGATAAGAGATATTGTAAAAGAGAAATTGGATAAGAGATATCTATATTATAAAAGAGAGATGTTATCAAGAGAAATTGGATAAGAGATATTGGACAAGAGAAATTGGATAAAAGATATCTATATTATAAAAGATGGATGTTATCAAAAGAAATTGGATAAGAGATATTGGACAAGAGAAATTGGATAAGAGATATCTATATTATAAAAGAGGGATGTTATCAAGAGAAATTGGACAAGAGAAATTGGATAAGAGATATCTATATTATAAAAGAGGGATGTTATCAAGAGAAATTGGATAAGAGATATTGGACAAGAGAAATTGGATAAGAGATATCTATATTATAAAAGAGGGATGTTATCAAGAGAAATTGGATAAGAGATATTCGACAAGAGAAATTGGATAAGAGATATCTATATTATAAATGAGGGATGTTATCAAGAGAAATTGGATACGAGAAATTGGACAAGAGAAATTGGATAAGAGATATCTATATTATAAAAGAGGGATGTTATCAAGAAAAATTGGATAAGAGATATTGGACAAGAGATATTGGATAATAGATATCTATATTATATAAGAGGGATGTTATCAAGAGAAATTGGATAAGAGATATTGGACAAGAGAAATTGGATAAGAGATATCTATATTATAAAAGAGGAATGTTATCAAGAGAAATTGGATAAGAGATATTGGACAAGAGAAATTGGATAAGAGATATCTATATTATTAAAGAGGGATGTTATCAAGAGAAATTGGAAAAGAGAAATTGGATAAGAGATATCTATATTATAAAAGAGGGATGTTATTAAGAGAAATTGGACAAGAGAAATTGGATAAGAGATATCTATATTATAAAAGAGAGATGTTATCAAGAGAAATTGGATAAGAGATATTGGAAAAGAGAAATTGGATAAGAGATATCTATATTATAAAAGAGGGATGTTATCAAGAGAAATTGGAAAAGAGAAATTGGATAAGTGATATCTATATTATAAAAGATGGATGTTATCAAGAGAAATTGGATAAGAGATATCTATATTATAAAAGAGAGATGTTATCAAGAGAAATTGGACAAGAAAAATTGGATAAGAGATATCTATATTATAAAAGAGGGATGTTATCAAGAGAAATTGGATAAGAGATATTGGACAAGAGAAATTGGAAAAGAGATATCTATATTATAAAAGAGGGATGTTATCAAGAGAAATTGGATAAGAGATATTGGACAAGAGAAATTGGATGAGAGATATCTATATTATAAAAGAGGGATGTTATCAAGAGAAATTGGAAAGAGATTTTGGACAAGAGAAATTGGATAAAAGATATCTATATTATAAAAGAGGGATGTTATCAAGAGAAATTGGAGAAGAGATATTGGACAAGAGAAATTGGATAAGAGATATCTATATTATAAAAGAGGGATGTTATCAAGAGAAATTGGAGAGAGATATTGGACAAGAGAAATTGGATAAGAGATATCTATATTATAAAAGAGGGATGTTATTAAGAGAAATTGGACAAGAGATATTGGACAAGAGAAATTGGATAAGAGATATCAATATTATAATAGAGGGATGTTATCAAGAGAAATTGGACAAGAGAAATTGGATAAGAGATATCTATATTATAAAAGAGGGATGTTATAAAGAGAAATTGGATAAGAGATATTGGACAAGAGAAATTGGATAAGAGATATCTATATTATAAAAGAGGGATGTTATCAAGAGAAATTGGATAAGAGATATTGGAAAAGAGAAATTGCATAAGAGATATCTATATTATAAAAGAGGGATGTTATCAAGAGAAATTGGATAAGAGATATTGGAAAAGAGAAATTGGATAAGAGATATCTATATTATAAAAGAGGGATGTTATCAAGAGAAATTGGATAAGAGATATTGGACAAGAGAAATTGGATAAGAGATATCTATATTATAAAAGAGGGATGTTATCAAAAGAAATTGGATAAGAGATATTGTAAAAGAGAAATTGGATAAGAGATATCTATATTATAAAAGAGGGATGTTATCAAGAGAAATTGGATAAGAGATATTGGACAAGAGAAATTGGATAAAATATATCTATATTATAAAAGAGGGATGTTATCAAGAGAAATTGGATAAGAGATATTGGACAAGAGAAATTTGATAAGAGATATCTATATTATAAAAGAGGGATGTTATCAAGAGAAATTGGACAAGAGAAATTGGATAAGAGATATCTATATTATAAAAGAGGGATGTTATCAAGAGAAATTGGATAAGAGATATTGGACAAGAGAAATTGGATAAGAGATATCTATATTATAAAAGAGGGATGTTATCAAGAGAAATTGGATAAGAGATATCTATATTATAAATGAGGGATGTTATCAAGAGAAATTGGATAAGAGAAATTGGACAAGAGAAATTGGATAAGAGATATCTATATTATAAAAGAGGGATGTTATCAAGAAAAATTGGATAAGAGATATTGGACAAGAGATATTGGATAATAGATATCTATATTATATAAGAGGGATGTTATCAAGAGAAATTGGATAAGAGATATTGGACAAGAGAAATTGGATAAGAGATATCTATATTATAAAAGAGGGATGTTATCAAGAGAAATTGGATAAGAGAAATTGGATAAGAGATATCTATATTATAAAAGAGGGATGTTATCAAGAGAAATTGGACAAGAGAAATTGGATAAGAGATATCTATATTTTAAAAGAGAGATGTTATCAAGAGAAATTGGATAAGAGATATTGGAAAAGAGAAATTGGATAAGAGATATCTATATTATAAAAGAGGGATGTTATCAAGAGAAATTGGAAAAGAGAAATTGGATAAGAGATATCTATATTATAAAAGATGGATGTTATCAAGAGAAATTGGATAAGAGATATCTATATAATAAAAGAGAGATGTTATCAAGAGAAATTGGACAAGAGAAATTGGATAAGAGATATCTATATTATAAAAGAGGGATGTTATCAAGAGAAATTGGATAAGAGATATTGGACAAGAGAAATTAGATAAGAGATATCTATATTATAAAAGAGGGATGTTATCAACAGAAATTGGATAAGAGATATTGGACAAGAGAAATTGGATAAGAGATATCTATATTATAAAAGAGGGATGTTATCAAGAGAAATTGGATAAGAGATATTGGACAAGAGAAATTGGATAAGAGATATCTATATTATAAAAGAGGGATGTTATCAAGAGAAATTGGAGAAGAGATATTGGACAAGAGAAATTGGATAAGAGATATCTATATTATAAAAGAGGGATGTTATCAAGAGAAATTGGACAAGAGATATTGGACAACAGAAATTGGATAAGAGATATCTATATTATAAAAGAGGGATGTTATCAAGAGAAATTGGATACGAGATATTGGAAAAGACAAATTGGATAAGAGATATATATATTAAAAAAAAGAGATGTTATCAAGAGAAATTGGATAAGAGATATTGAACAAGAGAAATTGGATAAAAGATATCTATATTATAAGAGAGGGATGTTATCAAGAGAAATTGGATAAGAGATATCTATATTATAAAAGAGGGATGTTATCAAGAGAAATTAGATAAGAGATATTGGATATGAGAAATTGGATAAGAGATATCTATATTATAAAAGAGGGATGTTATCAAGAGAAATTGGATAAGAGATATTGGACAAGAGAAATGGGATAAGAGATATCTATATTATAAAAGAGGGATGTTATCAAAAGAAATTGGATAAGAGATATTGTAAAAGAGAAATTGGATAAGAGATATCTATATTATAAAAGAGAGATGTTATCAAGAGAAATTGGATAAGAGATATTGGACAAGAGAAATTGGATAAAAGATATCTATATTATAAAAGATGGATGTTATCATGAGAAATTGGATAAGAGATATTGGACAAGAGAAATTGGATAAGAGATATCTATATTATAAAAGAGGGATGTTATCAAGAGAAATTGGACAAGAGAAATTGGATAAGAGATATCTATATTATAAAAGAGGGATGTTATCAAGAGAAATTGGATAAGAGATATTGGACAAGAGAAATTGGATAAGAGATATCTATATTATAAAAGAGGGATGTTATCAAGAGAAATTGGATAAGAGATATTGGACAAGAGAAATTGGATAAGAGATATCTATATTATAAATGAGGGATGTTATCAAGAGAAATTGGATACGAGAAATTGGACAAGAGAAATTGGATAAGAGATATCTATATTATAAAAGAGGGATGTTATCAAGAAAAATTGGATAAGAGATATTGGACAAGAGATATTGGATAATAGATATCTATATTATATAAGAGGGATGTTATCAAGAGAAATTGGATAAGAGATATTGGACAAGAGAAATTGGATAAGAGATATCTATATTATAAAAGAGGAATGTTATCAAGAGAAATTGGATAAGAGATATTGGACAAGAGAAATTGGATAAGAGATATCTATATTATAAAAGAGGGATGTTATCAAGAGAAATTGGAAAAGAGAAATTGGATAAGAGATATCTATATTATAAAAGAGGGATGTTATTAAGAGAAATTGGACAAGAGAAATTGGATAAGAGATATCTATATTATAAAAGAGAGATGTTATCAAGAGAAATTGGATAAGAGATATTGGAAAAGAGAAATTGGATAAGAGATATCTATATTATAAAAGAGGGATGTTATCAAGAGAAATTGGAAAAGAGAAATTGGATAAGTGATATCTATATTATAAAAGATGGATGTTATCAAGAGAAATTGGATAAGAGATATCTATATTATAAAAGAGAGATGTTATCAAGAGAAATTGGACAAGAAAAATTGGATATGAGATATCTATATTATAAAAGAGGGATGTTATCAAGAGAAATTGGATAAGAGATATTGGACAAGAGAAATTGGAAAAGAGATATCTATATTATAAAAGAGGGATGTTATCAAGAGAAATTGGATAAGAGATATTGGACAAGAGAAATTGGATAAGAGATATCTATATTATAAAAGAGGGATGTTATCAAGAGAAATTGGAAAGAGATTTTGGACAAGAGAAATTGGATAAGAGATATCTATATTATAAAAGAGGGATGTTATCAAGAGAAATTGGAGAAGAGATATTGGACAAGAGAAATTGGATAAGAGATATCTATATTATAAAAGAGGGATGTTATCAAGAGAAATTGGAGAGAGATATTGGACAAGAGAAATTGGATAAGAGATATCTATATTATAAAAGAGGGATGTTATTAAGAGAAATTGGACAAGAGATATTGGACAAGAGAAATTGGATAAGAGATATCTATATTATAATAGAGGGATGTTATCAAGAGAAATTGGACAAGAGAAATTGGATAAGAGATATCTATATTATAAAAGAGGGATGTTATAAAGAGAAATTGGATAAGAGATATTGGACAAGAGAAATTGGATAAGAGATATCTATATTATAAAAGAGGGATGTTATCAAGAGAAATTGGATAAGAGATATTGGAAAAGAGAAATTGCATAAGAGATATCTATATTATAAAAGAGGGATGTTATCAAGAGAAATTGGATAAGAGATATTGGAAAAGAGAAATTGGATAAGAGATATCTATATTATAAAAGAGGGATGTTATCAAGAGAAATTGGATAAGAGATATTGGACAAGAGAAATTGGATAAGAGATATCTATATTATAAAAGAGGGATGTTATCAAAAGAAATTGGATAAGAGATATTGTAAAAGAGAAATTGGATAAGAGATATCTATATTATAAAAGAGAGATGTTATCAAGAGAAATTGGATAAGAGATATTGGACAAGAGAAATTGGATAAAATATATCTATATTATAAAAGAGGGATGTTATCAAGAGAAATTGGATAAGAGATATTGGACAAGAGAAATTTGATAAGAGATATCTATATTATAAAAGAGGGATGTTATCAAGAGAAATTGGACAAGAGAAATTGGATAAGAGATATCTATATTATAAAAGAGGGATGTTATCAAGAGAAATTGGATAAGAGATATTGGACAAGAGAAATTGGATAAGAGATATCTATATTATAAAAGAGGGATGTTATCAAGAGAAATTGGATAAGAGATATCTATATTATAAATGAGGGATGTTATCAAGAGAAATTGGATAAGAGAAATTGGACAAGAGAAATTGGATAAGAGATATCTATATTATAAAAGAGGGATGTTATCAAGAAAAATTGGATAAGAGATATTGGACAAGAGATATAGGATAATAGATATCTATATTATATAAGAGGGATGTTATCAAGAGAAATTGGATAAGAGATATTGGACAAGAGAAATTGGATAAGAGATATCTATATTATAAAAGAGGGATGTTATCAAGAGAAATTGGATAAGAGAAATTGGATAAGAGATATCTATATTATAAAAGAGGGATGTTATCAAGAGAAATTGGACAAGAGAAATTGGATAAGAGATATCTATATTTTAAAAGAGCGATGTTATCAAGAGAAATTGGATAAGAGATATTGGAAAAGAGAAATTGGATAAGAGATATCTATATTATAAAAGAGGGATGTTATCAAGAGAAATTGGAAAAGAGAAATTGGATAAGAGATATCTATATTATAAAAGATGGATGTTATCAAGAGAAATTGGATAAGAGATATCTATATAATAAAAGAGAGATGTTATCAAGAGAAATTGGACAAGAGAAATTGGATAAGAGATATCTATATTATAAAAGAGGGATGTTATCAAGAGAAATTGGATAAGAGATATTGGACAAGAGAAATTAGATAAGAGATATCTATATTATAAAAGAGGGATGTTATCAAAAGAAATTGGATAAGAGATATCTATATTATAAAAGAGGGATGTTATCAAGAGAAATTGGATAAGAGATATTGGACAAGAGAAATTGGATAAGAGATATCTATATTATAAAAGAGGGATGTTATCAAGAGAAATTGGAGAAGAGATATTGGACAAGAGAAATTGGATAAGAGATATCTATATTATAAAAGAGGGATGTTATCAAGAGAAATTGGACAAGAGATATTGGACAACAGAAATTGGATAAGAGATATCTATATTATAAAAGAGGGATGTTATTAAGAGAAATTGGATACGAGATATTGGAAAAGACAAATTGGATAAGAGATATATATATTAAAAAAAAGAGATGTTATCAAGAGAAATTGGATAAGAGATATTGAACAAGAGAAATTGGATAAAAGATATCTATATTATAAGAGAGGGATGTTATCAAGAGAAATTGGATAAGAGATATCTATATTATAAAAGAGGGATGTTATCAAGAGAAATTGGATAAGAGATATTGGATATGAGAAATTGGATAAGAGATATCTATATTATAAAAGAGGGATGTTATCAAGAGAAATTGGATAAGAGATATTGGACAAGAGAAATGGGATAAGAGATATCTATATTATAAAAGAGGGATGTTATCAAAAGAAATTGGATAAGAGATATTGTAAAAGAGAAATTGGATAAGAGATATCTATATTATAAAAGAGAGATGTTATCAAGAGAAATTGGATAAGAGATATTGGACAAGAGAAATTGGATAAAAGATATCTATATTATAAAAGATGGATGTTATCATGAGAAATTGGATAAGAGATATTGGACAAGAGAAATTGGATAAGAGATATCTATATTATAAAAGAGGGATGTTATCAAGAGAAATTGGACAAGAGAAATTGGATAAGAGATATCTATATTATAAAAGAGGGATGTTATCAAGAGAAATTGGACAAGAGATATTGGACAAGAGAAATTGGATAAGAGATATCTATATTATAAAAGAGGGATGTTATCAAGAGAAATTGGATAAGAGATATTGGACAAGAGAAATTGGATAAGAGATATCTATATTATAAATGAGGGATGTTATCAAGAGAAATTGGATACGAGAAATTGGACAAGAGAAATTGGATAAGAGATATCTATATTATAAAAGAGGGATGTTATCAAGAAAAATTGGATAAGAGATATTGGACAAGAGATATTGGATAATAGATATCTATATTATATAAGAGGGATGTTATCAAGAGAAATTGGATAAGAGATATTGGACAAGAGAAATTGGATAAGAGATATCTATATTATAAAAGAGGAATGTTATCAAGAGAAATTGGATAAGAGATATTGGACAAGAGAAATTGGATAAGAGATATCTATATTATAAAAGAGGGATGTTATCAAGAGAAATTGGAAAAGAGAAATTGGATAAGAGATATCTATATTATAAAAGAGGGATGTTATTAAGAGAAATTGGACAAGAGAAATTGGATAAGAGATATCTATATTATAAAAGAGAGATGTTATCAAGAGAAATTGGATAAGAGATATTGGAAAAGAGAAATTGGATAAGAGATATCTATATTATAAAAGAGGGATGTTATCAAGAGAAATTGGAAAAGAGAAATTGGATAAGTGATATCTATATTATAAAAGATGGATGTTATCAAGAGAAATTGGATAAGAGATATCTATATTATAAAAGAGAGATGTTATCAAGAGAAATTGGACAAGAAAAATTGGATAAGATATATCTATATTATAAAAGAGGGATGTTATCAAGAGAAATTGGATAAGAGATATTGGACAAGAGAAATTGGAAAAGAGATATCTATATTATAAAAGAGGGATGTTATCAAGAGAAATTGGATAAGAGATATTGGACAAGAGAAATTGGATAAGAGATATCTATATTATAAAAGAGGGATGTTATCAAGAGAAATTGGAAAGAGATTTTGGACAAGAGAAATTGGATAAGAGATATCTATATTATAAAAGAGGGATGTTATCAAGAGAAATTGGAGAAGAGATATTGGACAAGAGAAATTGGATAAGAGATATCTATATTATAAAAGAGGGATGTTATCAAGAGAAATTGGAGAGAGATATTGGACAAGAGAAATTGGATAAGAGATATCTATATTATAAAAGAGGGATGTTATTAAGAGAAATTGGACAAGAGATATTGGACAAGAGAAATTGGATAAGAGATATCTATATTATAATAGAGGGATGTTATCAAGAGAAATTGGACAAGAGAAATTGGATAAGAGATATCTATATTATAAAAGAGGGATGTTATAAAGAGAAATTGGATAAGAGATATTGGACAAGAGAAATTGGATAAGAGATATCTATATTATAAAAGAGGGATGTTATCAAGAGAAATTGGATAAGAGATATTGGAAAAGAGAAATTGCATAAGAGATATCTATATTATAAAAGAGGGATGTTATCAAGAGAAATTGGATAAGAGATATTGGAAAAGAGAAATTGGATAAGAGATATCTATATTATAAAAGAGGGATGTTATCAAGAGAAATTGGATAAGAGATATTGGACAAGAGAAATTGGATAAGAGATATCTATATTATAAAAGAGGGATGTTATCAAAAGAAATTGGATAAGAGATATTGTAAAAGAGAAATTGGATAAGAGATATCTATATTATAAAAGAGAGATGTTATCAAGAGAAATTGGATAAGAGATATTGGACAAGAGAAATTGGATAAGAGATATCTATATTATAAAAGAGGGATGTTATCAAGAGAAATTGGATAAGAGATATTGGAAAAGAGAAATTGGATAAGAGATATCTATATTATAAAAGAGGGATGTTATCAAGAGAAATTGGACAAGAGAAATTGGATAAGAGATATCTATATTATAAAAGAGGGAAGTTATCAAGAGAAATTGGATAAGAGATATTGGAAAAGAGAAATTGGATAAGAGATATCTATATTATAAAAGAGGGATGTTATCAAGAGAAATTGGATAAGAGATATTGGACAAGAGAAATTGGATAAGAGATATCTATATTATAAGAGAGGGATATTATCAAGAGAAATTGGATAAGAGATATCTATATTATAAAAGAGGGATGTTATGAAGAGAAATTGGATAAGAGATATTGGACATGAGAAATTGGATAAAAGATATCTATATTATAAAAGAGGGATGTTATCAAGAGAAATTGGATAAGAGATATTGGACATGAGAAATTGGATAAGAGATATCTATATTATAAAAGAGGGATGTTATCAAGAGAAATTGGATAAGAGATATTAGACAAGATAAATTGGATAAGAGATATCTATATTATAAAAGAGGGATGTTATCAAGAGAAATTGAATAAGAGATATTGGACAATAGAAATTGGATAAGAGTGATGTTATCAAGAGAAATTGGATAAGAGATATCTATATTACAAACGAGAGATGTTATCAATAGAAATTGGATAAGAGATATTGGACAAGAGAAATTGGATAAGGGATATCTATTATATAAAAGACGGATGATATCAAGAGAAATTGATAAGAGAATTTGGACATGAGAAATTGGATAAGAGAATTTGTATATCTATTATAAAAAACAGGGAAATTGAATAAGAGAAAATATAAGAGATGAGATTTTGAGGGATAAAAGAGGAGGTGGGGAATTTTGCACATACAACCCCGGTTTTTGTATTTTTGCCTATGGACCCTCCCCACACACACACCCACACTTTTTATTCTCACCCCTTCCGGCCATTTTTTTTCATGTTCTATGAAGATTTTGAATCTTATCCTACTAGGAAAAAGCTTTGTCCTACGTGGCAAGTTTGTCCTAGGTGGTAATGACAATTTTGGGGGGACTTAAATTTTGGGGTAAAACTTAAATTTGGGGAAAAACTTGAAATTTTGTGGGAAAACATGAAATTTGGATGAACTTGAAATTTGTGGGGGAGAAAAACTCATCCATTAAATAAACCGTGCCCTATGGGTACGTGTAATGACTAGTATATATATATATGAGAAGGGATCAAATGACCCCCAAAAATAACCCCCAAAAATGACCCCCTATCAAAAATCATATGCCCCCCATTTTTTCGGAAGATTCAAACCGTTCATCTTGATCTCCACCCTCTAAATCCTTGACCCACCAATTTTCAGCCCGATCCCATGTGTTTTGCTCGTTCATCCATCCGACCCAAATTTAACGGTTTCACATGAACAGCACTTTTGCGAATTGTTGATGAACAGGCAAAACACATGGGATCGGGCTAAAAATTGGTGGGTCAAGGATTTATAGGGTGGAGATCAAGATGAACGGTTTGGATCTTCCGAAAAAATGGGGGGCATAGACTTTTTGATAGTGGGTCATTTTGGGGGTCATTTGATCCCTCCTCATATGTGTGTGTGTGTGTGTGTGTGTGTGTGTGTGTGTGTGTGTGTGTGTGTGTGTGTGTGTGTGCAAGTACATGGATAGCAAGATACTGAAATACTCTAAATAGCATGGCAAGAGATATAAGCATCGTGAAAGCTGCTAAAGCTAAAAGAGATATCATCATTCTGAATATATCTAGCATAAAGGGAAAAGAAAAGCTGGATAAATAAAAATAAGCATGCAAGCATACCAAAAGATGGAAAATATGATGGTAAAAGGAAAAAAATAGAATGGCGTAAAAAGGGTGGAAAATAAAAATAAGAAGGGGTAAAATGAAAGGGAAAAGATAAACATAAACATAAAAAGCGATAGAACTCATCCCCCAAGCTAAAGACAGTAGTGTCCTCAATGCTGAGAATACGCATGCAAGGCAGAAAAATGATGCTGGGGCGTGATGGGTGGAAAATAAAAAATAAACTAAAAATAAGGAAAACTATACAAAAGAAAGAGAAGAAATGCATATGCATGTCCTAATGCCTATAATATGTACAAGCACACAGATGATGCAAATGATGCAATGATGGTATATGCATGTGGTGCAAAATGGGGTCCTCCCCCAAGCTATGAGAGAACAAGGCCCCAAAAAGATAGATGGGCACAAATATATGGAGGGAAGAACATGAGCAAAAATAATATAAGGATCAAGCAGGGGCACCACCCTCTGGAGGTGGTGATGGGTACCGCTACTGAGGACCAAAAGATGGAACAAAAGTTGCAGGCTCGACGTGTGTGTCGGCAGACAGGTCAACAAAAGGCGCATCCGGCTCAACGAAAAGAGTGACAGGCCCTGCAAAAGCCTGAGAAAGAGGCATAGTGAGCGGTGCGGGTGTGACAGGAGGAACAAGATTGGGTCTGGTTAGAGGAGAAGGTGTGAGTATGATAGCTGGTGCACACTGTGCCTTTAGAATATCGATAATGGCAGTGAGGTCCCGCTCTACTGAATGCTGGTGGGTAGAGACCGTGCGCACGAGGGTGTCAAAAGCACGCCTCATGGCAGCGACCTCGGCCTCCACCGCAGTCAAACGTGCATCAGTGACACGTGAGCCAGGTGGTGGTCGTGCATCCCTAGGTGCATCTCTCTCAGTATGGGCTCGGGCGTGTGCGCTGCCAGGCCTGAAAGCAAGATTGGGAGAGGGTGGCCTAGGGGGGGGGGGGGGTCTCTGCAGAAGATGGGAATGGAATGGATCCGAGATCTTGTACAGAGTGTGAAGCAGCAACAACATCAAAAATGGGAGTCGTCGTGGCAACAGAAGTGGTAACAAACACCACGACGCTCTCAGTGAAGATAGCTGACGAGGAACAAGAGTAGTGCCAGGAGGTGTAGCTGTGGATGCCAAAGTGATAGGATCAAAAGTGTTGGGGTCCACATGGACAGATAGGGTATTGGCAGAGTCAAAAGTGTTGGCGGTAGCAGTGGTGGGGATAGGCTCCGAAATGGTAGAAACAGAAGGCTCGAGAGCAACAGAAACAGACGTGCCCTCGGGTCCAGGCACGGAAGAAAGTGAGGTAGTGACCTCGGGAATAGAGGTGTGGACAGTCCCGAAAGTCACTACAGTGGTGATGGGTATGGAAGTGGTGGTGGCAGGAGCACTTACAGCTGTGGGGACAGATGTGCTTGTGGACTGGTGATCGCGCCCCGGCGTACACGTCCCGAGGCGACGGTTGTAGTTTTACCGCAAGCGCACGGTATAGCGGCGAGCGGGTATCGAACACAGGGAGGACGAATGACCGTGCTTGCTCCTAATCAACCTGGCTATTCAGAGGGATAATTGCCTTGGGCGATCCTGTCACAATCGTCAGACAAAAGTGCAAATATCAAATCAAATAGAGAACGCCTAGGGAATGGGGAATCCCCACTACTCACCGTATTTCACAATTGTGGTTCGCCGGTATCGAAATCGCTAGGATGAGAATTCGGATGAACTAGTTGCAACTAAATGTGGAACCAGGCTCACGCTCTCGCGCTGTTGCCGGTCTATAGCTATCCTGGGTTTGGGTCCAATCTCTTGCAAACCCTAGCCTAGGGAAGCTAGCATTAGGATCAACATCATCGTCCAATTGCGCACCGAGCCCAATCTCTTGCAAACTCGGTCCACAATCTAGATTAGGATAGTTCCTACCCGTCCAATCTCTTGCAAACGGGTATCGGCACGGAATTGCAACCGGAGATCCTAGCATCGGTCCAATTTCTTGCAAACCGATACTTCGAAAATCCGACTCCAACCCAATTCGGATTTCTAGGGCTTCCTATCGAATTGGGATCCAATCTCTTGCAAATCCCAATTGATGTGAATACTTAGCTATCCGTAGTAATTCGATCCCAATCTAATCCCTAATAACAATCCTGGCTCAATTCCTACCAATTCAACACAAATACGAAATTGGGCTCGTAGGGTTCATCCCCACGCCCCAAGACGTGGAGACTACTCACTAATCATAGCAATAGCACAATAATTGGCAAAGAAATAGACAATGGAATTCATCACAACAATTATATAAACAATAAAAATAGAGTTTTTGTGGAAGAGAAGTGCAAACCAATGTAGATCTTCAATCAACCCAACAAAAATCCAAGTTTTTCTCTTCACCAATCACAATTAATAAAACTAAAAAGTAGACTCAAAAAGCTGCAAAAAATCTGAGAGGTGGCTCCTAAAACTAGGGTAAAAACAGAGCTTAAATAGCCCCAAAAATCGTCTAAAAATCCTGACCAAAACGCCCCTGCACAGCCTGTTTTCCGCAAATTTCGCTACAGGCAGCGCATCGCACTCGGCCGAGTGACAAAAGTCGCTCGGCCGAGTGAAAACCCTGTCAATTTTCCAGTAAGTAGGGGGCTTCAGGGGTCTTCAGTTCGGGGGTGGCTCGGCCGAGTGAGTTGTCGTCACTCGGCCGATGGCTTCACTTCACTCGGGCGGACGGGATTTGCCACTCGGCCGAGTGGGTCTTCTGAAGCTCAGATGGCCGAAAAACAGTAACTTCGGTCTTTTTGAGGGCCTTCGTCTGGGCGCCACTCGGGCGGACGTGGTATCGTCACTCGGCCGATGTGGTCTCCGTCGCTCGGCCGAGTACACATGGAAGTCGTGTCTGAACGGGTCGGCCGAGCAGTGTCTCGCTGGTCGGCCGAGTGGCTCCTCCACTCGGCCGAGTGGGACACAAAAAATGCCCAAACTGGTCGTTTTGGCCTCCTCGTCGCTCCGGCGACGTCCATTCTTCTTCCGCTCCTCTCCAACAGCAAAATACCCCTCGGGGAGGTCGTCGGTGGCCGTCTAGATTACACGCATCTCGAGATCACTCCTAATCGCGCCAAATCACCTGAAATGCGACAAAAACAACAAATCGTGAAAAGCATCGCAATATCGTCGATATATCGTGAAAAACATGATTTGGGCGATCAAAATGGCATGCAAACATGCGGGAAAAGGGTGTAAAATAAGGAGTGATCAAAATCCCCCAAGCTTGCCTCTTACTCGTCCTCGAGGAAGATAAGTAAAAAGCGAACCCGGTGGATTCGGAAAACGAAAACGGCGAAAAACGAAAAAAAAATGAAAAACGAAGAAGAATGAAAACCAAACGAAAATAAAGAAAGAAAGAAAGAAGAGGTAGGATGCTAGATCATTTTCTCAGGACGTGGGTTTCACCTACTCTTATAGCATGCACCGAGTGAGAAATACATGTCAAAGAATCTCATTTTGATATCATAGTAGAATAGTGCAAGTAGAAAATAGAAAACCCACGAACAACGGTATAATCATGGAAAACGGAATGATTTTAAAATTAACATCGCCTGAGTCATCTAAAGCGGTATACAAGTCTCAGATCACACACTTTTCAATTGAACGCTTTCTATCTGGAGTATAAGAGTATCACATCATAGAATAGAGAGAATAGAAAAGTATGGGTTTCATGAAATGAATGCTAGGCTTAGATTTCTGGATTTCGTAAAGCTAGAAACAATCTCACCGAGTATAGAATATTACTTAGCCTAGGTTGTCGTGCAATGTCAAGTAGTCGCTCTCTCACACATCAATGGATCTCCTCCCCCAAGCTTATCTATAAGCGTGGTGGCACAAAAATATTTACATCCCCATTTTTATATAGCTCCAAAGGCAAAGAAGAGAAAGAAGAAAGAAAATAAGCGAGATGGGATCTTTTATTGAGGATTTTTCCTCTTTTCTCTCTTTTCTCTTTTTTTTTCTTTTTCATATATACAATGATCCCAATTCAAAGAGAGATAATGATATACGAGAATGTTCTTCTCTCTTTTATTATATATATATATATTTTGGAATAAGAGGTTTGGAGCTAGGAATTAATAGCGGGGGAAATGCCATAAAATAGAATCACTAAGGGGAGATTCACCAATGATTTTAAAAGTAGAGAAATGATGTTCAAGATTTGTGGAGAAAGAAATAAATATAACTCTCGGCTCACTCTATAAGACATGCACGACAACTTCAGCAGGGTAATCTAATCTACTCAGTTTCGATCACAAAAAAGCTAACTAATCCAGATATATCATAGCTAACCATCATTCAATCATCCGGAAGTGAAGTGTACAATTCATGCATATAGAAGTGATAAAGGAAAAGAAGTCAGCACTCCAGATATAGGCATTCAATGCGTGAATCTTGGTGTGTTTTCTGTGATAGCATACATATGAATATTCAGGCTCAGCTAATAATAAAATTTCATCCATTTTCATGAGGAAAAAGTGTGGGCTCCTATTTCTAAATGCAAGCGAGTCATAGCATATGATATCAGAAATGAAATCTAAGACATGACAAATATAGCATGCATATAGAATAAGCTAACTCCACGTAGACATCATCACAGAAAATTCATCTCTAGCATGAGATGAAAAAAAAGAAGAAGTAAAGATAAAAGGAAAATAGAACTATGCAATGCGGCACACAGGAAAGTAAGGAAAACGTGATGCATGGCAAAACAAAAGGAAAATAACGAAAAATGAGTGCAAAAGTGAAAAGCGGTGTGAAAAACTGAAAATAAAGGTGGCAAATCGAAAAAGAACGTGAGAGCTCACTCCCCCAAGCTAAACGGCACAGTGTCCTCAATGTGCAAGGTGTGGCACACCGAGAGACAAGAAGTGTGAGGGGCTAGTGAGGATGCATGCATGATGGAAAGAAAAAGGATAATAAAATGAAAAATTAAGAAACGAAAATATGATGCGGATATGATGCATGCACAGATATGAGTGATACGAGTATAAATGGGTCACCAAAAGCTCTCCCTCTCTCCCAAAAAGATATATATAGATGTGATCAAAATGAGAATCCCAAGTAGATATGATATGATATGCGCATAAAGATATGGTCAAAAATATAATCCTAAAAATAGTGAGGGGGAGGGGGGGGGGGGGGGGTGGACAAAAGTGCATCAGGACCCAGCAGAGACGGGCAGCACAATGGCAGGAATGGATAAAGGCATCAAGAGTGCCTAAGAAGGCGGTGCCGCGCCGTCTCCGTCCTGAGGCGGAGGGGGTGGTGGTGGTGTTGGCTGCTGAGCTGGGGTGGGCATGGGAGTGGAAGCAGGTCGAGCGTGTGTGGGAGTGTGTGTGGGAACCTGCTGGGTGGGTGGGGGTACGCGCGGGAGACGCTCTAAGATCTGTGTCAGGCAGTAGTGGATCTGAGGGATCAGGTCAAAGCGTCCAGCCATCGTAGAGACGGTGGAGGACAGGGTCCGAAGGTCTCCTCTAAGACCACTCACCGCCACCTCAAGAGCACGTATGCTCTGCAGTACAGTGTCGGGCGGGGGTGGTGCAGAGGGACGCACCGGTCTAGGCTGCGCAGGGCGTGGCTGGCGTACGTGTGTGGAGTATGTAACGGGCTCAGCAGGGAATGGGACAAAAGGTGCCGTGCCAGGAAATGTGGGCCGGGCCTCAGTGTGAGGCCGGGGCGGGCGGTGAGAAGTGGAGGCAGCGGCAGCGGAAGAAGAGTACAAAAGCGGCTGCGAGGCGGCTAGTGAGGTCGGTGGCACAGAAGTGTGGACAGACGCCACGACACTCTCGGAGAATACGGCAGCTGTGGAGACAGAGGAATCTCCCGCTGGGGCGGAAGTGTGTGGACCAAAAGGCGCAATCCCAGCGGAGATCATGCTAGCCATGGTCTCCACGACCGCGGCGAACGAGGGCTCTCCACTCTCAACAAAGGTCTGCGGGCGCTGGGGGAGAGCGGAGCAAAGAGGCTCCACGGACAGAGGGCCAGAGGTGGCAGCGGGAGTGGTGGGGACAGCCTCGGAAGTGGTGAGAGTGGTGGAAGTGGGCTCAGCAAAAGTACTCTCGACACAGGCAGAGGTAGGGACAGAAGTGTCAAGAGCAGTGGAAACGTCTGGAACAGGCTGAGAGGCCACAGGGTCGACGGGGTGGGCAGCAGGCTCGACAGGGTGCGCAGCAGGGTCTGCGGGAGCAGCCTGGGCAGCGTGGGCAGCGGGGCCCTGCTCGGCCTCCTCGGCCTCGAGCACGTAGGCGGCGGGGATGAGGACATCCATCGCCGGAAGCCAGTCAACGTGGGCTGGTGCAATCAGAGTCTGAGCAGGGCTCGGGAGAATCATGTAATCGGCCCCATAGGGGCCGTGCAACCAGACCCAGTGACGCTCACCGTGCGGACGCAGCATCTTCATCCGGGCCATAACGTCTATCGACAAGGAAGTGGGGCCCGGAACGCGTCGCAGGTCGTCGGGGAAATCCTCGCCGGTCATAAGAGCCAGCAGGGTAATCAGGCCGCCGCAGCATATCGGTGAGCGAGCGCCCACCGATACAATGATGCGGTCTAAGTACCATGCCGCGATATCGATCACGACGGCGGGGACAAGCTCATCTCCATCCCTAGACAGAGCTCTGGGACGTGTCATCGCATAGAGCATGTAAAGCTCTGGCGTAGACATCGTGCCCGGCTCATATCTGGCCAAAAAGGTAGTCGCCATGAGGCGCTGGGCAATGCGTAGGCAGGGATGTACGATGGCCGAGGCCTTGGCCCTACTAGGGTCAAAGGCGGCGTGGAGACCCGTGATACGTGCCCAGAAGGCACCGGCGTCGAAAGAGGGTGGAGGGATATGTGTGGGGCCATAACCGCGATCGGCTCCGGGGACTGCGAGCCAAGAGAAAAATGCTCGCATCATATCGAGAGTGACCTGGCACTCTCGATCCATGAACCGGAATGAGCATCCCTCATCGGTCCGGGCGATCGAACTCAAAACCTCAAGTGTCGGACGGGTAAAAGTATCCGCCGACACCTGGAAAAAATCTCGCCAGCCCACGTTGTCGTACAACGTGAGCATCCCCTCAAGTACCCCCAGGCGTCCTAGGTCAGTGAGGTGTGCGAACCTGGAGGGTACGATCGAGCGCTGGGAGATACGCTCGAAGACGGCGCGGTGTGCGTCGTCTCGGAACGTAATCCCGAGCGGCCCGACCAGTGGAGCCGGTGGTGGTGGCAGTGGATCGGCGGGGAGAGGCTGTGCGGGCTGTGGGTGCGCTGCAGGCTGTGCGGGGTGTGCGGAGCCTGCAGGCTGTGCGGGGTGTGCGGGGGACGGTGGAGGAGAGTCCTCCAACTCGTGGGAGGGGCCGGCATCATCCGACCGCTTCCGCTTGGCGGAAGCTCTCTTCGACCGCGGCCGTGTCCGGGGCGGCATATCTGCCCCGAGCGCGCGCCGAAAAAGTGAAAAGTGCGGCGTGTGCACAAAGAGTGGAAAGAGTTTACCCAAACACGCCGCGAGTGCTAAGTAGTGGAAGCGTGCGAAGTCCGCGCCTCCACGAAGTCCTGAGCAGCCCGTAGAAGCTCCCCTGAGCTCCCCTAAGCTCCAAAAAGCAACCTGCGCATGGAAAAGCGATATCAGCGAGTAATAATCAAAATGTATGGAGCAATAGGGGTATAACAGATAGATATGTGACTTGATTCGGGTTAGGGGTTCGATTGACACACGGATCCTCAAAAACTACGCAAAAAGAGAAGAAAATGGTGAAAATTAGCGAACCGGAGGTGATCGGAGACGGGGGTTGCCGGCGGCGACTCGGGCGGGTGGCGGCGGCGGTCGGCCGGCGGTGGCAGGCCGAGCGGCGGCGCGCGCGGGCGAGTGGGTGTTGGGCGAGGGTGGGTCGGGCGAGGGGAAGCTGAGGGGGCGCGGGCGATCGGGTTTTTTCGTTTTCGAAAACTGCGCCTCCCCCTTGGCTTTATATTAAAAAGTTACGACTCGGCCGAGTGACGTGATCACTCGGCCGAGCGAGGCAAATAAAAATTTCTCCCCGATATCGCTTCGGCCGAGTGGCTTTGCCAGGCTCGGCCGAGTGGAGTAAGTCCATTCGGCCGAGTGACTCAAGCTACTCGGCATGACTCGCCCAAGGAGGGTGTCCGTTTCACTCGGCCGAGTGAATATATATACTCGGCCGAGTAGCAGTTATGATGAAATGAGGAAAATAGACAGAGAGTTGGGTACAGCAGACTTCCCTTGTTCGTGAGCGGCTCGGCCGGACGAACTTCTGTACTCGGCCGAGTGACTAGTATACTCGGCCGAGTGAGCCTTGCATTCTGCTGTTTGTCTTCGTTTAGGCTCTAAACTCCGTCTTTCTTCCTCCAGTCGATTTCATGCTCCTCCTAAGCGTCGAACGCCTTCTTAGGGCGCTCCTCATCGTCTCGTTCAACCTCCTCATGATGATCTACCTATCTCCTCTCCTGTCAAGAAAAATAGGACCCGTTATCGCAAAATTTTTGATCGGATGACTCAAAACACTAAAAATTTCTAAAACGAAAATAAAGAAAAAGCGAAAATAAAGCAAAAACCGTCGGGTTGCCTCCCGACAAGCGCTCGTTTTAGGTCGTGAGCTCGACCCCCTATAATTTTCAATCAATGCGGGATGTTTGGTGCATATGAGATGCACCCGTCAAACTTCCCGGGGAGCGCGCTTGGATTCGGACGTGGCGGCGAAGCGTTCTCCCGCGGTGGTCTCCTATCTCGAATAGTGTTGGGGGGAGGCTCCCCCAAGCTAGCATTTGCCCCGGTCAACGGCTTAGCCGGCGATGCCGATTTCCGTACCGGCGGAGCTTTCTTTGGAGACTTTGATTTCGAGAGCTTGCAGAGCTCTCGAATCCTTGCGACATCAGCGTCGCCTTCATCTTCATCAGCGGAGAAGTCGGGGGAATCATCATTATTGTCCTCATGGCCTAAATCCGGGCCTTCATCCAATTCTTCGTCAAAAAGGGCACCAATTGAGTGAGGAATCGCCTCCTCTATCACCTCATCAAGGAGATCCGAGAGATCATCTGACCGCTCTTTAAGCAAATATACTCTATTGATCTCGCCCGTCGGGATCCCCTCGGAATAGTGCTTTAGCCTTTGCCCATTTACTTTAAATGTGGTACCTTCCTTGCTTTCCAACTCGAAAGCTCCTCCCGGTTGTATGTGCTTGATGGTGAAAGGTCCCGACCAACGTGACCTCAACTTACCGGGAAATAGTCGGAGTCGGGAATTGTAGAGCAAGACCTTGTCTCCCACCTTGAAGTCCGTGACAGTTATGAGGGCATCGTGGAAAATCTTGGTCCTTTCCTTGTAAATTCTCGAGCTCTCATAAGCGTCTCTCCTTATTTCATCAAGTTCGTTGATGTCCAAGAGTCGCCTCACCGCCGCACTCTTATAATCGTAGTTAAAGGTCTTGATGGCCCAATATGCGCGGTGTTCCAACTCTACCGGCAAGTGGCAAGCCTTCCCATAAACTAGGCGGAACGGTGTGGTACCGATGGGGGTGCGAAAGGCCGTGCGATAGGCCCATAGAGCATCGTTTAGCTTCATTGACCAATCCTTTCTAGACCGATCTACTGTTTTTTCGAGAATTTGCTTGATTTCTCTATTTGAGACTTCTACTTGGCCGCTTGTCTGGGGGTGATAAGCCATTCCAACTCTATGATTTACCCCGTACTTCTTTAGCATGGCTTCAAACTTGTTCTCTATGAAATGGATTCCCCCGTCACTTATCAAGGTACGCGGCACTCCAAAGCGCGGAAAGATATTTTGCTTGAAGAATTTGGAGACGACCCTCGCATCATTAGTAGGGGTGGCAATAGCTTCCACCCATTTGGAGACATAGTCAACGGCCAATAGGATGTACTTGTTGCCATTGCTCGACGGAAAAGGCCCCATGAAGTCTACTCCCCAACAATCAAAAAGCTCAATCTCCTGGATGGGTCTCATCGGCATCTCATTGCGCTTGGAGATATTCCCAGTCCGTTGACATCTATCGCAACCCTTCACAAAAGCGTGAGTGTCTTTAAACATTGTGGGCCAGAAGAATCCGCTCTGCAGGATCTTAGCGGTTGTTTTAGAGGCGGCATGATGTCCCCCGCATGGTAGACCGTGGCAATGCAAAATGATAGACGTTGCCTCCTCTTTAGAAACACACCTACGAATGACACTATCTTTGCATATCTTGAAAAGGTAAGGATCTTCCCAAAAATAGCTACGGACCTCATGCATAAATCTCCTCTTTTGTTGCGTGGACATCCCATGCGGTTTGATTCCGCACGCCAAGTAGTTGACGAAGTCCGCGTACCAAGGTACTTCCTCGGTCCTTACCGCATATAGCCTCTCATCAACAAATGTGTCGTCAATAGGTAAACTCTCATCCTCCTTGTCGCGAATGAGCCTAGATAAATGATCCGCCACGACATTGTCTGTACCCTTCTTATCTCTGATCTCTAGGTCGAATTCTTGCAACAAGAGTATCCACCTAATCAACCGGGGTTTGGCCTCCTTCTTGTTTAAAAGATACTTCAATGCCGCATGGTCGGTGTGGACAATCACCTTGGAACCGAGGAGGTAGGAGCGAAACTTCTCTATGGAATAGACGACCGCTAGAAGCTCCTTTTCGGTAGTTGTGTAGTTTTTCTGCACGTCATCCAATGTCTTGCTTGCGTAGTATATCGCATGAAGCTTCCTATCTTTCCTTTGTCCCAATACCGCTCCAATGGCTTGGTCGCTAGCATCGCACATTAGCTCAAAAGGGAGGCTCCAATCCGGCGGTTGAATGATGGGCGCTGAGACCAGCGCTTCCTTCAAGGTGTTGAAAGCTTGCAAGCATTCTCCTGAAAAGTCAAAAGGAACATCTTTAGCGAGTAAGGAAGTAAGTGGTCTGGCAATCGAGGCGAAATCCTTAATGAAGCGGCGGTAGAACCCCGCGTGACCAAGGAAGCCTCTAATGCCCTTAACATTAATAGGAGGAGGGAGTTTTTCGATTACCTCAATTTTAGCTTTATCTACCTCGATTCCTCTTGAGGAAACAAGATGCCCGAGGACTATACCTTCCGTGACCATGAAGTGACACTTCTCCCAATTGAGAGTGAGATTGTTTTGTTGGCACCTTTTTAGGACTTTAGTGAGATTTTCCAAGCAAGAGTCAAACTCACTTCCGTAAACCGAGAAATCATCCATAAAAACTTCCATAATATTTTCAATATAATCGGAAAATATGGATGTCATGCATCTTTGAAAAGTGGCGGGAGCATTACAAAGGCCGAACGGCATCCTACGGTATGCGTAGGTGCCATAGGGACAAGTGAAAGTTGTCTTTTCTTGGTCATCTTCGTGCAAAGGGATTTGGAAAAAACCCGAATACCCGTCTAGATAGCAAAAGTATTTATGGTTCGCGAGGCGTTCAAGCATTTGATCGATGAATGGCAGTGGGTAATGGTCCTTTCGGGTGGCTTTATTGAGTCTCCTATAGTCAATGCACATTCGCCATCCCGTGACAGTGCGCGTGGATATTGGCTCACCTTTGTCATTTTTTATGACAGTCATCCCTCCTTTCTTGGGGACGACGTGGACGGGACTAACCCATCTACTGTCAGAGATAGGATAAATTATACCGGCTTCAATCAATTTTAGGATTTCCTTTTTAACCACCTCCTTCATGTTCGGGTTCAACCGCCTTTGAGGCTCTATGGAGGTGGCTTCGGTATCCTCCAAATGGATCCGATGCGTGCAAAGCCTAGGGCTTATCCCTTTAAGATCGGAGATAGTGTATCCCAAGACATCTTTGTGGCTCCTAAGGACGTCTAGGAGTTTTTCAAGTTGATCTTGTGTGAGGTGGGAATTGACTATCACCGGAAAAGTCAATTTACTACCCAAAAAGGCATACCTTAGATTCGGCGGTAATTGTTTAAGCTCTACCTGAGGTGGCGCTGCTTCTTCCACCTTTTCAGCTCGCATGAATTCGGCTTCTTCCTTGTCATCCTGGTTTAGCTCATCTTCAGGTGGAATGCTTTCTTGTGACGAGTCAGACTCGCTACTTAGTGAGGATGCGGCATCGAAGTAGGCGCCCTCTGATTCAGTGCTAGCATCGCCAAAACCTTCACTCTGCTCCAGTTCGTACCTGGAATCAAGAAACACATCAGACGATTCATA
Source organism: Scilla litardierei (assembly GCA_030789695.1). Taxonomy (NCBI): domain Eukaryota; kingdom Viridiplantae; phylum Streptophyta; class Magnoliopsida; order Asparagales; family Asparagaceae; genus Scilla; species Scilla litardierei. Next base: position 424,759,351 of record CM061142.1, on the reverse strand, counting down.
AAAACAAGAGTGAGCGTCATAAAGTGTAACACCCGGAATGTCGGTTTGCTCGAAGGGTTCTTCGGGAGCATAGTGCTCTTCGACATTTGCTCTATTGTCTTCGAAATACAATTTGTCGTCGACCACGTCAACTCTGACATTGCCTCCGATAGTTCCTTCCGGGGAGATTTGGTCCATCACAAAGCTAGCAAATAGTTGTTCGTCGGGGTCCGTGATATTGATAGCAAATGCTCCGGTAGCGTGGACCTCGTCGACAAGCTCCTTAAGGAGGTCTGTGAAGGTGTCATAGTCTTCTCGACTGAGTTCTATTGTTGGCGTTGCATCCCCCATTCTCCCTGTTAAGATCTTATGCGAAATGCGGGGAGAATATGCAAATAGGGCTACGAATGAAGTTAGGATAAGATAGAGAGGGAAGTAAAGGAAGAAAGTAAGAAGAAATAACCGGGTGATCGGTGCCGAGCACCGTCAAAATGCCGATCCCCGGCAACGGCGCCAAAAACTTGATCGCGCCCCGGCGTACACGTCCCGAGGCGACGGTTGTAGTTTTACCGCAAGCGCACGGTATAGCGGCGAGCGGGTATCGAACACAGGGAGGACGAATGACCGTGCTTGCTCCTAATCAACCTGGCTATTCAGAGGGATAATTGCCTTGGGCGATCCTGTCACAATCGTCAGACAAAAGTGCAAATATCAAATCAAATAGAGAACGCCTAGGGAATGGGGAATCCCCACTACTCACCGTATTTCACAATTGTGGTTCGCCGGTATCGAAATCGCTAGGATGAGAATTCGGATGAACTAGTTGCAACTAAATGTGGAACCAGGCTCACGCTCTCGCGCTGTTGCCGGTCTATAGCTATCCTGGGTTTGGGTCCAATCTCTTGCAAACCCTAGCCTAGGGAAGCTAGCATTAGGATCAACATCATCGTCCAATTGCGCACCGAGCCCAATCTCTTGCAAACTCGGTCCACAATCTAGTTTAGGATAGTTCCTACCCGTCCAATCTCTTGCAAATGGGTATCGGCACGGAATTGCAACCGGAGATCCTAGCATCGGTCCAATTTCTTGCAAACCGATACTTCGAAAATCCGACTCCAACCCAATTCGGATTTCTAGGGCTTCCTATCGAATTGGGATCCAATCTCTTGCAAATCCCAATTGATGTGAATACTTAGCTATCCGTAGTAATTCGATCCCAATCTAATCCCTAATAACAATCCTGGCTCAATTCCTACCAATTCAACACAAATACGAAATTGGGCTCGTAGGGTTCATCCCCACGCCCCAAGACGTGGAGACTACTCACTAATCATAGCAATAGCACAATAATTGGCAAAGAAATAGACAATGGAATTCATCACAACAATTATATAAACAATAAAAATAGAGTTTTTGTGGAAGAGAAGTGCAAACCAATGTAGATCTTCAATCAACCCAACAAAAATCCAAGTTTTTCTCTTCACCAATCACAATTAATAAAACTAAAAAGTAGACTCAAAAAGCTGCAAAAAATCTGAGAGGTGGCTCCTAAAACTAGGGTAAAAACAGAGCTTAAATAGCCCCAAAAATCGTCTAAAAATCCTGACCAAAACGCCCCTGCACAGCCTGTTTTCCGCAAATTTCGCTACAGGCAGCGCATCGCACTCGGCCGAGTGACAAAAGTCGCTCGGCCGAGTGAAAACCCTGTCAATTTTCCAGTAAGTAGGGGGCTTCAGGGGTCTTCAGTTCGGGGGTGGCTCGGCCGAGTGAGTTGTCGTCACTCGGCCGATGGCTTCACTTCACTCGGGCGGACGGGATTTGCCACTCGGCCGAGTTGGTCTTCTGAAGCTCAGATGGCCGAAAAACAGTAACTTCGGTCTTTTTGAGGGCCTTCGTCTGGGCGCCACTCGGGCGGACGTGGTATCGTCACTCGGCCGATGTGGTCTCCGTCGCTCGGCCGAGTACACATGGAAGTCGTGTCTGAACGGGTCGGCCGAGCAGTGTCTCGCTGGTCGGCCGAGTGGCTCCTCCACTCGGCCGAGTGGGACACAAAAAATGCCCAAACTGGTCGTTTTGGCCTCCTCGTCACTCCGGCGACGTCCATTCTTCTTCCGCTCCTCTCCAACAGCAAAATACCCCTCGGGGAGGTCGTCGGTGGCCGTCTAGATTACACGCATCTCGAGATCACTCCTAATCGCGCCAAATCACCTGAAATGCGACAAAAACAACAAATTGTGAAAAGCATCGCAATATCGTCGATATATCGTGAAAAACATGATTTGGGCGATCAAAATGGCATGCAAACATGCGGGAAAAGGGTGTAAAATAAGGAGTGATCAACTGGGCGACAAGAATGGCAGTGATATCAGGATCCTCATCAGAGTTGATCACCCAGTCATCGGCGTCCTCTACAGCGACTGGACCTCCAGGGGACTCAAGATTTTGGATGTATGGGATGGGGAAAATGACAGGTATGACCAGTCAAGCATGATTGGGGCTACAACAGTAATATCAGGGTGGGGCAGATACATTCGGTGCTCGCGATGGATGCCCAAAAGATAGATCCAATGGTGCTCACCGTGCGGACTGATGATGTGCATGCGAGTAAGCACATCGAAAGTCAGTTGGGTAGGCCCGATGGGTGCCCCTAGACCTGCAGGAAGATTAATGCCGAGCATGGAGGCGAAAATGGTGAAGAAGCCACCGCAACAGATATCTGTCATGGCAGAGATGGTCTGGAAAAGGCGGTGACACAGCCAGGCAGTTTTGTCAGAGTAGGAATGGGTGGATCTGGCCATCGGGGTGGTGGCGCAGAAGTCGGGTCATCCCCATAAGATGAAAAAGCTCAGGTAGTGAGAGGGTCCCGACCTCTGGCCTAGAGAATATGGTGGTGGTGAGGTGGTGCTGGGCGAAGCGGAGGCATGGGTGGACTATGGACGAGGACTTTGTCTGGCTAGGGCTATATCCTCGGAGGCCTGTGATGTGACGCCAGGACTGCATGGCGTCAAAAGAGGTAAGCTCCATGTCAGGGCCATACGACCTGGCGGGGTCGGGGATGGGAGGGAAGTGAAAGTGGGCTCGGATCATGGCGTGTATAACCATGACGTCACAATCGAATTGGAAGCGGATGCTGTCACCCTCTCGGATGATGGAGCTCATCGCCTCGAGTGTGAGGGGCGTATAGGTGGGTGTGTGCATGGCGAGGAGGTGATCGAAGCCAATGGTTTTGTATAGCCTATGGACACCCTGAAGGATGCCAAGGCTAACGAGGGTGGAGACGGATGCGAAGCAGGTTGGGATGATGGATCGGTGGGAGATGGCGGCAGAACGCTCATGGTGAGCATCGTCCCAGAAGACTGTACCATACGTCATCGGGGTGGGTGGGGGTGGATGTGCAGGTGGTGGAGGAGGAGCAGTAGTGGTAATGGTGGTGGATGAAGTGCATAGGGCCTCTATCACTAGAGGCATAGGGGAAGGTGAGCGTGATGATGATGAGGACGTGGAGGCGTCTAAGTGCTCCTCAGGTGATGGTGAATGACGCCGACGGCATGACAGTCGCGAAGAGGAGGAACTGGGGTCGCCAGCCTTACTCTTCCTGGCCGGTGTTTCCTAAGTCTCAGCCTAGGAAGCATCGTGTGAGTGTGGGACTAAATGACACGAACATGCGATATGGTAATATAAAAATAAGAGTGGAAAGAGTATACCAATATGGGAAGTCGCGACGAGAGCAAACGCGATAGTGCACTCCCAAGGCCTTAACTCAAACGTCCCTCAAGATTCCCAAACCGTGCGTCTCCTTGCGATGCTCCAAATGTACCTGCAAGAGATTAAGAAGATAGTATTAGTAGGTAATTAAGATGGGGTTCTAAAATAGAAAAATTAGGAATACGGTTCATTTGAGGAGAAATGGAGAGAGAGAGAGAGAGAGAGAGAGAGAGAGAGAGAGAGAGAGAGAGAGAGAGAGAGAGAGAGAGATTTGGGGGAGAGGGGGAGAGGGGGGGGGGGGGGGGAGAGAGAGAGAGAGAGAGAGAGAGAGAGAGAGAGAGAGAGAGAGAGAGAGAGAGAGAGAGAGAGAGGTGGAGAGGGGCTAGGCGGTCGGACCGACCAGGCAGAGGGCGGCGGCGCTCAGGCAGAGGAGGAGGAGGTTTAGCGAGCTGGGTGCGGGTCGAGCGGATAAGGGCAAAGGGTTTGGGGGGCTCGGGCTGAGAGTTTGATTTGGGGGTGGATTTGGGATTTGGCCGAGTCGATTTGGATTTATATAATTTGAATCGAGCTCGGTTTAAGTTGTGGGGCCCATCTACGCTAATCGCTACTCGGTCGAGCAGTGCATACTGCTTGTTCAAGTATAAAAACATTTAAAAATTTGAAATTTGAATCCCTAAGTTGCGCCCAGTTACTTGACCGAGATGCTTACTCAGCTCGGTCGAGCTGAATTAAAACAGAGTAGCGATTTCCAGCTCTTTTTGCTCCTACTATAGCTCGTAGGGTAGCTACTCGGGCGAGTCCATTAAACTTTCAAAGCGCCCTTTTCAGCATATTTGGACTCCTACTGTAGCTCGACCGAGTAGGGTAGCCACTCGGTCGAGTCGCGTTAACTTTCAGAGGGCTGTTTTGGCTTGTTCCCTCAGCTGACTGTTGCTCGACCGAGCAGGAAAGCTGCTCGGTCGAGTTGCTTCTCTTTGGCTCTCCATCCTAAGTATGGCTCAATAGTCATCTCCTCTTGATTCCTTTTCTTTCTTTTCATTGTTTGACATGCTCTCCCCATTGTTCAACCTGTAGAAGGAAGACCACATCAGAATTTTTATAGTTTTGTATTTTTATATTTTCTAAGGAATTAAAAACTTTTTTATTTTGGTTTTTAAGTAGAAAACGAAGAACAAAAAGAAAATATAAAACTAAAGAAGGGAAATTCGGGTTGCTCCCGATAAGCGCTTGTTTTAAGTCGTAAGCTCGACTCCCTCAATATTTCAATGATGATCGATGATGTTGGGTGCATATGAAATACGCCCGTCATACTTCCTGATGAGTCCATGTGGTGGGAGTTGGCATGTCTCGCTTCGTTGGCCCTCAGTGGCCGTGAAGATGGTAGCCTCTGGTTGTTGATTGTGCGATGGTATACCGGGCGGCTCCTCGTATAGTACGCTCAAGTAGGCGGCCAATGCCTTGTCATGTACGACATTGCCATCGTCATCTAAGCTCCTCCCCATGGGGTCTCTAGAAAATTCCTCCAGCGTGCTCATTAGTAGCATCGTCCTCTAGAAGCTCAAGGTAACTTGCATCCTCACGAGGGAAACAGTCCTTCATTGGTTTCTACAAGTGGAACTCGACCTCAATATCTCCCAATTTCATACTTAACGTCCACTCATGAACGTCAATCAATACTTCGATCGTCTCCATGAATGGTCGTCCCAAAATAATCTGAGAACTCCCCTTCTCTGGCATGTCCATGATCACGAAGTCCACCGGTACGCATAACCCGGGCGATATTTGTAAGATAACGTCTCGTGCAATGCCTACTGGGGAGGTGATAGATTGGTCCGCTAGTTGGATGCTCATGCTGGTAGGCTCAAGTTCTGTTCCCATACATAGCCTCTTGAAAATAGAGAGCGGCATCAAACTAATGCTCGCTACCAAGTCGATTAACGCTCTATCAATAGGGGCGCCGCCAATGGAGCACGGCACCATAAAACATCCGGGATTAGGCAAATTTTTAGGTAGGGAGTTCTTAATGATGGAGGTGCAACCATCCAAAAGCTTCACCGCTTCTTGTTTGCGCTTCCCTGCTATTAGTTCTATCAAGAATTTGGCATAAGTGGGAATCTCCGTGAGCGCATCCATGAAGGGGATATTCAATGGATTCCCTTGATTAGTTATATAAACTTGGCATACTTTTTCTCTAGCTTCACCACGGGCTATTCTCTTAGGATATGGAGGTGGAGGTCGTCTCTCCTTGTCCTTAGCGGCATCCTTTGGAATATGTTTTTCTGAAGTAGTAGCAACCGACAGTGCCGTAGTGGTAGTAGGCAAGGTGGACGGTAAAGCCTCCCTCTCTCCAATAGCATGTGGCTCCTCTGTAGCTCTCTCCTCGTCCTCGGCCAAAATAGATGCTGAAATAGTAGTGATATCTTCATCTTGAGTAGGAATAGATGATTTTTGACTCACATTCTTAGAGACCGGCACCATTGCAGTGTCAGTACTCTTTCCTCCAATCGTGGTGATCGCAACCACCACGTTGGCTTGCTCCCTAGGATTTGGCTTAGGCTGAGAGGGCAATCTCCCTTGAGTCTTCATTAGTTGGGACATTTGGGCCTTCAGTTCATCAATGGAGGTGTTTAGATTCCTAAAATGCGCTGAATTTTTGGCGTTGATTTTTTGCTTGCCAGTTCATGAAGGCATCCAAGTTGCCTCTAAATTGGGTTTTGGGGCCGTCGGTGGGCATTGTTGCTGTGGTGGGCGATTGTAGTACCCCATCGGTCTATAAGGCCCAAATGGCCTAAACCCATACTGTTGCTGCTGTGGAGGCGACCCTTGTTGTCGAGGAGGTTGTTGTAACCTTTTTTGGGTTGGAGGTTGCAATGCTCCATTTGGGTTTCTATAAGAAAACCCAGGATGATTTCTCACTGCCGGATTTTGCCATTGATTTCTCCCCTCTCCTCCCATATAATGGACTTGTGCCGGACACTTCTATTGGGTCGTACACTTACTCGGTGTAGTCTTCATATGTAGCATATATCGGAGCTCTAGAAGTGGGGGGAATAATATCCAACCTCTGTTCAATCCTTACTACATGCTTGCAGAGGGTCTCGAGTTTTCCATCTATGTGTGTAGCCATCTTCACCTCGGGACCTTTCAGTGTTGAGCATTCATCGCTCCATTGTTGGCTGTTGGAGGCCATTTGTTCCAATAAAGATATGGCCTCCTCAGGTAGCTTGTCCAAAAGGGCGCCTTTTGTGGAGGCCTCGATGATCATCTTGGTATCTGGCTTGAGCACATTATAAAAACTCTGAATAAGATCCCATTCCAGGACTCCATGGTGGGGGCACTAGTGATGCAGATCCTTGAATCTCTCACATGCCTCATATAACGACTCCTGTGGGAGTTGCTTAAAATTGGTGATCACCCTTCTGATCCTCACCGTTTTGGACAGTGAATAGAACTTGTTAATGAAGGCCAGGGCCAACTATTCCCAAGTTGTGAAATTATTTGAAGGGTGCGTCCTTAACCAATAAGAGGTCTTGTCCCTCAGAGTGAATGGAAATAATCTGAGCTTTATTGCATCGCCGCTCACATATTTGACCTGGAAGGTGTCGCACTTTGCCAAGAAGAGGTCTATATGATGGTTGGGGTTCTCATGTGTGTGCCCATAAAAGGGGTCTTTCTAAATCAGATTGATCAAGCCAGTCTTCAATTCAGAGCTTCCTGCCGCCAGTTGCGGCCTTACGATAGAAGATGTACTATATAGATTTGGCTTTATGTGGTCCCGAATGGACCCAGTACATGGAGGGGTAGTATTGTCTTCTACCATTGGTTCTATGAAAATCTGATTCCTCTTTTCAGCTCTGAGTCTTCTTGCTGTCTTTTCAATCTTGGTGTCAAATAATAATTCTTCGTTAGAACCTCCGAGGCAAGTGTTCATGCACAACAACAAACTCAGAGAAAAACCGTCAATAGCAAAGGAATAAAAAGAATGAAAATATGGAAAGGTCGAAGATGATAAGAATTGCTAACAAATTCTTTAATAAAGAAATAAACCCAAGTAATAGCTGTTACTTCCCCAGCAACGGCGCCAAAACTTGATCGGCCCGGTTTTAACACCTAAAACCCACCTAGTAATGGCATGAATCACATGGAGATAAATCTCTGCAATGATGCCAAAGGATAGATGCGCCTGAAATGTAACCCCGAAGACTAGCTCAAGGGCACGGTGTCAGAGATTTGTAATAAAAAAGATATCGATCCAACATGAAGGTGATGTTTATAGACTTGGGTATTTTCTAGATCTTTGAATGTTGGCAGCATGTGTATTTAAATTTGTTTGTCACAAGAATTTTATTTACTAGGATAATTAATCAATATAAACGACTAGGGCGTTAGGAGTCACCATTAGGATCATCGGATGTCGACACTAGGTTAGGACACTTACGTTGAATTGCCTTTATTAAGGAGAGATTGTTGCATTTAAGAATGTAGAACTCATAACCAACTATCGTTGTACCACTCGTCTAACGTATCCCATGCTTAGCCCCACCATCGTGGTTGGCCTTGCACGTGATCTGTGCATTAGGATCGAAAACTATTCTCAATCTCTACTCGTACCACTATCGTGGATTAGAGCTTTGATATGTGATTTGGTGGCTCTCATTTATGCTACTATCATACGTCATAAATTAGTAATATAGGAAGTTGGTAGATCCCTTCAAAGTGCATGCCACTATTGTGGTCACGAACCCTAATTGGATTCACTAACTACCTAATTTAATCCGTATGATATCCGCCCAAGAAGCATATGCCACTATTGTGGTAACAAGCCCTATAGGAATCTCCTACAAACTTGGGTAGATCAACCAAAACACATCCCTTTTATACCAAAACAACCTAAAAATCCTAACTTTACATCTAGATCCTAAGATCCTAAGGCTAATTTGTCTGCCCTAGATAAGACTACTCATGGATCCTGGAAATAACAATAGAGAATTTAACGAAAGCAATAGAATTCATAATCGCAATAGAAGACATCGAATAAAGCATATAAGGATAGAAGATCGTTATCAAAACGTTGCAGAGCAATAGCAAAACTCAGAGAATTAAGGATCCAAGATTCCAAGTAAAAGCAATTAGTACAAATATCAACATTGTCTTCTACAAAATAGCAACGGCTTACTGAACTCACTAAGAAATCTAAACTAGAAATTAAACTAAGGAAATTAATCAAGCCCCTTAAGATAGGGTAAAAATTGTGCTTATATACAAGGGGTATGGACCCCACAAAAATCAGAGAATATGGGCACTTGGACCCCAAACTAGTCTGGCCGTGGCACCCTACCCGGTCAAGTAGCGACGCTGCTTGGTCAAGCTGACATGCGGCTCCACTTTGCTGCTTCTTTGGCTCTGGGCTAATACGGGTTACTCGATCGAGTAGCCCCTCCACTCGGTCAAGCTACAGTAGGCCTGAACTCTCCTTAAAACATTGTTCTGTTTGGTGGTGACTTGGGTCGAGTAGATGATCTGCTCGGTCGAGTACGCTTGACTGCTCGATCGAGCTGCCATGCTTGGAGAATGGCTCAGAATAGTTGTTCTATTTGGATGCAGTTCGGTCGAGATGGCTATCTGCTCTATCCAGTTGGGCCTTTCCGTTCTGGCTGGAGTTTCTTCATGTCAGCTCGGTCGAGTCGAGTCGACTGAGTAGCCTGGGAAACAGACTCCAATTACCTTTAGAGCTCTCTACTCTCGATCTCATCTCCTCCTCTCCTCTAATCTTTTTCCTTGCCTTACCGAACACCTATGGAACCTGGCCAATGATGCTCCGGACGTCTCGGATGTGTCCGTATCCTATAATTGCTTCGATTCACTCCAAAGTTCCTAAAAATCCACAAATCTATACGAAACACAAAAATAACATTAGTAGCAAGATAATATATGAAAATATGAACTTTGGATGGTGAATATGATATGAAATGATGCCGTAATGTATGGAAAATATGGACACATCACCAATTTACATGGATTCCTCCAAGAAGAGCATAAAGAGCATTGTGATACTCATCTGATAAGTAATCAACCGATCTTACCTTATGCAGTAGGTTGGATTTGAGAATCGGATTTGTTATCCAACCTAGGGGACGGAGGTCACTAGGCTTGAGGGATGAGGAGAGATGTTGTGGAACCACTATGAAAATCTTTGACAGAATGTCGTGGTTTGACATGTCAATCTCAGAGTCACTCAGGAGTTGGACAGTAGAAAGAATATGGAGTATTGCTCCTAACAACTCAACTGTAAGAACAATAGGGACACCCTGAACCATGGTGTCTAGGCGACTGATCCTGTCCCTAACACGATTTGCATAAAATAATTGAACCTGATTTGGATAAAAGAATGTGGTCTTGGTGTCTCACCAGATCTCCAATAACCCATCACGTCCAAAGACTTCTGCCAATCCATAGAAGTAAGAGAATGTGATGTATCTCTCTGGGATAAAATTTTCAGAAAGAAGATTAACCCAGCGCGTTTGACACTCTTGATTACGACAGATAGGAAGAAGGATTGCCGTCTGAGTCAAATGATGACCTTAAGATTGTGGCTGTGTGAAAGATGACGGTTGATCTCGCGATTGATCTGTGGTAAGAATCACCTGATGCGATGCATCAGGGGATTGTCCTTATAGTCCGATTTCTCCTGGTTGTAATCTGAAGATGTTCGGCAGAAGGAGATGGAGAACGAGCTTTTTGTTTGCCAATTGGCTTCTTAGGAGCCATCAGAGATCGAACAACCTTAAGGAGAGTGAATGATGATCTAATTTGGATAGGGGAAGACGGAGAGTCAGACGAAAGAAAATATTTCATTTATGCCCTAATCGAGCGAATCAGGGTTTATACCGATTTGTCATTAAATCTCAGTCGTTGGATCGAACGTTTGATTTGACTTAAGAGCTTTCAATAGACGTCTGAATTGAACCAACCAGGAGTCTGAAGATTAATCGTGATGAAATGATTATATTGAGCCAAGCGTCTAAATCAAGTGTGTAACGACTGGTTTTCCTATATTAGTGTTATCGATATAATATATATGTCTTGGTGGATTATCTCCTTGCGTGTGATTTCTGTCTCCGTAGCTTTCACATTCGTTCGTTTCGTTGTGATTTCCTAGCTTCTTCCTTAGATCGTTGATCTTGGACTAAGTCACTCATGACGAACTTCAAATCGCTCATATCTTAGAGGTAGATAGATCTTAGAAGCCGTAGGAATCTTCCCAAAGCTTCGCGCTTCAATTCGGCACTTTTAGTGCACGTTAGTTGGTTCAAGAAGGGGAACCAACCGACTAGATTGAGATCTAGTCGGTCGGCAACTCTACTCAAATCGACTAGTTCCTTGGATTAATTTTACTTAAGTTACTGTTTCTGTTTAGTCGGTCTAAGTTCATCTTTCGACCGACTAGTTGTTAAACTAGTCGGTTAAGTTTTGTAATCAGACCGACTAATTCTGAGTTCTTCTGTACAGTCGAGTTACTGTTTATCGATAGTCGGTCTAAGAATGTTTGTTGCTCGACTAGATGAGAAACTAGTCGGTCAGTAGTTGTTCTTTGACCGACTAAATCTAAATCCTATTTTGTACAGGAGTTACTGTTTTCACTTAGTCGGTCTGCGTTGGTCAACCGACCGACTAGTTCCCAAACTAGTCGGTCAGTGGTTGCTCTTTGACCGACTAATTAGTGTCGAAACCCTAATTTCTGGGCAGCCGCCAGGTCGTTTTCTATTTAAACCCCACTTCGTTTCTTTTCTTTCTTTCTCTTCTCCTGGCCTCTTTCCTTCCCCCTTGACCTCTGATCTTCCCCAACCTTCCTCTAGCCTTCCTCCTTCATCATGAGCCTCTCCCCCTCTCCATTTAGGCCAGCCACCTCCTCTAGATCGCCGGAAAACCCCCAAAATCCCCAAAACCTCATTTCTCCAGATTTACCCCATCCATTCCAGATCTGAACCCTAGGTTCCCCGGATCATTTCTTCTGTTGCCGTGCTTGCTCGGCATCGTTCTTCCACTTCCGATACGGTAATAAATCGATCTCTCAATATTCTCATAACCCATTTGTGTTTTTGGGAAACCTAATAGAAACTAGGTTGGATGTTGTTCTAATGTTGTTTTGCCATGGCAGTGGTCCATTCTCCGTAGTTAGCATTTGTGTGACGTGCTTGTCGACCTTCCTCGTCGGTATCAGGCAAGTGAAACTTGCATCTCTTGATTTGGGCCATGTCTTAGGCCATTTCCCTTGCTTTAGCATAAAAGAGACTAGACGGTGAAAGGATAGCCGTCTGGATGCCATTGACCTAGCTGGACAACGAAGCTTGGTCCGTCACCTTCATCATGCTTGTATGTCACGTTTAATTTCACTTAACGGTACGCGTATTAACTGTTCATGTCATCCATGCATCTTTAACTGCCATGTTTAATTAAAATTAACGGTACGCAAATATCTGTTCATGTCATTGCATTTTGCCTGTCATGTTTAATTTAATTAACGGTACGCGAATAACTGCTCATGTCATTGCATGCTTGAACACTCATCGTGATTGCGTAGCTACGCTACATACTAGTGCTACTTGTTCCGGCTAGGCACCCGTTTTGCGGGCACAACCCTAGGCCAATTACAAATCTGGCTCGTGGTCCAGAAAACGAGCTCAATACAGCCTGCGAGCAATAGGGCACTCGCCTGTGTGTGTGTGATCCCTTGTACTTGAATACAGCCTGCAGGCAATAGGGCGCTCACTTGTGTGTGGGTGATCCCTTGTACTTGTTACTTGACAATACATGTCACACCTACCACTTGTACGTGTCCGTGTTTTACTTGTAAAACTTGTTATCCATGACATACTTACTAGTTGCTACTTGTACTTCCCTTTACTTGTCACTTCCATACTATATTTGCCATGTCATGCATCATACTATAACTGCTAGGTTGTTAGTTTACCTTTCTTTCAGTTTTCTTGCACAAGTCTTTCGACTTGCTGACATGTGCCCCTTTTCTCTTTTGGGTGACACATGTTAGATCTTGAGCCTGATTTTGTCGCTGAGGACGTAGTGTTTGCTGGCGCTGAGCCAATGGTTGCCGAGGAGGAGTTTGTGGTCATTGGTGACCAGTCTTAGAGGCCGCTTATGTTCTCTTCCTTGTTTAGGTTTGCTGTTAGTTGTTGGTGTGTGGCACTCTTTCTTGTATGTTGTACCTTTGTTGGCCATGTTTGGGCCTTAGCTTTTCCTTTTGAGCCTGGTGGCTTTTCTGTGATATTGTAATTTATTTTATGGATATTCTGAGATTTAATAAATTGCTTATTGTCTCACTTCATTATTAATATCGTTGTTTCGTATTGCGTTGCAAGGACCCGCCAATTTATTGTTGATTGACGCTTATCGGGCTTGGAGCTTTGCAGCTTCAAGTCTGAGCGGACCTTCTCACGTCTCGTCTCCACATTTTTGGGAAGCGGGGCGTGACAGGTTTTATTGGTGGCCCATGCAGGTCCATTTGCAAATGCGAGCTATCGGAACAACGATAATAATTATAGAATGTCCATTAAATAAATTAGAACATCCAAATTATAAGCCAGGAGTCTAGGTTTTTAGCGTTCCTATGTCTTAGGTGGATAGTAGACGTGTTAGAGCACATGTCCCAGCTTGGTAGGAAATCCATAGGGTCAGGACTATAGTGAGACTTAGTTAGAAGTTTGTGCTGGCTAGTTAGAGGTCCCTGATTGTTTGCTAGACTCCATGCTAGTGATTGATATGATAGTCTTAAGAGTTACCTTTGTGGTTCCTGTCTAGCTCTGACCATGATAGATTCCTATGATTTCTTTAGCCGTTCGCTTGGGTTTATCGATTTCGGGCCCAACAGAACATGATCTCGATTCTCTTAGAACCTTCCCTGAGGCCTCTAACATACTCTACCCATTAGGAAGCCTTAGTGTCAAGTTTTTCTTGACCTCTAGTCAACCGATGAGTAGGACCCGCTGATTCAATCTTTTCCTGGTCACTACACTCCCGTGTTACTGACCGTGGGTTTTCATCATAGTTTTCTTGAATCGTAATTTAGGTGCATGCCTCACACAACCACATTCATTGCCCTCGATTCACATGACCCCCTCATTACTATCTTCGTTGACCTTTCAAATCTTTCCCGTTGCAAATCTTGATTCTTCCAAAGTCGTTTTCAAATTTTCCTTATTAAAAGTTTCCACTCGATTTAAATTTTGTTTTAAACCTTCTTTCAGTATATTTCCATTACTTTCGTTTGAGCTAAAAGTCATTCTTAGATTTTGAAGACTATTTGGTCGTAATTTTAAATTACTATCATGTAACTATTTTTCTAACATATATCGTCCGCACTTGATTTTAAACTTTAATACTATTTCGATAATTCGATATACCACCTTTTCTAAATCGCGAAATTCATTTTAGCTATTTACCATACGTACTTTAAAATACTTCTTTCAAGATAAATAGAACTCCAATTAATTTATGAATATATATATACTAATTATAAGTTGTCGTACCCGTACTTCAAGTCTTTATACCAACCCGTTCTTGTGGCAAATCCTTGTTTCCCATAAAAAGTATTTTCGATGTTCCTCTTTCGCTAAGTTTAAATTTGTTCGAAAACTTTTAATATATATATTAGATTTCATACTCTTTCGCGACTTAAATTTATTTGTTCTTTTCTAAACAATGAAACTTTTGTCGAGATTTTTGATTATTAGTTTATAATATTTTCCAGCCTATATTTTCATATCGATATAAATGTCTTGCCCCTTTTCATATACCAATTTTATTCTGAACAGTACTTCTGTTTTTCCTAACCTGAATTATAATTTTCTTTTCTTATTTATGCCATTAAAACTTATTCGAATACCGCATCGTGTTTGCTTCTCATATACCTTTCAAGTCCCATGGGACTTCAGCTTTCAGCGAGTCGATTTTATGCTCAACGTTTTCCCTAGTTCAGATTTTCGTAAAATTACTTTCGAAACCATTTCCTGAGTTAGACCTCCATAATTCGGTTTTAAAGCTTTATTACCAATTTAATAATTCTATATATATCCTCCCACTTACTTCCATACTACTAAGATGTTACTACCTTTCCATTCATCATACATATTTCTAAAAATGATTTTTAGAATAGAACTACAATTATTTTTATATATCAGTACTATGTTCGTTGTGCTCGTTTGTTAAGATCCTTATATAAATCAGTTTCTGCTGGCGAACCCGGATTCTCTAAAAAAGGACTTTCAATACGGTTTATTTGGAATTTCTCTTCAGTTTTAAGACTTGGAAAAACATTTGGCATGAGCATAAACCCTCTACACTATATTGGATCTGATTTCATTCCTTGAACCTCGAAACTTTTTCCGAAATTTTTAAACTACTGCCGCATAACATTTTCTAACATACGCCCTATATGTTCGTGTAAATGATTTACTTTTACTCGTGATAGCTTTATATAAGCTAAATAAACCATTTCCTCTTATTATATATATTCGACTCAAACATATTTCGAACGACTCATTTTATCGACCGGTTTCGTACTCTTCATATTAACTTATATCTTTTACACACTGTTTTCCATGTATCCTAATGGAGCATCATTACATCATTACACGGCCGTTCTCATGCTTTTCGATCTTTCTATTCGTTACGCTTTTGATTTCAGTTTCTTTCCTTTTGTCTAGCCAATAGAGCTTGTCGTCGTCCGTGTCAACCTTAGTATAGTTTGGTGGGCCCCGTTAGTGTAATTTGTTGTGTTGTCGTAGTGTATTAAATTCTATGATGCAAATGAAGTTGTTTGTGGTTGGTATTGGTATATTGTGTGTAGGTAGTTATGTATTAGCTGCATGAGTGTAAGTGTGATATACATATGATAGTAGGATTATAACTGTTTGATTGGTATTACTTGTTTTTATGAGATGTCGTATGCGTGTATACCATGAGGTATACCCGACTACAGCATATCTTAACTAATGAATGAAGTAAGTGTATTGATGTGCCAATTATAGATGGGTGGATATGGTATGAATATAAGATACATGTATGTGACCATACGATGACAGTATTTATTAGGGAGAGTATTGTAATTATAAGTGTGCTGATGTTTGTAACAATATCATGGTATATGAAGTGATTGAATGCGTGATATTACCTAATTAAATATTAAGGATGTTTGACATTATGATGTGTATATGGTTATGTTGGTAGATGTGTATGCATTAGAGTAGTATTGGTATATGCATGGATGCTGTGTTATGCATATAGAATATTCTGCTATGATTTTGAGTCTCACTCAAGCTTGAGTGGGTATACTCTATGTAAATTGGTGTATCATCTGTGATTGGTGTGAGATGTTGAATGATGTATGTATAATGTTTGGATTGTTTGTGTCCGGTTGTGTTACGTACATGATTGTGGGTCACTAAACCAGTATATAGTTATAGGTGTTGGTCTTGTGGTATAGTTATTCATTAGGGGGCTTGCCTGCGTGAATATATATGTATACATGCTAGCTAAAACTAAGTGCGTCGATGTACTGAGTTTATAATTGTATGATTGGTAAATGTGAATGAAATGTTAGCGTGTGTGGGTGTGCACCATGCACGGGTAAGTATGTGCTTAGTTATAAGTTTTGGAGACTATAATATGTGTGGCGTGTCGTGGGTATAATTATAGGGCCGTATGTGATGTGAAGTTATAGTGAAATATTTGCATGTATTGGAATGGCTATAAATTGTGAAATTATAATGATGGTGGAAGTATATTAAATATAATAACTTGAGTTTAGATGGTGTGGTGTGATTATGTGTGTTGACGTGTTTGGTATTGGATGTATACTAGGAGATATAGGGAGTAGTGTATTCTTATTGCCTTGTTCATATGTAGCTATCTAATGTAGAGTGTTACGATGGTATTTACTGGTGTGAACTATTTAATTGGTTGTGAGTATATGGACTATTGTTTTGTGCTAGGTAAGTAATAGCTATATAAGGGATGTATGTATATATATGATTGAGATACATGTGTGAGTAAGAATGGCTATGATAGGTATAAGAGTATGATGTGCGTGGATGATGCATGCTAGTAGTGTTAATGTTTGATTGCCTAGTGCGAATATAAGCACTTGTAATAACTATAATTGATTGAATGTGATATGATTGGGGTAGTTACTAGAGCGACTAGATATGTCAGAAAGTCCGAGGACAGACTTTATTCTAAGGTGGGTAGGATGTAACGACTGGTTTTCCTATATTAGTGTTATCGATATAATATATATGTCTTGGTGGATTTTCTCCTTGCGTGTGATTTCCGTCTCCGTAGCTTTCACTTTCGTTCGTTTCGTTGTGATTTCCTAGCTTCTTCCTTAGATCGTTGATCTTGGAGTAAGTCACTCATGACGAACTTCAAATCGCTCATATCTTAGAGGTAGATTGATCTTAGAAGCCGTATGAATCTTCCCAAAGCTTCGTGATTCAATTCGGCACTTTCAGTGCACGTTAGTTGGTTCAAGAAGGGGAACCAACTGACTAGATTGAGATCTAGTCGGTCGGCAACTCTACTCAAACCGACTAGTTCCTTGGATTAATTTTACTTAAGTTACTGTTTCTGTTTAGTCGGTCTAAGTTCATCTTTCGACCGACTAGTTGTTAAACTAGTCGGTTAAGTTTTGTACTCAGACCGACTAATTCTGAGTTCTTCTGTACAGTCGAGTTACTGTTTATCGTTAGTCGGTCTAAGAACGTTTGTCGACCAACAAGATGAGAAACTAGACGGTCAGCAGTTGTTCTTTGACCGACTAAATCTAAATCCTATTTTGTACAGGAGTTACTGTTTCCACTTAGTCGGTCTGCGTTGGTCAACCGACCGACTAGTTCCCAAACTAGTCGGTCAGTGGTTGCTCTTTGACCGACTAATCAGTGTCGAAACCCTAATTTCTGGGCAGCCGCCAGGTCGTTTTCTATTTAAACCCCACTTCTTTTCTTTTCTTTCTTTCTCTTCTCCTGGCCTCTTTCCTTCGCCCTTGACCTCTGATCTTCCCCAACCTTCCTCTAGCCTTCCTCCTTCATCATGAGCCTCTCCCCCTCTCCATTTAGGCCGGCCACCTCCTCTAGATCGACGGAAAACCCCCAAAATCCCCAAAACCTCATTTCTCCAGATTTACCCCATCCATTCCAGATCTGAACCCTAGGTTCACCGGATCATTTCTTCCGTTGCCGTGCTTGCTAGGCATCGTTCTTCCGCTTCCGATACGGTATTAAATCGATCTCTCAATATTCTCATAACCCATTTGTGTTTTTGTGAAACCCTAATAGAAACTAGGTTGGATGTTGTTCTAATGTTGTTTTGCCATGGCAGTGGTCCATTCTCCGCAGTTAGCATTTGTGTGACGTGCTTGTCCACCTTCCTCATCGGTATCAGGCAAGTGAAACTTGCATCTCTTGATTTGGGCCATGTCTTAGGCCATTTCTCTTGCTTTAGCGTAAAAGAGACTAGACGGTGAAAGGATAGCCGTCTGGACTCCATTGACCTAGCTTGACAACGAAGCTTGGTCCGTCACCTTCATCATGCTTGTATGTCACGTTTAATTTCACTTAACGGTACGTGTATTAACTGTTCATGTCATCCATGCATCTTTAACTGCCATGTTTAATTAAAATTAACAGTACGCGAATATCTGTTCATGTCATTGCATTTTGCATGTCATGTTTAATTTAATTAACGGTACGTGAATAACTGTTCATGTCATTGCATGCTTGAACACTCATCGTGATTGCGTAGCATCGCTACATACTAGTGCTACTTGTTCCGGCTAGGCACCCGTTTTGCGGGCACAACCCTAGGCCAATTACAAATCTGGCTCGTGGTCCAGAAAACGAGCTCAATACAGCCTGCAGGCAATAGGGCACTCACCTGTGTGTGGGTGATCCCTTGTACTTGAATACAGCCTGCGGGCAATAGGGCGCTCACATGTGTGTGGGTGATCCCTTGTACTTGTTACTTGACAATACATGTCACACCTACCACTTGTACTTGTCCGTGTTTTACTTGTAAAACTTGTTATCCATGACATACTTGCTAGTTGCTACTTGTACTTCCCTTTACTTGTCACTTCCATACTATACTTGCCATGTCATGCATCATACTATAACTGCTAGGTTGTTAGTTTACCTTTCTTTCAGTTTCCTTGCACAAGTCTTTCGACTTGCTGACATGTGCCCCTTTTCTCTTTTGGGTGACACATGTTAGATCCCGAGCCTGAGTTTGTCGCTGAGGATGTAGTGTTTGTTGGCGCTGAGCCAATGGTTGCCGATGAGGAGTTTGTGGTCATTGGTGACCAGTCTTAGAGGCCGCTTGTGTTCTCTTCCTTGTTTAGGTTTGCTGTTAGTTGTTGGTGCGTGGCACTCTTGCTTGTATGTTGTACCTTTGTTGGCCATGTTTGGGCCTTAGCTTTTCCTTTTGAGCCTGGTGGCTTTTCTGTGATATTGTAATTTATTTTATGGATATTCTGAGATTTAATAAATTGCTTATTGTCTCACTTCATTATTAATATCGTTGTTTCGTATTGCGTTGCAAGGACCCGCAAATTTATTGTTGATTGACGCTTATCGGGCTTGGAGCTTTGCAGCTTCAAGTCTGAGCGTACCTTCTCACGTCTCGTCTCCACATTTTTGGGAAGCAGGGCGTGACAAAATGCATCAGACGTCTGGTGGAGAGAATGAATCGAATGAAAAATCAGCAGCTATGATGATCAGGCATCTATAGTAGACTAATCATGTGCCTGATGAAATGTCCAGGTGTGCAGTAGGTCAATATCGGATGACTAATTTAGCTCAGTCAGAAGATGATTGCTCTCGAAAAAAATTTGACAGACTGGCATGTCTATTATCAGGCTTCTAGAGTTCAATGACCAGGTGTCTGAACAAAGGTTCAGGCATCTGGTATGCCATTATCAGATGTCTGATCAGACTAAAACTTCAGAGCAACTGAAATGTCTGATACGTCAGACGTCTGGTTCCATTACGATAGGTGCATGGTTAACATCATAGAGCTTGGGTTGAATCTAATAGAATTTCTATATGTATCATCAAGCTAGATGAAATCTGCAAACATCTTAACTAAGCATTTATTAATGCTAATCACATATACAATCAATTCAGATAGTATTTCAAATAAAATACACAATGCTCAAAATGAATCATAGGAAATATGTATATCTCATGAGTGAATTACACAACTTAATAAATAGAGAGAGATATATATATATCCAAGAGAATTTCAATAATAATCATGAGCATGCCATAATATATAATAAACATAAGGAAAATGATCTTCTAGAGTTCAGATTCACCCCTAATACCTAATTCTCTTATAAGTCTCGCAAAAGAGTCTTATTTGCGTGGCTTGAAGAAAATATCAACAATTTAGTTTTGGGTGTCGATGTACTCTAGACAAACATCCTTCTTGAGGACATGATCATTAATGAAATGATATCTAATATCAATATGTTTGGTATGAGAGCGTTGTACCATGTTCTTGGAGAGACATGTAGCACTTTGGTTATCAACCATGATTGTAAATGTACCACAATCAATACCATAGTCCTTAAGTGTTTGTCTCATCCATAAGACTTACGCACAACCTAATCCGGTTGTGATATATTTTGCTTCGGTAATGGAAAGAGTACCGAAATTTGTTTCTTGGATAACCAAGACACAAGGGAGTTTCCTAAGAAATGGCAAGTGCCACTAGTACTTTTCCAATAAGATTTACGTCCAGTAAAATCAGCATCACTAAATAAAACTAGTTCATTAATGCATGAGTTAGGATAAAATAGTCCATAGTCAAGTGATTGGTTTAGATAACAGAAAATCCTTTTAACCGCTATCAAATGTGATTGTTTTGGTTGTGATTGATAACGTGCATATAAGCATACCGATAACATAATATCGGGTCTACTAGCGGTAAGATAGAGTAAACTACCTATCATACCTCGATATTGACGAATGTCAACATCCGTTCCACGTCCATCTTTATCAAGATGTGTTGTCGTGCTCATTGGAGTATGCTTGGATGAAGAGGATCACATTCCAAAGCGCTTGATTAATTCCACCGTGTACTTAGTTTGGTGGATGAAGATCCCTTGCTCCAATTGACAAATTTGAAGTCCTAGAAAGTAGGTGAGCTCTTACATGTGGCTCATCTCAAATTCATCTCTCATACACTTAGCAAACTCTTGACTAAGTGTAAAGTTAGTAGAACCAAATATAATGTTATCAACATATACTTGAATCAATAAAGTGTCATGATCAAAATACGTAATGAAAAGTGTTGAATCGACATCACCATTTTGAAACCCAAATCAATGAGAAAATTCTTTAGATGATCATACCATGCTCTAGGAGCTTGTCTTAATCCATAAAGAGCTTTCTTGAGTAACACATGATTTGGAGATTTTGCATCTATGAAACCGGGTGGTTGTGAAACATATACTTCTTTAATAACATGTCCAATCAAAAATGCACTTTTCACATCCATTTGAAAAATCTTAAAATTCTTAAATGATGCAAATGACAATAAAAGTCTAATAGAATCTGATTTAGCTATAGGAGCAAAATATTCTTCGAAATTTATACCTTTTTTATGCCAATAACCTTGTGCTACTAACCTTGCCTTGTTCTGGATGACGACTTCGTTTTCATCTGTCTTGTTTTTGAAGATCCACTTTGTTCCAATGATATTGTGATCTTCCGGAGGAGGAACTAACTCCCAAACATCGTTCCTCTCAAATTGGATGGGTTCTTTTTCCATAGCAATGATCCAAGAGCTACCTTACAAGCTTCTTCAATGCTCTATGGTTCTACGGTTGAGACAAAAGCACAATGTGCAAATCGTTCTACCCATGACTAGTACAGACTCCATCTTTAAAATTACCTATCGCTTGATCATGTGGATAGTTTGGAACCATAGCAAATGTCTTGGGTAACCCTTGATTATTAGAAACAAACTTAATTTCATCATTAGTAAGGTTAGTCACAATAGATTCATTTAATTTGACATTACTGAAAGAATCACACAAAAATTCAATATTCTCATCCAGTTGAGACAATGGAATATCAAAATTCTCACCAAAAGAAATGTAAAGTGATTCTTCAACCGTTAAGGTTCTCTTAATAAATATCTGGTAGGCCTTACTACGATCGAAGTATCCAATAAATATTCTTTCATCGGAACGTGAAACTAACTTATCTAAATTCCCGTGTGTGTTCTTAATAAAACATTTAGAACCAAAAACACGAAAATAACGTACTTGAGGAATTCTGTTATAAAATAATTCATAACAAGTTTTGTTCGTACGTGGTCTCACAAGTAACATATTTAGCACATAGCATGTGGTATGAACGGCTTCCGCCCAAAATTGTCAACCAATGCGACTATCACTAAGCATAGTGCGTGCACACTCAATAAGAGTTCTATTTTTCCTTTCTACAACACCATTTTGTGGTGGAGCACGAGGGAAGGAAAAAGTGTGAGTTATCCCGATCTTATCACAAAAGTTAGAGAATAGTTCATTATCAAATTCACCTCAATGATTACTACGAATGGTGACAATGGATGTGCCTTAAATCTTTTTAGCTTTCTTAGACAAAATAATAAATTTCTCAAGTGCCTCATTCTTGCTATTCAAGAACTTCACCCAAGTATACCTAGAGAAGTCATCAATAACTACACGTCCATAGAATGCATTTCCCAAGGATGCAACTCTAGTATGCCCAAATAAATCTACATGTAAAAGCTCTAATGGCCTAGAAGTATCTATTACATTCGTAAACTTAAATGACGATTTATAGAGCTTGCCTCGATAGCATGAATCACAAAAAAATTTCTTATTAAAAGAAAGTTTCGGAAACCCTTTGACTAGGTTGTGCTAGGACAACTTATGAAGATGCTTGAAGTGAACATAACCAAAGCGTCGATTCCATAAAAGTTGTTCATTAGTGTGAGCAACCAAGTATTGGTCAAGTGCGTGTGGAAAATCCAAAATATAAATATACTTTTAGCACGTGCCACTAAACAAGACATTACTATTAGTATTATCAAAAATACTACACAATCCATCAAAAAAGTAAACTTTCTAACCATTGTCACAAAGTTGACTAATAGAGATAATATTGTGATTTAAACCTTCTACAAGATAAACATTATCTACGAGAGGGTTAGAGGGATTATAAACTTTACCAATTCCTATGATAGATCCATTCTCATTGCCTCCGAAAGTAACCGTTCCATTAGCCTTCATGCGGATAACTTCGAAGAGCAAACTTGGGTCTCCTGTCACATGTTTGGAACACATGCTATCGATTATCCAATCATTTCCATTCCATTTATAGCAATCTTTTCCCATATTATCCATTTTTCTCTTCTCAAGTACCTATAGCATATACCATAAGCACATGGTACCCAAGCATGTTGGGTCCAAGGGGATTAGCCCTTTGGAACCCATGTACAAGTGGACTTTGGCTTCCCAACATAGTTCATATTATCTACAACATCCCTAAAGTATGATTACATATACAGTCCTTTATCATAAATGCTTGTATTTTTAGTACCCCAAATCAAATGACTCTTGAGAGTCGTATGCCTCATAAGTGAATGCATTGGGGGAGAATGTCTAGGAGGAGCTTGAGGCATGTGAGCATGAGAATGTATATATGCATTTGGGTGTACATGTGAATGATATATGTGAGGGTATGCATGATTCATACCATGTGATCTTGCACGATGTGTGTGTGCACTGTGAACATTTATATAATTTTTCACATTCGGCTTATATGCAATATGAGCATATGAATGTGAAGCATGTGGATAAGTATATGAATAAGCATGTCCATGCGGTGGTTAAGCATAACCATGCGCATGAGTGGGGTGCGGCCATGTGAATTTCTTACAAGTGTGTTTACACGTAGACAAGGGTATGATGCATAAAACTCATCATATGTAAGAGCGATATGTGTAGTGATCGCTCCATATTTTACACCTTTTTTCTGCATGTTTTCATGCCATTCGATTGCTCATATTGCGATTTTCATGAGTATTCGACGATATCGTGTTACTTTTCACTATTTCTTGTTTTTGTCGGATTTAAAGAAATATAGAGCAATCGGGAGCAAAAATGATCTTAAAGGACTTGCATATGTACCGGAGCGTCACCTATGGCCCTATCAAGAAGCTAACTGTGTTGGATGATGAGTGGAAGAAGAAGGAAATCGATAGAATCGATGAAGAGGCGAGGAGAAGAAGAGTTGACTCCAGAAACTGGCCACTCGGCCGAGTAACACAGCCCACTCGACCGAGTGAAGAAGCGTATTCGGCTGAGTACAACTGATACGAAGAGATCCTGTGCCACAATGCACTCGGCTGAGTGGTTACATCCACTCGGCCGAGTAGAGATCGTCACTAGCCCGACTGAGTCAGGACTTCTGGAAGAAATCAAAGCCGACTCTTTGGAATTCTGGGGAGAACATTAGAAGACCCTACTTGAGCGAGTAGAGAAGTCCACTGGCCCGAGTGAAGAATCCCACTCGACCAAGTGATGCCGATGACACAAGCGCCCAGATTTTCAGACAGCCTTCCACTATTTTGAAATCTGCTATCATTCCATTGGTTAAATTATTAATGTATTTTTCTCATATTTTTTATGGATAGTAGACATCATGACGGTTCCAACGCCGCTAAGAACGCGCCAATCGGAGGTCGGATCAAATATGGAGAATTTCTTGAAGTTGATGCCACAGTGTTGGAATTCGCGTATCAGTGTCACACGGCCGAGTGACACTTTCACTCGGCCGAGTGAGCTTTCCACTCGGCCGTGTGGCCAGTTTTTGACAGTTTTTGACAGAGTGTTGTTTTCTGGAGTTCTGCAAGAATTCTCACTCGGCCGAGTGAGCTTTCCACTCGGCCGAGTCGCTGCCAGCCCAGAACTTAAATTACACGCGGATCTGATTTTGGGCGCGGGTTTCGGAGGGGGTTTTGGGGTTATTTGCTAGGATTTTGGGGGCTATGTAAGAGGTTTGTAGCCGTCATTAGAGAGGAGTCCCATAATGTTTTCTTAAATACTTTTTTAGAGGTTAGGCCATGCCTTAGGCCCCCTCTTGGATCTAAAAGCTTGTAATTGGATTGAAGTTCTTCATCAAAGCTAAGTATCCTTATTCTTATTGTTTGAATCTTTGATTTGATATCTTTTTACATGCAAGCAATGAATTTTATTGATATCTATATCGTTATTGATATGCTTGGGTAGATTTGATGTTCTAGGGCATGGGGATGAACCCTATGGATCTAATTTCAAATTTGTGATGAATGAATTTCTAAGTTGTTAGAATTGCTAGGAGGTTAGGTTGTGATTGATTTATCACGGATTGCTAGGAATTTCCATCGATTTGGGGTTTGCAAGAGATTGATTCCTATCGATTGGAAGGCCTAGATATTCGAATTAGGTTTATAATCGAAATTCTCTAGACTTGGTTTGCAAGAGATTGGACCAAAGCTAGGATTTTTATTATAAATCTATACCCATATTTGTTTGCAAGAGATTGGACGAATATGAACTATCACAACCTAGATCGTAACTTGAGTTTGCACGAGAGTGGGCTCGAGGAGCGATTGGACGATGATGTCGATCTTCATGCTAGTGGCTTAGGTTAGGGTTTGCACGAGAGTGGGCTCTAATCTAGGTTTGCTATAGACCGGCAATAGCGCGAGAGCGTGAGCTTGGTTCTATATTAAGTTGTGACCAGTTCACCTCAACACAAGCCTAGTATTATTGAGATTCACTATTTACAATGATGTATGACGATCCGTAGTGGGAATTCCATAGCCCTAGACACTTTTATTATATTGTATTTGAATCGATTTTGACCAACATCTCTATCACCGACACTGACATCCATCACCATTGTTATTACATCATACCATACCCATCTCCACCAATAAAACATTCGTAGTCGAGGCAACCTAGGATAGATTGGAACCAACACCACCTCCTTGTGTTCGATACCCTCTCGCCACTTGACCGTGCGCTTGCGGTAAAACTACAGTCGTTCTCCGGGTGTATATCCGGGGCCGATCATGTAGGTGCTCTCCTATGTGGTTGGGTGCGTGTGTACATATACGCATATCCCTTCTTTGGTTGTCCACCCTTGGTAGGTTTCTTTCGAAAAGATGGTGTCACCGAAATGGTGCTAGTCTTGGTAGATGTACTACCCAAGAGCTTTAATGCTCCACTTTTGGATGCATTGGATGATGGCCTTACAAAATCAATAGTAGCTCAACTATAAGCTGTACGATAAGTGGAAGCATTATCCTAAGAGTATCCAAATCATCCATGGTAATTTGCGGGAAGTTGGTTTTCCAAAATTATGTCCAATTTGTCCTCCCCTTTGTTTAATCAATCAACATTGGAGGACATGAGCCCATATTTCTTTCCAAGGGAAGAGATATTATTATCCAAGGTGGATACATGAGTAGTGAGCTCGAGCACTTGGGTTTTGAGAACATCATTCTCATTTCCCAAAAATGTGTTTTGAGATCGAAGTGTTTCAATCTCACTGTCATCACAATCACTAACTTGGACTTTGTCTAATTGCGACTTGAGGGATATTACATCATTTCTCAAACAATCATTTTGAGAAGCTAAAGAAGCTTTATCCTTAATTAAAGCATTATAAGAAATAGAACTAACATTAATATCAAATTTCATAAAAGAAGTAGCTATGCTAGCAAGATTGTTCATAGCAATCATATATCGATTGAACAATTTTTGATACTTCTCAAATAATTGTTCATTAGCTAATCTAAGGTCGTCCATGGTTACCTCATCAGTGTCGCTATCACTTTCACTAGATGAGTCCTTTGAAGAGCTTCCCTTAGCTATGAAGCATGTGTGAGCTACCTCTCCTTTGTCCTCATCAGATTCTTCACTACTAGAATCCTCGGTAGAATCATCCCATGTTCATACGAGCCCCTTCTTCTTCTTGTTCCCTTTGTATGCATCTCCATTTTTGTACTTGGGAGCTTTCCATTTCTCATTGTTCTTAAGTAAGGGACAATCCATCTTAATGTGCCCTAGCTTATTGCAATTGAAACATAAAGAAGAATCATTAGTAGAAACAAATTTATTTCTTGGTTTGAAATTATCTCTCCAGTAAAACCGTTGGAATTTCCTAGCCATAAGAGCTATGGACTCCATGTCCATTTCTTCGTCGGAGTCCTCATTCCCTGAAGTGGCTTTGAAAGCAATTGATTTCTTCTTAGTTTTGGATAGAACCCTTAGAGAATTTCTTTCTTCTCTATCTGCCTTCCTAACCTCATAAGCCATGAGGTTTCTTATGAAGGGCTCAACTGTATATGTGGCCATAGGGCTCAACTGTATATGTGGCCATGTTATTACATTCCTAAATGGCCATTGTCTTCTTTTTCCATTTCGGGATGACGACCATAATGAGTTTTCTTACCTTTTCCACTAGGGTATATTCCTTTCCAAAGGCTTCAAGCTCATTCACGATGTTCGTGAATCTTGCATACATGCTTGAGATTGTTTCCTTATCCTGCATTGAAAACATCTCGAAACGTTGTAAATATACTTGAAGCTTTGACAACTTTACATGGGTTGTCCCTTCATGTGTAACTTGGATATAGTTCCAAATTTGGTGTGCGGTTGTGCAATTCGACACTTGTTGAATTCGGTCGCATTCAATGCACAAATAAGCGAGTTCATCGCTTTTGCATTGTTTGTCTCTGCAAGCACTTGAACCGGTGTCCATTTTAGGTAGTCTTCCTCAAGTGGATCACACTCCTTTTCTACAATATGCCAAAGAGACGCATTCTTAAGTAAGATGATCATCTTTGCTTTCCAATTTCCATAATTGCACCCGTTGAAGTGTGGAGGTCTAATTGTGGATTGGCCTTCCAAGGTAGAGGATGCACCATCATGAGTGTTGTTTCTTATAGTTGCCATAGTTTGAAAATCTAGATCTGATACAAATTATAGGTTCTGAAACTATAGGGAAAAACTTTAGAGGGGGTTGAATTGTGCTTTATAAAACTTAATAAGGAAATTACACCAAATTAAATTACCCTTATGCAACCTTAGTGCAGAATAGAGAAAGAGAGCAACAACACAGAGAATGCAAATGCAAATAAATGATTTACCCTGGCTTCACCGAGTCTCCCTGACTCTGAGTCTCCCTAACTCTGAGTCTCCCGGACTTCTTTGAGTCCTACTCCAGCAACCCACTAGCAACCTTCTAGTGATTAGTGTTTCCACTAATTCCCACTTGCCAAGACTTGTGTCACGCCCCGCTTCCCAAAACAACGGAGGCGAAGCGTGACTAAGGCCCGCTTAGGCCAGAGCTGAGAAACCCAGACCCAATAAGTGTCTGTGTGGTACTCCAAGTCGAAGGTACAGGTCCCTGCATGTTACTACAGAACAATAAAAGTACTGAAAGAGAAAGACAATCATTTTATTCCAAATTATTTATCCAAAGTATTGAGTCCAACAAAAGCCTGAGTCGGCTACAACGACAGAAAGAAAACTACTGGTGCAAGCACCCAACCTAAACAGAAGTAAACGGTGCTACGCACCCAACAACTAAGATGGAACCTCTGGATCAGCAACGGAGATCTTTAACTCTGGTCCTCCTCGGGCACGTACTCAGGATCGGCGTCCTCCGGCTCTACATCCTCGGGTAGCTCTGCCTGGTCGTCGTACTCCGGCTCGACACCTGACGTATAGCACCAAAGAAAGGAACTGTACGTCAGGTAAAGTCTACAAAATAAAGTCAGACTCTACTACAAGTGTACTGAACTATTAAACATCGTTTTACTGGTTGATTAGCATGCTGGGGTTATAACAGAGTAGCAAAAGAAGTAACGTAGCAGGAAAGTAAACCGCTGCAAACAGTAGTCGTAGCGTGTGCTACCGACTATGGGACTATCCTAAAAGTGACAGGACAAGACGGAACTAGATAAGACAAGACAAGACGGGACACGCGAGACACGAAGGGTTCACGCCTTACGGTTCGAGGGGGATCAGACCCTCTCCCCGTACGCACGCTCAACCCTACCCCAAACCCCAGAACTCAGGACAAGAAGTACAGAGATCACTTCCGCTAGGGAAGCACCTGAAACGCCCGCAGACTTTTTGTATCACGGGGATCACTCTCGCAATGAGAGCATCCGAAACGCCCGTAGGCTTTTTGTATCATGGAGATCACTTCAGCTAGGGAAGCATCTGAAGCGCCCATAGGCTTTTTGTATAACAGTCACGGGGATCACTCTCGCTTGGAGAGCATCCGAAACACCCGAAGGCTTTTTTTGTGTAACAGGGACATGCCATGACAAGTGTAAGGGAAAGTTATTCTAGGGTGTCCACATGCACGCACACACAAGATAATCCTACGGTGTCAAAAGTTGTTGTTTGTCGAGCTTAGACTTCGTCGTCAAGTCTAAGTCGTCAGGGCGACCCGGACACTATCATTTCACGTCTGGTTCTATACACTCACAGTCTAACAGTTCTAACAATTTAAGACCAAGACGCGGTCAAAAATGCAAGTGGGTACACTTGCCTGTGATGGTGAGTGTGTCGTCTGTCCGGGGCATCTCGTCCAGTTGTCGCGTCCGCGGTAGTCTGTCTGAAAAAGGATCACGGCGACGGTGTCAAGTCACGATTTCAATAAATCCTATTTAGGTTCGTTTCTAGGTTGGACGTGGCTACCCTAACAGTCACAAGTCAAAGTGTCCGTTCAGCCTATCCGACGATTCTATCCTATGTGCACAGTCCAAAAAGTTCGATCGTCGATCTACGGTTCCACATCGTTTTAAGGGAGCAGAAAATAAATTTAGTTACAGTTGTCCGATTTTTAGTTAAGTTTTCAGTTCTGCTACGATGTGGGTTCGCTACAAGTTAGGGGAACCATTCTGGTCTGACGCGCAAGGCATAGGCGGTCGACGGCGACTTGGGGCCGTGGGGATGCTCTGCGACTGTGTGGCATCAGAGAATGGCAGCAGCACGGCACTGCTCCTTGCACGAGGGATCACGGCTGATGCGGAGCCTGGGCGGTCGTACTGGCCGGTGACCGGACTCCAGGGGGTCGCCAACGACTGTGCAGCGGCGATCAGGGGGGGTCGGCGACGCCGGAAGTGGCAGAAGCAGGCGGCGGCGGCGGCGGCTGTCTCCGTGCATGATACGGTGACGGTGAGGCCGCATCAGGCGGCCGAGATAGGGGACAGGGCACCGGGGGGTGGCGTCAGCGGTCGGGGGTAAGTGTCCCGCCGGCGGGGTTGAGAGTGAGGGAGTTAGGGTTTTGCGTGGGGGAAGGTAGAAGGTGTCGCGGCTTGTTTGGTGGCAGCTGCGAAATATTTCACATCCCTAAGTTGCTAAGTTGTGCTTTCATGTGAATAGGGTTTGCTTTTAGGGTTTATAAAAATAATAACTTGATATGCATCTATAGAATATAGGTTAGTGGGTTAGAGGGGTAGAGCTAGGGGGTGTACAATTTGGGGGAAGTCTAGGGGTCAATGGAAAAGCAGTTTAGGAAAGATATCATGAGATTAATTAGAGATATAGCCAGATTTGGCTATCAAATTGAATTTGAACTGATTGGTTAATCGACGGTCGAGATTTATCCGAGCGATATCTCTCAAATCGGGCGTCAGAAAAATAATCCGAAAATACCGGGGTGATCATGGAGACGAGACGCACAGATCTACGGAGCTTGATCGTGCGCTATGCCTACCAAAAATAAATGTAAAATTGGAAACGGTGTTTTGAGTCAAATGACTAAAACGCCCCTATCATTCCAAGTCGTTTTGCGAGAAAACGAGCCGTGAAATGATGTTTCGAAAAATTACTATAAAATTCTACACTCCCAAACGATCACAACGGCATATCACATCGCATATTTCGGAATCCAGAAATAGCCAAATAAAATACGTGCACGATAAAGCACGTGCACGTAGAAAATTCATAAGGTCGGAAAGCGACCGTTATATTCTACCCCACTAAAATAAAGATTCCGTCCTCGGAATCAATAACTCTAATCAGTAAACAGGAAAGGATAACGCTCTCTCATCTCCTCCTCACGCTCCCAAGTGGACTCTCCAGGTGATCCGTGACGCCACATCACTCTCACCAGGTCGACTACCTTATTCCTCAATTGCTTCTGTCGACGGTCCAAAATATGCATAGGCTGCTGGTCATATGTCAGGTCCGGACGGACCGTAATCTCTGAGAAATCCACAGTGTGCGATGGATCACTGACGTACCGACGTAACTGAGATACGTGGAATACGTCGTGAACTCCCTCCAAAGATGGTGGCAGAGCAAGGCGATAGGCCACTGCTCCCACGCGCTCAAGCACATCTAATGGTCCAATATACCTCAGGCTCAGCTTTCCCTTCTTTCCGAAACGGATAACTCCGCGGTTCGGAGAAATCTTCAGTAAGACGTGATCTCCAGGCTGGAACTCCAAAGGTCTCCTCTTGGCATCAGCCCAATGCTTGAAACGATCATGTGCAACTCTGAGCTTCTCCCTAATGTCTCTCACGACATCCACAGCTCCCACTATCATCTCCGGACCCAACAGCTCCCAATCTCCAATGTCATCCCAGCTCAGTGGCGATCGACATTTCCTTCCATATAAGGTAGCAAATGGCGACATGCCAATGCTTGCCTGGTAGCTGTTGTTATATGAAAACTCCACCAAGTGAAGATGGTCCTCCCAAGATCCCTTCAAATCGAGCGTACAAGCTCGCAGCATATCCTCTAGAATCTGAATAGTCTGCTCGGACTGGCCATTGGTCTGCGGGTGGTACGCTGTGCTGAAACTCAGACTCGTACCCAAATTCTCCTGCAGGCTTCTCCAGAACTGAGATGTGAACCTCGAGTCTCTGTCAGACACGATGCTCACGGGGACTCCATGTAAGCGTACGATCTCCTGCACGTACACGGTCTTCATCACAACTAACTCGAAATAAAATTAAAAGAGAGGTAAAATAAAATTTTACCTCTAAATATTTCCACGCCAAGACTTCCGTAAACTGGCCCACTCGGAAGGGGATGAAATGCGCAGACTTAGTTAACCGGTCAATGATCACCAAACTGCGTCGTTCTGTTTCGGGGTCCGAGGTAAACCAGTCACGAAATCCATCGTGATATGTTGCCACTTCCACTCCGAAATAGGAAGCAGTTGTTGCAGTCCAGCCGTACGATGGTGCTCAGCCTTCACCTGTTGGCATATCAAACACCTGGAAACGCTTCGTGCCACACTCCTCTTCATGCCAATCCACCAGTAATTCAGACGGAGGTCCTTATACATCTTAGTGCCACCAGGATGTATAGAATAAGGCGAGCTATGAGCCTCGCTCAAAAGATCCTCCCAAACATCACCTGCAGGTATGCAGAGTCTGCTGCCGTACCGTAGCGAACCATCCTCACGAATCACGAACTCCGTCTGTAGTCCAGCTTCAACCTGCCTCCTGATCCTCTGTAGCTTCAGATCTCCTGCCTGTGCTGCCTTAATCCGATCCACGATCGTGGACTGAATCTGCAAATTCATAAATGAGAGAACCACACCAAGTAGGACGACCTCTAAATCCATCTCTTTCAGCTCCTGCTGAATCCTCCAGTCGGCAGCATGCATCATCGCAGTAGGAAGTCTACTCAAAGCATCAGGCACCACGTTCACTTTCCCTGGGTGATACTGCAAGTCTATCTCATAGTCAGCCATGAGCTCCAACCATCTTCTCTGACGCATGTTGAGCTCCTTCTGCGTAAAGATATACTTCAAGCTTTTGTGATCGGTAAAAATCTTCACGCTCTAGCAGGAAGTGCCTCCAGATTTTCAGTGCAAATATCACCGCTGCCAACTCCAGATCGTGCGTCGGGTAATTCTTCTCATGCGTCCTCAACTGTCGAGAAGCGTACGTGACCACGTGGCCATGCTGATGCAACACGCATCCAAGGCCCTTCCCTGATGCATCACAATATACCTCGAAGCCTCCGCTCCGATCCGGTACTGCCAAAACTGGTGTCGTGGTCAACATCGCCTTCAAGATACTAAAGGCCTCCTCATAAGCATATGACCAAAGGAACTCCACATCCTTCCTCGTCAGCTTCGTCATCGGCTCAGTAATCTTCGAGAAATCCTTGATGAATCGCCGATAATAGCCTACCAAGCCAAGAAAGCTCCTGATATCCGATGCTGACTGCGGAGTCGGCCAATCTCTGACTGCTCTGACCTTCTCCGGATCTACAGATATGCCATCACCGGACACCACGTGTCCCAGAAACGCGACTCTGTCCAGCCAGAACTCACACTTACTATACTTGGCATATAGCTTATGTCGCCTCAGCGTCTCCAGCACTGTCCTCAGATGACAGCTGTGCTCCTCCTCAGACTTCGAGTAAATAAGAATGTCGTCTATAAAGATAAAGACAAACTTATCCAGGAAGTCATAGAAAATTAAGTTCATCAAATTCATGAACACAGCTGGAGCGTTGGGTACGCCAAAAGGCATAACCACAAACTCATAATGTCCGTACTTCGTCCGGAAGGCTGTCTTCGGAATATCGTCCTTCTTCACCTTCAACTGATGATATCCGCTCCTCAAGTCCAACTTCGAGAAAACTCTCGAACCTCCCAGCTGATCAAAAATATCATCGATGCGCGGCAGCGGATACTTATTCTTTACTGTGACAACATTCAGCCCTCGATAGTCCACGCACATCCTGCGGGACCCATCCTTCTTCTTCACGAGCAAGACTGGTGCACCCCACGGT
Organism: Scilla litardierei; assembly: GCA_030789695.1. Taxonomy (NCBI): domain Eukaryota; kingdom Viridiplantae; phylum Streptophyta; class Magnoliopsida; order Asparagales; family Asparagaceae; genus Scilla; species Scilla litardierei. The sequence goes on along the minus strand of CM061142.1, from coordinate 424,725,795 downwards.
GACACACTAGAGTGGATGAAACCCTTCTGTAGCAACTCATCTAATTGCTTCCGCAGCTCCTCAAGATCAGCAGGAGCCATTCGATACGGCGCTTTCGATTTCGGCTGCGCTCCCGGTATAAGATCAATTCCAAATTCTAGAGCTCTGTCGGGTGGTAGACCCGAGATATCCTCCGGGAAGACGTCATCGAAGTCTCTGATGACTGCTGGTCGGTCGATCTCTATCTACATAGCTGCGACAATCGGCACCTCTGGCTTGGCCCGAAATCTGATGGGCCCAAGCGACTCATCTCTGCTACGAAACTCGAACTCCGGATGGCCTGGAATCTGGAATACCACCCTCTTGCTATGGCATTCGATCGACGCATGGAAGTCTCCCAGTCCATTGATGCCAAGAACGACATCGAAATTTGGTAGATCGTGGAGGATGAAATCTACAAATAATTCGTGTCCACTGACCACCAAGGGAATCGATCGACAAACCAAATTCACAGTCACCACTCTGTTCCCTGTGGTGATTTCCCAACACTTAGGAAGTGTATGGGTGGGAATGTAGTGCCTTGTTACAAATCTCCGGGATAAGATGGACATGGATGCACCGGAGTCGAACCAAGGCCGGGTGAGAGAACACTAGTATGGTGCCTAAGATATGAAAGAATTACGGTCAAACCAAGCTACTCTAACAAACAAGGCAAACAAACATAGCTAACATTACGATCTACACTATGAAATGAAAGGCTAGATTCGAAGTAATACCTACAATAACTCCATCCAGCTCCTCAGTCTCAACAGCGGTCATGGTGTAAGCCGGCCTCTAGGGTTGCACTGCCCGCTGAAACATCTACCTCTGTGGCACCAAGGGTGGTCCACGTACAGCAGCTCCTCTCTGAACCGAGGCAGGTGCTCTACTCTGTAGCGGGGCTGGTGCTCCGACCATGGAATGACGCGCTCTCAGACAATCCTTAGCTGCATGCGAAGCATCTCCACAAACCAAGCACAATCCCAGCTTCCTGCTACAATCCTTCTGAACGTGTCATGTCTTCCTGCAGTAATGGCATGGTCCCTTACTTTGAGTCTGCATAGGTGCGCCTGGCCTCTTGAAAGGCACTGTCTGGACTGGCCTCATCACCGGCCTAGCAGGTGGCCGGTACTGCTCCATGGGACGCTTCCCCCTATCAGCTGGAGGGTCAGGTAGACGCGATATGGTCCCATGGTTCCTTGCGGCATTCAGCACCGCTCCCATGGTCGTGAAATCTGCCGAAGACATCGAAGCCTGAATCTTTGGACGCAATCCCTGACGAAAAAAATCAGCTCATTTCTCCTCCTTCCTCACCATATGTGGGGCAAACCGACTCAGCATCTCAAACTCCACCTCATACTCGTCAACGGTCATATCCCCCTGCTTCAGGTCTACAAATCTGCTCAACAGCTCCCTCCTAGCAGCTTTGGTGAAGTACTTATCCTTGAACATCGAGCGGAAGGTCCTCCATTCCACTGGCTTCTGCAGGCGCCTCTCCTCAATGCGCCACCGGTTCCTAGCATTCTCTGACAGCTGCATCTTCGCTATCTCAACCTGGGTATCATCGGGAATCTTCGCAGCAATCAGCTTCTCCTCAGTACTCAGAATCCACTCATCAGCAGCCAACAGTCCTTCCTTCCCAGAAAATGTCTTCGTCTGAAGCTCATTGAACTGCTTCACTTCGAGAGCAGCTCTAGGGGCAGGCGGTGGTGGTGGTGCTACTGGAGGAGCATGGGCAGCACGGTGGGACTGCTGAACCAACTGGTGCTGCACGTCCAGCATCTCTTTCATCACACCAAGAAACTGATGAAACTCTCTGCCCTGGTCTTTCGAAACTCCATCGCCTGAGTTCTCGGATCGGGTGACGCGTCGTCTTGCCTTCCTATTGACAGAAAGGCACAGATTAGACTCGTACAAATTACTGGAAAACAATAAAATGAATGTCAATACTTCTATTGTTCCGAACTTGCAGAAAGAATGGGACCTGCATGGGCCACCGCTAAAACCTGTCACGCCCCGCTTCCCAAAACAACGGAGGCGAAGCGTGACTAAGTCCTGCTTAGGCTAGAGCAGAGAAGCCCAGACCCAATAAGCGTCTGTGTTGTACTCCAAGTCGAAGGTACAGGTCCCTGCATGTTAGTACAGAACAATAAAAGTACTGAAAGAGAAAGACAATCATTTTATTCCAAATTATTTATCCAAAGTACTGAGTCCAACAAAAGCCTGAGTCGGCTACAACGACAGAAAGAAAACTACTGGTGCAAGCACCCAACCTAAACAGAAGTAAATGGTGCTCGCACCCAACAACTAAGATGGAACCTCTGGATCAGCAACGAAGATCTCTAACTCTGGTCCTCCTCTGGCACGTACTCAGGATCGGCGTCCTCCGGCTCTACGTCCTCTGGTAGCTCTGCCTGGTCGTCGTACTCCGGCTCGACACCTGACTTACAACACCAAAGAAAGGAATTACACGTCAGGTAAAGTCTATAAATGAAAGTCAGACTCTACTACAAGTGTACTGAACTATTAAACATCGTTTTACTGGTTGATTACCATGCTGGGGTTATAACAGAGTAGCAAAAGAAGTAACATAGCAGGAAAGTAAATCGTTGAAAACAGTAGTCGTAGCGTGTGCTACCGACTATGGGACTATCCTAAAGGTGACAGGACAAGACGGAACTAGATAAGACAAGATGGACGGGACACGTGAGACACGAAGGGTTCATGCCTTACGGTTCAAGGGGGATTAGACCCTCTTCCCGTGCACACGCTCAACCCTACCCCAAACCCCGGAACTCAGGACAAGAAGTACAGAGATCACTTCCTCTAGGGAAGCACCTGAAACTCCCGCAGGCTTTTTGTATCACGGGGATCACTCTCGCATGGAGAGCATCCGAAACGCCCGTAGGCTTTTTGTATCACGGAGATCACTTCCGCTAGGGAAGCATCTGAAACGCCCATAGGCTTTTTGTATAACAGTCACGGGGATCACTCTCGCATGGAGAGCATCCGAAACGCCTGAAGGCTTTTTTTGTGTAACAGGGAAATGACATGACAAGTGTAAGGGAAAGTTATTCTAGGGTGTCCACACGCATGCACACACAAGATAATCCTACGGTGTCAAAAGTTGTTGTTTGTCGAGCTTAGACTTCGTCGTCAAGTCTAAGTCATCAGGGCGACCCGGACGCTATCATTTCACGTCCGGTTCTATACACTCACAGTCTAAGAGTTCTAACAATTTAAGACCAAGACGCGGTCAAAAACGCAAGTGGGTACACTTGCCTGTGATGGCAAGTGTGTCGTCTGTCCGGGGCGTCTCGTCCAGTCGTCGCGTCTGCGGTAGTCCGTCTGAAAAAGGATCAGGGCGACGGTGTCAAGTCGCGATTTCAATAAATCCTATTTAGGCTCGTTTCTAGGTTGGACGTGGCTACCCTAACAGTCACAAGTCAAAGTGTCCGTTCAGCCTATCCGACGATTCTATCCTATGTGCACAGTCTAAAAAGTTCGATCGTCGATCTACGGTCCCACATCGTTTTAAGGGAACATCAAATAAATTTATTACAGTTGTCCGATTTTTAGTTAGGTTTTCAGTTCTGCTACGATGTGGGTTCGCTACAAGTTAGGGGAACCAACCTGGTCTGACGCGCAAGCTTTGACGTCGGATCTGAAAACAGTTACGGATCCCGTCGCAGTTTCAGTTACCCGACTGCGGTAGTGCAGAATCTATCCGCGTCATTCGGTCCCGATATCAGTTAAGACAAATTAACTGATTAAAGCCTGTTGTGTGAATTACCCTATTAATCCCAACAATACAAGGGGGTGCTGTTATTATAAGTGGCTAAAGAAAGCTAAGTTTCATATTAACTCACTGAGAAAAACTACATTATAATATTCTATACCATTCACTAAAACATATGTTACTAACATTTGCAAATAGTAATGATGCTACAACTAATCTCAATGTTAACCTACTATTATTATCAGTACTGCCAACACCAAAACTTTGAGCTAAAACCCATTATAATACAAGGGTTGACATGCTGCAACTAGAAATAGTCTAGGTTCCCTATCATCCTAGGATACTGCACAAAAGTTCAAAACGATGTATGAACTCACCGTATAAACGCTCCCTTCTTCATTGTTGCATGGCTTGGAGGCAAGGCGTATGCGGTCGACGGCGACTTGGGGCCGTGGGGATGCTCTGCGACTGTGTGGCGTCGGAGAATGGCAGCGGTGTGGCGCTGCTCCTTGCACGAGGGATCACGGCTGATGCGGGGCCTGGGCGGTCGTGCTGGCCGGTGACCGGACTCCGGGGGGTCGCCAACGACTGTGCAACGGCGATCAGGGGGGGTCGGCGATGCCAGAAGTGGCAGCAGCTGGCGGTAGCGGCGGATGCTATCTCCGTGCGTGATACGGAGACGGTGAGGCCGTATCAGGCGGCCGAGATAGGGGACAGGGCGCCGGGGGGTGGCGTCGGCGGTTGGGGGTGAGTGTCCCGCCGGCGGGGTTGAGAGTGAGGGAGTTAGGTTTTTGCGTGGGGGAAGGGAGAAGGTGTCGCGGATTGTTTGGTGGCGGCTGCGAAATATTTCACAGCCCTAAGTTGCAAAGTTGTGCTTTCACGTGAATAGGGTTTGCTTTTATGGTTTATAAAAATAATAACTTGATATGTACCTATAGAATATAGGTTAGTGGGTTAGAGGGGCAGAGCTAAGGAGTGTACAATTTGGGGGAAGTCTAGGGGTCAATAGAAAAGCAGTTTAGGAAAGATATCATTAGATTAAGTAGAGATATAGCTAGATTTGGCTATCAAATTGAATTTGAACTGATTGGCTAATCGACGGTCGAGATTTATCCGAGCGATATCTCTCAAACCGGGCGTCAGAAAAATAATCCGAAAATACCGGGGCGACTGTGGAGACGAGACGCACATATCTACGGAGCCTGATCGTGCGCTACGCCTACCAAAAATAAATGTAAAATAGGAAACGGCGTTTTGAGTTAAATGACTAAAACGCCCCTATCATTCCAAGCCGTTTTGCGAGAAAACGAGCCGTGAAATGACGTTCCCAAAAATTACTATAAAATTCAACACTCCCAAACGATCACAACGGCATATCACATCGCATATTTCATAAGGTCGGAAAGCGACCGTTACAACTTGATAAGTGCAAATCAATACAACGTTCTTCCACTTCCCACAAGCCGGGAATGGACTACTCTTACAATTGAGAGGAACCTTTCTTCCACTTTCCACAACCGGGAATGGACTTCTCTCACACCTGAGAGGACTTCTCAAATATCAAGAGAAAATATTGAATCAAAATATGAAATAATTTCACAACATATGCCTTGAATAACACTTTTAAGAATAAGGCAATAAAGGTGTGTGAGATGTGCTCTAAATGTTGAGAGTGAGAGCACTTACTAACTTGTCTTAAGATGTGTAGCAATGAATGCTAGAAGCTAATCTTGAAAGATTTGGAGACAACTTGATCTTTAGAGCTTGAGCTAGAATTGCTTTGAATGCTCTAGTTGAGAAGTTAATGACTTGGGATCACTTGAGAGTATATTGAATGAAGACTTAAATGCTTAGCTAACCTCTCAAGTCAAGACATTAAAGCCATATTTATAAGCCATGGAAATCTGCTCAAAAACATGTGAAAAGCCCTAGCATTTAATGGTGTAAACAGCTATTAACGGGCGGAAATCATAGTCATCGGTCACCTGATGAAGAAAAACCAACCGGCTGATGTACTATTCTGACTGGGCATTATATGTAGTCTAATGGACATATACCAAACAGCTGAAGAATACTTCCCAGTCATCTGGTCCATTACTCAGTCGTCTGACACACATCCATCAGACGTTTGACTAAATAGACAGTGAGCAACACTTGGTTACTGTAAAAGTTGGTCCGACTGCCCAAGCGTCTGATGGTCATCATCCAGACGTTTGGTCAACTATTCAGACGTCTGATAATACAACTTCTAATGCCTAGTTACGACTAACCACATCAATGAGCTACTGGAAATATTTGAACAAATTTCATAGACGTCTGATGTATATCATCCAGACGGCTGTTTTCTATCAATCATCAGAGGCCGAGTTACTGGAGTTTCGGCATGAACAATTCAGACGTTTGGAGTTCATCATCCAAGAGTTTGACGAACTATTTAGACGTATGGAAATAGAACTTCAGGCATCTGTTCATGATAGGGTTTTAGAAAACTATATGCACATGAGCACCAAGCGTCAAGAGGCCAAGCACCATGCGCCTGTTGAAGGCTAAAAACTCTTCTTTGAGTTTATGAAAGTTCTAACTCTATGATACTCAATGATATATGATCTAAAGTGATTTTTGAGTGTTATGAATGATATTCTAATGAGTCTATTCAAGGCTTAACACGCAAATTCAACTAAGAAGTAAAGTAAGAAACATTTACATATTTATACCCTTCACTTCCTATTGAATGCCTTGAAGACTTCTATGAGCTTGTGAAGTCCAACACTTTGACTCCCTTGAGATCACTCTTCGATGACCAATGAGCTTTGTTGAGTTCAACACTTTGACTTCCTTGCGTTCATTCATCGATCTACATGCTTCATTGATTGATGTCATTGCATCAATTATCTGAGTCATCAACTCATTTAATATGACTTTAACTGTATAGAGGATGCTCTCCTTAACTGCAAAACATGGGAATTAGTCATAGTTAATTATGTTTGTTTATCATCAAAACCACATTGGAAGATCCAATATTCAACAAAGTCCACTCCAGTAGCAAAGTGTTCTAATTGATCCCATAAGTGCCATCGAGCAGGGCGGCTCAAAGTGGCATACACAACCGATAACGAAAAAGTCAGGTATCCCCTCCTTTTAATCAATGCATGAATCAAATGAGGTGAAGAGGAACTAACTCCACGACTGTCCATCCCAATAAAGCCATAAACCCCCAGAGTAACCGATAGGACCATTAACTATCTCCTTTGAAAAATCAACAAACGCACCACCTTACTCGCGCTCAACTTAGAATACATGACTCCGCAATAGCAAGAAGGGATGGCTGAAAAGACAGCTTCAATTCCTGAACACCCCTACTTAAACAAACTTTCACAGCCCTACGATGATTATGATTGAATATTCTGTATATTAGCCCTTAATTCATTTGTTTTGTGTATAAACTTTGCGTAATTGGGCTCCTACATGTTCGATTTATGAATATTAGCTTTATTGTGAGCTAACTATTTTTATTTCCACAAAATTCAATCTCCATAGCTTAATTTTGCTCCAGCTATTGTGCATGAATTTATTAGGATTTTTTCGGGAATGTTTTAAAGCTCAACGAGATGAAAACACATTGACGCGATCGTGTGTTACATTTCCACATGACCATGTGGAAGTGAAACACCGGAAGTCTCAAATGGAAAAGCCCATACGGTCATTCCAAATGACCGTGTAGAAAAAGGAGACAATTGATGGTCAAAGCGCATCCACGCGGTCGTTCTACCAAGCCAAATGACTGCATGGAGAGGACTCAGGAGCCCAAGAAAACGGAGAACGATTAGGTCGTTTTAGCGAGTCACGCGACCGCGTCGTCAGAGAATATTTGAAACAGTAAGTCGGGTGGGCTTAAATGACTGTTTCGAGCCTCCAACGTGACCACGTTGTTTTGGAGAGGAATTTCATCTCAAGACATCGATGCGGCTGCATCGACTCATGACACGACTACGTCGATCAAAAGCTACTGCCTCGTAATTTTAATCGGGTTTTGCAACCCAATTTTCTTAGGGTTTCTTTAAATCCATTTCAAAACCCTAGTAAATATGACCATTAAACCTAGATATAAGGGAGGAGAGTAATTTGTGGATGAGGATGTTGCGAGATGAAAGCCCTCAACGTAATTTATCGACGTGTATCTATACAAACGTCTTGTTCGAAATTACACTAAGCTGTATGGTAAGAATTTATCTAAGTTAATCATAATGTAGTTATCATTAGATATTAACTTAGGTAAAGTCCTGAGACTTAATGCAAGGTCAAACATGTATCGAGATGAGTATCTCGATCATGGAGAAGTGCTTGACCGTTAGTAGCATAAGTCTAAAAGTGTTCATGGTCGTAGATGTTTGGAGAAAAGGATATCGAAACATCGGATAGACCATTGTGTCTTAGTCTTCACCGTATATCTGTGACGATGATCTCATGATCATTTTACTTGCTGAAGTTGAAGACGAGACACAGGTGCTCATTGGAGAATGAGTTCACTGAAAGACCCACAAGAGTTGTATATGGTTATGATTGACCAATTTGTCAATGATAACTCTTAGTGATGATAGGAAAGTTGGTCTTATGACTTGAGGTCATTGTACAAACCTGTGCATGAACGGTGTGACTGAGGTCATTGACCTAACTTCGAGGATAGGCCCGTTGAAAGTTCTTTGGTTTGATGACATTTGAAGCGTACGAGGAGAGTAATGACCAAGATATGATTCGTCTCTCCCAGTCAATGGGAGTTAGTGTCGTAGTGTTAGTTCGGTCTTTAGTGAAATCTCTGGCCAAAGTATGTTGGAAGATGTCCAATATTATTCGACTAAAGATCGATGAAAACTAGCCGGTTTCGAGTTATTGGGGTTGACAGTTTGACCGTACCCTAGACTTGAACTAGACGACATAGTTTAGACGAAGAGACTAAAACTGCGGAATTCACCACGGACATAGTCAAGGTGGTCCCGACAATACTCATGTCAATGAGTTAACCACATAAGTATGATATTGAAACAGGGACGGCACGTGCTGCTCGCAGTTACTACCATCTGGGGCTTCGAGCCCCACCTGTAGTAGGGTCAGGCAGTAGGGTCTCACACAGAGTGCGACCTTCATCTAGTAATAGGTAGAAACACTAGTGAGAATATACATTTGATGCAAGAGTGAGAAAACTGCATTTGATGCAAATGATTAATTTTTAAGCTTAGATAGGGACTATTTTGCATATGATGCAAACTGGGTTAAAAGTGTCGTAAATTGTTTACAACCATATTTAATGAGATAAATACAGGGAAAAGGTTACCTGGATGACGAGATCGTCTCGCACTAAATGCAGGTTCAAAACGCGTGAAAAACAGAGTCCAAATGCTCAAGTTAGAGGCAAAACAGTCAAAAGAGCCCAAATGGATCATCCCAACAGGTTTGGGCTATCCCCTGCTTGAAAATGAGTGCGGGCACACACTGGGAGCAGACGCAAGCCCGCGCCTGCTCCAGCAGGCACGGGTGCCTGCTAGAAACGGGCGCAAGCCCATGCCCGCTCCAGCGGGCGCCCGCTGGGCGCATGCAATTCACTTGCCTCGAGGCGTGTGTGATGCATGCGCCTGGTGCAGGTGGGCCCCCACGCACTGCCTAGGGCAGCATGAATTTGTGACGGCTGGAGTTTTACGAAAACGGGCTTTTGGGCTCATCTTTGGACGATCAATTGAGGGGCCAAACAGACTCCGATTGACTCACCGTTTTTTCCTACGCGTTCACCATTTAGCGCCCTTCGATTTGATAGGTTGTATCAAGATCGAAGCTCAACGGTGAGGGAGTTAAAATTCATGGAAGTTTGGCCTTTTGTTAAGGAAAACTAACTTGATTTATTAACTCCTAAAAGAATAGTCCCACATGGAAGTGGAGTAGAGGGGAGGGGTCAGCCGCCTATATAAATATGGGTCTGCTCTCCTCCTCTAAACTCGTCCCAAGCTCTATATCTAAGTGGCTCCAAAAAATGTTGGAGCCCGCTCGGATCTAGGCTTAAATTAAATAGTCTCTTCTCCCTATAATTTCTGCTTTACTCCTTAAGGGCTCTAGCAAAGCCACGAAGGGGTTCGGATCCGATCCGAAATCTTGGCAAAGGTTCACACTCGGGTGAAACTTTCTTTGGTGCGTGGTTGGCCCGGCGACAAGAGGATTGCTTGCCTCATGATGCGGAGCGGTTCGAATAGCGATTCAGTGGGAGACGGGAGCGGCTCAGAAGACGGTGCGGTACACCTTGCATGTACCAAGGCAAGGTTTCGGGTATGTAAATTTAATTAGAGTTCTTTTAATTTAATCGCAGTAGCTTAGCTCCCTCTTGGGATGGTCGGACCCATCCCAAGTTGGCAAAGATCCCGGCTATAGGTCTTGAACCTTATGGCCTTGTTAGATAGTTTAACATATCTATTTTTTCCACTCCATTCTTTTGCGTATCCATCCGACTTAGGTCGGGCACAGAATGTGCCCTAAGGGTCCATCAAAACACAGCAGTGGTATCAGAGCTTAGTTTGTATATTGATCTAAGGATTGCGATTTTATTAATCGAAGAATGCTTTTTAGATGCATGCTAAATTTTTAACTTTATACGTTATTGTTAAAAATGAAACGGTTTTTCATTTGAGATGTTTTTTAAAAAATTCTTTTATGCGATAAAAATAATTTTAGAAACATGAAAATTTTTATGATGATTTTAAAATGTAGTTTATGAAATAAAAATTATATGATAATTTTTATGAAACTTTTTTAAGTTTTAAAATCATGGTTTTAATTTAAGTGTTAAATTATAGATGCATGTTAATTATTTATTAGATAAATGTTTCAAACATGTTGTTCGATTTAATTGTTAAATAGTTGGACACTAATTTTATGCATTAAAATTAGTGTAGTTTATGCTTAATGGCTATGTTATTCTTGTCACTATTTGATAACACAAGACAACCCTTTTAGGTTAGCCATTAAGAACTCGGTAAAAGGTAAGAAATGAATTTTAATGACATGCTATGTTTTAAAAAAACATTAACAACCTTTTGAGACCTAATTCCAGATTAGGGTAGTTGATCTATCCAAAATGTAACTCTGAGAACAACCAAGTATGGCGCAATTTACACGGAGATGAATCCCCAGCAACGGCGCCAAAGTCTTGATCGGCCCCGGATATACACCCGGAGAACGACTGTAGTTTTACCGCAAGCGTATGGTTAAGTGGCGAGCGGGTATCGAACACGAGGAGGTGGTGTCGGTTCCAATCTATCCTAGGTTGGCTCGACTACGAATGTTTTATTGGTCGAGATGGTTATGGAATGATATAATTGAAATGGTAGTGGATGTTCGTGTCGGTGATAGAGATGTTGGTCAAATATCGGTTCAAATACAATATAATAAAAGTGTCTAGGGCTAGGAAATTCCCACTACGGATCGTTATACATCATTGTAAATAGTGAATCTCAATATTGCTAGACTTGTGTTGAGGTGAACTTGTCACGCCCCGCTTCCCTAAAATAGAGGCGAGACGTGAGAAGGTCCGCTCAGACTTGGAGCTGTGAGGCTCCAATCTGTAAAGCGTCTGGATTTAACGGAGTTCAGGTCCTTGCAAATGCGAAGCAGAACAACAATAATAATAAGGAAAAAGAGAGAGATAAAAATTTATTCATTCTCAGAATGTCCATAATAAAAAAGTTCCAACATCACAGAAAAGCCATCAGGCTGAAAAGAAAAGAGTCAAAAAGGCCCAAGCATGGCCAACAAAAGTGCAACGTACAGAAAGTAAAGATGCTACGCACCGACAACTAACAGCAACCTAAAACAGAAGTAACTCAGAACAGTCTCTAAGACTGGTCACCGGTGTCCACAAACTCCTCGTCAAACGTGGGCTCAGGCTCAGCGTCAGTGAACATCTCGCCCTTAGCAACGGTCTCTGGCTCTGGGTCTAACATGTGACACCCAAAAGAGAGAGGGGCACATGTCAGCAAGTCTACAAAAGACTTGTGCAAGGAAACTAAAAGTAAAGTAAGCCAACCTAGCAGTTCTAAAAGCATGCAATGACATGACAGTTATAGTATGAGTGCAACAGGTAAAGAAACAAGTACAACAAGTATTTAGCATGGCATGGCAAGAGTAGCAAACTACTAACAATCACAAATCATGTTTTCATGTCGTGCACAGAGTTCACGCCTTACAGCTGAAGTGGCTGTATGTGCACACTTCTACGTTGAGTGGTCGCTCAACCCTACCCCTCCACGTGTATCGGGCATTGGCTTTTGACCAACACATGTAGCCCGCTTCTGGATCACGAGCCAGGAAATACATTTGGCTTAGGGTTGTGCCTGCAACGCAGGTGCCTAGCCTCAACAAGTCGGGCATTGGCTTTTGACCAACACATGCAGCCCGCTTCTGGATCACGAGCCAGGAAGTGTATTTGGCATAGGGTTGTGCCTGCAACGCAGGTGCCTAGCTTGGACAAGCAAGTACAAATATAGTAGTGTGTGCTACGAATGCAACAATCAGACATGGATGGCATGACATGGCAAGCTGTAATTTAGATGCGTACAGATAAGGAATTTAAACATGGCAGTTACAAATGCATGGATGACATGGCAGCATAAACAAAACAAGTTAAAGGGGTTGGATCTAGCTTCGTTGTCAAGCTAGATCAAGTGAGGTGACGATCTAGTTTCGTTGTCAAACTAGATCAAATAGGCGTCTAGGCAGCTATCATTTCACTGCCTAGTCTCTTTTACGCTACGGTACAAAAGTGGCCTAAAACATGGCCTAAACAAGCAACGGGCAAGTTTCACTTGCCTGAAATCAATCGTTCTGAATACACCGTCCAAACAGTCCAGTCTACCTATGTGCTTAGATCCACCAGCCTACAGTCCCAAATTAAATTATCTTAATAAGTGATTCTAACCAATTTAAAAACACCAATTTTTATCTTGTTTAGCAGGCAATGGTTGGGGGGTCCTAGGGGTGCAAAATGTTACCTCAACACGACGCGAAAGCTACACTGGCGTCGGGTAGCGACGCCAGGGGTTGGAATATAAGAACGCGCTCCTAGTCCAATTTCCTCGCTCGTCAAGTCTGGGCAGCAACCAGAACGACGAACCAAGATTCCAACGCTAGGACGTGCGACGAAGGGCTACGACGTGTCGCAACGTCGTAATCGGCAAAACAACGGAGAGGAAACACTTGGGTGGGACCCACAGCAGTTCTAGGGGTCAATGGGAGACCCACAACACCTCTGGAGAACTTGGGGGGCCCACGAAGGCAACCAGTGTGAAAGTTGCGAAGTTGCGACGAACTCCTCTCGGTCAGATCGAGCCGCTGCGGAGAATTCTCTCGGTCAGACCGAGAGAATGCGGGGCGCGGGTCAGTCACAGCACTGTGGTGCCGCTGCGGAGCGAGAGCGTCGGTCACAGCGGGCCGCTGCGGGAGGAATCGTCGGTCGAGCGCTGCGGGGTGCGGGGTTGCAACGCGGAGCGCGTGCGGAGCGGGCGCGCGCGTCGGTCCGACCGAGAGAAGCTCTCGGTCGTAGCGGCTGCGGGGCGGGGGTTGCAACATTGCAGTTGCAACGTGCGGGCGGCTGCGTGCGCGTGGAGCGGGGCCTCGGTCAGACCGAGCAACTGCGGGGATTTTGCTCGGTCTGGCTGAGCGGCTGCGGGCTGCGGCTACAACGATCGTTGCAAGTGTGGATGCGAAAGTTGGGGGATGAATATGACGGCTAGGGCTTGTTTGCATGAGGAAAATAGGTCTCCTAAGGCTCCTATAAATATTGTAGATGGGTTTGACCAAGTATAGGGTTTAATTTGAATTAAAATTGATTTTTAATCCATTTTAAACCCAAAACTTCACCCACACTATTTCTCATGCATGGGGTGCGGCCATGGGGCTAGGAATGGGTCAAAACTATTTGGGAGAGATATATTTTAATATTAATTATATTGGGATGAAAATACTTAGAACTTAGGATTTAAAAATATTATAAGCTTGGCCAAAAATGTAAAATAGGTCAAATGAAATCCAAAAATTGTGAAATAAATATTGGGGTTACCGGGACGACGAGAGAAAGAAAACTAAAGAGACGGTTCGCAATTTCGACGTCGAGGGACGAAACTAAAAATAGAAATGTCTCACGTCAAAAGTGAAAAACGTGACGTCACTTCAAATAAGATCAAATCGTGAGGGAACGACTCAAGAAATGTCGTTCCAAAATAGTACCATAATTTAATACTCTCAGAGACGATCACAATGACATATCACACTATAGTGTTCGGATACAGGCAAAGTCTAAAATAAATACGTGTACGAACAAGACTACGTGCACGTAAAGCGTATAAAGGATACGGGGTCCAAAGGCGACAGTAATTTCAAGTTGGGCACACGTCGGGGTTGGCTTGCTAAGGATGCAACAAAGGTGCTACGGCCCTAACGACTCAACGACACGACTCCCACACAAAGCAACAAAACCAATCAGGTACCTGAAATTGCTATACGCACAGCCGTATAACGAATAGTGGGTACCGGTCGTTACATCCTACCCACCTTAGAATAAAGTCCGTCCTCGGACTTTCTAACTATAAATATAACTTTAGCCAGACTAGTAGCTATCCCAACCACATCACACTATAATTCACTCAGGTATAGTCATTACAAGTGCTTATATATGCACTAGGTAGTCAAGCATTAACATTACTATCATGTAAATATATATTCACGCACATTATACACTTATACCTATCATAGTCATTCATACTCATACATGTATTCCAATCAGCATATAGTCACGTACATCCCTACATAACTATTAATCACTTATTACATAATACGGTGCACATACTCACGACCAATAAAATAGTTCACACCAGCAAATACCATCGCAATACTCCACGTCAGATAACTACCTATGGACAAAACAATAAGGATACACTACGACCTATATCTCTTAGTGTACATCCATTGCCAACACATCAACACGAGTAACCACACCACTCAATATTGAATCATATCATTATATCTAAGATACGCTTACCACTACTATAATTTCACAATTATTTAGTCATTCAAATGCATGCAAATATTTCACCATATATTCACATCACATACGGTCCTATAATTATATCCACAACACGCCACACATACCATAGTCACCAATACCTATAACTAAGCACATACTTACCCGTGCATGGTGCACACCCACACACGCTAGCATTTCATACATACATACCAGTCACACCACTATATATCCAGCACATCTACACACCTAGTTTAGCTAGCACACATATGTTCACATAGGCAAGTCCTTAGCAAATAACTATACCACAAGACCAACACCTATAACTATATACTGGTATAGCGACCCACAATCATGTGCGTAACACAACCAGGCACAAACACTCCTATCAGTATACATACATCATCCATCGCTATATTCATGGTACTACACGTAAACCACAGACATATGTAACATTATACTTAGAGTATACCCACTCAAGCTTGAGTGAGACTCAAACAACATATCAGAATATCCTATATACGTAACACGGTATCTATACCTATACCAATACCACTCCAATGTATACACTCCTACCAATATAACTATATACATACCATAATGTCAATCACACTTATTATCTAGTCAGGTAACACCCACATAGTTCAATCACTTTATATAATATCACAGACATCTGCACACGTATAATTATAACACCCTCCCTAATACATGCGTTCACCGTATAGTCACACACATGTAACACATATATTCACACCATATCCTTCTACCTATAACTAGTATACCAACACATCTACTTCATACATAGATAAGTTATGCAATAGTCGTGTATACCTCATGGTATACACGCACACGCACAACACCTCGTAAAGGCAAGCAATACCAAACAACATTACATTCATATTACCATACGTATATCACATATATACTCATGCAGCAAATACATAACTACTTACATTTAAGCACCATACATATCTACGTACGAGCACACACACTCACACGTACTAACATATAGGTCTTATAAAAGGCCTACTCACTTAACTATAAGTACACCTATTATCATTACACCTAACATTCACCTGACTTCATTATATATATATATATATAAAGCATTCACAGGTATCTTCAAACTACATACACTACTAGTCTATACTCCAATACTATTTCTAATATATACAGACATCCCTAAAGTGGTATAGCTACCCACACATATATAACTAATATTATCCATACAACTTCATATACATCATGAATAACACTGATTATGTATATATCACACAATAGGCAAACATTAATATACTACAGGGGAGTATACTCATACGTGAGTGATACGCCGGAGTTCACACACACGGATCCACACACTCTATTTATACATGCTCCACAACGACATCGCAAAACCAAAGGGCCTACTACTAAACTGGTGTGACATAAACAACGGTAAGCACAGGTGGGATGACTAAGCAAGAGGAAGGAAACCAAGATCAGATAGCGTAACGAAACAAGATCGGAAAGAATGGGTTCAGGTAGGGCGAGGATAAGGAGATAAATTGATCAAGTGAAACTGTGATATAATTGTGAACGTTTAGGTGGGGAAAGAAAAGTGTAATATTACCCTCATAGGATGTAAATGATATAAGTTAAAACACTAAAAGTATAAAACGGTCTACTTGAAAAGTTGAAGCTCTCTTTTGCATAGGAAAATATTTAGGAGTCGGTAAAATAAGTTGTTGAATTAAACATGTGTAGTTTATATATAGTAGAGAAGGAAATGGTATTTTGAATTATCGAAATGTCATTATCTTAAGAAATTAGGATATTTACACAAGTGTGGAAGACATATGTTAGTAAATATGATAAGATAATAATTTTAAAGATTTCAGAGAAAAATTTTCGAAATTCGGAGAATGTATGGAGTCGTAAATGCATGTTGAATATTTTCAAACAACTTACACCGGAAAAGAAATTCAAAGTAGATAACATTGAAAATATTCATCGAATGGTCAGGATAGTAATGGAGAAGTTTCAACGATTGACGATGGTGACATGTAGATTCACGTGATTTAAAAATGAAGGAAGTGATTCAAATAAAACGTAAATATGAAGGGAAATAATTTAGTGAAACTGCTACGATGGAGTTCTACGGTCGATAACACAAAAGTGTAATGGTCCGGAAAAATGGTGGAAGTAGGGTTATAATTACCGGATCGACTGAAGATCAAGAGAAACTTAACATTAAGACTCTCTAATGAACTAAACTGTGATAGAGATCTCTGGAAAGGGTCTTAAGGGAAATTAAAATTATGTTCTGCTGGGACCAAAATCGATGAACCCAAGCGAACGACTAAAGGAAATCTAGAAGTCTATCATGGTCAGAGCTAGACAAGAACCACTAAGGTAACTCCTAAGACGATTATATCAATTCCTAGCATGGAGTCTAGCTAACAATCAAGGACCTCTAACTAGCAAGTAAAAACATCTAACTAAGTCTTTCTAAAGTCCTGATCTAATGGATTCCCTACTAAGCTGAGACGGATGTTTGGGCAACATGTCTACCAGCCACCTAAGTCATATGAAACGATAAAAAATTAGACTCAAGGCTTATGATTTGGATGTCGAAATTTATTTATTGGACATCCTATAATTATTATCGTTGTTCCGATAATTCGCAGTTGCAGTGGACCTGCATGGGCCACCACTAAAATCTGTCACGCCCCGCTTCCCTAAAATGGAGGCTAGACGTGAGAAGGTCCGTTCAGACTTGGAGCTGTGAGGCTCCAGTCTGTAAAGCGTCTGGATTTAACGGAGTTCAGGTCCTTGCAAATGCGAAGCAGAACAACAATAATAATAAGGAAAAAGAGAGAGATAAAAATTTATTCAATCTCAGAATGTCCGTAATAAATAAGTTCCAACATCACAGAAAAGCCACTAGGCTGGAAAGAAACGAGTCTAAAAGGCCCAAGCATGGCCAACAAAAGTGCAACGTACAGAAAGTAAAGATGCTACACACCGACAACTAACAGCAACCTAAAATAGAAGTAACTCAGAACAGTCTCTAAGACTAGTCACCGGTGTCCACAAACTCCTCGTCAAACGTGGACTCAGGCTCAGCGTCAGTGAACACCTCGCCCTCAGCAACGGTCTCTGGCTCTGTGTCTAACATGTGACACCCAAAAGAGAGAGGGGCACATGTCAGCAAGTCTACAAAAGACTTGTGCAAGGAAACTAAAAGTAAAGTAAGCCATCCTAGCAGTTCTAAAAGAATGCAATGACATGACAGTTATAGTATGAGTGCAACAGGTAAAGAAACAAGTACAACAAGTATCTAGCATGGCATGGTAAGAGTAGCAAACTACTAACAATCACAAGTCATGTTTTCATGTCGTGCACATAGTTCACGCCTTACAGCTGAAGTGGCTGTACGGGCACACTTCTAGCTGAGTGGTCGCTCAACCCTACCCCTCCACGTGTATCGAGCATTGGCTTTTGACCAACACATGTAGCCCGCTTCTGGATCACGAGCCAGGAAATACATTTGGCATTGGGTTGTGCCTACAACGCAGGTGCCTAGCCTCAACAAGTCGGGCATTGGCTTTTGACCAACACATGTAGCCCGCTTCTGGATCACAAGCCAGGAAGTGTATTTGGCATAGGGTTGTGCCTGCAATGCAGGTGCCTAGCCTGGACAAGCAAGTATAAGTATAGTAGCATGTGCTACGAATGCAACAATCAGACATGGATGGCATGATATGGCAAGCTGTAATTTAGATGCGTACAGATAAGGAATTTAAACATGGCAGTTACAAATGCATGGATGACATGGCAGCATGAACAAAACAAGTTAAAGGGGTTGGATCTAGCTTCGTTGTCAAGCTAGATCAAGTGAGGTGACGGATCTAGTTTCGTTGTCAAACTAGATCAAATAGGCGTCTAGGCAGCTATCATTTCACTGCCTAGTCTCTTTTACGCTACGGTACAAAAGTGGCCTAAAACATGGCCTAAACAAGCAACGGGCAAGTTTCACTTGCCTGAAATCAATCGTTCTGAATACACCGTCCAAACAGTCCAGTCTACCTATGTGCTCAGATCCACCAGCCTACAGTCCCAAATTAAATTATCTTAATAAGTGATTCTAACCAATTTAAAAACACCAATTTTTATCTTGTTTAGTAGGCAATGGTTGGGGGGTCCTAGGGGTGCAAAATGTTACCTCAACACGACGCGAAAGCTACACTGGCGTCGGGTAGCGACGCCAGGGGTTGGAATATAAGAACGCGCTCCTAGTCCAATTTCATCGCTTGTCAAGTCCGGGCAGCAACCAGAACGACGAACCAAGATTACAACGCTAGGACGTGCGACGAAGGGCTATGACGTGTCGTAACGTCGTAATCGACAAAACAACGGAGAGGAAACACTTGGGTGGGACCCACAGCAGTTCTAGGGGTCAATGGGGGACCCACAACACCTCTGGAGAACTTGGGGGGCCCACGGAGGCAAGCGGTGCGAAAGTTGCGAAGTTGCGATGAACTCCTTTCGGTCAGACCGAGCCGCTGCGGAGAATTCTCTCGATCAGACCGAGAGAATGCGGGGCACAGGTCGGTCGCAGCACTGCAGAGCGCGCTGCAGAGCGAGAGCATCGGTCACAGCGGGCCACTACGGGAGGAATCGTTGTTCGAGCGCTGCGGGGTGCGGGGTTACAACGCAGAGCGCTGCAGCGATGCGGAGCGCGTGCGGAGCGGGCGCGCGCGTCGGTCAGACCGAGAGAAGCTCTCGGTCGTAGCGACTGCGGGGCGGGAGTTACAACGTTACAGTTGCAATTTGCGGGCGGCTGCGTGCGCATGGAGCGGGGCCTCGGTCAGACCGAGCAGCTGCGGGGATTTTGCTCGGTCTGGCCGAGCGGCTGCAGGCTGCGGCTACGACGATCGTCGCAAGTGTGGATGCGACAGTTGGGGGATGAATATGACGGCTAGGGATTGTTTGCATGAGGAAAATAGGTCTCCTAAGGCTCCTATAAATAGTGTAGATGGGTTTGACCAAGTCTAGGGTTTAATTTGAATTAAAATTGATTTTTAACCCATTTTAAACCCAAAACTTCACCCACACTATTTCTCATGCATGGGGTGCGGCCAAGGGGCTAGGAATGGGTCAAAACTATTTGGGAGATATATATTTTAATAGTAATTATATTGGGATGAAAATACTTAGAACTTAGGATTTAAAAATATTATAAGCTTGGCCAAAAATGTAAAATAGGTCAAATGAAATCCAAAAATTGTGAAATAAATTTTGGGGTTACCGGGACGACGAGAGAAAGAAAACTAAAGAGACGGTTCGCAATTTCGACGTCGAGGGACAAAACTAAAAATAGAAACGTCTCACGTCAAAAGTGAAAAACATGACGTCACTTCAAATAAGATCAAATTGTGAGGGAACAACTCAAGAAATGTCGTTCTAAAATAGTACCACAATTTAATACTCTCAGAGACGATCACAATGACATATCACACTATAGGGTTCGGATACATGCAAAGTCTAAAATAAATACGTGTATGAACAAGACTACGTGCACGTAAAGCGTATAAAGGATACGGGGTCCAAAGGCGACAGTAAGTTCAAGTTGGGCACACGTCGGGGCTGGCTTGCTAAGGATACAACCAAGGTGCTACGGCCCTAACGACTCAATGACACGACTCCCACACAAAGCAACAAAACCAATCAGGTACCTGAAATTGCTATACGCACAGCCGTATAAAGAATAGTGGGTACTTGTCGTTACAGAACTAGTCGCAACTTAATGTAGAACCAAGCTCACGCTCTCTCGCTATTGCCAGTCTATAGCAAACATAGATTAGAGCCCACTCGCGTGCAAACCCTAACCTAAGCCACTAGCATGAAGATCGACATCATCGTCCAATCGCTCCTCGAGCCCACTCTCGTGCAAACTCGAGTTACGATCTAGGTTGTGATAGTTTGTATTCGTCCAATCTCTTGCAAACAGATATGGGTATAGATTTATAATAAAAATCCTAGCCTTGGTCAAATCTCTTGCAAACCAATTCTAGAGAATTTCGATTATAAACCTAATTTGAATATCTAGGCCTTCCCATCTATAGGAATCCAATCTCTTGCAAACTCCAAATCGATGGAAATTCATAGCTATCCATAATAAATCAATCACAATCTAACCTCCTAGAAATTCTAGCAACTTAGAAATTCATTCATCACGAATTTGAAATTAGATCCATAGGGTTCATCCCCATGCCCTAGAACATCAAATCTACTCAAGCATAGCAATAACGATGGAGAAATCGATAAAAAACATTGCTTGCATATATAAAGATATCAACTCAAAGATTCAAATAATAAGAACAAAGATTCTTAGCTTTGATGAATAATTCCAATCCAAATACAAGCATTTAGATCCAAGAGGGGGCCTAGGGCATGGCCTAACCTCTAAAAACGTCTCTAAGAAAACATCATGGAACTCCCCTCTAATGACGGCTACAAACCCCTTATATAGCCTCCCAAAACCCTAGCAAATAACCTTTCAAAACCCCTCAAATTCGTGCCCAAAAACAGCCCTGGCCGCAACTTAAAATTTGGGCCCGCCGTCACTTGGGCCGAGTGGGAAAATGACTCGGCCGAGTGGAAATTCCAGCACTACAGCATCAACTAGCAGAAATTCCGCAGATTTCATCCGACATCCGATTGGCGCGTTCTTGGCGGAGTTGGAACCTTCATGAAGTCTACTATCCATAAAAGATATGAGAAAAATACTTTGATTGCTGGAATGATAGCAGATTTCAAAATAGTGGGAGGCTGTCTGAAAATCTGGGCGTGTGTGTCATCGGCGTCGCTCGGTCGAGTGGACTTCTCCACTCGGTCGAGTGGGCTTCTCTACTCGGCCGAGTAGAGTATTTTGCTATTCTCCAAAAATTCCAGAGAGTCTGCTCAGATCTCAAGAGAGAAACCCTGTCGTACTCGGGCGAGTGGGCTCTGCCACTCGGCCGAGTGAGGCTTCTCCAAATTCCAGTTAAGTTGGCCTCCTCTTTGAACGAAATCTCTGTAGCACTCGGGCGAGTGGGCTTTCTCACTCGGCCGAGTGGTCTTCCTTGCTTGGTCGAGTGAACATGGCAAATCTTCAGCGCGTATCCGTTTCACTCAGGCGAGTGCGGTCCTTCGCTCGGCCGAGTGGGGTACTCTTGAGCTCTTTTCTTTCCTTTTCGCCTCCTCGTCGATTCTACCAAAGTCTTTCCTTCTCCACTCATCCTCTAGCACTGATATCTCCTCAATAAGGCCATGAGCGGTGCTTCGTTATGCATGCAAGTCGTTTAAGCTCATTTTTGCTCCCAATTGCTCCATATTTCCTGAAATCCGACAAAAACAAGAAATAGTGAAAAGTAACGCAATATCATCGAATATTCGTGAAAATCGCAATATGAGCAATCGAAATGGCTTGCAAACATGTAGGAAAAAGGTGTAAATAATGGACTGATCAAAATCCCCCAAGCTTACCTCTTACTCCTCAAGGAAGATAAGTAGAGAGACGAACTCGGGAAATGAAAACAAACGAAATGAAAGGAAAGAAAAAGAATACGAAGTTGAAGGGGTCGTTAGATTATTATCTCAGATCTCAAGCCATAAGCCACACATCGTGATAACTTGGAAAATACGGATCACATGCTATAAAGATTCCATATCTTACTTAAACATGGTACTTGCAAGCTTTTAAGAACAACAAGAGGGACTCTCTAAATTCATACAATCAATTCATATCCACATCACGCATTTCATAGAATTTAATATATGAATGTTGGCGATGCACTTTTCAATCAAGAGTTATAACAGAAGCATAAAAGAATCACACCAAGCATGCAATAGAGAATGGAATAAGAGACATGTCATTCACATTTTCATATCAATTCATAAGAAATCTCCATAGCTAAAGTAATTCGCTAAGTCTCAGTATTATCAAACTTTCCCATTCATGCACCTCTCCACTCTAATGTCGTACTCACTCATATGGTCAAATGAATTCACCCCCCCAGCTTAGCTTGAGGCATCACATCTAAAGGAATATGCTAGTGGAAAATGTGATTTTTGCCTTGGATTTCCCAAGTATTTTGTGGCTCCAATAATGAGATAGAGAGAAATTTTTCTTCCTTTTTTGAACTCTATCTCTTTCTTTTCATATTTTTCTTTTCGGAATTTTGTAGGAGCTATTTGATTTGTACTTTTGGTTTTTGGCTCCTTTTTGGCTTTTTGGACTTTTTGGAGCAACCTTTTTCTTTTGTAGGAATTTTTGGGAAATAGATGCGATATAAGTAGCTTTAGGAGGTGAACTCAAGTGACATGTAGAGAATAAAAGATATTTGTGGAGAAGGAAATAATGTAACACTCGGTTCACTCTAAGATGTGCACGAACGGTTCAATAAAATAATACTAAAACTCATATGTAAGCATGTATATTCTCAATCATTTCAATAAATAGTGAAGTCAAGCAGTAAAGTTTACAACCATATCAGGCATGCAACAGAAGGTGAATAAGACAATAAAACTGATGCTTCAGATATACTAATGATGCGTGAATCTTGGTGCATTTCCAACAAAAGCATACTAAACACTAATCCATACATTCAGTTTCAATTAATATCATGCATCCATGTAGAGGAATCATCAAAAGAAATAGATTTGCAAGCATATGTGAATAGCAAGACTATGGAATACTCTAAATAACATGGCAGGAATAATAAGTATCATGATGGCTACTAAAGCAATAAGAGATATCATCATAAGGAACAAATCTAGCAAAAGGAGGAAAAGAAAATAAAGATATAAAATAAAAGAGAGGAAGAAAAGAAAAAAAGGGCATACAATATGATGCATGAACACACATAAAAGGAAAATAAGATGGAAAAATCAAAAAGATGATGCAAAAATTTTGAAAATTTTTAAAAACCCTAAAATAAAGTAAAAATGCAACTAATGCATCTAAATGGCATGGAAATGCATTCCCCCAAGCTTAAACTTCACATTGTCCTCAATGTGATCATAGTGGAAGAATATGAGGAACAACGATAATAATAGGGGGTTGAATAAAAATGATGAAATGAATGACATGAAATCCAAATGCAACTACATGCACATACAATGATGCATGAGAGCACCTTCCCCCAAGCTTATACCCAACAATCCTATTCAAATGACTCGATCAAAAATATCACGGCTTCACTAAGCGAGATCAAGTCAAACAAATAAGAAAGTAAGGTTTCACTTGAAAGAAATGCTCGGTGGTGGTGAGCAAAAGGGTGTGGCGTATCAAAATATGAAGAGGGCAATTAATATATATAACAGGTTTCGGGTGTAAAAAGTTTTGTTGCCGTCATATGAGGTGATATTTATTCAATCAAATCTATACGGTCCTCTCGCTGTCGAGAGGATTCGTGTTTATTGAAAGCATAAAATTTCTAGACTACTGGATGATCACTCCATATTTTACACCTTTTTCCCGCATGTTTGCATGCCATTTGAATCGCTCAAATCACGTTTTTCACGATTTATCGACAACATTGCGATACTTTTCACGATTTGTTGTTTTTTGTCGTATTTCAGGAGATTTAGAGCGATTTGGAGTGATTTCGAGATACACCCACTCCGGAGTGTCACCGACGACTTCCCTGAGGGGTATTTTGAGATTGGAGAGGAGCGGAAGAAGAAAGAACATCGTAGGAGCGACGAGGAGGCAAAAATACGCAATTTGGGCATCTTCAGTATCTCACTCGGCCGAGTGAAGGAGTCACTAGGCCGACCTACGAGACCCCGCTCGGCCGGCCAGATCGGACACGCTCCAAGCAGTATATCAGCGTGCACTCGGCCGAGCATCAGAAGCCGACTCAGCCGAGTGACGTATCCCGTCCGCCCGAGTAGCACCCAGACGACGGCCATCAAAAAGAGCCAACTTACTGTAATCCGTCAGTCTGAGCAGCAGAAGCCTGACTCGGCCGAGTAGCAATTACCGTCCGCCCAAGTGAAGATAGCCCATCGGCCGAGTGACGACAACTCACTCGGCCGAGTGACGCCCGATGTGATGACCCCCACAAGACCCCAGAGTTACTGGAATCTGTCAGGGTCCCTCACTCGGCCGAGTGACATTTGTCACTCGGCCGAGTGAACAGCGCTGCCTGTAGCGGAAATCACGATTTTGGAGCTGCGCAGGGGCAGTTTGGTCACGAATTTTTGGTCAGTTTTGGGGGGTATTTAACCCCAGATTCTAACCTAGTTTAGAGAGCCTTTTTCTATTGATTTTGGTAGCCTTTTTAAATTAGATTTTTAGAGTTTAATTCTTATGATTGGAGAGGAGAGAAAAGGGTTATTTTGTTGGATTCTTGGAAAGCTACATTGGTTTGTCTCCCTCTCTATTAAAAATCCTATTTTTATTGCTATTTTGAATATTGCTATAAATTCCATTGCTGTTTCTATTGATTATTCTTCCATTAGCAATTTTATTTGTGAGTAGTTTTAACGTCTTAGGGCATGTGGATGAACCCTACGAGCCCAATTTTTGATTTGTGACGATTTGGTAGAACTATTGCTAGAATTGATTAGGGTTAGTTTGGGATTGATATAATACGGATAGCTAGGTGTTCATATCGATTGGAATTTGCAAGAGATTGGATCCCAATTCGATAGGAAACCCTAGACATCCGAATTGGGTTGAAACTGAGTTTCCTTAGTATCGGTTTGCAAGAGATTGGACCGATACTAGGATTCTCGGTTGTAATTCTATACCGATACCTGTTTGCAAGAGATTGGACGGGTAGGAACTATCCCAACCTAGGTCGTAGCCCGAGTTTGCACGAGAGTGGGCTCGGGATGCGATTGAACGTTGACGTTGATCCTAATGCTAGCTTTCCTAGGCTAGGGTTTGCAAGAGATTGGACCCGAGCCTAGGTTTGCTATAGACCGGCAACAGCGCGAGAGCGTGAGCTAGGTTTTACATTCAGTTGCAACTAGTTCACCTGACATTCTACCCTAACAATTGTGAAACCGATGAATCACAATGACGAGATACGGTGAGTAGCGGGGATTCCCTATTCCCTAGGCGTCTTTATTTGATTTTATATCTCTTTCTACATTGTTTGATTATTGTGACAACATCGCCGAAAGGCAATTTCCTACTTTTCTGTCCCCATAGCCAAGTTGTTCGGAGAAGGCACTATCATACGTCCTCCATGAGTTCGATACCCGCTCGCCGCTACACCGTGCGCTTGCGGTAAGACTACACGGTCGCTCTTTAGGGTGTACGCCCGGGCGCGATCAAGTTTTTGGCGTCGTTGCCAGGGAGGGAATTTTGACAGAGTTTGATTTGGATCACCCGGTCATTTCTCTTCAATTTCTTTCTTTATTGCTTCATTCTTTTCTAACTCTGTTTACAGCCCCATTTTGCAATCCCTCTCGAAAATTCTCCACGAAATCTTAACAGGTAAAATGAGGGATGCAATTCCAATGACTGAGTCTGGCCAGGGAGATGATGAATCTTTTGTGGAGCTCCTCAAGGAACTTATTGATGAGGTCTACGCTACCGGAGCTTTTGCTATTAATATCGAGGACCCCGTCGAACAACTGTTTGCTACCTTCGTGATGGATCAAATCTCCCCGGATGGGACTATTGGGGGTGATATCAGAGTTGATGTGAGGGACGACAAGCTATATTTTGAAGGCAATAGAATATGTGTCGAAGAGTACTACACTCCCGAGGAACACTTCGAACAACCCGATACTCAGGGAGATACACTCTATGACCCCCACTCTTGCATTTATGAATCTGCTGACGTATTTCTTGATCTTAGGAATGAACCGGAGCAAGGTGGTGGTCCTATCGATGCAAGCACAGAATCGGAGAGCGTCTATTCCGATGCACCGTCCTCACTAGGAAGCGAGTCTGAGCCTCCACTCGAGAGTGAGCTAAATTCAGATGTTGAAGGAGAAGCCAAATGCACACAAGATGATTAAGCAAAGGGTACGGTACCCTTTGAGGTAGAGCTTAAACAATTACTGCCGAATCTAAGGTATGCTTTCTTGGGTAGTAAATTGACCTTCCCGGTGATTGTAAATGCCCACCTTGGCCAAGACCAACTTGAAAAATTATTAGAAGTCCTTAGGGATCACAAGGATGTCCTTGGTTACACAATCTCTGATCTTAAGGGAATAAGCCCTAGGCTATGCACGCATAGGATCCACTTGGAAAACACTGAAGCCTCTTCTATTGAGCCTCAAAGGCGGTTGAACCCGAATATGAAAGAGGTAGTGAAAAAGGAAATCCTAAAATTGCTTGAGGCCGGTATTATTTATCCTATCTCCGACAGTAGGTGGGTTAGCCCTGTTCACGTCGTCCCCAAGAAAGGGGGGATGACTGTTATAAAAAATGATAAAGGAGAGCCCATTTCTACACGCACTGTCACGGGATGGCGAATGTGCATTGATTATAGGAAACTAAATAAAGCCACCCGAAAGGACCATTACCCATTGCCCTTCATTGATCAAATGCTTGAACGTCTAGCTAAACATAAATACTTTTGTTATTTGGATGGGTATTCGGGGTTTTTCCAAATCCCTTTGCACGAAGATGACCAAGAAAAGACCACTTTTACTTGTCCCTATGGTACCTATGCCTACCGTAGGATGCCCTTTGGTCTTTGTAATGCTCCCGCCACCTTTCAGAGGTGTATGACATCCATATTTTCCGATTACATTGAAAATATTATGGAAGTTTTTATGGATGATTTTTCGGTTTATGGAAGTGAGTTTGATTCTTGTTTGGCTAATCTTACTAAAGTCCTTAAAAGGTGCCAACAAAATAATCTAACTCTAAATTGGGAGAAATGTCACTTCATGGTCACGGACGGTATAGTTCTTGGGCACCTTGTCTCCTCGAGAGGAATTGAGGTAGATAAGGCAAAGATTTAGGTAATCGAGAAACTCCCTCCTCCTATTAATGTCAAGGGCATTAGAGGCTTTCTTGGTCATGCGGGGTTTTACCGCCGCTTTATCAAGGATTTCGCCTTGATTGCCCGACCTCTTCTTCCTTGCTTGCTAAAGATGCTCCGTTTGTTTTTTCAGGTGAATGCTTGCAAGCCTTCAATACATTGAAGGAGACACTAATTTCTACGCCCATCATCCAGCCACCGGATTGGAGCCTTCCCTTTGAACTCATGTGTGATGCAAGTGACCAAGCAATTGGAGCGGTGTTGGGGAAAGGAAAGATAGGAAGCTTCATGCAATATTCTATGCAAGCAAAACGTTGGATGACGCACAGAAAAATTATACAACTATGGAGAAAGAGCTTCTAGCGGTCGTGTACTCCATTGAAAAGTTCCGCTCATATCTCCTTGGATCAAGGGTAATTGTCCACACCGACCATGCGGCATTGAAGTATCTACTAAACAAGAAAGAGGCTAAACCTAGGTTGATTAGGTGGATACTTCTATTGCAAGAATTTGATTTGAAAATCAGAGATAAGAAGGGTACGGACAACGTTGTGGCGGACCATTTGTCTAGACTTATTCGTGACAAGGAGGACGAAAGTTTGCCCATCGATGACTCCTTTGTTGATGAGAGGCTATACGCCATAAGGCCCGAGGAAGTTCCTTGGTATGCGGACTATGCCAATTACTTGGCCTATGGGATTAAACCATGCGGGATGCCCACACAGCAAAAGAGGAGGCTTATGCATGAGGTCCGTAGCTATTTCTGGGAAGACCCGTACCTCTTTAAGATATGCAAGGATGGGGTTATCCGGAGATGTATCTATAAGGAGGAGGCCACCTCCATCATCCTACATTGCCATGGTATGCCATGCGGGGGTCATCACGCCGCTTCTAAGACTACCGCTAAGATATTGCAGAGTGGATTCTTTTGGCCAACCATGTTCAGAGACACGCACGACTTCGTCAAGGCGTGCGATAGATGCCAACGAATCGGGAATATTTCGAAACGAAATGAGATGCCAATGAAGCCCATTCTTGAGATTGAGCTCTTTGATTGTTGGAGAGTGGACTTCATGGGACCATTTTCGTCAAGCAAGGGTAACAAGTATATCTTGTTGGCCGTGGACTACGTTTCCAAATGGGTAGAAGCCATCGCCACCCCCACCAATGACGCAAGGGTTGTCTCAAAGTTTTTTAAGCAGAATATTTTCCCGCGCTTTGGGGTGCCCCGTACTTTGATAAGCGACGGAGGAAGTCACTTTATAGAAAACAAATTTGAAGTCATGTTGAAGAAGTACGGGGTAAACCATAGGATTGGAATGGCCTACCACCCTCAAACGAGCGGACAAGTGGAAGGTTCAAATAGAGAAATCAAGCAAATTCTTGAAAAGACCGTAGATCGATCTAGAAAAGATTGGTCCATGAAGCTAAACGACGCCCTATGGGCGTATCGCACGGCCTTTCGGACTCCTATTGGCGCCACACCATTCTGACTCGTCTATGGGAAGGCTTGTCATCTACTGATAGAGTTGGAGCATCGCGCGTATTGGGCCATCAAGACCCTAAATTATGACTATAAGAGTGCGGCGGTGAGGAGACTCTTGGACATCAATGAGCTTGACGAAATTAGAAGAGATGCCTACGAGAGCTTGAGAATTTACAAAGAAAGGACCAAGATCCTCCATGACGCTCGCATAACTGTCACGGACTTCAAGGTTGGAGACAAGGTCTTGCTATATAATTCTCGACTCCGATTATTCCCCGGGAAGTTGAGGTCACGGTGGTTCGGACCTTTCACCATCAAGCGCATACAATCGGGAGGAGCATTTGAATTGGAAGGGAAAGACGGAGCCACTTTCAAGGTGAATGGGCAACGTCTAAAGCAATATTCCGAAGGAGTCCCCATGAGCGAGGTAAATAGAATATATCTACTCAAGGGACGGCCGAACGACCTTTCATACCTCCTTGATGAGGTCATTGAAGAGGCGATCCCCCATTCCATCGGCGCAATATTCGAAGATGACTTCGAAGAAGGCCCAGATTTTGGCCAAGAAGAAAAGATGAAGCACTCCCCCAATCTCTCCATGGAAGTTGACGAAGGCGACACTGATGTCACAAGAATACGGGAGCTCTGCAAGCTCTCAAAGATGAGGACTCCGAAGAAAGCTCCACCGATACGAAAATCGGTGTCACCGGTGAAGCCGAGGCCCGGAGCAAGCACTAGCTTGGGGGAGCCACCCCCCAACACTACCCGAGACAAAGAGCACTGAGGAAGAACACGCAACCACAACATCCAAATACAAGCGTTCTTCCCGGTAAATTCGACGGGTGCATCTCATATGCACCCAACATCTCGCAATGAATTGAAAATCCAAGGGGGTCGAGCTCAAGACCTTAAACGAGCACTTGTCGGGAGGCAACCCGACGGTTATCGCTTTATTTTTACTTTGGTCTTTTCTTTTTGTTTTAGAATTTATTAGTTTTTTTGAGTCTTTTTGCCCGAATTAATTTGTGACAACGGGTCCTATTTTCCTTGACATGAGAGGAGAAAGGGATATATACCATTAGGAGGATGAACAAGGCGACGAAGAGCACTCCAGGAATGCGCTCGATGCTTAGGAGGAGGAAGAAATCAGCTGGAGGAAGAAAAACAGAGATTAGAGCCCAAACAGAGCCAAACAGCATAAAACAGGAATCACTCGGCCGAGTCCACCTAGCCACTCGGCCGAGCACATAAGTTCGTCCGCCCGAGCGGCGCACCAACGAGGGAAGTCTGATATAACCAACTCTCTGTTTCTTTTCTTGATTTCAGTATAATTTCCACTCGGCCGAGTATATATCTTCACTCGGCCGAGTGAAACTGATACGCTCCTAGGGCGAGAACTGCCGAGTAGCTTGTGCCACTCGGCCGAATGGACTTTTCCCACTCGGCCGAGGGTGGCAAAGCCACTCGACCGAGTCGTAAGCGGGGAGGAATTTTCAAAAATATTTCTGTTATGATCACTCGGTCGAGTGACACTTTCACTCGGCCGAGTCGTAACGTTTCCTTTATAAGAGACGCGGGCTCGGCGTGGAATTCGAAGCGTCACAATCTTCGTTCGCCCGAGCCCGCGCCCCTTTACTCCCAACCGCTGCAATCTCACCCCGACTCGCCCGATCTCGCCTGTCGACGGCGGCGCTCGGCCGACCACCGCCGCCGACCACCGCCGCCGCTCCGCCCGAGTCGCCGGCGACCCTCTCATCTCCGGCCGAGCTCCGGTAACCCCCATTTTCGCCCAATTTTCTCCTATTTCTTGTATTTTTCGACGATCCATGTGCTAATCGAACCCCTAAATTGTATTAACTTCAATATTTATCTATTATACCCCTAACCCCCCATACATTTTGAATGTTACACGCTGATATCTTCGTTTGATGTGCAGGCTATATTGGGGAGCTTAGGGGATCTTAGGGGAGCTTTCGGGGAGCATTTTTGGCTTTGTGGAGGCGACGTCTTCGCACGCATCCACTATTTTGCTCTCGCGGCGTGTTCCGGTATATTCGTTCAACTTATTTTCACACGTCGCACTTTTTCTGTTTTTGGTGAGCACTCGGGGCACCTATGCCGCCCTGGACACGGCCACGGTCTAGGAGAGCTTCCGCCAAGCGGAAGCGGCCAGATGAGCCCAGCCCCTCCCACGATATGGAGGACTCTCCTCCGCCTACACCACCTCACCCCGCACATCCACAGCCTGCAGACCCCGTTCACCCAGCACAGCCACAGCCTGCAGACCCCGTTCACCCCGCACAGCCACTCCCAGTCGACCCACTGCCACCACCGGCTCCACTTGTCGGGCCGCTGGGGATTACGTTCCGAGACGACGCACATCGCGTCGTTTTTGAGCGCATTTCCCAGCGCTCGATTGTACCCTCCAGGTTCGCACACCTTGCAGACCTAGGGCGCCTGGGGGTACTCGAGGGGATGCTCACGTTGTACGACAATGTGGGTTGGCGGGACTTTCTTTCCGTGTCGGGGGACACCTACGTCCGTCCGACACTCGAGGTGCTCAGCTCGATCGCCCGGACCGCTGAGGGATGCTCCTTCCGACTCATGGATCGAGAGTGTCAGATCACTCTCGATATGCTTAGGTCATTCTTTCAGTGACCCGCAGTCCCCACACCCGACCGAGCCTACGCCCCCACACACATCCCTCCCCCATCCTTCGATTCACACGCCTTCTGGGCCAGGATCACAGGTTTACCACCGGCCTTTGACCCTAGTAGGGCCAAGGCCTCGGCCATAGTCCACCCCTGCCTCCGCATAGCACAGCGTCTTATGGCGACCACCTTTCTGGCGAGGTACGAGCCTGGGACGATGTCGACGCCTGAGCTCTATATACTCTACACGATGACTCGCCCCAGAGTTCTTGATAGGGATGGAGTCACGCTGGTCCCCGCCGTTGAGATTGACGTCGCTAGCTGGTTTTTGGACCGCATCATCGTATCGGTGGGCGCTCGCTCTCCGATATGTTGCGGCGGCCTGATCACTCTGCTAGCCCTGATGACCGGCGAGGACCTTCCGGCTGACCTGCGACGAGCCCCGGGCCCCACTGCACTTTCGATAGACGTCATGGCCCGGATGAAGATGCTTCGTCTGCACGGTCAGTGACACTGGGTTTGGTTGCACGGTCCGTACGGTGCTGACTACATGATCCTTCCGAGCCCCGCTCGGACACACTTAGGACCAGCACACGACGACTGGCTTCCGGTGATGGATCTCCTGATCCCCGCCACCTACGTGCTTGAGGCCGAGGGAGCTGAGCCTGTACCACTTGCACACCCTGCGCCGCCAGCTGACCCTGTGTTCTCTCAGCCTGAGCCTGCACTTTCTGCTGCTCCCGACACTTCTGTCCCCACTTCTGCCAGTGTCAGGAGTACACTTGCTGAGCCTACACCCACCACGTCTACCACTGCCACCACCACTGATGTGCCCTTGTCGTTTGAGCCACTCACCTCTCTGCTACCCGAGCGTCCAACCACCATACTTGAGAGCGGTGAGCCTTCCTTCGCTACCGTCGTGGAGACCATGGCGAGTATGATCTCCGCTGGGATTTCGCCTTTTGGACCCCACACTGCCTCCCAAGTGGTTGAAACTTCTGTCTCCACCATAGCCGTTCTATCTGAGAGTGTCGTGACGTCTGTCCCCACGTCTGTGTCACTGACCTCTCTTGCTGCCTCGTCACCGATTTTGCCTTCCACTCCCTCTGCCGCTGCTTCCACCTCACACCAGCCTGCCTCCCAGCCTCGACCTGAGGCTGGGCATCCACTAGTGAGCACAGCACCCTTACCACCCATGCATGCTGTCCCGATCACCTACACCGCCCGTATTAGACAGCCCCGACCAGCCCAGCCTAGACCTGTCCGTCCCTCCGCTCCACCACCCCCTGACGCCTTAGTTCAGAGCGTTCGTGCTCTTGGGGGGTTGACTGGACTCCGGGGCGATTTTAGGGCTTTGTCTTCCACAGTCGCCGCCATGCAGCAGCGCCTCGAGCTACTTCCCGGCATTCACTATTGCCTGACACAGATCCTCGAGCGACTGCCACGACCACCACCCACCCAACAGACTGTTCCATGTCCACCACCACCACCCCCCCTCCACCTCCGCCTCAGGACGGATATGGCGCAGCACCACTAGCTTAGGCACACCCTTGATGCCTCCAATTTTTTGTCGTTATGCTGCCCATTCTATGCTTGGTCCTGATGATATTTTTGACCCCCCTCCCATCACTACTTTTGTCCACTTTTTTATCATATCTTTTTATGTCCTTTTTCCGGGAGTGAGGGAGAGTATTTTTGGTGACACACACATATCTGGATCACTCTTGTCCTTGCAAGCATCACATTCACATCTTATTTTTCATTTTGTTCTTTTTATTTCTTTTTATCATGCATGCATCCCCACCCCCCTCCCATTACACGTCTCTCGGTGTGCCACACTTCACACATTGAGGACACTGTGCACTTTAGCTTGGGGGAGTGAGTTCTCACGCTTTTTGATTTACCACCTTTATTTTTAGTTTTTTTTCACGCCATTTTCGCATTTGCACTCATTTTCATCACTTTTTCTTTTTTTACCATGCATCACGTTTTTCTTATTTTCTTCGTGTGACGCATTGTAAATAGTTTTATTTTCCCTTTTTATCTTTATTTCTTTCATCTCATGCTAGAGATGACTTTTCTGTGATGATGATGACGTGGAGTTAGCTTTCTCTATATGCATGCTATATTTGTCATGTCTTAGCTTTTATTTCTGATATCATATGCTATGATCTGCCTTGCATTTAGAGATAGTAACCCACACTTTTTCCGTATGAAAATGGATGAAATTCTATTATTAGCTGAGTCTGAATATTCATATGTATGATATCGTAGAAAACACACCAAGATTCACGCATTGAATGCTTATATCGGGAGTACCGTTTTTTTCCTATATCACTTCTATTTGCATGACTTGTACACTTCACTTCAGGATGATTGAATGATGTTAGCTATGATAAATCTGGATTAGTTTGCTTTTTTGAGATCGAAACCGAGTAGATTAGATTACCCTGCTGAAGTTGTCATGCACGTCCTATAGAGTGAACTGAGAGACATATTTATTTCTTTCTCCACATATCTTGAACATTAATTCTCTATTTTAAAATCATTGGTGAATCTCCCCTTAGCGATTCTAGTATTTGGCATTTCCCCCGTTATTAAATTCCTAACTCCAAATTCCCCGAAATCCAAAGGAAAAAAAATACTTGTATATCCTTCTCTTTGATTTGGGATCATTGTGTATAAATGCTATTGAAAAAAAAGGGGAAAAGAAAAAGATTTGAAAAAAAAGAAAAGAAAAGAGAAAGGAAGCTCAAAACGATCCCATCTCATACCCCTTCTCTCTTTCTTCCCTCTTTTTGTTTTTATTTTTTATTTTCTTTTACTTTTGGAGCGTCAATGGAGATGGGGAATGTAAGTATAGTTTTGTATATTCCACCACGCTTATAGATAAGCTTGGGGGAGAGAATCCAATGATGTGTGAGAGAGTGACTACCTGACGGTGCATGACAACCTAGGCTAAGTAATATTCTATACTCGGTGAGATTGTTTTAGCTTCACGAAATCCAGAAATCTACGCCTAGCATTCACTTCATGAAATCCACGCTTTTCTATTCTTCCTACTCTATTATGTGATATCCTCTATACTCCTCATAGAAAGCATTCAATTGAAAAGTGTGTGATCTGCGATATTGTATACCGCTTTAAATGATTTAGACGATGTTAATCTTAGAATTATTCCATTTTTCATGCTATATCGATATTCTTGGGTTTTCTATCTCTATTTGCACCATTATACTATGATATCGGAATAAAAATCTTTGACATGTGTTTTACATTCGATGCATGCTATATGAGTAAGCAAAACCCACGTCCTGAGAAAAATGATCTAGCAGCTTCCCTCTTCGCTTTCTTCTTTCTTTTTTCGTTTTCTGTTTTTCCATCGTTTTCATTTTCTAAATCCACCGGGTTCGCCTTTTACTTATCTTCCTCGAGGACGAGTAAGAGGTAAGCTTGGGGGATTTTGATCACTCCATATTTTACACCTTTTTCCCGCATGTTTGCATGCCATTTGAATCGCTCAAATCACGTTTTTCACGATTTATCGACAACATTGCGATACTTTTCACGATTTGTTGTTTTTTGTCGTATTTCAGGAGATTTGGAGCGATTTGGAGTGATTCCGAGATACACCCACTCCGGAGTGTCACCGACGACTTCCCTGAGGGGTATTTTGAGATTGGAGAGGAGCGGAAGAAGAAAGAACATTGTAGGAGCGACGAGGAGGCAAAAATATGCAATTTGGGCATCTTCAGTATCTCACTCGGCCGAGTGAAGGAGTCACTCGGCCGACCAACGAGACCCCGCTCGGCCGGCCAGATCGGACACGCTCCAAGGAGTATATCAGCGTGCACTCGGCCGAGCATCAGAAGCCGACTCGACCGAGTGACGTATCCCGTCCGCCCGAGTGGCACCCAGACGACGGCCATCAAAAACAGCCAACTTACTGTAATCCGTCAGCCTGAGCAGCAGAAGCCCGACTCGGCCGAGTAGCAATTGCCGTCCGCCCGAGTGAAGATAGCCCATCGGCCGAGTGACGACAACTCACTCGGCCGAGTGACGCCCGATGTGACGACCCCCAAGACCCCAGAGTTACTGGAATCCGTCAGGGTCCCTCACTCGGACGAGTGACCTTTGTCACTCGGCCGAGTGAGCAGCGCTGCCTGTAGCGGAAATCACGATTTTGGAGCTGCGCAGGGGCAGTTTGGTCACGAATTTTTGGTCAGTTTTGGGGGGTATTTAACCCCAGATTCTAACCTAGTTTAGAGAGCCTTTTTCTATTGCTTTTGGCAGCCTTTTTAGATTAGATTTTTAGAGTTTAATTCTTGTGATTGGAGAGGAGAGAAAAGGGTTATTTTGTTGGATTCTTGGAAAGCTACATTGGTTTGTCTCCCTCTCTATTAAAAATCCTATTTTTATTGCTATTTTGAATATTGCTATGAATTCCATTGCTGTTTCTATTGATTATTCTTCCATTAGCAATATTATTTGTGAGTAGTTTTAACGTCTTAGGGCGTGAGGATGAACCCAACGAGCCCAATTTCCGATTTGTGATGATTTGGTAGAACTATTGCTAGAATTGATTAGGGTTAGTTTAGGATTGATATAATACAGATATCTAGGTGTTCATATCGATTGGGATTTGCAAGAGATTGGATCCCAATTCGATATGAAACCCTAGAAATCCGAATTGGGTTGAAATTAAGTTTCCTTAGTATCGGTTTGCAAGAGATTGGACCGATACTAGGATTCTCGGTTGCAATTCTATACCGATACCCGTTTGCAAGAGATTGGACGGGTAGGAACTATCCCAACCTTTGTCGTAGCCCGAGTTTGCACGAGAGTGGGCTCGGGATGCGATTGAATGATGACGTTGATCCTAATGCTAGCTTGCCTAGGCTAGGGTTTGCAAGAGATTGGACCCGAGCCTAGGTTTGCTATAGACCGGCAACAGCGCGAGAGCATGAGCTAGGTTTTACATTCAGTTGCAACTAGTTCACCTGACATTCTACCCTAGCAATTGTGAAACCGATGAATCACAATGACGAGATACGGTGAGTAGCGGGGATTCCCTATTCCCTAGGCGTCTTTATTTGATTTTATATCTCTTTTTACATTGTTTGACGATTGTGACAACATCGCCGAAAGGCAATTTCCTACTTTTCTGTCCCCATTGCCAGGTTATTCGGAGAAGGCACTATCATACGTCCTCCCTGAGTTTGATACCCGCTCGCCGCTACACCGTGCGCTTGCGGTAAGACTACACGGTCGCTCTTTAGGGTGTACGCCCGGGCGCGATCACTGGATTGATATCACCTAGAGAAAAAGACGGATCCAGTATCTTTACCGGTGCAGGCAACTGCTCCAACTGCTCCTTCCGTGGCTCCGCCAGACGCATGTGTCCACGGACTCCAACGAACCCCCGCAATGCATCCCCCAGCATTCCCATAAAGACTCCACCTGTACCTTGCAGAGAATAGGATGCATCAGTTCGCTGCAAAAAATTCACCCTCGTAATAAAAGTATTCCAAAGATGATCGTCTATAGAAATATATGAAATAAATAATGGTGGATGATACTTCCCTGGAAATAATCCAATATCCTCTCGTGCTGTGATAATTGTCTCCGTGGTGTCCTCTCTCAGCTGCTCAGGTAAATCTAGATCGTAGGTGTGGACCTCCTCGGTAGGCTCGTCAAACTGTGACACGTCCAAGCATACCTCTGATCCATAATCGTATGTGCACTGCAAAAGGTACGACGTGTCAAAAATATCTGAATCAAAGTAAATATCAAAAGGAATACATGATTCAGAAATAAAATGTGTAAAAATATCTCCCTGAGTGGGAGCAGTAAGCTCTGTGGGATAGTCCTCGACATCAGTGGAAGAATGAGGTGGCTCTGGGGGCTCTAATGGAGGAGGGTAGTGCTCGGGATCCTCATGAATGGCTGTGTCCTCGTCCCGATACACGACCTCCTCGACGATAAGTTCTGGCTCCGTGTGTAAGGCCTCATCAAAAGCATGCTCTGGCTCCACATGTGAGGCCTCCTTGTCAATATGCTCTGGCTCGACAGTGTGCTCTTTTGTCTTCTCATCAACTATCAACGTATGCTCTCTCTGGAATGGTGATGATGGCTGCTCATGTGTGTCAACTTGTGGGGATGTATCATATGGAGGGGAATGCCCGCAAGCAATCCGAAAATATAGTCTATCCCCTCAAGACTGACATGGATGTCCTCCTCAATTGTTCCTGTAGCTGAAATACGGTTCATAACAAAATTTGCAAATCGTAGCTTAAATGCATCACCTGCTGTAATTCTCTCTGAACCGACGAACCTCACTGACTCTAAGAGGCCATCCAATAATCTCTGAAATGCGTCCTCCTCTGGCTGCGCATATGACTCAGTTTCTGCTTCCTCCACGGCCTCTTCGTCCATCCATTCTTTATATGTAATAGTTGTATCGTAGGATGTGGGATCAATGACGGCACATTCTGGCTCTGGTAATATGACCGGTGATGCTTCTTGCCGATAAAATGAAGAAGCAGAACTGATATCTTTGGAAATCTCTGCAACCTTAAGCATGAGCGCATTCATTTTAAGTACCCTCTTCGCCCATTCCAATTGAAGGTTGCTTTTATCAAGCCTGGCTTGTATTTCAACTTGGTGCGCATGCATCTCATCAAAAAAGTATTCTCCTGTCTCAGCACTCTGATCATAATAATATTCTCCCATCTGAGCACTCTGATCATAATAGTATTCTTTCATCGGAGCACTCTGATCATAATAGTATTCTCCCATCTGAGCACTCTGATCAAAATAGTATTCTCCCATCTGAGCACTCCGATCAAAATCTGTGGTCCACGTAGTATAATCCATAGCACCTGATCAACAAAGATAAATACCTGGAGAAAAATATCACTGGCACAAAAGAATATAGAAATGATAATAATGGTGGCGGGGTGAAATTCCATTTTGTTAAAAAAAAATTTCGTAGTCTAATCAACCTAATTGTGACAAAATAGCACCCAACGGGAAACACCTCCCCGGCAACGGCGCCAAAAACTTGATCGCGTCCGAGTGTACACCCGAAAAACGACTTGTAGTTGTACCGCAAGCGCACGGTGTAGCGGCGAGTGGTTATCGAACTCAGGGAGGACAAATGACCGTGTCTCTTTCCAATCACCTAGCCATCAAGAGAATCGAGAACAGTTTGGGGTATAACAGTCACAATTGTTCAATTATCAAGAGAAATATCAATTTAATAAAACATCTAGGTATAGGGAATCCCCACTACGGACCTTCTCTCATCATTGTGATTCATAAGTTTCATTGTTGCTAAGTTTGAATATAGGTGAACTAGTCGCAACTAAATGTAGAACCAAGCTCACGCTCTCGCGCTATTGCCGGTCTCTAGCAAACCTAGGATAGAGCCCACTCTCGTGCAAATCCTAGCCTAAGCCGCTAGCGTGAAGAATGACATCATTGTTCAATCGTATCTCGAGCCCACTCTCGTGCAAACTCGAGCTACGACCTAGGTTATAATAGTTCATATCCGTCCAATCTCTTGCAAACGAATATTGGTATAGATTCATAATTAAAAATCCTAGCTTTGGTCCAATCTCTTGCAAACCAAATCTAGAGAAATCCAATTGTCAATCTAAATCGAATTTCTAGGCCTTCCTATCAATTGGGATCCAATCTCTTGCAAATCCCAATCGATATGAATTCTTAGCTATCCGTAATTAATCAATTACGACCTAACCATAATCAATTCTAGCAACAATTCCACAAATTCATCATAATTTAGAAATAGGGTCCATAGAGTTCATCCCTACGCCCTAAGACGACGGCACTACTCACTAGACATCATGCAAATCTCAGAAAAATCAACAATAATATCGGCACAATTCATTGCAAAAGAGAAATAGTGCATAAAAATCAGTTTTTGATATGAATAGACAAACCAATGTAGATGCCAATGATTTCCAGCTGAGAATTCACCAAAGAGTAGCCGTCAAAACCCTAAAAGAAAATCTAAAATTTAATTGTTCAAAAGCTCCCTAAACTAGGGCAAAAACTGGGTTAAAATACCCTTTAAAATCGCCCAAAAAATTGTGACCAAACTGCCACTGTGCAGCCCAGAAATCAGTTTTTGATAGGAGCAGTTCACTCGGCCGAGTGGCCTTGTCACTCGGCCGAGTGACAAACCCTATAAAAATACAGTAACTTCGGATGTTTCAGGGTCTGTCTTCGGGGGGTGGATCAGCCGAGTGGCTTTAATCATTCGGCCGAGTGAGCATTCGCACTCGACCGTGTAGGCCTCCAAAGGATCTCTGAGAATTGCAGTAACTTCGGCCTCTTCTCTGGACAATTTCCCTGTACCACTCGGGCGAGTGAGATTTCTCACTCGGCCGAGTAGGCTTTCTTCGTTCGGCCGAGTATACGCTGAAAAACTCTGTGTGCGTATCCGTTCTGCTCGGTCGAGTGGGATTTCTTGTTCGGCCGAGTGGCTGTTTTGCTCGGTCGAGTGATGCGCTTCTGTGCTTGTTTATTCTTCTTTTCGCCTCCTCATCGCTCCTATTGATTTCCTTCTTCTTCCGCTCTTCCTCTATCGTTGATAATCCCTCAAATGAGCCATGGGTGACACTCCTAAGCGCTTGCAAACCCCTTGATCTCAAATTCGCTCCAAATCGCTCCATATTTCCTGAAATACGACAAAAACAAGAAATAGTAAAAAGCATCGCAATATTGTCGAAAAATCGTGAAAAACACGATATGGGTGATCAAAACAGCTTGCAAACATGCAGAAAAAAGGTGTAAAATATGGAGCGATCAAAATCCCCCAAGCTTACCTCTTACTCGTCCTCGAGGAAGATAAGTAAAAGGCGAACCCGAGGGGAAAAATAATAAAAAGAAAAGACGGAAGAGATAAAAAATAAAGAAAGAAAGCAAAGAGACATGTGCTAGATCATTTTCTCAGGACGTGGGCCTTGCTTACTCATATAGCATACGGCGAATATAAAACACATGCCAAAGATTTTTATCTCGATATCATGATATAAGGATGCATTCAAAATAGAAAACCCGAGAATAGCAAAATAATATGAAATATGGAATCGTTCTAGGATTAACATCGTCTGAAGCATCTAAAGCGGTATACATACTCATAGACTACACACTTTTCAATTGAATGCTTTCTATTTGGAGTATAAGAGATATCACACATCATGGATCAATAAGAATAGAAAGGTATGGTTTTCGTGAAATGCATGCTAAGTTTCAATTCCTGGATTTCGTAAAAATTTTAGTAATCTCACCGAGTATAGAAAATTACCTAGCTTAGGTTGTCATGCACAGTCAAGTAGTCACTCTCTCACACATCATTGGATCCTCTCCCCCATGCTTATCTATAAGCGTGGTGGCATAAGTAAATCAATAAGTACATTCCCCATTTTTGGAGCTCCAATAAAAATAAAAACAAAAGAGGGAAGAAAGAGAGAAAGAGTATGATATGTGATCATGTATAAGCTTCTTTTCTCTTTTATTTTCTTTTTTTCTTTTTTCTTTTTTTCTTTTTTTTTCATTTTGCAAATATAGCACATATACATCTGAGATCCCAAATCAAAAGACAGAAAGATATTCATATATTTTTTCTTTTTGATTTTGGGGAATTGGAGCATGGAATTTAATAGCGGGGGAAATGCCAATGATAGAATTGCTAAAGGGAGATTCACCAATGAATATAAGTGTAGAAATAATGCTCAAGATATGTGGAGAAAGAAATAAATGTAACACTCGGTTCACTCTAAAGGACGTGCACGACAACTTTCAGCAGAGTAATGTAATCTACTCAGTTTAATCTCAGAAAGTAAACTAGTCCAGTTATATCAACCTAACATACATTCATTCAACCTGAAAGTGAGGCGTACAATTTTCATGCAATAAGAAGTGATATAAGAAAGGAAAACGGTACTCCAGATATAAGCAATCAATGCGTGAAGCTTGGTGTGTTTTCTACGAAGAGTATACATATAAATTATCAGACTCAGCTAATAAAAGAATTTCATCCATATTCATACATGAAAGTGCGGGTTACTATCTCAAGTGCATAGCAAGACACATCATATAATATCTGAAATAAAAACTATGGCATGACAAAGTAATATGCATAATAGAGATGAGCTAGCACCACGTCATCATCATCACAGAAAATTCGTCTCTAGCAAAAAGATGAAAGAAATAAGGATAAAAAGGTAATAAAAAACTACTACTGTATAATGCAGCACACATAGCAAGTAAGAAAAACGTGATGCATGGTAAAAACGAAAATGTAACGACCAGTTTTCGTCGTTACGTTATGTCTATATTTTCCCTCGTATATTTTATCCATCTTTCCCTCGTGTATATTTTTCCCCGTATCCGTAGTTGGACGTATCTGACTCGTACCCGTACATGTTGTTAGCCTCATACGTATTAGCTTTTATTTTTATTATTTTCATTACTATTATTATTATTAGCTTTTAACGATTTCCTTTAATACTCTTTTCTATGTATAATTTTTCAAATTCAAAATTCGAATTCAAACATGTAAAACTTTTAAAAATCCAAATGAAAACTTTCCTTTTTTCTTAATCCTAATAAAACCTATTTTCAAAAGCTTCCCTATTTAAACCTATGAGTTATTAGCTCTAAATTCCCCTAATTAAATCCCTTTAATACCAAACCTATTAATAAGATTTTCAAAACGTTTTCCTTATTTAAACCATCTTTTAATAGCAATTAGGCTCTTGTCTCTTTCCATATTAGCTTACGTTTTAATTCTTCCATTTTGAATTGAATCCTCTCATTATTATTATTAAATCCCATTCATTTTGAGACACACAGCTGCCTATAATAATTGGTTTTATTATTTTCGCCTAGCCGTTTAATTCACGCATCAAATTAACACAAAAAGAAAAACTTTAAAACCCAAGCCTTACACATTCCACGTGCTGTGAACCTAAGGCTAATATTATTATAAACCCTAGGACACATCTGAAGCCACCCTACCCTCTCTCT
The DNA here is from genome assembly GCA_030789695.1 of Scilla litardierei. Lineage (NCBI taxonomy): Eukaryota > Viridiplantae > Streptophyta > Magnoliopsida > Asparagales > Asparagaceae > Scilla > Scilla litardierei. The sequence continues at coordinate 424,682,810 of CM061142.1, read as the reverse complement.
TTTCTCCCAACACACAGCAACCCCCTCACCCTATTTCTCCTTTATAAAATAAACCATAGGCTCAGGGTTTTCTTTGTTTCCCTTAACGTCGCACAGCCGCCCTACTCTTTCTCCTCCCCCACACAACACAGTTTCTCTTCTCCATGCATCAAATCACAAACCCACCGCCAGCGACCTCTTCGTCTCCGACCGATGCCCTCCGAGCAACCCACACCTAGGCGGTGCCTCCCTCAACGCCGACATCGCCTGGAAGCCGTGACCCCCCGTACGCCGTTCTCCCTCCTCCGTGCACCGACCAGCGCCTCACCCCGAGCTCCCCGTCGGACAACAGCCGCTCGACGCCGCCACTCCACCGGAGCCCAGCGCCGCTGCACACGCCGACGTCGACGAGGCCCCCTCGCCGTTCAGATCCACACCCTCCGGCCAGAACGCCTCCGTTCGAAAGCTTCCACCGTTGGCAGCCCCGCTCTCCCCTGTTCAGCCCGCTTCCTCTGTTCGGAACAGAGGAGCCCGCTAGCCACCGACACCGAGCGACACCTCCTCCCGCCGGAGCCCTCAACCCCCTCCGACGTTGCTCCGCCTTCTCCGATCACCTCCGGTGTCCCTCTCCTCCGGTTGCTCCACAGATCCCGCACGGCCTTCGCCCCTCGACGCGCACCTCCATGTGGAAGCTCCTTCCTCCTCTCCGACTTCCGCCTGTCGAACCCGACAGCCCGCCGTCGTCAACCGCCTGCTCTGACTCCTCCTCACGACCGGCGTCAACCATAGAGACGATCAGGCCGCCCGCTTCCTCGACCACCCTGACTCAACCAAGCTCCGAAAGCTCCGGCCATCCTCCGCCCCTTGCTCGCCGTCGTTCGCTCTCTACGGTAACGTTACGCGCCATCTACGCCACCGTACTCGCCACCTGTCGCCGTCCATTTTCGACCAACGCTGCAACCTTCTACATGCAAGCGCGAGGCTATGTATATAACGCAAAGAGGTAAGATTGTGGGTATATTGTAACTTTTTGATTATTTTACACTGCATGTTTATTTGTCCTAATAATGAGTATGCAGGTTCTTTTTAAATTCTTAGTAGGCTCTTTTTAGTACGTAGTAGGTGATGCTGTACCTTATAACAATGTTAGTATATAGGTAAAATAAGTTGTTATTATTAGTTGCTAGTATATTATATGCTTAGTTTCTTAATTTTCTTACTGTTACATTTGTTAGCCTATGACTTAGTTTATAACTTGATGTGATTAGTTTTTATAAACTTTTACTACTGTTATATGTGAGGTTTAGATTATATTCAGTATAACATACTGACATATCATTTTGTTAGTTAAAAACTTTTGGCTTGATATCGAAACCCAATTTCGCAGATAAATCCGTACCTATCATACGATCGCTTGGGCACCCTAATCGCGTCGCTTCAGGCAAGTATACCGTCTCCTACAACTGTTTTCAAAGATGCAAGTATTTACTACCGCAAGTATCTACTCTTTTCAAGTACATAAATTTTCTACCTGGTTTCAAAGGCTCAACTATTTACCGCTTTTAACCATATTGCTCCGGTCTCGTGACCGAAAATTACCAAACAATTACAAATAACAACTTTTGAAGTGCGTTGTTCGGGCTTAATGAATCTAGTGACATGGTTGGTTGCTTTTTACTTTCATCACTTTTTTGAAATAAAGTATTTGAAACGCTCGCATTATTTGTATACTTTTAAACTGCTAAATGTACACCTGTGAAGAAATGTGAAGTTGGGCCCTTGGGGCAAATTACGGACTATTGTGCCCTTGGGGCAAATTATGGACTAATGGGCCTTCGGGCATTACGGATATTGGGCCGCGGGCCACTTACGGAATGTTTTGCCACTCGGCAAACATTAAACTACAGATCGACTTATGGACACTTTGGGTGGGGTAGTCTAGTGTAGTAGAGGCTGGAAAGCTGGATTGCACTCGATTGGTGAACTTGACCGACACCTGGCCGGGTCGGTGAGTATAGAGTCACGGGTAGCTCCCGTTGACTTGGGTGTGATGCTGGTCACCTCCCCCTCGGACACTGGGCTTTGTCACTAGGAGATTGAATGATTGATTGATTGATGCACCCTTCTCTTTACCTCGGCTGATGCTACATTGTAACTGCTAAAATTATTGTCACGATTGACTATTGCTATACACACTACACTTGTCAACACTTTTGCTGTACACACTACACTTGTCACTACTTTTGCTGTGCACACTACACTTGCCATGCTAGTTACTTTACACACTACACCTTGCTGTGTTTGCTACTCGCACATTACACTTCGCCTGCTCACTACTTTGCACATTACCCATTGCTTACACTCACATGTGCCCTTCTGATGCTATGTTTCAACTTGTTGAAATGATATTGTGCTTCTCATCTCCTTAAAGTTTTGAAAACTATGTTATCACCTTGCCGAGGGTCATTTATTACTAACGTTTTAAAGCTTGCCGAGCGACCCTCGCTGACGTATATTTCCTTGTTTGTGAAATATACGTTAGGTTTTTGAGCAGAGTTCACAGTGAAGTTCACTTGGAGATTGAAGAAGGTGACCAAGAGAACCAAGAGCACGAGATCCACGACTGAAGACGGCGGACACTGCGCAGCTTGCTAAAATTTTTAATTGTTGTTGTATTTTCTTTAAGGTGCATTTTAATTCTTGTAACTGATGTAATGGCCATGCTAGGCCTTTTAATTCCTTGTGTACATATAATCTGGATGTCAAGTATAATGATGATATTCTGTATTGTTCTGAGATCGCAAGCAAGAACCTGTATTTTCAAATGGTGTATCACTACAGACGCTTATTAGGTTGGGGCTTCACCGCTCCAGCCCAAGCGGGCCCGCTCGCGTCCTCGCTCCCAAGTATAATGGGAAGCGGGGCGTGACAGAAAAAGTGGGTGAAAAAGGTGTAAAAACAAAGAACACGTGGGAAAATAAAAATAAAAGGTGACAAAAAATAAAAAGTGTGAGAACTCACTCCCCCAAGCTAAAGTGCACAGTGTCCTCAATGTGCAAAGTGTGGCACACCGAGAGACAAAATATGGGTGGGTGGGTGAGGATGCATGCAGGATAGGAAAAAAGGAAAATGATATGAGAATGCGGGTGATGCATGCAGAGATCAAAATAATGCAGATATGAGTGTCGCTAAAAAGTACTCCCTCTCTCCCAAAAAGATATATACGGATATGACCAAAATGTGAACAAAACAGTGTGTGGAGGAGGGGTGCAAAATAAGCAGGCTCACAGAAAGTACCCAGCGTATCGACAGCAAAAATGTGGAAGGCATCCAGTGTGTGCCTAAGGGGGTGGACGCGCAAGAATCTGATTCAGGCAAGCCTGAATACTAGGAAGTATGGCGACACGGGTCTGGACTGCACTGACGGTGGCGGAGAGAGACCTAAAGTCTCCTTTAAGTCCACTAACTGCCCCCTCAAGAGCACGAATGCTCTAAACTAGAGTGTTTGGGGGAGGTGGAGCAGAGGGTCGAACAGGTCAGACAGGTGAAGTACGGGGCTGTCTCACACGGCCGCCGTAAAGGATGGGTGCAGCTGTGGGGTGGTGCTCGGATGCTGCACTCGCTAAGTGTTGCTCGGCCTCTGTGTGAGGCTGAGACGTAGGCAAGGAAGACGAGGAAGGAACATCAGCAGAAGTGGAAGTGGTCGCTAAAGACGAGGCAGTCAGAGAGGTCAGTGACACAGAAGTGGGGACAGATGTCACTACGCTCTCGGAGAAAACAACAACAGTGGGGACAGACGGGTCAACGACTGGGGTGACCGTGAATAAAAGTGAGGACAGGGCCGCCACTTCGGCGGTAAAGGAGGTCTCGCTACTCTCTAAAATGGTAGTGGGACGCTCAGGGCTAGAAGCAGAAATGGGATCGACAGAAATGGGCACAGAGGTGGTGGCGGTGGTGGACGAGCACTCAGCAAAAGTGCTCCCGACACTAACAGAAGTGTGGACAGAGGTGTCGGGAGGTGCAGACAGGTCAGGTACATGCTAAGGGATCACAGGGTCCTGGAGTGGAATGAGGGGCTCCTGCTAAGCACCCTCGGGCTCTAGTATGTAAGGGGCGGGGATGAGGAGATCCATCACTGGAATCCAATCTCCGCCCACGGGTCCAATATGAGTCCGAGCAGGGCTCGAAAGAATCATGTAATCAACAGCGAAAGGACCGTGGAGCTACACCCAGTGCTGATGACCATGAGGACGCAGCATCCTCATCCGGGCCATAACGTCTATCGAAAGTGAAGTGGGGCCCGGTGGTCGAAGCAAGTCAGCAGGTAGGTCGACTCCGCATAAAAGAGCCAAGAGGGTAATCAGACCGCCACAGCAAATAGGCGTACGAGCGCCGACAGAAATGATGATTCGGTCGATGTACCAACTGGTGATATCAATCTCTACATCGGGGACCAGAACGTCAGCTTCATCAAAAACCCTGGGACTTGTCATCGCATATAGCATGTAGAGCTCTAGTGTCGACAACGTCCCGGGCTTGTACCTCGCAAGAAAAGTAGTCGCCATAAGGCGCTGTGCAATGCGTAGTCACGGGTGGAGGATGGTAGAGGCCTTGGCCATACTAGGGTCAAAGGCAAGGGGTGATCATGTAATCCGGGTCCAGAAAGCATGGTGTCGAACGACGGGGGTGGGATGTGCGTGGGAGCGTAAGCGCGGTCTGGGTCAGGGACAGTGGGCCACTGGAAGAAAGCTCAGAGCATGTCAAGAGTGACCAGGCACTCCTGATCCATTAGGAGAAATGAGCATCATCTAGGGGTCCGCTCAATAGAGCTAAGGACCTCTAGTGTCGGGCGGATATAAGTGTCCACCGACACCGACAAGAAATCACGCCACCCCTCGTTGTCTTACAACGTGAGTAGCCCCTCTAGAACCCCTAGGTGCTTAAAGTTGGTGAGGTGTACGAACCTAGTGGGTACAATCGAGCGAGGGGAGATACGCTCGAATCTGGCACGCTGGGCGTCATCTCGAAACGTAATCCCCATCGCATCGAATGCGGGGGGCAGGCTGTGCAAGTGGTGGAATGGGATCGGTAGGAGGCAGCTGTGTAGGTGGTGGTGGGCTAGGTGGAGGAGAGTCCGCCCTAGTGGAAGAGGAGCCAGGATCACCTGACTTCTTTCGCTTGGAGGCAGGCTCCCGCGTGCGTGGTCTAAGGCGAGGCGACATATGTGCCGCGAGACGTGCCCACTACCCAAGAAAAAATGCGAAGTGCTAGATGATGGAACGAGTATACCTGAGCACGATGCGAGAGCAAAATCTGATGTGTGCAAAGAATGCCTCCTCTGCGAGGCTCCGAATGCGTCCAAAAAGCTCCCCCAAGCTAACCTGAAACGCAAACAATAAAATCAACGAATAATAATCAATATACATGGGGAAGGTAGGGGATAACAGATATATATAGGAGTTGATTTGAGTTTGGGGGGCAATGGGCATACAAAATGGGAGAAACGAGGAGAAAAATCGAAATTCGAGCGAAGGAGAGTGACCGACGACGGGGATGGCGGCACCGGCGGCGAGCGACGACGGGCTGACTTCGGCATCGGTCGGCGGTGGGTCATCGGCCGACGTGCGGCGGTGCTGGCTAGGGGGTGTGATTTGGGCGAAGGAAGAAGAAGCGGCAGCGGGCTCGGGTGAAATTCGGGGTTTTTTCACGTTTTGAAATTCACGCAGCCGCAGCGTATATATATAGGAATGTTACGACTCGGCCGAGTGAAGAGTTTACTCGGCCGAGTGGGACATGCGATAGAATTTCGAATTTATTTCCAACAAGTTACGACTCGGTCGAATGGCTTTTCCCACTCGACCGAATGGATAAGTTCCATTCGACCGAGTGACATAGCCACTCAGCAAGCTTTTAGAGCGTGCATGGTATCTGATCCACTCGGCCGAGTGACAAGTCACTCACCCGAGTGGCAAATTATACTGTAAATTGTAAAAATAACAGAGAGTTGGTCAGAACGATCTTCCCTGATCCGTACTCCACTCGATCAAATGGAGCCTTTGCTTGGCCGAGTGACATATGTTACTCAGCCGAGTGGCACCCTGTTTTCTGCAACTGCTCTCTGTTTTCGCTCCATTCTCTGTTTTTTTTCCTCCTGTCAGTCCCTTCCATCTCCTGAGTCCTGAACGTGTTCCTGAAGCGCTCTCTCTTGCCTTGGTCATCCTCCATATGAATGATATATCTTTCTCCATCTCCTGTCATTAAAAACAAAGCCCGTTGTCACGATTTTTATAGACACTAGACTCTAAACACTAAGAAAAATCTAAAATAAAAATGAAAATCGACTAAGAATGGTGTGAAATTGTCTGGTTGCCTCCTGACAAGTGCTCGTTTAAGGTCATGAGCTCGACCCCTTATGATTTTCGTTTAGTGCGTGATGTTGGGCGCATGTGAGATACGCCCGTCAAATTTGCCAGGAAGGCCACTTGGATTTGGTTGTTGATACTCGTGAGCTTTCCTCGGTGTCCCCTCATCATGGGTAGAGTTGGGGGATAAGTCCCCCAAGCTTGAGCTAGAACCAATCTTCTTCCTCACCGGTGACACCGATCTTCTATTCGATGGAGCTTTCCTCGATTTGTTGGTCGTTGAGAGCTTGCAAAGCTCCCTTATCCTTGCGAAATCAGCGTCGTCTTCATCATCGGCCATAGAGCTATCCGGAGGGTCCTCCAACTTTTCTTCAATGCTAGAAATTTGGCCTTCTTCGAGGCCATCATCATAGAGAGCGCCTATAGAATAAGGAATGGCTTCGTTGATTACCTCATCAAGGAGGTCCACATCATCCAACTCCTCTTGGTAGGGCATATCCTTCATGGCTTTGGGTATGTGGAACTCAACCTCGATGTTCCCGACATTCAAGGATAATGTACCTTCTCTCACGTCGACTATAACACCGGCGGTGGCTAAGAACGGGCGTCCAAGTATAAGTGAAGTGTCGCCCTCCTCCTTAATGTCCATAACGACAAAGTAGCAAGGTAAGCATATCCCTCCCGGAACTTGAAGCGGAATGTCCTCCACGATCCCCACCGGCCTAGTAACCCGACCATCCGCTAGTTGCATTCTCATGTCGGTTGGCTTCAAGTCGGTCCACGTATTCAATTTTCGGAACATGCTAAGGGGCATTAGGCTCACACTTGCTCCCAAGTCAACTAAGGCCTTTTGCAATGTGACTCCTCCAAGTGTGCATGGGATACGAAAGCTTCCGGGATCCTTGAACTTTGCGGGCTCCTTTTCCCTCCGGGTGAACCAAGTTCCTTGTTCGGTAAGCATTATTTTCTCCTTCCTCTTCTTTTCCGATATTAAGTCCTTCAAGAACTTTTCATATGACGGGATCTCCACTATAGCATCCAAGAAAGGTATGTTGAGGCTTACTCCCCTCAAATTTCAAGGAACTTGGCGAGCCTCTTCTCTATTTTGGCTCTCGCCAACCATTGTGGAAAGAGCACCAGCGGCATGTAGGTGCGCTCCTCATTAGGCTTCTTCATTTCAGAATTTCCAACTTCTTGCGGCTCCTTTGTGCTCTCCTCTTCAATAGCCGGCTCTATATCGTTTAAAATCTCTTCCACGGGCTCCTTGGTTTGGACCATGGCGGGAGTGGTATCATTCCCGCCCCTAGTTGTGACCGCCACTACCGCATTTATATGGCCGGTATTGCTCCGTGGATTGGGCTCCTGTTGAGCCGACAATTGTTGAGTGTTTTTGTTTAGCAACGCAAGTTGCTCTCCAAGTTATGCAATGACGGTATTTAGCGAATCGTGTTGCGCCGTCAACCTAGCATTGATTTTTCTTTTCTCCACCATGAATTCCTCCACCCTAGCTTCATGATCCGATCGTGGTTAAGCTTGTGTTGGGTTGGGAGCTCTCCAACCTTGGTTATAACCTGGCGGCCTATACGGTCCCACTTGTTGCCTAGGCGGGTAATTTTGTTCCGGTGGCCCCCTTGGTTGGTATTGAGGTTGAGGAGGTGGAGGCCTAGTTTGAGTTTGTTACGGCGGCAGTGGGTTTAGAGCCCCTTCATTATTTGCATACGAAAATCCCGGATGGTTCCTTGCGGCCGGGTTGGCACAATAACCGGAGTTTCCCGCAACATATTGCACTTGTTCCAAGGCTCCCTCTCCATGCTCTCCTCCTACGAACATGACTTGAGATTGGTCTTGCCAATCACTCATATTGCTTCCCGTCGTAGATGTGGAAGGAGCTCCATGTGGCTCAGTGATATACTTCTCCAGTCTCTCCACTATCTTGTGGAGAGAGTCAAATTTATTCGAAAGCTCGGCTACAGCCTTGGCCTCATATATGCTCGTTGGCTTCAAGGAGGTAGAATATTGCCCTCGCTCGTCGCCCCATTGTTGATTATTAGAGGCCATCTCCTCTAATAGGGCCGTAGATTCATCCGGTGTTTTGGAAAGAATGGCTCCGTTGGCGGTTGCATCTATGATTTGCTTAGTGCCCGGTTGGAGTCCATTATAAAAGCTGTGAACTAGCTCCCATGCTTCTATGCTGTGATGGGGGCACTGATGCTGTAGATCCTTAAAGCGCTCACATGCCTCGTATAGGGTCTCCTGTGATCCTAGCTTGAAGGACATTAGTGCGCTTCTAAACTTCACTGTCTTAGATGGCGGGTAGAATTTATCAACAAAAGCACTAGCCAACTCATCCCAAGTAGTGAATATACCTTCCGCCAGCGTCCTCAACCAATATAAAGCTTTGTCTCTGAGGGTGAAGGGGAAGAGTCTCAAACGGATCGCATCGGAGGAAACACCCGGCATTTGAAAGGTGGCGCACTTGGACAATAATAGCTGGATGTGATAATGTGGATTCTCATGGGAGTTCCCATGGAATGGGTCTTATTGCATTAAGACCACTAATCCCGTCTTGAGCTCAAAATTCTTATCCACCGCCAACTCTGGCATAGCGATGAAAGAAGTAGTGTAGAAAGTCTTAGGCCGAAGCCTATCTCTGATGGATATAATCCTCGCCATACATGCCGCTAGTTCCTTCGGTGTCTCCGGGCGGTTCATACAATTATCCTCTATATTGAGCCTTTTCTCGGCTCTGATCCTCCTCTCAATACATTCGATCTCCTGATTAAATATTATATCCTCTGGATCCGCCGTCGATCTCGTGTACATGCAAAGAAAAACAGAGTTTCGATGGAATTGTTAGCACGATAGAGGAGTAAAATAAAAAATAATAAAACAAAAAGAAATAGCTAAGTAGGAAAAATAAAACACTGTCGCCACCCCCGGCAACGGTGCCAAAAACTTCATCTATCCAAAATATAACTCCGAGAACAACCAAGCATGGCACAATTTACACGGAGATGAATCCCCGACAACGGCGCCAAAAACTTGATCGCGTCTGAGTGTACACCCGAAAAATGACTTGTAGTTTTACCGCAAGTGCAGGGTGTAGCAGCGAGCGGGTATCGAACTCAGGGAGGACAAATGACCGTGTCTCTTTCCAATCACCTAGCTATCAAGAGAATCGAGAATAGTTTAGGGTATAACAGTCACAATTGTTCAATTATCAAGAGAAATATCAATTTAATAAAACGTCTAGGGATAGGGAATCCCCACTACGAACCGTCTCTCATCATTGTGATTCATAAGTTTCATTGTTGCTAAGTTTGAATATAGGTGAACTAGTCGCAACTAAATGTAGAACCAAGCTCACGCTCTCGCGCTATTGCCGGTCTCTAGCAACCCTAGGATAGAGCCCACTCTCGTGCAAATCCTAGCCTAAGCTGCTAGCGTGAAGAACGACATCATTGTTCAATCGTATCTTGAGCCCACTCTCGTGCAAACTCGAGCTACGACCTAGGTTATAATATTTCATATCCGTCCAATCTCTTGCAAAAGAATATTGGTATAGATTCACAATTAAAAATCCTAGCTTTGGTCAAATCTCTTGCAAACCAAATCTAGAGAAATCCAATTGTCATTCTAAATCGAATTTCTAGGCCTTCCTATCAAATGGGATCCAATCTCTTGCAAATCCCAATCGATATGAATTCCTAGCTATCTGTAATTAATCAATTACGACCTAACCCTAATCAATTCTAGCAACAATTCCACAAATTCGTCACAATTAGAAATATGGTCCATAGGGTTCATCACTACGCCCTAAGACGACGACACTACTCACTAGACATCATGCAAATCTCAGAAAAATCAACAATAATATCGGCCTAATTCATTGCAAAAGAGAAATAGTGCATAAAAATCAAGTTTTTGATAGGAATAGACAAACTAATGTAGATGCTAATGATTTCCAGCTGAGAATTCACCAAAGAGTAGTCGTCAAAACCCTAAAATAAAATCTAAAATTTAATTGTTCAAAAGCTCCCTAAACTAGGGCAAAAATTGGGTTAAAATACCCTCTAAAATCGCCCAAAAAATCGTGACCAAACTGCCCCTGCGCAGCCCAGTCGCAACCATAGCAGCATGCGGAGCGGTTCACTCAGCCGAGTAGCCTTGTCACTCGGCCGAGTGACAAACCCTGTAAAAATACAGTAACTTCGGATGTTTCAGGGTCTGTCTTCGGAGGGGTGGCTCGGCCGAGTGGCTTTAATCATTCGGCCGAGTGAGCATTCGCACTCGGTCGAGTAGGCCTCCAAAGGATCTCTGAGAATTGCAGTAACTTCGGCCTCTTCTCTGGAAAATTTCCCTGTACCACTCGGGCAAGTGAGATTTCTCACTCGGCCGAGTAGGCTTTCTTCGTTCGGCCGAGTATACGCTGAAAAACTCAGTGTACGTATCCGTTCTGCTCAGCCGAGTGGGACTTCTTGTTCGGCCAAGTGGCTGTTCTGCTCGGCCGAGTGATGTGCTGCTGTGCTTGTTTCTTCTTCTTTTCGCCTCCTCATCGCTCCTATTATTTCCTTCTTCTTTCGCTCTTCCTCTATCGCTGATAATCCCTCAAATGAGCCGTGGGTGACACTCCTATGCGCTTGTAAACCCCTTGATCTCAAATTCGCTCCAAATCGATCCATATTTCCTGAAATACAACAAAAATAAGAAATAGTGAAAAGCATCGCAATATTGTCGAAAAAATCGTGAAAAACACGATATGGGTGATCAAAACGTCATGCAAACATACAGAAAAAAGGTGTAAAATATGGAGTGATCAGTAGTTCATTTAACGACGATTATTATTTTAAGCGTTATAATTATAATTCTCATTAAAAGACTACACTTAATGCGTAGGAAATGAATTTATTAAAATCATAATAACGATTAGGATAGCACGTGAACTTTATAGTTTGATAAGGATTTAATAAAAGTTATTAACAAATCCTAAAATTTTGAATTTAAGGATTCAACTAGTTGATAGGATTAATTAGTTGTTAATAAAATCCTTTTAGTTTATAGCACGCATATAAAAATGACAAGCTTCATTCAATGGACCATGATCCGGTCAATGTGCTTGGCTAAGTTTGTTGGATCACCCTAGCTAGTCTAAGGGATAAGCGATCCTGGCTTAGTCAATTCACTGGCAGTGTTCTGCTGAACCGCAATGACGCGAATCATGATTATATGACACCCTAGACTATATCTAGTCAAATACGTTAATAATATTTTTCAAGATTAGCTGTAGCCCTTCTTGTTTTAGGGGTTGGCAACTATAGGACCCATCTTCCAGTTGTTGAGCTACACTCAAGCTGTGACATGGCAACCTTGTAGAAACCAACTTCTTAAATACATATGATGTAATCTTGATTTAACCCAAACCGTCATGTCGTTAATACACCGAGCGCCGGCATAAGTTTATCTAATGATGTAGTCTAGACTTGACCCAAACCGTCGTATCGTGAAAACACCGAGCGTCGGCATAAGTTAGGCTAGACATGAAAACAAGGGTCCGACTAGACTAGTCATTGTGATTTGGATGAGCACACTCAAGATCACAAAATACTAGGGGTAAAAACCGATAATAGAGTCATATATGATATGATTGATGAAGAGTCATCTGTCGATCGCAGAGTCATGCAGCTTGTTGAGCTACACTCATGGTTGTAAGACTCGGGGTGGTTGGATCATTTTCCCATTAATTTAATTTAAATTAAATCGTTCACTATTAAGGCTTAAAATGATCGCAAAAATAGTGGGAGGATATAGATCGATAAAAGCCATTCTATCTATATTTAAAAACTTGAACATATGCTAAACTAAGGTAAGTTCTAAGTTTACATATGGAATCAAAATGTAATATTCTAACGGAATAAGTTAACTGGTCAAATAGGTTGGTTAATTGAATATCAAGTTAAATTCTAATTGATAGAATAAACTATACTCTCGTTGACATAAAAATGACGTTCTTTAGGACAGACTTAAGGAATATGATTTCATTAAGTTCAGAGTCCAACAAAATAAATTTACGCTACATGTCACTCACCTCTAAATGGGGCAGCTCGAACATTTTGATGTTCAATAGCAAGTTTATCAATACAATTTGTTGAGCGACACTCAAGGTTGTATGGAAAGCAGATTCGATCCACAAGGTTCGAAAATTCGATCTAACTGTTTGAATCGAATATGAGTGTATGAGCGGTGCAAGACTATGTATCCCAACCAGATCTTGAGACGAGCAACTTGTTGTGCTACACTTAAGGTTGCAAAGCTCAGGCGTTTGGATACATGAGATGCTTGGATATCTATTTAAATTTTTGTTGAGACGTTTAATATCTAAATGAGATTTAGAAAGGGAAGAAGGCACTAAGGAAAAGTCAAATTGAGAAAGATAGTTTTATTTATCATTAGTAAATGCATAAGTTTAAGGGACTAAAAATCTGACATATTTGATGTCACGATTTCAAAGTAATTGTTATACAAAAGACGTCTAACACATTTTTGACGAATGTCGTCACCTTTCTTCTAAAGCAATGTTTTGTGTTAGTAATTTGTAATAAATATAATATATTAAATGTTAATATATGAATACGCAAGATAGTAATAAACTTATATGGCAAAATAGACTAGGCCATATCAAAGAGACTAAGTTTCACAATTCACATAAAAAGAGCTCTGACCTCTTGTATTATGAAGTCTACGGACACTTGTGAATCTTATTCTCAAAGCTATGTTGGCCAAAACTGCTTTTGTAAGACAGTATGAGAGAGAGTTGAACTCATAGTCTTGTACATACTGATGTACCCGGACCCAAGTCTAAGTTAGCCAGGATAAGTCGTTCTTATTATTATTACGACACGTGTTCTTGATAAATCTTGCATAAATAAAAGAAAATGTGATTTTCTCTCAGGTCAAGCATCTTAACATATTGGATGTATTAGATAGCATGAATGACACTTTGTTAGACATAGTGCGACTCATGGCAAAGTGATTGAGTTACAATCCTCCCTCGGGGTTAAGTCCCAGATAGTATTGCTTAGGGTTTGATAAGGTTCTATGAGGACCATATCAATAAGATATTCATTAAATCAATTGTTAGAAAGTTAAAAGTTTACTCGAGTCTCGTGAGACGAAGAGTCAAGTTGGACATCATATTCGATGATGGCCTAGTCAACTTCCAGGATAAAATTCAGAGTAGAGACTCTAATTAACAACTTGAATCAATTGGTCCGAGCACGTGAATAAAGTATGGACTTTAGTTTACGTGCCCAAGAAAAGTGTTTCTTTGACTGCAAGTAAATCTTCGAGTCTAGAAGATTGGTACAGAAAGAAAGTAGTGAAGTACAATTATGTTGATTGAGCACGTTTTTCATCCTAACTCCTATAAACGGATTATGATGAAAATGTCTCGCCAGCAGATGCATACAGATCTACTCGGACCGAACTCGATGTAAATGCTCATGATAACCATGAACTGGAGCATTTATTTATAGTTCGTTTTCTAAATATGATTTAGAAGAACATCCATATATGAATTAGCCAAAGAGTTTTCAAGGTCAATGGGAGCGAATAAAACACATGCGAGGCATCAAGGGGATGGAACATATTTTGATGAAATGGTCAAAAGAGTTTGACACTTTTAAAAATATGAACCGTCTAAAATGTCCAATAACTTATTATCGTAAGGTACGATGAGCTAGATGAGATCCACGAAAATTAAATGGATTTCGAAGGACCAAAGTAAATTATTTGGATGAGATTCAAAAGAATGGTCTAAGATAAACATAGAAACCCCTCTTAAGTCTAATCAGTAGACAGTTTAGCAGATACACTCACGAAGACTTTACCACGTGAAGTCTGGAAAGACTTAGGTGTAAATGAGGTATGAGATACCGGGATAAATGGGCCTGAGTGTAAGTGGGAGATGTTGCGAGATGTATAACATCGAGGCAATTTATCTCTGTGTATCTATACAAACATCTTGTTCGAAATTACAGTAAGCTGTATAGTAAGAATTTATCTAAGTTAATTATAATATAGTTATCATTAGATATTAACTTAGGTAAAGTCCTGAGACTTAATGCAAGGTCAAACATGTATCGAGATAAGTATCTCGATCATGGAGAAGTGCTTGACCGTTAGTAGCATAAGTCTAAAAGGGTTCGTAGTCGTAGATGTTTCGAGAAAAGCATATTTAAACATCGGATAGACAATTGTATCTTAGTCTTTACCGTATATCGGTGACGATGATCTCATGATTATTTGATTTGGCGAAGTCGAAGACGAGACACATGTGCTCATTGAAAAATGAGTTCACTGAACGACCCATAAGAGTTGTCATATGGTTATGATTGACCAATCTGTCAATGATAACTCTTAGTGATGATAGGAAAGTTGGTCTTATGACTTGAGGTCATTGTACGAACCTGTGCATGAACGGTGTGACTTAGATCACTGACCTAACTTCGAGGATAGGCCTGTTGAAAGGTCTTTGGTTGGGTGACATTTGAAGCGTACGAGGAGAGCAATGACCAAGATATGATTCGTCTCTCCCGGTCAATAGGAGTTAGTGACATAGTGTTAGTTCGGTCTTTAGTGAAATCTATGGCCAAAGTATGTTGGAAGATGTCCAACATTATTAGACTAAAGATCGATGGAAACTAGCCGATTTCGAGTTATTGGGGTTGACAGTTTGACCGTACCCTAGACTTGAACTAGACGACATAGTTTAGACGAAGAGACTAAAACTGTGGAATTCATCACGGACATTGTCAAGGTGGTCCCAACAATACTCATGTCAATGAGTTAACCACATAAGTATGATATTTAAACAGGGACGGTACCTGCTGCTCGCGGTTACTGCCGTCTGGGGCTTCGAGCCCCACCTGTAGTAGGGTCAGGCTATAGGGTCTCATACAGAGTGCGACCTTTGTCTAGTAATAGGTAGAAACATTAGGGAGAATATGCATTTGATGCAAGAGAGAGAAAACTGCATTTGATGCAAATGATTATTTTTTAAGCTTAGATAGGGACTATTTTCCATATGATGCAAACTGGGTTAAAAGTGTCGTAAATTGTTTATGACCATATTTAATGAGATAAACACAGGAAAAAGGTTACCTGGATGACGGGATCGTTCCACACTAAACGCAAGTTCAAACCACGTCAAAAACGGAGTCCAAATGCTCAAGTTAGAGCCAAAACAGCCAAAGGAGCCCAAATGGATCAGACCAACAGGTTTTGGCTGAACCCTACCTGAAAACAGGGGCGGGCACCCACTGGAAGCGGGTGCAAGCCCGCGCCTGCTCCAGCAAGCACATGCACCTGCTAGAAACGGGCGACAGCCCGCGCGCCTGTTGGAAGCGGGCGCGGGTGCCCAGGCGCCCGCTGGGCGCGTGCACTGCATGCACCTGGTGCAGGTGGGCCCCCACGTGCTGCCTAGGCCAGCGTGATTTTTTTATGTCTGTAATTTTGCGAAAATTGGCTTTTGGGCTCATCTTTGGACGATCGATTGAAGGGTCAAGCGGATTCCGATTGAATCGCCGTTTTTTCCTACGCGTTCACCGTTCAACGCCCTTTGATTTGATAGGTTTTATTAAGATCGAAGCTCAACGGTGAGGGAGTTAAAATCCATGGAAGTTTGGCCTTTTGTTAAGGCAAACTAACTTGATTTTTTAAATCCAAAAAGAATAGTCCCACATCGGAAGTGGAGTAAATAGGGGTTTGCTCTCCTCCTCTAAACTCGTCCCAAGCTCTAGATTTGACCGTCTCCCAAAAATGTTGGAGCACGCTCGGATCTAGGCTTAAATTAAATATTCTCTTCTCCCTATAATTTCTGCACTACTCCTTAAGGGCTCTAGCAAAGCCACAAAGGGGTTCGGATCCGATCCGAAATCTTGGCGAAGGTTCACACTCGGGTGAAACTTTCTTCGACGCATGGTTGGCTCGGCGACAAGAGGATTGCTCACCTCGGGACGCAGAGCGGTTCGAGGAGCGGTTCGACAGGGGACGGGGAGCGGTTCGGAAGACGGTGCGGTACACCTTGCCTGTACCAAGGCAAGGTTTCGGGTTTGTAAATTTAATTAGCGTTCATTTAATTTAATCGCAGTAGCTTAGCTCCCTCTTGGGATGGTCGGACCCATCCCAAGTTGGCAGAGATCCTGTCTGTGGATCTTGAACCTTAGGGCCTTGTTAAATAGTTTAACGTATCTATATTTTCCGCTGCATTCTTTTGCGTCTGTGGTCCATCCGACTTAGGACGGGCACAGAATGTGCCCTAAATGTCCATCAAAACCCAGCAAAGGATAATATCAACCTTCTCCCCTCTAGAGCTAGGTTAAGCTTTGTATTATCTGAAATCTGTTTTAGGCATTTTTGGTTTCCTGGAGCAGAGGAAACTGGATTCTAAGGGATTGAAGCTTGTAATCAACCGATTTGGTGATAAAAACCTATTCTCTCTTTTACTCTTGTTGTTTTAGCTACTCTTGTTGAATGAGATGATGTTTTCTTCTATGAATTTGTCAAAGTTTTCAACTATGCTTGGTTAAATTACTCTTGTGCGTGATTTGGTGAATTGGGGCTAACCCTAGCTGAAACTTGTGATTTCCTAATGCAACTATTACAATTGTAGGGTTGGATGTTTGTTTCATATATCACTTCTCTCTATTTTTTCCCACAAGAACAGTGATAGCGGGTTGAATCACCTCAAAAGAGTGATTATCATTATCACCATTGAAATCATCATCCAAATTTAAATTCCAATATATTTATGTGCTTAATCCTAAATGGATCATCCGATGGTGTTACTCAAAAGGTGCACTATTGAGTAATAGCAATAGAAGCCAAGTCATGCTAGGTTTACAACCCCAATGAATCCACATCACACACATGTCTCTCCCTTAATTTCATCCCATCCGGTTTTCAAGCAATAGTTTTATATTAATTACTTAGCTTCGATCGTAACTTCAATCAATTCAATCATTCTCAGAAAGTGGAATTCTCTCATTATTCAATCGCTTTTCATTGATTTTAGTTGTGGTTTGTGCTATAGTCTCCCTGTGGAATATGACTTCTGACTCACTGGATTTTACATGCGACGCTTTCTATGCTTGGAAGTGCAACATTTAGTGTCAAGCAAGTTTTTGGCACTGTTTTCGGGGACAACGTTTTTACATATTGTATTTTTGATTGATTTAGGAAATTGTGGTGTAATATTTTCATCTCTTTAGAGTTGAGTCTTTTTATTTGTTTATTTTCTACTTACTGAGTCTTTTGAATGTTGATTTTCATTTTCTTCATAAAAATTTTAACTGACATCATTTGCGAACTATTCTGGCGTTGATTTGGAGGATATTCCACTCCCACCATTCTTTCATAGTTCAGACTGGGAGTATCCTCATTTATATATGAAAGAGTTTGAAAAATGGTGTTATCTTGTTATGGTGGAAACACATGCGATGATATGATATATATTAAATATTTCCCTTACTTTTTAAAAGATGATGCTAGACTTTTGTTCGATTCTTTGCCTCATACTTCTTTTTGTACTTGGTTATGTCTTAAAAATCAATTCTGTAATACATGTTTTCCTCCTTTCGTAATGCAGGTACAGTGGCAGCATGCAATGAAACAACAGATCTTGGACTTTGCCTAATATGATGGTGAGGCCTACCATCAGACTTGGGAGAGGTTCAACGACTTAGTGCTGGCATTCCACAACATGACTTCCACGAGGATTATCTCCTTCGCCTTTAGATCTTCTATACAAGATTTTAGCACTATCTCACGACCCCTTTGCAATTTACGCATTTTAAATGCTGAATTTGTTTGGACACAAGAGTGTCAAATTCATTTGATTATTTGAAGAAAGCATTAATCTTAGCTTCCATTTTGCAGGTTCCAGATTGGAATTTACCCTTCGAGATCATGTGTGATGCAAGCAACTATGCCGTTGGTGTCATGCTTGGACAAAGAAAAGGGAGGACAAAGAAAAGGGAGACTACCCGTGGTGATATACTACGCTAGCAGAATATTGACCGCGGACCAAAAGAATTACACCAACACAGAGAAGGAGCTGCCAGCGGTGGTGTTTGCTCTTGATAAATTCAAGAGCTACATCTTAGGTTTTCCAATTATCATTCACATTGATCATTCTGCAATAAAGTATTTACTAACAAAAAATATACTAAATCAAGACTAATTCGTTGGATGCTATTGTTGCAGGAGTTTGAGATCATGATCAAGGACAGAAAGGGTGTAGAAAACCAAGTGGTCGATCACTTATCACGATTGCAGAAGCCACTAGCACACCATTGGACGACTCATTTCCCGATGAGCACTTTTTTAGCGTCACCTCCTTACCGTGGGATGCAGACATTGTAAATTATTTGGTCACCGGTAAGACTACTAACACTTGGTCCCTACAAGATTATAAACCTTTAAACATGAGGTAAAATATTTCTTTTTTGATGATCCATACCTCTATAAATATTGTAGTGACCAAATTATTAGGAGATGCATTCACAATCATGAGGTAGAAAGTGTCATAAAATTTTGCCATAATGGGATATGTGAGGGGTATTTTTTCGGGGAATAAAATGACATCTAAGATTTTACATTGTGGTTTTTATTAGCCATCCATGTTTAAAGACACCCATGCTTATTAAAAATCTTGTGATGAATGTCAAAAAGTTGGAACCATGACAAAAAGGAATATGATGCCTCTAAATAATATTTTAGAAATTAAATTATTTGATTGTTGGGGCATTGATTTTCTCGGTTCATTTCCACCATCATATGGCTACATTTACATTTTGGTTGCAATCAATTATCTCTCTAAATGGGTGGAAGTTATTCCTTGCAGGACCAATAATGCCGACGTGGTGCTAAATTTCTTGAAGGAATACATATTTGCGATGTTTGGAGTACCAGAAGCTATTGTAAGTAATGGAGGATAGCACTTCTGCAACCGTTTGTTTGCAAAGCTGATGAAGAAAATTGGGGTCACACACAAGGTGTCTACCCCTTATCACCTCCAAACAAATGGCCAAGCCGAACTCGCTTATAGAGTAATTAAAGGGATCCTCCAAAAGACGGTAAATCTGCTAAAAAAGTAATGGAGCACACGCTTATGCGAAGCTTTGTCGGCATATAGAATGGCCTACAAAAACATTTTAGGGATGTCTCCTTACAGCATAGTTTTTGGAAAATTTTGTCATCTTCCTGTTGAGCTTGAACATAAATCATATTGGGCTATAAAGCAATTCAACACTAACTTCGATTCTTCTATTGATGATCGCATGTTGCAGCTAACGGAGCTTGAGGAATTGCAACGAGGGCTGTTCAATAATGTCAAACTAGCTAAGGAAAGGATGAAGACTGCACACGACCGGATGATACTAAGGATGGAATTTACAAAGGATCAAAAAGTTATCCTCTACAACTCAAGGCTCCATTTATTTCCAGGGAAGTTGCGTTCTTGTGGTTCGGTCCATTCATAGTCAAAGAAGTGTATCCAATTGGGGCCGTTCTACTAACAAATTCAAGGGATGGGAGCGAATTCAAGGTAATTGGCCAGAGGCTCTTGCATTATCACGAGTCGTGGATAAAGGACAAATGCAACATGATGCTCATTGACCCACCCTCAGGTGGCACCTAGACGGGTGTGTTCTTTCCTACTCGTAGCTTTAGTAGTATTAGTAGTATAGTATAATAGTAGTTTGTTCTTGCTCATCATGCATACCAATAAATCTTTACTCTTCCTTACACTGAGGACATTGTAAGTTTTAAGTTGGGAGAGGGTATAGAAGAAAGTTTGAAGAGTTTTGCATTTTCCTTTATTCATAAAAAATGAATAAATATGGGTTTATCATAAGTAAAATTCACTTAGCTTCATGATGTGAACACACTTCATAAAACTTGTTTGAACCACTCATGTGCTTGAATAATGTCATAACATGGTTAAAATGCATTTCCTATATTGTAGGACACACTTGACATAACTACTAAGTTTTTTGCTCATGCACATATAATTTCTCATCTTATGCGGCCCATACTTAGTTTATTGCAATTTTATAGCATGCATGAGTTGACTTTGAGTAATTAGTTCGTTTAGTCGCTAAACCAAAGAGTTGTTAGTTCAAATTTGTATGCAACCTCATCTTGTTGACTAGTTAATAGTTTTGCTTTCACATGTCCATAATAAAAAGAGAGAAAGAAGAAAAATATCTCTGTGTGTATATATATATTTATTAAAAAATTGCATTGTTCTTCCAAACCTCTTTTAACAGTCGGATTTTCGTGCCTTAAGAAGCATTGGGAACTTGCGTCGAAAAGATAGGGTATGGAGGAGTGCATGACAAAATTTTTTTCTGGACTCAAATGATTCAAGCAGTTAAGTCCAAGGGGTCCCTTGGACCTAATACCCTAAGACCATTCAGTCTAAGAGTTATTAACCTAAAGCTCGTTATATGAATCTACTTAAGTTCCAAAATAAAAAAAATAATGTAATAAAGCGTGGCATGTGTTGAATAAGCTCAAAAAAATGAACCTTTGGTGAGAATGTGAACATTTTGGTCAACACCTATAAATTTTAGCGATTTGATGTAATTAATCACTTATAGCTTGTACTAGTGCATGACATATGGTTATATACTAGTGGGTAAGTGAAAATTGAGGGGGATATAATGGTTGTAGAGCTAAATAATAGGAATTCATGGAAAGCATGAAAATTTGCTAATAGGATACATGTTTAACTCATGCTATGACTTTTGTATAAAATATGATGCGTTCATTACTTGACGATTATGTTCGCTCACTTTGCAAGAGACTAGCAAAAAGCTAGTTGGGGGTATGATTATGATTGAATATTGCGTATATTACCCCTCAATTCATTTGTTTTGTGCATAACCTACGTGTAATTGGGCTCCGATATGTTCGATTTATGAATATAAGCTTTATTGTATTTTGCTATGCACAAAATACCATCTACATAGATTAATTTTACTCCAACTATTGTGCAGGTACTTGGGATTTTTTTGGTAGTGTTTTGAAGCTCAAAGGGATGAAAACACATTGACGTGGTCGTGTGTTACATTTCCACATGACCATGTGTAAGTGCAACACCAGAAGTCTCAAATGGAGGAGCCCACATGGTCGTTCCAAACGACCGTGTAGAAAAAGGAGATGAATGATTGCCAAATCACATCTAAGCGGTCATTTTACTAGACCAAACGACTGCATGGAGAGGACTCAGGAGACCCAGTAAACAGAGAATTAGGCGGTCGTTTCAACGAGCCACGTGACTGCGTATTCAGAGGATATTTGAACAGTTAGTCGGGGGGCTTAAACAACCATTTTGAGGCGACGACGCGACCACGTCATTCTAGTGAGGAATTTCCTTTCAAGGCATTGACACGGCCATGTTGACTCGTGACACGACCGCGTCGATCAAAAGCTACTGCCTCGCGATATTAATCGGATTTTGCAACCCGATTTTCTTAGTGTTTTCTCTAAACCATATTCAAAACCCTTGTAAATCTGACCAATAAACCTAGATATAAGGGAGGAGAGTGATTTGAGTATGAGGATTACATAAACCTTCTTCCCTCTTGATCTAGGCTAAGCTTTGTATTATCTTAAATCTGTTTTAAGCGGTTTTGGGTTTCCTGGAGCAGAGGAAATGAGATTCTAAGGGATTGAAGCTTGTAATTAGCAGATTCGGTGATAAACCCCCATTCTCTCTTTTACTCTTGTTGTTTTGGCTACTCTTGTTGAATGAGATGATGTCTTCTTCTATGAATTTTTCAATTTTTCAACTATGTTTGGCTAAATTAATCTTGTGTGTGATTTGGTGAAATTGGGGCTAACCTTAGATAAAACTTGTGATTTCTTAATGCAACTATTGCAATTGTAGGGCTGGATAATTGTGTTCGGGGTTTTACACTTATAAATCGCAAGCGGACGGCTGTCGTCATAGTGCTAACGTGTCGTCCGTAGGGAGGTTGAGTGATTGAGTACTAGCTTAATCCAAGATCATGGTTAGCTACATGAGGGATATGTGGATTATGTATAGAATATGGAGAAACAAATAGAAGAAAAGGGAATCTAGGGCTAGGTTTCACCCAATTGAAAATTGGACATTGATTGACTTGGATCGATCGGTTGTCGAATTCATGGGACTCGAGAGAGGTCATCTAACCTAAGGGCATTCTCCTACCCCCATTCTTGTGATTCAATGATAGGATATTCCCTTATGTTATCCCTACCCCGCACTCCTATGATGCTATGATAGGACTACATAACATGTATCGATACCAACTTCTGTTGTGCATCGATACGCGTTAGGTTCATTACGTTCGACGAATGTTCTCAATCTTCCTCCATGTCACTTCCGTAGATTAGGATTCGGATCTATGTTAGGATGGCTCTAATCGATGCCTGACTCTCGTCAGCCGCATCGATAGTATGGATCAATGTAGAGATTGAAACCCCTAAATTAGCCCCAACTCCCGTCGTCGACTAATCTAATTATCCACAAGGGTGGAAGTCAATTTGTATTGATAATAATCATCCTAACATAGCCCTCATCGTTAATCATACAACAACAAATCAATAAGTCAGCAATCCATGGCCAAATCAACAAAAGAGATCCAACAAACCCTAGATGAAAATCTAATCATAAATCATATATGGAATCAAAGAGATAGCACAAAGGAATAATAAGAAAGCATAAACAAATAAGAGTTATCAAAACAAAGAAGAGAAAACTTATATTGATGGTTGCAATATAAAGATATGAATATTACAAGCTCGCACCAATGAAAAAAACACATCAAAAAAACCAAATCTAACATTCTCATACTCCTAAAACAAAGAAAAGAGGTGAACATATGGAAGAAAACACCTCCAAGTGTCGACTCCCCTCTCAAATTGCGCATAAAACTCTTAAATAACCCCTTAGAAACCCTAATTTGTCGGGAGAAACCCGACTCGAAACGACCATTTAAGAAACTCCACGCGGTCACGTGGAAAATTCTACCGTGCAGCCTTGTCTTCTATAAAATGTATAAAATCTTTCCGATCTCAGAAAAATACAAATAAATATGTGTTGGAATCAGGACGAGACACTCTTCAATGGAAAAATAAAGAAAAGTGAAGATAACTACAGAGTTGTGAACATATCTTCAGTCTTCTCAATGCTTTTTCACTTTCTTATGGCATCTCGTCCACGCTGTCACAAGGAGTTTCCAAACAACCGCATGGCTCCTCTTTTCTTTCGCTTGGTTTGAGCCTATCCACACGGTCACGTTGGGATCCATGCGATCATATCGATATTGTCTACAGAATTTTAGTAAGTCCTTATACCTTAAACGACCGTGTCATTTTGGCAAAACGGTCGTGTCAAATAGTCTCTCCTGGTCATAATTTCCCTTCTCTTTTTGTTCTGTTTGACGTGGTCGCGTGTGTCATGCACATGCGGTCGCGTCAAATGCCTCAGCCGCTTGCCATGGCCCCTCTTTCCTCCCTTCCACGCGGTTGCGTGAGATGCTTCACGCAGTTGTGTGTAGCTTGTTTTCTTCAGATTCTTCTTCTTTTGATTCCATCTCCTCGCCTTGTTTGTTCCTTTCACTTCTTTGACTCTTCTTGGCACTTTTCCACCTTCTTCCCACTCTAAGGCCACGATATCATTCATATTCACCTGAAACGCACATAAGGGATCCAAAAAGTAAAAAGGAAACAAAAACAAGGAACATGGAATGGAATGGTAGATAAAATAAGGCGAAATGCATATGAAATGAGCGTGAAATATGTATATAAAAATCACACATCAAAATCCCCCAAGCTAAACTCTTCCTCGTCCTTGAGGAAGACACAGAAAGAGAAAGAGAGTCAAGTGGGGTATGCATGCATATGATAAATAAAATCAAGAATCTCACAATGCGAAGAATATATACATGGAGAATGAAAACTTTTAGATTATGGAATTGAGTAGCATGCCAATCTCTATCATTCTGTCAAGACATAGCCTAAGGCAATATCTCTAATATAAATCAACATGCAATATACATTATCACGGTTATGTTTAAATCCTAAAAAAATTTCTCTATCCCACATAGGTTATTAGAATGGAAATCGGAATCATGCGATGATTGAGGAAGAGTTAGTATCGCATAATGGGTTGTGAATCCATCAAGGAAGTGGCACTCATGGCACACTATCTTTCCGTGGTTTGGGGAGTCGCTAGCTTTGTTCATATTCTTATTTTTGTTATTTTTGGATTCTTAGTTAGTTCGTGTAAGGAGCGTTGGGTCAATGACTCCTCGATCTGATGACCTTAAGGCATTGGGCCAAGAAGGACCCCTCAGACATACTAGCTCAAACAAACTAAAAATATTTATTCTTATGAACTGCCCCAAGCTAAACCTTTTGGTGTGAATCTTCAACACTTCCTGAAGCACGAGGACCTGGCTACTCGATGTAGCAGGAAGAACGGTGCATATTTATTCTTTTCTTCTTCTTCTTCTTCTTCTTCTTCTTCTTCTTCTTTTCTTCTCACTCTTTTCTTTTTCGTTTTCTTCATTTGAACATGAACAAGCTAAGCAACGTCACTCCTTAGTAGTAGATAGGAATGCCGTTAATCCAAAAATCATATCAAGTCACTAACCATCATACTCAACTAAAGGCTCCAAGATGCATACATAAGATGGATTCTCAGTTAAAAATATAACCTAGGCACGTTTCGAGTACTTTTATTCTAATGATCATGCACATAAGTATAATAGGCATATTACAATGGGATTTAACATTAAATACATCCCCTAAGCATACATCATGATGAACGATAGGAAATTGAAGAAATAAAGAGCAAATCTGAAGAGTTTTCACACAAATATCCATGCAAATAAAACTTAGCGTAATGGAATTATTAATTATAAAATATGCATAAATGATGCACGAATTGCACCTTTCCTAAGCTTGAATCAAGCATTGACCTCAAAGCTTGAAAGTGAGGGAATATAAATGTGTCATGTATAAAAATACATCCCCCAAGCTAGAATATAAGAATATCCAGAATATGAGGAATAAAATGATAGCATGTGTGCAAATGTGGGGGGTGGGGTGGGTGTTGGAGGCATATAAATATGAAACAAGGTGAAGTATGGGCATTAAAGCATATAAAGGGTTTTGGGTCAGAAAAATGTGGGTGTTTCGCATGGAGGTGAGATTTATTCAAAGAAAAATGACTAATCCTACTACGCTCCTCTCGCTATTGAGAGGAGGTGAGTTTATTCAATCTACCTAGAAAGCATTAAAAATTATCTACACTATTGGAGTACGATGCACCTAATCAAAAGGTGGATCATGAATCTCCAGCAGAGCATGCAGCTGTTCTTCCTGTTCTTTTCGTGGTTTAGCTACATGCCTTCCACGAAATCCATCAGTCCACAGCAATGCTCCTCCTAGCATCCCTCGTATGCATCCACATTTAACCTGCAAGGGACGAAAAGCATCATCATGATGCGAAAAATTCTTCCCAAAAATAAATGTATCCCTGGAAGAGTCATCAAAACAATGATGAAAATATAAAACATGGTGACGGAAACTCCCTGAGAATTGTATTCTACTCTCTAGACATTGTTCGAACGATTCATCTTTCGTTGCATCAATAAGCTAGTCTACAGGTGATGGCACGATCAAGCTTACTTCTGATACATCAAAACCGCTATCCTGCAGGAGGCATGTCATGTCAATATTATCTGAATCTATATAATTTGAAAATGAAGCTTAAGATTCAAAAATGGAGTTTTTACGAGATTAGGACGTCTCCCCTGATGTTGTCTGAAAGATCAGATAGATGCTCTGCATCAAAAATGATGGTGGTGGTTGGAACAGCAAGTATGTTGGTGGATGTAGGTCTGGCTATCTGAGATCGATCATCATGTTTATGCCTACGTGCACATCCTCTTCAATCATGGGCTCATGCTCTGTAGTCATCTCGTCGCTCTGGTATGCTTCAAGCTGGGATGATGACTCAGAAGGGAAGCGATGCTCAAGGTCTGCAATATCGGGAAACTCATCCTCACCATTGCACACTTGTCTCCATCTCTGTCAAAATGTTGGTGCAATGTATTTCCACCCCTCCTAGCATACAAATTATCACTGGCAGTACCTGCATGGGAGAAGTAATCCATAATAAATTGTAAAATATTCGGTTCAGATGGGTTACCTTCCATGGGAATGGTGTTAGACTCCTCCAACCGTCCTTCAAATCGTGATTCCTCCTCCATGATCGAGGCCCGAAAATTCTTCTCTGCCTACGTTTGTGAATGGCAATGAGACGCATCAATCAGGCGCATTTCGTGGCATAGCTGGCTGATCTACTGAGCAACCTATTCATGCTGGTCCCCAATCAGTTTGGTGGAATCGGTAAGCTGTTGGAGAGAGGTCTGGAAGTTGTTGTTCTTCCCCTCTTGATCTTCAATGTAGGCTTCTATCATGGTCTCCAATCTGGATTGTGGGTTGCAAGGGTGTATGCCCTTGATGTCCACCCATAAATCTGCAGTTCCAAAATGTCTATGTAGCTAGCAAAAAGTGAAAGAGCATCATCATCGGATATCATCATCAATACTCCATGCACCTGATCACACAAAGATAAGAAGAACGAAAAGATGATCGTCAGTACAATAAGAGAGAGAATAGAACAAATATAAAGGGGGTGGAGGGGAAGAATTTTATTTTTATTTATTTAGTAAAAATTTTATATATGTAGACAAACAAGCCTAAAATCAAATTAATATCAATCAGGTGTAACCTTCCCAGCAACGGTGCCAAAAACTTGTTTAGAGTTTTACACTTATAAACCGCAAGCGCACGGTAGTCGTCGTAGCGCTAACGAGTCATCCGCATGGAGGTTAGGTGATTAAGTACTAGCTCAATTCTGGGTTGTGGTTAACTACGTGAGGGATATGTGGAGTATGTATAGAATATGGAGAAACAAATAGAAGAAAAAGGAATCTAGGGCTAGGTTTCACCCAATTGTGAATTGGACACGAATTGACATGGATCGATCAGTTGTCGAATTCATGGGACTCGGGAGAGGTCGTCTAACCTAAAGGCATTCCCCTACCCTGACTTTTGTGATGCAAATATAGGACATTCTCTTATGTTATCCCTACCCCCCACTCTCGTGATGCTATGATAGGACTACCTAACCTGTATTGATACCCACTTCCATTGTGCATCGATACGTATTAGGTGCATTACGTCCGATGAATGTCCTCAATCTTCCTACATAGCACTTTCATGGATTAGAATTCGGATCTATGTTAGGATGGCTCTAATCGATGCCTGACTCTTGTCAGCCGCATTGATAGTATGTATCAATGTAGAGATTGAAATCCCTATATTAGCTCTGACTCCCATCGTCGACTAATCTAATTATCCCTCAGGGAGAAGTCAATTTGCCTTGATAATAATCATCTTAACATTTCCTACATCATCAATCAAACAACAACCAATCATAAGTCACCAATCCATGGCCAAATCCATAAAAGAGATCCACCAAACACGAGAAAGAAATCTACTCACAAATCATATATAGAATTAAATGGATAGCACAAAGGAATAACAAGAAAGCATAAAATATAAGAATTATCAAAACAAAGAAGAGGAAACTTATCTTTATGGTTGCTATACAAAGATATAAAGATTACAAGCTTGCACCAATCAAAGAACACATCCAAAAACCTAATCTAACCTACTCCAACGCCTCAAATTAAGAAAAGAGGTGAAAGTAGGGAAGAAAACGCCTCAAAGGGTCAGCTCCCTTCTCAAAACACATACAAAACTCTTAATAACCCCATAGAAACCCTAACGGATTGGAAAAACCCGACCAAAAATGACCATTTAAGGAACTCCACGCGGTCACGTGGAAAATTCTACAACACAGCCTCGTCTTCCAAAAAATATATAAAATCTCTCTAATCTCAGAAAAATACAAATAAATATGTGTTGGAATCGGGACAAGATGCTCTTTGAAGGAAAAATAAAGAGAAGTGAATATAACCATATGGTTGTATGCATGTCTTCAATCTTTGCAAGGCATGTGCACTTTCTTGTGGCATCTCCATCATGCGGTCGCATGGAGTTCCCAAACGATCGCGTGGCTCCTCTTCTCTTTGGCTTGGTTTGAGCCTATCTACGTGGTCATGTTGGGATCTATGCAGGCATGTCGATATTGTCTGCAGAATTCCAGTAAGTCCCTATACCTTAAATGACCAGGTCATTTTGCCGAAACAATTGCATTGAATTAGCTCTCCTTGGCATAATTTCCCTTCTCTTTTTGCTCTATCGCGTGTGTCATGCTCATGCAGTTGCGTTAAATGCCTCAGCTGCTTGCCATGGCCCACCTCTTTGATCCCTTCCACAGGTCGCCTGGGATGCTTCACGCGATCGCGTGGAGCTTGTTTTCTCCAGATTCTTCGTCTTTTGATTCCATCTCCTCATCTTGTTTGCTCCTTTTATTTCTTTGACTCCTTTTGGCACTTTTTCACCTTTTTCCCGCTCTAGTGCCCCGATATCGTTCATATTCACGTGAAACACACATGAGGGACCCAAAAAGGAAAAAGGAAACAAAAACGGGGAAAATGGAATGGAATGGTAAATAAAATAAGGCAAAACGCATATGAAATGAACACGAAATATGTATATAAAAATCACCCATCAAATTGTTTCGTATATTACTTCTCTCTATTGTTTTCCCACAAGAACAATGATAGAGGGTTGAAACACCTCAAAATAGTGATTATAATTATCACCATTGAAATCATCATCCTAACCTAAATTCCAATAGATTTATGTGCTTAATCCTAAATGGATCATCTGATGGTGTTACTCAAAAGGTGCACCATTGAGTAATAGCAATAGAAGCCAAGTCATGCTAGGTTTACAACCCCAAAGAATCCACATCACACACATGTCTCTCCCTTAATTTCCTCCCATTCGGTTTCCAAGCAATCATTTTAGATTAATTACTTAGCTTCAGTCATAACTTCAATCAATTCTATCATTCTTAGAAAGTAGAATTCTCTCATTATTCAATCACTGTTCACTGGTTTTAGTTGTGGGTTGTGCTACATCTCCCTATAGAATACGACTCCGGACTCACCGGATTTACTTGTGATACCAGCTATGCTTGGAAGTGCAACATTTAGTTTCAAGCAAGTTTTACCGATAGTTCCAAAACATGAGATTCATCAAGATAAATTAGGCAGAGAGTCTAGGACGTCATCCTCCATAGGCTGTGGTAAACCGTCGGACCCTGAGACTTCCATCAGGGGGCATTGCACCATACCGGCACTACCATCTTCATCAATAGGAGAACAAAGCAAATCCCCAATGACTGAAGCCTTGCCTGTACCCGCCATCAAGGGGTCATCCGGGGGGTTGCGCTGCTGTAAATCAGCCTCCCTCTAATGCAATGTTGCATCCACACTACATGCAGCCTGTTTCATACTCAATCTCGTCAATGGCACATTGAAGACGTCAGCTAAAGGTGGGCATTAGTCGGGAGACAAGGCCAGTACAGAGGAGGAGGAAGTTTCCGTTGGAGCCAAAGATTGAACGCCCTTCAGTACAGAACTGGCTGCCCTCTTAAGCCGACTAGGCCCATAACACCCACAAATTCATTAGGGCATGACCAATTGGAGTTCGGGGCCCTTGGACTTGGACAGATGAAGGCTGCATTTTAGGTTTTGGAGAAGTTGGGCCTTTAGAAAGCCCAGACGGAAGTGGGTTTGTATGCCCAGTGAATGGATAAGATCAACCAACCCTCGAGGTAGGTGTATCGGCGGCTACAAATGTCTCAACGGTCCCTTCAGCCACTTCAATCTACACATCATCTCACCCACATTCTCCGACAAATCCACGAAGTGAGACCCCATCAGAGCAACTGCTCCGCCATTTTCGGAGCTCACTACCACCTCCTCCACAGGCAGCCGGTGAGAATGATGAGAACGGTGATCCTATGCCACAATCCCTGGACCAAACCCTGACAATGGTGACTGCTTCACATTCGGGGAAATCAGTCCAGAAACCGAGCTAACCCTACCTTCAAGCCCCGATCCCCCATGTTATATCTACGGATTCTCGCCTAGATGTCTCTGTGGCTAACCCTCCCACATTGAAGCAAATCAATCCCAGACCTTCGTATTGCACTGGCTGCCAATGCCCTTCGAAGAAGACTTGCACCTTCAGTGGTTTTCTTATATCAATCTCTACACATACACGAGCAGAGCACGCTTTGATAACGAGGTAGGTGTGTGTGAGTCTAACTTGAGAGCCCTGCCAACATAGTTTCCCAATGCCGTCAGAATACGTTCATTATTGTACTCCATAGGCAAGTAAGAGAAGTGAACCCACACTGCTGTGGATTCAATAGCAGTCGACAATGGAGAGAAATCTGGAACCCATTGGTAAACGGTCATATAATGTCCGAAGATGAGTCATGGGCCTTCCTCCAACGCATAGATAAAATCCTCATTGCATTGGAACTTCACCATAACGAAACCCTCTCTAATTCAATGAAATCCAACTCTCCTTTTGGTTTCCAGAGGTTCAACAGTCTTGCTTCGAGAATCGGCAATGTAATGTAAGGCAAAGCAATTTCACAATTTCTGCCTTCACGTATTGCAGTTGCAACCGATTTTTGCACACCGAAGACAACGAAAGTCGATCCCATTCACCCATCGACTCCACTTGAATATCCTCATCCCTTACCCATGGTTGAATCAGTGAATTCTATACAAGCCATACCCAAACAATCCTCCTTGGAAGACTTTGGGACAACTCCGACGGCCGGCTCTCCTTCTTATGTAGTAACACCACCATCTGTATCCACAACATCCATAGCATCCATCTTCTCCATACAATCACTCCCCCCAAGGGCTTGATCTTCTTGATACTACGTATCAAGTTATCATTTTATTCTCTAGATTTTCCACATCCACTGTCGTCAATAGAAACTTTGCCAACTACCAACCCTTCAGTACTGTTGTCCATTGTGTGAAAAAAAGGTGGAGCCAATTTTCAAAATAAAGAGATGCCTCGATCAGGCTATATATTTAAAGAGGAAAATCGGATCAGTTGGCCAATGAGGAGATTTCCTCCTTGGCCCACACCCACATGGGGTGTGGGCGGCCAAGATTGTGGCCAAGGAGGAAATCCACTCCTTGGCCACCTAATACTCATTTTTCTTATATTTAAATATGGTTTTTAACTCCTTAAATCATGCGTATTTTGATATTTGACCCTTAAATATGGGTATTCGCTTATAACTCCATTATATATATATATGGTAAAATGCGCCTGCGCTGAAGCTCAGATAGGATTCTTGTGCTCGATCCCTCCCTACCGTCCGATTCGATCCCCCGGCTGTTGTTAAAAGCGGAACCCGGGGAACTTTTGGTGCAATTACCAGCATGCCCATTAAGCAACTGGAACTTTTGGGGAAATTATCATCCCGCCCTTAAAGACCTCTTCAAAGCAAGTTTGTATAACAACTGGTGCAATTACCATCGCGCCCTTTAAGACCTTTTCAAAGTGACTTTGTACACAATTACCAACGGATGTTTTAAAATTTTGAGGATGCATTGTCCCTCGCCCGGGAGGTTCATAGAAAGGAGAAAGGCGCTCTTTGGGCCGATATAGGTGACCTGCGGGAAGTGGACCATGCTCGGCTCGTAGCTGAGGTCCAGAGGGGTTATGGGGATGTCCTGGCTCCGAGGATCGCGGAGTCTCTCTATGAGGGATTCCGGGCGTTCTCGGACATTTTAGCTGCGAAGATTGAGAGGTCCTTCCAGGATGGTTTCATAGCGTTCGAGGAGCGGGTCCGAAGAATGCTTCCCCGACCTCTGGTTGTCCCTGGTCAGCCTACTGGTTCGGGAGACGATGAATCGCCTGGGGACGCCTCTTCGCGAGCTCCTGCATCATAGGTGGATCGAACCCTTTTTTGTTTCTCCTTTTTGTTCTTTGTACTTGGAGATATTTTTGTTGAATGAAAAAATTTTCTCGAATGATTTCTTGATAATTTGTGTGACCTGCTGCAACAGATAAATTATAAGATATGAGATCGGTAGCAGCATATAGATTTCTCGAATGATAGGCATCATCCTCATACGCTCATAATTAAAACTTTGGGTATTAAGTTTTAGTTTGGACCCGCAGACCTAGTAATTCAAAGCCACACTAACTGCATTTTGAACTAAAATACAAGATAAATCAGTTTTCATAGATACAGTTTTAAAGAGATCCAGTTTCAGTACATTTATAATGCTATCTCGGTCGCCAAACCTTTGCGAGCCGAGCAAACAA
This sequence comes from Scilla litardierei, assembly GCA_030789695.1. Lineage (NCBI taxonomy): Eukaryota > Viridiplantae > Streptophyta > Magnoliopsida > Asparagales > Asparagaceae > Scilla > Scilla litardierei. The sequence continues at coordinate 424,650,060 of CM061142.1, read as the reverse complement.
TATGATCGGAAATGAGCTTACTTTGCCCTCGTGGGCTACTCAGCTATACGGTCAGCTGTCCACCCCCTTACGGGGCGAGCAAGCTATACCGTCGGGGATGATTTAGAAGACTTCACGGGCTGGCCAATTATACGGTCAGGGGCTACTCCTCGTGTGAGCCAACACAACTATTTGACCAGTCCTCATGCCTTTTGACATCACTCGAAGTGTTGTTGTTGAAGAGGGCTTGTGGGTAGGGAAGCCATTTATAGACGAATTGGACTGCCCTTGGATGAGGATGAGTCTACAGTCGAGTGTAGCGTTACTTCTTCATCATGCCTGATAAACATCACTCGAAGTGTAGAGGTTGAAGAGGGCGTGTGGGTAGGGAAGCCATTTATAGATGAATTAGACTGCCATTGGATGAGGATGTGTCTACAGTAGAGTGACCATGAGTCTACAGAAGAGACCCTGTGAGTCTACAAAGCAGTGATCGTGAATATACGTAGGATTTTATTCAGCATGCACATCTTCCTAAATTATCTTCCTAAATTATAACGCGTTGTGCGCGGTATTAAAACAGGTTAGCGGAGAGTTTTATTACTCAGTGCACATTACGGATTGTGCACGTGGGGTAACAGATTTTTTTTGACTTAATATTAATCAACGCGAAAACGGGTAAAATTATACCCCGTTGTGCACTCGAGGAAAACGGGGTTACATTCGACTAAAATAACTCCAAGCATACAACGTCATGTAATATTTTTCCAGATTTTAACCAATGTGCGCGTCGAGTAAAAACCATGCTACGAGAAAAAATTTCAGCTAATGCATCGAATAGAGAAAGCATCGGATTCGTTAAAGGAGTGGTGACGTATACCGTGATGGACGATCTCTCTATGATGTTAATGTATTCTGCTATATCCAGCCTTACGCTACTGAAACAAGTTTAGAAAATTGTTGGTGAAATATTACTCTTACTTACGTCGATTGAACAATTGTGTTATCCAAAATACCTATTGCTCAATGCGCACACCGGTCAAACTATATGCTCGTTTTGCGCTTTGAGCAGTTTTGATAAACCATAAATAATTTGCTCTTCGCGGACAACGGCCATATTTTTGCCAAGCTATTTTGTTTAAGGCTATCAATTTTCCTCAACACGCACTACAAGGGTCATACATTATTGGGAATAACACTGGCTGATATCAATCTGCTGTAGATTCATGAGCATTCTTTTGTATAATCACAAGCAATTTGCTGTAGACTCACGGGGTCTTGTAATGCCCTGATAGCTACTGCACAAGTACTAGAGGGGGGGTGAATAGTACTTTAAAATAATCAAGAGTAATTATTCCTAATTATCGTGCAAACTCAACCAACAATGCGGAAATGAAAATAGACAACAATAAAAGACAAGCGCAAACAAACGATGTAACGGGTTCGGATCCACCCAAGTCTCCCCGACTTGTTCCCGGTGATCCTATGTCCCAAACACCCGGATCCCCTCCGGCTACTTGAGTTAGAATCCTCTAACTCAAATTTGCATTATGAAATTCTTGTAGAAAACCTTTACAAGATCAAATCATACACAAATGAAAATGTGACTCTCACAAACCGGGATCACAAACTACTCTCACAACCGAGAGAAAAACTTGCAATAACAAAGTAAATGAAACAGTGAAATGCTTACCAATAAAATCATATGCCTTGAGTAAACTTACGATTTTAGGGTAAGAAGGATTTTGAGGAAGAAAAAGGCACCAAACCCTAGCTCCAAGAAGATGAACATCGATCGAAGGCTAGGGTGGAGTTGGTGACCTTGAATCAAGCTCTTGGCTTGAGTAGCTCACAATCAATGAGAATATCTCTTGAGGAATAAGAGTGAGGGAGAGATTCTTGTGATAAATGAGAGCTTGGAAATGAGAATTAAATGCTCTTCTCTTTGATCTCTAAAACTCAATAATGGCAGCCTTGAATGCAATGAAGAAGCATCACAAGTATATATAGGTTAGAGAAGAGAGAGAGGGAAAATTCGTACATTTAATGCTCCAACAGATCTATTTCTGAAGCAGTCTAATCGGTCTAAGAAGGATCACTGACCGATTAGTTTCTCAACTGGTCGGTCGGTGATTCTTCTTGGACCGACTAAATGGTTCACAACCAATAAAGTGAATTCAAGGAGTTAGAACTAGTCGGTCTAAAAAGACTTGCCAACCGACTAGTTTGACAACTAGTCGGTCGGTGAGTGTTCTTTGACCGACTAAGAGTTGAAATAGAATAGGTTGAATTCAAAGAGAGCTAGTCGGTCTAAGAACAAATTCCAACCGACTAGTTTCACAACTAGTCGGTCGACGGTTGTTCTTTGACCGACTAACTGTAAATAGTAGCTCAGGCTGAAAAGTGAAAGACATAACTAGTCGGTATAAGAAGGATTCCTAACCGACTAGTTTGACAACTAGTCGGTCGGTGAACCTTCTTGGACCGACTAATTGGTCAACCGTGAAGATGCTGAATTGAGCAAGGAGATCTAGTCGGTTCAAGAAGGATTACGGACCGACTAGATGTCAATCTAGTCGGTTGGTTCTTCTTCTTGAACCAACTAAGATGCACTAGAAGCCGCGAAATGAAGCGTGAAGCTTCGGAAAGTTTGTATGGGCTTCTAAGATAATCCTAGCTCTAAGATAAAAGTGTTATGAAGATTTTCAAGTAAGACCTACTCAAGGCTTAACATTCTACGAAAAGAAGCTAGAAGACTATAAAAATAAGCTAGATGAACCGTCTTCAAAGCTTCAATCAGATTCTCTTGACTTCAATAATGCTCCTAGAGCTTCAACGAAGCTTCAGGCATACGATCATGCGCTTTGAGAAGTCTTGAGACGTCGCTTTTGATATACGTAGAATTTTGGCTACGATCTCCATAACTGCGCTCACAAATAGTTAGTTCACGATATTTATGTTTGTTCATCATCAAAACCAAATCCGGGGAATCAATACTCAACATTCTTCCCCTTTTTGGTGATGACAAACCAACATATATAATAATCAATAATAATGATTCAAATGAAATTTACTTACTCCCCCTGCATTGATGACACGTTAATTCCAAATTAAATAATAATCATACGCATCAAGCAGATGAGAAAAGATTAAAATGTGAATCCAATTATAGAAATTTAGAATCTAAATCCATTTTATCTTAACTCCCCCTGAATCTAACATATCAAATTAGATTCACGGTAAATTGCTTTATTAGCACATCGTCATTATTAATTCTCTCCCCCTTTGGCATTAGCAAAAAGAGTGCGAGGAGATCAATGACAACAACAATGGCTAAAAATAAAAGCACGGGAGTCGAAGAATACGACCACGGTCCAAATGACACCAAAGTAAAATCATGAAGAAAATCAAAGCGTGCTAACGAGACCATAGTCGAAAATCGAAAAATGAGATCATCAAACCTCAAATCAATTTCACATATTGATTTATGGAACATACTCTCCAATATCAACATTCTTGGTGAATTTAGTGCATGGAAAACAATTCTATGTTTTCATAGAAAGAATTCTATTTAATCAATATATTCGTCGAGCGACGAAATCAACATCAGAGACAAAAAGAATATAATGTGCACACTTAAGTAAATGGCAACACGATGTGTGTGTGTGTGTCTATATATATATATATATATATATATATATATATATATATATATATATATATATATATATATATATATATATATATAACATGAAACATCAAAATTATACATCCGCCAACATACAACACAAATATAAACGATCATCAGATCGGAGCACATCATACACCATATGTCTCAACAGACATCAAAACGGTCATACATCAAAAAGTATCATCAAAACATCCAAAAATACATTAAAATACATAACCACCTAACTATCCTACCCCACTCTCTCACAACAAATATATCATCCAACTGCACATGGGAGAGTCCTCCAACGCAAGCTCAGGAGGCGGAGGGAGGATCAGCAGCAGCATCAGGCTCTGTATAAGGGGTGGTGGTCTCGAGAACGCTGGAGAGACAACCTGTAACGGTCTGTTTTCATTGTACTTTGTTCGTGCACGTGCTCTTGGCCGTGCACATGTTTATTTTAGACTTTATTTGTTTGTGAACACTTTTGTGTGATATGCCGTTGTGAACGTCTCTGAGAGTATTAAATAGTGGCACTAATTTGGAACGACGTTTCTCGAGTCGTTTTCCCACAATTTAATCTTATTCGAGGAGACGTGGCGATTTTCACTTTTGACGGGAGACGTTTCTATTTTTAGTTTCGTCGTCCGACGTCGAAATTGAGATCCGTCTTCTTAGTTAGCTCACTTTCATCATCATGATCACTCCGATATTTATTTTATAATTTTTAGAGTTTATTTGACCACTTTTATATTTTTAACAAGGTTTATAATATTTTTAATAATTAATTTTTAAATTATTTTCGGCAAAATAAAATTTATTTAAGTTTTAAACGTATTAAAGAATTTTTGAGCCAATTTCCAGCTCATTTGGACCGCATCAAATCCTTGTGTGAGTTGAAGAAGTTGAGATTCAAATTTTAAATATTTTCGAACTTCTAATCCTATTAGATTTAGCCCTAGACCAAGTCAACCCATCTACACTATATAAACAACCCCTAGGAAGACCTATTTTCGCAAGAAATTAACCCTAGCCACTTCCAAAACTCAAATTTGACATTGCGACGATTCGTCGCAACGTTGCGACGAACAGCTGCCGCACGACCGAGAAAACCAAGGCCGTTCCCCCGCTCCGACCGCTAGCCGCCGCCGCACCAAGCCCTGTCCGCACCACACTGCTGCCGCCCACTCACGTTCCCCCGCACCGACCGAGAGAGGCTCTCGGTCAGACCGAGAGCTCAAGCCGCACAACCGCCCGCACCAACCCCCGTACCATTCGCCCGCCTCCGCTCGTGTCTGACCGGGTCGCATCTCCGCACCGACCGAAGCCCACTCCATTGCAACATTACGACGTTGCAACTCCCGTTCCCCCGTGTCTGACCGGCCCGCCCTTCTGCTTCGACCGAGAGAACTAAGCCCCGCACCGACCGCAGCGCCGCACAGCCCGTTCCCATGTGTCTGACCGAGCCAACCTCCCGCATTGGCTGTGTACGACCGAGGGCCACTCATCGCAACCCCGCATCTGTCGCATCGCTTGCCACCGTGGGCCCCCCCAAGTTCTCCAGAGGTATTGTGGGTCCCCCATAGGTCCCTAGGACTACTGTGGGTCCCACCTTGGTGCTTTCTCTTCGAGGATTCACCGCGTACGACGTTGCGACACGTCGTAGCCCGTCGTCGCACGTGCTAGCTTTGGAATCTGGAATCGTTGCTCCGGTTGATTGCTCTGAAATTTCCAGTGGGGAACCTAATTAGAATCTGGACTTGGAGCGCGATATTATTATTCCAACCCCCTGGTGTCGCTACCCGACGCCGGTGTAGCTTTCGCGTCGTGTTGAGGTAACGCTTTGCACCCCTAGGACCCCCAACCTAATGCACGCTAATCAAGACTAAAATCAGTATTTTTAAGCATTTTAAATGTTTTAGAATTCACTAATCAAGATTAATAAAACGGATGTAGGCCGATGGACTTGTGCACGTAGGATTATTGTGATTGGGACTCGTTAGACGGTGTTACTCAGACGTGATACTTGCAGGCAAGTGAAACTTGCCAACTCTTGTGTAGGGCCATGTTTTTAGGTCACTTCCTTGCTTTTAGCGTAAAAGATACTAGTCAGTGAAATGATAGCTGGCTAGACGCCTACTTGATCTAGTTTGACAACGAAACTAGATCCGTCACCTTAATTGATCTAGCTTGACAACGAAGCTAGATCCAACTCTTTAACTTGTTGATCATGCATACTAAACTGTCATGTTTACTTTCCTTACCTGTACGCTTTACTACTTACCATGTCATGTCATCCATGCATTGAATGTTGCATTCGTAGCACACGCTACATACTTGTACTTGCTTGTCCCGGGCTAGGTGCACCCCTATGCCAACATGAAAAACACTTCCTGGCTTGTCACGACCCGCTTCCCTAAAACGGAGGCGAGTACGTGAAAAGGTCCGCACGAGAGTGGAGCGGTGAAGCCCCAAACCCGATAAGCGTCCACAATGCAAAAACAGGTCACTGTAACCACAACAGAATAGCAATAATAACACAAGGAGAGACTGAAATAAAATTCACATCTCACAAATATTGTCCAACATCACAAATAAGTTCAACATCCAGAAAAGCCACCAGGCTAAAAGAAAAGAGTCTAAGGCCCAGAACAAGACCAACAAAAGAAACGACAACAACAAAGCAAAGTATAGGTGCCACGCACCGATAACAAAACAACTGTCTAACAAAAGTAAAACACACGAAGACACTAGGACTGGTCCCCAGTGTCCACGTACTCCCCGTCAAACACAAGCTCGGGCTCGGCGTCGGCAAACACCTCGTCCTCAACGAGGTACTCGGGCTCAGGATCTAACATGTGTCACCCAAAAGAGTAAAGGGGCACATGTCAGCAAGTCTAAAAAGACTTGGGCAAGGAAACTAAAAGTGAGGCATCTAGCAACTTAGCAGTTTAGCATGCATGACATGGCAGTTATAACATGAGTGCACAATTAAAAACATGGCAAGACAATTTGTACAAGAGAACAATCATCGGGACAAGACAAGAGTAGCCAAGCTACTATCAATTCAATCAATTTACATTTTTGTAGGTGTTTACGCCATTCGCTGAATGGCATAGCATTTCAGACCGATCGGCACTAAACACTGCCCAATATTCACACGATATGGAGCCTGGGGTCCCTGCACATTGAGCTCATCTAGTGAGCCTAGGGTTGCCCCGCCATTGAGCTCGCATTCTTAGTTCACAATTCAATGTATCGAGCGTTGGGGTTAGCAACTCATTATGCTCGCTTCTGGTCACGAGCCAGGAACACTAGTATGGCGTAGGGAACACATAGCCGGAACACGCAATTCGGGCATTGGCTATCAACCAACACATGGCCCGCTTCTGGAACACGAGCCAGGAACACAACATTGTAGCGAAGCTACGCAATCACAGCAATATCTAAAGAATGCGAGGTCATGACATTTTATTTGCGTACCGTTAATTAAATTAAACGTGACAGGCGAAATGCAATGACATGACATATTCGCGTACCGTTAATTGAAAGTAAACATGACATGGTAATTGTGCAACATGCTAAAAGTCAGGATTAGCTTCGTTGTCAAGCTAATTCCCCAATTTGCGCCTAGGCGAGTATCATTTCGTCGCCTAGCCTCTTTTACGCCTACAACATGCAAATGGCCTAAAACATGGCCTAAACCCTAAGTGGCAAGTTTCACTTGCCTAGCACCGGGGATCGACGATCACTTCGTCACTCGGATGCTATCTACGAGGAAATCGCTGTTTTGGGGGAACAATCAACAAATACATGAAATAAATTAGGGTTTTCATAAAATTATAAATAAGCTATGAAAACAACGGTAGAACGATTTCTTACCGAGAGAAGACGGAAGGAACACTCCGGGGAACCCTAGGATCAAATCTGGAAGAGATTGGAGAAGTTTGGGGAAACTAGGGTTTTCGGGGATTTGGGGATTTGATGGATTTCGGTGAGATTTTTGGGGAAGATGAGAGGTAGATGGGGTAGATGGATGGTTTGGATGATGGATTTAGGGCTTGGAATGAAGCAATGGAGCTTGGAGGAAGGTGGGGGATCAATGGGGGCGATTTTAGGGTTTAGGGTCGAGTTGGAGGGGAAGAAAACGTTTGGGTTGGGTATTTATAGGCTAAGCTGGCGGCTAGGGCAAAACTAGGGTTTACCGCACTAGTTAGTCGGTCAAAGAACAACCACTGACCGACTAGTTTGACAACTAGTCGGTCGGTCGACCAACGCAGACCAACTAAGTGTAAACAGTAGCTACAGGTGAAATTAGGATTCTATAGTTAGTCGGTCCATGAACAAATACTGACCGACTAGTTTGGCATCTAGTCGGTCGATGAACGTTCTTAGACCGACTAAGAGTAAACAGTAACTGATACAAAAATAATATGATGAGTTAGTCGGTTCAAGAAGCATTGCTGACCGACTAGTTTGCAACCTAGTCGGTCAACCAACGTTCTTAGACCGACTAACGATAAACAGTAACTCCTGAGAAATTTAGAAAGCAAACTAGTCGGTCCAAGAAGGATTGCCGACCGACTGGATCGTCATCTAGTCGGTCGGTGGCCCTTCTTACACCGGCTAATGAGCACAGAAAAGTACCGATACGGAGCGCGGGGCCCCGGGATCGATTCCTAAGACTCCTAGGCTTGATCTAATAGTTAGATACGACCGTTATGAAGTCCGTCACGAGCGACACACTTCGAAATCGACAATCCTAAGGAAGAAGCGAGAAAATACGACGAATCGATCAAAAATGAAATCTACGGAGACGAAAACCACACAAGAGGAGAAAATCCACTAAAACATATATTATATTATATTATAATCAGATACAAGAAAAGCAGTCGTTACATCCTCCCCAACTTAAGAAAAATTCCGTCCTCGGAATTTCCAAAAACTCACGAGTCCGAAAACAAAAGTGGGAAACGCTCTCGCATCTCATCCTCATTCTCCCAAGTAGACTCTCCAGGTGAACCGTGTCGCCACATCACCCTCACAAGATTGACAATCTTGTTCCGAAGCGATTTCTGACGCCTGTCCAGAATCTGCACTGGATACTGGTCATACGTCATATCGGGGCGAACGGTAATCTCCGAAAAATCCACCGCATGAGATGGATCGCTAATGTATCGACGAAGCTGCGACACATGGAAAACATTGTGAACTCCTTCCAAAGATGGCGGCAAGGCCAAGCGATAAGCTACCTCGCCAACCCTCTCCAAAATGTCAAATGGTCCAATGTATCGCGGGCTCAACTTCCCACGCTTCCCGAAACGAATCACACCACGATTCGGGGAAATCTTCAAGAACACATGGTCGCCCGGTTGAAACTCCAAAGGACGACGTTTAGCATCCGCCCAATGCTTAAAACGGTACTGAGCAATCCTCAACCTCTCCCGAATATTCCTGACGATATCCACGGCCTCCACGATCATCTCAGGTCCCAACAACTCCCGATCACCAACGTCATCCCAACTCAATGGCGATCGACATTTCCTCCCATAAAGAGCGGCGAATGGCGCCATGCCAATACTCGCCTGGAAGCTGTTGTTGTAGGAAAACTCCACCAAATGTAGATGGTCCTCCCACGAACCCTTGAAATCCAACATGCACGCTCTCAGCATGTCTTCCAAAATCTGAATCGTCCTCTCGGACTGGCCATCCGTCTGCGGATGGTACGCCGTGCTGAAACTCAGACGCGTACCCAAGCTCTTCTGCAAACTCTGCCAGAACTGAGATGTGAACCTCGTGTCTCTGTCAGACACGATACTCACGGGGACTCCATGAAGTCGCACAACCTCCTGCACGATTCACGATACATCACTATCCAAACTAGGAAAAGGAAATAAAAACGGAGAGTAAAAGAATTTTACCTCCATATATCTCCTTGCTAGCGCCTCAGTGGACTGTCCCACTCGGAATGGAATAAAGTGCGCGGATTTGGTCAATCGATCTACGATCACCCAAATCGCGTCATTCTGCTTCGGACTCCGAGGTAGTCCAGTCACGAAATCCATAGTGATGTGTTGCCACTTCCACTCCGGAATCGGAAGCGGTTGTAGCAACCCGACCGAACACTGATGCTCCGCCTTCACTTGCTGGCAAACCAAGCACTTGGCTACACTCCGAGCCACGCTCCTCTTCATACCATGCCACCAATAATTCAGACGAAGATCCTGATACATCTTGGTGCCACCAGGATGCACAGAATACGGCGAGCTGTGTGCCTCCACCATCAGCTCCTCTCTGATATCCCCAGCAGGCACACACAACCTGGCTCCAAACCTCAGCGAGCCATCCTCATGAATCAAAAAGTCAGTCCGCAGACCGGCTTCCACCATCTCCCGAATCCTCACCAGCTTCGGATCCTCAGCCTGGCCAGCCTTAATCCGATCCACGATCGTCGACTGTACCTGCATGTACATCAACGAAGAAGCCTCCCCAGGAAGAACAATTTCCACTCCAGACTCGCAAAAATCCTGCTGCAATCTCCACTGCGAGGTCAAAATCATCACCGCTGGCAGCTTACTCAAAGCATCTGGAACCACATTCACCTTGCCAGGGTGATACTGCAAATCAATATCATAATCCGCCATAAGCTCCAACCATCGACGCTGTCGCATGTTGAGCTCCTTCTGAGTGAAAATATACTTCAAGCTTTTGTGATCGGTGAAAATCTTCACTTTCTCACTCAGCAAGAAGTGCCTCCAAATCTTAAGAGCAAACACAACGGCAGCCAACTCCAAATCATGCGTCGGATAATTCTTCTCATGAACCTTAAGCTGACGAGACGCATACGCCACAACATGCCCATGCTGATGCAACACACAACCGAGACCCTTGCCAGAAGCATCGCAAAAGATCTCAAATCCACCGCTGCGATCAGGCACAACAAGAATAGGGGCAGTCATCAACCTCTCCTTCAGAATACCAAAAGCACTCTCACAATCACCTGACCAAACAAAAGCAACATCCTTCCGCGTCAACCTGGTCATCGGCTCAGCAATACGGGAAAAGTCCTTGATGAATCGTCGATAATAACCAGCAAGTCCAAGAAAACTCCGAATCTCAGACGCAGACGACGGAACAGGCCACTCCCTGATGGCCCGAATCTTCTCGGGATCCACTGAAATACCATCTCCAGTCACCACGTGCCCGAGAAAAGCAACTCGATCCAGCCAAAACTCGCACTTCGAAAACTTAGCATACAACCGATGCTTCCTCAAAATCTCCAACACCGTCCTTAAGTGCGAGGCATGCTCTTTCTCCGACTTCGAATAGATCAGAATGTCGTCAATAAAGATAACGACAAACTTATCCAAAAAGTCATAGAAAATCAGGTTCATCAGATTCATGAAAACTGCGGGCGCGTTAGTTACGCCGAAAGGCATAACCACAAACTCATAGTGTCCATACTTCGTCCTGAACGCTGTCTTCGGAACATCTCCCTTCTTCACCTTCAACTGATGGTAACCACTCCTCAAATCCAATTTAGAAAACACCCTCGAACCTCCAAACTGATCAAAAATATCATCGATGCGAGGCAACGGGTATTTATTCTTAATGGTCACCGCATTCAACTCCCGATAGTCCACGCACATTCGACGCGAACCATCCTTCTTCTTAACCAACAACACCGGTGCTCCCCACGGAGACACACTAGGATTAATATAACCCTTCTGCAAAAGCTCATCCAACTGCTTCCGCAACTCTTCCAACTCTGCAGGTGCCATACGATACGGCGCCTTCGAAATCGGCTGCGCACCTGGGACAAGATCGATAGAAAATTCCAAAGCTCGATCAGGCGGCAAACCAGACATCTCCTCGGGGAAGACGTCGCCAAAATCTCGCACCACAGCTGGCCACTCCAGCTCCATCTGCATAGCCACAGCCTCCACCGACCTGGCCCGAAATCTGACAGGACCAAGCGAACTGCTACCACGACTGAACTCAAATACTGGATGTCCGGGAATCTCGAACACCACCTTCTTCCTCCTGCAGTCAATCGTAGCATAGAAGCTCGCAAGCCAATCCATCCCAAGAACTGCATCATAGTTGATGATGTCGTGGACAATGAAATCAGCAAAAAGCTCATGTCCACAGACCACCAATGAGCAAGAATTGCAACCACGATGCACCGAGACCACACCATTCCCTGTAACGATATTCCATCTCTTGGGGAGAGGGGACGTCGACAAGGAATGCCTCTCCACGAAGCTCCGAGAAATAATGCACATCGATGCACCAGAGTCAAAGAGGACTCGTGCAGGAAATGTGCAAACCAAAATCACACCTAATCAAGCAATTAACAATCAAACCCTAGTCTAGCAAACAACCATGTTCAAGCAAACAACAAAATCTAACAATCAAAACCAGCTGGGAAAGTAATAGCTAGAATGAGTATTACCTGCGATAACCTCATCCACAGCCGCGCTCTCCGCAGCGGTCATCAGAAAAGCCTGCCTCCTCGGCGGAACAGCCTGCCGAAAAGCCTGCCTCTGCGGAACAAGAGCTGCTCCACGTCCAGCAGGAACAGGCGCTCGCTGCTGCAATGGCTGAGCTGCAACAGGAGCCCTCCGCAGCGGATCCGCATGCCGACAATCCTTCGCGACATGAGAAGCATCACCGCAAATCAAACACTGGCCCAGAAACTTCCGACACTGATCCTTGACGTGACCAGGCCTGCCGCAGAAATGGCAGATCTTCGGAATAGACCCTCCTGGCCTCTTAAACTGAGCGGACTGATTAGGCCTGAATCCAGGTCTAACCACAGCTCTTGCCTGCTCCACAGGCCTCTTCCCAGCACCAACAACCGATCCCTTCCTCTGGTTCACGAGCAGCTCCTGCCTCTTAGCTGCTACCAGAACCTTCTGATAAGATTCCCGATCAGAGGAGGTCACAAAACTCTGGAGCTCCGAAGCGAGCCCCTGCAGAAACCTCTGTGCTCTCTCCTCAGCGTCCTGCACCATCTTCGGCGCAAACCTACTAAGCCTCATGAACTCTTGGTGATACATGTCCACCGACGAGTTCCCTTGCTTCAAATCGATAAAACGCTGCAGCATCTCCTCCTTGGCAGCCTTCGGAAAGAACTCACCCTCAAATCTGGCTTTGAAGGTAGCCCAAGCTATCGGCTCCACCAACAACTTCTCTTCAGCATCCCACCAATTCCTGGCGTTATCCTTGAGCTGCCTCTTCGCCAAATCAACCCATCCAGCCGGGGTGATCTTGGCCATCTTCAGATTGTCCTCGACGTTCCGAATCCACTCATCGGCCGCCAGAGGACCCTCAGAACCATCAAAATATGCGGGACCCAGCTCCCGAAATTGCTTCGCTCCTGGCTCAGAGCGAGGAACATCCAGAAGAGCCCGGGCAGCTCGAGCAGGTGGAGCATTCTGGACTTGCAAAAGCACGCCCTGCTGCACTTGCATCATCTGCAACATCATCCGCATCATCTCACCGCTGGTGGGTTCCCGCTCAGGCTCCTCATCATGAGGGAGCGCAACACTACCCCCACCACGGGTGAAACGCCTTCCTGCCATCTAATGACACGGAAAACAAATCAGATTAGACTCATAGCTTATGACATCGGACGTCGAACTTAGTTTATTGGACATTCAAATATTATTATTGCTATTCCAAAAATCGCAGTTACAGAAGGTGACCTGCATGGGCCACCACTAAAACCTGTCACGACCCGCTTCCCTAAAACGGAGGCGAGTACGTGAAAAGGTCCGCACGAGAGTGGAGCGGTGAAGCCCCAAACCCGATAAGCGTCCACAATGCAAAAACAGGTCCCTGTAACCACAACAGAATAGCAATAATAACACAAGGAGAGACTGAAATAAAATTCACATCTCACAAATATTGTCCAACATCACAAATAAGTTCAACATCCAGAAAAGCCACCAGGCTAAAAGAAAAGAGTCTAAGGCCCAGAACAAGGCCAACAAAAGAAACGACAACAACAAAGCAAAGTATAGGTGCCACGCACCGATAACAAAACAACTGTCTAACAAAAGTAAAACACACGAAGACACTAGGACTGGTCCCCAGTGTCCACGTACTCCCCGTCAAACACAAGCTCGGGCTCGGCGTCGGCAAACACCTCGTCCTCAACGAGGTACTCGGGCTCAGGATCTAACATGTGTCACCCAAAAGAGTAAAGGGGCACATGTCAGCAAGTCTAAAAAGACTTGGGCAAGGAAACTGAAAGTGAGGCATCTAGCAACCTAGCAGTTTAGCATGCATGACATGGCAGTTATAACATGAGTGCACAATTAAAAACATGGCAAGACAATTTGTACAAGAGAACAATCATCGGGACAAGACAAGAGTAGCCAAGCTACTATCAATTCAATCAATTTACATTTTTGTAGGTGTTTACGCCATTCGCTGAATGGCATAGCATTTCAGACCGATCGGCACTAAACACTACCCAATATTCACACGATATGGAGCCTGGGGTCCCTGCACATTGAGCTCATCTAGTGAGCCTAGGGTTGCCCCGCCATTGAGCTCGCATTCTTAGTTCACAATTCAATGTATCGAGCGTTGGGGTTAGCAACTCATTATGCTCGCTTCTGGTCACGAGCCAGGAACACTAGTATGGCATAGGGAACACCTAGCCGGAACACGCAATTCGGGCATTGGCTATCAACCAACACATGGCCCGCTTCTGGAACACGAGCCAGGAACACAACATTGTAGCGAAGCTACACAATCACAGCAATATCTAAAGAATGCGAGGTCATGACATTTTATTTGCGTACCGTTAATTAAATTAAACGTGACAGGCGAAATGCAATGACATGACATATTCGCGTACCGTTAATTGAAAGTAAACATGACATGGTAATTGTGCAACATGCTAAAAGTCGGGATTAGCTTCGTTGTCAAGCTAATTCCCCAATTTGCGCCTAGGCGAGTATCATTTCGTCGCCTAGCCTCTTTTACGCCTACAACATGCAAATGGCCTAAAACATGGCCTAAACCCTAAGTGGCAAGTTTCACTTGCCTAGCACCGGGGATCGACGATCACTTCGTCACTCGGATGCTATCTACGAGGAAATCGCTGTTTTGGGGGAACAATCAACAAATACATGAAATAAATTAGGGTTTTCATAAAATTATAAATAAGCTATGAAAACAACGGTAGAACGATTTCTTACCGAGAGAAGACGGAAGGAACACTCCGGGGAACCCTAGGATCAAATCTGGAAGAGATTGGAGAAGTTTGGGGAAACTAGGGTTTTCGGGGATTTGGGGATTTGATGGATTTCGGTGAGATTTTTGGGGAAGATGAGAGGTAGATGGGGTAGATGGATGGTTTGGATGATGGATTTAGGGCTTGGAATGAAGCAATGGAGCTTGGAGGAAGGTGGGGGATCAATGGGGGCGATTTTAGGGTTTAGGGTCGAGTTGGAGGGGAAGAAAACGTTTGGGTTGGGTATTTATAGGCTAAGCTGGCGGCTAGGGCAAAACTAGGGTTTACCGCACTAGTTAGTCGGTCAAAGAACAACCACTGACCGACTAGTTTGACAACTAGTCGGTCGGTCGACCAACGCAGACCGACTAAGTGTAAACAGTAGCTACAGGTGAAATTAGGATTCTATAGTTAGTCGGTCCATGAACAAATACTGACCGACTAGTTTGGCATCTAGTCGGTCGATGAACGTTCTTAGACCGACTAAGAGTAAACAGTAACTGATACAAAAATAATATGATGAGTTAGTCGGTTCAAGAAGCATTGCTGACCGACTAGTTTGCAACCTAGTCGGTCAACCAACGTTCTTAGACCGACTAACGATAAACAGTAACTCCTGAGAAATTTAGAAAGCAAACTAGTCGGTCCAAGAAGGATTGCCGACCGACTGGATCGTCATCTAGTCGGTCGGTGGCCCTTCTTACACCGGCTAATGAGCACAGAAAAGTACCGATACGGAGCGCGGGGCCCCGGGATCGATTCCTAAGACTCCTAGGCTTGATCTAATAGTTAGATACGACCGTTATGAAGTCCGTCACGAGCGACACACTTCGAAATCGACAATCCTAAGGAAGAAGCGAGAAAATACGACGAATCGATCGAAAATGAAATCTACGGAGACGAAAACCACACAAGAGGAGAAAATCCACTAAAACATATATTATATTATATTATAATCAGATACAGGAAAAGCAGTCGTTACATGGCTCGTGGTCCAGAAGCGAGCATTCCTGTTTGGGGGTAAGGCCCTGGCTCGATACACGTGGATGGGTAGGGTTGAGCGACCACTCAGCGTAGAAGTGTGTCCGTACAGCCTCTTCAGCTGTAAGGCGTGAACTCTGTGCACGACTTGAAAAGAGACTTGTGATTGTTAGTAGTTTACTACTCTTGCCATGCCATGCTAGTTGTCCTCTTGTACTTGCTTTACTTTACTTGTTGCACTCATACTTAAACTGCCATGTCATTGCATCATGCTAGAACTGTTAGGTTGCTTTTACTTGTACTTTCAGTTTCCTTGCACAAGTCTTTTAGACTTGCTGACATGTGCCCCTTGCTCTTTTGGGTGTCACATGTTAGACCCTGAGCCAGAGACAGTTGTTGAGGACGAGGTGTTTGCTGACGCTGAACCTGAGCCTACGTTCGTCGAGGAGTACGAGGACACCGGAGACCAGTCTTAGTGACTGTTGAGTTGTTTTTGCTTTAGGTTGCTGTTAGTTGTCGGTGCTTGCACCATTACTTTGTTTTCGTACTTTGTACTTTTGTTGGCCATGCTGGGCCTCTTTTAGACTCTTTTATTTTT
Source organism: Scilla litardierei (assembly GCA_030789695.1). Lineage (NCBI taxonomy): Eukaryota > Viridiplantae > Streptophyta > Magnoliopsida > Asparagales > Asparagaceae > Scilla > Scilla litardierei. The sequence continues at coordinate 424,633,581 of CM061142.1, read as the reverse complement.
AGCCTGGTGGCTTTTCTGCGATGTTGAAATTTATTATTATGGATATTCTGAGATTTATTCCTTGTCTCTTTTCCTTATTATTATCTTTGTTTCGTTTCGCGTTGTAAGGACCTGCGGTTTAAATTTGATTGACGCTTATCAGACTTGCAGCTTTGTAGCTTCAAGTCTGAGCGGACCTCCTCACGCTTCGCCTCCATGTTTTTAGGAAGTGGGGCGTGACAGGTTTTGTTGGTGGCCCATGTAGGTCCTTCTTGCAATTGTGAATTAACGGAACAACGGTAATAACAGAATGTCCATTAAATAAATTTCAACATCCAAGTTATTAAGATATTTGAGTCTAATTTGTTTGTTCGTTTTCTATGTCATTAGATGGCTGGACGACGACAGACCCGATGTGGTAGTGGGCCCAATCGTGCTGAGGAGCCGGATAGATAGCCCACCAATGCTGAGATCATGAGGATGATGCATCAGATGATGCAGGTGCAGCAGGGCATGCTCCAGAATACCCAGAGTGCCCCTCGCTTCGAGCCAGGAGCGAAGCAGTTTCGGGAGCTGGGCCCAACCTACTTTGATGGATCTGAAGGACCGTTGGCTACCGAGGAGTGGATCATGAATACCGAGGATAATCTGAAGATGTCGAAGGTCAACCCGGCTGGATGGGTTGATCTGGTGAAAAAGCAGCTCAAGGATAATGTCCGTAACTGGTGGGATACAGAGGAGGAGATGTTAACGACGCCGATACCTTGGGCTACTTTTAAGTCCAGGTTCGATGAGGAGTACTTTCCGAAGGCTGCCAGGAGGGAGATGTTGCAGCGATTCATTGACCTGAAGCAGGGAAATCTGACGGTGGACCAGTACCACCAGGAGTTCACTAGGCTGAGTCGCTTCGCGCCGAAGATGGTGGAGGATGCTGAGGAGAAGGCTCAGAGGTTTCTGCAGGGCCTTTCCTTAGACTTGCAGAGCTTGATGTCTACGACGGATATGGAGTCATATCAGAAGTTGCTGGTAGCTGCTCGGAGACAGGAGAGGATTGCGAAGCTGAAGAGAGGACAGATTTCTGGAGCTGGGAAGAGGCCTATGGAGCAGCCCAGAGGGGTGGCTAGGCCTGGGTTCAAGCCTACCCAGCCAGTGCAGTTCAAGAGGCCAGGTGGGCCTACTGTGAAGACTTGCCATTTCTGCGGCAAGACTGGCCACATCAAGGAGCAGTGCAGGAAATTTCTGGGGCAGTGCCTGATCTGTGGAGATGCTACTCATGTAGTGAGGGATTGTCAGCATGCGAACCAGTTGAGGAGAGGACCTGATGGAGCACAGCTATAGAGGGGACCAGTTGCAGACCAGCCGTTGCAGCAGAGAGCACCTGTACCTGCTGGACGAGGAGCGCCTCTTCTTTCACAGAAGCAGGCGTATCAGCAGGCTGTTCAGCCAAGGAGGCAGGCTTACTTGATGACTGCAGTGGAGACCGAGGCTGTGGACGAGGTTATCGCACGTAACCCTCTGTCTAGTTGTTCTTTCCTTAGTTAGTTTTGATTGTTAGATTATGTTTGTTGCTTGCATATGATTGTTTGTTAGAATAGGTTTGATTGTTAGTCTGTTTGTTAGGTGTGATTTTGGTTTGCACGTTCCCTGCACGAGTCCTCTCTGACTCTGGTGCATCGATGTGCATTATATCCCGGAGCTTCGTGGAGAAGCATTCCTTGACGACCTCCCCTCTTCCCAAGAGTTGGAACATCGTTACAGGAAATGGCGTAATCTCGGTGCATCGTGGGTGCAGTTCTTGCCCTTTGGTGGTTTGTGGACATGAGCTTTACGCTGATTTTATTGTCCACGACATCATCAACTACGATGCAGTGCTTGGAATGGATTGGCTAGCGAGTTTCTATGCTACGATCGATTGTCGGAGGAAGAAGGTGGTGTTTGAGATCCCAGGACATCCGGTGTTTAAGTTCAGTCGAGGTAGTAGTTCGCTTGGTCCTGTTAGGTTTCGGGCCATACCGGTGGAGATCGTTGCTATGCAGATGGAGCAGAGTAGACCAGCTGTGGTACGTGAGTTCGACGACGTCTTCCCCGAGGAGATGTCTGGACTGCCACCCGATCGATCTCTCGAGTTTTCGATCGACCTTGTTCCGGGAGCGCAGCCTATTTCGAAGGCGTCGTATCGTATGGCACCAGCAGAATTGGAGGAGTTGCGTAGGCAGCTGGACGAGCTTCTACAGAAGGGCTACATCAATCCCAGTGTGTCTCCGTGGGGAGCACCGGTGTTGCTGGTGAAGAAGAAGGATGGTTCGCGTCGCATGTGTGTGGATTACCGGGAGCTGAATGCTGTGACTATCAAGAATAAATATCCCTTGCCTCGTATAGATGACATCTTTGATCAACTCGGAGGTTCGAGGGTGTTTTCTAAGTTGGATTTGAGGAGTGGTTACCATCAGCTTAAGGTGAAGAAGGACGACATCCCGAAGACAGCGTTCAGGACAAAGTATGGTCACTACGAGTTCGAGGTTATGCCCTTCGGCGTAACCAATGCGCCCGCAGTTTTTATGAACCTGATGAATCTGGTCTTCTATGACTTTCTAGACAAGTTCGTCGTCATCTTCATTGACGATATTCTGATCTATTCAAAGTCGGAGGAAGAGCATGCATCGCACTTGAGGACAGTGTTGGAGATCTTGAGGAAGCATCGTTTGTATGCTAAGTATTCCAAGTGCGAGTTCTGGCTGGATAGAGTTGCTTTTCTCGGGCATGTGGTGTCTGGTGATGGAATTTTTGTGGACCCCGAGAAGATTGTGGCTATCAGAGAGTGGCAAGTTCAGCAGTCAGTGTCAGAGATTCGGAGTTTCCTTGGGCTTGCAGGCTATTACCGACGTTTCATTAAGGACTTTTCCCGGATTGCTGAGCCGATGACCAGACTGACGCGGAAGGATGTACCATATGTTTGGTCTGATGATTGCGAGAAGGCTTTTGGTGTCCTGAAGGAGAGGTTGACGACTGCCCCTCTACTTGCTATGCCTGATCGGAGTGGAGGATTGGAGATCTTTTGCGATGCTTCTGGCAAAGGTCTTGGATGTGTGTTGCATCAGCATGGGCATGTGGTTGCGTATGCTTCTCGTCAGCTGAAGGCTCATGAGAAGAATTACCCGACACATGATTTGGAGTTGGCTGCTGTCGTGTTTGCACTGAAGATTTGGAGGCACCACCTGTTGAGTGAGAAAGTGAAGATTTTCACTGATCACAAAAGCTTGAAGTATATCTTTACGCAGAAGGAGCTCAACATGCGACAACGTCGATGGTTGGAGCTCATGGCAGATTATGAGATTGATTTGCAGTATCACCCTGGCAAGGTGAATGTGGTTCCGGATGCGCTGAGCAGACTCCCAGCGGTGATGATGTTGACCTCGCAGTGGAGATTGCAGCAGGATTTTTGCGAGTCTGGTATCGAGATTATTCTTCCTGGAGAGACTTCTTCGTTGATGAGCATGCAGATACAGTCGACGATCGTGGATAGGATCAAGGCTGGACAGGCTGGAGATGCTAAGCTGGTGAAGATTCGGGAGCAGGTGGAAGCCAGTCTGCGGACTGACTTCTTGATCCACGAGGATGGTTCGTTGAGAGTTGGAGTCAGGTTGTGTGTGCCAGCTGGGGAAATCAGAGAGGAATTATTGGTGGAGGCACACAGTTCGCCGTATTCTGTGCATCCTGGTGGGACCAAGATGTACAAGGATCTTCGCCTGAACTTTTGGTGGCATGGTATGAAGAGGAGTGTGGCTCGGAGTGTAGCCAAGTGTTTGGTTTGCCAACAAGTAAAGGCGGAGCATCAGCGTATGGCAGGGTTGCTACAGCCGCTTCCGATTCCGGAGTGGAAGTGGCAGCACATCACTATGGATTTCGTGACTGGACTACCTCGGAGTCCGAAGTAGAATGACGCGATTTGGGTGATCGTAGACCGATTGACCAAATCCGCGCACTTTATACCCTTCCGAGTAGGACAGTCTACTGAGACGCTAGCGAGGAGATACATGGAGTACATCGTACGACTTCACGGAGTCCCTGTGAGTATCGTGTCGGACAGAGTCACGAGATTCACATCTCAGTTTTGGCAGAGTCTACAGAAGAGCTTGGGTACGAGTCTGAGTTTCAGCACGACGTACCACCCGCAGACGGATGGCCAGTCCGAGAGGACGATCCAGATTTTGGAGGACATGTTGAGAGCGTGCATGTTGGACTTCAAGGGATCTTGGGAGGATCATCCCCATCACGTTGAGTTTGCCTACAATAACAGCTACCAGGCGAGTATTGGAATGGCGCCTTTCGCCGCGCTATATGGAAAGAAATGTCGATCTCCACTGAGCTGGGATGACATTGGAGATCGAGAGCTGTTAGGACCGGAGATGATCGTGGAGGCCGTGGATGTTGTGAGGAACATCCGGGAGAAGCTGAGGATTGCGCAGGACCGTTTCAAGCATTGGGCCGATGCTAAACGGAGACCCTTGGAGTTTCAGCCGGGCGATCATGTCTTTCTGAAGATTTCTCCGAACCGCGGTGTTATTTGATTTGAAAAGAGAGGCAAGCTGAGTCCGAGGTTCATTGGACCGTTCGATGTTCTGGAGAGAGTTGGAGCTGTGGCTTATCGCTTGGCGTTGCCACCATCGCTGGTGGGTGTTCACGATGTATTTCACGTATCTCTGTTACGTCGATACGTTGGTGATCCATCACATGCTGTGGATTTATCAGAGATTACGGTTCGTCCGGATCTGTCTTATGATCAGCAGCCCGTTGAGATTCTGGATCGTCGACAGAAGCAGCTGAGGAATAAGACCGTCGACTTGGTTCGAGTGCAGTGGCGTCACGGTTCCCCTGGTGAGTCTACCTGGGAATGTGAGGATGAGATGAGAGAGCGCTCCCCGCACCTTTTCCCGAGTAGTGCTTGATGTTGATTCCGAGGACGGAATCATTTCTAAGGTGGGGAGGATGTAACGGTCTGTTTTCGTTGTACTTTGTTCGTGCACGTGCTCTTGGCCGTGCACGTGTTTATTTTAGACTTTATTTGTTTGTGAACACTTTTGTGTGATATGCCGTTGTGAACGTCTCTGAGAGTATTAAATAGTGGCACTAATTTGGAACGACGTTTCTCGAGTCGTTTTCCCACAATTTAATCTTATTCGAGGAGACGTGGCGATTTTCACTTTTGACGGGAGACGTTTCTATTTTTAGTTTCGTCGTCCGACATCGAAATTGAGATCCGTCTTCTTAGTTAGCTCACTTTCGTCATCACGATCACCCCGATATTAATTTTATAATTTTTGGAGTTTATTTGACTACTTTTATATTTTTAACAAGGTTTATAATATTTTTAATAATTAATTTTTAAATTATTTTCGGCAAAATAAAATTTATTTGAGTTTTAAACGTTTTATAGAATTTTTGAGCCAATTTTCAGCTCATTTGGACCGCATCAAATCCTTGTGTGAGTTGGAGAAGTTGAGATTCAAATTTTAAATATTTTCGAACTTCTAATCCTATTAGATTTAGCCCTAGACCAAGTCAACCCATATACACTATATAAACAACCCCTAGGAAGACCTATTTTCGCAAGAAATTAACCCTAGCCACTTCCAAAAATCAAATTTGATGTTGCGACGATTCGTCGCAACGTTGCGACGAACAGCTGCCGCACGACTGAGAAAACCAAGGCCGTTCCCCCGCTCCGACCGCTAGCCGCCCCCGCACCAAACCCCGTCCGCACCCTGCTGCTGTCGCCCACTCACGTTCCCCCGCTCCGACCGAGAGAGGCTCTCGGTCAGACCGAGAGCTCAAGCCACACAACCGCCCGCACCAACCCCCGTACCGTTCGCCCGCCTCCGCTCGTGTCTGACCGGGCCGCATCTCCGCACCGACCGAAGCCCGCTCCGTTGCAACATTACGACATTACAACTCCCGTTCCCCCGTGTCTGACCGGCACGCCCTTCCACTCCGACCGAGAGAACCAATCCCCGCACCGACCGCAGCGCCGCACAGCCCGTTCCCCTGTGTCTGACCGAGCCAACCTCCCGCATTGGCTGTGTACGACCGAGGGCCACTCGTCGCAACCCCGCATCTGTCGCATCGCTTGCCACCATGGGCCCCTCCAAGGTCTCCAGAGGTATTGTGGGTCCCCCATAGGTCCCTAGGACTACTGTGGGTCCCACCTTGGTGCTTTCTCTTCGAGGATTCGCCGCGTACGACGTTGCAACACGTCGTAGCCCGTCGTCGCACGTGCTAGCTTTGGAATATGGAATCGTTGCTCCGGTTGATTGCTCTGAAATTTCCAGCGGGGAACCTAATTGGAATCTGGACTTGGAGAGCGATATTATTATTCCAACCCCCGGCGTCGCTACCCGACGCCGGTGTAGCTTTCGCGTCGTGTTGAGGTAACGCTTTGCACCCCTAGGACTCCCAACCCAATGCATGCTAATCAAGACTAAAATCAGTATTTTTAAAGTATTTTAAATGTTTTAGAATTCACTAATCAAGATTAATAAAACGGATGTAGGCCGGTGGACTTGTGCACGTAGGATTATTGTGATTGGGACTCGTTGGACGGTGTTACTCAGACGTGATACTTGCAGGCAAGTGAAACTTGCCAACTCTTGTGTAGTGCCATGTTTTTAGGCCACTTCCTTGCTTTTAGCGTAAAAGATACTAGTCAGTGAAATGATAGCTGGCTAGACGCCTACTTGATCTAGTTTGACAACGAAACTAGATCCGTCACCTTAATTGATCTAGCTTGACAACGAAGCTAGATCCAACTCTTTAACTTGTTAATCATGCATACTAAACTGTCATGTTTATTTTCTTTACCTGTACGCTTTACTACTTGCCATGTCATGTCATCAATGCATTGAATGTCGCATTCGTAGCACACGCTACATACTTGTACTTGCTTGTCCCGGGCTAGGTGCACCCCTATGCCAACATGAAAAACACTTCCTGGCTCGTGGTCCAGAAGCGAGCATTCCCGTTCGGGGGTAAGGCCCTGGCTCGATACACGTGGAGGGGTAGGGTTGAGCGACCACTCAGCGTAGAAGTGTGTCCGTACAGCCTCTTCAGCTGTAAGGCGTGAACTCTGTGCACGACTTGAAAAGAGACTTGTGATTGTTAGTAGTTTACTACTCTTGCCATGCCATGCTAGTTGTCCTCTTGTACTTTCTTTACTTTACTTGTTGCACTCATACTTAAACTGCCATTTCATTGCATCATGCTAGAACTGCTAGGTTTCTTTTACTTGTACTTTCAGTTTCCTTGCACAAGTCTTTTAGACTTGCTGACATGTGCCCCTTGCTCTTTTGGGTGTCACATGTTAGACCCTGAGCCAGAAACAGTTGTTGAGGACGAGGTGTTTGCTGACGCTGAACCTGAGCCTACGTTCGCCGAGGAGTACGAGGACACCGGAGACCAGTCTTAGTGACTGTTGAGTTGTTTTTGCTTTAGGTTGCTGTTAGTTATCGGTGCTTGCACCATTACTTTGTTTTCGTACTTTGTACTTTTGTTGGCCATGCTGGGGCCTCTTTTAAACTCTTTTATTTTTAGCATGGTGGATTTTCTGCGATGTTGAAAGTTATTATTATGTATATTCTGAGATTTATTCCTTGTCTCTTTTCCTTATTATTATCTTTGTTTCGTTTCACGTTGCAAGGACCTGCGGTTTAAATTTGATTGACGCTTATCGGACTTGCAGCTTTGTAGCTTCAAGTCTGAGCGGACCTCCTCACGCTTCGCCTCCATGTTTTTGGGAAGCGGGGCGTGACACAACCGAAGGGAGAGTGGCAACAGGAGTGGTCTCGGGAGCACTAGCAGAAGAAGTATCCACCAAAGGAATGGTGGCAGCAGGTGTACTCTCGGGAGCACCAGCAGAAGTAATAACACCAGACGTACCCTCTGGGGCACGAACATTGTTGAGTATTGGTGTTTCATACCAATCTTATTTTGATGATGATCACAACATTATGTTGTTGCTAATGAATCTCATGTTTTAGTCTCTCAGTTTATTTCAAGGATATCTTTCTTGGAGACTAATCACTTGGTGTAAGGATGGACATCATGTGAAGAAGAGCCAAAGTTTGGACTCAAGGAGTGCTAAAGCTTGGAGTTGATGGAGAGCAATCAAGGCATTAAGATTGAAGACTTAGACTCTTAAGAAATGTCACGCCCCGCTTCCCAAAATACCCGGGAGCGAGGACGCGACGAAGGTCCGCTTGTACATAAAACAAGGAGGAATTTTTTTTCTTCCTTGTTCGATGCACAATAAGCGTCTGTAGTAATTCCATTGAAGGACAGGTTCTTGTCATGCAATCTCAGAGAAACAACACACAACATCTTTATTATCCCAATAGATGATAAGTAGTACAAGACTGGGCCTTATAGTACGGCCTACATCGACTCGACGGAAAAGTAAAGTACATCACTCGGAAGTAAAGCACACTGGCAATAAGGAAAGCACACTGACGATGGTAAGGAAAGCACACTGACGATGTAATCAAGTGGATGATGTGGTCGAATCGGAAACTCTTACTCCTCTGTAGGTGCGGGCTCAGTAACGTCCTTTGATCCCTGGTCAACGGGATCGTCTTCAGTATAATACTCCACGTACTCCGTCGGCTCATAGTCTGACATGCATTTCAAAAAAAAACAATGAAATACATGTCAGCGCTAAGCGGCAAGTAAAAACCAACAGTAAAGGCGGCTATGTAATGAACGAACAAGAGAGAACAAACGTCGCTTGACTATCCAATAGTGTAGGCATGCCTAATAATAAGAAGTCTAACTTAACTTCCGAATCAGCCAGTCAGTCAGGGCTTGAAGGCACAGGTCACTTCAATGACCGCAGGACAAGTCCTTTGGTTGACCAACCCCCTTCCCATTCCTTCCTAGACACTGATTCGGTTGTAATTTAAGACCGCTTGTTATTACGCCGCTCTGCCACCTTTGAGTAGTCTCGACTTAGTCAGTAGAACAGTCAGCAATAGTAGCATAGTAACAAACAAGCTAGTGCATCAGCCTTAGCCCGAGTGCACGATATGCAACCCGAAGTGCACCCATCCCACGGAGCAACTCGTGGAATCTCTACCTACCATCCCCTACCGGGTGATGGTACAGCTTAACTAATAGGGGTGGACCCAGTCACTCCCGCACACTTCGTAGCTCAAGGCTACCCCAAAACCCGTGTGGTATCACATTAACCGTATCTGTATCCGTATGGCTTTATAGGCCCTTTACTTTGAACATTCAACAATACAATGAGCACAAGTACAACAAGTACATATACGGTAGATACGTGCATATACCCGGTAATTACTTGCAACACACATATATACGGTATTTACTTGCCTGTAGTCGTGACCGGTTGAAATCCGGTTTCTTGGGCGGGTCTTGTACCGCGTCCGGGGGTCGGTATATTCCTGGGACGTCTACCTACATACACCACACGCACACACCCATATTTTATTAGTATAATAATAGAAATTACAAAATTCGTACTACGTGCACGTACGCACGTATACGTATACACGTACGAAAATAAAATACCAAAAGAAAATAATTCCTATCTATTTTGCAATCCCCCTTCACAATTTTTCCTTACAAATTTTCCCCTCTTCAAAATTCCTTCACAAATTTTCACTTCCCCTTAACAAAAATTCCTTTTACAAATTCCTTTAACAAAAATTCACTCCCATTCAAAATTTCATTTCACAGTTTCCACTTCCCTCCCTTCACCATGCTGTCATTTTTCCAACACTCTTTTTTTTGTTTCATCTTCATCTTCACTTTCTTTTGTAGGTGAATCCAAAGGTGGAGGCCAAGGGAGCAAGGAGGAGCAAGGGAGGAGACCAAGGGGGAGAGAGAGGGTGGTCGGCCACCGGCCGCCGCCGGCCGGCCACCGGCCGCCGCCGGCCGGCCACCGGCCGCCGCCGGCCGTCGGCCGTCGGCCGGAAAAACACAGATTTTTTTATTCTTGATTGATTCTATGTTGGTTTGTTTGATTTCCTTGATAGAAATCAATGGAGGAAGAGAGGGGAGTTGTTTGGAGAGAATGGAGATCAATGAGAGAGGAGGAAACCATGGTGGAGGTGGGTTGAACTTGTTGGGTTCATGGGTTTGTTTGGGTTTTAATGGAAGGTGAAGAGAGATTGATGAAGGGGATTGATGGAGGATGGAAGAGGATGAAGGAGATGATGTAGGAGGAGGCTCACCGGAGGTGGGGAGGAGCTCGCCGGAATCTCGCCGGAGCTTCGCCGGAGCTTCGCCGGAGTGGGTTGCTGGTAGAGGAAGAAGGGGGATTAGGGGGGTTTAAATAGGATTAGGAAAACTAATTTTTAATCTAAACATTTAATGTTTAGTCAAAAAGGAGGATTATGATAAGATTTGCATTTAATTAGCCTTTTTGAATAATATGAACCGTTGTCTCCTCCACATGTTAGTCATGTTAGGGTAATTAGTAATTAGGTTAGTGTAATTAGTAATTTGGTAAGGTAATTAGTGACTGTAAAATTTGTAACAAAATTACGATTTTGCCCCTACTAGTAAACGTGTCCGAAAAATTACGAAAACATACCCACGGGTTCGTATCGTCACGAGGACCGTGAATACGAAGTCCGATTCGCGATTTGAGCTACGAAAATACGAGTCGTGGGCCAAAACATTTAGAAAGCGGGTTAACGGGTTCTCTACTGATTTGTTGTCGAAAAATTACGAAATTAATGTGGGAAGCCCTAAATAATTATTGGATGATACTGTAGAAGTTTGAAAACGTTTTGACGATGTTTGTATAGAAAATTAATGCATTAAGCCAAAACGGTAATAATTGAAAATGAAATTTTATCGGATTATTTAGAGGTATTCGATGAAATCTGAACTTACTAAAATACCCCATAACTACTCCGATACTTCAAAATATTTTTATAATAATTTTTGAAATCATAAAACTCCGGACGAAAAATACTTTAATGGGTAAAACACGCATATTGATGAAAACAGACCATTACATCCTACACTCCTTATAAAAATTCCGTCCTCGGAATTTAAGAAAAGAGATGAGGATAACGCTCACGCATTTCCTCTTCACGTTCCCAGGTGGATTCACCAGGTTAATCGTGATGCCACATAACTCTCACTAGCTCAATCACTTTGTTCCTGAGAGTCTTCCGTCGACGATCTATGATCTGCACCGGTTGCTGCTCATAGGTGAGATCCGGACGAACAGTAATCTCCGAGTGGTCGACTGCATGCTTGGGGTCGCTGATGTAACACCGCAGCTGGGAGATATGAAATACATTATGAACTCCCTCCAATGATGGTGGCAGGGCCAAACGATAAGCTACTTCTCCAACTCGCTCTAGCACATCAAATGGTCCGATGAATCTCGGACTGATCTTTCCTCGCTTTCCAAAGCGTATCACTCCTCTGTTTGGTGATATCTTTAGAAAATCATGATCTCCAGGTTGAAATTCCAAATGTCGACGGTTGGTGTCAGCCCAGTGCTTGTAGCGATCTTGTGCGATTCTCAGCTTGTCTCTGATAGTACGCACCACGTCAACAGCTTCCACGATCATTTCTGGACCTAAAAGTTCTCGATCACCAATGTCATCCCAACTTAATGGAGATCGACATTTCCTTCCATAGAGTGCCGAAAAAGGGGCCATGCCGATGCTGGCTTGGTAGCTATTTGTAACGGCCGCTTTCCGACCGTTTATAATTTTCTGCGCGCACGTGTTTTATCGTGCACGTATTTTATTTGGTTGTTTCTGAGCTCCGGCATATGCGAGGTGATATGCCATTGCAATCGTTTCGGGGTGTTGTATTTTATAGTAATTTTTGGGAACGTCTTTCGCGGTTCGTTTTCTCGCAAAACGACTTTGAACGATAGGGGCGTTTTAGTCATTTGACTCAAAACGCCGTTCCCAATTTTACGTAAAATTTTGGTGGACGTTACACACGATCGGGCTCCGTGGATCTGTGCGTCTCGTCTCCACGATCGCCCCGGTATTTTCGGATTATTTTTCTGACGCCCGGATTGAAAGATATCGCTTGGAGAAACCTCGACCGTTCATTAGCCCTATCAAATTCAAACATCGAACTTGCTGCCAAATCTGGCAAAATCTGGCTAAATCCCTTGTTTAAATCGTTTTAAATATTTCCTCAACTGTTCCTCTAGCCTCCTTTCGATTTACCCCAAAATTTCACCCTCCATCCCTTTAAACTCCACATTTAACTATAATTGTATAGGTAAATAGCATGGAATATCTTATTAGTAATCACTAACCCTAACCCTAAAACCCTCAGCCGCCACCAAACTTTCCCCCATCCCCGATCTCATCCCTCACCTCTCTCCCCTCGCGGCCCCCTCCCGATCGCCGGCACCAAGCGACGCCGCCGTAATGATTCCGCCGCTCTCGACCCCGCCGGCGACCAGAACCGCCGCCCGTGCCCACGATCCGAGCCCGCTCCGCCCTCGCGGCTTCCCCCTCGCTGATCCGCCGCCTCCACGGCCCTTCCTCCGCCGCAATCCACTCGCCCCATCGCGATTCGCGCCGCCGTGATGCCCCTCCTCCCGATCCGTCACCACGCTACTCCGATGACGGTCCCAGCCGCCTGATCCCGCCGCTCCGGCGACCCCGCGACTCGGCACCGACCCGTGCAACGTAGCGACGCCCCGTCACGAATGGTCCTCGATCTCCCGCTTCTGACTCCCCTCGCCCTCAACTCCTCCGTCGAGCTCCGCCCCGACGCCCCCTCGCGAGATCGCCCTTTAACATCCGACCACCCTCTTTCCGGCGCCTTCATCTTCTCCTCCGCGCACCACCTTCGAGAACCCACAGGCTCCTCTCTTCAAACGAAGCCACCAGCTTCTTCCTTCGACCTCCTCCATACCCCCCCACTGAGCGAGGCCTGATTGGACCCTCATGGCCTTGCGGCAGTTTCCTTCGCCGCCACTGTAGCACGCAGCACTCATCGCTGTCTCCGTGCCGCCGCCTCGATCCGACTATCCGGGCAAGCCCGTGACGTTTCACCGTACTCGACTACCCCTTTACACGTTGTCCGGTTTCCGACACTACGGATACCATCTCGACGCCGTGGGTAGCTTCCCGACGTGCTCTTGCCTGCTGTTTTGGACTCTAGGCGTCATTTTTCCCCCTTGTGCTCGCTGAATCACGGCTCCTTGACGTCGCCCACATTTTCCACGGGCTGCTACCGGGTTCACCTTCACTGTCCGCCATCTCCGCCGATGCGCTCACGCTCGGTCTGCTGCCAGAAAGTTCTTGGCTATGCTACCCGTAGCCGAGACGCCACACGAAGACGTCACGTAGCCATGACATCTCAGCCGCGCTACCCGCAGCCGTTACAATCCTGAGGCGACACCGAGATGATCTCCACTGCGCTACCCGCAGTCGGGGACACGAGCACTGCCTCCGTCTCCAGACCCGACGCCAGATTCAAATGCGCGTTCCGCACACTAGGTTAGTGCTCTAAACTCGTAGCGAAACCCACACCGTAGCAAACTAAAACTTAACTAAAAATTGGACAACTATAATTAAATTTACTTTTCCGCACCAGTAAAACGCTGCTCACTGTAGAAATCGACCATCGGACAAATTTTCTGTGCACATAGGGTAGTGGTCGATTTAGGTTGATAAAACACCAAAATTTTGATGATTGACAAATAGGATAGCCCCGATAACCTAGACACGAACCCTAATAGGACTTGATGAAATTGCGACCTGACATCATCGCCATGACATGTTTCAGACGGACTACCGCGGACGCGACGCCTGGACGAGACGATTCGAGAGGACGACACACTCGCCATCGCAGGCAAGTGTACCCACTTGCGCTTTTGACCGTGCCTTGGTCTTAAACTGCTAGAACTGTTAGACTGTGAACAAATAGAACCGGACGTGAAATGATAGCGTCCGGGACGACCCGTGACGACTCAGACTTGACGACGAAGTCTGAGCCTGACAATAATAAACTGCTGACATCATAGGACTATCTTACGTGTGCGTGCGTGTGGACACCCTAGAATAACAATTCCTTACACTTGTCATGTCATGTCCCTGTTACACAAAAAGCCTTCGGGCGTTTCGGATACTCTCCATGCGAGAGTGATCCCGGTGACTGTTATACAAAAAGCCTTCGGGCGTTTCGGATGCTCTCCATGCGAGAGTGATCCCCGTGATACAAAAAGCCTGCGGGCATTTCGGATGCTTTCCTAGCAGAAGTGATCCCTGTTACACAAAAAGCCTTCGGGCGTTTCGGATGCTTTCCTTGCGGAAGTGATCCCCGTGACACAAAAAGCCTTCGGGCGTTTCGGATGCTTTCCTTGCGGAAGTGATCCCTGTTACACAAAAAGCCTTCGGGCGTTTCGGATGCTTTCCTTGCGGAAGTGATCCCTGTTATACAAAAAGCCTTCGGGCGTTTCGGATGCTTTCCTAGTGGAAGTGATCCATGTACTTCTTGTCCTGAGTTCCTGGGTTGGGGTAGGGTTGAGCGTGCGCACGGCAAGAGGGTCTGATCCCCCTCGAACCGTAAGGCGTGAACCCTTCGTGTCACACTTGTCTTGTCTTGTCCCGTCCTGTTTGTCCTGTCTTGTCCCGCCACGTCCTGACTTGTCTTGACACCTGTAGGTTAGTCCCCGTAGTTGGTAGCACACGCTACGACTACTACTTGTCCCGTTTTACTTTCCTGCTACGTTACTTCATGTTGTGTTACCCTGTTATAACCACAGCATGCTAATCAACCAGTAAATTGTTGTGTAAAAGAACCTCAGCATGTTAATCAACTAGTAAACCGTTGTTTAAAGTTCGGTGCACTTGCAGTAAAGTCTAACCCTTCTTGTAGACTTTACCTGACGTACAGTTCCTTTTTCTTGGGTGCTGTACGTCAGGTGTTCAACCAGAGTTCGTGGACGAGGCAGACTCACTGGAGTACGAGGAGCCGAGGACGTTGATCCAGAGTTCGTGCCTGACAAGGACCAGACCTTGAGGTCTTTTAGTCGCCACCCCCCGAGGGTACTACTTTTCGGTTTGTCTTTAAACTTGTGTTGCCATGCTTAGGCTTCTTTTAGACTTTATACCAGTTGGATATTATTATTTCTCCATATAAATGAATGCAATTTCCTTTCTGTACTTTTGTTGTTCCTAAACTTTATAAATGCAAGAACCTGAAACTTTTAAATTGGTACCCCTACAGACGCTTATTGGGTCCGAGCTTCTCAGCTCTGGCCTAAGCGGGCCTTAGTCACGCTTCGCCTCCGTCCATTTTGGGAAGCGGGGCATGACAGGTTTTAGTGGTGGCCCATGCAGGTCTTGCAAAAGTTCGGAACAATAAAAGTACTACATTCATTTAATATCCACGTACAAGTCTAAACTAGTTTCCCAATCTTAGATAGTAGGAAGACTTAGGTAGACGTCCCAATTTGATAGTCTGACGCCTTAGTTAGGAATTAGTCAACCTCGTCCTAGAATACCTTAGTAGCCCACTTGACTCTGACCGTGTTAGATTTCTGGAGTCTCTCTCCCTTTTAGTCGTTCGCTCGGGCTCATCGACTTCGGGCCCAGCGGAATGATTCTCTTAGGAACCTTATCTTTAAATCCCGAATATAGACCCGCTCATTAGGAAGTCTTAGAGCTGATTATCCTAATCCTTAGACGACCCGATGATTAGGACCCCTGACTTCTAGCGTCCCTATGATCATTACACTTTTGTGTTATTGACCGTAATGTTCCATCGTAGCTCTTCACGATCTGTATCCTACGCGTGTTCTCCTTGCAATCTTTTCTTGTCTCCCGATTCACGTGATCGTTTCCTGACGATTATAGTCGATCCTTCGAATTCCTTCCTTGACCAATTCTGCTTTCTCAAACAAGAAATTTTCAGAATTTGTTATTAAATTCTTCGCTCGGTTTAAATTCTTTGAAAACTTTTTTTTATATATATTTAAAATTTCTTGCTTTTCAGTTAAAATTCCTTCTTGGATTATAAAACTTCTTTAGTTATAGATTTTCAAGTTATTATTTAGTAATTATTTCTAATAGGTATATATTTTTTTTAGTTTTAAAACCTTGTTATCATTTTGATAATTCAATATATATATATATATATATATATTTCTAGACTACAAAATTTATTTCTAAATCACTTACCTTACATACTTTTAATATATTTTCCTAAACTAAAAGAAACTTCAAATTTTTATAAATATCAATTCTATGTTCATCGTGATCACTTTTCAAAAGAAAATCTTTGTATAACTTAATTATTTATTTATTTGTTTTTCACTTGCAAAAAAAAAATCGCTACCTCATCCTACTTTTATTTCTTCATCTAACTCTTTTCCAAATGATAATGATCTGCTCACTCTTCCCTACATATTTTTATAATTATAAAAGTATATGATATCATATTTTACACATAATTCTCTTTCCATTTATCTAACTATTTTGAGAAATATTTTCGCCCCACCCAACCAACTACCTCCTTATCTCGCCTTATTTGAACTCGTTCCTTCCGATTCATTTCGTTACCCTCCTGGCTTCGGTTTTCTTTAGCTGTGTAGACATTAGTCCTTGTAGTTGTCTACGTTGTCTCTGGTTTAGGAGTACGTCCTTTGGTAGGTGATGTCGTCGTGGTGGTTGAGCATAGGTAGAGTGCATAGACCTGTAGGAATGTATGTTCTTTAAGATCTTGATAATTGCCTTTGTGTCTTGAATGTGTACTCAGTGTTAACCATGATATGATTGGAGTTGACTGAATGATGGTATTCATATCTGTGTGGATAACGTCATAGCAGGCGATTTCCTTAGACCTAGTCTCCCGTATTTTAGTTTAGCTTATTTTGTTGCTTATATACGTTCAAAAACCTATTGGTTTTCTTTAAAATCAAATCCTTTAAAGTTTTTGAAAATTAACTCACAAGATCACAAATCACTTAACCTCCCTCATCCATTACCGCAACACCACACGTTTTTTTTCCAAATGTTTTAGAATATTTCTTTGGCCTTAAGTCTCTCTTCCTCTTCTCTTCTTTCTCCCTTAAACAAAATTTTCGTGTTTATGGTTGCTATATTAATTGGGGCTAGCTATTATCGATATAGGATTCTGGTTGCAGGTAGGCTTAGAGTGAGATGAGTTATGCCAATGATTAATTGATTTTGGGAACACGAGGATGATGGATTAGAATATCTTTTGGATAAAAAGAATGAACTGTCCAATACTTATTTATAATACCGGAATGTGACGGACTCAATGGGAAATTTTGGACGAATGAAATTATATGCGAAGAGATGATGACTCATCAGACTTGAGGCTTAGACGGGTAGTAGATAGGAGTAACTGCGGAGAATGGTATGAGTTAGGATGATCATGAGATTGAGTAGAGCTTATATTAGCATTGAGACTGATTGATGAATTAACGCGAGAAGACATTGGGAGTAACACGATGTGTTGAGATAAATGAATGGTTAGGTGGGTGGACTTAATATCGGTTGGGATTAGTTATAGTAGGTAGGTTGAGATGTGACCTTGATAGTTCAAATTATTTGGTGGATAAAATTTTGGGAAGATATGACAAGAATGTATTGAAGACACGGCGATTGTTGATTTGTGGAGGTATTGCATGATAGACAAAGTTTTTGTCTTGGATTGGTGGTTGACTAGGAAATCATTTTAGCGATTGAATAATATTGGGAAGAGAACGGGAGTTTTAAAGATGTTTTTTTGAGCGATGATGTTTTGTGGAGTGGCATGGAATGAGAAGATGAGTATTGTTCTTTTATGAGAACTTGGAGTTGGAAATTTGAACAGTGGTGATAGGTCTATAGCTAAGTATTAGGAGGTGAGTTTAGTCGTGGCATTGTCCAGTGAAAAGATGGATTATGATGGATTATTGAGGAATGTTTGATCGAAGTTACATGATTAGAAATATTTATGAGTAGATATGATAGTTGCGGGTATAAGGTTATATGGATAATATTATTATTATTAGTGTAAGTGATTCCGAGGACGGAATCATTTCTAAGGTGGGTAGAATGTAACGGCCGCTTTCCGACCGTTTGTAATTTTCTGCGCGCACGTGTTTTATCGTGCACGTATTTTATTTGGTTGTTTCTGAGCTCCGGCATATGCGAGGTGATGTGCCATTGCAATCGTTTCAGGGTGTTGTATTTTATAGTAATTTTTGGGAACGTCTTTCGCGGTTCGTTTTCTCGCAAAACGACTTTGAACGATAGGGGCGTTTTAGTCATTTGACTCAAACGCCGTTCCCAATTTTACGTAAAATTTTGGTGGACGTTACGCACGATCGGGCTCCGTGGATCTGTGCGTCTCGTCTCCACGATCGCCCCGGTATTTTCGGATTATTTTTCTGACGCCCGGATTGAAAGATATCGCTCGGAGAAACCTCGACCGTTCATTAGCCCTATCAAATTCAAACTTCGAACTTGCTGCCAAATCTGGCGAAATCTGGCTAAATCCCTTGTTTAAATCGTTTTAAATATTTCCACAACTGTTCCTCTAGCCTCCTTTCGATTTACCCCAAAATTTCACCCTCCATCCCTTTAAACTCCACATTTAACTATAATTGTATAGGTAAATAGCATGGAATATCTTATTAGTAATCACTAACCCTAACCCTAAAACCCTCAGCCGCCACCAAACTTTCCCCCATCCCCCGATCTCATCCCTCACCTCTCTCCCCTCGCGGCCCCCTCCCGATCGCCGGCACCAAGCGACGCCGCCGTAATGATTCCGCCGCTCTCGACCCCGCCGGCGACCAGAACCGCCGCCCGTGCCCACGATCCGAGCCCGCTCCGCCCTCGCGGCTTCCCCCTCGCTGATCCGCCGCCTCCACGGCCCTTCCTCCGCCGCAATCCACTCGCCCCATCGCGATTCGCGCCGCCGTGATGCCCCTCCTCCCGATCCGTCACCACGCTACTCCGATGACGGTCCCAGCCGCCTGATCCCGCCACTCCGGCGACCCCGCGACCCGGCACCGACCCGTGCAACGTAGCGACGCCCCGTCACGAATGGTCCTCGATCTCCCGCTTCCGATTCCCCTCGCCCTCAACTCCTCCGTCGAGCTCCGCCCCGACGCCCCCTCGCGAGATCGCCCTTTAACATCCGACCACCCTCTTTCCGGCGCCTTCATCTTCTCCTCCGCGCGCCACCTCCGAGAACCCACAGGCTCCTCTCTTCAAACGAAGCCACCGGCTTCTTCCTTCGACCTCCTCCATACCCCCCACTGAGCGAGGCCTGATTGGACCCTCATGGCCTTGCGGCAGTTTCCTTCGCCGCCACTGTAGCACGCAGCACTCATCACTGTCTCCGTGTCGCCGCCTCGATCCGACTATCCGGGTAAGCCCGCGACGTTTCACCGTACTCGACTACCCCTTTACACGTTGCCCGGTTTCCGACGCTACGGATACCATCTCGACACCGCGGGTAGCTTCCCGACATGCTCTTGCCTGCTGTTTTGGACTCTAGGCGTCATTTTTCCCCCTTGTGCTCGCTGAATCACGGCTCCTTGACGTCGCCCACATTTTCCACGGGCTGCTACCGGGTTCACCTTCACTGTCCGACATCTCCGCCGCTGCGCTCACGCTCGGTCTGCTGCCAGAAAGTTCTTGGCTATGCTACCCGTAGCCGAGACGCCACACGAAGACGTCCCGTAGCCATGACATCTCAGCCGCGCTACCCGCAGCCGTTACAATCCTGAGGCGACACCGAGATGATCTCCACTGCGCTACCCGCAGTCGGGGACACGAGCACTACCACCGTCTCCAGACCCGACGCCAGATTCAAATGCGCGTTCCGCACACCAGGTTAGTGCTCTAAACTCGTAGCGAAACCCACACCGTAGCAAACTGAACCTTAACTAAAAATTGGGCAACTATAATTAAATTTACTTTTCCGCACCAGTAAAACGCTGCTCACCGTAGAAATCGACCATCGGACAAATTTTCTGTGCACATAGGGTAGTGGTCGATTTAGGTTGATAAAACACCAAAATTTTGATGATTGACAAATAGGATAGCCCCGATAACCTAGACACGAACCCTAATAGGACTTGATGAAATTGCGACCTGACATCATCGCCATGACCTGTTTCAGACGGACTACCGCGGACGCGACGCCTGAACGAGACGATTCGAGAGGACGACACACTCGCCATCGCAGGCAAGTGTACCCACTTGCGCTTTTGACTGTGCCTTGGTCTTAAACTGCTAGAACTGTTAGACTGTGAACAAATAGAACCGGACGTGAAATGATAGCGTCCAGGACGACCCGTGTTGACTCAGACTTGACGACGAAGTCTGAGCCTGACAACAATAAACTACTGACATCATAGGACTATCTTGCGTGTGCGTGCGTGTGGACACCCTAGAATAACAATTCCTTACACTTGTCATGTCATGTCCCTGTTACACAAAAAGCCTTCGGGCGTTTCGGATACTCTCCATGCGAGAGTGATCCCCGTGACTGTTATACAAAAAGCCTTCGTGCGTTTCAGATGCTCTCCATGCGAGAGTGATCCCCGTGATACAAAAAGCCTACGGGCGTTTCGGATGCTTTCCTAGCGGAAGTGATCCCTGTTACACAAAAAGCCTTCGGGCGTTTCGGATGCTTTCCTTGCGGAAGTGATCCCCGTGATACAAAAAGCCTTCGGGCGTTTCGGATGCTTTCCTAGCGGAAGTGATCCCTGTTACACAAAAAGCCTTCGGGCGTTTCGGATGCTTTCCTTGCGGAAGTGATCCCTGTTATACAAAAAGCCTTCGGGCGTTTCGGATGCTTTCCTAGTGGAAGTGATCCCTGTACTTCTTGTCCTGAGTTCCTGGGTTGGGGTAGGGTTGAGCGTGCGCACGGCAAGAGGGTCTGATCCCCCTCAAACCGTAAGGCGTGAACCCTTCGTGTCACACTTGTCTTGTCTTGTCCCGTCCTGTTTGTCCTGTCTTGTCCCACCACGTCCTGACTTGTCTTGACACCTGTAGGTTAGTCCCCGTAGTTGGTAGCACACGCTACGACTACTACTTGTCCCGTTTTACTTTCCTGCTACGTTACTTCATGTTGTGTTACCCTGTTATAACCACAGCATGCTAATCAACCAGTAAATTGTTGTGTAAAAGAACCTCAGCATGTTAATCAACCAGTAAACCATTGTTTAAAGTTCGGTGCACTTGCAGTAAAGTCTAACCCTTCTTGTAGACTTTACCTGACGTACAGTTCCTTTTTCTTGGGTGCTGTACGTCAGGTGTTCAACCAGAGTTCGTGGACGAGGCAGACTCACTGGAGTACGAGGAGCCGAGGACGTTGATCCAGAGTTCGTGCCTGACAAGGACCAGACCTTGAGGTCTTTTAGTCGCCACCCCCCGAGGGTACTACTTTTCGGTTTGTCTTTAAACTTGTGTTGCCATGCTTAGGCTTCTTTTAGACTTTGTACCAGTTGGATATTATTATTTCTCCATATAAATGAATGCAATTTCCTTTCTGTACTTTTGTTGTTCCTAAACTTTATAAATGCAAGAACCTGAAACTTTTAAATTGGTACCCCTACAGACGCTTATTGGGTCCGAGCTTCTCAGCTCTGGCCTAAGCGGGCCTTAGTCACGCTTCGCCTCCGTCCATTTTGGGAAGCGGGGCGTGACACTATTGTTGTAAGCAAACTCTACTAAGTGCAGATGATCTTCCCATGATCCTTTGAAATCCAGCATGCATGTTCTCAGCATATCTTCAAGAATCTGGATGGTACGCTCTGATTGTCCATCAGTCTGTGGGTGATACGCAGTGCTAAATTTGAGATGAGTACCCAGATTCGATTGCAGGCTCTTCCAGAAATGTGAGGTGAACCTTGTGTCTCGGTCGGAGACGATGCTCACTGGAACTCCATGTAACCTCACAATTTCCTGCATGATAAACATATATCACTATGTATACTGCAAGGAGTTTTAAAGGTATGAGATATATCATTACCTCCATATACTTCTTCGCGAGTGTTTCCATGGATTGTCCTACTCGGAATGGTATGAAATGTGCTGATTTGGTTAATCGATCAACGATCACCCAGATGGCATCATTTTGCTTTGGGCTCCGAGGTAGTCCAGTCACGAAATCCATAGTGATGTGTTGCCATTTCCATTCTGGAATAGGCAAAGGTTGAAGTAATCCAGCGGCTCGATGATGTTCAGCCTTCACTTGCTGACGTACGAGGCATTTGGCGACGCTTCGGGCCACGCTTCTCTTCATTCCAATCCACCAGAAGTTCAGTCGCAGATCTTTGTACATCTTGGTACCACCTGGATGTATGGAGTAAGGAGAGCTGTGTGCTTCATTCAGCAGCTCTTCCCTGATCTCTCCTGAAGGTACACAGATGCGACTTCCATACCTCAAAGATCCATCTTCATGAATACAAAATTCTGTTCGTAGACCAGCTTCAACTTGCGCCTTGATCTTCTGCTGCTTCGCGTCTCCCGACTGAGCAGTTTTGATCCGATCGATGATGGTAGATTGAATCTGCATGTTCATCAATGATGATGTAGCTCCTGGCAATATGACTTCGATTTCCATTTCTTTCAAGTCTTGTTGAAGTCTCCATTGAGTCGTCAGAGTCATGACTGTTGGTAGTCGACTTAATGCATCAGGCACGACATTCACCTTCCCAGGATGATACTGGAGGTCGATGTCATAATCAGCCATGAGTTCCAACCATCTTCGTTGTCTCATGTTGAGCTCCTTCTGTGTGAAAATATACTTCAAGCTCTTGTTGTCAGTGAATACCTTTACTTGCTCTCCCAACAGAAAATGTCTCCAAATCTTCAGAGCAAAGATGACAGCCGCCAACTCTAAGTCGTATGTTGGATAATTCTTCTCATGATTCTTCAGTTGTCGAGAAGCATATGCAACTACGCGACCATGTTGATGTAGCACACTTCCAAGCCATTTTCCAGATGCATCACAGTAAACTTCGAACCCTCCAGTTCTATCCGGAATAGTTAGAACTGGTGCGGTTGTCAGCTTCATCTTCAATCCTCTGAATGCTTGCTCACAAGCTTCAGACCAAACAAACTTTACATCCTTCCTAGTCAGTCGAGTCATCGGCTCAGCAGTCTTTGAGAAGTCCTTGATGAATCGACGATAATAACCAGCTAATCCGAGAAAACTTCGGATGTCGGAAACTGATCGGGGTGTTGGCCAGTTTCTAACAGATGCGACTTTCTTAGGATCGACGAAAATACCATCTCCTGAAACTATATGTCCAAGAAAGGCGACTCGATCCAACCAGAATTCACACTTGCTGTACTTGGCATAGAGCTGATGACGACGCAGAGTCTCCAAAACTATCTGTAGATGCTTGGCATGATCTTCCTCGTTCTTCGAGTAGACCAGGATGTCATCGATGAAAATAACTACGAATTTATCCAAGAACTCATAGAATATAAGGTTCATGAGATTCATGAATACCGCTGGGGCGTTAGTCACACCAAAAGGCATGACTACGAATTCGTAGTGTCCATACTTGGTCCGAAAAGCAGTCTTAGGAATATCTTCCTTCCTGACTTTCACTTGATGATAACCACTTCTGAGATCCAGCTTGGAGAAGACTCGTGATCCATCGAGTTGATCAAAAATATCGTCGATGCGAGGCAACGGATATTTATTCTTTACAGTCACCTTGTTCAGTTCTCGATAGTCCACGCACATTCTTCTCGATCCATCCTTCTTCTTGACCAATAAGACATGCGCACCCCAAGGAGACACACTGGGATGTATCAATCCTTTCTGCAATAGGTCATCGAGTTGGCTCCGAAGTTCTTCCAATTCAGCAGGAGCCATGCGGTAAGGAGCCTTGGAGATAGGTTGAGTGTTTGGCATAAGGTCAATAGTGAATTCGAGATCTCGGACTGGTGGTAATCCAGAAATATCTTCAGGGAATACGTCTTCGAAATCTCGAACTACTAAGGGTTTCTCAGGCTCAACCTGCATTGATGCGACTATTGCTTCATTCGGCTTGGCCTGAAACTTGATAGAACCAAGCGAACGACTTCCATTCATGAACTCGAACATAGGATGTTCGGGAATTTTAAACACCACACTCTTCTGGTGACAGTCAATGTGAGCGTAGAAAGTCCCTAACCAATCCATGCCGAGTATCGCATCAAATTTGGCTATGCTGATAATCATGAAATCATCAAATAGTTCACGTCCACAGATCACTAGTGGACATGACTTGCATCCGGTAGAGATTTTTACTATGCCATTTCCAGTGTTGACATTCCAACATCTTGGAAGATCACAGATACTAATAGAATGATCTGTCGCAAACTTTTGCGACAAGAAGCTATGAGAAGCTCCAGAATCAAACAAGACTAGAGCTGGAGATGCAGATACTAAGATAATACCTATGTTAAGGTAGAATACGTCTTAGCAAGAGTTACTCACCAATCAAGCATATGATATAGCATATGATATAGAATGCTGTAAGAAACAAAGGTCTAGAGATTACCTGAGATCACTTGATCAGTGGTCTCGGCTTCAGCAGCAGTCATAGTAAATGCCTGACGCCTTGGTGGATTTCGCTTGGCATTCTGAAAAGCTTGTTGCTGAGGAGGCAGTGGTTGCTTTTGCTGAGCTGATCCTGAAGCCATCATAGGGTTGGCTGGTTTGATAGTGCTACGAGGGCAGTCCTTGGCAAGATGGTCAGATGCACCACACACTAGGCACAGTTTCAAGAACATGCGACAGTCCTTCTTGACGCGTCCAAAACGGTTGCAGTAGTGGCACACCATAGTGGATTTGGTGTTGGCTGGGGCTGCTGGCTTCTTGAAATTGGTGGTTTGAGTCGGACGGAAATTGTTCCTGGCAGGTTCCATCGGGCGTTTGCCTGTATTAACTTGAATTCCCCTTTCAAGTCGTGCAACGGCTTCATGAGTTCGTGCAGCTTCCAGAACATCCTCAAGGGTAGTCAGCTTCACTGAACTCATCGAGGCTTGACCACGAGGGTTTAGGCCTTGACGAAACTGATAGGCACAGTCTTCTGGATTTTCGACCATGTGTGGAGCGAAACGGCTGAGCATTGAGAACTCTGCTTCATACTCATCGACAGTCCTATTGCCTTGTTTCAGATTAGTAAAACGACTTTGGAGTTCTCTCTTGGCTGAGGGAGGAAAATATTGGGCGTTGAACTTTTCCCGAAACATGCCCCAAGAGATAGGCTTAACCAGACGTCGTTCTTCACGATCCCACCAGCTTCGAGCATTGTCAGTCAGTTGCAGTTTTGCAACTTCAACCCATCCTGCTTGAGGGATGCGGGCAGCGCTCAACTTGTCTTCAGTAGCTAGGGCCCATTCTTCAGCTCCAAGTGGTCCTTCCTTTCCAGAGAAAGTCTTCGGACGAAGCTCCTGGAATTGCTTAACCCCAGGCTCAGCGGATGGTGGTGGTGCTCTTGGTTCCTGCTGAAGCATCTGGTGTTGTATTTCCAACATTTCTCTAATCACTCCCAGGACTGCAGATATCTCGGCGGCACCATCGGCACCGTTTCCATTGGCGCCACTTCCGTTGCGGGTGTTTGGTCTTCCTGCCATGCTGCAAAACAATAAACTTGAGTCAATATTTACTCAGTCAGCTTAGGATCGTAAAGATGCGTATATTGTTCTGAGTATTTGCATGACCTGCATGGGCCACCACAGAAACCTGTCACGCCCCGCTTCCCAAAATACCCGGGAGCGAGGACACGACGAAGGTCCGCTTGTACATAAAACAAGGAGGAATTTTTTTTTCTTCCTTGTTCGATGCACAATAAGCGTCTGTAGTAATTCCATTGAAGGACAGGTTCTTGTCATGCAATCTCAGAGAAACAACACACAACATCTTTATTATCCCAATAGATGATAAGTAGTACAGGACTGGGCCTTATAGTACGGCCTACATCGACTCGACGGAAAAGTAAAGTACATCACTCGGAAGTAAAGCACACTGGCAATAAGGAAAGCACACTGACGATGGTAAGGAAATCACACTGACGATGAAATCAGGTGGATGATGTGGTCGAATTGGAAACTCCTACTCCTCTGTAGGTGCGGGCTCAGTAACGTCCTTTGATCCCTGGTCAACGGGATCGTCTTCAGTGTAATACTCCACGTACTCCGTCGGCTCGTAGTCTGACATGCATTTCAAAAAAAAAACAATGAAATACATGTCAGCGCTAAGCGGCAAGTAAAAACCAACAGTAAAGGCGGCTATGTAATGAACGAACAAGAGAGAACAAACGTCGCTTGACTATCCAATAGTGTAGGCATGCCTAATAATAAGAAGTCTAACTTAACTTCCGAATCAGCCAGTCAGTCAGGGCTTGAAGGCACAGGTCACTTCAATGACCACAGGACAAGTCCTTTGGTTGACCAACCCCCTTCCCATTCCTTCCTAGACACTGATTCGGTTGTAATTTAAGACCGCTTGTTATTACGTCGCTCTGCCACCTTCGAGTAGTCTCGACTTAGTCAGTAGAACAGTCAGCAATAGTAGCATAGTAATAAACAAGCTAGTGTATCAACCTTAGCCCGAGTGCACGATATGCAACCCGAAGTGCACCCATCCCACGGAGCAACTCGTGGAATCTCTACCTACCATCCCCTGCCGGGTGATGGTACAGCTTAACTAATAGGGGTGGACCCGGTCACTCCCGCACACTTCGTAGCTCAAGGCTACCCCAAAACTCGTGTGGTATCACATTAACCGTATCCGTATCTGTATGGCTTTATAGGCCCTTCACTTTGAACATTCAACAATACAATGAGCACAAGTACAACAAGTACATATACGGTAGATACGTGCATATACCCGGTAATTACTTGCAACACACATATATACGGTATTTACTTGCCTGTAGTCGTGACCGGTTGAAATCTGGTTTCTTGGGCGGGTCTCGTACCGCGTCCGGGGGTCGGTATATTCCCGGGACGTCTACCTACATACACCACACGCACACACCCATATTTTATTAGTATAATAATCGAAATTACAAAATTCGTACTACGTGCACGTACACACGTATACGTATACACGTACGAAAATAAAATACCAAAAGAAAATAATTCCTATCTATTTTACAATCCCCCTTCACAATTTTTCCTTACAAATTTTCCCCTCTTCAAAATTCCTTCACAAATTTTCACTTCCCCTTAACAAAAATTCCTTTTACAAATTCCTTTCACAAAAATTCACTCCCATTCAAAATTTCATTTCACAGTTTCCACTTCCCTCCCTTCCCCATGCTGTCATTTTTCCAACACTCTTTTTTTTGTTTCATCTTCATCTTCACTTTCTTTTGTAGGTGAATCCAAAGGTGGAGGCCAAGGGAGCAAGGAGGAGCAAGGGAGGAGACCAAGGGGGAGAGAGAGGGTGGTCGGCCACCGGCCGCCGCCGGCCGGCCACCGGCCGCCGCCGGCCGGCCACCGGCCGTCGGCCAGAAAAACACAGATTTTTTTTTTGATTCTTGATTGATTCTTTGTTGGTTTGTTTGATTTTCCTTGATAGAAATCAATGGAGGAAGAGAGGAGAGTTGTTTGGAGAGAATGGAGATCAATGAGAGAGGAGGAAACCATGGTGGAGGTGGGTTGAACTTGTTGGGTTCATGGGTTTGTTTGGGTTTTAATGGAAGGTGAAGAGAGATTGAGGAAGGGGATTGATGGAGGATGGAAGAGGATGAAGGAGATGATGTAGGAGGAGGCTCACCGGAGGTGGGGAGGAGCTCGCCGGAATCTCGCCGGAGCTTCGCCGGAGTGGGTTGCTGGTAGAGGAAGAAGGGGGATTAGGGGGGTTTAAATAGGATTAGGAAAACTAATTTTTAATCTAAACATTTAATGTTTAGTCAAAAAGGAGGATTATGATAAGATTTGCATTTAATTAGCCTTTTTGAAAAATATGAACCGTTGTCTCCTCCACATGTTAGTCATGTTAGGGTAATTAGTAATTAGGTTTGTGTAATTAGTAATTTGGTAAGGTAATTAGTGACGGTAAAATTTGTAACAAAATTACGATTTTGCCCCTACTAGTAAACGTGTCCGAAAAATTACGAAAACATACCCACGGGTTCGTATCGTCACGAGGACCGTGAATACGAAGTCCGATTCGCGATTTGAGCTACGAAAATACGAGTCGTGGGCCAAAACGTTTAGAAAGCGGGTTAACGGGTTCTCTACTGATTTGTTGTCGAAAAATTACGAAATTAATGTGGGAAGCCCTAAATAATTATAGGATGATAATGTAGAAGTTTAAAAACGTTTTGACGATGTTTGTATAGAAAATTAATGCATTAAGCCAAAATGGTAATAATTGAAAATGAATTTTTATCGGATTATTTAGAGGTATTCGATGAAATCCGAACTTACTAAAATACCCCATAACTACTCCGATACTTCAAAATATTTTTATAAGAATTTTTGAAATCATAAAACTCCGGACGAAAAATAATTTAATGGGTAAAACACGCATATTGATGAAAACAGACCATTACAAGAAAGCATTGTAATCCATGTAATTTACTTTATTGCTTTCTCTCTCTTTTTGATTCTAGGTTTGATGTAATGCCTTGCTAGATGATTTGCTCATTCATGCTCATGCATTTAAGCATCTTAGTGAACCTTAGGATTATCATAGATCCAACCCAATAGGTTCACTCTTTCCGTCAGTCGTCTGTTGAGGGAAACACAGCCGATTGGGTGACTTCCAGTCGCCTATAGATCCTTCTACAATCGCCTGATTTGCACAGCTCAAGTCAACATTTCAATTGACTCAAACTTGAGCTTTACGCACAGTCGCCTGTCGATCAGATTTTCAGTCGCCTGTATATTTACAGTCGCCTGATATTTGGCCAACAGTCACCTGTCTAGCGTAAGTGCAATCTCTGCATCTCTCTGTCTTCTCTCCATACTTTACAGTAGTCGACTGATGTAGAATGTACAGTCGCTTGACTATTTGACAGTCGACTGTAGTATTAACATCAGTCACCTGTGCAAAGAATTGGAGAAAGAGTGCAGCTCTCTGTTTCGTTCCATCCCCTGCAGCAGTCGTCTGCTGAAGGATTAACAGGCGCATGTCCTGTTTGTCAGTCGACTGTATTGACTTCGTCAGTCGACTGTCCTGGCTCAGATTATAGCCGTTGGATATTTTCTAGCAGTTGATCAGTCGACTGTCTTATGATCATCAGTCAACTGTTCCTGTCGTTTTCACCCAGTTTCTAGCCGTTGCAGATTTGCTTATTTGGCTGTTTCTTTGGGTTTTTGGGCTTGATATAGGATTCCTATATATATATGAGTGTGCTGCCTATGCTTAAACTTCTTGATTGATTCTTGATTACTCTTAATTCTATTGAAAATCTCAAGAGATCTTTAAGCCACTCTCAAGCTCCCTCATTTCCCTTCTTTGAGCATTCATCTTCCTTCATGCATTGAAGTCCAGCTCAAGGGAAATCATCCAAGTGCTATCAAGTATATTCCAACACTTGGATATCCTCTTTCATGCCTTGCATTCATTCATGAGTAAGCATTTCAAGGCATAGGTAAGAGTATTTACTTTACAGGGTGTAATTTGTTTTCCTATTTCTCTTTGTGGGATTAGGTTCTCTCTTTGTAGGAGTTTCTCTCTTTGTGGGAGGTTGTCTCTTTGTGGGACTAGGGAATTCTCTTTGTGGGAATTAACTCTCTGTGTGGGAGTTCGAGTGTCCTAGTGTAGGGCTAACCCTAATTCTCTGAGTGGGAGTTAGTGATTCTCTGTGTGGGAGTCTTGATCCTTGTGTAGGATTGGTTGGGTCCTTGTGTAGGGCATAAATCCTCTTTGTGGGGTATCTCCTTGTGAGATTTGTATTAACTTCTCTGTGTGGGAATATAATGAATATTGGTGTGGCTGGATGTACCCAAGTTTAGGGAACCAGTGTAATTCTTTGTGTTTGCGTTTGGATTGATTGTGCCATTTAATTCCTCTTGCATTTATATTTCCGCATTTGCAAGTTAAATTTTATTTGGACAATTTTATTGCCATTTCACTATTCACCCCCTTAGTGTGTGTTGTTAGTATTGCAAGGGTTAGACGATCCCTACAATTGGTACCAGAGCGAGGTTAAAGCATATTGCAACGATGGCATTCAATGCCTCATCCGCGTCTCATGAAGAAGGTCACTCAACCGTTCGACCCCCGCTCTTCAACGGAACCAACTACCCTAGTTGGAAGATCAGAATGATGATCTACATGGAGGGTCAAGACATATGGGACATCACGGAAGTGCCATTTGAGAAGACCACTTCTCCTGCGGCTTCAAGGACAAAGGCAGAGAAGGACTCAATCAAGTTTAATGCGAGAGCTATGAATGCATTACATTGCGCTATCTCAGCTAGTGAGTTCAACTGCATCTCCATATGCAAAACGGCGAATGATATTTGGCACACTCTGGAGATTTGTCATGAAGGGACAACGAATGTAAAGAAATCTAAACAAAATGTGTTTAGATCTAAATATGAAATGTTTAAGATGCAGGAAGGCGAAAGCATTTCAGAGATGTTTACAAGGTTCACGGATATTGTGAACGCTTTGGAGGGTCTCGGGAAGACGATTCCCTAAGAGGATCGTGTAGAGAAGATCCTAGACTCTCTCTCACCTCGTTGGGAGTCGAAGGCCAATGGAATTTTGGAGTCTTATGACACGTCCAAATATACCGTTGAGGAATGCATTGGAAATCTCATGGCTTATGAAGCGAATCTTCAACACAAGAAAGAGATTCAACCAACAAAGCCCGAGAAGATAGAGAAGCAAAAGGGGGTTGCATTCAATGCCAAGGAGGAGCCAATCAAGTGGAGGAGGAAATTCCATCGAGAAGCTCCTAGCGAAGAAGATGAGCAAGAAGATGCAAGTGGAGAAGAAATTGAGGATCTTGCCGAGAAATTCAAAGATTTCCTCAAATGCAAGCAAGGTAAGTCTTTGTCAAAGTTTGCTTCCAATTCTAACAAGGTTCCTACTTGTTACACTTGCAGTGGAAAAGGTCACTTGTCCACCGAATGCCCTTCCAAACCCATCAAAGAAACTTACAAGGGTAAAGGGAAGAAGCATTGGAAAGGGAGGTCCAAGTCCAAAAATCACTAGAAGGGACTTGTCGGGACCATTGATGATTCGAGTGAGGAAACTTCTAGTAACGAAGAAGAGGATACACAGGAGGATGCTCATGCATGCTTTATAGCCATGGATGGTCCTACTCCAATCCCCTCCGGATTAAACGAAGAAGAGTTGGATGCTTGGCTTGACGCATACAATTCCAATGAGGATTCGTGCCTCAGGGCTAAGGAGGAGACGTCGTCATCAAGCTCTTGTAAGGATGATGATGTTGTTGTTGAGATCGAGGAAGAAAAGATCTCATATGAGGAGCTCAAGATCAAATTTGACTTGGTCTCCGAAAAGGCTAGTAAGTGCATCAACTCTTACAATAGATTAAAAGCAAAATATAAGATTTCTAAGAGTAGAATGCATAAACTAGTTATTACAAGTGTAGTTCATGATGAAAGGCATGTTTATGACACTTGTGAGAGAGACACACTTCTCTCTCAAGTTAAGGAATTGAGCATTTCTAATGAAAATCTCATTGCTCAAAACCTTAGCTTAGATGGTCACATTCAACAACTTACGTTGAAATGTGAAGAGGAATCCCGGAAGCTCATAAGCTTTGTGTATTCTAGGGATTCACTCCACGATTTGTTGGAAAAACAACATCCGGCAAATCATAGAGGAGGTTTGGGTTATATTCAAAATGTGGTTCTCAAACCCACCTCTAATTCTTCTTTTGGTGCAAATACAAGAAATATTGCTAAAGCACCTAAGAAGAATCACCATGCTTTCTTGTACAACAATAACACCAATGAGAAGCATGTTGATCACAAGGTGATGAGGAAGAATGAAGAATCTTCATTTTTTGCTAAGAAGCAAAATCCTCATTCTTTGCATGCTAATAAATTTGTTTCTACACCTATGCATGCCACATCCTTCCCTCTTGCAAAGGCAAAACCATTGCCTACGAGATCCTTGAGATTATGGATTCCCACTAAGGCTAGTGTGCAAGAGAGAGATAGTTACATCAACTCTCTAATTAGGGATGTGATCACCTCGTGTGATTATGTTAGGAAATCAAACTCCTCTTGGGTTTGGTTACCTAATGTTTAGGTTCCTCACACATTTGCATATTGCATGGGTATTGTGCTTCTATGTTTATTTTAAGCCTACCCATTGATTGTGTGTGTTTCATGGTTTTGAAAATATTTTTCGAATTTTATTTCTTTTCATGAAAATTGGGACCTTGGGTTTATTGACATGCATGCATGATCCATGTGTATGTCAATGGGGGAGTTAATATATTATATGTTTGAATTATTTTAAGACATATTTTAACTCTCATTTCGGAGGTTATTTGAGATCATTATTGTTATTTTGGGTCTCAAACCAAACCTCTTATTTTTTGCCAACTTGTTTCATGTCTCATTGTTTTTGGCAATATCCGTGTGTATCTTTGAAGCTTGATTTTTCCATATCTATTGCTTTGATACACTTTCGGCCCATGGCTCCATTAATTAAATGGTATTAGATCCTAGAAGTCAAAAGTTGACCATTTCTATGATCTAGGGGGAGCATGGGAGAGTGAATTGATACCCACTAAATTTTATATTTGGTATCATACATATCTTTCTTTTCTTGCATATTGTCACATCTTGGTTAAGATGACAAAGGGGGATATTTTTTATGTCCACCTTTTTGACGATGTCAAGGGGGAGAGATATATGCATTTTGTGATCATATCTATAGGGGAGAGATATATACATATGCATACGGGGAGAGATATCTCTATAGGGATAGATATATGGGATTAGATAAACCATTCTTGTTTGCATGTCTTTATTCTTTGCAATTGGTTTATGTAACCCATGCCTATTATATGTCACCTTGTTGTTATTGATTTTATGAGCATTTACCTTTGTGTAGCTCATTATTTAATTGGTGCATATAAGTAGGGGGAGATCATTAGCTGTGTGCTTTAATTCTTGATGATTTACATAATGTGTGTCATCATCAAAAAGGGGGAGATTGTAACGACTGGTTTTCATGTATCTGGATTTATTATAATATAATATATGTTTTGGTGGATTTCCTCCTTTTGTGTGGTTTTCGTCTCCGTAGCTTTCATTTTTGATCGTTTCGTCGTGTTTTCTCGTTTCTTCCTTAGGATCGTCGATTTCGAAGTATGTCATTCGTGACGGGCTTCATAACGGTCGTATCTTACTATTAGATCAAGCCTAGGAGTCTTAGGAATCGATCCCGGGGCTCCGCGCTCCGTATCGAAACTTTTGGTGCTTATTAGCCGGTGTAAGAAGGGGCACCGACCGACTAGATGACGATCCAGTCGGTCGGCAATCCTTCTTGAACCGACTAGTTGGCTTTCTAAATTTCTCAGGAGTTACTGTTTATCGTTAGTCGGTCTAAGAACGTTGGTTGACCGACTAGGTTGCAAACTAGTCGGTCAACAATGCTTCTTTAACCGACTAACACATCATCTAAATTTTAGTATCTGTATTGTTCATTCTTAGTCGGTCTAAGTTCATCTTTCAACCGACTAGATGTCAAACTAGTCGGTCAGTAGTTGTTCATCGACCGACTAAATCCAAATCCTATTTTCGTTCAGAAGTTACTGTTTACTATTAGTCGGTCTGCGTTGGTCGACCGACCGACTAGTTGCCAAACTAGTCGGTCAGTGGTTGCTCTTTGACCGACTAATCTGTGTTAAAACCCTAATTTCTGGGCAGCCGCCAGCCCATCCTATTTAAACCCCTCCCAAACGTTTTCTTCTTCCTCCACTCGACCCAAAACCCTAGTTTCTCCCCCATTGAGCCCCCTTCCACCTCCAACCCTTATTCCTTCATTTCAAGCCCAAGATCCATCATCTAAACCCTCCATCAACTCATTCTACCTCTCATCTTCCCCAAAATCACATCAAATCCCCAATATCCCCCAAAAACCCTAGTTTTCCAAACTTCTCCATTCGTTTCCAGATCTGGTCCCTAGGTTCTCTGGAGTGTTTCTTCCGCCTCTTCACGGTAAGAAATCGATCTCTTGATGTTTTCATAACCTATTTGTATTTTTATGAAACCCTAATGAATGAATGTTGTTTTGATGATTGTTTCCCCATATCAGCGATTTTCCCCCGTAGATTAGCATCCGCGAGACGAACCTTCGTGATCGTCATCCCCGGTGCTAGGCAAGTGAAACTTGCCACTTAGGGTTTGGGCCATGTTTTAGGCCATTTTGCTTGTTGTAGGCGTAAAAGAGGCTAGGCGACGAAATGATACTCGCCTAGGCGCAAATTGGGGAACTAGCTTGACAACGAAGCTAGTTCCGACATATATCATGTTGCACAATTACCATGTCATGTTTACTTTCCATTAACGGTACGCAAATTAATTGTCATGTCATTGCATTCTTTAAGTGATCCCGTGATTGCGTAGCATCGCTACAATACTCGTGTTTCCGTGCTTGTGACCAGAAGCGAGCATAATGAGTTGCTTACCCCAACGCTCGATATTGAATTGTGAACTAAGAAACAAGCTCCCGTGCGGGGCAACCCTGGCTCACTTGCTGGGCTCATGTACAGGGACCCTGGCTTGTTTACGTGTGGGATGGGGTAAGAGTTAAGCAGTCATTCAACTGGGGGTCTGCCTGATCAGCAACTGCAGTTGTAAGGCGTAAATTCTGGGGTGGGGTAGTGTTTAGTGCCGATCAGTGTGAATGTTGTACCATTCAGCTGAAGGGCGTAAACATCTACAAAACAACAGTGAAACGTGAATAGTGAATTGATTGAGATTGTTAGTAGCTTGGCTACTCTTGTCTTGTCCCGATAATTGTTCTCTTGTACTTATTGTTCACCATGTCTTGCTTGTGCACTCATTTTATAACTGCCATGTCATGCATACTAAAACTGCTAGGTTGCTAGTTGCCTTACTTTCAGTTTCCTTGCCCAAGTCTTTTAGACTTGCTGACATGTGCCCCTTTACTCTTTTGGGTGACACATGTTAGATCCTGAGCCTGAGTACCTTGTTGAGGACGAGGTGTTTGCTGACGCCGAGCCCGAGCTTGTGTTTGACGGGGAGTACGTGGACACTGGGGACCAGTCCTAGTGTCTTCGTCGTGTTTTCCTTTTTGTTTAGACGGCTGTTTTGTTGTCGGTGCGTAGCACCTATACTTTGTTGCGTTGTTGCTTTTGTTGGCCTTGTTCTGGGCCTTAGACTCTTTCTTTTAGCCTGGTGGCTTTTCTGGATGTTGGACTTATTTTCATGTTGGACAACTCATGAGATATGAGAATTTTATTTCTGTCTCTCCTTTTATTATTATTGTTGCTCCGTTGTGGTTACAGGGACCTGCTTATGTTTTATTGACGCTTATTGGGTTTGGGGCTTCACGGCACCACTCCCGTGCGGACCTTTTCACGTCTCGCCTCCATTTTAGGGAAGCGGGTCGTGACAGAGATTGTTGAGTATTGGTGTTTCATACCAATCTTATTTTGATGATGATCACAACATTATGTGTTGCTAATGAATCTCATGTTTTAGTCTCTCAGTTTATTTCAAGGATATCTTTCTTGGAGACTAATCACTTGGTGTAAGGATGGACATCATGTGAAGAAGAGCCAAAGTTTGGACTCAAGGAGTGCCAAAGCTTGGAGATGATGGAGAGCAATCAAGGCATCAAGATTGAAGACTTAGACTCTTAAGAAAGCATTGTAATCCATGTAATTTACTTTATTGCTTTCTCTCTCTTTTTGAGTCTAGGGTTGATGTAATGCCTTGCTAGATGGTTTGCTCTTTCATGATCATGCATTTAACCATCTTAGTGAACCTTAGGATTATCATAGAATCCAACCCAATAGGTTCACTCTTTCCGTCAGTCGTCTGTTGAGTAAAACACAGCCGACTGGGTGACTTCCAGTCGCTTGTAGATCCTTCTACAGTCGCCTGATTTGCACAGCTCAAGTCAATATTTCAATTGACTCAAACTTGAACTTTACGCACAGTCGCCTGTCGATCAGATTTTCTGTCGCATGTATATTTACAGTCGCCTGATATTTGGCCAACAGTCGCCTGTCTAGCGTAAGTGCAATCTCTGCATCTCTCTATCTTCTCTCCATACTTTACAGTAGTCGACTGATGTAGAATGTACAGTTGCCTGACTATTTGACAGTCGACTGTAGTATTAACATCAGTCGCATGTGCAAAGAATTGGAGAAAGAGTGCAGCTCTCTATTTCGTTCCATCCCCTGCAGCAGTCGTCTGCTGAAGGATTAACAGGCGCATGTCCTGTTTGTCAGTCGACTGTATTGACTTCGTCAGTCGACTGTCCTGGCTCAGATTATAGCCGTTAGATATTTTCTAGACGTTGATCAGTCGACTGTCTTATGATCATCAGTCGACTGTTCCTGTCGTTTTCATCCAGTTTCTAGCCGTTGCAGATTTGCTTATTTGGCTGTTTCTTTGGGTTTTTGGTCTTGATATAGGATTCCTATATATATGAGTGTGCTGCCTATGCTTAAACTTCTTGATTGATTCTTGATTACTCTTGATTCTATTGAAAATCTCAAGAGATCTTTAAGCCACTCTCAAGCTCCCTCATTTCCCTTCTTTGAGCATTCATCTTCCTTCATGCATTGAAGTCCAGCTCAAGGAAAATCATCCAAGTGCTATCAAGCATATTCCAACACTTGGAGATCCTCTTCTATGCCTTGCATTCATTCATGAGTAAGCATTTCAAGGCATAGGTAAGAGTATTTACTTTACAGGGTGTAATTTGTTTTCCTATTTCTCTTTATGGGATTAGGTTCTCTCTTTGTGGGAGTTTCTCTCTTTGTGGGAGGTTGTCTCTTTGTGGGACTAGGGAATTCTCTTTGTGGGAATTAACTCTCTGTGTGGGAGTTCGAGTGTCCTAGTGTAGGGCTAACCCTAATTCTCTGAGTGGGAGTTAGTGATTCTCTGTGTGGGAGTCTTGATCCTTGTGTAGGATTGGTTGGGTCCTTGTGTAGGGCATAAATCCTCTTTGTGGGGTATCTCCTTGTGAGATTTGTATTAACTTCTCTGTGTGGGAATATAGTGAATATTGGTGTGGCTGGATGTACCCAAGTTTGGAGAACCAGGGTAATTCTTTGTGTTTGCGTTTGAATTGATTGTGCCATTTAATTCCTCTTGCATTTATATTTCCGCATTTGCAAGTTAAATTTTATTTGGACAATTTTATTGCCATTTCACTATTCACCCCCCCTCCCCCCTCTAGTGTGTGTTATTAGTATTGCAAGGGTTAGACGATCCCTACAAACAGGAGATCCAACAAGCTCCTCGAGATCAGCCGCATCCATTTCCTCCTCGTCAGAAACTGAAGTAGGAACCTCAATGCCCAAGTGAGAACAGATGCGAGCTAGCATCTCCTCAGAACGAGAAACACGAGACTCCACACGTCTCAGAGAAACTGAAAACTCAGCGAGTGAATGAGTAGGAGGAGGAGGGGCAGCAGCAGTTGAAGCAGAGGGGGTAGTCCTCTGAACATGACGAAGCTCTGCAAGAGACTTCTTGACGGCAGTCACGTTCAGGGGAGGACCCAAAGGACGCTGATCATCTGGAGGGAGAGGAACACCGAAATGACGAAACACGAGAGTCAATAGGCAAGGATAAGGAATGTGGGCTGACTTGGTGGATTTCCTTATGCACTCAAAGGAATCCATCTTGTCAAGGATGATACGAGCCCAATTTATCTCGCTCCCCATGAAAAGAGCATAGATAAGCTTGAGAAACGGCTGGGATGGCAAGCTAGAGGAGTCGTACTTCGGTAGGAGGTACGACTTCAGGATAAGATTAAGTACCCAAGCATTAGGCTTAAATGATTTCGAGGGGACGCCAATCATGGCGGGAAGGATGACATGGAACATCTCAGAAAGCATCGACTGGTCAAGGTCGTGGATATTCTCCACGGAGATATCAGCAGGTAGTAGGTCAGAGGATGAGACACCGATCAACTGCCCTAAGATCTCTGTCGTGAGGACAATAGGTGTCCCCAAGATAGTGGTCTCAATGCAGTGAGTGTCATCATACTCACCACGTACTCGATTGGCATAGAATAATTTGACGAGTCGGGGGTACAGGTGAGGATTCGCCTTTGGGTCATGGCGAAGATAGTCTAATAGGCCGCTATAGGAAAGAAGATCGACGAGATGTGGAAAGTCAGAAAACTGAACGAAGTGCTCCAAAATCAATGGACAGTGCTCAATACGGTTGTAAGCCACGAGACACAATGGGTCATCGCGACACGACGAGATATCGACACCACCCAAAGGCATGGGAGCCTTCCCCTTAGACGGACGAGAGCTAGATCGAGGAGGAGGAGTAGGAGCCTTATCGATAGGCTCAGACTCAGGAATATACTCTTTGTCAGAGTCATCGGGAGGAGAGGGAGCACGGAAGGGGCCTGGAGTCAAAATATTTTCTTTGGCCTTGGTTCGGGGCTTGGATTGAGATTGGGATTGGGCTTTGGGCTTTGGCTTGGAACTCCTCTTCTTCTTGAGGGGAGGCGAGGAAGAGGAGGGAGTGGTTTTAGCTCGACGTTTGGGTTGAGGAGGGTCGGTAGGAGGAGACTCGACGGTCATGGGAGACAGACTAGAGGGACGGATAGGGATACGTGTCTTAACCATGATCGTGATACGAAATCGAACTAATGAAGCGATAAGATCGAAAAAAACCTAACACAAACCCTAAAACGAACAGAATAGAAATGAACTGAAATCAAGTTGAAATTGAACCCTAAAAGCTGAGAGAGAGTGATCGACACCGACTGATGGTGGCCGGAGACGACAGAGGGAGGAGAGGAGACAAGGGGGGTTCATGGCTGAGGAGAGTTTTTGCACCGATTAGAATGAATTCTAATCGGTGCGGGAGGCTATAAGTCGATTCGGAATGCCAAAAGACACAGCTGCCCCTGCGCAACTAGTCGGTCTAAGTTCAAGTGCTGACCGACTAGAATGCAATCTAGTCGGTCGGCCAATGAGCTTGGACCGACTAAGTGCAAACAGCAAGCAAAGTCAAAAATAGGGCAAGAGTTAGTCGGTCTGAGTTCAATAGCTGACCGACTAGAACTCAAACTAGTTGGTCGGCTAATGAGCTAGGACCGACTAAAAGAGTCCAAAAATTTGATAATTCGAAATTTTGAGTTCTCTCCAAAGCGCACTTGGACGAAACATCGAAATACTCTCATACATCATTAATCTACCCCATAAAACGTAAAAAATCTTAAATACGATGCGTAAGAACATATTTAGCATAAATTCCGAAAATTCAATCAAAAAATCCAGAAAATCCCAACAATTCTAGCATGAGCAAATATAAAGAAAATTATTATCATGCAAGATTATTGAAAATATGAATCCTATTCTCGGATTCACCCATAATCCCCAATTCTCGACGTAACCGCACAAAGGAGTCTTCCTTGAGTGGTTTCGTGAAAATATCGGTGATTTGCTTCTGGGTTTCAACGTACACTAAAATGATGTCCTTTTTAGCAACATGATCATCTAGGAAATGGTGACAGACATCTATGTGTTTAGAACGGGAATGGCGTACCGGATTCTTAGAGAGACATATTGCACTTTGGTTGTCCACCATGATAGGGCAAGTATCACAGTTTATACCGAAGTCTTTAAGAGTGTGTCTCATCCAAAGAACCTGAGCACACGCAGCACCGGCGGCAATATATTCCGCCTCGGTGGTTGAAAGTGATACGGAATTCTGCTTCTTGGAAAACCAAAAGACAAGAGAATTTCCTATAAAATGGCAAGTGCCACTAGTACTTTTCCTGTTGGATTTGTATCCAGCATAATCTGCGTCACTATATGAGATTAACTCATATGTGCTAGACTTTGGATAATATAATCCGTAGTCGAGTGTGTAACTTAAATAACGGAAAATATGTTTTACCGCTACTAAGTGAGAATCCTTAGATTGAGACTGATAACGAGCACATACACATACAGCAAACATAATATCGGGCCGACTGGCAGTAAGATATAATAAACTACCTATCATACCTCGATATAGACGAATGTCTACATCTTTACCGCCCGTATCTTTATCAAGATGTGTAGTAGTGCTCATTGGAGTCTTCTTGCCTGAGGCATTCTCCATTCCAAATCACTTTAGCAACTCCACCGTGTACTTAGTTTGGTGGATGAAGATTCCATCGTGCATTTGGCGAATTTGGAGACCTAAGAAATATTTGAGCTCACCCATGTGGTTCATCTCAAATTGGGCCTTCATGATATTAGAAAACTCTTCGCAAAGAGTGAAGTTAGTAGCACCGAAAATGATATCATCAACATAAATTTGAACTAAAATAATATCATGATTCGAATACTTAACAAAAAGTGTAGAGTCAACTTCACCCATTTTAAAACCCAAATCCAAAAGAAAGTTTTTTAGATGATCATACCAAGCTCTAGGAGCTTGTCTAAAACCGTAAAGTGCTTTCTTAAGTTTGAAAACATGATTTGGAAATTTTTCATTTATAAAACCCGGAGGTTGAGAAACATAAACTTCCTCAACGACATCTCTGTTTAAAAACGCACTTTTTACATCCATTTGAAAGAGTTTAAAATCTTTATGGCATGCAAAAGATAACAACAACCTAATAGATTCTAATCTAGCTACCGGAGCAAAGGATTCTTCGAAGTCTATACCTTCCTCTTGTCGGTAGCCTTGAGCTACTAACCGAAATTTGTTCCGGACGACGTTTTGGTTCTCGTCGGTCTTGTTCTTGAAAATCCACTTCGTTCCTATAACGGTGTGGTTCTTCGAAGGCAATGGAACAAGCTCCCAAATCTCATTCCTCTCAAATTGAATGAGTTCTTCCTACATGGCTATGATCCAAGCACTATCTTTGCACGCTTCGTTAATATTCTTTGGCTCCATCGAAGAGGCAAAGGAAAAATGAGCGAAGTAGTTGACTTGAGATCTCGTCTTGACACTATCAAGTATGTTTCCAATGACTTGCTCATGGGGATGGTCACGAACTGTATGAAGCCGTTTGGGAACTCCCTGATCACTAGGAACATTCTCAAAAGATTCATCAGTACGGTTAGTATCA
This sequence comes from Scilla litardierei, assembly GCA_030789695.1. Classification (NCBI taxonomy): domain Eukaryota; kingdom Viridiplantae; phylum Streptophyta; class Magnoliopsida; order Asparagales; family Asparagaceae; genus Scilla; species Scilla litardierei. The sequence continues at coordinate 424,592,370 of CM061142.1, read as the reverse complement.
ATAGAATCAATAGAATTAGAATTACTAATAGAATCACATAAAACATCCATGGAGTCATCATCATTGGTAATTCTAAAAGGGATAAAATTTTCATTGAATGAAACATGAAGTGATTCCTCGATCGTTGAGGTTCTTTTGTTGTATACCTGGTAGGGTTTGCTACGTGAGGAATATCCAACAAATATCCCCTCATCGGATCTTGGATCAAATTTGTCCAAACTTCTATACGTGTTTTTAATAAAACATTTTGCTCCAAAAACTCGAAAATGTTTAACTTAAGGCAATCTACCAAACAACAATTCATAACAAGTTTGTTTGGTGTCGGGCCTCAAAAGTATTCTATTAAACACATAGCAAGCGGTATGTACCGCTTCCGCCCAAAATTGATGGCCAAGTTGGCTATCATCAAGCATAGTGCGAGCACATTCCACTAGCGTCCTATTATTTCTCTCAACAACACCATTTTGAGGAGGTGCGCGAGGGAAGGAAAAGGTGTGAGTAATACCAATTTCATCACAAAAATTTGAGAAAGACTCATTCTCAAATTCCCCTCCATGATCACTACAAATAGTGACAATGGTGGTTCCAATGAGATTTTGTACTTTCTTAACAAATATTGTGAAGTTTTCAAAAGCATCATTTTTATTACTTAAAGAAAATACCCAAGTAAATATAGAAAAGTCATCAACGATGACAAGTCCATATCGAGCATTCCCTAATGAAGCAACTCTAGTTGGCCCAAAAAGATCTAGATGTAAAAGCTCTAGAGGCCGTTTAGATGATATGCTCTTCTTAGGTTTGAATGACGATTTTGGAAGTTTGCCTCGTTGACACGAGTCACAAAAGCTTTTCTTTTGGAAAGAAAGCTTAGGAAATCCTTTAATAAAATTTAACTTGGATAGCTTAAAAAGTGTTCCAAAGTTCACATGACCAAAACGTCGATGCCATAAGTGTTGTTCACTTGTGTTGGCAATGAGATATTGTTCATATGACTTGGGGATATCTAGGATATATATATCCTTATGGCGTGTGCCAGAAAATAACAAATTATTATTATCTTTACTAAAAATATGGCACATTCCTTTCGTAAAGCTAACTTTGTAACCTTTGTCACAAAGTTGGCTTATTGAAATGAGATTGTGATTTAAACCTTTAACAAGGTAAACATCACTTATAATTGGTTTAGATGGGTTACCAACTTTACCAACACCAATGATGGTTCCTCTCTAGTTGCCTCCAAAGACTACTCGGTTCCCATTCGCAATGGGCACCACTCCGGAGAGCAATTGAGCTTCACCCGTCATGTGTTTTGAACACCCGCTATCGAGTATCCACCCATCCTTGGAGCTAAATTTGGAGTTGTTGCTCCGTTTCTTTTTCTTGAGTACCTAAAGATGAAAATATCATTCCATGGTACCCAAGGTCATTGGGTCCTAAAATATTAGACCTTTGGAAGCCAAGTCCAATTGGACTTAGACTTCCCAATATAATCATCATTATGCACGACATTCATAAAATAGGAATTCATGTATGCTTGTTTTTCATGCATGTTAGTGTTCTTCGGACCCCAAATAGTGAATATTTTGGGAGCCCTATTCCTATTGGGAGCATGCATACATTGTTGATGTCTACGTGATGCATGTGGCCTATGAGGAGGTGGCCTAGGAAATGCATGTCGTGGATAAGCATATGACACATGATGAAATGGTTCATGATGATAATTGTTCATATGATAGTGATGTGGATGAACATATGCATGTGGGGGAACACGTGCGTGAGTGTGTCTCACATGGTGTGCACGTGCTCGTGGACGTGGAGCATAAAAATCATCATAATTGTGAACCGGTGGAGTATGATGTGTGTTCCTACGTGGCATGGTATTGGTGTACATAAAAGCATGACCCTTCTTTGGAGGTCCACCCAAAGTGGGTTTCTTTCCAATTGGGGGTGTGTACGAAGTGGAAGCACCATTGGTAGATGAACTACCAATGGGGTGTTTGCTCACACTCGTTGATGTTGGATATTGGACTCCCCGGATTTGGTTTTAGATGATGAACAAACATAAATATAACGTGAACTAACACTTTGTGAGCGCAGTTATGGAGATCGTCGCCAAATTCATTTGAATATCAATTACGACGTCTCAAGACTACTCAAAGCACGTGATCGTATGCCTAAAGCTTCGTTGAAGCTTATGGACTTTTTTAGAAGTCATGAAGATTCGATTGAAGCTTTTGAAGACGGTATCGTCAAGTTTTATTTATTGTCTTTAAGCTTCTTTCGTAGAATGTTAAGCCTTGAGTAGGTCTTACGGTTTAAATCTTCATAACGCTCATATCTTAGCTCTAGGATCTTAGTAGAAGTCCATACAATTCTTCCTGAAGCTTCGCGCTTCGATTCGCGACTTCTTGTGCATGTTAGTTGGTTCAAGAAGAAGAACTGACTGACTAGATGGTGATCTAGTCGGTCGGCAAAGCTTCTTGGACCGACTAGTTCTTCTCAGTCATTTTCAAGCTCTTTACTGTTTACAGTTAGTCGGTCTAAGTTGACTCACCGACCGACTAGTTTGTGAACTAGTCGGTCAGTGATGCTTCTGTGACCGACTAGTTGAGCTTTCCCTGTACATGCACATTTGAGCCTGAGCTACTGTTTATCATTAGTTGGTCTGTGTTCATTGATCGACCGACTAGTTGATGAACTAGTCGGTCAACTTTCCTTCTTGGACCGACTAGTTTAGTTTTACTGTACAAGCCAATTTTTCACCTAACTTACTGTTTATCGTTAGTCGGTCTATGCTCATTTGGCAACCGACTAGTTGGTGAATTAGTCGGTCAACATTTGTTCTTGGACCGACTAAGTCTATTTATGCTCAAACTTCAGTTTTATCTGTTAGTCGGTCTCAGTTGAGTAACCGACCGACTAGTTGTGAAACTAGTCGGTCAGCTACTCTTCTTGGACCGACTAGTTCCTTATGTCTGTGCTTTGATCTTTTCTCTGTTCACTCATTAGTCGGTATATGTTAATTGACCGACCGACTAGTTGATGAACTAGTCGGTCGGTGGTTGTGCTTTGACCGACTAGTTGGGTTCAGAAAAGAGCCGTTGGAGCTTTAATTGAAACGTTTTTTTCTCTCTCTCTCCTCTATCCTATAAATACTTGTTGGGCTGCATTCATTGCAGTCAAGGCTGATATTATTGCAAGTTTAGAGATCAAGAGAAATCATTCCAAGCTCATTCAAAGCTCTTTCATTCCATTCAATAATCTCTCCTCACTCTTACTTCCAAAGAGAGAGTCATTGAGTGTGAAGCCTTCCAAGCCAAGTGCTTGATTCTAGGTCACCAACATCCCCATAGCTCTCCATCGCTGATCTACATCTTGGAGCTAGGGTTTGGTGCCACTTCTTCTTCCTCAAAATCATCCTTGCCCTAATTCGTAAGCATTACTCAAGGCACAGGTATTTTGTCGGTAAGAATTTTCTTATTTCATTTCAATTTCATATTGTAAGTTTCACTCTCGGTTGTGAGAGTGTGGTTATGATCCCGGGTTGTGGGAGTCACAAATTACTTTGGGTTTGATTTCACTTGTGGAGGTTTTTCACAAGTATTTCATAGTGGAAATCTTGAGTTAGGGTTTCTAACTCAAGTATCCGGAGGGGATCCGGGTGGTTGGGACGTAGGATCACCGGGAACAAGTCGGGGAGACTTAGGTGGATCCGAACCCAGTAATATCTTGTGTTAGCATTGTTAATTTTGTTGTTGTCTTCAATTTAAGCTTCCGCAAATTGATTTGGTGGTTGTTTGCACTATAATTAGGAATTATACTCCTCGTTGTTTTTAAAGTACTATTCACCCCCCCTCCAGTACTTGTGCAGTAGTTTGTAGGGCATTACATTTGGTATCAGAGCCAGATACTTAGCTATGTCTGCCAACGACAACAAGACCGTGCGTCCACCTTCCGACTATGGCACCTTCAGGAACCGTGAAGGAGCATCTTCGGTGATGGAAGGACATTCCTCTACGAGGCCTCCATTCTTCAACGGTGCCAACTACGGGTACTGGAAATGCCGGATGAAAACCTTCCTCCGGAGTGCATCTCTATGGAGGACCACGATGAAGGAATATGTCGAGCCCGCCGAAGAAGACTTTGAGAAATGGACAACCGCGGAGGTCGCCGCAGAGGTAAGCAATGCCAAGGCAATGAACGCCTTGCAATGCGCATTGGAGCCCGAGGACTTCAATAAGATATGCACATGTAAGAGTGCATATCAAATTTGGAACTCCCTCCTCAGACTACATGAAGGGACGAGTAGGGTAAGAGGCTCTAAACTCGTTGTTGTTAACAAGGATTACGAAATGTTTCATATGCAACAGGGCGAGAAGATGAAGGAGTATTACGCTCGCTTCGTCGACATCATAAACGAGTTGGAGGCTCTCGACAAAACCTACACCCAAAAGGAGAAGTGTTCGAAGCTTATCGAAGGACTTCCTTCTTCTTGGGAAAAGCGTACCTTCGCCATCGAGGAATGTAATGATATGAATAAGTACACCGTAGTTCAACTAATGGGTACTTTAATGTCATACGAGGTACGCAAGGATAGCAAGCTAAATTGCAGGAAAAGATGAAGTCCTACCTAAAGCAAGACGAGCCAAAGAAGAAGGCTATTGCTTTCAAGGCCGCTCCATCCACATCCACATCAACCGATGATGAAGACTCGGAAAACGAGTTGGACTTGGAGTCCATGGCACTCATGGCCAAGAAGTTCAACCGTTTCTTCCGAAAAGGTAACTATAAGAACAAAGCTAAATTTGGTTCTTTTAACGCCTCCTCCTCTCCTTTGTGTTTCAAGTGCAATAAGCCAAGACACATGAAAGCGGAGTGTCCTCTCAACAAGCAAAAGGAGAAGTGGAAGGCGTCGAAATTCGATAAGTCCAAGAAGTACAAGAAAGGAAACAAAAAGGGACTTGTCGGAGCAACATTCACCGACTCCGAGGATTCCTCAAGCGGAGAGTCGGACGATGAGAAAGTGGAGCAAGCGTACATGTGCTTCATGGCAAGAGAGGAGCATGATCAAGGATCCTCCTCTTCCGATGATAGTGACGACGAAGGCGATGAGGTAACTATGGATGACCTTAGGAATGATAATTCTCAATTATGGTCTAAATACACTAAATTAGTAAATAGATATACTAAAGTAAAAGATGACCTAGCTAGCATTCAAACCTCGCCTAAGACTATCATCACCAACAACGACACCGTTGTTGAAGAGTTAAGAAATGAGATTGTTAATCTCAAATCTAAACTTGAACATGTTAGCATTGAAGATCCGGAGGATCACAAGATAGCGGATTTGACTTCTCAAAACTCGACTTTAATTATTGAGAATGAGAATCTTAAATCTCGTCTTTATGTGCTCACATCGCAAGTATCCAACTTGGATACTTCTATGCGTTCTCTCACCGAGAAATATGAGAACACATTAGGCCGACTTAATAAATTCAATAAGGGTAAGGACCATTTGGATAAAATCTTAAGTGACTTACTTCCGGTAAATCACCACATTGGCTTGGGGTATACGATGGGATGTTCATCCAAATCGACCACTACTTTTGTTAGGCCAACTTCCGGTGACTCAACGAGTGGTAGCAAACACTCTATTGGTAGTTCTTCTACCAATGGTGCTTCCACCTCGTCCACACCCTCTTTCGGAAAGAAACCCACTTTGGGTGGACATCCAAAGAAGGGGCATGCTTATATGTACACCAATACGATGCCACGTAGGAACACACGTCCTACTCCACCGGCTCACACATATGATGATTTTTATGCAACACATTCACGGACACGTGCACACCATGTGAGACACCCTCACGCACGTGTTCCCACACATGCATATGTTCACCCACAACATCATATGAATAATTATCCACATGCACCATTCCATCATGTTCCTTATGCCTATCCACGACATGCATCATGTAGAAACCAACAACGCATGCATGCACCCAATAGGATGAGGGCTCCCAAGATTTTCACTATTTGGAGCCCAAAGGACACAAGCATGGATGAAAAACAAGTGTATATGAATGCTTATTTTTCGGATGTTGTGCATAGTAGAAATTATGTGGGGAAGTCTAAGTCCAATTGGACTTGGCTTCCAAAGGTCTAATCTTTTGGACCCAATGACCTTAGGTACCATGATATGAAATTTTCTATCTTTAGGTACTCAAGGAAAAGAAAAAGAAAAGGAGCAACAAATTTAAATTTAGCTCCAAAGGGAATTGGATACTCGATAGGGGGTGTTCAAAACACATGACGGGTGACGCTCAATTGCTCTCCGGAGTGGTTCCCATTGCAAATGGAAACCGCGTCGTATTTGGAGGCAACGAAAGCGGAACCATCATAGGTGTTGGTAAAGTGGGTAATCCTTCTAAACCCATTATATGTGATGTTTACCTTGTTAAAGGATTAAACCACAATCTTATTTCAATAAGTCAACTTTGTGACAAAGGTTACAAAGTTAACTTTGCGAAAGGAATGTGCCATATTTTAAGAAAAGATAATAATGAATTATTGTTTTCCGGCACACGCCATAAGGATATATATATCCTAGATCTTCCAAGATCACATGAACAATGTCTTATTGCCAACACAAGTGAACAACACTTATGGCATCGACGTTTTGGTCATGTGAACTTTGGAACACTTTTTAAGCTTTCCAAGTTAAATTCTATTAGAGGCTTCCCTAAGCTTGTCTTTCAAAAGAAAAGCTTTTGTGACTCGTGTCAACGAGGCAAGCTTCCAAAATCTTCATTTACACCTAAGAAAAGCATTTCTTCTAAGCGGCCTCTAGAGCTATTAAATCTAGATTTATTTGGGCCAACTAGAGTTGCTTCATTAGGTAATGCTAGATATGGACTTGTCATCGTTGATGACTTTTCTAGGTTTACTTGGGTATTTTCTTTGTGTAACAAAAATGAAGCTTTTGAAAACTTCACAATTTTTGTTAAGAAAGTACAAAATCTCTTAGGAACCACCATTGTCACTATTCGTAGTGATCATGGAGGTGAATTTGAGAATGAGTCTTTTGAGACATTTTGTGATGAAGTTGGTATTACACACACCTTCTCTTTCCCTCGCGCACCTCCTCAAAATGGTGTTGTTGAGAGAAACGCTAGTGGAGTGTGCTCGCACTATGCTTGATGATAGCCAACTTGGCCATCAATTTTGGGCGGAATCGGTACACACCGCTTGCTATATGTTTAATAGAATACTTTTGAGGCCCGGCACTAAACAAACTTCTTATGAATTGTTGTTTGGTAGGTTGCCTCAAGTTAAACATTTTCGTGTTTTTGGTTCGAAATGTTTTATTAAGAACACGTATGGTAGTTTGGACAAATTCGATCCAAGATCCGATGAGGGGATTTTTGTTGGATATTCTTCGCGTAGCAAAGCCTACCGGATATTCAACAAACGAACCTCAACGATCGAGGAATCGCTTCATGTGGCATTTAATGAAGGATTTGTTCCAACTAGAATTACTAATGATGATGACTCTATGGATGTCTTATGTGATTCAATTGGTAATTCTAACTCTAATGATTCTATTGATTCTATTGAGACTAACCCATCTAATGAAGTTGTTGAAAATGTTCCTAGTGACCAAGGTATTCCCAAACGGCTTCATACCGTTCATGACCATCCTCATGAGCAAGTCATTGGCAATATCTATGATAGTGTCAAGACGAGATCGCAAGTGAACTACTTCGCTCATTGTGCCTTTGCCTCCTCGATAGAGCCAAAGAATGTTAATGAAGCATGCGAAGATAGCGCTTGGATCTTAACCATGGAGGAGGAACTCATTCAATTCGAGAGGAATGAAGTTTGGGAGCTTGTTCCATTGCCATCAAAGAACCACACCGTCATAGGGACAAAGTGGATCTTCAAGAACAAAACCGACGAAAACCAAGTCGTCGTCCGGAACAAAGCTCGGTTAGTTGCTCAAGGCTACCATCAAGAGGAAGGTATTGACTTCGAAGAATCCTTCGCTCCGGTAGCTAGATTAGAATCAATTAGATTATTATTGTCTTTTGCATGCCATAAGGATTTTAAATTATTTCAAATGGATGTTAAAAGTGCATTTTTAAATGGAGATGTTGTTGAGGAAGTTTACGTTTCTCAACCTCCGGGTTTTATTAATGAAAAATTTCCAAATCATGTTTTTAAACTAAAGAAAGCGCTTTACGGCTTGAGACAAGCTCCTCGAGCTTGGTATGATCGCCTAAAGAATTTTCTTTTGGATTTGAATTTTAAAATGGGAGAAGCCGATTCTACACTTTTTGTTAAGCATTCAAATAATGATATAATTTTAGTTCAAATATATGTTGATGATATCATTTTCGGTGCTACTAACTTTGCTCTTTGCGAAGAGTTTTCTAATGTTATGAAGGAACAATTTGAGATGAGCCACATGGGTGAGCTCAAGTATTTCTTAGGTCTCCAAATTCGCCAAATGGACGATGCAATCTTCATCCACCAAACGAAGTATACGGTGGAGTTGCTAAAGCGATTTGGAATGGAGAGTGCCTCCGGGAAAAAGACTCCAATGAGCACGACTACGCATCTTGATAAGGATACTGGCAGTAAGGATGTAGACATTCGTCTATATCGAGGTATGATAGGTAGTTTACTTTATCTTACCGCAAGTAGGCCCGATATTATGTTTGTCGTATGCGTATGTGCTCGTTATCAGTCTCAACCTAAGGAGTCTCACTTAGTAGCGGTAAAACGTATTTTTCGCTATCTAAGTTACACTTTAGATTTTGGATTACTTTATCTAAAATCTAGCACATATGAGTTAATCTCATATAGTGATGCCGATTATGCGGGATGCAAATCCGACAGGAAAAGTACTAGTGGCACTTGCCATTTTATAGGAAATTCCCTTGTCTCTTGGTTTTTCAAGAAGCAAAATTCCGTATCACTTTCAACCACCGAGGCGGAATACATTGCCGCCGGTGCCGCATGTGCTCAAGTTCTTTGGATGAGACACACACTTAAAGACTTTGGTATAAATTGTTATACTTGCCCTATCATGGTTGACAACCAAAGTGCAATATGTCTTTCCAAGAACCCGGTACACCATTCCCGTTCGAAACACATAGATGTCCGACACCACTTTTTAGATGATCATGTTGCTAAAAAGGACATCATTTTAGTGTACGTTGAAACCCAAAAGCAAATCACCGATATTTTCACGAAACCCCTAAAGGAGGACTCCTTTATGCGGTTGCGTCGAGAATTGGGGATTATGGGTGAATCCGAGATATAGGATTCATGTTTCATTCAATAATCTTGCATGCTATTATATTTCGCAATATTTCGCTCATGCTAGACTTATTGGATTTTTCGGGATTTTATGTGATATTTTGAATTTTTGCTCGAATTCATGTTTGAATGTCGTATTTGAGATTTCGATGTTTAATGGGGTAGTTTAGATGATTTTTGAGAGGATTGCGATGTATCGTCCAAGTGATTTGAGGAGAGAACTTAATTATCAATTTTTGGACTCATCTAGTCGGTCTCCGTTCATCAACCAACCGACTAGATTCACATCTAGTCGGTCAGCTAATGAACTCAGACCGACTAGCTCTATCTCTCAACTTTTGAACTTCTTTAGTCGGTATCAGTTCAATCACAAACCGACTAGATTCGTATCTAGTCGGTTAGTAAAAGAACTCAGACCGACTAACTCAAGCTATTTTGAGTTTCCTCTCCAGCTTAACTCGTTAGTCGGTTCAAGCTTACTTATCGACCGACTAGATTGAGTTCTAGTCGGTCAGTAATTGAGCGTAGACCGACTAATTCTCGTTCAGGAAATCTTCGACTGTTCTCTATTTCCACTTAGTCGGTTTAAGCTCGTTAACCGACCGACTAGATCGTCATCTAGTCGGTCAGCCATTGAACTATGACCAACTAAGTGCTCAGGGGCAGTCATGTCTTTTCACGATTTCAACCGACTTAAGTTCATTCTATTCGATTGTTTTTCATTTTAGTTGGTCTCCATCTTTTCTCCAGCTCGAAAACCCCCGTTCCTCCCTCGTGACCCTTCGTCTTCCGGCCTATTTTCGACCAATCCCGCCGTCACCGTCCGTCGATCTTCGACCTAGGGTAACCCCTCTCACTCCTTCTCCTGTCTAGGGTTCATTTTTCAGCTCTAGGGTTAGGGTTTCAATTGATTTCGGCCTAGGGTTTGCTAGGGTTCCGGCCATCTAGGGTTTCATAGATTTGATCTTTCTTGCGTCGTGTCGTGCCTCGATTATGGCTCGTACACGTATCCCGATCACTCCATCTAGCCCCTCACCGATGATCGTAGAACCTAACCCTACGGATCCCATTCAACCTTCGAGAACCCCTCCGAAACGTCGTGCTAAGACCACCCAACCCTCTTCGTCTTCGCCTCCTCTTAAGTGTAAGAGGACGACGACTGCGAAAACCCGAGCCCGATCTCAGCCCAAGCCCAAGCCTGTGATTTTCCGTGCTCCCACTCCTCCCGGTGCTTCGGATTCTGACACCGAGTATATCCCCGAGCCTGAGACTCATAGGGAACCCACTCCTCCTACCCATCCTGAGTCTAGCTCCCGACCTCGTACGTCTACCCGTAAGCCTAAGGGAAAGGCTCCGATGCCGGTTGGCGGTGTCGATATCTCGTTGTGTCGCGACGACCCTATGTGTCTCGCGGCTTACAACCGTATCGAACATTGCCCACTGCTTCTGGAGCATTTCGTCCAGTTCAGTGACTTCATAGGGCTAGCTGATCTTCTGTTGTCCTCGGGTCTTCTCGATTACCTTCGATATGACCCGAAGGCGAATCCTCACCCCTACCCTCGATTAGTTAAGCTATTCTATGCCAATAGGATCCGGGGTCAGTACGATGAGACCCACTCTGTTGAGACGACTGTTTTAGGGACTCCTATAGTCCTCACAACAGAAATCTTAGGAGAGATCTTGGGTATCTCCTCGTCTGGCCTCCTCCCCTCAGACATTTCTGTTGATGATATTTCTTCCTTAGATCAGACCATCCTTTCTGAGATTTTCCATCAGATTCCTCTCGCCATGATTGGCATGCCTTCCAAATCTTTCAAGCCAAATGCATGGGTCCTCAATCTGATTCTGAAGTCGTGCTTGCTTCCCAAGTACGGCTCCTCATCTCTACCGTCCCAGCCTTTTCTGAAGCTGCTCTATGCCATTTTCATGGGGAGCTCGATTAACTGGGCTCGCATTATACTCGATAAGATTGACTCTTTCGAGTGTATTCGCAAGTCCTCGAAATCGGCTCATATCCCAATTCCGTGCTTGTTGACCCTTGTTTTCCGTCACTTCCGTGTCCCTTTGCCTCGTGACGATGAGCGTCCTCTTGGTCCTCCCCTAAACGTGACGACCGTCAAGAAATCTCTTGTGGCGCTCCGTCACGTTCAGAGGACGACACCTTCAGCGTATGCCTCTGCCTCTGCCTCTGCTGCTCCCTCTGCCACCCTTGATGATGTCGTTCGGTTACTTCGTCGTCAAGAGTCTCGTTTGGCTCGTAACGAGGAGGTAGTTTGCCGTATGGCTAGTCTGATGGGTATTCAGCTTCTTCCTCCTGTTTCTGAGGATGAGGAGATGGATGAGTTGGCTGAGGAGGACATTGAGGAGCTTTGTCGTGTTTCCACTCGTGCCCCCGAGGGCACTTCTGGTACTGCTGCTGCTGCTACCACATCTGCTGCTGGTGCTACCTCTGCTGGTGCTGCTGTTGCTGCTTCGTCTGCTGGTGCCCCCGAGAGCACACCTGTTGCCACCACTCCTGCGGTGGATACTACGACTGGTGCTCCCGAGGCTACTACTGATGCTGCTCCAGAGATTGCCACTTCTGCCGTCGCTCCTGCTGGCATTCCAGACGTTCCTGCTGATCCAGTTTCCACCACTTCTCCTGCAGAGCCTGCTGCTGCTGCAGATCCTGCAGGTTCCTCTTGAGCTTCTTTGAGGACTCTTCGATGCTCCTTAGATGATACATCCAGTATGAGAGAGTTTGGTTAGGATATAGTGGGGTTTTGGATCTTTTTGATGATGTATTTTGATGTACTTTGATGATCTTTTGATGATGTATCTTTATGTATTTTGACACTCCGATATCTGTGATATAATGATGTATTTTGTGCACCGATCGGTGGATCGATGTTTTGTATGTCAGTGATGTTTATTTTTGATGTACTCTGGTTCACATTTTATATATATATACATCGCAGTTGACATTTCATTCTATTGTGCATAATTTATAATTTTTTTTATGTCTCTGATGTTTGATTTCGTCGCTCGACGATATTAACTTGGTTTAATAGAAATTTCTTCTATGGAAACATAGAATTGTTTTCCATGCACTAAATTAACCAAGAATGTTGATATTGGAGAATATATTCCATAACTCAATCCGTAAAAATGATTTGAGTTTTGATGATTTCGTATTACTATTTTCGACTATGGTTTCATTGACACGCCTTGATTTTATTCGTATTTCTTTTGGTGTCACTTGTACCGTCGTCGTATTCTACGACTCCCGTGCTTTTTTATTTGAGGCCAGTGTTGTTGTCGTTGTTATCCTCCCGCTCTTTTTGCTTATGCCAAAGGGGGAGAGATATAATAATAACTATGTGCTAAATGAAAATTTAAAGCATTTTTCCAAGAATCTAACTTGATATGTTAGATTCAGGGGGAGTTAAGATATATAAATGGATTTTCAAATTCGATATTTCAATAACCTACGTTTGGTATTCGATATTTCAATAATCGATTCTCATTTTATATGCTTCACTCGTCTGCTTGATGCGTATTATTATTGTTTAAATTGGAATTAACGTGTCATCAATGCAGGGGGAGTAAGTAAATTTCATTTGAATTATTATTTTTGATTATTATTTATGTTGGTTTGTCATCACCAAAAAGGGGGAGAATGTTGGATATTGGACTCCCCGGATTTGGTTTTGGATGATGAACAAACATAAATATAACGTGAACTAACACTTTGTGAGCGCAGTTATGGAGATCGTCGCCAAATTCATATGAATATCAATTACGACCTCTCAAGACCTCTCAAAGCACGTGATCGTATTCCTAAAGCTTCGTTGAAGCTTATGGACTTTTTTAGAAGTCATGAAGATTCAATTGAAGCTATTGAAGACGGTATCGTCAAGTTTTATTTATTGTCTTTAAGCTTCTTTCGTAGAATGTTAAGCCTTAAGTAGGTCTTACGGTTTAAATCTTCATAACGCTCATATCTTAGCTCTAGGATCTTAGTAGAAGTCCATACAATTCTTCCCGAAGCTTCGCGCTTCGATTCACGACTTCTTGTGCATGTTAGTTGGTTCAAGAAGAAGAACTGACCGACTAGATGGTGATCTAGTCGGTCGGCAAAGCTTCTTGGACCGACTAGTTCTTCTCAGTCATTTTCAAGCTCTTTACTGTTTACAGTTAGTCGGTCTAAGTTGACTCACCGACCGACTAGTTTGTGAACTAGTCGGTCAGTGATGCTTCTGTGACCGACTAGTTGAGATTTCCCTGTACATGCACATTTGAGCCTGAGCTACTGTTTATCATTAGTCGGTCTGTGTTCATTGATTGACCGACTAGTTGATGAACTAGTCGGTCAACTTTCCTTCTTGGACCGACTAGTTTAGTTTTACTGTACATGCCAATTTTTCACCTAACTTATTGTTTATCGTTAGTCGGTCTGTGCTCATTTGGCGACCGACTAGTTGGTGAATTAGTCGGTCAACATTTGTTCTTGGACCGACTAAGTCTATTTATGCTCAGACTTCAGTTTTATCTGTTAGTCAGTCTCAGTTGAGTAACCGACCGACTAGTTGTGAAACTAGTCGGTCAGCTACTCTTCTTGGACCGACTAGTTTCTTATGTCTGTGCTTTGATCTTTTCTCTGTTCACTCATTAGTCGGTATACGTTAATTGACCGACCGACTAGCTGATGAACTAGTCGGTCGGTGGTTGTGCTTTGACCGACTAGTTGGGTTCAGAAAAGAGCCGTTGGAGCTTTAATTGAAACGTTTTTTTCTCTCTCTCTCTCCTCTATCCTATAAATACTTGTTGGGCTGCAATCATTGCAGTCAAGGCTGATATTATTGCAAGTTTAGAGATCAAGAGAAATCATTCCAAGCTCATTCAAAGCTCTTTCATTCCATTCAATAATCTCTCCTCACTCTTACTTCCAAAGAGAGATTCATTGAGTGCGAAGCCTTCCAAGCCAAGTGCTTGATTCTAGGTCACCAACATCCCCATAGCTCTCCATCGCTGATCTACATCTTGGAGCTAGGGTTTGGTGCCACTTCTTCTTCCTCAAAATCATCCTTGCCCTAATTCGTAAGCATTACTCAAGGCATAGGTATTTTGTCGGTAAGAAGTTTCTTATTTCATTTCAATTTCATATTGTAAGTTTCACTCTCGGTTGTGAGAGTGTGGTTGTGATCCCGGGTTGTGGGAGTCACAAATTACTTTGTGTTTGATTTTATTTGTGGAGGTTTTTCACAAGTATTTCATAGTAGAAATCTTGAGTTAGGGTTTCTAACTCAAGTATCCGGAAGGGATCCGGGTGGTTGGGACGTAGGATCACCGGGAACAAGTCAGGGAGACTTGGGTGGATCCGAACCCAGTAATATCTTGTGTTAGCATTGTTAATTTTGTTGTTGTCTTCAATTTAAGCTTCCGCAAATTGATTTTGTGGTTGTTTGCACTATAATTAGGAATTATACTCCTCGTTATTTTTAAAGTACTATTCACCCCCCCCCCTCTAGTACTTGTGCAGTAGCTTGTAGGGCATTACAGTTGAGGCTACGGAAGATGGCCTAACAAAGGTGGTGGACGATTTGGATGAATTTCCCATATTATACCCCAAGCCAATGCGATGATTGGCCGGAAGTAAGTCATTTAGGATATTATCCAAATGGTCCTTACCTTTATTGAATTTATTAATTCAGCCTAATGTGGACTCATACTTCTCGGTGAGAGAAATTATAGAAGCATCCAAAGTGGACACTTGAGTTTTGAGTACACAAACACGAGACTTGAGATTCTCATTCTCAATACTCAAAGTTGAGTTTCGAGAAATCAAATCCGCTATCTCATGTTCATCCGATTCCTCAATATGAACATGCTCAAGTTGAGATTTGAGATTTACAATCTCATTTCTCAAACCTTCAACAACGATGTCGTTGTTGATGATGATATGCTTAGGTGAGGTTTGGAGACTAGTTAACTCATCTTTAGTCTTAGTATATCTATTTACTAATTTAGAATATTTAGACCAAATTTGCTCGTTAGCTAATCTAAGGTCATCCATAGTTACCTCATCGCCTTCATCCTCGCTTTCATTGGAGGAGGATTCTTGATCATGTTCCTCTCTAGCCATGAAGCACATGTGTGCTTGCTCCACTTGTTCATCATCCGACTCTCCACTTGAGGAGTCCTCGTCGGAGTCGGTGAATGTACCGACAAGTCCTTTCTTGTACACTTTCTTGTACTTTCGAGACTTGTCGAACTTTGGCGCCTTCCACTTCTCCTTTTGTTTGTTTTGAGGATAATCCGTTTTCATGTGTCCTAGCTTATTGCATTTAAAACATAATGGAACGGAGGCGTTAGTAGAACTAAATTTTGATTTGTTCTTGAAATTACCTTTCCGGAAGAATCGGTTGAACTTCTTTGCCATGAGGGCAATGGATTACAAGTCCAACTCGTCTTCTGATTCTTCATCATCGGTAGATGTAGATGGAGCGGCCTTGAACGCAATCGCCTTTTTCTTTGGCTCGTCTTGCTTCAAGTACGACTTCATCTTGTCTTGCATCTTTATTTTACTATCCTTGCGTACCTCATAAGACATCAAGGTACCCATTAGTTGAACGACAATATCTTTATTCATATCGTTACCTTCCTCGATGGCGAAGGTACGCTTTCCCAACAAGAAGGAAGTCTGTCAATAATCTTTGAGACTTTCTCATTTTGGGTGTAGGTCTTTCCAAGAGCCTCCAACTCGTTGGTAATGTCAACGAAGCGAGCATAGTACTCCTTCATCTTCTCACCCTGTTGCATGTGAAATAATTCGTAATCTTTATTTTCAACAGTGAGTTTGGAGTCTCTTACCCTACTCGTTCCTTCATGCAAGATGAGGAGTGAGTTCCAGATTTGATATGCACTCTTACATGTGGATATCTTGATGAAGTCTTCGGGCTCCAAAGCGCATTGCAAGGCATTCATTGCCTTGGCATTGGTTACCTCCGCGGGGACCTCCGTGGTAGTCCACTTCTCGAAATCTTCTTCGACGGGCTCGACATACTCTGTCATCGTGGCTCTCCATAGTGAAGTGCTCCGAAGGAACGTTTCCATCCGGCATTTCCAGTACCCATAGTTGGCACCGTTGAAGTAGGGAGGCCTAGTTGAGGAATGTCCTTCCATCACCGAAGAAGCTCCTTCATGGTTCCTGAAGGTGCTATAGTCTGAAGGTGGACGAACGGTCTTGTTGTCGTTGGTAGACATAGCTATGAACTTGGCTCTGATACCAAATGTAATGCCCTGATAGCTACTGCACAAGTACTAGAGGGGGGTGAATAGTACTTTAAAATAATCAAGAGTAATTATTCCTAATTATCGTGCAAACTCAACCAACAATGCGGAAATGAAAATAGACAACAATAAAAGACAAGCGCAAACAAACGATGTACCGGGTTCGGATCCACCCAAGTCTCCCCGACTTGTTCCCGATGATCCTACGTCCCAAACACCTGTATCCCCTCCGGCTACTTGAGTTAGAATCCTCTAACTCAAATTTGCACTATGAAATTCTTGTAGAAAACCTCTACAAGATCAAATCTTACACAAATGAAAATGTGACTCCCACAAACCGGTATCACAAACTACTCTCACAACCAAGAGAAAACTTGCAATAACAAAGTAAATGAAACAGTGAAATGCTTACCAACAAAATCCTATGCCTTGAGTAAACTTACGATTTTAGGGCAAGAAGGATTTTGAGGAAGAAGAAGGCACCAAACCCTAGCTCTAAGAAGATGAACAGCGATCGAAGGCTAGGGTGGAGTTGGTGACCTTGAATCATGCTCTTGGCTTGAGTAGCTCACAATCAATGAGAATCTCTCTTGAGGAATAAGAGTGAAGGAGAGATTCTTGTGAGAAATGAGAGCTTGAAAATGAGAATTAAATGCTCTTTTCTTTGATCTCTAAAACTCAATAATGGCAGCCTTGAATGCAATGAAGAAGCATCACAAGTATATATAGGTTAGAGAAGAGAGAGAGGGAAAATTCGTGCATTTAATGCTCCAACGGATCTATTTCTGAAGCAGTCTAATCGGTCTAAGAAGGATCACTGACCGATTAGTTTCTCAACTAGTCGGTCGGTGATTCTTCTTGGACCGACTAAATGGTTCACAGCCAATAAAGTGAATTCAAGGAATTAGAACTAGTCGGTCTAAGAAGACTTGCCAACCGACTAGTTTGACAACTAGTCGATCGGTGAGTGTTCTTTGACCGACTAAGAGTTGAAATACAATAGGCTGAATTCAAAGAGAGCTAGTCGGTCTAAGAACAAATTCCAACCGACTAGTTTCACAACTAGTCAGTCGATGAATGTTCTTAGACCGACTAACTGTAAACAGTAGCTCAGGCTGTGAAAATGAAGATATAACTAGTCGGTCTAAGAAGCATTCCAAACCGACTAGTTTGACAACTAGTCGGTCGATGAACCTTCTTGGACCGACTAATTGGTCAACAGTGAAGAGGCTGAATTGAGCAAGGAGATCTAGTCGGTTCAAGAAGGATTACTGACCGACTAGATGTCAATCTAGTCGGTTGGTTCTTCTTCTTGAACCAACTAAGATGCACTAGAAGCCGCGAAATGAAGCGTGAAGCTTTGGGAAAGTTTGTATGGGCTTCTAAGATAATCCTAGCTCTAAGATAAGAGTGTTATGAAGATTTTTAAGTAAGACCGACTCAAGGCTTAACATTCTACGAAAAGAAGCTAGAAGACTATAAAAATAAGCTAGACGAACCATCTTCAAAGCTTCAATCCAAATCTCTTGACTTCAATAATGCTCCTAGAGCTTCAACGATCTTCAAAGCACACGATCACGCTCTTTGAGAAGTCTTGAGACGTCGCTTTTGATATACGTAGAATTTTGGCGACGATCTCCATAACTGCGCTCACAAAGAGTTAGTTCACGATATTTATGTTTGTTTATTATCAAAACCAAATCCGTGGAATCAATACTCAACAGGTCTCTTGTGTTGCCTCCCAGTAACTCTACTGTAGTCTCATCCTCATCCAATAACATCCCAGTTCGTCTATAAATGGCTTCCCTTCCCACAAGCCCTCTTCAACCACTGTACTTCTTGATGATATTATTCTATCTTTTTCTATCTGATTCTAATTATATGATACTTTCTCTACAACATTCTATTTTTTCCTTCATCACTACTACGTCCTCAACACTCAAAGATGGACAATATACTAGTGGCAAGTGACGTGATGCAGAAATTGAATACATCACTTATATTTGAACTCGAAGATGTTCTTTGCTCCTTCATATGTTCTGTTCGTCGTCATTGAAGCTATCACCTTCTATGCACACCTGCTTCATTGCACTTCACTTCTTGTATATGTTCTTTGATACTTATTTGCAGACATCACTGCTTGATGATAATAAATGTTCTATCTTATTCTAAGTCTACCCGTACAATATTTTTACTTAATTATGCTTTTTATGTGTTCATCACTGATTCTTCTTCAACGCATACAGGGGACAGATAGCCATGATACTTGCAGCAAGTGACGCTGATGCAGCTGATGCGCAGCTCATAAATGGCAACAAAGTTTAAATTTTTTCATGGTGGGAATCCCTGTGTCCCTAGTATAGTCCAGTGCTTGAATTGCTTAGTCGTGCAAAAACTGTAATGTTGCAAAATGTTTAAATGTAGTTTCTACTTTGTTATGTTATGTACATTTGAATTCATAAATGTTGTAGCATGTTGGAATACAAACCTTAATACAATGTCATTAAATTTGGGACAATTGCATCACATTACAAAATTGTGTGATGCTAACTTAAAGTACCCACAATTACTCAGCTCGCACCAACGGCAACAACATTGAACGTTGTGTTAGTTGAGTATAACTGTCTACAATTACAAACATTTACTCAACGAGCATAACCGTCAAAGTTAGTAACTGTTGTGCGCGTGGAGCATAACTGTTTACAATTACCCAAATTACTCAACGCGCACATCCGCAACATTATTGAAAGTTGTGTGTGCTTATTAGCAAACCTATAAAATTACCAAGTTTTGCTCAGCACGCACAACGGGTAAAAGTTGTAAACGTTGTGCGCGTGGATCTAAATTGTATACAATTACCCACCATTACTCATCGCCGATAGCTACATGCCTCATTCTCTTCATTCTCTTCAGTTCTTCTGCTTCTTCTTCTTACTCCTTAAGCCCATTAATTTTCTTGACAATTGTCAGGTTCTGCAGCAACAGAGAAATTATAAGATATGAGATCCACAACGTCGGATATAGGTCTCGAATGATAGGCATCATCCTCATACGCTTATAATCAAGACTTTGTGTATTAAGGTTCAATTTGGACCCCCAGCCCTATTAATTCAACTCCATGATGGCTGCATTTGGACTAAACTATAGGAGGATGCCGTTTTCAAATGATCATTTTTAAAGAGAACCAGTTTACTTACAACCCATTTATACGGATATGTCCTTGACAGATGCATGTAGTATATTTCTTCCAAGCTAATACAAAATTGTTACCTATAGTAAATAAAAATGTCGGCCTTCATATCAAAGCCTTGTTAAGTCATCGGGCGAAGATTTTTCCTACAGAGAATATGAAGCAATGATGTTAACATAATTTATACTATTATATAAAATAGTAACCGTTTGAGCAAATATACCTTCTTTCTACCAGCTGTACTCATACGACAAGTTCTCATGTCATGACCCTTTTCTGCACAAACAATGCAAGTTCTTTTTCTTGTTTGACTTTGTTCTTGTGAGACTTGTATTCCAGACGGAATCCTTGACGCAACTCGTGGTTGGCCTTTAGTTCTTGATTTTGTAGGATCATGCATAATGACATCATTTACTCCCAGTTCTTGTTTGATAGGTGCACTGGACCCCACCTGTGATCTTGGCTCTTCAGAAGCAGTTTGCGCTTTATTATTAATATTATGTTGGTCCAAAAAACTGTTTGCCCATCCAAAGACATCATTAAACAGAAGGGGCTCTATTATAACCGCCTCCACGACTTTATCGAATGATGAACGAAGTCTCCAGGATTGAAGTGGAGTAATTTGATTTGGCACACACCGTGTACTATGCTAGTCGAAGAGGCCCCAAGACTCATGATCCTATGTCTTGAATTTAGAGTCCACCTTAGTAAAATATATCTCTCAGGGATGGCTTGCATATCAAACTTTTGCTTCATGATATATAAAATTTGCCTGCATAGCAAACCTTCAGCCACAGCCCTTGTATACGTACACCTGAACATTCCCGTAGATATATTGCATTGAACATTATGCACGTAACGCTTTCCATCAATCCGGATAGTTACTCTATACGTGGTCGTATCCCCATCCATGCTCATCCTTTCATGCCAACAGTATAAAGTATTTTTAAAACGAATTTGAAAAATGGAAAATATGTTTCTAGTATATACCTTTGCGGCATGAACCTCTAACTCATGCATGTCGCTAAATTCTGGTTTGTTCCTCATACATAAAGTATCTTCTCTCTCCTCTTTGTCTCGCTGAAATTTTACGGCTTTATCATATTGATCAATGAACTTGTATACTGGAGTCATACAGTTTAATATCCATCAAAATACGCGTTCATGCTTTCACTCCTTTGGCTGGACGCCATGCCTACACACAAAGCAAGAAATGAATACCATGTGCTGAGTTTATTTTGATCATATATTTTTACAACAATCTCTATCGTATTAACATTTTCATACCCGCAAAGAAAGTATCTAGTAGGTATGCCTTAATCCAATGATGTGCTTTCTCATGCATCGTATGCAACCACTTCCAGGCTTTCATTTCATTTTTTTTGTTTTTCTGTCAGTGGCTCCTGAAATTCCATTTGGTACTTCTCCATTAAGATGCCCCAACAATTCTCAGCTTCTTCAACATTTTGACTGTCCTTACACCAGTTTGCATAGTCTTCATCAAATTCAGGGTTATAAGAAGACCACAATGAACGTAGATGCTCATCTTCGTGCAGACTGATATGCCATGTGCAATACTTGTGCTTTGTATTTGGAAAAACTCTTTTGATTGCATTGCATATTACCGGATCTTGATCAGAGATGATAGCTCCTGGTGCTTTATCCCATATACATGTTAACCACTGTCCGAATAACCACACAAAGGATTCTTCCTTCTCATCAGCAAGAAGAGCACATCCAAATAAAATAGACTGTTTATGATGATTGACACCTGAAAAGGTGCAAAAGGCAACATGAATCTATTTGTCTTATAAGTGACATCAAATACAACAACATCTCCAAACTGGCTGTATGATGTCCTCGCCCTTCCATCAGCCCAAAATATACTCCTACATACATTCTCTTCATCATGCTCAATAGCATAGTAGAGCTGAGAGTCTGTAGATTGCCTTTTAATAAATTGTTCTATTACTATAATGCATTCCTTCCCAATGTTGTTCTTTCTTGCTACTCTCGCATGATCAATGCATTGTTGCGTAGTAATATTGACATTACTACTACTCGTGGCATTTAGAATCCTTGCAATCTTACAGGTCCTACTCCACAGCCACGCATCTGATCAACTAAATTCCTATATGTTCCTACCATATGCGATCTTTTATGTGACCGTAACATCTGGATCTTCGTTGGGCTTTTTATCAACTCATGATCATGATCATCCTCAAAGGTGTTTATGCACCATACTCCATCGGTGATTTTATGAACTGTCATTCTAGCCATATAGCATTCTCTCTCATTTTTCCTTCGACTAACATCCCTCCCTATCTCCCTCTTATCTTTTAAGCTTTTATACCCTTCTTTGTTGCACGTATACTTCCACCTCGTGGTATTTCCATCTTTTCCCTTTCATGTAGATCCCTTTCGGGTTGCAACACCTTTTAATGCTGCATATGTATTATAAAATTGATATGCATCTTCTTCTGTTTGAAATGTCATTCCAATATGTGGGCTGCCTTTTTCATTATCACTATGCCCATCCTCTTCATATATGTTGTTTGCACTGTCATTTTCAGCTTCAATCTCATTTGGCATCTCCTGATCATGCACAAAGGGTTCACTCTCTTCGATTTTCATCTTCTACATTAGAAACAAGTAAAAATATCAGTAATATTGACGCAGCATGACTACTATATATGTCTATCCAAGTAGCAGTAGATTATCATCAGCTTGCTAGTTGAAAGCACACTAATATTACTAATCATGTTAAAACCTTGCGTATTATAGCTATTCTTTTTCAATCTGATCTAATTGTTACCATCATATTTGATGAACAGATCATATACATCAAAAAATCAAACATATCACCTGTTTTGTGCAGTGGGCATTATTATGTACGCCATTCGCTCTATGTTGTTGTGATATATGAGCGGCTTCATTACGTTTTATGGACATCTCATATTTTTCAAGGAACACAACGGGCTAAATTTTTGAATCGTTTTGCGCGGAGAGTAATTTCCGTCGCAACACATCGCTATATTACTCACCGCGCAAAACGATACAAAAATTTAACCCGTTATGCGCGGAGAGGAAATTCCTACGCTAATCGTCCAAAGGTTGGAAATTTACTCACTGCGCAAACCTCTTCAAATATTTATCCCGTTTGTGCACGTTGAGCAATATGAGATGTCCAACAAATTAGGGATGATGATCCTTACCTCGATGGCGGAGAGTATGAGGGGAATCAACGAGCGCGTGATGGCAGGGATTTGGGGGCGATCTTAGGTGTGGGTTATTGAACTCGAAGACCTAGTGCAAAACTGGTGATCTACTCCAACTTCTGCGTTTTGCACGGGAGTGAGCAAAAAGAATTGGTGGCGATTGTATTTTAGTACAAAAGGGCTTAAAGGTAATTTAGTACAGAGGCGCGTTGAAAAGCGCATAAAGGGAGTTTTGTTAATTGCACCAAAAGGTCGGATATTACCATGATCGCGATCGAATCGGACGGTAGGGAGGGGTCGAGTGCAGGAATCCCATCTGAGCTTGAGCGCAGGCGCATTATACCCACATATATATATATCTCTCTCTCTGACAATCTTCAAATGTGAAAAAGGGTTTTTCGCATGGTGCGAAAACTTTTTTTTTACTTTTTTGAAATTTTTTCAAATTTTTTTGGTGTTTAATCCATACAATTATATACCCCAGGAAAAATAATGTGTGAACCCGTTGGGGTTTAGAGAACCCATTCACCGTTACAAATTTAACGGTCTCAAAACGTGCGAATTTGTATAGAATATAGAGAAATAAATAGAAGAAAAAGGAATATAGGGCTAGGTTTCACCCAATTGTGAATTGGACATGAATTGACATGGATCGATCAGTTGTCGAATTCTTGGGACTTGGGAGAGGTCGGCTAACCTAAGGGCATTCCCCCCACCCTCACTCTCGTGATGCAATGATAGGACATTCTCTTATGTTATCCCTACCCCCCCCCCACTCTCGTGATGCTATGATAGGACTACCTAACCTGTATTGATACCCACTTCCATTGTGCATCGATACGTGTTAGGTGCAATACGTCCGATGAATGTCCTCAATCTTCCTCCATATCACTTCCGTGGAATAGAATTCGGATCTATGTTAGGATGGCTCTAATCGATGCCTGACTCTTGTCAGCCGCATTGATAGTATGGATTAATGTAGAGATTGAAAACCCTAGATTAGCCCCGACTCCAATCGTCGACTAATCTAATTTTCTATAAGGGGAAAGTCAATTTGCATTGATAATATTCATCCTAACATTTCCTTCATCATCAATCATACAACAACCAATCATAAGTCACCAATCCATGGCCAAATCCACAAAAGAGAAATACCCGAGAAAAAATCTACTCATAAATCATATATAGAATCACATGGATAGCACAAAGGAATAACAAGAAAGCATAAACAAATAAGAATTATCAAAACAAAGACGAGGAAACTTATCTTTATGGTTGCTATACAAAGATATAAAGATTACAAGCTCGCACCAATCAAAGAACACATCCAAAAACCCAATCTATCCTACTCCTACGCCTAAAATTAAGAAAAGAGGTGAAAGTAGGGAAGAAAACGCCTCAAAGGGTCAGCTCCCTTCTCAAAACGCATACAAAACTCTTAAATAACCCCTTATAAACCCTAACGGATAGGGAAAAACCCGATCCAAAATGACCATTTAAGGAACTCCACGCTGTCACGTGGAACATTCTACAGCACAGCCTCGTCTTCCAAAAAATGTATAAAATCTCTCTAATCTCAGAAAAATACAAATAAATATACGTTAGAATAAGGACGAGATGCTCTTTGAAGGAAAAATAAAGAGAAGTGAATATAGCCATTGGGTTGTATGCAGATCTTTAATCTTTGCCAGGCATGTGCACTTTCTTGTGGCATCTCCTTCACGCGGTCGCATGGAGTTCCCAAACGATCGCGTGGCTCCTCTTCTCTTTGGCTTGGTTTAAGCCTATCTACGTGGTCATGTTGGGATCTATGCGGGCATTTCGATATTGTCTACAGAATTCCAGTAAATATCTATACCTTAAACGACCGCGTCGTTTTGGCGAAATGATCGCATTGAATAGGCTCTCCTTGGCATAATTTCCCTTCTCTTTTTGCTCTATTCGATGCGGTTGCTCGTGTCATGCTCATGCAATTGCATCAAATGCCTCAGCTGCTTGCCATGGCCCTCCTCTTTGATCACTTCCACACGGTCGCCTGGGATGCTTCACGCGATCGTGTGTAGCTTGTTTTCTTCAGATTCTTCGTCTTTTGATTCCATCTCCTCGTCGTGTTTACTCCTTTCATTTCTTTGACTCTTTTTGGCACTTTTTCACCTTTTTCCCGCTCTAGTGCCCCAATATCGTTCATATTCACTTGAAACACACATAAGGGACCCAAAAAGGAAAAAGGAAACAAAACCGGGGAAAATGGAATGGAATGGTAAATAAAATAAGGCAAAATGTGTATGAAATGAACGTGAATATGTATATAAAAATCACTCATCAAATTGTTTCGTATATTACTTCTCTCTATTGTTTTCCCACAAGAACAATAATAGAGGGTTGAATCACCTCAAAAGAGTGACTATAATTATCACCATTGAAATCATCATCCTAACCTAAATTCCAATAGATTTATGTGCTTAATCCTAAATGGATCATCTGATGGTGTTACTCAAAAGGTGCACCATTGATTAATAGCAATAGAAGCCAAGTCATGCTAGATTTACAACCCCAAAGAATCCACATCACACACATGTCTCTCCCTTAAGTTCATCCCATTCGGTTTCTGAGCAATCAGTTTAGATTAATTATTTAGCTTCGATCATAACTTCAATCAATTCAATCATTCTCAGAAAATAGAATTATCTCAGTATTCAATCACTATTCACTGGTTTTAGTTGTGGTTTGTGCTACAATCTCTCTATGGAATACGACTCCAGGCTCACCGGATTTTACTTGTGATACCTTCTACTCTTGGAAGTGCAACAATTAGTTCCAAGCAAGTTTTACCGATAGTTCCAAAACATGAGATTCATCAAGATAAATTAGGCAGAGAGTCTAGGACGTCATCATCCCTAGGTTGTGGTAAACCGTTGGACACTGAGACTTCCATCGGGGGGCATTGCACCATAGCGGCACTACCATCTTCATCAATAGGAGAATAAAGCAAATCCCGAATGACTGAAGCCTTGCCTGCACCTGCCATCAAGGGGTCATCCGGGGGTTGCGCTGCTGTGAATCAGCCTCCCTCTAATGCAATGTTGCATCCACACTACATGCAGCTTGTTTCACACTCAATCTTGCCAATGGCACATTGGAGACGTCAGCTAAAGGTGGGCATTAGTCGGGAGACGAGGCCAGTACAGAGGAGGAGGAAGTTTCCGTCGGAGCCAAAGATCGAATGCCCTTCAGTACAGGACTAGCTGCCCTCTTAAGTCGACTAGGCCCATAACACCCACAAATTCATTAGGGCACGACTAGTTGGAGTTTGGGGCCCTTGGACTTGGACAGACGAAGGCTGCATTTTAGGTTTTGGAGCAGTTGGGCCTTTAGAAAGCCCAGCCGTAAGTGGGTTTGTACACCCAGTGGATGGATAAGATCGACCAACCCTCGAGGTAGGTGTACCGACGGATACAAATGTCTCAACGGTCCCTTCAACCACTTCAATCGACACATCATCTCACCCACATTCTCCGACAAATCCATGAAGCAAGACCCCATCAAAGCAACTGCTCTGCCATTGTCAGAGCTCAAGGCCACCTCCTTAACAGGCAGACGGAAATAACAATGAGAACGGTGATCCTGAGCCACAATCCATGGACTAAACCCCGCCAATGGTGACAGCTTCACATTCGGGGCAATCAGTCCAGAAACCGAGCTAACCCTACCTTCAAGCTCCGATCCCCCATGTGATTTCTACGGATTCTCGCCTAGAGGTCTTTATGGCTAACCCTCCCACATTGAAGTAGATAAATCCCAGACCTTCGTATTGCACTGGCTTCCAATGCCCTTCGAAGAAGACTTGCGCCTTCAGCGGTTTCCTCATATCAATCTCTACACATACACAAGCAAAGCATGCTTTGATAATGAGGTACATATGTGATAACTTGAGAGCCCTGCCAACGTAGTTTCCCAATGCCGTCAGAATACGTTCATTATAGTACTACATAGGCAAGTAAGAGAAGCGAACCCACACTGCCATGGATTCAATAGCCGTCGACAATGGAGAGAAATAGGGAACCCATTGTTAAACGGTCATATAATGTCCGAAGATAAGCCACGGGCCTTCCTCCAACGCATAGATAAAATCCTCATTGCATTGGAACTTCACCATAACGAAACCCTCACTAATTCAATGAAATCCAACTCTCCTTTGGGTTTCCAGAGGTTCAACAGTCTTGCTTCGAGAATCGGCAATGTAATGTTACAGCCAAGCAATTTCACAATCGCCGCCTTCACGTATTGCAGTTGCAACCGATTTTTGTACGCCAAAGACAACGAAATTCAATCCCATTCATCCATCGACTCCACTTGAATATCCTCATCCCTCACCCATGGTTGAATCAGGGAATTCTGTACAAGCCATACCCAAACAATCCTCCTTGGAAGACTTCGGGACAACTCCAACGGTCGGCTCTCCTTCTTGGGTAGTAACACCACCATCTGTATCCACAACATCCACAGCATCCATCTTCTCCATACAATCACTCCCCCCAAAGGGCTTGATCTTCTTGATACTACGTATCAAGTTATCATTTTATTCTCTAGATTTTCCACGGGCACCGTCGCCGAGAGAAACTTCACCAACTACCAACCCTTCAGTACTATTATCCATTGTGTGAAAAAAGGTGGAGCCAATTTTCAAAATAAAGAGATGCCTCGATCAGGCTACATATTTAAAGAGGATAATGCGATCAGGTGGCCAAGGAGGGGATTTCCTCCTTGGCCCATACCCACATGGGGTGTGGGCGGCCAAGAATGTGGCCAAGGAGGAAATCCACTCCTTGGCTGCCTGATACTCATTTTTATTATATTTAAATATGGTTTTTAACATATTCATCCTTAAATCATGTGTATTTTGATATTTGACCCTTAAATATGGGTATTCGCTTTTAACTCCATTATATATATATACTAGTCATTACCCGTGCCCATAGGGCACGGTTTATTTAATGGTTGAGTTTTTTTCCCCCACAAATTTCAAGTTCCCCCAAATTTCAAGTTTTCACACAAAATTTCAAGTTTCCCCCCAAATTTAAGTTTCTCCCCAAATTTAAGTTTCTCCCCAAAATTTAAGTCCGCCCAAAATTGTCATTGCCATCTAGGACAAACTTGCCACGTAGAACAAAGCTTTGTCCTAGTAGGATAAGATTCAAAATCTTCAAAAGACTGGAAAAAAATGTTCGGAAGGGGGGGGAGAATAAAAAGTGTGGGTGTGCGTGGGGAGGGTCCAGGGGCAAAAATGCAAAAACCGGGGTTGTATGTGCAAAATTCCCGACCTCCTCTCTTATCCCTCAAAATCTCATCTCTTATATTTTCTCTTATCTAATTTCCCTCTTTTATATAATATATATCCAAATTCTCTTATCCAATTTCTCATGTTCAAATTCTCTTATCCAATTTCTCTTGATAACATCCCTCTTTTATATAATAGATATCCAAATTCTCTTATCCAATTTCTCATGTCCAAATTCTCATATCTCTTATATTTTCTCTTATCTAATTTCCCTCTTTTATATAATATATATCCAAATTCTCTTATCCAATTTCTCATGTCCAAATTCTCTTATCCAATTTCTCTTGATAACATCCCTCTTTTATATAATAGATATCCAAATTCTCTTATCCAATTTCTCTTGATAACATCCCTCTTTTATATAATAGATAGATAGATAGATAGATATATATATATATATATATATATATATATATATATATATATATATATATATATATAAGGTGTATGATAAAATGCCTCTTGATAACATCCCTTCCTGAGCTGCCCATCCTGTTGCGATTCCGGAGGGTGGTGCACATAAGGTGTATGATAAAATGTTTCTGAGGCAAAATACTGCGATCGTGATTAATCCAGATGCTAAGCTCACTTGGTCTGACATTTGCTCTAATAGGCGATCTTATGGAGAATCCGTGGGCATGTCTTTGGTGCCACCAACAATTAAGGAAGATGGAAGATGTGTCGCACGTGTTCCAAATTCTCTTTTGGAGAAGGGAGGTGAAAAATGGAAATTTACCTTAGTTGGATATGTTCTTGGTGATGTCCCATACTATGGTCAGATTCAGGCCTGGGTGGAGAGGCTTTGGAAGCCAATGAAGAGGGTTCAAATCTATAGCAAGGAAAATGGATTTTTCTATTTTCGATTTGAAGTTAAGGAGGATTGTGAGAGGATACTCCATGGAGGTCCTTGGCTCTTTGATGGGCGTCTAGTTGTTCTTAAACTTTGGAGCCCAATGATTCGACATGATCGGGATATCCTGACCTCAATTCCTGTGTGGGTGCAGTTGCATGGTGTTCCCTTGAATATGTGGAATATCCTTGTCCTTAACATTTTAGCCTCTGTCATTGGAACCCCTTTGTGCTTGGATCGTGCCACAGCAAAATTGGAGCGTATTACCTATGCTAGGTGTCTGGTGGAGGTGGATGCCAAGACGCCGCTATCTAAAGTTGTGGATGTGGAGCTGGATGATGGGTCCATACTTAGCATTGAGGCTAAGTATGAAGGAGAGCCACCACGGTGTAATCATTGTGTTAGCTTCGGACACTCTGATGCTCAGTGCCCTTTGCAAAGAGAATCGGTTGTTAATCAAAAGGGTAAGGAAATTTTGCTAGACTCATCTACTACTGCTGCCACTGTTGAGCTTGGGCAGTGCTCAACTACTGTTCAAGATGGGGTGGGTAATATAGCTTCAGCTGAGTTACCCCAACATCAAACAACTGTTGGTGACAGTTGCCGTAATACTGGGGAAAATCCTAAAGTCAATTCCATATCTTGTATTCAAAAGTTGAGAAGCCTGGGGAATTTACTGAGAGTACTTCAATCCCTCCTCCCAAGGCTCAGGGGTGACTCCGTAGAAGATATAAAGGCTTCCACGAATTCCACTAACTCAGAAGCCTCTCCTAGGCTAAAGGAAGTCTCAGATTCAGAGACTGAAATAGTCCATGTTGAAGATGTGACTCATAATTCCCTTGCTGGATGTCAAGCATTTGATACTCATTTGCTAGAGGAGCAGGATGTCACTTTGGCCGTTAATGATGCCCTCCATTCGATGGCCCCTCTACTTCCGGAGATATCCTGCCATCAATCTGCGCAAGTAGATCAAGCTCCTTCTTCTATAACTGGGGACCTGGATGCTGATGAGGATCACACAGGAAATGTGGAATTACCGGAGGAGCCCACGTATGCTAACCCCGAGTGGAACATTGAGCGATGTAATATCCTTGCAGAAGTTGCCTCCTCAAAGTTAAAAAAGCAGGTAGGCTCCAACTCAATACCACCTACAGCAATTAGAAAGAGTAGCAGGCTTAAGGATGGGATGCAAGAGGGCTTAATAATCCTATGCGGCGTAGGGATCTACGGGAAAGAATTAAGAGGTTGAAACCTTCGGTAATTGTCCTAATGGAGACTAAATTGAATCGGGAGAATGTCAGCAGCAGGTCCTGTATCCAAAAGAGCTGGATAAAGTTCGATAATTTCGACTTGCATAAAGGTGGGCGTATTCTTATGGGTTTTGATCCACTTATATGGCATGTGGCTCCTTTCTCGGCATCAAAACAACATTTGACAGTTCTGGTACGCAATGTTGGAGGGTTTGAATTTACTCTTTCTGGAATCTATGGATGCAATACCGCCGTAGAAAGAAAGGAACTTTGGGAGCAGATAGGGTGTGATGCAAAAAATCTAAATAATGAAGCTTGGTTGGTTGGGGGAGATTTTAATTGTGTCTTGTATGCTAAAGACAAAATTGGAGGGCGTAAGCTAGACACTAGTGCATTATCGGATTTCAACAATTGTATTTCATTATGCCGATTGCAAGAACTCAAGAGTTCGGGACGGAGTCTAAGCTGGAGTAATCATAGGATGGGCAAGGCTAGAATTTCGGCAAAACTGGACCGGGTCCTGTGCAACGATTCATGGATGGACAAGCTCCCGGAATCTTACGTCACTTACCTGGATCCACATACTAGTGACCACTCTCCTATAATAGTTAATCTTCATCCTCAGGTACTTTCTGACCCTAAGCCTTTTTAATTCTTCAGTCACTGGGTTCGCCTGTCAGGGTACCAAGAGCTTATTCATGCATCCTGGACTCATTTCGTGAGAGGGTCTCCTATGTTTCGCTTTGCAAATAAGCTACGGTGTTTAAAAAATGAGCTCCGTTTGTGGGCAAGCAATCATCATTCAAGCAATGCAATTGAATCATGCCGGAATCAGCTTGAGGATGTTCGGGCAAAGAATGCAATTCATTATGATACTACTCTTCAAATGTTGGAAAACAAATTATCAAAGGAACTTGCACATCTTCTGGGATTAGAAGAAGAGATGTTCAGACAGAAGAGCAGGCAAGACTGGCTAACACTGGGAGACAAGAATACCAAGTTCTTTTATAACTCCATGAAGGCTAGACATGGGCATAACAATTTATTTCATTTGGTGGATGATAATGGGGTTCAAATCAAATCCTACGAGGAAGTTAAATCTGAGGCAGCCAAGTACTATGAGGAGCTATATAACCAATCCAATTACTGGAGGGTTTTTCCAAATTTGGTACCTAAAAGGAAAGTGAAACAGGAAGCTGCAAGGTGGCTGGATAGACATGTTTCTGCTGAGGAGATTACAGAGGCGGTGTTCCAAATCAATGCTTCTAAGGCGCCTGGACCAGATGGGTTCAATGGATTCTTCTATCAATTCAATTGGAAACTTATTTCTACTGATGTTATAGGGGCAGTCCAGTCGTTTTTCAAGGAGGGGATTCTTCTTCGTCAAATTAATCACACTTTTCTTACTCTGGTCCCTAAGAGTTCAAATGCTAGTATCCTTGGTGATTACAGGCCGATATCCTGCTGCAATGTTATCTACAAATTAATCAGCAAAATCATTTGCAATAGACTCAAAAAGGTTATCCATGATCTGATATCCCCAAATCAGGCGGCTTTCCTGCAAGGAAGACTACTATCTGATAGCACCCTTTTGGCCCATGAGCAGATTAGAGATTTTAGCAACCCTATGGGCTCCAGGGCTGGCATGAAACTAGACCTCAGGAAGGCTTTTGATAGTGTGAACAGAGAGTTTGTTTACTTTTGTCTTCATCAAATGGGGTTTGGGACTACATTCATTGGCTGGATTAAGGAGTGCATTTCAACGCCGTCTTATTCTGTGATGGTAAATGGTTCGCCGGTTGGTCATTTTGAAGGAAACAGGGGGCTCAGGCAGGGAGATCCCCTGTCGCCATATTTATTTGTCATAGTCATGGAGGCTTTCTCTCTTCTGCTGGAGAAGGCTCTCACTAAAGGAAACATACAACCCATGCGGCGTACAGGTGCAATTTCTCATTTACTATTTGCTGATGATTTGCTGGTGTTCTGTAGAGCAAATCACAAGTCTTTTCTGGGTCTTAAGAGTCTTCTTGAGGAATTTAAACACTTCACTGGGCTAGAAATGAATTGGAGCAAAAGTCTTGTCATGTTCAATAAGGGACTAAGAGTCCAGGCCCTTTAGCTGAGTATTTGGGTGCAAAACATGCAACATCATTTGCCACATACTTGGGGCTCCCTTTGTCTACTAAATATCCTAAAATATGCATGTATAGACGGCTACTTGACAAATGTGGGAAGCGCATGAGTGGATGGACTTCTACAATGCTATCAATATCTGGACGGATAGAGTTGGTACGAACCGTCATTTATGGTATGTTTTCTTTTTGGTCCCAAGTTTATAGAATTCCATCTACTGTACTACGTACTTTGACAACTATGTGTAGAAGGTTTATCTGGGGGAATACTGCTACCTGGGCTTGGAATGATATTTGTCGTCCTAAAAAGGAGGGTGGTGTTGGTCTAAGGCTTCTTAAGGACCTAAATGTGGCATCGGGAATTAAGCTAACTTGGAGATTGTTGAAGTCCAGGGGATTATGGGCGGAGTATATGCGCAGCAAGTATAAAGATGTAGATGTTTTCTATGATGCGAAGAGTTCTGTTCTCCATTCGGGAACATGGAAGTTTCTACTGAAATGCAGGGACCAATCGAGGAATCTCATTGTGAGGAAAGTAGGAGATGGGAATGACACACTTTTTTGGCATGACAGCTGGCTCCCCTGTGGGCCCCTCAACTGCCTGTTTGTAGTTCCAGATGGGGATGGTAGTAAGCGTGTCAGTGATTATTGGGATGGTACGGCATGGAATGATGATCCGGTAATTCATGATATAATGCCTATACTACAGAACGTAAATCTACATGGAGGAACAGACACTTGGGAATGGAAACTAGGCCCGGTTTTCAAATTTAAAGATGTGTGGGAAACAGTGCGCACCAAGGCGGCGCCATTCCAATTCTATAAGCTTATTTGGTACCGGAATCATGTCCCTAAGATGTCCCTAACTCTTCTACGGGCATATAAGGGCAAGCTCCTCACTATGGATGTATTGGAAAAATGGGGTGTCCAGGCACAGTCCGAATGTGTACTATGCAGAGAAAACATCCTGGAATCAAACGATCACATATTTTTCAGCTGTGCTTATTCTAATTATGTCATTAGCTGGTCTTTTTTCAAACTGGGGATTAAAGACCCGCCTGCACTGACGCTACATGGGATTGGACAATATTTCTTGGAAAAATTCTTGAACAAGGGCTCCTCAGGCCGGCTTGCAAGTACCATCCTTGCGGCTGCTGTATGGCATCTTTGGCGAGAGCGCAACCGAAGAGTTTTTGAAAGAATTGAGCAACCAAAGACTGTTCTTTTCGAAGAAATGGCCGCTGATATTCATATTGCACTTCGGGATGAGGATGAAAATGAGGGGGAAGCTTCTGAGGCGTTTAAGAACTGGGATATTCTTGATAATGGTTGAGAGTAATGTACGGTGTTGTGGTGGGTGCGTAGAAACTGGGACTGGTAGTGGAGAGTGACGACGCCTATGTCCTATCCTCTCTCTACTAATTCCAGTTATATATGACCTCCACTTTGTAATTTTTGTATATTCTATAATATAGTTAACCTTATCTTTCAAATATATATATATATATGTGTGTGTGTGTGTGTGTGTGTGTGTGTGTGTGTGTGTGTGTGTGTGTGTGTGTGTGTGTGTGTGTGTGTGTGTGTGTGTGTATGTGTGTGTGAAAAGTTAGCGTAAAATTTTATTCATAAGTATACAATGTACAACCGTCATAGCGTGATAGGTAGTACTCACTAGAGAGAGGATAGGGCACAAGCGTCGTCACTCCCAATTAAGAGAATTCCCACCCCACACAGACGGTACAAGATTAAAGACAAGAAAAATTATACATAGTCATAATCAGAAACAAGACCTTCACCTTCAACCATTGTCTATGAAACCCCAGTTTCCAAAAATTTCTCGTTCCTCGGCAGTTGTGGGTTCTAAGTTGTATAGAGCTACTCTGATGTCAGCAGCAATCTCCTCAAACAGCTTAGTCTTATCTCTCTTCTCATTCTCAAAAATTCTTCTATTCCTCTCCCTCCAGATGTGCCACACCATAGACGCCAGGCAGGTTTTAGCAAGCAGACTAAAACCTCCTTTTCCACCACCTTTAGCTAGAATGATATTCCCCACCTCTGGAAGGGACAGTTGGTTGGGGGCTGTCAACTTTAATTTCAACAGAGTCCTATTAGAATATAGGCCGTGAAGTTTCATTTGAAAAACAAATGATTGACATTCTCTGCCAAATTATCATCATATAAGGAGCAAGACGAATCGGCAAGGAGATTCCAACGGCAAAACTTGTCTTTGGTCATCAATTTAACCTTTAGAGCTCGAAGGAGGGTTAGTGACATTTTCGGGACTTGATGTGGATACCAAACAAGTTTCTGTAGGGGAAAAGCATCTGACCTCTTGCGAAGACCCTCCCAAGCAAGTTTGAAGCTAAAATTATCGCTGAGTAACCATCTCCATCCATCGACACTAGGCCGAAGGGTGACATGCTGTAGCAGTCTCCGAGCTCCAGTCGTCGTCTACCCAATACTCCGCCACCGTTCGCTGCTCAGACCCAGGTGGCATCGGAAAGCGATCGGCTAGCGGCCCGCCGTCGATCCAGTAGTCCTTCCAAAAGAGAGTGCCACGGCCATCGACCACTGTTTGTTTAATCATCTTCTGCGAAATTTTTCGACAGCCGAGCAACCTCTTCCATGTCCCCGACTGAGCGGGAACACGATTAGCCGCAAAGAACCCCCTCGGACCGCCATACTTCCTCTGCATGTGCTTCGCCCATAAGCCCTACGCGTTCAGATATCTCCAAGATAGCCGCACCCCTGCCGCATCATTTAGCTCCTCCAATATTCGAATTCCAACCCCGCCTTCTGATTTCGGTTTGCACACATCCTCACATGCCCAAGCTCTTGATTTCCCTAAAATGAAACCCCAACATGCTTTCGTGATAGTTCTCAACACTGTTGATGGAATGTGGAATACTTGCATCCAAAATGCTATCATACCATATATCATCACATGACAAGCTCGATACGCCCCGAAATAGATAGGGAAGAAGATTCCCAACCACTCATCCTCTTCTTACACTTGTCAACCAACTTCTTATAATTCGCTGAAGTCGGATATTTCAAAGATAAAGGAAGCCCCAGATACGTTGTGATCGTCGAAACTATTTTGATGCCCAATAAATCCGCCAGTTCTTCCTTGTATTTAGCCCCCTTGCTAAACAAACCTGTGCTCTTGTCCCAGTTAACATGTAGGCCTGTGTAATTGGCAAACTCCTGTAGTAAAGATCTGATGCCCAGGAAGGAGGACCTATTTGCGCGGCAAAAGACCAATAGATCGTCCTCAAATAGTAAGTGAGAGATTGCCCCCGTCCTCTTCATGGGATGAATGTTACGAGAGATTATGGCTTTTTCTATAAGCAGAGAAAAAGATTCCATAACAATTACAAACAGGAATGGGGAAAGAGGGTCACCTTGTCGAAGTCCTCGATTACTCCCAAAATATCCACAGGGAGTCCCATTAATCATTACAAAAAATGTTGGAGTATTAGTGCATTCCTTGATCCAGGCTATAAAATTGCAGGGGAACCCAAGTTGCTGCATGAAGAATAAGAGAAATTCACGATTCACACTGTCGAACGCCTTCCGTAAATCCAGCTTCAAACAGGCTCTACCCCCCATAGGATTATTAAAGTCCTTGATCTGTTCATGGGCAATTAGCATGCAATCACATAGTAGCCTACCCTTCAGGAATGCTACCTGATTAGGTGATATCAGCTCGTGGACCACAGCCTTAATTCTGTTGCAGATTATTTTACTGATGATCTTATATAGGACATTGCAGCAGGAGATCGGCCTATAATCTCCCAATTTCGTAGCATTAGAATTCTTCGACACCAGGGTAAGGAAAGTATGATTTACCTGTTTGAGAAGGGAGCCTGATGTAAAAAAATACTTAACAGCTGCAATAACATCTTTGCTAATAAGCTCCCAATTTTGCTGGAAAAAAAAACCGTTATAATCATCAGGACCCGGTGCCTTGTCTGGCCCAATCTGAAATACTGTCGCCTTTATCTCCTCTACAGACACCCTTCTGGAAAGCCATGTAGCAGACTCACTAGTCAAGATGCGTTTTGGCACAAGTTTGGCAAAGAAGTTTGAGTAATGGTTCTGGTTGTAAAGATCCTTGAAGTATAGAGAGGCATCCACCTTCAGCTCATCGAATTTCTTGTTTTGGACACCATCTACGTCAATCAAATGGCTAAGATTGTTACGGCTAATCCTTGCTTTCATTGCATTGAAGAAGAACTTAGTATTCTTGTCTCCGAGGGTAAGCCAGTCTTGCCTGCTTTTTTGTCTGAACATATCCTCTTCAAGCTTTAGGGCATGAGCTAAGTCTTTAATTTGAAGAGCTTCTCTATCTTGGAGAGTGATATCATTGTGAATGCGAGGATTATTCCTAACAGCCTCCAGATTATTCCTGCACTTTTCCACCAACTTATCAGCATGGATAGTCCTAGCCCAACGAATAAGAACAAGCTTGAGATCCTTGAGCTTTTGCACTAACCGAAACATAGGAGTCCCCACTTTCATATCCGCCCAACTTGATGTGATAATGTCATGAAATCCAGGGAAATCGGACCAATAGTTAAAGAACTTGAACGGCTTAGGGTTGGAGGGTACCTGAGTGTGAAGATATACTGACATGGGTGCGTGATCAATTGTCAAAGCATCGAGATAATTAAGATAGGAAGCCGGTAGTTTATTGATCCAATCATCATTTACAAAAACCCTATCCAGTCTTGCAGTAATACGTTCGCCTCCAATCCGACGGTTACACCAACTGAGAGAGTTACCAGTGCATTTCAGCTCACGCAAGCAGCATCTGCTAATACAATCGTGGAAATCCCTAACCATGATCTCTTCAAGTCTCCTTCCCCCAATCTTATCCCTTGTGTATAGGACACTATTAAAATCCCCCTACCATCCATGGGACATTTCCAAACTGTCTGTATTCAGCCACCAAATTATGCCACAGAACTTTCCTTTCCGCCATGGTATTACAACCATATACTCCAGTTAGTATGCAAATGAACCCCCCAACATTACGGAAACTCACAGAAATGTGTTGGTTTGAACTGGAACTGTGATTAGTACTCCATACCTGCAGGTTGAATACCATAATGAGACGCCCTCCTTTTGCCAAGTCAAAATTGTTGTAGGATACCCAGTCGTCAGGGATGAAAAACTTCTATGGTGTACCAAACGGCTTCAGCTTGGTTTCTATCAAAACCATAACTAAAGGCCTAATTTTATTAACAATAAACTTCAAATCTCTTCTCCTAACTGCATTATTCAGTCCCCGAGTATTCCAAATTAAGACAGTCATTGAGCAACAGGGGGTTTTCGAACTTGGCCACACTCTTGCAGCTGAGAGCTCTTCCTGGAGCTTGAAAGTGGACTAGGATCCGTTTTCTTCTTAGGGGATTTTGTCGATTCTAATTGTCTGACCTGCTCTTCTACCTCAATATCCCACTCAGGATTATCTACCGCAATCTCCTCAGGCACCCTATCCAGTTCAGATACAGATGTATATTCAATAAGGGACGGAAGAGGTCTGCGAAGTATTTGTCTGTGTTGCAACACATTTTCACGACTAGCAACCGTAGCCTGTGTAGTATCACCACGCACACTAGCAAGATTATCCGCCTCAATATCCCCATCCAGAGTCTTAGAGTTCCCAGCTCCCATGTTAACGCCCAAGTTTAAATTACCATGCAGTGGGATTTGTTGCTTCTCCTTCGCCAGGTTCCCAGATGGTCCAGCAGTGCTAAGGCATGCCGACTCCTTTGGCAGTAGAACATTGCCTTTCACCTTCACTACCATAATTTATCTCCCCCCCGCTGGATAACATCCCCAGCGCCAATGCTCAAGGACTGGCCACCTCCATCGCGTAGCTGCTGACCCACACTAACATCAATTAATTCTTCAGGAACTGTGTTACAACCATCAGCAGTATCATTTGATTGCCCAGAAGTAGCGTCGGGGATAACACCTTGGATTGAAGGGGGCTCAGTTCCCGTCGGGCATTGTTGGTCGGAGTGGCCAAAACAAACACACTTCCCACATTTAGGGGGTTCACCCTCTATCTTAACGCCAATAGCTAATGTAGGCCCATCTTCTGTTCTGACCAATACCTCTTTAACAATAGCTTGTGTTGCATGAATCTCGACCAAGCATCTCACGTAAGATAATCTTTCCTTCTTGGCAGTAAGTTTGTCCAGACATATAGGTTTGCCTATAACTGATGCAATGCAATTGAGAATTTCTAAAGTCCACATACCCAAGGGGACCCCCTAAAGCTGGACCCAGACTAGTACCGACGAAAGAATATCTCTTTCTAGCTTGAGGGCCGAACTCCATCGTTGCAGAATAACGAGTCTGCCATCAAACATCCAAGGACCCCTATGCAGAATCCTCTCACATTCACCTTCCTCCTCAAACTTAAAACAGAAGAAACCGTTTTCGCGGCTATAGATTTTCAGGCCTTTCTTGACATTCCAAAGCCTCTCAACCCTAGCACATATTTGGCCATAGAATGGTACTTCTCCCATCACATATCCAACGAGGGTGAACTTCCATTGTTCGGCCCCTCTAGCCAAGGCCTCCTTCGCAACCAACGCCATAACCGAGCCATCATCCTGAGTGTGCGAAGCTACGTAGGTCATGCCAACATCTAGATCATAGGTCCTAATGTTGGAGCATACCTCGGCCCAGGAGTGCTTCACCCCCGAAGAGGAGATTTTAATATCCACATTCTTCCACTTAGGCAATCTGTCAAACACTTTGGGGGCACCCGAGTTCATCTTCCTCCTATAGGGGTAAGGATGCAATACATTACCTCTATAATCCCGCGTTCCACCCTCCTTGATCGGATAAGCGCCTGAGCACTGCCCTGTGAAAATCCCGCTGCCCCCCAATCTCGGTGGAAACCCTACTTTGGGCCGACGCCTGTTGACCACCTCCCAGCCGTCTTTGCCGTTCGGAGGCACATCACGATCATCTCCATTCCCATGATGCTTCTTGCGCTCCTCCCCATCTCCATTAGAAGATGCGATAGTCAGAGATCCCTTGCCGATGCCAGAATCTCCATTCGCCTCCCCTCCGTGAATTTCCTATTATATATATACATATATATATATATATATATATACATATATATATATATTTTGCAGAGTAAGCGAGATTCTATATTAAGAAGTATACAGAAATTACATTGTGGTCCTATCTATGAATGGCGGGTTAAGTGACTTGGGGAGAGGACACAAGCGTCGTCACCCAAACTCAAATACCCCAGCATCCAATGAAAGGATCACGATACGATACAAGAAACAAAACAATATACATTCACTCAGCTGAGGAAGACTATATCCTACAGTCATCCATTGTCCCTGATGTCCCAATTATCCATAGCACTAGCTGCCTCGTCTTCCATAACTTCTGGATTACG
Organism: Scilla litardierei; assembly: GCA_030789695.1. Taxonomy (NCBI): domain Eukaryota; kingdom Viridiplantae; phylum Streptophyta; class Magnoliopsida; order Asparagales; family Asparagaceae; genus Scilla; species Scilla litardierei. Next base: position 424,552,355 of record CM061142.1, on the reverse strand, counting down.
GAGTATAATATGGACGTCAGAAGCGATATCTTCAAAAAGAGCAATCTTAGATTTTCTTTTATTTTCAAACACCCGTCGGTTACGCTCTCGCCAAAGGTGCCAAACAATAGCCGCAAGCACAGTTTTTCCTAGCAGCCCCAGCATGCCCTTCTTATTATATTTAGCCAAGAAGTAGCAGCCAATGCTGCTGATAGATAGAATAGTCGGCCCCAATGAACCCAGCTTTAATAAAGCCCTCCTCATGATGTACTGTGAATATGGGCAAATGAAAAATAAATGCTCAACTGTTTCGGTGCAGGCATCAGTGCAGAGCTCACACGTGTTGCATTGTAGGGGGGTCCAATTCTCCATTCGCTCCTTGGTGAGCAGCTTATTTCTGAATGCACGGAGGAGTGTAATTGAATACTTCGGTATGTTTTTGGGGTACCAAACTAGCTTATAGAAAATGAAAGGCACAGTTTTGTCACGCAGAGAGTCCCATGCCTCCTTAAAATTGAATACTGAGCCAAGCTTCCACTCCCAGAAGTCTAGACCTGATGCCAGAACTTGATTTTGAAGGAATGGTGTGATCATTTGAATTTCCGGGTCATTGCTCCATGTAGATCCATTCCAATATTCAGAAACACGTTTTCTACCGCTACCAACTGGGATATTGAATAGCAATTTAAGGGGGCCGCAAGGAAGCCAATTGTCATGCCAAAATAGGGTGTCTTGCCCATCTCCTACCTTCCTCTTAATGATATTCTGTGAATGATTTCTGCAATGAAGTAGGAACTTCCATGTTCCGGATTGAGTGGCTGATCCCGTTGCTTCATAGAATGTTGCCGAATCCTTGTATTTCCTTCACATGTACTCCGCCCAAAGGCCTCTAGACTTTAGCAATCTCCATGTGATCTTAATACCTCCTGCTAAATTCAGATCTGATAGTAATCTTAATCCAACCCCCCCCCCTTCCTCCTTTGGTCTGCAAGAGTCACTCCAAGACCAAGCTTTTGTAGAACCCCAAATAAAATTTCTACATATGGAAGTAAGGGTTCGCAAAACAGATTTTGGAAATCGATAAACTTGGACCCAAAAATTAATCATGCCATAAATCACAGTTCTTACTAGTTCAATACGCCCCGCTAAGGAAAGAGATGAAGAAGTCCAACCACTTAGTCACCTCTTACATTTGTCAATTAGACGGGTGTACATCTGAGCTTTTGGATACTTGGATGAAAGAGGTAGACCCAAGTAAGTAGTAATTGTGTGAGCATGTTTAACTCCAAGATAATCGGCCAAGTCTCTAGGATGTTTAACCCCCTTGCTAAACATAGACACACTCTTCTCCCAGTTGACTTCAAGTCCTGTGTAGTTATAAAACTCTTCAAGCAAATTTTTATGGCCCCTAAAGGATTTCAGATTAGCACGACAGAAAACCAATAGATCATCAGCAAATAGAAGATGCGATGTAATGCCTTCTCGTTTCATTGGTTGAATGCTTCCTTTAGTGAGTGCCTTAGCTAGCAGGATACTGAAACATTCCATAATGATAACAAACAGATAAGGGGAGAGCGGATCACCTTGTTGAGTCCTCTATTTCCTTTGAAATACCCCACAGGGGAGCCATTAACCATAACAGAGTAGGATGCCGTGGAAATGCATTCTTTAACCCACCCAATGAACTTGTGACCAAATCCCATCTGATGTAGGATGAAATACACAAACTCCCTGTTCACACTGTCAAAAGCTTTCCTGAGATCTAGTTTCAAGCAAGCTCTGGACCCCATTGGATTGCTAAAATCTCTGATTTGCCCATGAGTGAGTAGAGCACAATCTGAAATCAATCTCCCCTGAAGGAAAGCTGATTGGTTCGGGGATACAAGATCATGAATGAAACTCTGAAGCCTGTTGCAAATGATCTTGCTAATAATCTTGTAGATAACATTGCAACAGGCAATAGGCCTGTAATCTCCCAAAGACGATGAATTAGAACCTTTTGGGACCAAAGTAAGGAATGTGTGGTTTACCTGGCGGAGCAAGGAGCTTGATCTGAAGAAAGATTGAACTGCAGCCACAACATCATTACCAATAAGATTCCAATTATGCTGGAAGAAAAAACCGTTAAACCCATCAGGCCCAGGTGCTTTTAAAGCGCCAATCTGGAATACCACATCTTTAATTTCAACAGCAGACACATCTCTTTCAAGCCACCTAGCAGTTTCCAGTTTGATCTTCTTCTTAGGGACAAGCTTTGGAAAAACGTTCCAATAAGTGCTTTGATTGTATAAGGACTCATAGAAGGCAGTAGCTTCGGCCTTAATATCATCATAGGTTTTGCTCTGAACACCATGAACATCCACCAAGTGACTGAGATTATTGCGGCATTGTCTTGATTTCATAGCATTGTAGAAGAATCTAGTATTTCTGTCACCCAGTTCCAACCAGTCCTGCCTACTCCTTTGGCGATACATATCTTCCTCAATCCCAATAAGATTAGCAAGATCTTTTGCTAGTTTGCTTTCTTTTGCCTGGAGTTCAAAATTAGAGTGCAAAGAAATCTGGGTTCGAACAGCCTCAAGCTGAGAGCGGCAAAGGTGAATGGGATTTCTTGCATGATGATTCCTGGCCCAGACTCTAAGTTCCAATTTAGCATGCCGCAATTTACTAATTAGGCAGAACATTCGGGTACCTCTGACGGTATGCCCCCAGGTTGATTCAAGCAAGTCATAAAATCCTGGCAAATTTATCCAGTGGTTGAAGAATTTAAAAGGCTTCGGGTCAGTGTGTACCTGAGGATGAAGGTTGACGATCATGGGAGAGTGATCACTAGTTTGCGGGTCCAGATAATCAAAGTAAGAATCAGGGAGCATGTGAAGACATGCATCGTTGCAAAGAACCCGGTCCAATTGGGCTGCGATACGTCTCACCCCCATACGTTTATTGCACCAACTGAGATGATGCCTTGTACTTTTGAGATTCTGCAACCCACAATCACTGATGCAGCAGTTGAAGTCATATAGTTGGCTGGCCTCCACCCGGCGGCCTCCCACTTTGTCTTTGGAGTATAAAATACAATTAAAGTCCCCTCCCACGACCCAAGCCATATTACTCAACCTGGCCGCATCTTCTTTCATCTGATTCCATAGAAACCTCCTCTCTATTGAGCTGTTGCTACCATAGATAGCCGAAAGAGCAAACTTAAGACCCCCAACATTAGTACAGTGTACAGTGATGTGTTGCATAGAGATAGAGATAACACTCATTTGCCACACCTCGGGATCAAATCCCATAAGGATGCGTCCCCCTCCATGGGTATGGAAATTATCAATAGTTTTCAATCGCTTAGGAATGCAAGAATATCTGCTGATAGTTTCTGCCTTTAGTTTTGTCTCAAGTAGGATTAAAGCCGAAGGGTCTAGCTTCTTAATCCTATCTTTAAGGTCCCTACGCCTCACAACATTATTTAATCCTCGTGTATTCCAGAAAAACATAGTCATATACAATTAAAGGAATTGAGTGTACCCCATTTACTTGAGTCTGCTGCTCCGTCTGATGGCAGAGCCAGAGCTTGCGGTAACCTGCTATATCTGTTTGTTGGCAACAAAATCCTTTAGCATTTCCCCCTGTTCCAGTGTCCACTCTGGGTTAATATACACGGGTTCCTTTGGTAGGGAGTCAACAACATCAACTGATGCAGTAGGTGTTGCAGCATTAGATGACTCTCCTCTGTTAATAGTGTCGATGTCGCTGCTCCGTCTGATGACATTAGGTGATGCGGTATTAGGTGTTCCAAACAAGGTTGATTCAGGATTAGTAGATGGCCCACGAGGGAGAGATTTATTTTTCAGAAGATTAAGGAACCTCAATACGGTACCCATGCTGAGCAGGAACCGATGGCCACCTTCTACATGCTTGATTCCAACGCCATCAATTAGAGAGCTGCTTCGATCAGCACAACAAATATCCTTGGCAGGTGATAGAATAGGTGATGCTAGGGTGCTCTCCAGAGACTTAGATGACCCCTCACCATTCAGGGGAAGTCCACTGGTATTGATTCCCGAAGATTGGCCAGACTCCATTGGATTAGAGATGTTTTCCGTCTCCGAAGGGGGCACATCAACCCCTTTACCCCTGTCAAGGATATGGGATGGCTTTGCCTGAAATGGACATTGGGAATTAGAATGGCCGAATGAGACACAAAGGCTGCACCTGGGGGGCTCCACTTCATATTTAGTTTCAATAGTTAAAATAGATCCATCATCCAGTTCAGCTTCCACCTGTTTAGGCAACGCCTTCTTAGCATCCACCTCAACCAGACATCTAGCATAGGTAATTCTTTCCAGTTTAGCAGTGGCACGGTCCAAGCACAGAGGATTTCCCACTACTGAGGCTAGGATATTGAGAACCTCCATGTTCCACATATTTACTGGGACACCGTGCATTTGCACCCAAACAGGGACAGACGTGAGTATGTCTCTATCATGGCGTAGAGTTGGACTCCATAATTTGAGAACCACCAGCCGCCCATCAAACAGCCAGGGGCCCCCCTGGAGAATTCTATCGCATTCCTCTCTAGATTCAAACCGAAAATAGAAGAATCCATTTTCCTTGCTAAACAGCTGCACCCTCTTCCTCGGCTTCCAAAGCCTGTCAATCCAAGCCTGCATCTGCCCAAACAGGGGAGTGTCCCCAAGCACATACCCGACCAAGGTTGATTTCCAGTGTTCAGACCCCTTCTCAAGAAGCGGATTAGAGACACGGGCAACAAAAGTACCATCATCTCTGATAATATGGGGAACGAAAGTCATTCCAACTGAATCACCATAAGTTCGCTTATTAGAACAAACATCAGACCAACTCCGCTTGGTAGAGTTAAGCGTGATTGATTGAGTCTGTGACATTTGCCTCAGATGCATACCGTCAAACACCTTAAGGGCAACCCCTCCCGATGGGAAAGGAGCAGACCACCCATCCGAATGGAACCCCGTCCTTGACATTGGTTTACCGCCGCTTGCTCGCCCATAGATGGGCCTCTTTACCTATGGGCAAAGTGGAAGTCGAGCGTTGCCTTGGTTACTACCCTGCGGAGGAGGGATTTTCTTCCTCCTGTTCACGACCTACCAGAGGCCGTCACTTCCTTCCGCTGCTGAGGAGAACTTGCCAGATGTAACAATGGTAGCATCCGGCGTTGGGTTGATCGGAACCCTAGCGTGGCCACCGATATCGCCAATTTCCCCTCTCCGTGAATCACTCATTTTTTTCCGCTTATATATATATATATATATATATATATATATATATATATATATATATACATATATATATATATATATATATTATATATATATATATATTATATACATATATATATATATATATATATATATATATATATATATACATATATATATATATATATATATATATATTATATACATATATATATATATATACTAGTCATGACCCGTGCCCGCGGGCACGGTTCATTTAACATTTTCCCCCGCGAAATCTTTGTTCCACAAAAATTTATTTCCGGGGCCAAAAGTTAAAAGAACATCAAATTAGCATAAAAATATTTAGCGACACGGGCGCCTTTGGCGCAGAACAATAAATTCGAAGTTGAACAACAACTTCGGCGCAGGCGCCTTCAGCGCGGAACACCAAATTAGTTTTAAAAATGTAGCATGCGACTTCGGCGTTTAAGATTTCCCCCCGCGAAATATTTGTTCCCCAAAAAATTATTTTCACAGCCAAAATTTAAAAGAACAAATAAGCGTAAAAATATTTAGCGGGACGGGTGCCTTCGACGCGAAACAAATAATTCGGTGTAGAATAACAAATTCGTCATTGGCGCCTTTGACGTGAAACAACAAATTAGCGTATAAAAATTTAGCCTAAAATTTAAAAGAACAATAAATTAGCATAAAAATATTTAGTGCCACGGCCGCCTTCGGCATGGGCACATTCGGCTCGGAACAACAAATTCGACGTAGAACAACAAATTCGACGCGGGAGCATTCGACACGAAACAAAAAATTAGTGAAAAATTTTTTGCAGGCGTCTTACTTCTTTTTAAAGATTTTGTTTGAAAATAACTCATATCACTCACTAAATATATTATAATAAAAATATTAAAGAGAAACAAAGGTAACACTATTTTTGATATTATAATAGATATTTATGAATCCTATTAGACATACTAAACATATATTGTAATATTTTGGATAATCTGACCCGTGCAAATCATATTCCCAGAAACATGATGTGTGTTAGAAACCCACAATAAGAACAGAAATCTTATGTTGCACTCAAATTAGATGGAAATGAATCTTTCTATGAACCATTCCGATTTATGTTCAGGAATTAATTATAATTATTATTTTTAAATATCATGAGTTATTTCGAGGAAAATCTCACTTGACAGAAGTTACATCGACGTCGAAGTGAGATATTGAGTTCTAGTATCAAATAAAATAAAAATAACCATAACTAAAACCATTACAATATAATATGTAAAGAAATTAACCAAACTTGGACACATCTGCATGCCACAAAGCCAAAATTTGTACATGAAAGAATCACAAACATGCATTAACATGTGCACAGCACACACCACCATTGTCACCTTTTTTAAAAAGAGAAGAGATAGAGCCAATGGAAAGCAGAACAAAAGAGAATAAGCAATTGAACAGGTAAAAATCCAAATACAATGTTCAATAACCGTGTTATTTATCAACATAGTTAAATTAATAATTAGCACAAACATAATTTTCTGATGTGCTAATAACTAATTAATAATTTTCTGATGTTCAATATCCGTGCTCAGCCACATGCCCTCCTGCTCTAGAGCCGATTACATCATTAAGCAAAGTAGATCATTCCCATAGCTTGAATCCTTCAACTCTGATCTGCTCTGGATTATTCTCATCAGTGTTTCCCTCATTTTCCATTCGAGCCTCCATTTCTCTATATTTTACTTGGTCGAGAGATATCTGCAAATAGAGAGCAAGGGATTGAAAATAGTACAAATGAAAGAAGACATCAATCCCAAAAAAATTTCGAATTTCTTACTGGAAAAGGGATGGAAGGTCGCCTGATAATGGTACTTCCATTAGTTACCATTTGAGATCACAATGATGCCTGGTTTTAGCCTTGTCAAGTTCCAAATATGATTTGAAAAACTAAACTGGAAAAGCAATTAGCCACCGCTTTCATATGCTTCCTCCCAAAGGAAAATGTCATTAAAACCATTTGGCCCAAGTGTCATATCACCAGATTTTTGACAAAAAAACTCTTTTAATTTACCACATTTCCATCCTTTAATCCTAGACAACAATTCTGACTGTGTTTGATCCAAATCTTGGAAAAAATGATGCTTATTACAAAACTTCATCAATACACAGAAAGAAAATTAAAAAAGTTCTCACAATGAATGTCTGTCACCTGGATCCTTTCTCCTATAGCCTGAATATTCATCCATTTCTGAAATAAATGCAAGACAATTCTCAGATCATCAAGTAGACGGCCATATCAAATTGGAACTTAATATATTAATAAATTTGAATTAAAAATAGAAATTCTTTGATTATAATGGTGAATTTGTAAGCGGAAATGGCTCCTGACAAATGAATTTACAGATTAACCTTAAAACCATCATGCTACCTTGATCTTAGCCTGTGAATATTGAAGCTCATAGTGCTTTTCTGGAATCAGGATAAGAATAAATAATAAGGCCAGAAGCTAACATCTTTGAGAAAGTAAGCCCGATATTTGGATCTTAGCATGTGAATCTTGAAGCTCCTAGTGCTTTTTTGGAATCAGGACCTTAGCCTATTGCTATCCTTCATATTTTTGGTAATAAAGGAGGATGATTTGATTACCACAGTGGAGCTGGAATCAGGATACATTTACCAAGCACTTTGCAGTGAGAACTGATCAATATCAAATAAAAAATGGAGCATTCGTATATTATCGATAAGTGCAGTTGTTGAAGTGAGATAGTTCATATTATGCATAAACAATGCCTCATATATTTAGGCTTGTAATGGTATCCAAAAACCTGTAAGCCCGATCAGGCTGCCATGATATTTTTTTGGTTTAGATCTCAAAGTTAAACCCAAAATCATAATTGAGTGGGATTTGAGACCCATTGACTAACCTGGAAGTAGAATGAAGTGTATCATGTAACCTCTTACTATAATTAGGTGGATATTGTTTACAACAAAGCAGCTTGCTCAAAGATAGTATGAAGCTAGTTTCCATATAATAAAGCAAAGGATCTTTTTATAAGGACTGATTGATGATTAATTAATCCAAATCACAATTTATTTTTAAAAAAATCATACCTTTAGAGGAAGGAAGGTCCTTGATAAAAAAATCGCATCTTTAATTGATACCAGCGCCTTCCCCAAATCTTTGTTAATTTTGAGTTTGTGGAGCAATCGAGGTAAGTACAAAATTCTCATTGGCCACGTGAACATTCAATTAGCAACAGAGAATCCCTTAAAAAATAAGTACAAAATAATTAGCAGCAGCCAACATTCAATTTTGAGTTGGTGGAGCAACAGAGGGATTCAAGATAAGTACAAAATAATCCATGTTATTTTTTTCTTGACAGCATCACGAAAATGCCGACTTTTTGTAGGCATGGCTAATATTTTGGAAGTAAAATTCAAAAATTTATTCTTATGGGTGAACATACAAACTCACATGAACTAACTCCTCTGGTACCATGGAAGGAATTATTAGCTAGCCATGATTGTCAAATGCTCAGCTCAAGCATCAAGCTTAAGTTCAAATTCTGGTGTAATTGAAGCAAATTAATTAAACTGAATGAGTTAAACCTTCTTTTATAATGTAAAAGAACTTGTAAAATAATGGAACAAAAGATTATCTGATCTGAAAGAGAAAGAGAACATACAATAGGAAATCCTTTATAACCCATTATTTAGAAGTCTAAGCTCAATGCCCAAATAAAAGCCTTTGCCTTTCACACCCCCGCCCCAAATCTCTGGATTATAGCCGCTATAAAGAATTCAAGTCAGGTTAGAACTTTACAATCAAACTCAGGTTAGTACTTGCTACATTGGATCATAGCACGACAAAAGCCAAGCATGATAAATGTAACTCTTAGAATCATAACATGTGCCTGTTAGCAATGAATGAATGATATGTGGAATGAATGAATCAACATACTCGTTTCCAACATACCACACAGCCAGTGTCCAGTGCAGTACTAACTGTACACCATTAGCTGGTCGAATAACAATTAGGGACTCTCACTCAAACTAAGAAAACACGAACATGCTTAACCCATATATATGGAAGTTGATATCGTTTTCCATTTATCAATTGTCATTCTAATTGTGAATCATATGAAATTTCAGGGTACTCAGGATAGGACATGAAGAACCTAGTAAAATATGCTTCTATGGGGCCTGATAGACACCCTGAGGCAAGGCAATGAGATTACATAGCTTAAAAAGGAAGACATGCATCCGGTGACTCTTCAGGTGGCCTTCTTATACTCGCATGATATGGATGAAAGAATTAATTGTTCCATTGTTGCCCGGAACTTGTTAACATTCGCAATTTGATTCTGGCAAATTCAGTCTTTAATAGCTAACCTGATACTTCTTCTTGTTGCGCTGTGGGATTTTGAGGACACATTGCAGAAGGTAAGGCCTTCAGTTTCCAAAAGCTTGAACAACCCATCCTTCTCCAAAAATTTGGGAAACTTTCCTGACATGTGTTGTCAAAATTAGTGCAACATATTGCAAGTCATTACAGCAAAAGAAGAACGTGACAATAATATATTGTGCAATGCAAAGCATACAAAAACTTTCATAATATTACAAACATCACTGAAAATAAAAACAACTCTGACAATCCATAAGACATGCTAATAATATATAATGCAATGCCCAGTATACACATGAAAATAAAAAAAAGTTAGTTATATCCTCTAACATGCCAAAAAATTTATATGTTATACCATGCCACAGTTTTCTTCTATTGATCGTTTTTTATTGCATGATAGACCGGATGAATGACAATATTGAGTAATGTTAACATTTGAGCGAGTTGCACTTCCCAAAATAAGAGGGTTTAATCAGTCACTGCAAATGTCATAATAACTTATCAAAAGATGTGATGCTTCTCTTGGTGGTGGCGCAATGGATTGCACTGTCTTTGCAAGGCTACTCCGTTCATGCTAATAACTTAATGCAGTTGGAACTACTATATGAATAGCTAGGGTAAATCATGATAGGGATGAACTACATATTGTTACCAATTCAAAAACTAAGCGTCATAAAAACATTCATATTTTCACATAATGTGCTAGCATTGAACAACAGTAGTGGTGTTGCACATGGAAACATACCCCTAAAACAACATGTAAACTTGAAAATGTATTTTAATGCATGGAGGCTACAACATGAGTCCTAAAAATGCATTGTTAGTTTTGCATCCACATTAAATCATGGGAAATATTGATGAGGCAAAGTAGAAAAAAAATTTACACTTAATGATGGAAACCAAACAACTCAAAAGTTGTTCAGTAACATAAACCCAGGTTAAAGTCTCTCGGCTCTTTAATAAGGTATCTCTTCTCTCCACTCGAAGTTACACACAATTAATTTCTCTAAATAGCTAAGTGAGATCTTCATTGCTAAGAACAACATTGATTAGTGAGCACTAAATTTCTGTAAACAAACTGAAGTCTACTCTCACCTTGACTATATGAGCGCATCGAACACCTCTTCACCCAGAGAAGCAATCCTACACCACCACCACAAATAACAACAACAACAACAACAACAATAACAATGGTATGAAGACAACAAAAATCATAGAGGCAATGCATCTAACACTTGGCACGCACTGCACCTGAGGCCCTGCATGATTTGGGTGTTTGATAATTTGGCAAGCTCTATTCAAAATTTCTCAGTTAGTGCCAAAAATCAACAAATGAAAAAAATGAAAGAAATAAAGAACAAACTCCAAAATGAATGGTTCTGTAGAATTTATCCAAACCCATAAAGAATCAACCCAAAATGAGAGAAAGAAAGAACAAACTCCAAAAAGAATGGTGATGTAGAATTTATCTGAACCCACAAAGAAAGAACCTGCACACAAATGAAAAAAATGAGAAAAAGAACTGTCAGAATTTAGCCAAATAAGATGTCTTTTTTGGGACATCGGAAAAATCAAAGCGTGGCATGAAAAAATCAAAACTGAAATCGGAGCTTCGCAGGAAAAATCGATCAACAAAATCTATGGGGAAAAAATAAAGATAGATATGAGCCAAAAACATTACCTTTAGAAAAATCAAAACTTTAGATCCAAAATTTTTGGTAAAATCTTACCGTCGCTGTTGAGACATCGACCCCGACTCCGACCACCTAAAAATTCATCAGAAAATCACCCTTACAATTCGAACAATCGACACATGGCATAGTATTTTATTTTTGGTTTCGAACAATCGAAAAACATTACCTTTTGTATTCGATTTGTATTTTTGGTTGAATTCAAAATTTTCTTATCATCCAACTTCTAGTATTTTAGTATGTAAATTGTTACGCTTAAATTTTTAATGTAATTTTTTCTGGTTCTCAAATTCTTATTATTGTGCACAACCATTAGTACCAAGGGAAAAATAGTGAAATTTGGATAGAAAAGTTCCAGTCGCTGAAATTTTGGGTTGCATTTGGCATTGGATATCTTTATATTGGGAAAAAACATGGAGTGGATTTAAAAGGCTAATAATGATGGAATTTCAAATCTTCCCAAGTTTCTGGTTTTATTGTAGATTTTGGAACCCGCCAGTCAAACATCTAAATGCCTACTTCTGAAGAGCGTTTTTTTTCTATAAAAACAATTGTTAAATACTTTGCGTATCCAAGCATGAAAAATATTTAGGCTTTTAATCATGCATTGCAATGAGCTAATATCAACATTTTATCATTGGAGTTCTTTTGGTATGCTATCAACTTAGTGTATACTCTTATATGATGATTCTCGATTCCTAATCAAATAATATAGAAATAGTGGGGTGTGCCCCTTGTATAAATTGTAGAATGGAAGTCTATGTTAGGGAAGCATGCTTTGCATATTCGACATTCAATTTAAGCTCAATGCAAAATTCTTCTATGCCATGCAAGAGTCCAAAGAAGGGGAAATCTTTCCAGAATTGCTGTAAGTGTTTGCATTTGACTCTTCAACACATTTCGAATGCAAAGAAAATTGTGCTGGATAGATAGACATGCACTGTATTTACATAATGTAACTTACATCTTTAAGCACAAAACAGAACAATTTTTTCACAGTCATGTTTAAAAAGCTACAAACAGCTCGATACAATCTCATCACAACAGTAGATCTGACTACTCAAAGAAGACTGATAAGATGTCTTACGCCCAGCCAAGATGCCTCAAATGAAGAAAAAAACACTCACTCAAATGAACAAAAACCACTGACAATGCCTACATATAGATTGTCTTTAGAACGGAATATGCTTGCATATTGTTCATGTTTAGCTTTTTCATTGCTAAACATATTAAATCTAGATTGTTACTGATAGCAATGCTTAGTCCATTTCCAATTATTTGTAATTCTTAGTGTTATATACTCCTCCTTGGTACATTCTTAGTAATTTCAATTTGCTATGTGAAGGAAAAAATAGATGTGAATTCTTTAGGGACATGTTTTTTGCTGCCCTGTTGTCTGCAGAAAGCATGCTTGAGTTTATGATCCATTGGTAAAAACTCTTTCAGCTAGGACCATGCTTCTTGAATAAAAAATCGCATCTCAACTGCTTATAAAAATCATAGGTAGCACAATTTAAAACTAATTAGTCATAAGAAATTATTAAAATAAAGGGGGAACGAAAAAAATAAGTACCCACACCCCAGCATGACAAAAATAGGCAGGTGAAGGCATGTATCAACCTAATTGTATCATTATAGACCATAAATATGGGGACCATTCCCATTTATACTTCAGTCTGCCTTGTATCAACCTGCCAATTTATGCATCATTCCAATTTATGCATCATTCACATTGTGTGGGAATGAAAAAACATATGATGATACCAATTTATCAACCAACCATGTATGCATCCTTCTGCCATGTATCAACCTGCAAATTTATGCATCTTTCTTACTTGTATCAATCTTGTCGTGTATCAACCTGCCATGTATATCAACCTGCCAATTTTTGCATCTTTCTGCCTTGTATCAACCCTACCATCTATCAACCTGCCATGTATCAACCCCCCCTCTATAGTTACTCAACCCATCATTTTGTTGTGCATCATTCCCATTGTTTAGGAATGAATAAACAAATGATGATACCAATCTATCAACCTGCCATGTATGCATCATTCTCACATTTATCAACTTGCCAATTCATGCATCATTCCAATTTACACATCATTTCCCATTGTCTTTGAGTGAAAAAACAAATGATGATCCAATTTATCAACCAGCCATGTATGCATCATTCTGCCATGTATCAACCTGCCAATTTATGCATCTTATAATGGTTAAGGTTACAATATGGGCAAGATAAAGGGGGCAGCTAACATGGGAACTGAGCCACGTATTGTTGCAGCATAAATGAAAAGCATATGCACTTGGGGAGAAGCGTGATTGCTTCCCTATCTATATGCCATGTATCAACCCTGCCATGTATTAACCTGCCATATATCAACCCCCCTCTACAATTACTCAACCCATTATTCTACCATGCATCATTCCAAATTATGCATCATTCTCATTGTTTGGGAATGAAAAAAAATGATAATACCAATTTATAAACCTCCCATGTATGCATCATTTTGTCATGTATCAACCTGCCAATTTATCATCATTCCAATTTATGCATCATTCCCTTTGTTTGGGAATGAAAAAACAAAGATGATACCAATTTATTAACCTGCCATGTATGCATCATTCTGCCATGTATCTACCTGCCAATTTATGCATATTTTTGCCATGTATCGACACTGTCATGTATCAACCTACCATGTATCAACCCCCCTCTACAGTTACTCAACCCATCATTCTTCCATGTATCAACCTGCCAATTTAGGCATCATTCCCATTTATGCATCAGTCCTATTGCTATCAACCCTGCCATGTATCAACATGCCATGTATCAACATGCCATGTATCAACCCTCCTCTATAGTTACTCAATCCATCATCATACCATGTATCAACCTGCCAATTTATGCATCATTCCAATTTGAAATTTATATTCAAGCGCAAACAAATGAATTTGATTCCCAAGATCCCAATTTGAAATTTTCATTATGTATACAATTCCCAAAGGAATCCAACCCGACAAAATTAAATTATGATATCAATAAAATGAGATTGTCTTTGAGGAATATAAGCAAGCATCTCCTCTACCCTCATGTACTAAAGCTAAATTCATCCATTGTAACAAAAATTAAGCCAATCAAGCAGAAAAATAGAACAGACCAAAGAGCTGCATTTGCATATTCTCCTACATGGTGTCGTTGTTGCAGACGCAGATGTAACCTCCCACCATTTTGTTCCTCGACAGCGCCTTCAAAGATGCGAAAAAAATCAGAGAAAATTATATTCAAGCCCGACCTTAACTAATAGTATTTGCTAATTTACTCTTCACTGAATAGCCAAAAGACATGATCCGATGCATTCTATCTGAATCCTTTCAACCACAATTATATGTACATGACAGGTACAAAATTAAGCCACTTTCACATTAATGAATGAACATGGGCACATGAGTGATTACTAATAGCATATACAGTATCTAAGTTCAAGTTGACTAAATCCCTGAAAAAAGAGAAGATATTTTTGAACTTGCAGTAAAAAGTTCTATAAAATGCAGCAAAAAAGTTTGGATAATAAAAGTTTTTTTCTCATAATTACCTTGCAGTTTTAAACTTGTCGCGATCAGTATCATATGCCAAGACATCAACCCTTTCAGAATTCACATTTTAATTACAGAGACATTATAGTGGATGATAACAGTTAAAACATGCATCACTTAAGTTCAAGATACAAAATTATGTCATACATTAAAAAGTCGAATTTCATCTATATGCAGTAAACTTGTGGACAAACTCCCCACAGTAATTTATCCTCATTCTTTCTTTATTATGACTTAACAATCATCATCCGACATATGCAACATATGAATGCAAGAAAGCTCACACCCCCACCTTATGCATGTAGACCAGACAAATAGTGTGTTTATGAATATATGTAATGATTTGAATAATCCCAAGCAGCCATCAATAGCTACCAATTGTTAATGTGCCTACATTTAAAGACTCTATCCTCATCTCAAATATAGTGATCAAATTCACTTTCTGCAAACATCCAATGGGAAGGAAGGAAGATCTTATGGAATCTGGGCCGCAAAGTGTTATTCTTTTTGCTACAGGTTAAATAATAAAATGATTGTCCTAACTGGGAAAGAAAAGAAAAGAAAAAGAAAAGGACTATGCATAGTTTAACAGTATCCATATTTCAGCTATGAATATACAACATAATGCTAACTGATCACCGACTAATTTTACAAGTTAGTTTGCATTCATCCCAATTTGAAAATTTCATTATGCATTCCATTCCCATAGGAATTCAACCCATATGGAAATTTCCAGTGAAGGTATATTTGAGGCTTCACATAAGAAAGCAAAATTAAATTATGAGTTCAATAAAAAGAGTTGTCTTTGAGGAATATAAGCAAACATCTACTGTGCACTCATAATGAAATGGTCTTTTAGGAATATTTGATGTGAGAAAGAGGATTAGTACACATAAGGGCAAGTTTGAATGCCCATGGGCTTGAAATTTTTCTGTTAGGCCTCTCACAAAGAGTTCGGTTAGAGACAGACATTTTGAATTTTGTCCCATATAGGTCTTGAAATCCACTCTTAGGCCTCTCACAAAGCTTTCATAATAAAATGAAATATTGCTATTATGTGTACATAATATCTTGTGCCTCAAAATGTGCTCTCAAAATGTGCTCTCTCACAAAGCTTTCAACAAAATGTCTGTCTCAATAACAGAATTGAATTCATAGAGGTCTTGAAATATTGCTTCCATATGCTGGTCCATGTATGTTGAAAATGTGTTCTCAGATGTTAGATTTTGTTGCTTCTCTTAGATTAGAGATACAATATGGCATGTGCTTACAGTTTAAGTTCATCATCATTATCCATAATACCTTGTGCCTCTCTGATTGATTTTTGTCAAAAAAATAAAAATTTAAACAACTCTCTTACCTTTATGGAATCTAATGCACCTAGTTGAGGCTATGCTCTCCCATGAAATTATAGACCATTTCGAAGAAGAAAATTTTTCTGAAGTAAAATTTCCTGACATAAAAAAGGCTTTTATAAGCCATGACCATTTGTGGATGTTAGATACATGATGGGTTAGGCCAAGAAAAAATAATGGTCTGGGCCTATATACTTCATTCAATGTAAAAGAAAGATTTACAGTTTCATGGGTTCTTTGATGTATCCAAGTGATGTATCAAGTTGGAGGTGATTTCATCAAGTTACATCAAACACTGTTAACATGATATACATCCAAATGATGTTTCCAGGCAACTTAAAACAAAACTTGATTTCTGCAAATGTGGATTTTTTATGTTCTCTTTTTAGAAGTAATGCATGTTGACTCAAAAGATTAACTGTTAACTCATAAGAGCCACATTTGTTTAAGCTAACAGAAATCAACCTTGCAGAAATTAACTTTTAACTCAAAAGATTAACTATTAACTCAAAAAATCCAGGCAACTTAAAATAAAAAAAATCCACTTTTGAGTTAACAGTTCTCCTTTTTTGCCTGGAAACATCACTTGGATACAACTTAAAACATCAAGTTTGTTCACTTGGATGATATCATGTTAACTCGATATTAGTTAAACTCAAAAAATACATTCAACTTAAAACAAAAAATCCACTTTTGAGTAAATAGTTCTCCTTTTTGCCCTGGAAACATCACTTGGATACAACTTAAAACATCAACTTTGTTCACTTGGATGATAGCATGTTAACATGATATTAGTTAACACAAAAAATCAATCAACATAAAATAAATGCAGCACAAAAATATCTTGGAACCCAAATAAAAAAACAGTGAGGATTAAACCCAAATCAAAGAAACCGAGAGCTATCTGAAAAATTTGTGTTGCACAGGATTAAACCCAAATGAGAAAAACTTAAAAAAACATATAGGTTAGGTTCAAACCTTGCTGTTCAGGGAACCTGAAAAAACTGTAAAAAACTGAAATGAGATACAATAAACACCAAAATAAACAGACAACTAAGAAATGTAAAAGAGACAACAAAACATGACTTTTGATGTTCAGGGCTGAAAAATAGAGATGTTTTCATTTAAATTACATGAGAGAAAGCTGAGAATTAAGATCCCAATTTGAAAACCACCGATCTTAACATACATGCACTTCAAGCCTGACATTTATAGAACAGAATTTTGCATTTTATAAGTATCAAAATATATATAACATGGCCAAAATATCCTATGACATTTATAGAACAGAATTTATACATGTATATATATAAATTTATACAACAGAATTTGTCAAGCTTGCATATATCCTTCTATCAGGCAAAAAAATTTAAATGGATTACATGTGACTCATTTACAAAGGCTCAATAGGAATCCAAAGTATATAGAAGCAACGAACAAAGAAGAAACATCAGTGAGACAAAGATATTAATAAATTAAAGATCTAACAAATATAATTTATATTCATTTATTTACCTTCGGTTGTGCGAAGCAGAATAATTGCTTAAATTTGTGTTTATCATATCTATTGTAAACTTCAACTCTTTAACTTCTGGAACTGTCTTCAGGTGTGCAATAAATCTGAAATAGAGAAACTGAAAAGGGTTAGGAAGCATTCAAAAAGAGCTCCAACGTGAGATCATTTAGATAGAAACATTACCTGCGATTGTTCCATCCATGAAAATTCCGAGGATCAGCCTTTAGCATTTGATCCAAGAGGCAGCAGAATTCACAATTAAAATCAAACTCCGAGATCCCATGATTCAACACCTACTTCCGGTGGTACCATGCACCAGAAGATTTATGATTCCTTCTCAATGCAACCTATACCTTGATTTAAAATTAGATCAAATTAGAAGCAGAACGAACCACCGATCATATACCCGCCCATAGGACTGCTTTAAAAGTGAACAAAAATGGGAGGCCAACTTTATAACACCGGTATATGCATAATATATTTAATTATACATGAAATTTTCATCAAATTAACCATTCAAGATGTATAAGGCTCTTCATTTTCTATAACCATTACCTTGAAAATTTTCACAAATATGCAACTTGAGCACAATTTAAATTTAAGAAAATAGGCACCCAAAAGGCTTCACTAATCTAGAAAGTGTTCAATATGATTTCCACCTCAATACATTTTTTAAAGAATTTGGAGACCTTTTTAGTTTAAAGAAGCAAACATGCACACAAATTCCTTCGCCTATTTGACTTTTTGCATAAACAAACATCATACTTAAGAAAAGGGTAACTTCAAACTAACGTCACAAATGCACACATAAATTATAAAAAGTGGGTCCCCAAAATTTCAACCAAATTTTATTATAACAACATTCAAAAACTTACATTTCGATTTCTTCGTCGACCAAAGAGTTGAAAAATTTCTTCGTCGACCAAAAAAACTAAAATAAAGTGGCAAAACTGAAATTTTTTTCTCAAATTACGGAATCTTCAAAGAGTTACATGAACAATCATGTCAGAATCAAGCGAATTTGATAAATATGAGAAATGGTTGACCTGCAACATAATAGAAATGGTTAAACTTCATATTCCTTTGGAATCATGGATGATCAACCCAATGAATATACAATTGAAGAATTGGATGCGGATCCAGACCGGTCATAATGTACTATATGCAGTTATCCTCAACACCCATAGGGTTATGACGTGTGTAATATTTTATCAAACCATATTTCCGTAATAGTTTTGGTTTCATGCTTTGTAATTTTTTTTGTCAATAACTTGATACAAACGTTTTTACAGGTTTCATGCTTTGCATGTAACAAATGAGATATCACTAATATAATGTAAACATCATTTATAAAGTGAAGCTCAATTGTCAAATTAGATTGCCATGTTTACTACAATGTTCTCCAATGACTGGGTGTCATCAACAGAGGGCTTTTCTGTGCATCAAAGATTTATGTGGTGGATGTGAGTGTCATGGCTCTAGAAAAGGAACAGTCTAATGACAACACATATTATACATACTAATTCACCTTAAAACCCAAAAAAATGCTTGGTGGGGGGGGTCCATGGTTGTTTTTTCCCCTTGAACAAAAATTCTGGCCTGACATTAAATTTAGAAATAAAAACCTTCAAGCTGCTAGAATTGCTAGCGAGTTTTAAATCAAATCAGAACACCACCGACATAAAATAAAGTCCACAACATAAAACAAAACATGAAACTAAATCCAAAATATTACTGATAAGATGGACAAAGTTTTTCAATTGGTCACCTCCTTACGACTCGAACTCCAGTAACTATGTATATCTCTCTTCCAAACACATCTACAATTTTCCAACCTCCACCTCCATGCTTTTTTGCTTTCATCTCGGCTATCTACAAAACACCCCCAATCCACTTCCTAATCAATCTCAACTCCAAAAATCAAATTTTTACAAATAAATTAAAATCAAACCTTTCTTGTTTGGGATTCTTGAATAAATGAATAATCTTGCGATGCCAAGCGATTTAGCAATCTTTACGCTCTGCTGCCAACGAAACCACGCTCTTAGCTCAGCTTCTTCTCTAGCAAAGGATTTTTTGGGGGCAGGGGGCAGGGAGGCATGGGAGGAGAGAGGGCTTGTGTTGATCCCTGGGTAGAAGGCGAGGAGGCGCTGCGTTACCCTAAATGGATGAGGCACCCAGTTTCCCCCTTGTAATCAAATGGATCGACGGTGCCCTGTTACCGCAAATGGATGAAGCACTCCGTTCCCCCCTTCTTAATCTTTTTTCTACCTGAATTTTTTGGGGGAAAATGGGAACGAAGTGAGAGAGGGGGAGAGACGATGGGAGAGAGGGGGAGAGACGATGGGAGCTTACGACGTGGGCTGAGGTTTTTTACGGTGGAGAGAGAGAGCGCGCCCATATTTCTTCCCCAAAAATTTTGTTTCCCCCAAAAAATTTTGTTTCCCCCCCAAATTCAAACTCAATTTCTCTTAACTTATCCAATTTCTCTTATCTTATCCAATTTATCTTAATAACATCCCTCATTTATACCCAATTTCTCATCTCTTATCCAAAAACTCTTATCCAAAAACCCATGATAACATCCCTGTTTTATAATATAGATATATATATATATATGTATATATGTATATGTATATATATATATAACAATCTTCAAATGCAAAAAGGGGTTTTCACGTGGTGCGAACACTTTATTTGAAATTTTTTTCAAATTTTTTTATGTTTAATCCATACAATTATATACCACAGGAAAAATAATGGGTGAACCCGTTGGGATTTAGAGCACACATCCACCCGTTACAGATTTAACGGTCTCAAAACGTGCGAATTTGTTGAAATGCCTTGATCGAAGGCCAAATGACATTATTTCTCAACGATTATTTTTTAAGGGGGGTATAACAACATAAAATGAGGGTGGAAAAAAGAATTTTTGAAAAATAAATTTCAAAAAAAAAACTTGTGCAGAACAACAAAAAAAACCCCATTTTTCGCACCCGAAGATTGCCATGTGTGTGTGTGTGTGTGTGTGTGAATCTTCATGTGAGAACATTTCGCACGGTTCATTTAAGATTTTCTCCCACGAAATCTTTGTTTCCAAACATTATTTACACAGACAAATTTGTGCAGAACAACAAATTCGGCGTTGAACAATAAATTCGGCGAGGGCGCTCTTGAGTCGGAACAACAAATTAGCGTAAAAAAATTTAGCGGACGCCTTTGGCACGAAGGGTGGAAGTGCAAAAGTGTGTGTGTGTGTGCATAAGTGTTTTCTCCTCATGGGTTTGTGGAGAAGATTGTCATATTTCAGAAGTCAGATGGTCAGCTTCTTCATGTCTTCATCTTTTTTAATGATTATCAAGATTTCAAAAAATTCTTGATGTATGTTATTAGCATTATATTTTATATCAGCAGTGGCTCTCTAAAAATATAAAATTTATTTGGCATTACACCTAAGAGTTGAGGTCTCATAAAATTGAAATGCTTCCTGTTCTTTTTTTATTGTCATTTTGACAACCATTAAATGTGTGTTATTCAACATTCTTGGTTATAAAAGGAAAAATTCAACTGTTCTCCTTCTTCATGTAGGTTTCCAAGCCCTTATACAGTATCAGTCGTGTCAATCTGCCGTGCAAGCAAGGAACAACCTGCAAGTATGTGGGGTTTCTCTCCATATGCACCATATAATTTTCTGCTTCAGAAAGTTTATATTGATGAAATTTTATGAGAAAATTATTTTTTCTGGGGCGCAATATATATGATGCTTGTTGTCAGCTAGACATACAGTATTCCAAGTATTTGATATAGGTAAGTTTATGCTCCTTGCAACCTGTACACAAAAAATTAATAAACACAAAGATTATAAGTAGAAACATAATGAATGCACTACCACTTAAGTAGAAAAATGTCAAGCTCAGCCCACGTATCAAAGTACCTTCATCCTGACCGAGCCTGATAACTCAAAATGTTAAAGAATCCTAAAGAAAAACTTTAAACTATACTCCTCTTAAATTCCATAAATTATTATCAAAAGTTCAAACTTTTTTCATCCCAACAGAGCTCGGAATGAGAATTGGCCCACCAAAACAGAGCAAAATAAAATTTTAGAACAAAGAGCAAAATCAATTTAAAAAGGTAAGTGAGGAGAATAAAAAATCGGTTCTATATGCTCTCCCAGGAGATAGAAGATGACAGCTCATCTCTACTCATTTATATATCATTACTAAAAATACAAGGCAAGTGTAAATTTTAAATTTCATCTCCCTTTTTCTTCGGGGCTCTTCAGTGCCCAATCAGCTTGTTGCTGAGTGTGAATAGTCCCGATTTCTTGGAGCACAGCTGCCTCATTCACAATCTCCACACAGGCGGTGACGTCAGAGGAGTGGAGGTCGTCGGAGCCGGCGTTGGTGACGTCATGAGTCTGCTGATGCTGCTACTGCCGCTAACCATCTTCCCATTGTATCTCCCAGTTAGCAACGCCATCCAGCGGCACGCCTGAAGGATCCTTTGCATTCTGTTGAGAATTTCACAGAAAAAATCCCATCAGCTTACATTTGTTTAAATGCCTATGCATATTCGTATGAAAGTAATGTGTATCTCCCACATTTAGATTACTTACAAACTGCTTTTGGGCCAAAATCAGCTACATATGGAGCAGAGGGTGTATAAATTTGGTTTTCGCAGTCAGTTTTAGATGCCACTGCAGTACCATGATCCATATTGGTGCTCTCTCTATAACAATTCATGAATGGAAATAGTCAATAGCTGCACAATGCAAACACATAACAATCAACATATAGCATAACAATCTAATATGTGAAATTGAGTTATCCAAATAGCCTAGATGGTGAAAATTTTTGACAGGATATTTTGCTAATACATTTGCTTAGGCGTTGCATTTGCATTTCTGATAGGATATTTTGCTAATGCCTAGGCTTTGCATTTGCATTTTTGACAGGATATTTTTCATTCACATTTCTGACAGGATATTAGCATTGGCAAATTTTTGACATGATATTAGCAAATCCTTTTAGGCTTCACATTTCTGACAGGATATTAGAAAATTTTTGATGTATTAGATATTTCAAAATGGCATTTTCTGACATATTTGACAAATTGAATATACTGACAAATTAGTTATCCTGAAATATTTGACAAATGGCTATTATTATTCCCACCCACATGCGGAGCAATATCATCATTCAGAACCCCGTGTAACAATATTGGGGCATGGCAGATGGACATACTCAAATAGACCCTTATTCTGACAGAAAATAGGCAAGGCTTTCTTAATGATTAAAAAAATACTGAAGTTTGATAGAAGCAATGCCAAAGACAATTTTATATTAACTGCAAGTGACAAAAGTTACACTCTCAGTTCATGCTCTAGATCAATAAGATTTATCCCTCAAGTCCAAGAATCCAAACATCCCCAACCAAATATACATAGAATAGATGTATAGTAAGCAGTGTCAATGAAAAAGAGTCAATTTTAAGGTATTTTACCTCTTCGCTGCCTCCCAGCTTAAACTCTGTAAAAACATTAGGATTCGGACGTATTTCTGCCTTGCAACTATCCTCCACAACCTAATCAGATTCTTCACTAACCTCTTTTTCCCCTTCCGTAGATGACGCCTACAAAATAAAAAAAAGGTTATGTGATGTTCTGATATCAGTAGTTGTTCATAAAAGAAAGTCAAAACTCCATCGTTGTTATAGACTTGTAGTCTGCTAAGTTTTTTCCCAAAAGAATGAGGACATCATGGAGAACAATCGCAAATGCACGTCTATGGAGAAACAATCACAAATGCAGTTTTGGTGAAGTTTGTACTGTCAACCTGAATAAAATCTTTTTTAACTTGATGCCAAACCCCTTGCAAAAAAATTATGCTGTTCAAAATCAAGTGGATAAGAAATCCACCAATCAGATGTCCCTCCTGCACAACATTTCAGATAGATATAACTAATCAAGTGTCGTGGACTGTGGGGATGTATCCCAAGCTGGAAAATACCTAGTACTCACCTTCACCATTGCCATCAGCACTCAACACTATGAATGTTCACCGCTTCAATTTGGAAACTATTCGAGCACAAAAGCAGGCAGATTCTGATTCTTAGAATGCTCATCTCTAACTTCATCCCAAGCTCACATGATTCTTCCAGAATCTTATTCAATCTCGATGCAGGAACATCCAATGCAGGGGAGCTCACATAATACCTCTAACTTGCAGATGACAGGATCTTGTTACTGAAATATGGTTGGAACTGGATATGGATTATTTGTGAATATGAAATATGGTTGCTAAAAAATGAATTAGAGTTAAGAATATTTTGAGCAACATAACCATTCTGGATATTTTGTTATGAAACTGAATTAGAGTTCATATTTTGTTATGAAACATTGTGATGTTATGGATAACCATTCTGGATATATGCAATCTGGATATATGCCTTCATAACATATATGCAATCACAAAACTGAATTTGTTATGAATATTTTGAACTCTCATTCATATTCAAGTCACAAATTCATATATCCAGAATGAAATATGAGATTGCATATATCCAGGATGAGATTGCATATATGAAATATTTTGAACTCTCATTCATATTCAAATCACAAATTCATATATCATACTCTCATAACAACAAATACCCATCCAAATTTTCTCACCAAAAATCAAAACCAGAGACGAACCCAACTTTTAAGCCTCCAAACAACGCACGTATGCATACAGACAATAAAACGCACACACGCACGCACACATCCAAATTTGAAAATGTAAAGCATATTATGCTCTTTTAATTACTGGATTTGCCATATCCATGCATTTTATAAAGTGGATATGGATATCCTTGATCTTATAAAAACTGGATATGAAAAAAACGTGATTCGTGTTGAAGTAGTGGGCTAGGCGACTGAGATCCGGCGCCTGTCGGTGCGATCCATAGATCCAACGACTTCAACGACTGAAGGTGATCCGGCGACTGAAGGTGATCCAGCGTCCTAGATCCGCCGACCCAGGCGACAGTTCTGATCCGGCGACTGAAGGTGATCTGATGATCCTAGATCCGGCGACCCAGATCCAGCAACTTTCGATCCGTTCAGATCTGATCCGGCGACGGATCTGATCCGGCTCGTTCTGTTCAGATCTGATCGAATCCGGCGAGTGATGCCGATCTTGATCTGGCAAGTCGTCAATGTTCGCGGGTGACGACATCTCGTGCTCAGTTTGCGGGCGTTCAGATCTGTTCAGATCTATTCTGAAATAAGGGCTTCTCCTCCGACAGCGAGATCGAGGCTTTCCAGATCCAGCTTGCTCTCAAGGTCTCTGTGTAGTTCATGGGCAGCAGATCCAATCCCACCTGTATTAACGCCGGAAACCCTTATCATCGATGTTCTCCATACTGTCTTCAAAGGATGTCAACATCTGCTGCAGCAAAGTCAGCACCCAATTACGTTGAAGAATATCCCCCACTACAACCGAATTCTACTAACATTCGAAAGGAGAAAGCTGCTGGCCAATCACCTACTATTTTGAGGGTGGCGAAGAATGGTCATGAAACCTGGAGTTCGTTGTTTTCTGTAGGGCGAGTGGTTGAAGAGGGTAGCAAATGCTCTTACTATCCTCCTCGGGAGGTTCCTTCAGGCAAGACTATCCCCTGGATTCCGCAGGAAGCAATTTCTACAAATGTTGCAAAATGGGGATGAACACTGGCCGGTTATGTTGTGGGTGACAAACCGTTCTATTCCCATCTTCGTGCATGTTTCCATCGTTTGTGGCGGCCGAAGGGTACTCTACAGGTCCACTCTAGGGAAAATGGTTTTTCCTTCTTCGTGTTTGAGTTGGAGGAAGACTGCAGCAGGGTACTTCAAGGAGGGCCTTGGATGTTTGATAAAAGGGTAATAGTGCTGCAACGCTGGACTCCAGACCTCACAATGGACTTAGATCTTTTGTCATCAATTCCAGTTTGGGTGAGATTTCCTGACCTGCCCCTTAAATTTTGGTCTACAGAATGCATAAGTATAATTGCTAGCTCCATGGGGAAGCCTTTATTTCTGGATAAGGCTACAGCTTCAGGTGAAAGTTACACATATGCACGATGCTTTGTTGAAATTGAAGCAAAGACCAAATTGTAAAAAACAATAGAGATTGCTGTGGAGGATGAGGAGAATGTGATCATTAAAGTGGAATATGAAAACTTGCCTCCAAGCTGTCCAACGTGTGAGTGCTTTGGGCATTCATCCTCTCAATGTCCGTTTAAGAAGGTTTGGGTGGAAAAAGGCAAATCTAAAATGTCTACGGATGGGAGTGTATTATTTAATGAAGGTAATGACACGAGTAGAGGTTTTTCAGCAACTGTGGCCCGGACGATAGAGACTGGAGGCCCTTCTGGTATAGAGACTAGAGGTCAATCAAATGGAAATGTAGATGTTACTAATGGTGAGAAGGCGAATATACATGTAATTCCAAAATCAACGGAAACTGGGGGCCCTTCTTGTAATGATCGCGTTGATGACCCTGACAATGTCGAGAATGAAAATGCTGATGAAGATGAATATGATGAAGAATGGGTGGAAGAATTTGATGGAGATGCTACAACGACAAACCAAGAGTGGGAGGATGAAATGCGCCGCTTAGCTCCTTCCTTAAAGACACTTAAAAGGATTTGTTTGGATCCACCTCGACAGAAAAGCTCAAGGAATACTCGGAATCCTAATTATTGTTAGGATTCCTTGCTCTTTTAGTGTTGAAGGATTATTTATGTTTTAGCTTCATTGAGTTATATGTTTGGCTCTACATGTAGACCAATATTGTAATTTGTTGAGTTTATGAATAAAGTTGCTAACCCTTCAAAAAATGGATATGATGCACAAAAAGGACTGCACAAAAATTTGAGAATTTAAAAGAAATCATGCTATTATGAAAATTGGATATGCCATTGAATTATGCACAATGCAATCTCCATTTTCTATCAGAAATTTCATGCAATCCTAATTGTTAATCTTGTTGTGTTTGTTAGTTTATCGATTAAATTTAGATGCTAATGTTGCTTTACAGTTAGATATTTCAGCAACCTAGAAGAAAAACTTAAATATATAAATTTCTGAATGAAAGACTTGGAAAAATTGGAAAGAGGATTAAAAGGAACCCAAAACACACATAGTTCAAATAATGGGATGTGCTTTTTTCACTAACTTCTAATAAATGAGAAGGATACTTGAAATTCAGTTTTTTTTCAAAAATTTAAAATTTTTGCATATTTATTAAACACAACTGTAATGAGGATTAACTAATGTGTTTGTTCAGGTCGCTTCTAAAGTTAATTGGGGTACATGAACCTAAATTTGAGGCAGTATGTTTATTTTTTTTTGAAGTGTGCTCTTGTTGCCATATCTGGAAATAGATGTTTTATGGCAACATTGAATAGTTATATGAACAATAAATTCAAATAAGAAGGAAATGCAATCCTTTTGCACCACAAAACAATAACGAAGAAGGAAATGCAAACCTCTTGCTAAACAAAAGACTTCATGTTTTCCATATTTTTCATTCTAATAACACTACTACAATAATTCTTACAAAATTGCTTGCAAAAGTTTTAGTTGTGAACATTCCATATCTCCACATCTGCATCTAAAAGTAATGATCCTCCTTTCCAAGCCCAATTTCCTAAATGGACACAAAACATATTATTCCACCTTTTAGTAGAGAAATAAATTACTAATTTTATGTTGAATCAAAAAGTAAAGTTATGATGGTTTATAAAACTCACTATTTTGACCTTTTTCATGTTTCAGCAGAAAACATGTTGTACATTACATAATAAAGAGAGTGAGTCTCAATCGGAATCCATAAGGAAGTGCCATTTGGCTGAGCAATAATCTAGGTAATTTAAAAACATAAACCTGTTAGAGATAATTTAATTGATAATTAAAAATTTAAAGTTGAAACTTTATTTACCTTGTTAAGTGGGAGCGGGGACGATCGAGCTTTGAATATCCAATCACGCTCAGCAAGGAATATCTTCTAGTGATGGCGATCGATCCCTGTCACATTTGCTTGTACTGTTCCATTTTCAACTAACTGAAAATTATAATAATAAAATAGTTACTAATATAAAAATTCTTAGTAAGAAAATGATGTCCGCTTTAATGGAATGCATACCTTATCCCCCCACAAATTCTCGTGTAAGGAGGTAACTTGACAGATCTATTAATGTTTTAAAGTAATTTAACCTATAATTACAAAAACGATTTAAAACAAATAAGACCAAATATAGTATAGAACAAAGTATATTTAGCAGCTTACAGTTTTACACAAATAAGCATCGTGCTTAACATCCTTCTGTAAAAGAAATAAAGCAATATTTTAGCAAACTAAAGTTAAAATTTTAGTTAAATTTGTTTTAAAGGCAGAAAATTTCTTACATTGCCATAAATTTTAATACTTGTCCACATCTTGTAGCCCTTTAATAAAAATAATACAAATCATTAGTGTGTAGCAAGCATCAAGTATAACAACAAACGACCAATTGATAAAGGTTTTTTCTGAAAGAATTACCAACGATTAAAATTAATAGAAAGATGTTTACTTTCTTATAATAGTCATAATGATATTCATACCAAGACTTCTGGATAAACAATATTAACTGTGTTATTTGAATCAGACGGCAGAAGGACACTAACACGATCAAAAGATGTGCACCTGGAAAGTGCCACATAAAGATGCACATGGCTAAAAACTGGGTTAAACAAGTCAACCCCAACGAACTTTACGGATTGTCCTTGAGATTTATTAATTTTCATAGCGTACGTTACACGAACTGGAAACTGTCGTCTTGTCATATGAAAAGGTAACTCTGAAGTTGATGGGGACAATGATATTCTTGGAATAAACACAAAACTGTCGGCTTTATCCCCATTCAAAATTTGAGCTTCAATCACACGGGATGCGCATCTAAGAACCATCATTCGTGTGCCATTACAGAGCCCATCTTTAGGTGCAATATTTCGTAATAAAATAATTGGACAACCAACCTTAAGGTCAAGTTTAAATGGTGGCAAAACAGGAGGATCCAACGAGTTTATGTACTCGGTCGGATAACGATTTATAATGGCAGGATCAGTTTCTTCAGATTCAGCCAGTTTGTCTGCAGCTAGATACGTAATCTGTTGTCCAGGATAAATTAGTAAAGCAGTAGTGTTTATTAAATTAACATCATCATTACGCGTGGAAAGAATTATTCGTTCAGTCAGATACACCGGAGTCACCACACCCTCAACATCTAGCTGCGGATAAATTCTTAGTAATAATTCTTTTAAATCCTTACATCAGAATATGTGGGAGGGAAGCTCCACCACTTCATTAGGCTTTGTGCCGACCTATTACATAAATTAAAAAATTTTGATGTAAGGGTAAATAATAGTACAATTGTTATTAAAATCATCAAGTATCTAAATAAATACCTCCAAAATAAATTTTGTAAAATCTGTATTATTTTCAACAGATGAATTAGTCAAGCACATATTTTGGTCCAAGATCAAAACTCTTATAGAACACCACAATGCAGATCGTCTCAATGAAGCTCCAACAATTTCTTCTCGAACCCCCTTTGGTATGACTGGCAAGATTTGCCGAAAGTCCCCACCAAGAACAACGGTAATACCACCAAATGCTCTGTTGTTATCACAAATATCTCTCAACGATCGATCCACTGACTCAACACAATGGCGATCTTGCATAGGAACTTCATCCCATATTATCAACTTTGTTTTTCTGAATAATTACGCATGTATAGATTGCTTACTAAAATTACAAATTGAATTATCAAGCACATCTAACGGGATATGAAATGTTGAGTGTGCAGTTCGACCTCCGATAAGTAGTAACGATGCAATACCAGAAGATGCAACGATGATAACTATATTTCCAAGACTGCGCAACATTGTCGATATTGCATTATACAAAAAAGTCTTTCCAGTTCCAGCAAGACCGCTCAAAAAATGTTGTACCTCTATTTTCAAAAACAGAAGAAGTAATTGCTGAATAAGCTGCACGTTGTGCCTCATTTAGGCAATCGACATCTTTTAGTGCATCCAACTGTTGCGCTGTATTATGAGTTCCTGATGTTCATGCAACAGTCTATTGCCAACATTTGCATTCCACTCTCTCATAGGAAATGGCATCGGCGGAAAGTCAGCTAGACACTTGCCAGATTCCTCAAGTAATTCATTGATAAGAAATAAGCCGTAATCTTCACGTTGACATTGAGTTGGAGTAGAAATTGCAAATAAAGCAGAAATTTTATGTTGAAGATCGTCGCAAATATGCATTGAGAATTGATTCCATAATGCAAGTGGGTCGATTGGTGAACATTGATAAGAATAATACAAAACAATCTTCTTAATTGATATCCAGTTTTCATAATTGAAGCCTTGCAAAGGCATTGTTTGCATTCCGAATCATCTTCAAGAAAACCTCTTGCAACGCACGTTGCTTTGAATATAGAGTACTCTACATTATTGAATGTGCGTAAATTTTTCGATGATGTCGGTCCTTTAACAACTGTTAGCAACAACCGCAGATAGAAGCGCTCACTAGAGTTGGGAGATGCAAAATACATTCTGCCAATTGCATATCCCGATTTTCTTGGAGTCCATACCTTTGTGGATAAATTCCACACAAACTTTTGAGTGAACTCCTGGTAAGTAAGATCACGTGCTAATTCATGTAATGTACAACATGTAAAAAATTCAGTCAAAGTTGTCTTCTCATTTTCAGCTCGAGACCTTATTGTAGTAGAATCTTCATCTGGATCAAAAATAACATGGTGTTGCCCTGGTAAATGAAGGACCAAACTTTGTACTGATGGAATCTCCTGATGTAAAGGATGCTCAAATATCCGACAAGCCGCCTCTGGTGGTCCAATATATCTTGCATCAAGGTATTGTTGGATCTCATCTACTACGCCCAGCACCATGGTGGTTCGATCATGACCTTTATAAATGTACTTATGCATGTACTTGACACATCTTATTCTGGCACAAACTTCGACATTAATATGGCAGTTAAAGCATATGGAGAGATACTTATTATGTGGAACAACATCTCGATTATCAATCTGATGCCCCCTTACAGTATAGCTATTTCCATCATTACGACGACGATATACAGGATATCCGTCACGATCCATTGTTGTCGAATCTGCATAAGTTCTTGGGTACTTCTTAGTACATTTACCATTTTCCATACATGAAGCATTTGTATTTCGAGCACCGCATGGTCCATGCACCATACATTTCATAACTGTATCGAATAATTCTTGATCTTGAGTTGGATCAGGAAATTCTGCACAAACAATCTTATCCACTTGATCACATGTATTGATCTTATCTGGACCACAAAGAAAGAAAAGAGCATGCATATGTGGAAGCCCATGTTTCTGAAATTCAATTGTAAAGACATGTGCTACTTTTCTGCCAAATACATTTTTGACATCAATCTCCTTCATCAAAGCCTTTCGTTTTAACTCAAAAACACGTACAACTAAATCTGGTCGATCGATAGCCTTTTGATTGGGCAGAAGAGCTAAAATTATTTCAGGCCACTTTGGATTTTCAGTCATGGTAAGAAATATATCGGGGTACTGGTTATACCGTGTAATAGCCATCGAGTCTTGAAATATTTCGAACATGTGGCGTGCACTACCAGTGAAAGATGATGGAAGTATCATGTGTTGGCCAATTTGGTCACCACTTTCATATGCATCAATATCTGCAAGGCCCTGATATAGTTCTGAATGGAGTTTTTACTGATTAAGTTTGATGAATGTCAAACGATTCTGCTTAGTTGCTGCCCAAGCATCAATTATGAACTCTTAGAACAATTTTTCGGCTCTCAGAATTGAAAAATACTCCGTAGGTCTTTCAAACAAACGGTAACGGTAATACTCACACAATGTAAGGCGCCTATGTGAGACTTGATTTTGCAAAGGATCCCATTGCTTCAAATCCGATTCCCATCCAAGCTAACCATGCGGGAATAATAATACATAATGCAATGGCAAGTATGCAGGATGAGCCTCGTTGATTTGCATTAGTTGATTATTTCCTCGTAGACGTAAAACAATATCTCGCATCTTAGAAGGTCGATGGCCATCTCCAGGTAAAATAATTGCAATTTCATCTACGGTTGGCAGGTTATATCGTCGTCGATCCTTGTTTGAATTATAATGCAGATATACAGGTAGATCATAACCATATGAATCCTCTTGTGTTAAAATAGTATAAGCCTGACGATACAGATCGATGAATGGATTTATGACTGATAAACAATCTTGAATAATTTTTAATACATCCCTTCTCAAATGAGGATTTCTATTACTTCGTAACTCGTAGCAGCAGCCGGATCATATATGTATAGTTGGCAATAACTTGCTGCTTGATCCAGTTGTGGCAAAAATGAGCCTGTTCGATGACGCAATTCTCTATGAATTGCAAACGTTGGTGGACCTTTGCCAGCAATCAATCTTTGATCCAATGAAGCGCCAAGGTTGGTAAATGCATTAGCCGTATTATACTCCCGAGTATATTATCGAAATGATTTTGATTGGTCACTGTCACCATCATATAAATCTCGAAGTGGTAGAGGGGGTTCAATAAGTGTATCTAATTTTACTTTTTCTTGTAAACAGCAGGTTCCAAAACGATGTGTTGTCAACGTTGAAGTCGACAACTGTTCATCCAACCAATGTAAGGCTGAGCATTGAGGGCATGTAATGTTCATTGATCCAAGATAATGCCGAACAAAATCCACCTGCGTTGGCGGACCAACTCTATGTTGAGTTGGCCTGCGTTGGCGGACCAACTCTTGAGAAGCTATTGATACAGGCTGTATTCGAGGCATATTAAGTATGGTGGAAGGAGTCATATATCGAGATATGTTTCGTTGCTCTTGTTCTCGTTCTCTCCTTCTACGTTGAGATAAAGACCTATACAAATTTAAACCAAAACTAAATACAATTAAATTACATTTAGGCGGAGTGGATAATTAAGTGGATAATAACCTGTCAACTGGTTCAATATCTTGTTCACAAATTGCATCATTGCGTGAGCCTGAGCCCCCAGCTTCTTGTTCAGTTGGAGAGGTTGTTACTTGAGGTCAAGTATACTATTAGGAGTCATATGTTGTTGAGATATGTTTCGTTGTTCTTTTTCTCATTCTCTTCTTCTACGTTGAGCTAAAGACATATACAAATTAAAATCCAAAACTAAATAGAATTAAATTACATTACTTAGATTAGATATTGTGTACAGTCATATAGATAATAACCTGGTAGATGGTTTAGCTTCATGTTCAGAAATCATATCAATGTGAGTCCTTTCATTTTGCCATCGTCGCAATGCTGCAAGGCGACGATGATTCGGTGGTGAAGAGCCAAACATAGGTTCAGTAAGAGTTCTTTGGTGGGCTTGTCTCTTCCGTGATGCTGATATTCTTTGTGATAAGTCACTATCAACAGAATCCTAAATTGAGTGTGTGGTATAAGTTTGATTGATGATGGTAAATTAAGTATCTATTATAAATTTGGTTCTAGTAACAAATTCCATACCGGTTGCATGTTGATGTGAAGAAAATGAGAGTGCTAAAAGATTTAAGCTCGACCTACAACTAAATCATTTAAAATAAATGTTAAAAAGATTAATCCCAATAATATTAAACAAATATGTTTGCAAGATAACCATTTCAACAACCATGTACCAGACAAAGTTGGAAAAAATCAGAAGCAATGTGTGCATATATTGAACTGGAAACCAAAAAACTTCACACACATGATGCAAGGAAGGCGCCCATGCCGAAGGAGAGAGATGTGTGTGTGTAAAAGGGGGAAAATATTTGGATCGAGATCTCAATCCACTTTGGCTTGCATGGCATCACAGTTGTTGTCATTGATAGTCACCGCCAAGTGGTAGATGACGTCGTCGCCGCTAGGTGGTAGATGACGTCGCTGCCGACAGATGGTAGATGACATCGTCGCCTAGCTTTCATCAAAAGGGGTTCAAGTCAAAGGTTGGGTATCTCTAAAGGTATATTGATCGATTAAGATTATGGGTAAAAGTGTAAAATTCTGAGGAGCTATATAATATGTTGCGGTTGTGGTTGTTCGTGGCTAGTGCTAAAATTAAAAATGTTTACTCTAAAATCAAGAGGTTAATGATTATGTTTTGCATTTCTTTATTTAAAAGTGTAGAGGGCAATTATCAGATTAAATTTGCAGACATGAAGGCTTAATGTCTGATACTTTCAAGCAAAAAATTCCATAAATTAACCTGAAATTTAATTCTTTTGCAAATACATGTAAATTTAGTTCTGATAGTGGAATAGAATTCCAAAAATACATGTAAATTAACCTGATATAGCTTCAGCAATTATCATACATTAAGTCAATATGGAAAAAGAGATTACTTAAGGATGTTACTGCATCAGAAATAAAGAAATGGAATAACCCAATTAAATAAACCGCAACAAATTAAATAAACTGTCATCTATAAAGAAATGGAATCCTAATCCTCAACAAATTAAATAAACCAATTATGTTATGCAACTGTCATCTCCCTAGTAAAAAAACAATGTAAATACTAAAGGATGTTGTTGCATCAGAAATAAAGAAATGGAATAGCGTCTGATATTTAAGGAGTCTGATATTTAAAGAGTAATGGTAAGAAGAAGAAGGAGTAATGGAATAGCAATGTATGTTTTCATAAAATGGATGTCTCTGCCTTCAGCCATCAGCTCATTGTGGGCAAATTTTCAATTGCTAACATGTTGTATCAGCTCTCTGCTTGATGGCTGATACGGCATGTTAGCAACCAACCAATTTTTTCCAGTACTCCTGATATCAAAAATTGAAAAGGGAGAATGGTTGGTTTTTTGAAAACATGGTATCAAAATGGAATGATCCCACAATGGTTGGTATCAGCTCACGTATCAGCTCTCTTGTTATCAAAATTGAAAATTTTTCCCATCAGCTCATTGTTTAATAACCATGCTGAAAAGGGATAAAGTATTCAAAATGGAAAAAAATTACAGAAACCAACCAATTTCAAACCATGCTTAAGGATGTCACCTGGGTTCTTGCTGCTAGATGCTTCTTGCATCTTCCTTCTCAAAGGGCTCAAGCGAGAAGACAAATGAGAACTGAGGGTTGATCTTGCGAGAAGAATGCCAAGGCGAGATTTCTCCAAGGGCTCAGGCGAGAAGACTCCAGATTCCAGACTCGAGATCTTGATGCGTCCAGATTTCAGACTCCAGATCTTGCTACATTGGGAAGATAAAAGGAAGAAAGAGCTCAGGCGATAAAAGATCTTGCTACGTTGCGAGATGCCTCAGAAATAGGCATACCTTCAGAAAGAGCTTAGGCGAGGCAATGATGCCTCTTACTTGCGATTCGTCAGAAATAGGCGAGGCGATGATGTACACTTGCTTGCGAGATGAAAATGGCGAGGAGCTCAGGCAAGTAGAAGTGAACAGCCTCAGGCGATGATGCACCCTTGCTTGCGAGATGAAAATGGCGAGGAGCTCAGGCAATGATGTACCCATGCTTGCGAGATGAAAATGGCGAGGAGCTCAGGCAAGATGAAAATGATGATGTACCCTTGCTTGCGAGAAGAAAAGAGCTCAGACGAGAAGGCAATGGCGAGAAGACAATGATGAAATGATGTTTGAAATGAAAAGAGCTCAGTTACTTGCGAGATGAAATGATGCCTCGTTCCTCACAAAAACGCCTTGTTCCACAGAAACTCTCACGGATGGGAGCTCAGCTCTCCCCAAAAACGTCTCTTACTCTTTCCCAAAAAGCTTTCTTTAAAAAAATGTTTTGTTTACTTTTGTCACGCCCCGCTTCCCAAAAAGACAGAAGCAAAACGTGACTGAGGCCCGCTAAGGCCGGAGCTGTGAAGCTCGGACCCAATAAGCGTCTGTAGGGGTACCATTTTAAAATTTTCAGGTTCTTGCATTTATAAAATCCAGAATAACAAAAGTACAGAAGGAAAAGGATGCATTCATTTTATAATAGAGATAATATCCAGCATAAGACAAATCTACTAAGAGAAGCCTAAGCATGGCAACAATCTGCAGAAAAAGGAAACTAATAGTGCGAAGCACCCAACCTAGGCAAAGAGTAACATGGTGCTACTCACCCAGACTAAAAAGTAGTACCCTCTGGAAGTCCGCAACGGTGGGGAACGTCTAAGTCTGGTCCTCATCAGGTACGTCCTCCCGGTCGACGTCCTCGGGCTCCACGTAGTCCGATAAGTCTGCCTCGTCCACGACCTCCATCTAGACACTTGATGTACAGCACCCAAGAGAAAAGAAACTGTACGTTAGGTAAAGTCTACACAGAAATGTTAGACTCTACTGCAAGTGTATTTGAATATAAAGCAACAGTTTACTGATTGATTAATATGCTGGGGTTATACATGGAAGTTATAGAAAGTAAACGGAGCTGGAAAAGTAAACACGTCAAGCAGTAGCCGTAGCGTGTGCTATCGACTACGGGACTAACCTAAACGGGTCAAGACAAGACGAGACAAGACACGACATGACAAGACATGACAAGACACGTGTGACTCAAAGGGTTCACGCTTTACGGTTCGAGGGGAATCAGACCCTCTCCCCATGCGCACGCTCAACCCTACCCCAACCCTAGTGCACAAGACAAGTCCGTACAAGGGATCACTCTCTCTGGCCGTACAAGGGATCACTCACCCACTGGTGAGTGCCCTATTGCCCGCAGGCTGTGTATCCGTACAAGGGATCACTCACCCACTGGTGAGTGCCCTATTTCCCGCAGGCTGTGTATCCGTACAAGGGATCACTCACCCACTGGTGAGTGCCCTATTGCCCGCAGGCTGTGTATCCGTACAAGGGACCACCCACTCTCTGGTGAGTGCCCTATTGCCCGCAGGCTGTGTATACGTACAAGGGATCACTCACCCACTGGTGAGTGCCCTATTGCCTGCAGGCTGTGCATAACAAGACACAACATGACAAGTAAGGAATTGTTCTTCTGGGGGGTCCACACACACGCACGCACAGAAAAAACCTAAGGTGTCATATGCTGTTGTTGTGCTTAGACTTCGTCGTCAAGTCTAAGCTGTCAAGGGGGTCCCGGACGCTATCATTTCACGTCCAGTTCTCTTTGTTTACTTTTTAACAGTTCTACGAGTCTATGGCCTAAACACGGCCGAAAGTACAAGTGAGTACACTTGCTTGCGGTGGCGAGTGCGTCGTCTGTCTGGAGCGTTCCTGTCGAAACATTGCATCGGTGATGGTCCTTCTGAAACAAGATCATGGCTATGTCAGATCGCGCTTTTTAGTCAAACCTATTATGGGTTGTTTCTAAATTTGGCGGGACTAACATATCAGTAAAAAAGTAAAGTTTTTGATGTTTGTTCAGTCTAGATCGACGTCTATCCTATGTGCACAGAAAATAAGTCCGTTCGTCGATCTTTCCTACGGTAGGCAACATTTTACAGATGCTGAAATTAACTTTAGTTCATGTTGATCAATTTTAGATTAGGTTTTGATGAACTACGGTGTGGGTTTTACTACTCGTTAGGGAAACCAACCTCGTGACATCGTCCAACAAGCAGAAGTCAGGTCTGAACGGTGAAACGTCGGCGTCGTCTGAAACTCCTCGGCTGTGGATAGCACTGCGAGATACCTCGACAGCGGGGTGGTGGCGTGAAATCAGCGAGCTAACAACGATCCTCCTCCCGTTGCGAGTAGCGCAACGGATCTTCACGATAATGGCGACGTCGGCTAAAAACACGTGTGTGTGGCAACGCATGTGAACTTTGAGAGTCCAAGAGGGCTGTTGGGAGATGAAGTAGGACCAGAGGATGATGCTCGGCCCGGTGGGTGGCCGATGACGTGAGCGTACGACGGTGGATGGCCGTGAGAAGCCGGAGAGGACAGATTCATGCAACGTTCGTTGTCGTGCATCTCAGCGGAATTCCAGCGATGACCAGTGACAATGGGAAATTACAGAAGGGAAAGGACTTCAAGACGAAGCCAACGTTGATGGAGTTAACGCCAGGGGTGGTCGGCGGTGGTCGTGAGCCGGTGTTGAAGTTCAGCTTCCAGATCTGTTAAAAACAGCCGATATGGCGTGTTCCGACGAGGATTCACGGAGCTACAGGTGGGCTATGAGCGTGAGGGAAGTTGCAGAGCAGAGAGGGGTCAAAGGAGAACAAAGTGGCAGTGGTGATCGATGGCAGCGGTGGCGGCTGACGGCTGGCTGTGAGCAAGATGGCCGGCGGCCAGATCTGGGATACTTTGTGTTTGGGAGCTTTTTAGAGAGAGAAAACGGAGGAGAGAGAAAGGAGGCCGGAGGGGGAAGGTGGCCGACGGCCAGGGGTGGTGGCCGGTGGGCTTGGGTGGTCGGAGTTGATGAGGGTTTCGATGCAAGAAAGGGTTTGCGTGAGGATGAAAGTCGGCTGGGTTTGTTTCCTTAAAATGAAGAAGGATTTTGCTATATAGGTTTGGGTTTTTGGCTAAATGTGAGAGAGAGAGATAGAGATAGGGAGAGTGGAGATAGTGGAAAGGGGAGGTGTGAATAGTGTCTGCAAGTTATTGCCATGATACGTGGGAGAATAATTAGGGATTTGATTAGATTTGAAATTCAAATTGATTAGCGGCTAATCAACGGTTGCAAATTGATTAGGGGATATCTTCCACTACGAGCATCGGAAAAATAATCCGAAAATACCGGGACGATCGTGGAGACGAGAAGTACATGGCTACAGGGTTCGATTGTGTGCTACACCTACTAAAAATTATAATAAAATCGGGAACCATGTATTGGTGCCAAAAGACCAAAACGCCCTTCCATTCAAAGCTGTTCTGCGAGAAAACGAGCCGTGAAATGTCGTTCCCAAAAATTACTATAAAATTTTACACTTCCATACGGTCACAACAGCATATCACATCATATATACCGAAACCGAGAAATAGCCAAATAAAATACGTGCACGAAAAGTACGTGCACGTAGAAAATACGAACGGCCGGAAAGCGGCCGTTACTTTCTACCCGCCTTAGAAATGATTCCGCCCTCGGAATCACTTATAATAATAATAATAATATCTATAAACACTTAAGCCTATAACTCCCATCTTTCACACAATGATCTCTAATCCTATAACTTCAACATCGTTCCTCAAACAACCCATCATAACCCGTCTTTTCACTGGATAATGCCAGGACTAAACTCACATCCTAACATTAACTATAGACCCATCACTGCCGTTCAAATTTCCAACTCCAAGTTCTCATAAAAAAATTAATAATCATCTTCTCATACCATACCACTCTACTACACATCATCGCTCAATAACATCTTTAAATTTCTCAATCTCTTCCCAATATTAATCAATCGCTAAAATGATGTTCTAGTCAATCACCAATCCAAGACAAAAACTTTGTCTGTCATATAACACCTTTCATAAATCAACAATTACCA
Organism: Scilla litardierei; assembly: GCA_030789695.1. NCBI lineage: Eukaryota > Viridiplantae > Streptophyta > Magnoliopsida > Asparagales > Asparagaceae > Scilla > Scilla litardierei. The sequence continues at coordinate 424,513,052 of CM061142.1, read as the reverse complement.
TTTCCTCAATACATTCTTCGTCATATCTTCCCATAAATTTATCCGCCTAATAATGGAACTATCAAAATCACATCTTATCCTTACACACTATAACTAATCCCAACCAATATTAAGTCCGTCTACCTAAACATCCATTTATCTCAATACATCGTGTTATTCCCAATGTCTTCTCACATCAACTTAACAATCAAGTCTTGATGCTTTAAATGCTCTACTCATTCTCATGGTCACCCTAACTCATACCATCCCGTCCTAGCTACTCCCATCTACCACCCGTCTAAGTTTCAGATCCGATAAGCACTCATCTCCCCGTGTATAATTTCATCCAACTAGCATTTCCACTGAGTCCTTCTCGCATTTGTATTATAAATAAGTCTCGAACACCTCGTTCTGTTCATCCGAAAGAAATCTAATCTGATATCCTTGTGTCCAAAATCAATTAGTCATAGTTACAGCATATCTCGTCTCACTCTATGCATACCCATAACATAATCCTATAACAAAATAGCTAGTACTAATAATATCATAACAATAAAAAAATAACACTCGCGAAGAGGAAAAGGGAAGAAAGAAATTTAAGGTAAAAGACAGATTTTAAAACATTCGGAAAAACGTGTGGAGTTGCGGTATTGGATGAGGGAAGATCGGGGTTATGATCTTGTGTGCTAGTCTCAAAACTTTAAAGATTTGGTTTAAAAGAAAACAAAAGTTTTGATACAATCACATGCAGCCAAGGATAAGCTATACTATAATATGAAAGACTAAGTCCAATGAGTTGCCTGCTATGATGCAATTCACACCCATATGAATACCATCATTCAGACAACTTCTTACATGTATTACGAACCACACTGATTATACACACATGACACGAGAGACGATCATTAAATTCCTAAGGGTAGCATACTCATACAGGTCCACACACTCTACCTATATACATGCACCACAAAGACGTCACAAACCAAAGGGCCCACTACTAAACTGGAGATAACACAGACAACTACAAGCACTAATGTCTACACAAAAGAAGGGAAACAGAAGCCAAAAGTGTAACGAAATAAGATCGGAAGGAACGAGTTCAAATAAGGCGGGGTAAGGAGATAGTTGGTTGGGTGGAACAAAAATATTGCTCAAAATAATTAGATAGATGAAAGGAGAATTACGTGTAAAATATGGTATCATATACTTTATACTTATATAAAAATGTAGAAATAGTGAGCAGATGGTAGAAAATATTGCAACTCGAAAAAAGAATTAGATGAAGGAAAAAGAGGAGAGTGAGGTAGTGATTGTTTTGCAAATGAAAAATAAGTTTAAACAAAGATTCTTGAAGTATGAGCACGATGAACATTGGACTGTTATATATATATATACAAAAAAATAAAGTTCTCTTTAGTTTAGAAAATATTCTAAAAGTACGTACGGTAAGTGGTTAGAAATAAATTTTTGTAGTTTAGAAAAAGAATAATATATATATATATATATATATATATATATATATATATATATATTAAATTATCAAAATGATAACAAGGTTTTAAAACTGAAATACGAAAGATACCGATTTGAAAATAAGTACGAGATAGTAACTTAAAAACTTACGACCAAGAAGGTTTCAAAATCAGTGAAAGAATTTTAACTCAACCGAAAACAATAAATTTTAAATATATAATAAAGGGGTTTTCAAAGAAATTAAGCTGAGCGAAGAACTTAATAAGGAATTTCGAAAATACTTTTAGAGGAAGTAGAATTGGCAAAGGGAAAGATTCGAATGATCAACGATACTCGTCAGGAAACGATCACGTGAATCGGGAGAAAGGAAAATGATCGCAAGATGAATGCGCCTAAGATAAGATTCATGAAAAGCTATGATGGAAATCTATGGCTGATAAAACAGAAGTGTAATGATTGGAAAGATGCTAGAAATCAAGGGTTCTAGTTATCGGCCGTCTAAAGATCAGGAGAACTCAGCACTAAGACTTCCTAATGAACTAGACCATAATCGAGATCTCAGGGAAGGGTCCTAAGAGGAACAAGATCACGTTCTGCCGGACCCGAAGTCGATGGACCCGAGTGAACGACTAAAAGAAGGGCTCTAGAAATCTAACACGGTCAGAGTCAAGTGAGGGTTACTAAGGAACCCTAAGACGAGTATGACTAAAACTTAACCAAATCAGCTGACTATCAAACCTGGACGTCTACCTAAGTCTTCCTACCGTCTAAGACTGGGAAACCCTAATTTAGACTTGTACATGGATATTAAATGAATGCGGTACTCTTATTATTTCGGACTTTTTGCGAGACCTCCATAGGCCACCACTAAAACCTGTCATGCCCCACTTCCCAAAACAACAGAAGCGAAACGTGACTAAGGCCCGCTTAGGCCGGAGCTGTGAAGCTCGGACCCAATAAGCATCTATAGGGGTACCATTTTAAAATTTTCAGGTTCTTGCATTTATAAAATCTGGAACAACAAAAGTACAGAAGGAAAATGATGCATTCATTTTATAATAGAGATAATATCCAGCATAAGACAAATCTACTAAGAGAAGCCTAAGCATGGCAACAATCTGCAGAAAAAGGAAACTAATAGTGCGAAGCACCCAACCTAGGCAAAGAGTAACATGGTGCTACTCACCCAGACTAAAAAGTAGTACCCTCTGGAAGTCCGTAATGGTGGGGAACGTCTAAGTCTGGTCCTCGTCAGGTACGTCCTCCAGGTCGACGTCCTCGGGCTCCACGTACTCCGGTAAGTCTGCCTCGTCCACGAACTCCAGCTCAACACCTGACGTACAGCACCCAAGAGAAAAGGAACTGTACGTTAGGTAAAGTCTACACAGAAATGTTAGACTCTACTGCAAGTGTATTTGAATATAAAGCAACAGTTTACTGGTTGATTAACATGCTAGGGTTATACATGGTAGTTATAGAAAGTAAACGGAGCTGGGAAAGTAAACACGTCAAGCAGTAGCCGTAGCGTGTGCTACCAACTACAGGACTAACCTAAACGGGTCAAGACAAGACGAGACAAGACACGACAGGACAAGAAACGACAAGACACGTGTGACTCGAAGGGTTGATGCCTTACTGTTCGAGGGGGATCGGACCCTCTCCCCGTGCACATGCTCAACCCTACCCCAACCCAAGTGCACAAGACAAGTCCGTACAAGGGATCACTCTCTCTGGCCTGGAGAGTGCCCTATTGCCTGCAAGCTGTGTATCCGTACAAGGGATCACTCTCTCTGGCCTGGAGAGTGCCCTATTGCCCGCAGGCTGTGTATCCGTACAAGGGATCACTCACCCACTGGTGAGTGCCCTATTGCCCGCAGGCTGTGTATCCGTACATGGGATCACTCACCCACTGGTGAGTGCCCTATTACCCGCTGGCTGTGTATCCGTACATGGGATCACCCACTCTCTGGTGAGTGCCCTATTGCCCGCAGGCTGTGTATCCGTACAAGGGATCACTCACCCATTGGTGAGTGCCTTATTGCCCGCAGGCTATGCATAACAAGACACGACATGACAAGTAGGGAATTGTTCTTCTAGGGGGGTCCACACGCACGCACACACAGAAAATCCCTAAGGGGTCATATGTTGTTATTGCGCTTAGACTTCATCGTCAAGTCTAAGCTGTCAATGGGGTCTCGGACGCTATCATTTCACGTCCAGTTCTCTTTGTTTACTTTTTAACAGTTCTACGAGTCTATGGCCTAAACATGGCCGAAAGTATAAGTGAGTACACTTGCCTGCGGTGGCGAGTGCGTCGTCTGTCCGGAGCGTTCCCGTCGAAACGTCGCGTCGGCGATGGTCCGTCTGAAACAGGATCATGGCAATGTCAGATCGCGCTTTTTAGTCAAACCTATTATGGTTTGTTTCTAAATTTGGCGGGACTAACCTATCAGTAAAAAGTCACGTTTTTTATGTTTGTTAAGTCTAGATCGACGTCTATCCTATGTGCACAGAAAATAAGTCCATTCGTCGATCTTTCCTACGGTGGGCAACGTTTTACAGATGCTGAAATTAACTTTAGTTCATGTTGATCAATTTTAGAATAGGTTTTGATGAACTACGGTGTGGGTTTTACTACTCGTTAGGGAAACCAACCTCGTGACGTCATCCAACAAGCGAAAGTCGGGTCTGAATGGCAAAACGTCGGTGTCGTCTGGAACTCCTCGGCCATGGGTAGCACAGCGAGATACCTCTAGACAGCGGGGTGGTGGCGTGAAATCAGCGAGCTAACAGCGATCCTCCTCCCGATGCGAGCTAAAAACACATGCGTTTGGCAATGCACATGAACTTCGAGAGTCCAAAAGGGCTGTTGGGAGATGAAATAGGACCAGAGGAAGATGTCCGGCCCAGTGTGTGGCCGACGGCGTGAGCGTACGGCGGTGGGTGGCCGTGAGAAGCCAGAGAGGATAGATTCGCGCAACGTTCGTTGTCATGCATCTCAGCGGAATTTCAGTGATGAACATGGACAACGGGAAATTGCAGAAGGGAAAGGACTTAAAGATGAAGCCAAAGGTGGTGGAGTTGACACCGGGGGTGGTTCAGAGGTGGTCGTGAGCTGACGTTGAAGTTCAGCTTCCAGATCTGTCAAAAATAGCCGATACGGCGTGTTCCAACGAGGATTCACGGAGCTACAGGTGGGCTATGATCGTGAGGGAAGTTGAAGAGCGGAGAGTGGTCAAAGGGGAACAAAGTAGCTGTGGTGGTCGATGGCGATGGTGGCAGCCGGCGGCTGGCCGTGAGCAAGATGGCCGGCGGCTAGATCTGGGATACTTTGTGTTTGGGGGCTTTTTAGAGAGAGAAAACGGAGGAGAGAGAAAGGGGGCCGAAGGGGGAAGGTGCCCGACGGCCAGGGGTGGTCCCCGGTGAGCTTGGGTGGCCGGAGTTGAAGAGGGTTTCGGCACAGGAAAGGGTTTGCTTGATGATGAAAGTCAGCTGGGTTTGTTTCCTTAAAATGAAGAAGGGTTTTGCTATATTGGTTTGGGTTTTTGGCTAAATGTGAGAGAGAGATAGAGATAGGGAGAGTGGCGATATGTGAAAGGGGAGGTATGAAGAGTGGCTACAAGTTATTGCCATGATACGAGGCAGAATAATTAGGGATTTGATTAGATTTGAAATTCAAATTGATTAGCGGCTAATCAACAGTTGCAAATTGATTAGGGGATATCTTCCACTACGGGCATCGAAAAAATAATCCAAAAATACCGGGACGATCGTGGAGACGAGAAGTACGGGGCTACAGTGTCAGATCATGTGCTACCCTACCAAAAATTATCGTAAAATCGGGAACCACGTATTGGTGCTGTCACGACCCGCTTCCCTAAAATGGAGGCGAGACGTGAAAAGGTCCGCACGGGAGTGGAGCTGTGAAACCCCAAACCCGATAAGCGTCAATAAAACATAAGCATGTCCCTGTAACCACAACGGAACAACAACAATAACACAAGGAGAGACTGAAATAAAATCTCATATCTCACAAATTGTCCAACATGAAAATAAGTTCAACATCCAGAAAAGCCACCAGGCTAAAAGAAAGAGTCTAAAGGCCCAGAACAAGGCCAACAAAAGCAACATCGCAACAAAGTATAGGTGCTACGCACCGACAACAAAACAGCAGTCTAAACAAAAGGAAAACACAACGAAGACACTAGGACTGGTCCCCAGTGTCCACGTACTCCCCGTCAAACACAAGCTCGGGCTCGGCGTCAGCAAACACCTCGTCCTCAACAAGGTACTCAGGCTCGGGATCTAACATGTGTCACCCAAAAGAGTAAAGGGGCACATGTCAGCAAGTCTAAAAGACTTGGGCAAGGAAACTGAAAGTAAAGCAACTAGCAACCTAGCAGTTTTAGTATGCATGACATGGCAGTTATAACATGAGTGCACAAGCAAGACATGGTGAACAATAAGCACAAGAGAATAATTATCGGGACAAGACAAGAGTAGCCAAGCTACTAACAATCTCAATCAATTCACTATTCACGTTTCACTGTTGTTTGTAGATGTTTACGCCCTTCAGCTGAATGGTACAACATTCACACTGATCGGCACTAAACACTACCCCACCCCAGAGTTTACGCCTTACAACTGTAGTTGCTGATCAGGCAGACCCCCAGTTGAATGACCGCTTAACTCTTACCCCATCCCACACGTAAACAAGCCAGGGTCCCTGTACATGAGCCCAGCAAGTGAGCCAGGGTTGCCCCGCACGGGAGCTTGTTTTCCTAGTTCACAATTCAATATCGAGCGTTGGGGTTAGCAACTCATTATGCTCGCTTCTGGTCACGAGCCAGGAAACATAAGTATTGTAGCGATGCTACGCAATCACGGGATCACTTAAAGAATGCAATGACATGACAATTAATTTACGTACCGTTAATGGAAAGTAAACATGACATGGTAATTGTGCAACATGCTAAATGTCGGAACTAGCTTCGTTGTCAAGCTAGTTCCCCAAGTTACGCCTAGGCGAGTATCATTTCGTCGCCTAGCCTCTTTTACGCCTACAACAAGCAAGTGGCCTAAAACATGGCCTAAACCCTAAGTGGCAAGTTTCACTTGCCTAGCACCGGGGATGACGATCACGAAGGTTCGTCTCGCGGATGCTAATCTACGGGGAAATCGCTGTTATGGGGAAACAATCATCAAAACAACATTCATTCATTAGGGTTTCATAAAAATACAAATAGGTTATGAAAACATCGAGAGATCGATTTCTTACCGTGAGGAGGCGGAAGAAACACTCCGGAGAACCTAGGGACCAGATCTGGAAACGAATGGAGAAGTTTGGGGAACTAGGGTTTTTGGGGGATTTTGGTGATTTGATGAGATTTTGGGGAAGATGAGGAGTAGAATGTGTTGAGGGATGGTTTGGATGATGGATCTTGGGCTTGGAATGAAGGAATAAGGGTTTGAGGAAGATGGGGGCTCAATGGGGGAGAAACTAGGGTTTTTGGTCGAGTGGAGGAAGAAGAAAACGTTTGGGAGGGGTTTAAATAGGATGGGCTGGCGGCTGCCCAGAAATTAGGGTTTTAACACAGATTAGTCGGTCAAAGAGCAACCACTGACCGACTAGTTTGGCAACTAGTCGGTCGGTCGACCAATGCAGACCGACTAAGTGTAAACAGTAACTTCTGAACGAAAATAGGATTTAGATTTAGTCGGTCGAAGAACAAATACTGACCGACTAGTTTGTCATCTAGTCGGTCGATGAACGTTCTTAAACCGACTAAGAGTGAACAGTAACTCGACTGTACAGAAGAACCAAGAATTAGTCGGTCTGAGTACAAAACTTAACCGACTAGTTTAACAACTAGTCGGTCGAAAGATGAACTTAGACCGACTAAGAATGAACAGTACGGATACTAAAATTTAGATGATGTGTTAGTCGGTTAAAGAAGCATTGCCGACTGACTAGTTTGCAACCTAGTCGGTCAACCAACGTTCTTAGACCGACTAACGATAAACAGTAACTCCTGAGAAATTTAGAAAGCCAACTAGTCGGTTCAAGAAGGATTGCCGACCGACTGGATCGTCATCTAGTCGGTCGGTGCCCCTTCTTACACCGGCTAATAAGCACCAAAAGTTCTGATACGGAGCGCGGAGCTCCGGGATCGATTCCTAAGACTCCTAGGCTTGATCTAACAGTAAGATACGACCGTTATGAAGCCCGTCACGAATGACATACTTCGAAATCGACGATCCTAAGGAAGAAACGAGAAAACACGACGAAACGATCGAAAATGAAAGTCACGGAGACGAAAACCACACAAAAGGAGAAAATACACCAAAACATATATTATAATATAATAAATCCAGATACATGAAAACAAGCCGTTACATCCTCCCCAACTTAAGAAAAATTCCGTCCTCGGAATTTCCAAACACTCACGTGTCCGGAAACAAAAGTGGGAAACGCTCTCGCATCTCATCCTCATTCTCCCAAGTAGACTCTCCAGGTGAGCCGTGTCGCCACATCACCCTCACAAGATTGACAATCTTGTTCCGAAGCGATTTCTGACGACTGTCCAGAATCTGCACTGGATGCTGGTCATACGTCATATCGGGGCGAACGGTAATCTCCGAAAAATCCACCGCATGAGATGGATCGCTAATGTATCGACGAAGCTGCGACACATGGAAAACATTGTGAACTCCTTCCAAAGATGACGGCAAGGCCAAGCGATAAGCTACCTCGCCAACTTTCTCCAGAATGTCAAACGGTCCAATGTATCGCGGGCTCAACTTCCCTCGCTTCCCAAAACGAATCACACCACGATTCGGGGAAATCTTCAAGAACACATGGTCGCCCGGCTGAAACTCCAAAGGACGACGTTTAGCATCCGCCCAATGCTTAAAACGGTCCTGAGCAATCCTCAACCTCTCCCGAGTATTCCTGACGACCTCCACGGCCTCCACAATCATCTCAGGTCCCAACAGCTCCCGATCACCAACGTCATCCCAACTCAATGGCGATCGACATTTCCTCCCATAAAGAGCGGCGAAAGGCGCCATGCCAATACTCGCCTGGAAGCTGTTGTTGTAAGAAAACTCCACCAGATGTAGATGGTCCTCCCACGAACCCTTGAAATCCAACATGCACGCCCTCAGCATGTCTTCCAAAATCTGAATCGTCCTCTCGGACTGGCCATCCGTCTGCGGATGGTACGCCGTGCTGAAACTCAGACGCGTACCCAAACTCTTCTGTAAACTCTTCCAGAACTGAGATGTGAACCTCGTGTCTCTGTCCGACACGATACTCACGGGGGCTCCATGAAGTCGCATGACCTCCTGCACAATTCACGTTACATCACTATCCAAACTAGGAAAAGGAAATAAAACGGAGAGTAAAAGAATTTTACCTCCATATATCTCCTCGCCAGCGCCTCAGTGGATTGTCCCACTCGGAACGGAATAAAGTGCGCGGATTTGGTCAATCGATCTACGATCACCCAAATCGCGTCATTCTGCTTCGGACTCCGAGGTAGTCCAGTCATGAAATCCATAGTGATGTATTGCCATTTCCACTCCGGAATCGGAAGCGGTTGTAGCAACCCGGCCGCATGCTGATGCTCCGCCTTCACTTGCTGACAAACCAAGCACTTGGCTACACTTCGAGCCACACTCCTCTTCATACCATGCCACCAATAATTCAGACGAAGATCCTGGTACATCTTGGTGCCACCAGGGTGCACAGAATACGGCGAACTGTGTGCCTCCACCATCAACTCCTCTCTGATATCCCCAGCTGGCACACACAACCTGGCTCCAAACCTCAGCGAGCCATCCTCATGAATCAAAAAGTCAGTCCGCAGACCGGCTTCCACATGCTCCCGAATCTTCACCAGCTTCGGATCCTCAGCCTGGCCAGCCTTAATCCGATCCATGATCGTCGACTGTACCTGCATGTACATCAACGATGAAGCCTCCCCAGGAAGGACAATCTCAACACCAGACTCGCAGAAATCCTGCTGCAATCTCCACTGCGAGGTCAAAATCATCACCGCTGGAAGCCTACTCAGCGCATCAGGGACCACATTCACCTTGCCAGGTTGAAACTGCAAATCAATCTCATAATCCGCCATAAGCTCCAACCATCGACGCTGTCGCATGTTAAGCTCCTTCTGAGTAAAAATATACTTCAAGCTTTTGTGATCGGTGAAAATCTTCACTTTCTCACTCAGCAGGAAGTGCCTCCAAATCTTAAGAGCAAACACAACGGCAGCCAACTCCAAATCATGCATCGGGTAATTCTTCTCATGAACCTTAAGCTGACGAGACACATACGCCACAACATGTCCGTGCTGATGCAACACACAACCGAGACCCTTGCCCGAAGCATCGCAAAAGATCTCAAATCCACCGCTGCGATCAGGCACAACAAGAATAGGGGCAGTCGTCAACCTCTCCTTCAGAACGCCAAAAGCATTCTCACAATCACCCGACCAAACAAAAGCAACATCCTTCCGCGTCAACCTGGTCATCGGCTCAGCAATACGGGAAAAGTCCTTAATGAATCGCCGATAGTAACCAGCAAGTCCAAGGAAACTCCGAATCGCAGACGCAGACGACGAAACAGGCCACTCTCTGATGGCTCTAATCTTCTCGGGATCCACTGAAATTCCATCTCCAGTCACCACATGCCCAGAAAAGCAACTCTATCCAGCCAAAACTCGCACTTCGAAAACTTAGCATACAAACGATGCTTCCTCAAAATCTCCAATACGATTCTCAAGTGCGAGGCATGCTCTTCCTCCGACTTCGAATATATCAGAATGTCGTCAATAAAGATAACGACAAACTTATCCAAAAAGTCGTAGAAAATCAGGTTCATCAGATTCATGAAAACTGCGGGCGCGTTAGTTACGCCGAAAGGCATAACCACAAACTCATAGTGTCCATACTTCGTCCTGAACGCTGTCTTCAGAACATCTCCCTTCTTCACCTTCAACTGATGGTAACCACTCCTCAAATCCAATTTAGAAAACACCCTCGAACCTCCAAGCTGATCAAAAATATCATCGATGCGAGGCAACGGGTATTTATTCTTAATGGTCACCACATTCAACTCCCGATAGTCCACGCACATGCGACGCAAACCATCCTTCTTCTTCACCAGCAACACCGGTGCTCCCCACGGAGACACACTGGGATTGATATAACCCTTCTGCAAGAGCTCATCCAACTGCTTCCGCAACTCTTCCAATTCTGCAGGTGCCATACGATACGGTGCCTTCGAAATCGGCTGCGCACCTGGAATAAGATCAATAGAAAATTCCAAAGCTCAATCAGGTGGTAAACCAGACATCTCCTCAGGGAAGACGTCGCCAAAATCACGCACCACAGCTGGCCACTCCAGCTCCATCTGCAAAGCCACAACCTCCACCGGCCTGGCCCGAAACCTGACAGGATCAAGCGAGCTGCTACCACGACTGAACTCAAATACTGGATGTCCGGGAATCTCGAACACCACCTTCTTCCTCCTGCAGTCAATCGTAGCATAGAAGCTCGCAAGCCAGTCCATCCCAAGAACTGCATCATAGTTGATGATGTCGTGGACAATGAAATCAGCGAAAAGCTCATGTCCACAGACCACCAACGGGCAAGAATTGCAACCACGATGCACCGAGACCACGCCATTCCCTGTAACGATATTCCAACTCTTGGGAAGAGGGGACGTCGACAAGGAATGCTTCTCCACGAAGCTCCGAGAAATAATGCACATCGATGCACCGGAGTCAAAGAGGACTCGTGCAGGAAATGTGCACACCAAAACCACACCTAACAAGCAATTAACAATCAAACCCCAGTCTAGCAAACAACCATGTTCAAGCAAACGACACAATCTAACATCAAAACCAGCTAGGAAAGTAACAGCTAGATTGAGGATTACATGCGATAACCTCATCCACAGCCTCGCTCTCCACAGCGGTCATCAGAAAATCCTGCCTCCTCGGCGGAACAGCCTGCTGGAAAGCCTGCCTCTGTGGAACAAGAGCTGCTCCACGTCCAGCAGGAACAGACGCTCGCTGCTGCAACGGCTGTGCTGCAACGGGTGCCCTCCGCAGCGGACCCGCATGCCGACAATCCTTCGCGACATGGGAAGCATCACCACAAACCAGACACTGGCCCAAAAACTTCCGACACTGCTCCTTGATGTGGCCAGGCTTGCCACAGAAATGGCAAGTCTTCAGAATAGGCCCTCCTGGCCTCTTAAACTGAGCTGACTGATTAGGCTTGAAACCAGGCCTAACCACCGCTCTGGCCTGCTCCATAGGCCTCTTCCCAGCACCAGAAACATGCCCTCTCCTCTGACTCAGGTTCAGCTCCTACCTCCTGGCAGCGACCAAAACCTTCTGATAAGAGTCCAGATCGGAGGAAGACACAAAACTCTGGAGATCCAAAGCAAGTCCCTGTAGGAACCTCTGAGCCCTCTCATCAGCATCCTGCACCATCTTTGGTGCGAACCGACTCAGCCTAGTGAACTCCTGGTGGTACTGGTCCACCGTCAAGCTCCCTTGCTTCAGATCAATGAAGCGCTGTAGCATCTCCTTCTTTGCAGCCTTCAGAAAGAATTCCTCATCAAACCTGAACTTAAAGGTAGTCCAAGCTATCGGCTCCACCAACATCTTCTCTTCCGCATCCCACCAATTCCGAGCATTATCCTTAAGTTGCCTCTTCGCCAAATCAACCCATCCAGCCGGGGTGATCTTGGCCATCTTCAAGTTATCCTCTATGTTCCAAATCCACTCATCGGCAGCCAGAGGACCCTCAGACCCATCAAAATATGCGGGACCCAGCTCCCGAAATTGCTTCGCTCCCGGCTCAGAGCGAGGGGCATCCGGAAGAGCCCGGGCAGCTAGAGCAAGTGGAGCATTCTGGACTTGCAGGAGCACGTCCTGCTGCACTTGCATCATCTGGAGCGTCATCCGCATCATCTCACCGTTGGTGGGTTCCCGCTCAGGCTCCTCATCATGAGGGAGCGCACCACTACCCCCACCACGGGTGAATCGTCTTCCTGCCATCTAGCGACACAGAAAACGAAGCAGATTAGACTCATAGCTTATGACTCGGACGTCAAACTTAGTTTATTGGACGTTCTAATATTATTATCGCTATTCCGATAATCGCAGTTACAGAAGGATCTGCATGGGCCACCAATAAAACCTGTCACGACCCGCTTCCCTAAAATGGAGGCGAGACATGAAAAGGTCCGCACGGGAGTGGAGCTGTGAAGCCCCAAACCCGATAAGCGTCAATAAAACATAAGCATGTCCCTGTAACCACAACGGAACAACAACAATAACACAAGGAGAGACTGAAATAAAATCTCATATCTCACAAATTGTCCAACATGAAAATAAGTTCAACATCCAGAAAAGCCACCAGGCTAAAAGAAAGAGTCTAAAGGCCCAGAACAAGGCCAACAAAAGCAACATCGCAACAAAGTATAGGTGCTACGCACCGACAACAAAACAGCAGTCTAAACAAAAGGAAAACACAACGAAGACACTAGGACTGGTCCCCAGTGTCCACGTACTCCCCGTCAAACACAAGCTCGGGCTCGGCGTCAGCAAACACCTTGTCCTCAACAAGGTACTCAGGCTCGGGATCTAACATGTGTCACCCAAAAGAGTAAAGGGGCACATGTCAGCAAGTCTAAAAGACTTGGGCAAGGAAACTGAAAGTAAAGCAACTATCAACCTAGCAGTTTTAGTATGCATGACATGGCAGTTATAACATGAGTGCACAAGCAAGACATGGTGAACAATAAGCACAAGAGAACAATTATCGGGACAAGACAAGAGTAGCCAAGCTACTAACAATCTCAATCAATTCACTATTCACGTTTCATTGTTGTTTGTAGATGTTTACGCCCTTCAGCTGAATGGTACAACATTCATGCTGATCGGCACTAAACACTACCCCACCCCAGAGTTTACGCCTTACAACTGCAGTTGCTGATCAGGCAGACCCCCAGTTGAATGACAGCTTAACTCTTACCCCATCCCACACGTAAACAAGCCAGGGTCCCTGTACATGAGCCCAGCAAGTGAGCCAGGTTTGCCCCGCACGGGAGCTTGTTTTCCTAGTTCACAATTCAATATCGAGCGTTGGGGTTAGCAACTCATTATGCTCGCTTCTGGTCACGAGCCAGGAAACACAAGTATTGTAGCGATGCTACGCAATCACGGGATCACTTAAAGAATGCAATGACATGACAATTAATTTACGTACCGTTAATGGAAAGTAAACATGACATGGTAATTGTGCAACATGCTAAATGTCAGAACTAGCTTCGTTGTCAAGCTAGTTCCCCAAGTTGCGCCTAGGCGAGTATCATTTCGTCGCCTAGCCTCTTTTACGCCTACAACAAGCAAGTGGCCTAAAACATGGCCTAAACCCTAAGTGGCAAGTTTCACTTGCCTAGCACCGGGGATGACGATCACGAAGGTTCGTCTCGCGGATGCTAATCTACGGGGAAATCGCTGTTATGGGGAAACAATCATCAAAACAACATTCATTCATTAGGGTTTCATAAAAATACAAATAGGTTATGAAAACATCGAGAGATCGATTTCTTACCGTAAGGAGGCGGAAGAAACACTCCGGAGAACCTAGGGACCAGATCTGGAAACGAATGGAGAAGTTTGGGGAACTAGGGTTTTTGGGGGATTTGGGGGATTTGATGAGATTTTGGGGAAGATGAGGGGTAGAATGTGTTGAGGGATGGTTTGGATGATGGATCTTGGGCTTGGAATGAAGGAATAAGGGTTTGAGGAAGATGGGGGCTCAATGGGGGAGAAACTAGGGTTTTTGGTCGAGTGGAGGAAGAAGAAAACGTTTGGGAGGGGTTTAAATAGGATGGGCTGGCGGCTGCCCAGAAATTAGGGTTTTAACACAGATTAGTCGGTCAAAGAGCAACCACTGACCGACTAGTTTGGCAACTAGTCGGTCAGTCGACCAACGCAGACCGACTAAGTGTAAACAGTAACTTCTGAACGAAAATAGGATTTAGATTTAGTCGGTCGAAGAACAAATACTGACCGACTAGTTTGTCATCTAGTCGGTCGATGAACGTTCTTAAACCGACTAAGAGTGAACAGTAACTCGACTGTACATAAGAACCAAGAATTAGTCGGTCTGAGTACAAAACTTAACCGACTAGTTTAACAACTAGTCGGTCAAAAGATGAACTTAGACCGACTAAGAATGAACAGTACGGATACTAAAATTTAGATGATGTGTTAGTCGGTTAAAGAAGCATTGCCGACCGACTAGTTTGCAACCTAGTCGGTCAACCAACGTTCTTAGACCGACTAACGATAAACAGTAACTCCTGAGAAATTTAGAAAGCCAATTAGTCGGTTCAAGATGGATTGCCGACCGACTGGATCGTCATCTAGTCGGTCGGTGCCCCTTCTTACACCGGCTAATAAGCACCAAAAGTTCCGATACGGAGCGCGGAGCTCCGGGATCGATTCCTAAGACTCCTAGGCTTGATCTAACAGTAAGATACGACCGTTATGAAGCCCGTCACGAATGACATACTTCGAAATCGATGATCCTAAGGAAGAAACGAGAAAACACGACGAAACGATCGAAAATGAAAGTCGCGGAGACGAAAACCACACAAAAGGAGAAAATCCACCAAAACATATATTATAATATAATAAATCCAGATACATGAAAACCAGCCGTTACAGGTGCCAAAAGACCAAAACGCTCTTCCATTCAAAGCTGTTCTGCGAGAAAACGAGCCGTGAAATGTCGTCCCCAAAAGTTACTATAAAATTCTACACTTCCATACGATCACAACGGCATATCACATCGTATATACCGAAACTGAGAAAGAGCAAAATAAAATACGTACACGAAAAGTACGTGCACGTAGAAAATACGGACGGCCGGAAAGCGGCCGTTACAACTTTTCCAGAAAGTTCTGATGGCTTTATTCTAATGTCAAAAGTATGTTTAAAATTTAATCCCAACCATTCGTTCCCCCACAATTAATCCTGGCCCTCTTTCTATCAACCCATTTGTCCTAGTCAGCTTGTCCTAGTCAGCCCTAGGATTCAAAAATCGCTGTCAAATGTATATATATATATATATATATATATATATATATATATATATATATATATATATATATATATATATATATATATATATATATATATATATATATATATATATATATATATATATATATATATATATATATATATATATATATATATATATATATGAAACCTTAATAGTCCCTTGAGTCTGGTTCAGTTTAATGTCTAACAGTATATTCTAACTCTGTTATAATTAAAATGGATTTGACCGTTTTACCCTCTATTGCAACGGTCATATACTAATGGTTAAAAACCAAGCCCCTCCTTCTTAAATGACACAAGCATCAGCTCATTAAAAAACCCAAGCAGCAGTGTCCCTACTTCATGGCTCTCCTTCGGCAGCCTTTATGGTCTTCTTTCTTTCTTCTCGTCATTTATTTATGATCTTCTTTCTTTCTTCTGCCCAAATAAACCTAGGGCACTGGAGATTACTCCAATGGCATCGGGCTACGTACGCTAATGAGGATGGAGAGGATTTAGCTCCATCATCACATGGTCAAGAAAATGTTATTATGGCATATACTGCAAGGTATGAAAAGGCAAGCAGGGAGAGAATGAATGTTTTGATTTTTATGGGTGCCCCAAATACATGGGTCATCACTGCATAAAGCTGCAATTATTTTGAGTGTGTTGATGATCCTAGGAATAAAGTAAGAATGATGATAAGGAAAGAGGTAGGCGTATTAGCTGATAGGATTGAGAGAACTTTGTTCTATTTGAACTATGCAGTGATATTTGGAGTTGTAGTTTTCCTTTTGTTGATTTGGAAGTCAATGTAATGTGTTGTAGCTTGGAAATGTAATATCTTCACTATAATTTTTAGTAGCTATTTGTAATGCTTGAATTCTCTATTGTAATGTGATATGCACTGCAGGTGTTTGTTAAAATGCCTCACGTAATGAATGTCTCATTTTTTTGTTCCCTTTGCTTGAGGAATTGTGTACTTCAAATTCAGATGTGATGACATTTTTTGGTTCCTTTTGTTGAATTTTGGTTGTAATGCTTGAATTATTTGGTTTCCCTCTGCTTACAGTTTTTAGCCCCTTGCAAACACATCAATAGCAAACACAAAGAGGAATTCTCTATTGTAATGTGATATGCACTGTAGGTGTTTGTTAAAATGCCACACTTAAGGAAGTTATCAATTTTTTGATTCTCTTTGCAGGAATTGTGTATTTCAAATTCTTAGGTGATGACATTTTTTGGTTCCATTTTGTTGAATTTTAGTTCTAATGCTTGGATTCTTAGGTTTCCCTTTGCATGTTGTTTTTAGCCCATTGCAAACACATCAATAGCAAACACAAAGAGGAATGCAGCATTAGCACGACAAAAAACGGCTGCACTACAGAAAAAGGAGTGGAACACAAAAAAACTCCAACAAAAAAATCAACTCCAAAGCTCCATAGCTGCATTTAGTATCAACTCCATAACTCCATAGCATATTTCATAAGTAACCACTTGCTGCACTACATATAAAAAAGAGTGGAAGTCATTAACATATTTGTCATTTGCATTAGCACTACAAAAGAACATCTGATATACCAGCTCCAAAAAAACATACAAGTTCATCTATTATATTAGCATACATAATAACAGCTAAAATCGATGTGTGCGTCACAAAAAAATCTGACTTTATGATGACAAAGTACAAACAAACTGACTACATCAACCTATACATATAAACAACTGACTACATCAGTTAGGACTACATCCGTTAAGCATTGCTTTGAACTATTAAGAAGCCAAAAAAGAGTTGTTTAAGTACACACTTGAGCTACATCCAAAATGGTACCCAGAGTCCTACCTTAATACCTCCAGATCAGATTTCTTTTAGGCAATCCAGATGAAGACTGAGCAATGTCTTGAGATGGCATCACATCCACAGGTTGGTTGCATTGAGTTGTTGCATTCCATTTGATTGTTGTTGTATATCCCCTTCCTCTTCCCTGCCCATGTCTTCATTGTATAGTTCCTCTTCTAGCACCTATAGAGGATGGAGATTAAGCCGTGGCTTAAGATTCCATCGCCCCCACAGTCTGGTTGCCTTGGTTGTTGCATTCCCTATGATTGTTGTATTGACTGTCCCCTTCCTATTTCATGACCATCTCTGCGCTTTATAATTCTTCTTCCAGCACCTCTAGATGATGGAGGTCCAATTATACACCTCTCCTCAGCATCCTTGGTCCATTTTCTTCCTCTAGATGTTGCCAGTTTTGAATTTCTAGTTGAGGAACTAGACCTGCAGGTAAAAAATGATAAAGTAATAGCATATGCAATCGTAAATAAATGAGATAGTAATAACAAAGGTACTTGTACAGAAAATAGATTAAAAGTTGAACTAGAATAAGACCTTGGTTGTTATGGTTGGAGTGGTGCACCAAAATCTCCCAATGAGTACTGAGACACTTCACTTCTAGCATATTAAAAAGGAGAGTATTAGAATCAGAACTACAGAATAAAATTAGTTTTTAAAATTTGTATAGAATAAAGTAAGGTTACCCATTAAAAGAACCCATATCAGTCTATAGCATTGAAGTAAATATTGAAGATGGTTGGGACATAATAATACTACTTTCTGCTTGTGGATGAGTAACACCCATATCAGTCGTAGATGGAACTGATCTGGGATTGATGTGCATCTTACATGATTCTTGTGATGCCCTTGGCATCTACTATATTTGTACACCCTTTTGGCACCTTCTTCCCATCAATCTCATCGTTGCCTCTGATTCTTTTCTTCTTGGGTCTTCATCTAGGCATCTTTGCATGAGGTGGTCCTATCTTGTAGTCAGTAACAAATTCTTCACATTGGTCCTTAGAAGTAAGAGGTCCAACAGACATAGAATATGCCTTCTTGCATATTCAAAGTGTAAACATACCATATAAGTGTAAACATAAACATAAATTGCCTAGAATCAGAATCAGAGGCCAATATTATGCTAATGTAAACATAAATTATAAATGTATTCTTCTAACATAAATTACTTTCCATACTGAAGTACTCATCAGAATACTAGACCAATCTGCATTCCTTATTGAGCCAATGTAACTTGCTATATGTATACATGGCAGGTCAGTCATTTGCCACCTTCGACAAGAGCATGTTTTGTCATTCAAATTTAAGATCATTCTGCCCATTTCTTTCTTAACTTGCACCATGTAATCATTAACATGCCTCACCAAATAACCACCTATGTTCTTATTGATGTCCTGACAATACCAATATTTGGATCTCCTGGCACACCAAATACACTAGAGAGGGTGAATAGTGTATATCACGACGAAATTGCAAAATTATAAGTCAATAAAAATTTGCAATAAGAGTACGGAAGTAAATAACGACAATCCAGAAAAATCAGCAAGCACAAACACCAAGATTTATCCTGGTTCAGATCCTTGTGATCATAAGTCCAGTGTTCTACCTCGTAGAGATTTTCAATACACTATAAACACTTGCTCCCCGTAAGCAAATATACAAAGATGTCAACACTTCCCGTGTTGCAAACTTATACAATATCTTCAACAAGAGATTCACCAATAAAGAGAAAAGGTAAAGAAACAATATCACATATAACCTTGATAATGTAGGAATTGAATTGCAAGGAAGGTGATAGTATCTCCAAGGTTTCTTGATGTGAGAATATAGTAGAACACGTTTGGAAATGGACATTCTATTGAGGAAGAATTCTGCAGAGCTTCCCCAAAGAAATTCTGAAAATCACTCCCTTTTTAGATAGAGAAAGACAACTTAAGAATGAGACAGTGTGTGAAAATTTCGTGTATTTGGACAGAGGTCTTAGGGTCTATTTATAGGCCAAAGAGCTGGTTTATGACCGTTTGACAACTGCCCAAAATTTCAAAAAAATCTGATCAGTTTAAACAAAATTAGTCGACTAATGGAAGTTATTGGTCGACTAATATTTGTTTCTAAATTGGGATTTGACTATTGTACTGACTTTTGAT
Organism: Scilla litardierei; assembly: GCA_030789695.1. Taxonomy (NCBI): domain Eukaryota; kingdom Viridiplantae; phylum Streptophyta; class Magnoliopsida; order Asparagales; family Asparagaceae; genus Scilla; species Scilla litardierei. Next base: position 424,493,457 of record CM061142.1, on the reverse strand, counting down.
GAAAAGATATTTAGCAACGGTCAGAAAACTGTCAGAAACTGTTAGAAACTGTCAAGAACGATCAAAAACTGTCAAAAACTGTCAGGAACAATCAGAAACTGTCAGAAATTTACCTATTTGGGATAACTATTTGGATAACTACCTGGTCGACTAGTAAACTCTATTGGTCGACTAGAAACTGAAACTTTAGGAAATTATAAAAAAATGATCCTTATGACTTAAAAATAGGATTGACAAAAATTCGTAATTTTCTAAATTTTTGTGGAATATAATTGGTCGAACCGGAGGCAATGTTGGTCGACTATTTTTTCAATGACTTGGTAGTTTAAGGATGGACCCTAAAGGGCTAAGATATATCATCATCAAGTCTTTTACATTCTAAATATATGCAAGAACAAAAGTACAAATTACATCAATTTCTGCAAGATACAAAATATTCATTTGTTGAGCTTGGTCTTTCTTTTGATGCTTCTTACAATATATGGTCACTTGATTATTTTCTTATCTGAAAATGTTGAACTTTAAAGTTTGTATACATTCACATATATAAATGTTTGTAATAGATAGAGTTAGTATATTGTAATATCAAAAACTTTATGGGAAGAAATCTTTATGTTTCCAACATTCTCCCCCCTTTTTGATGATTACAATACATCTAAACATTTATTGCATGATATGATACAATTTTTATTGCATAACTTGCATGAAATATAAAGTAAATGAAAGTAAGTAAGTATTTGTATTATCTCCCCTATCATATAACATCATATTAATGATATATTGATGTCATTTTTATATAGTGTCATATTGATTAATTAACAATGAGAATAAATATAGTTTTTGAGTTTTATCTTCCCCTTTGAAATTATCAAAAATGGGATAAAAGAAAAAAATTTATGTGAAAGCATTGGTCGACTAAAAAACTTTGTTGGTCGATTAACAAAGTACAAAACAGAAAAATTAACAGAAAAGAACTACATGATTCATTGAACAAAGGTGGAATACATCCAGATATCAGACTGGAAAGTTAGTACATTGGAACAGTAAACTACAGATGCATACAACATACCAAAAAAATTGAAACTACATAGTACTAGACCATTAGTCGACTAACTGATTGGCTTGATCGACCAATTGCAAAACAGAACAACAATTATTTAAAAATCTGGTGGTGGCAGAGGAGGGCACTGAGTCGTTGATGGAGCATATGGATCCCAACGTTCAAGGTAACTTAAAATTTGGGCTTTGGTGCCTTGCATGTGCTCCATTGTTTCATTCATTCAATCAAAGCGGTTTTGAAAACCACTTTGATGAGTTTGAACACCCTCAAATCCAGTTTTCATATCCTCTCGAAGTCTATCTATTTGTTGTTTTAGGATCCACGTAGATGTGTAAGAGGAGTATTAGGATTAACTCCAATTCGATGTCGTCAAAGTGGTGGTTCGACGGGTTGCTCTTCTTCGTCGACGGGTGGAGGTGGTTGAAGAGCCATTGAGCTTAGTACCGAACGATCGAAATGAGTAGGAATAAAGATTGAAACTTCACGATCAAGATTAACTCCAAAGTGTTGGAGAGTCCAGGTTATGGTGGAAAGAAGGAAGATGTGGGAAGGGATCGGTTTGATCAAAACTAACATGATAGAAAAGCCCATTTACTTTTATACCACCCATGATGGCATAAAGACGTCGGCTACTGGTCTCATTAACATAGTTAAGAGAACCAGTCTTGGGAATAAGATTATATGTGAGGATTTTAAGGAGAAAACATGGGATAGGATTCAAGGCAACCGCGCTCATTTCGATACGGAAATTTTGGCTTAAACGATTAAGAACACTTTGATTGTCCATGGGAAAGCCTAAACTGGAAGTATGAGATCTTGGTATACCTAAGCTTTGAGCAAGGGATTCATAGGTAAGGTGTATATCAACACCTTTAACAGTGGTATCAAGGTAGATAAGTCCACCGTCTTGGAAGACAACGATATTTGCATAAAATTAATTCAGTAAACTAGGATAGTATGGGACTGTGTCACTACAAAGATGCAGTTTCTAGAAGAGAGAAAATGTTGAAATTTTGTATTAAATAATCACTAAAGTCGATGAAGCATTCGGGGTAGAATGGAGTGGAATCCATGGCGTCAAGCTTTGCATGGGCTTCGGATCTCTTGAAGGTGACTGGTCGGTGGTCGGTGAGGTTTTATTGGCATTGGTGGCTTGGGTAAGAGGATGAATCCATTAGGTATCTTGCTTTGAAGAGGGATGAACGTGTTAAGTATAGGGATTTGGGTTTTCGCATGGTAAAAGGAGAGAAGAAACCAAGGATTTAAATAGATAATATGGAAAGGGAAATTCAAATTTGAATCATCCAAAACCAAATTAAAACCAATTGAAAACTTCCTTAAACATGTCTAGCCAGTTGGGAATAAAAACTGTGCCAAAATCGCGGAAGAAAATGGTCCAAATCGGCAGTTTTTCTGAAAACTACATTGACTAGTCGACTAGTCGAGGTTTGAACACTTTCTGTGCGGGGAAGACGCATGAACGGTGTTTTGATCACTTGTTTTTGGTCAAAAAGGTCTGACTTGGACCGTACCATATAAGAGAGTATGTGTACGTTGGATATGATTTGATGGGATAGTGAGTTGACCATACTTATTACTAGTACTTAGTACTTAGTACTTTTAGGTGGGAAAATTTAAATGTGATTTGTCTTTAGTGATTGAATTTGTAATGAAAACAAGTATATATAGTACACTCAAATAATTATAATATTTTTATAACAGAAATCAATACACACATATATATAGCCAAATATTTTGAATAAACATATTACTCAACTAGAAAGTGTGGTTGGCGACTAAAATAAATAAGAAATATTTTAGAAAAATACAAATATATATAATACAAATTATATTATTTTATATTGTTTTCTAATATTAAAACTCAGATTCACTAACTATACCTAATTCTCTTCTAAGTCGAAGAAATGTTTCTTCTTTTAAAGGTTTAGTTAATATATCAACGACTTAATCTGTAGTTGCTATATATTTCAAAATAACATCACCCTTTTGGACATGATCATCTAAAAAATGATGACGTATATCTATGTGTTTAATACGTGCATGCTGAACTGGATTTTTAGATAAGTTAATTGCACTAGTGTTATCACACATAATTGGACATTTGTCACAATTAATGCCATAATCTAAGATTGATTGTTTCATCCATAAAATTTGTACACAAGCTAGTCCTGTGACAAGATATTCTGATTCTATGGTTGATAATGAGACAGAATTTTGTTTCTTACTAAACCAAGAAACTAAAGATTGACCTAAAAAGTGTCAAGTTCCACTTGTATTTTTACGATCAGATTTGCAACCAGCAAAATCTGCATCACTATATGATATTAAATCAAATGTGTTAGATTTTGGATAATATAAACCAAAATCAGAAGTATGTTTTATGTATCTAATTATTTTTTTGACAGTAGTTAAGTGTGACACCTTAGGATCTGATTGATACCTAGTACATAAACATACTGAAAATTTAATATCTGGTGTACTTTCTGTAAGATAAAGTAATGATTATATCATGCCTCTATATAAACGGTTATCAACACTTTTACCATTTAAATCATTGTCAAGAGCTGATGAAGTACCCATTGGAGTACATTTTTATGCAAAATTCTCCAATCCAAAACGTTTGATGAGTTCCTTTGTATATTTACTTTGGTGTATAAATATACCTGCCTTCATTTGTTTGATTTGTAGTCCAAAGAAGTAGGTAAGTTCACCCATGTGACTCATCTCAAATTCATTCAGTATTTCCTTAGAAAATTCATTCAGTATTTCATTCAGAATTCGTATGTTTGGTAAATAAAGTAGAGTTTATCTTATCAATAGAATAACCAGATTTTAATAGAAAATTCTTCAATCTTTCATACCAAGCATGTGGTCTTGTTTTAAACCATATAAAGCTTTCTTTAACTTGTAAACATGATTTGCCAAAGTTTCATGTTGAAATCCAGGTGGTTGTTCTACATAAACTTCTTCCTTAATAATACCATTTAAAATGCGCTTTTAACGTCCATTTGATATAATTTAAGGTCTTTATAACATGTGTATGCTCAAAACATTCTTATAGATTCTAAAAATGCAACAGGTGCATATGTCTCATCATAATCTATACATTCTTCTTGCTTATATCCTTGTGCTACTAATCTTGCCTTATTCCTAACTACTTGTCTCGATTCATTTAACTTATTTTTAAATACCCACTTTGTTCCTATAACAGGATGATCTGAAGGTCTTGGAACTAATTCTCATACATCATTTCTTTTGAATTGATTAAGTTATTCCTGCATTGCTATTATCCATGAACTATCTTTGCATCTTTCATTTACATTTATAGGTTTAATGGATGATATACATGCACAATGAGTCATTTGTTCTATTTATGATCTAGTACTCACATCATCTGAAATATCTCCAATAACTAATTCATGTGGATGGTTAGGAACTTCTACAAATGCCTAAGGACGACTTGTATTTTCTTGTATTCTTTCAGTAGAGAGATTAATAGAATTATTATTATCATTATTGGCATCTAATTTAATATTTTCTAGTAGATCAGATATATCTAATGATTCATCTTCTTCTAAAGATGTGTTAGTTGAATAATTTTCATCAAAACTTACATGATGTGATTCTTCAATACATAAAGTTCTTTTGTTATGTGTCTTATAGGCTTTACTATGAGTAGAATAACCTACAAATATACCTTCATCAGATTAGAATCAAACTTGTCTAGTGCATCCTTAGTGTTGAGAATAAAACACTTACATCAAAATACTCGAAAGTATGATACATGTGGAATTCGATCATAGAATAATTCAAAACAAGTTTTATTTAATATGGGTCATACTAAAATTCTATTTAAAACATAACATGCAGTAGCAACAGCTTCAGCTCAAAAATATTTTGTTAAGTTGTTATCACATAACATGGTTGTAACACATTCTTTTAAAGTTATATTTTTCTTTTCAACTAGACCATTTTGTGATACGGCTCTAGGAAAATAAAAATTATATGTTATGCCATATTTATTACAAAATTTTGTAAATTATTCAAATGCATCATTTTTATGTTTTAAGAATAAACCCCATGTATATCTTGAATAATCATCTACAATTACAATGTATATATACTTCCATTCAAAGAGGTATTGACTCAACCTGAAAGGTGCTACTCGCAAGTGTACTAGGTCGACAAATAATATACCCGGTGAGTACGGGATTGTATCCACAGAGATGGAGCTAATCTACAGATTCTCACAAAAAAGTCAGAGTGTGCAAAGGAATGATGAGGGGTCTGACTACCCTTTGGGGGTGAATGGTTGTTCGGAAAGGTGAATTATCTAAATACCCTTGAGTTAGGGTAAAGTCCTAGATTTGGATGCAAGGGAAAGAAAGAGTGTGGGTGTTTAGGATATCAATAGGATTACTCGATTGCCTTGCCAGATGTTAGTTCCAAGCTAACTCAATCATACATCCATGTCAAGGCATGTGGATCGGAAAATTAATTAATTAAGCACGCATAGGGTGCACCAAAGGTAATTGCTAAATGGGTTCTTCCCCTAATAAAAGATCATGAATCAACTCTCACATCCATTTCAAGGTAAGTGAGAGTGGTGCATATAGGTAGTGTTGCACATCACACAACCACCGTTCTGTGGCCCTCTTCATGTAATGCACGATTCACTAAACAAGTCCCACCCAGTTAACAATTTGGATTATTGGGTGAATTTGTCATGCCCCGCTTCCCAAAAATGTGGAGGCGAGACGTGAGAAGGTCCACACAGACGTGGAGCTGTGAAGCCACATGCCTGATAAGCGTCATGAAATTGTTATATCTGCATGTCCTTGCAACGCGATACGAAACAAGAATAATAATAAAGGAAAAGAGACAAAAGACAATCTCAGAATATCCATCACATTAAATTCCAACATCACAGAAAAAGCCACCAGGCTTAAAGAGAAAAGAATCTAAGGGCCCAAACATGGCCAACAAAAGTACAAAGTACAAACAAAGGTGCCACGCACCGACAACTACCAGGAATCCTAAAACAAAAGGAAACTGTAAGATCCTAAGAAAGATCACCAGTATTCTCAAACTCCTCTTCAACCAACAGAATCGGGCACGAACTCCTCGAACTCGTCGCCCTCAACAACAATCTCAGGCTCGGAAACTAACATGCGACACCCAAAGAGAAATGGGCACATGTCAGCAAGTCTAAAAAGACTTGTGCAAGGAAACTGAAAGAAAGGTAAACTAACAACCTAGCAATTTAAGTATGATGCATGGCATGGCAAGTATCGTATGGAAGTAACAAGTGAGGTACCAGTAGCAAGTAACAAGTGGTAGGTGTGACATGTATTGTCAAGTAACAAGTGAGGTACCAGTAGCAAGTAACAAGTGGTAGTTGTGACATGTATTGTCAAGTAACAAGTACAAGGGATCACCCACACACATGTGAGCGCACTATTGCCTGCAGGCAGTATTCAAGTACAAGGGATCACTCACACACAGGCGAGTGCCCTATTGCCCGCAAGCTGTATTCAAGTACAAGGGATCACTCACACACAGGCGAGTGCCCTATTGCCCGCAGGCTGTATTGAGCTCGTTTTCTGGACCACGAGCCAGATTTGTAATTGACCTAGGGTCGTGCCCGCAAAACGGGTGCCTAGCCGGAACAAATAGCACTAGTGTGTAGCGATGCTATGCAATCACGATGAGTGTTCAAGCATGCAATGACATGAGCAGTTATTCGCGTACCGTTAATTAAATTAAACATGACAGGAAAAATGCAATGGCATGAACAGATATTCGTGTACCGTTAATTTAAATTAAACATGTCAGTTAAAGATGCATGGATGACATTAGCAGTTAATACGCGTACCGTTAATTTAAATTAAACGTGACATACAAGCATGATGAGGGTGACGGACCAAGCTTCGTTGTCAAGCTAGGTCAATGGCGTCCAGACGGCTATCCTTTCACCGTCTAGTCTCTTTTACGCTAAAGCAAGGAAATGGCCTAAGACATGGCCCAAATCAAGAGATGCAAGTTTCACTTGCCTCACGCCAAGGAAGATGATCAACGAGGCACGCCACAAAAGTTATCTACGGAAAGGAAATCGCTGCCACAGAGAAACAATCATCAAACAACATCCAACCTAGTTTATTATTAGGGTTTCAATAAAATCACAAGGAGAGTTATGAGAAAACCAAAGGATCGAACCCTACCGTATAGAAGCGGAAGATCGATGCCGAGCAAGCACGGCAACGGAAGAACGATCCGGGGAAACCTAGGGTTCAGATCTGGAATGGGGAGAAAATCTGGAAAAATGGGGTTTTGGGGATTTTTGGGGGTTTTCCGGCGACCTAGAGGTGGTGGCCGGCCAAAATGGAGAGGGGGAAGGGCTCTTGATGAAGGAGGAAGGCTAGGGGAAGATGGAGAAGGATTTGGGGAAGAAGGAGGCTCAGGAGAAATGAAAGAAGAAAAGAAAACGTTTGGGGGGTTTAAATAGGAAGAGCTGACGGCTGCCCAGAAATTAGGGTTTCGACACTGATTAGTCGGTCAAAGAAGAGTTACTGACCGACTAGTTTAGCAACTAGTCGGTCGGTCGACCAACTGTGACCGACTAGAATCAAACAGCGAAAGAAGGGGAAAATCTGGGAAGTGAATTAGTCGGTCTGTGAAGGCCCGTCGACCGACTAGTTTGGAATCTAGTCGGTCGGTGAGTGTTCATGAACCGACTAACGAGAAATAGTACCTTAGGTAAAATTAATCAAAGGAACTAGTCGGTCTGAGAGCAAGTTCTGACCGACTAGTTTCACATCTAGTCGGTCGATGATTGTTCTTAGACCGACTAAGAGTAAACAGTAACTCCTGTATAGTAGATTTAAAGAACTAGTCGGTTGGAGAAGAGTTCCTGACCGACTAGATTGAATTCTAGTCGGTTGGTCCGCCTTCTCGAACCAACTAAGATGCACTAAAAGTGCCGATTCGAATCGCGGAGCTTCGGTAAGATTCCTATGGCTTCTAAGATCACACTAACTCGAAGATATGAGCGATTTGAAGCTCGTCACGAATGACTTACTCCGAAATCGACGATCGAAGGAAGAAGCTAGAAAATCACGACGAAACGATCGAAAGTGAAAGCTACGGCGACGAAAACCACACATCCAAGGAGAAAATCCACCAAGCATATATTTTAATATAGATAATCCAATTACACGAAAACCGGTCGTTACATCCTACCCACCTTAGAATAAAGTCCGTCCTCGGACTTTCTAACATATCTAGTCGCCCTATTAACTATCCCAAAACATTTCACGTCATACTTTAAACCAAAGGTAGTCATTACATGTGCTTATATATATACGCACTAGATAGTCAAACATTATTACTACTAACACGTTTTCATTCACGCACGTTATGCTCTTATACCTATCACAGTCATTCGTACTCATACATGTATTTCAATCATTTATATACCTCCATTATATAGCTACTACTTACCTAGCACAAACAATAGTTCAGATTTTCACAAAAGATTTGTCTCACACTTAGCAAATACAACCATCGCTCTACGTGTAGATAGCTACCTATGCAACAAGCAACCATGGGTATATTACTCCCTAATATTTCCTAGTATACATCCAATACCAAACACATCGACACATGTAGTCGCACCACGCCATTATTCAAACAAGTCTTACTATATCTAATACACATTCACCATTACTATAATTTCACAAATATAGTCATTCAAAGTGCATGTAAATATTTCACCATATCTTCACATCACATACGGCCATATAACTATACTCACGACACGCCAAACATATCATAGTCACCAAAACTTATAACTAGGCACATACTTACCCGTGCATGGTGCACACCCATACACGCTAACTTTTCATCCATGTATACCAATCATACAATTACAAACTCAGTACATTGACACGCTTAGTTTAGCTAGCACACATACGTTCACACGGGCAAGTCCTTAGTAAATATCTATACCACAAGACCAACACCTATAGCTATATACTGGTTAGTGACCCACAATCATGTGCGTAACACAACCGAAAACAAACCATCCAAAAATTATACATACATCATCCATCACTATACACCAACCACATACAAATACACCAACGTACATAGAGTATACCCACTCAAGCTTGAGTGAGACTCAAAATCATAGCAGAATAATTCCATATACATAACATAGCATCCATACATATACCAATACTATCTGATGCATACACATCTACCAACATAACCATATACATATCATAATGTCAAACTACCTTAATACCTAATCAGGTAATATCACATATTTCAATCACTTCATATACCATGATATTGTTACAAACATCAGCACACTTATAATTACAATACTCTCCCTAATAAATACAGTCATCGTATAGTCACATACATGTATCATATATTCATACCATATCCATCCATCTATAATTGGCACACCAATACACTTACTTCATCCATTAGTTAAGATATGCAATAGCCGGGTATACCTCATGGCATACACGCACACAACATCCATAAAAGCAAGCAATACCAATCAAAATTATATTTCTACTACCACAGGTATATCATCTATATATTCACGCAGCAAAAACATAACTACTTACGTCTAAGCGCAATACGTAACTACGTACGAGCACATACTCACGCGTACAACACATAGGTCATATAATAGGCCTACCCACTCTAACTATACGTACACCTATTATTATCACACCCAGCATACATATAGTTTAACCAATCATATTATTTCGACCATCATAAGTATCTCCAACTACATACACTCTATTCAGACATTCCAATACAGAATCTTATACATAGACGCCCCTAGAGTGGTATAGCTATCCTCGCACATATCCATAAATATTAACACACTTACAATTTCATAACATCATGAATAACTCTGAGTATGTATATATCACACAATAGGCAAACATTATCATGCTATAGGGGGTACACTCTTCAAGCCTACATACTCAACTTAGGTACATGCGCTACGGCAACATCACCAAAAGTCTAAGGACCCACTACTAAACTGGCGCGACGTAAATAACGGCAAACACTAGTGGGATAACTAAGCAGAAGGAAGGAAACCAAGATTAGATGGCGTAACGAAACAAGATCGTAAAAATGGGTTCAGGTAGGGCGAGGATAAGGAGGTAAATAGATCAAGTGGAACTGAGATATAATCGTGGATGTTTAGGCGGGGAAGAAAGATGTAAACATTACTCTCATAAGTTTTCGGAAATGGTACGTGAATAGCGAAAGTCAAAAACACTAAAAGTATAAAACGGTCATATTTTGAAAAGTTGGAGTTCTCCTCCGTATAAACGATATTTGAAGATCGATAAAATAAGTTGTTCGAAATAAGTTTGAGTTGAATACACATAATAAGAGGAAATGATTTATTGGCTTAACGGAAATCATTATGAAAGGAAGTAAAGCGTCCATACGAACATTAAGGACGTAGTTTTAGAAAATATTATACGGCAGTGATTTAATAATGTTGGCAAAAGTTTTGAAACGAAATTAAATTAACGAAAGAATTTTAAACTCGTGCTAAATACTTTCAAAGTCTTTAAGCCAGGAAGAAGCTTAAATAATCAATATTGAAACCACCTTTTAGTGTAACCAGGATTTGCCAAAAGAAATCGTTTTACACAAAGCTCTTAACATACGAGCTAATGAGCCTAGCACAGATATATGAAAATATTCGAAATTCAATTTAGTTTAGAAATTATTCTAAAAGCATGTATGGTGAACGGAAAACTTAGTAGTAGGTTTATCAAAATTCGTAATAAGCTTAAAAACCAAATTATGGAAGGTCCAGGTCAGCAAATGGTTACGAAAACGTAATTTTCCAAAAATTGTAATAGAGAAAATGTTGAACATATCTTTGGTTTGTTGAAAGCTAAAATCATGTGTGACTCGGAAGGTATATTAAGGGAGCGTGATGAATCATTTGAATGACATAAATAAGAAAGGAAAAGCTTATAAATCGAATTGGGAAAAATAGAAATACGCTCAGAACTAAATTGATATATGAAAAGGGATGAGATATTTAAATAGGTATGAAAGTAAAGGCTGGAAAAACATTATAAACAGTAATCAAATCTCGTCAAAACTTTCGAAATTCAAAAAAAAAATTTAAGTCAACGAAGGGTTTGAGGTATAAGTATACACATTTTAAAGTTCCGAACAAATGTAAACTTAAGAAAAAGGAAGTCGAAAGGATACCTTCAGAAAAGTCAAGATTTGCAACGGAGAGGTTCGAAACTAATTTACGGCAGTAGCTTAATACAATACTTCGGCAGAAATGGAATCCGATCAACTATAGTGTGAAAATTTAGGCCCATACTAAGTGCTTACAAGTTTTAAAACCGAAGAGAAATTCCAAATAAATAACATTTAAAATACTTTTTTAGAGGGACCCGGATTTGCCAAACAACTGATTTATACAAGACCTTAAAGTACGAGTACAATGAACCCAGTACTGATATATGAAAATAATTGAAGTTCTATTTATCTTGGAAGAGATTTTAAAGTGTGTATGTTATGCGATTAAAATGGATCTCATAGTTAGAAAAATGGTATGTCGAATTTTTCAAAATAGTAATAGAGTCTTTAAACCGAAATGCGATATTATAGATTAGAAAATGGTTACGAGATAGCAATTATAATTACAACCATTAGACTCCGAAATCTAGAAGGAATTTGACTCAATCGAAAAGTGAGAAATTTAAGTATATACGTAGCGGGTTAAAAAACAAAATTTAAACTTAGCGAAAACTTTAATAAGGGAAATCGAAAAATAACTTTAAAAGAAATTAAGCCTTGCGAATGGGGACATTCGAAGGATCAACGATTATCGAAACGTGGTGGTCGTGGGAATCGAGGCAAGGGATTTTGTCGGATGATCAAAACATAAATACACCTAGGTTATGACTTAGGAAAATCTACGGAAACTCCTACGGTCAACCAACTAAAGATTAAGGAACTAAGCGCTAAGACTCCCTAAGGGCTAGACAGCGATGAAATGAGTTCAGCTTTGTCCGAAATCGATGAACCCAAGCGAGAGACCAAAGAATTCTAGAAGTCTATCCTAGTCAAAGCTAGACAGGAACCACTAAGGTAACTCCTACGACGACCAAATCAACTCCTAGCGGGGAGTCTAACTAACAATCAGGGGCCTCTAACTAGCAAGCACGGACGTCTAACCAAGTCTTCCTACCACCTAGTGACATAGGAAAACTACTAGACACGAGGCTATAGACTTGGATGTTGCAATTTATTTAATGGACATTCCATAGTTATTATCGTTGTTCCAATAATTCGCAATTGCAATACGGACCTGCATGGGCCACCAACAAAACCTGTCACGCCCCGCTTCCCAAAAATGTGGAGGTGAGACGTGAGAAGGTCCGCACAGACGTGGAGCTGTAAAGCCACACGCCTGATAAGCGTCATGAAATCGTTATATCTGTAGGTCCTTGCAACGCGATACGAAACAAGAATAATAATAATGGAAAAGAGACAAAAGACAATCTCAGAATATCCATCACATTAAATTCCAACATCACAGAAAAAGCCACCAGGCTTAAAGAGAAAAGAATCTAAGGGCCCAAACATGGCCAACTAAAGTACAAAGTACAAACAAAGGTGCCACGCACCGACAACTAACAGGAATCCTAAAACAAAAGGAAACTGTAAGATCCTAAGAAAGATCACCGGTATTCTCAAACTCCTCTTCAACCAACAGAATCGGGCACGAACTCCTCGAACTCGTCGCCCTCAATAACAATCTCAGGCTCGGTAACTAATATGCGACACCCAAAGAGAAAGGGGCACATGTCAGCAAGTCTAAAAAAACTTGTGCAAGGAAACTGAAAGAAAGGTAAACTAACAACCTAGCAATTTAAGTATGATGCATGGCATGGCAAGTATCGTATGGAAGTAACAAGTGAGGTACCAGTAGCAAGTAACAAGTGGTAGGTGTGACATGTATTGTCAAGTAACAAGTGAGGTACCAGTAGCAAGTAACAAGTGGTAGGTGTGACATGTATTGTCAAGTAACAAGTACAAGGGATCACCCACACACATGTGAGCGCCCTATTGCCTGCAGACTGTATTCAAGTACAAGGGATCACTCACACACAGGCGAGTGCCCTATTGCCCGTAGGCTGTATTCAAGTACAAGGGATCACTCACACACAAGCGAGTGCCCTATTACCCGTAGGCTGTATTGAGCTCGTTTTCTGGACCACGAGCCAGATTTGTAATTGGCCTAGGGTCGTGCCCGCAAAACGGGTGCCTAGCCGGAACAAATAGCACTAGTGTGTAGCGATGCTACGCAATCACGATGAGTGTTCAAGCATGCAATGACATGAGCAGTTATTCGCGTACCGTTAATTAAATTAAACCTGACAGGCAAAATGCAATGGCATGAACAGATATTCGCGTACCGTTAATTTAAATTAAACATGTCAGTTAAAGATGCATGGATGACATTAGCAGTTAATACGCGTACCGTTAATTTAAATTAAACGTGACATACAATCATGATGAGGGTGACGGACCAAGCTTCGTTGTCAAGCTAGGTCAATGGCGTCCAGACGGCTATCCTTTCACCGTCTAGTCTCTTTTACGCTAAAGCAAGGAAATGGCCTAAGACATGGCCCAAATCAAGAGATGCAAGTTTCACTTGCCTCACGCCAAGGAAGATGATCAACGAGGCACGCCACAAAAGTTATCTACGGAAAGGAAATCGCTGCCATGGAGAAACAATCATCAAACAACATCCAACCTAGTTTATTATTAGGGTTTCAATAAAATCACAAGGAGAGTTATGAGAAAACCAAAGGATCGAACCCTACCGTATAGAAGCGGAAGATCGATGCCGAGCAAGCACGGCAACGGAAGAACGATCCGGGGAAACCTAGGGTTCAGATCTGGAATGGGGAGAAAATCTGGAGAAATGGGGTTTTGGGGATTTTTGGGGGTTTTCCGGCGACCTAGAGGTGGTGGCCGGCCAAAATGGAGAGGGGGGAAGGGCTCTTGATGAAGGAGGAAGGCTAGGGGAAGATGGAGAAGGATTTGGGGAAGAAGGAGGCTCAGGAGAAATGAAAGAAGAAAAGAAAACGTTTGGGGGTTTAAATAGGAAGAGCTGGCGGTTGCCCAGAAATTAGGGTTTCGACACTGATTAGTCGGTCAAAGAAGAGTTACTGACCGACTAGTTTAGCAACTAGTCGGTCGGTCGACCAACTGTGACCGACTAGAATCAAATAGCGAAAGAAGGGGAAAATCTGGGAAGTGAATTAGTCAGTCTGTGAAGGCCCGTCGACCGACTAGTTTGGAATCTAGTCGGTCGGTGAGTGTTCATGAACCGACTAACGAGAAACGGTAGCTTAGGTAAAATTAATCAAAGGAACTAGTCGGTCTGAGAGCAAGTTCTGACCGACTAGTTTCACATCTAGTCGGTCGGTGATTGTTCTTAGACCGACTAAGAGTAAATAGTAACTCCTGTATTGTAGATTTAAAGAACTAGTCGGTTGGAGAAGAGTTCCTGATCGACTAGATTGAATTCTAGTCGGTTGGTCCGCCATCTCAAACCAACTAAGATGCACTAAAAGTGTCGATTCGAATCGTGGAGCTTCGGGAAGATTCCTATGGCTTCTAAGATCACACTAACTCGAAGATATGAGCGATTTGAAGCTCGTCACGAATGACTTACTCCGAAATCGACGATCGAAGGAAGAAGCTAGAAAATCACGACGAAACGATTGAAAGTGAAAGCTACGGCGACGAAAACCACACATCCAAGGAGAAAATCCACCAAGCATATATTTTAATATAGATAATCCAATTACACGAAAACCAGTCGTTACATCCTACCCACCTTAGAATAAAGTCCGTCCTCGGACTTTCTAACATATCTAGTCGCCCTATTAACTATCCCAAAACATTTCACGTCATACTTTAAACCAAAGGTAGTCATTACATGTGCTTATATATATACGCACTAGATAGTCAAACATTATTACTACTAACACGTTTTCATTCACGCACGTTATGCTCTTATACCTATCACAGTCATTCGTACTCATACATGTATTTCAATCATTTATATACCTCCATTATATAGCTACTACTTACCTAGCACAAACAATAGTTCAGATTTTCACAAAAGATTTGTCTCACACTTAGCAAATACAACCATCGCTCTACGTGTAGATAGCTACCTATGCAATAAGCAACCATGGGTATATTACTCCCTAATATTTCCTAGTATACATCCAATACCAAACACATCGACACATGTAGTCGCACCACGCCATTATTTAAACAAGTCTTACTATATCTAATACACATTTACCATTACTATAATTTCACAAATATAGTCATTCAAAGTGCATGTAAATATTTCACCATATCTTCACATCACATACGGCCATATAACTATACTCACGACACGCCAAACATATCATAGTCACCAAAACTTATAACTAGGCACATACTTACCCGTGCATGGTGCACACCCATACACGCTAACTTTTCATCCATGTATACCAATCATACAATTACAAACTCAGTACATTGACACGCTTAGTTTAGCTAGCACACATACGTTCACACGGGCAAGTCCTTAGTAAATATCTATACCACAAGACCAACACCTATAGCTATATACTGGTTAGTGACCCATAATCATGTGCCTAACACAACCGAAAACAAACCATCCAAACATTATACATACATCATCCATCACTATACACCAACCACATACAAATACACCAACGTACATAGAGTATACCCACTCAAGCTTGAGTGAGACTCAAAATCATAGCAGAATAATTCCATATACATAACATAGCATCCATACATATACCAATACTATCTGATGCATACACATCTACCAACATAACCATATACATATCATAATGTCAAACACCCTTAATACCTAATCAGGTAATATCACATATTTCAATCACTTCATATACCATGATATTGTTACAAACATCAGCACACTTATAATTACAATACTCTCCCTAATAAATACAGTCATTGTATAGTCACATACATGTATCATATATTCATACCATATCCATCCATCTATAATTGGCACACCAATACACTTACTTCATCCATTAGTTAAGATATGCAATAGCCGGGTATACCTCATGGCATACACGCACACAACATCCATAAAAGCAAGCAATACCAATCAAAATTATATTTCTACTACCATAGGTATATCATCTTTATATTCACGCAGCAAAAACATAACTACTTACGTCTAAGCGCAATACGTAACTACGTACGAGCACACACTCACGCGTACAATACATAGGTCATATAATAGGCCTACCCACTCTAACTATACGTACACCTATTATTATCACACCCAGCATACATATAGTTTAACCAATCATATTATTTCGACCATCATAAGTATCTCCAACTACATACACTCTATTCAGACATTCCAATACAGAATCTTATACATAGACGCCCCTAGAGTGGTATAGCTATCCTCGCACATATCCATAAATATTAACACACTTACAATTTCATAACATCATGAATAACTCTGAGTATGTATATACCACACAATAGGCAAACATTATCATGCTATAGGGGGTACACTCTTCAAGCCTAAATACTCAACTTAGGTACATGCGCTACGACAACATCACCAAAAGTCTAAGGACCCACTACTAAACTGGCGCGACGTAAATAACGGCAAACACTTGTGGGATAACTAAGCAGAAGGAAGGAAACCAAGATTAGATGGTGTAACGAAACAATATCGTAAAAATGGGTTCAGGTAGGGCGAGCATAAGGAGGTAAATAGATCAAGTGGAACTGAGATATAATCGTGGATGTTTAGGCGGGGAAGAAAGATGTAAACATTACTCTCATAAGTTTTCGGAAATGGTACGTGAATAGCGAAAGTCAAAAACACTAAAAGTATAAAACGGTCATATTTTGAAAAGTTGGAGTTCTCCTCCGTATAAACGATATTTGAAGATCGATAAAATAAGTTGTTCGAAATAAGTTTGAGTTGAATACACATAATAAGAGGAAATGATTTATTGGCTTAACGGAAATCATTATGAAAGGAAGTAAAGCGTCCATACAAACATTAAGGACGTAGTTTTAGAAAATATTATACGGCAGTGATTTAACAATGTTGGCAAAAGTTTTGAAACGAAATTAAATTAACGAAAGAATTTTAAACTCGTGCTAAATACTTTCAAAGTCTTTAAGCCAGGAAGAAGCTTAAATAATCAATATTGAAACCACCTTTTAGTGTAACCAGGATTTGCCAAAAGAAATCGTTTTACACAAAGCTCTTAACATACGAGCTAATGAGCCTAGCACAGATATATGAAAATATTCGAAATTCAATTTAGTTTAGAAATTATTCTAAAAGCATGTATGGTGAACGGAAAACTTAGTAGTAGGTTTATCAAAATTCGTAATAAGCTTAAAAACCAAATTATGGAAGGTCCAGGTCAGTAAATGGTTACGAAAACGTAATTTTCCAAAAATTGTAATAGAGAAAATGTTGAACATATCTTTGGTTTGTTGAAAGCTAAAATCATGTGTGACTCGGAAGGTATATTAAGGGAGCGTGATGAATCATTTGAATGGCATAAATAAGAAAGGAAAAGCTTATAAATCGAATTGGGAAAAATAGAAATACGCTCAGAACTAAATTGATATATGAAAAGGGATGAGATATTTAAATAGGTATGAAAGTAAAGGCTGGAAAAACATTATAAACAGTAATCAAATCTCGTCAAAACTTTCGAAATTCAAAAAAAAAATTAAGTCAACGAAGGGTATGAGGTATAAGTATACACATTTTAAAGTTCCGAACAAATGTAAACTTAAGAAAAAGGAAGTCGAAAGGATACCTTCAGAAAAGTCAAGATTTGCAACGGAGAGGTTCGAAACTAATTTACGGCAGTAGCTTAATACAATACTTCGGCAGAAATGGAATCCGATCAACTATAGTGTGAAAATTTAGGCCCATACTAAGTGCTTACAAGTTTTAAAACCGAAGAGAAATTCCAAATAAATAACATTTAAAATACTTTTTTAGAGGGACCCGGATTTGCCAAACAACTGATTTATACAAGACCTTAAAGTACGAGTACAATGAACCTAGTACTGATATATGAAAATAATTGAAGTTCTATTTATCTTGGAAGAGATTTTAAAGTGTGTATGTTATGCGATTAAAATGGATCTCATAGTTAGAAAAATGGTATGTCGAATTTTTCAAAATAGTAATAGAGTCTTTAAACCGAAATGCGATATTATAGATTAGAAAATGGTTACGAGATAGCAATTATAATTACAACCATTAGACTCCGAAATCTAGAAGGAATTTGACTCAATCGAAAAGTGAGAAATTTAAGTATATACGTAGCGGGTTAAAAAACAAAATTTAAACTTAGCAAAAATTTTAATAAGGGAAATCGAAAAATAACTTTAAAAGAAATTAAGCCTTGCGAATGGGGACATTCGAAGGATCAACGATTATCGAAACGTGGTGGTCGTGGGAATCGAGGCAAGGGATTTTGTCGGATGATCAAAACATAAATACACCTAGGTTATGACTTAGGAAAATCTACGGAAACTCCTACGGTCAACCAACTAAAGATTAAGGAACTAAGCGCTAAGACTCCCTAAGGGCTAGACAGCGATGAAATGAGTTCAGCTTGGTCCGAAATCGATGAACCCAAGTGAGAGACCAAAGAATTCTAGAAGTCTATCCTAGTCAAAGCTAGACAGGAACCACTAAGGTAACTCCTACGACGACCAAATCAACTCCTAGCGGAGAGTCTAACTAACAATCAGGGGCCTCTAACTAGCAAGCACGGACGTCTAACCAAGTCTTCCTACCACCTAGTGACATAGGAAAACTACTAGACTCGAGGCTATAGACTTGGATGTTGCAATTTTTTTACTGGACATTCCATAGTTATTATCATTGTTCCGATAATTCGCAATTGCAAGACGGACCTGCATGGGCCACCAACAAAACCTGTCACGCCCCGCTTCCCAAAAATGTGGAGGCGAGACGTGAGAAGGTCCGCACAGACGTGGAGCTGTAAAGCCACACGCCTGATAAGCGTCATGAAATCGTTATATCTGCAGGTCCTTGCAACGCGATACGAAACAAGAATAATAATAAAGAAAAAGAGACAAAAGACAATCTCAGAATATCCATCACATTAAATTCCAACATCACAGAAAAAGCCACCAGGCTTAAAGAGAAAACAATCTAAGGGCCCAAACATGGCCAACAAAAGTACAAAGTACAAACAAAGGTGCCACGCATCGACAACTAACAGGAATCCTAAAACAAAAGGAAACTGTAAGATCCTAAGAAAGATCACCGGTATTCTCAAACTCCTCTTCAACCAACAGAATCGGGCACGAACTCCTTGAACTCGTCGCCCTAAACAACAATCTCAGGCTCGACAACTAACATGCGACACCCAAAGAGAAAGGGGCACATGTCAGCAAGTCTAAAAAGACTTGTGCAAGGAAACTGAAAGAAAAGTAAACTAACAACCTAGCAATTTAAGTACGATGCATGGCATGGCAAGTATCGTATGGAAGTAACAAGTGAGGTACCAGTAGCAAGTAACAAGTGGTAGGTGTGACATGTATTATCAAGTAACAAGTGAGGTACCAGTAGCAAGTAACAAGTGGTAGGTGTGACATGTATTGTCAAGTAACAAGTACAAGGGATCACCCACACACATGTGAGCGCCCTATTGCCCGCAGGCTGTATTCAAGTACAAGGGATCACTCTCACACAGGCGAGTGCCCTATTGCCCGTAGGCTGTATTCAAGTACAAGGGATCACTCACACACAGGCGAGTGCCCTATTGCCCGCAGGCTGTATTGAGCTCGTTTTCTGGACCACGAGCCAGATTTGTAATTGGCATATGGTCGTGCCCGCAAAACGGGTGCCTAGCCGGAACAAATAGCACTAGTGTGTAGCGATGCTACGCAATCACGATGAGTGTTCAAGCATGCAATGACATGAGCAGTTATTCGCGTACCGTTAATTAAATTAAACCTGACAGGCAAAATGCAATGGCATGAACAGATATTCGCGTACCGTTAATTTAAATTAAACATGTCAGTTAAAGATGCATGGATGACATTAGCAGTTAATACGCGTACCGTTAATTTAAATTAAACGTGACATACAAGCATGATGAGGGTGACTAACCAAGCTTCATTGCCAAGCTAGGTCAATGGCGTCCAGACGGCTATCCTTTCACCGTCTAGTCTCTTTTACGCTAAAGCAAGGAAATGGCCTAAGACATGGCACAAATCAAGAGATGCAAGTTTCACTTGCCTCACACCAAGGAAGATGATCAACGAGGCACGCCACAAAAGTTATCTACGGAAAGGAAATCACTGCCACGGAGAAACAATCATCAAACAACATCCAACCTAGTTTATTATTAGGGTTTCAATAAAATCACAAGCAGAGTTATGAGAAAACCAAAGGATCGAACCCTACCGTATAGAAGCGGAAGATCGATGCCGAGCAAGCACGGCAACGGAAGAACGATCTGGGGAAACCTAGGGTTCAGATCTGGAATGGGGAGAAAATCTGGAGAAATGGGTTTTGGGGATTTTTGGGGGTTTTCCGGCGACCTAGAGGTGGTGGCCGGCCAAAATGGAGAGGGGGAAGGGCTCTTGATGAAGGAGGAAGGCTAGGGGAAGATGTAGAAGGATTTGGGGAAGAAGGAGGCTCAGGAGAAATGAAAGAAGAAAAGAAAATGTTTCGGGGGTTTAAATAGGAAGAGCTGGTGGCTGCCCAGAAATTAGGGTTTCGACACTGATTAGTCGGTCAAAGAAGAGTTACTGACCGACTAGTTTAGCAACTAGTCGGTCGGTCGACCAACTGTGACCGACTAGAATCAAACAGCGAAAGAAGGGGAAAATCTGGGAAGTGAATTAGTCGGTCTGTGAAGGCCCGTCGACCGACTAGTTTGGAATCTAGTCGGTCGATGAGTGTTCATGAACCGACTAACGAGAAACAGTAGCTTATGTAAAATTAATCAAAGGAACTAGTAGGTCTGAGAGCAAGTTCTGACCGACTAGTTTCACATCTAGTCGGTCGGTGATTGTTCTTAGACCGACTAAGAGTAAACAGTAACTCATGTACAGTAGATTTAAAGAACTAGTCGGTTGGAGAAGAGTTCCTGGCCGACTAGATTGAATTCTAGTCGGTTGGTCCACCTTCTCGAACCAACTAAGATGCACTAAAAGTGCCGATTCGAATCGCGGAGCTTCGGGAAGATTCATATGGCTTCTAAGATCACTCTAACTCCAAGATATGAGCGATTTGAAGCTCGTCACGAATGACTTACTCTGAAATCGACGATCGAAGGAAGAAGCTAGAAAATCACGACGAAACGATCGAAAGTGAAAGCTACGGCGACGAAAACCACACATCCACGGAGAAAATCCACCAAGCATTTATTTTAATATAGATAATCCAATTACACGAAAACCAGTCGTTACAGAATTAAACCTCTAAACTATGAAACATGGATCAAGGGGTCTTGCATTCATTTCAAGATATGCAATAGCCATGAAACACTTAGATGTGACCTTTACGATGCACCACCGTTCTTTGGCTCCTCCATGGTTAGTGTTAAATCCAATAAAACATAGGTTTAAATCACCCAACAACATGGATTTCAATGGGTGCTAGAAATAAACATTAGAAAAGAAATCTAGACATCATATAGCAATCCATAACACCCACACAATAGATTTAGCTTACCATGTTAAGCACAAAGAAAGCATTCATTGAAATAGACATTGTTTCAATGCAAAAGTTAAAGCAAATGAATAAGGGTAAGAGAGTTGGGAATTTGTCACCAAATACAAAGTTCTCCAATCTCCAATCAATCTTAGCAACAGCAAACATAAAATCAAATCATTCAAAACTCTCAAAACCCCTAATCTCTCTCTTGGGGAAGAAGAGGACCTAAAATAGTAAAGTATTTGAGCTCTTTTAATTACAGCTGAATCAAGGGGTTTTATACCATGTAGGAGTTACATCCTATCCATCCAAATTTGCATCCAGGGACCCACAGCAAACAGAGAAAAATCGGGTTAAGAAAAACCACAATCGCAACCCAAATTCTGGGCAAAAAACCCTGTACAACCGCCAGCCAACCAACGACCAGGCACCTGATGACAAGCGTCTGATGATGGTTAGGCAGGCGCCTGTGTGGTAAGTGCAAATCATGTGAAAATTGGAGATCACCCAGGCATAGAAACCCAGATCAGGCGCCTGCGAAAGAACTGTCAGGCGCTTGGAGACATGCGCCTATTGTTGGACAGGCAGGCGCCTGAATGGAAAGTGCGAAACATTACAAAAATTGGTAATCTCCTAGGTAGGAGACTACTTCGAAACTTACATGTGCCTGTGAGGGACATGGATGCATGTTTTTTGTGCTTCAAGTGCCTCCTATTCCTGTAGCCGAAAAGACAGAGAGTTTGTTTTTTTTCCAACCTTCCGGGGTAAGGAGAATCAAGCGCCTGCTGTTGAAACAGCAGGCACATGTACAGTGGTTCAGGTGCCTGTTGATCCTTCTGCAGGCACCTATAATGCACTTCATTTTGCTTCAGGCTTGGCTTTGGAATGTCAGGCGCATGTCGTTGTCCGGACAAGCGCCTGTCGTTGTCCGGACAAGCGCCTGTCCCGGCTCCAGCTCAACTTCTCCCTTTAGTTGATTTTGTTCCCTTTGGGACTCCTAAAAACTCCAAAAAAATATCTAAAATTATGATATACATTTATAAAGCTCTGGGGAGTGAAATTGTGCCGAAATAAAATCATATGCTCAAAAGTGTCGCAAACATGGTTAAAAGAGCATGATTCAATGGATCATATGCAGAAGAGGGAATGATTATATGGATGAAATTTGCAATATTCAGTCATAATTACACCCCCCAACTAGCGCTTTGCTGGTCCCTAGCAAAATAAGTGATCAATCTCAAAATATTATGTTAACTCCATTCATGGATTATTGGCAAATCTAAAGGGGGTTGAAATCATGTCTACCAAGGTAAAGTTTTCAAGTCTATGCACTCTTCCCTATGATTATAATCGCATTCCTCCTATGCACTCCACAATCCACACCTAAGCTTTGTACATTTCTTATTAGGTCGCAATATCATGATGTAAGATTCTTAGGAACTCTCGAGCTTATGGAATATAACACTTGCTCCTTCAAAAGATCATGGAAATGAGTTTTGGTTCAAACTTCTTGCATTTACTCAAATATCATGGCAATTTATGCCTTATTCAAAGTATCATGGCAATTTATGCCTTATTCAAATATGCACAAGTGCATTTATTATTGTAGGATTTGATAGCATTCATTTGAGCAACTCCAAAATCCAAGTCACTTCCTTAGAATCCATGAATATAAACCTAGCCAAATTTTTAAAATTTCTAAGGCATAATCAAACGATTGTTAATACCAAGGCTTCCACATCACTATAGGTTCTCATATAGGTAGTTGTTGTCATGAGCCTCAAGCTAAAGGGTCAAGTGCAAGCATGTAGAGAAACCATTAATAGTACATAAACATACAATACTCCCTAATTTTCCAAAATCCACTTCAAGAATAAATTTTTGCCAAGATATGTTGGAAATGATCATCACATTTAATCCAGGGGACTAACAAAAAGCTAACAATTGCAGAAATGTTAGTGATAAAAATAAAAAAAGTTTGTTCATTCAATTTATTCAAAGAAAGATGTAGATACTAAAAAGATGCTCAAGATGTCACTATATCCTAGTCCACACCCCCAACTTAAAATAAACATGGTCCTCAATGTTTGAAGGGTGAGATGAAATATATGAATAGAATGTATGAACTAGGATAAGCAAGCTTGAGCATAATTTAATCATTACTACCTACTACAAGATAGGAAAGTTTTGGAACAAACACACCTACTTGGTTCCACCTGGGGGTGGTTCCATAAGCTCCATGGTCATTTCGTGTCTATTACACGGCCTTTGATAATGCTTTAAACGTTGGCCGTTCACCTTGAATTCGTTGCCGTTTTGTGGGTTGGCAATGGTCACCGTGCCATGTAAGAATACCTCTCGAACTATGAATGGCCTAATCCACCTCGAGCGAAGCTTTTCGGGGAAGAGATGAAGTCTTGAATTATAAAGTAGCACTTTCTCCCCAGGGGCGAACTCTCTCCTCAAAATGATTCGATCATGAGCGCACTTGAGCCTATCCTTCACGAGCTTGGATTGTTATACGCCTCCCTCCTTATCTCCTCAAGCTCCACAAGCTACAATTTACGAGAAGATGGGTCAATTTAACAATTAAACTTTTTAATTGCCCAAAAAGGTTTATGTTCAAGCTCAATAGGCAAATGGAAAATTTTTTCAAAAACTAAGCGATAGGGAGACATCCCTAAAACCGTTTTGTAGGCGTTATGGTACGCCCACAATGCTTCGAGAAGACGCATGCTCCAATCCTTTCTTGATGGATTCATCGTTTTTTAAGTATATTCTTGATTTCTCGATTTGCCAACTCCACTTATCCATTGGTTTGGGGGTGGTATGGTGTGGAGACCTTGTGTTTCACCCCAAACTTCTTCATCAAGTTTATCAAGTTTACGAAGAGGCAGTTGCAAAAATGTGATCCTCAATCGCTTATCATAGCTTTTGGCATCCCAAATCATGCAAAAATGTTCTTCCTCATGAATTTAAGCACGATTGCTGCATTATTGGTCCTACAAGGAATAGACTCCACTTATTTAGACATATAATCTATAGCAAGCAAAATATAAATATGCCCAAAGGATGGGGGAAATGGCCCCATAAAATCAATGCCCCAGCAATTAAAAATTTCTAATTCAAGAATGGGGTTTAACAGCATCATGTTTCTTTTAGTAATTTCCCCCAACTTTTGGCAAGTTAAGCATGACTTACAACATGCGTACGTGTCCTTAAATAGGATAGGCCAATAGAAACCACATTGTAGTATTTTTTTCTACGGTCTTTTGGGAAGAAATATGACCACTACAATACCCTCGTGGCAAAAATGCAACACACTATCAAACTCATGGTTGGGTATCATCTCCTAACTATTTGGTCATTGCAATACTTGTAAAGATAAGGGTCGTCGGAAAAGAACGATTTTACCTCAAAGATGAACCTTTTGCAATCTTGACGAGACCAAGTGTAGGGGGTCTTACCAGTGACCAAATAGTTCACAATGTCGGCATACCATGGTAGTTTGTGGGAGACCGCAAAAAGGTGCTCATTAGGGAAGGAATCCTTCAATGGGATGGTTGCTGGCTCCATTCTCACCATTAGCCTTGAAGATGATCGGCAACGTGATTTTCCACTCACTTTTTATCCTTGATGGCAATGTTGAATTCCTGCAAAAGCAAAATCCAATGGATTAGTCTTGGTTTGGCATCTTTCTTAGAAAGGAGATATTTGATAGCGTTATGATCTGTAAAGATAGTAATGGAGATCCCAATATATAGCTCCTAAATTTCTCTAGCACAAAGACAATGGCTAGAGGCTCATTCTCCGTAGTGGTGTAGTTTCATTGAGCTTCTCTAAGCTCTTGCTAGCATAATAAATCACCACGGGAACATTGTCCTTATGTTGTCCAAGTATAGCGCCAACCACAAAGTCACTTGCATCACACATAATTTCAAAGGCTAGCATCCAATCCGGCACTCGAAAAATAGGTGACATGTTAGCAAAATTTTCAATTTGTCAAATGCATGTTGACAATCACTTGTCCAGCAAAATCAACATCATTTATAAAAGCATGCATAAAGGTTGAGATATTGAACTAAAGTCTTTAATGAACCTCCTATAAAAACCAGCATGCCCAAGAAACGATCGAATATCTCTGACACAACGAGGAGTGTGTAGCTTTTCTATTACCTCTATCTTGGCTTTGTTAACTTGCATACCTTCTTTAGAGACAATGTCACCAAGGACTAAGCATTCGGTTGTCATGAAATGGCATTTCTCCCAATTCAAGAGAAGGTTATTCTCGATGAATCGATCTAAAACACAAGCCTAGTTAGGTAAACAGTTATGAAATGAGCTACCGTACACAGAAAAAATCATCCATGAATACCTCCACAATCATTTCAACAATTCATGAAAAATGCTAAGCATACAACACTGAAAAGTTGCGGGGGCATTACATAAGCCAAATGGCATCCTCCTAAATGCAAAAGTGCCGAAGGGACAAGTGAAGGTGGTCTTCTCTTGTTCCTCGGGTATTATTTCGATTTGATAATACCCGGAGTAGCCATCAAGGAAGCATTAATACTCGTGTCTGGCCACACTCTCTAATATTTTGTAACGCCCTGCCTCCCACTGTACTTGGGAGCGAAAATGTGAGAGGGTCTACATGTGCTTATGATCGGCCCGAAATTAAACTCCGAAAACGATGTCGTTTTACTGCAAGCACATGGTATAGTGGCGAGCGGGTATCAAACACGGGGAGGCGGTGCTATACTACCTATCTACTCCTAGGTTGGTTAGACTGTGAGTTTTATTGGTGGATATAGATTATGAAGTGTCGTGATGGTGAAGGATGCGAAGGTCGTGTCACTCAACGTCGCAAACAAAGAACTCCACAAAGAAAGGAATAAAATAAAGAAAAGACTAGGGTAATAGGAGTCACCACTAGGATCGTCGGATGTCAATGCTATGTTAGAATTCCTATGTTGAATTGGCTTTATTAGGGAGAGATTGTCGCATCTAAAAATGTAGACCTCATGGCCAACTATCGTTGAGTCACTCATCTAACGTATCTCGTGTTAGCCCCACCTCATGGATAGACTCTCATGTGATACGTGCATTACGATCGAAAACTATACTCAATCTTTGCTCATACCACCTCGTGGGAATTATAGCTCGATATGTGACTTGATGGCTCTTATAAGTAATATAGGAATGCCGGTAGATCCTGTCAGAAGGTCGCGCCACCTCATGGGAATACGAACCCTAATTGGATCCCCTAACATACCTAATTAAGTCCAAAGGATATCCGTTAGAAGTTCGTGCCACCTTGTGGGAATACGAACCCTATATGGAATCTCTTCCAAACTTGGCTGGATCAACCAAATCACATCCCTTTTATATCAAAACAACCTAAAAATCCTAACTTTACATCTAAATCCTAAGATCCTAGGGCTAATCCATTTTCCCTAAATAAGACTACAATTCATGATCGCAATAGATATGAGAACAATAGAAAACTTCATTGCAGGCATCAAAGAGATATTTAATAAGCAATCACAAAGAAATAACAATGGAACTAAAGAGAACAAAAATACTTATCTTGATACAAGGGAGGGGCCTATGGCATGGCCTAACTCCCAAAAGAAAGTCTCCACAAAGCTGCAAAGAAAATAAGATGGGATTCCCCCTAATGACGGCTACAATCCCTATATAGTCCCCTTAAACCCTAGCAAATAACCCTCTGAAATTCGGCCCAAATCTGCATCTGGCTGCAACTTATTGGTGGACGCCAGACAGCTCGGACCGAGTAGAAACAACACTCGGTCAAGTGCAGAGTTCAGCACTGCCGCGTTATCTTGTAGAATTTCTGTAGAATTCATCTGACCTCCGATTGGCATGTTCTTGGTGGCGTGAACCATCATGAAGTCTACAATCCATGAAAAATATGATAAAAATACTTTGCCAACTGAAATGATAGAAGATATTAAAAGAGTGAGAGGCAATCTAAAAATCTAGGGGTTTGCCTTGCTCGACCGAGTGCAGTTGCGCTCGGTCGAGTAGCCTTCGTGCTCGGTCGAGCTACAGTAGGATGCTGCTTTAGCTTCAAAATGCTGCTCTGGAAATTGGTACAGCTTGACCGAGTATTTACGGTACTCGGTCGAGCTACGGTAGGCTGTTGAAGCCTTCAAAATTCTGTTCTGTTTGGGTTCAGCTCGATCGTGCGGCTGTAGTGCTCGATTAAGCCGCCTTTGCGCTCTCTGAATTTGGCTAGGAATAGGGATAAGTGGTAGCCATCAGAGTTGTACCGACCGAGTAACGAGCCTACTCGGTCAAGTGGAGTGTGCACTTTGCCTTTGGAGCTCTTGGTGCAGTCTGGATGGCAGCTCGGTCGAGTACTGAGGCACTCGACCGAGTAGTCTAGAAATTCAGTGTATATCTCCATAGAGCTCTCTTCTCCTTCTCCTTCTTCTCCTCAATTCTCGTCTTCCACCAAGTCAAGCACATAGGAGATGACACCATGGATGCTCTGGCGACCTCGGATGTGTCCATAACTCTAAATTACTCCAAATCGACTCAAAACTCCTGAAATGAAAGTAAAGCTCCGAAATTGATATAATACGATAAAAGCTCAAATGAGCGACAAATATGAGTTTTGAGTGACTAAAATGGCGTGAAATGATGCGATAAATGTATATAAAATATTGGCACATCAAAATCCCCTAAGCTTACCTCTTACTCGTCCTCGAGGAAGACGAATGCGAAGTTCACCAGGAGGTAAAAATAAGAAAACAAAAAAGAATGCAAAGAGGAGGGGGTTGTTAGATTATTCTCTCAGATCTCAAGCTATAAGCTACACATCACGATAACTTAGAAAATGGATCACATGCTATAAAGAGATTTCATAACTTACATGAACATAGTACTTACAAGCTTTTAAGATCAACAAAAGGGACTCTCTAAAGCTTATGCAATCAACTCATATCTGCTTCATGCAATTCATAGTATCTAATATACACATCATTGGCGATGCACTTTCCAATCAAAAACTATAACTGAAGCATTGAAGATACACACCAAGCATGCAATAGAGAATAGAATAAGAGTTATGGCATTCACATATTCGTATCAAATCATAAGAAATCTTCATAGCTAATATGTTTCGCTGAGTTTCGGCATTATCAAACTTCCCCATTCGTACACAACTCCACTCTAATGTCATACTCACTCATATGGTCAAAAGAATTCACCCACTCCATGTTGAGTATTGGACTCCCCGTATTTGGTTTTGGATGATGAGCAAACATAAATAAATCGTGAACTAACAATTTGTGAGCGCAGTTATGAAGATCATCACCAAATTCACGAGAACACTCAAAGCGACATCTTAAGACTTCTCAAAGCTCGTATTCAATGCCTAAAGCTTCGTTGAAGCTTTTGGACCTTTTTGGAAGTCATGAAGATTTGATCGAAGCTTTCGAAGACCGTTTCTTAAGGTTTTATTCATAGTCTTTTAGCTTCGATTTATAGAATGTTAAGCCTTGAGTAATTCTTACATGTCTATCTTCATTTCGCTCATATCTTAGAGCTAGGATTATCTTAGAAGCCATTAGAAACTTTCCCGAAGCCTATCGCTTCTTCCCTCTGCTTCTAGTGCATCTTAGTTGGTTCAAGTAGAGTCACCAACCGACTAAATAACGATCTAGTCGGTCGGTAACTCTTCATGAACCGACTAGATGTCCTAACTCATTTCAGCTCAGCCATGTCGATCAATTAGTCGGTCAAAGAAGGTTCACCGACCGACTAGATGACGATCTAGTCGGTTAGGAATCCTTCTCAGACCGACTAGTTGAGCTTGTCTCTGTACAGCCTGAGTTACTGTTTACAGTTAGTCGGTCCAAGAACATTCATCGACGACTAGTTGTGAAACTAGTCGGTCAGAATTTGTTCTTAGACCGACTAGTATAACTTGTATTCAGCTTCGTACATTTCACTCTTAGTCGGTCAAAGAACACTCACCGACCGACTAGTTGGCAAACTAGTCGGTTGGCAAGTCTTCTTAGACCGACTAGTTCATGTTGCCTGGAAATCTCTCTTTTGGCTGTCGAGCTGTTAGTCGGTCCATGTTGAATCACCGACCGACTAGTTGATGAACTAGTCGGTCAGTGATCCTTCTTAGACCGACTAGTCTGCTTCAGATTTAGATCCGTTGGAGTTTTGAAAGCGACGTTTCTTTCTCTCTTTTCCCTTGATCCTTAAATACCTGAAGGGGTTATTTCATAGGATCCAAGGCTGCTATTTTCAGAGTCCTATTGATTCAAAGAGAAGCTTTCAACTCTCATCTTCAAGCTCTCCCATTATCAAGAATCTCTCCCTCACTCTCATTCCTCTAGAGAGATTCATTGGTTGTGAGCCTTCCAAGCCAAGGGCTT
Source organism: Scilla litardierei (assembly GCA_030789695.1). NCBI lineage: Eukaryota > Viridiplantae > Streptophyta > Magnoliopsida > Asparagales > Asparagaceae > Scilla > Scilla litardierei. The sequence continues at coordinate 424,463,111 of CM061142.1, read as the reverse complement.
GATTCTAGGTCATCCATCTCATCCCTAGGCTTCCATTGCTGGTCATCTTCTTGAAGCTAGGGTTTGGTGACTCTTCCTCCATCAAAATCCTCTTCGCCCTAATTTGGTAAGAAATCTCAAGGCATAGGTATTTTGTTGGTAAGCATTTCATTTCAGTTATATTTGAATTGTATACTCTCGGTTGTGAGAGGTTTTGCGTGATCCCGGGTTGTGGGATTCACGGTCATCGATTGTAGGTCGTTTTCACTTGTGAGGTTTTCGCAAGTGGTCATATTGGAAATCTTGAGTTAGGGTTTCTAACTCAAGTATCCGGAAGGGATCCGGGTGGTTGGGACGTAGGATCACCGGGAACAAGTCGGGGAGACTTGGGTGGATCCGAACCCATTAAACCATTTGTTTGCGTTTGCATTTATTCTTGTTGATCGTTGTTATTCCGCATTGTTGTTTGTTAATTGCACGATAATTAGGAATAACTCTCCCTATTATTTAAAAGTACTATTCACCCCCCCTCTAGTACATGTGCAGTAGCTTCCCAGGCACTACAATTGGTATCAGAGCCAAGGTTCAAAGCTACACATAGCCAAAGTTCAAAGCTATGACGAACAACGACTACAACATCTTCAAGAACCGCGATGGAGCTTCTTCTGTTATGGAAGGACTATCCTCCTTCAGGCCTCCACACTTCAACGGTACCAACTACGGGTACTGGAAATGCCGGATGCAAATTTTCCTCCGGAGCGCTTCACTATGGAGAGCCACCATGACGGAGTATGTCGAGCCTTCCGAAGAAGATTTTGCGAAGTGGACTCCCGCGGAGGTCGCCGCGGAAGTAGCCAATGCCAAGGCAATGAATGCCTTGAATTGTGCGTTGGAGCCCGAGGACTTCAACAAGATATGCACATGTAAGAGTGCATATCAAATATGGAACCAACTCCTCATATTGCACGAAGGATCGAGTACGGTAAAAGATTCTAAACTCGTCGTTGCTAATAAAGAATTTGAGTTGTTTCATATGGAGCAGGGCGAAACCATGAAGGAATATTACGCTCGCTTCGTGGATATATCAAACGACTTGGAAGCTCTTGGGAAGGTCTATACCCAAAAGGAGAAAGTCGCGAAGATTATCGACGGTCTTCCATCATGTTGGGAAAAGCGTACCTTCGCCATCGAGAAAGGTAATGACATGAACAAATATACCGTCGTACAACTAATGGGTACCTTGTTGTCTTACGAGGTACGCAAGGATAGTAAGATCCGAATGAAGGAAAAGATGAAAGCGTACTTGAAGCAAGATGAGCCAAAGAAAAAGACGATTGCCTTCAAGGCCGCTCCATCTACCGTTGATGAAGAATCGGAAGACGAATTGGACATGGAATCCATTGCCCGTATGGCAAGGAAGTTCGATCGATTCCTCCGAGAAGGTATATCTTTGAATAAATCTAAAGTTAGTTTGACTAATGCTTCTACTCCCGTGTGTTATAAATGCAACAAGCCAGGACACATCAAACCGGATTGTCCTCTCTACAAACACAAGGAAAAGGGGAAAGCATCAAAGTACGACAAGTCGAGAAAGTACAAGAAAGGACTTGTTGGCACATTCACCGACTCCGAAGAGGATTCTTCAAGTGGAGAGTCGGATGATGGAAGAGTGGAGAAAGCAAAACTTTGCTTCATGTCGAATGAGGCAAAAGATCGAAAGTCCTCCTTCGATGATAGCGAGGATGAAAGCGAGGATGGTAGCGAGGAGGAAAGCGGAGAACCTACTATTGATGAAATGAGGTTAGCAAACCAAGAAATTTGGTCTAAATTTACTAAATTAGTAGATCGATATAATAAGACCAAAGATGAACTTGTCAACCTCCAAACCTCTCCTAAGTCTACCATCACCAACAATGACACCATTGTTGAGACACTTGCCAATGAGAAAGCAAGTTTGCTTACTCATAATGGCTTGTTGAGAAATGAGGTGAAGTCCCTCAAATCTCAACTTGAGCATGTTCTTGTTGAGGATTCGGATGAACATGTGATAGCGGATTTGACGTCTCAAAACTCAACTTTGAGTATTGAGAATAAGAATCTCAAATCACGTGTTTATGCACTCACATCGCAAGTATCCACTTTGGATGCTTCGATGCAATCTCTCAAAGAGAAGTATGAGTGCACGTTAGGCCGTATCAATGATTTCAATAGAGGTAAGGGCCATTTGGATAATATCCTAAATGACTTACTTCCGGCCAAACACCACATTGGCTTGGGGTATAAGATGGGAGACTCATCCAAATCGCCTACCACCTTTGTTAGGCCGACATCCGATGCCTCGACGAGTGGAAGCAAACACCCCATTGGTAGTTCTCCTACCAATAGTGCTTCCACTTCGTACACACCCCCGATTGGAAAGAAACCCACTTTGGGTAGACCTCCGAAGAGGGGTCAGGCATTTTTGTACTCTCATGATATGCCATGTAGGAACACACATCCTACTCCACCGGTGCATGCTAATAATGATTTTTATGTTCCGCACCCACGAGCACGTGCGAACACTCATATGAGACATCCACATGCACGTAATCATGCTCATGCACATCCTAATGCTTATGTTCAAACATCTCATCCACATGTGCATGCCTACTCTCATAATCATCCTCATGCATACACACCTCATGCTTATCCACGTATGTATGCTACACCACATCATGGATCTCATGCTCATCATAATGATATTGCTAGATCTCATGCTCCTAGGCCACATGCACCACATAGAAATCAACCTTTTGTGCATGCAACCACTAGGAAGAGGATTCCCAAAATGTACACTATTTGGGGTCCCAAGAACACTAGCGATAATGCTATGAATGTTTATGTGAAATCATATATTAATGATGTTATTTTAAATGATGATTATGTTGGGAAGTCAAGTTCCTCTTGGACTTGGTTTCCGAAGGGATAGTTCCTTTAACTCTTCAATGCTTGGTACCATGAGTTTATGATCATGTTATGGGTACCAAGGCATATGTTTATAAAATTGATTTTGATTATATTAATTTATGGGTTACAATAATTTTTTATTTCGTATTTCAAATTTGGTGTCTAACCCATTGGATCCAAAAGGATTTTTGGATACCAAAATGAAGTTTTCTAGGTTCAATCCACCGTGGGATACCAACCCTACCAACTCCTCGATTTGTGAAGACTATCATTCAAATGGAGTTGATGGTGCTTAGGTAATGCACCAATGTAGGGGGAGCTTAATGTTGTAAGTATGATATTACATTTGGTATCCATGAGGGTTGAATGCATGCTTGGTTAGAATCTATTTCTTTACATTGGTATCATTTTGTTTCTCCTAGCATGATAGAATTGTGAATGCCATAAGTGCTTTGAAATTCATATCTATTTTTGGCATGACATGTTTTTAAAAGTTATTATGATGATTTTCGTATTACTTTTATCACCTTGTCACTTCTCATCGCACACTTCACTTAGTTTTGATGTGCTTTTACTTTATGTTCATTTTCGACCGATATTGTGACATTTGATATTCTATGATGTGCACCACTCTTCTGATGGTTCATTCCTTTGTGCACATTTTATGTATGTCTCTGATATTGATTTCGTCGCTCAACGATTTATTTTGATTCAATAGCTTTAGTTGTATGAAAACATAGAATTGTTTTCCATGCACTAAAATAGCTATAAATGTTGATATTGGAGAATAAATTCCTTTCATCAATACGTGAATTTACAATTGGTATTTTGATGACTACATTTTTCGTTTTTCGACTAAGGTCTCTTTGGCACACCTTTAATATGTTTTGATATTTTACTTTGGTGTCATTGGACCGAGGTCGTATTCTTCGACTCCCGTGTTTCATGTATTATTTGGCCATGATTTGTTATCATTGACTTCCTCCCGCACTTTTTGGATTATGCCAAAGGGGGAGAGATATAATAATGGGCATGTGCTAAATGATAGTTTAGCATGAATCTAATTTGATATGTTAGATTCATGGGGAGTTAAGAAAATATAAATGTATTTTCAAATTCGATAACTGGATTTGTATTTTTAATTTTCTCGCCTGATTGATGCATATGTTTATTATTTCATATGGAACTAATGTGTCATCAATGCAGGGGGAGTAAGTAAATTTCATTTAGTACATTATTATTGATTATTTTTATGTTGGTTTGTCATCACCAAAAAGGGGGAGAATGTTGAGTATTGGACTCCCCGTATTTGGTTTTGGATGATGAGCAAACATAAATAAATCGTGAACTAACAATTTGTGAGTGCAGTTATGAAGATCATCGCCAAATTCACGAGAACACTCAAAGTGACATCTTAAGACTTCTCAAAGCTCGTATTCAATGCCTAAAGCTTCGTTGAAGCTTTTGGACCTTTTTGGAAGTCATGAAGATTTGATCGAAGCTTTCGAAGACCGTTTCTTAAGGTTTTATTCATAGTCTTTTAGCTTCGATTTATAGAATGTTAAGCCTTGAGTAATTATTACATGTCTATCTTCATTTCGCTCATATCTTAGAGCTAGGATTATCTTAGAAGCCATTAGAAACTTTCCCGAAGCCTATCGCTTCTTCCCTCTGCTTCTAGTGCATCTTAGTTGGTTCAAGTAGAGTCACCAACCGACTAGATGACGATCTAGTCGGTCGGTAACTCTTCATGAACCGACTAGATGTCCTAACTCATTTCAGCTCAGCCATGTCGATCAATTAGTCGGTCAAAGAAGGTTCACCGACCGACTAGATGACGATCTAGTCGGTTAGGAATCCTTCTCAGACCGACCAGTTGAGCTTGCCTCTGTACAGCCTGAGTTACTGTTTACAGTTAGTCGGTCCAAGAACATTCATCGACGACTAGTTGTGAAACTAGTCGGTCAGAATTTGTTCTTAGACCGACTAGTGTAACTTGTATTCAGCTTCGTACATTTCACTCTTAGTCAGTCAAAGAACACTCACCGACCGACTAGTTGGCAAACTAGTCGGTTGGCAAGTCTTCTTTGACCGACTAGTTCATGTTGCCTGGAAATCTCTCTTTTGGCTGTCGAGCTGTTAGTCGGTCCATGTTGAATCACCGACCGACTAGTTGATGAACTAGTCGGTCAGTGATCCTTCTTAGACCGACTAGTCTGCTTCAGATTTAGATCCGTTGGAGTTTTGAAAGCGACGTTTCTTTCTCTCTTTTCCCTTGATCCTTTAAATACCTGAAGGGGTTATTTCATAGGATCCAAGGCTACTATTTTCAAAGTCCTATTGATTCAAAGAGAAGCTTTCAACTCTCATCTTCAAGCTCTCCCATTATCAAGAATCTCTCCCTCACTCTCATTCCTCTAGAGAGATTCATTGGTTGTGAGCCTTCCAATCCAAGGGCTTGATTCTAGGTCATCCATCTCATCCTTAGGCTTCCATTGCTGGTCATCTTCTTGAAGCTAGGGTTTGGTGACTCTTCCTCCATCAAAATCCTCTTCGCCCTAATTTGGTAAGAAATCTCAAGGCATAGGTATTTTGTTGGTAAGCATTTCATTTCAGTTATATTTGAATTGTATACTCTCGGTTGTGAGAGGTTTTGCGTGATCCCGGGTTGTGGGATTCACGGTCATCGATTGTAGGTCGTTTGCACTTGTGAGGTTTTTGCAAGTGGTCATATTGGAAATCTTGAGTTAGGGTTTCTAACTCAAGTATCCGGAAGGGATCCGGGTGGTTGGGACGTAGGATCACCGGGAACAAGTCGGGGAGACTTGGGTGGATCCGAACCCATTAAACCATTTGTTTGCGTTTGCATTTATTCTTGTTGATCGTTGTTATTCCGCATTGTTGTTTGTTAATTGCACGATAATTAGGAATAACTCTCCCTATTATTTAAAAGTACTATTCACCCCCCCCCCCCCCCTCTAGTACATGTGCAGTAGCTTCCCAGGGCACTACACTCCCCCAATCTTAGCTTGAAGCGTCGCATCCAAAGGAAAATAATGGTGGAAATTGAGATCTTTGCATTGGTTTTCCCAGGTATTTTGTTTCTCCAAGTAATGAAATATAGAATTTTTCTTTCTTTTGCTTTTGAACTTTTGCTTCTCATTTTTTATGGATTTTTTTAGGAGCAAAGGAAATTGTATTTTTTTATTATTGGCTCCTTTTTGACTTTTTGTAATTTTTGGAGCTAGCTTTTCTTTTGCAAGGGATTTTTAGGAATAGATGCGGTATAAGTAGCTGCAAGGGGTGAACTCAAGTGACATGTATAGATATAAAGATATATGTGGAGAAAGAAATATAATGTAACACTTGGTTCACTCTAAGATGTGCACAAACGGTTCAATAAGATAATACATCAACTAAAACTCATGTGTAAGCATGGATATCCTTAATCATCTCAATAAATAGTGAAGTCAAGAAGTAAAGTTTACAATCATATCATGCATGCAACAGAAGGTGAATAAGATAATAAAAGTGATACTTCAGATATACTAATGATGTGTGAATCTTGGTGCATTTCCAACAAAAGCATACTAAACACTATTTCATACATTCAGTTTCAATGAGTTTCATGCATTCATTTAAAGGAGTCATTAAAAGAAATATATTTTGCAAGCACATATGAATAGCAAGATTATGAAATAACTCTAAGTAGCATGTCATGGAAAATAAGGATCGTGATGGCAATGAAAGGAATAAGAGATATCATCACAAAGAATTCATCTAGCAAAAGAAAATAAAATAAAATAAAGAAATAAAAATAAAAGGAAAGAATGAAAAGAAAACTAAGCACACAATATGATGCATAAACACACCTAAAAGGAAAACAAGATGGAAAAATTGAAAAGATTTTGCAAAATTTTTTTATGATATAACTCTAAGTAGCATGTCATGGAAAATAAGGATCGTGATTGCAATGAAAGGAATAAGAGATATCATCACAAAGAATTCATCTAGCAAAAGAAAATAAAATAAAATAAAGAAATAAAAATAAAAGAAAAGAAAGAAAAGAAAACCAAGCACACAATATGATGCATAAACACACCTAAAAGGAAAACAAGATGGAAAAATTGAAAAGATTTTACAAAATTTTTGAAAAAGTTCTAAAAATCCTAAAAGAACAGAAAAATGCAACTAATGCAACTAGATGGCATGGAAATGCACTCCCCCAAGATTAAACTTCACATTGTCCTCAATGTGATATAGAAGGTGATTATGAGGAACAATGATAAATATGAGGGGGTGAATGGAAAAGTGATGATATGAATGACATGAAATCCTAATGCAACTACATGCACATGCAATGATACATGAGAGCGCCTTCCCCTAAGCTTATACCAAACAATCCGATTCAAGTGACTCGATCAAAAATGTCATGGCTTCACTAAGCGAGACCAAGTCAGATGAATAAGAAAGTAAGATTTCACTTGAGAGAAATGTCTGATGGTGGGCAAAAAGATGTGACACATCAAAATATGAAGAGGATAGCAATCAATATATCATACAAAGGGTTGGGTGTAAAAGATTGTTGTTGTAGTCATATGAGGTGATATTTATTCTAAACTGACTAATTAAGCAAATTTATACGGTCCTCTCACTGTCGGGATGATTCATGTTTATTGAAAGCATAAAATACTACACTACTAGATTGATATCACATATAGCAAAAGGCGGATCCAGTATCTTTGCTGGTGTATGCAACTGCTCCAACTGCTCCATCCGTGGCTCTGCCAGATGCGTGTGTCCACGGACTCCATCAGATTCTTGCAATGCGGCTCCCAGCATCTCTATAAGGACTCCACCTGTACCTTGCAAGAGATAAGCTGCCTCAATCTGACGTGGATAATTCTTTCCCAAAATAAATGCATTCCAAAGAAAGTCATAAAAAGAAATATTTAAAATTAAGGATGGTTGACAATACTTCCCTGGAAATAAATCTCTACTCTCGTGCACCACGTCGACCAACTCCTCGTTGTTCGCATCAGGTTCTTCAGGTAACTCTGGCATATAAGCATGTGTCTCATCAGGCAACTCCTCATCATTGTCAGACTTATCCCAGCGCACCTCCTGATCATATTCATATGCGTCCATGGGTGCTAACTCCTTGCTCTCCTCCTCGTATACGTCCCATCGTGCCTCTTGATCATATGTATGTGTATCCTACAAAAGGCAAAACGAGTTATCTAAATCTGAATCATAATAAACATCATACAATGAGGGGAATCAAATGTAAGAAACGATGGGATAAAGAGAACTCCCTGAATGGGAGCCATAAGCTCTATGGGATAGTCCTTCACGTCAGTGGAAGGGTGAGGTGGGGTGTGCAAGCTCTAATGGTGGAGGGTAATGCTCGTGATTCTTTTGAATAGATGTGTCCTCGTCCCAATGCCCGACCTCCTCAGTGAAAAGCTCTGGTTCCATGTGTAAGGCATCCTTAAAAGCATGTTCTGGCAATGTAGGCACTACCTCCTCAATAATATCCTCTCATGGTATAGGCTGCTCTGACTCATGTGGGTGGCAAGGGGGATCGATGATGGATAAGCTGACTCTGTTGTGCCAGGTGTCGTGGTCTCGTCGGAGGTGGCAATATCAAAGCACATAATACCTTTCCCAAGCTGAACCTGGATATCCTCCTCAGGTTCCTCAGCTATAGAAGTGAATGTGTCGCCCTTGGATGCATCATATCTGTCATCTGGTGCGAGGTAAATAACATCAATGTCTTCTCCATTTGAATCTTCTCTGTCCATCCACTCATCATGTGAACTAGCTGTATCGGTGGGTAGGGGAGCGACAACGGTGTAACCCGGCTCTACAGTAACACCTCTCGAGTGTCTTATCTCAGTTCTCTCATCAGTGCCTGGTACCGTTGTCTCCTCAGAGGTGGAAGCATCAATGTCCTCAGTCTCTCCCTCGGGCTCAAGAGATGAAAGATACTTGTTGTATTCATCGAACTTTTGTTGCAATTGATTAAGTGACTCTTTCAGTTTAGCGCTGGAAACTGTGATCTCCTCTGACTGTACATTTATCAAATTTAGAGGATGGTCAGGACTCAATAGATAGACGTGACTTTCGTAGGTCATGTGTCCCTCCTTGTCACAACACTCATAGTAAGCATAGCACTCTTAATAGTCATATCCTTCTATCTGATAGTATGGATCATGTGGGTAATATCCGAACTCTTCAATTGGAGCCGCATACTGTGCCAAATAATCATTGCGTGACATATGCCAAAAGTGGTCTATTGTACCAGAATAGTCAAAAACAAACAACCTAGAAAAGATATCAGTGGTACAAGAGGATAGAACTAATGATAAAGCCAGTGGCGGGGAAAAATTTCTCTCTCTATGTTTTTACGTAGTCACATCAACCTAATTGTGATAAATAGATAATATGGCGGAACATCTCCCCGATAATGGTGCCAAAAGCTTGATCGGCCAGGAATTAAACTTCGGAAATAATGTCGTTTTACCGCAAGCGCACGGTATAGTGGCGAGCAGGTATCGAGCACGGGGAGGCGGTGCTATACTACCTATCTGTTAGTGGTTATGCCCTAGGCCAAATATTTGGACATTTATGTTATGTCATTTTTTCTTTTATAAAATGTTTCTCTTATTGTTATTATTATATTGCTTGCATGTTTCTTTATAATAATGTTTGAATATCTGTTTTATGTTATTCTAAGCATCCCTAGTCATTCATCGTTAAATGTATAATGATGAATTAAGGCTAGAATGAGTTTGGTTGATAATTATGAGGTAATTATATGTATGGTGATACAAATCAAACTTATAGATACTTGTTGGAGAACAGGTACAGGATAGACTCGCTATGAGATCATTACATGGATTAGTGTCATAAATGATCTCATAATAGTTATGTCATAGAATACTTAGACCTGAGATCATCATAGTTTTTTACAAAAGGAACATAATGTTTTGACATAACCAAACGTTATCTTTAATCAGATAATCATAAAGGTTATGATTGAACAAGATGTGAATTATGTAGAGGAAAGTGAATGAACAAGAAGGAATTTGTCCCTCTCATATGAGAGAGATATCTAATGGGCCCCTAGATAAGTAGGACTAAGAAATGCATGGACGTGCTCAAATGAATGTAATTTGATTTTATCAGTTTACTTAAATAAGCGAGAAATTAAATGTTTGAACAATATAAGTATGACACTGTCCATGACTTTTGTTCAAATCAGATATCGTGTGACAAAAGGATTATGACATGTTCTATTGGTTAGGTTATTATCGGACTAACGATATTCATATTAATTGTGAAGTCATAATGTCTTACTAGAAACCAATTATGACTTGTGGGCTTTTAATAGGATTAGGCCCACTGCCAATTTGATATTAGCCTATTGGGTCGCATGCAAAGAGCGTAATGGATATGATAGAGTTTAAACGTGATTTCAAATTTGATTTGAAATTCATAAAAGGCGAAATATCTTAACTGTCAGATATTGTATCTCGTTAAGATATTATCCCTAAGATATCGCTGCGTAATTAAAACAGATTAAAGAGTTAACAGATAATATATCTTGTTAAGATATTATCCTAAAGATATCGTTTCGTAACTGAAATACGTTAAAGGGTTAACGTGGGATTCTATATAAGATATAGAGAGGATTTTCAGTTTTCACGATTCAATCTATCTCTCCTGTTTTTGAGACAAGCGACGAATAGCACCCTTGCAATTCCTGTTCGTGACGTTCGCATGTGGATAATAATAGAGGGTGGTCGTTCGTAGAGTAGCACCGGTAGTCCGATACATTCGAATCGTCAAAAGGTTAGTAATCTGATCAAATCTATTTGAAAACGCATGGGTCTTGGTAGGTTTCTATTTTTCTGTTGCGTGTAAATTCGTTTATGCATGATAGAAACACTAACACTATCCACTTCTAGGCTGGTTAGACTGCGATTTTTAATGGTGGATATGAATTATAGAGTGTCGTGATGGTGATGGATGCTGTCACTCAACGTTGCAAACAAAGAACTCCACGAAGAAAGGAATAAAATAAAGAAAAGACTAGGGCAATAGGAGTCACCACTAGGATCGTCGGATGTCAATGGTAGGTTAGAATTCCTACGTTGAATTGGCTTTAATAGGGAGAGATTGTCGCATCTAAAAATGTAGAACTCATGGCCAACTATCGTTGAGCCATTCGTCTACCGTATCCTGCGTAAGCCCCACCTTGTGGATAGACTCTCACCCGATACATGCATTACGATCAAGAACTATTCTCAATCTTTGCTCATACTACCTCGTGGGAATTAGAGCTGGATATATGACTTGATGTCTCTTATGAGTAATATAGGAATGTCGGTAGATCCCGTCAGAAGTTCGTGCCACCTCGTGGGAATACGAACCCTAATTGCATCCCCTAACATACCTAATTAAGTCCATAGGATATCCATCAGAAGTTTGCGCCACCTTGTGGGAATACAAACCCTATATGGAATCTCTTACAAACTTGGTTGGATCTACCAAATCACATCCCTTTTATACCAAAACAACCTAAAAATCCTAACTTTACATCTAAATCCTAAGATCCTAGGGCTAATCCATTAGCCCTAAATAAGACTACAATTCATGATCGCAATAGATATGAGAACGATAGAAAACTTCATTGCATGCATCAAAGAGATATTTAATAAGCAATCACAAAGAAATAACAATGGAACTAAAGAGAACAAAAATACTTATCTTGATACAAGGGAGGGGCCTATGGCATGGCCTAATTCCTAAAAGAAAGTCTCCACAAAGCTGTAAAGATAATAAGATGGGATTCCCTCTAATGACGGCTACAATCCCTATATATAGTCCCCTTAAACCCTAGAAAATAACCCTCTGAAATTCAGCCCAAATCTGCCTCTGGCTGCAACTTATAGGTGGACCCCAGTCAGCTCGGACTGAGTAGAAACAGCACTCGGTCGAGTGCAGATTTCAGCACTACCGCGCTATCTTACAGAATTAATGTAGAATTCATCTGACCTCCGATTGGCGTGTTCTTGGTAGTGTTGGAACCGTCATGAAGTCTACTATCCATGAAAAATATGATGAAAAATCTTTACCAACTGAAATAATAGCAGATCTCAAAAGATTGAGAGGCTATCTGAAAATCTGGGGGTTTGCCATGCTCGACCGAGTGCGGTTGCTCTCGGTCGAGTAGCCTTTATGCTCGGTCGAGCTACAGTATGATGTTGCTTTAGCTTCAAAATTCTGCTCTGGAAATTGGTTCAGCTCGATCGAGTAGTTACGGTACTCGGTCGAGTCGCTGATCTGCTCGGTCGAGCTACAGTAGGCTGCTGAAGCCTTCAAAATTCCATTCTGTTGGGATTCAGCTCAATCGAGCGGCTGCAGTGCTCGATTGAGCCGCCTTTGCACTCTCCGAATTCAGCTAGGAATGAGTATAAGTGGTAGCCGGCTGAGTTGTACCGACCGAGTAACGATCCTACTCGGTCGAGTGGAGCGTGCACTTTGCCTTTAGAGCTCTTGGTTTCAGTCTGGATGGCAGCTCGGTCGAGTATAGAGGCACTCGACCGAGTAGCCTGGAAAATCAGTGCATATCTCCATAGAGCTCTCTTCTCCTTCCTTCTCCTTCCTTCTCCTTCTTCTCCTTAATTCTTCTCTTCCACCAAATAAAGCACCTACGAGACGACATCTGGGATGCTCTGGCGACCCCGGATGTGTCATTACTCCAAATTGCTCCAAATCACCTCAAAACTCCTGAAAATGAAAGTAAAGCTCCGAAAGTGATATAATACGATAAAAGATCAAATGAGCAACAAATGTGAGTTTTGAGCGACTAAAATGGTGTGAAATGATGTGATAAATGTATGTAAAATTTGGACACATCAGCTTAAAGCAAAGAAGAAGTACTTTATTTTTTTCTTTCTTCTTTGACTTATGCATGTTCCTCACCCGCGGTGTACGGATGAGAACACCGCAAGTGGACGGTGTGTTATAGTATGTATAGATTGTCGAACTCAAGGGAGGCGGTCGTCCAAAGCTTATCTTTTTGTGGAAGGAGGAGAATGTGTGGTCAGGGTTGTCACGAGTGATTTGGTTTATTGGTTGAGGGGAGTGGAATAGACTAAATATTAAACGTCTAGGGCTTTCGGTATTCCCCGCTAGGGCCTTCGGTAATGAATTTTGGGTTAATTAACCCTCTGTCGAATGATGGATTAGGATTGGAGTGCCACATCCGGAGATGAGAACGAGCGTTAGCCTTTCATCCTCACGCTCATCTAATACATCCATATACGGGGCCATGCTCTCGCAATTGGCTTCATACAGGAATGTGTGCATTATGCTTGACACTTGGGTCCTGCCTCGCAACCATAGGCACTCGCATACTCTACGAGATCCGACGCCATCCTATGGTTGATTCTGTTGGGTTTTGATGGACCATCAGGGCACAAATCTCTATGCATGTTCTAAGTCGGACGAACAATAGAGGCAAAAGAAAACATAGCGAAAGAAAATCATTAAACTTTTTAATGAAGCCCTAAGGAAAATCAAGACCCTTAGCCAGGATCTATGCCAACTTGAGGTGGATCTGACCACCCCAAGAAGGAACTATGCTACTACGATATAATTAAGATAAAGCTTCTAAATTACATACCCAAAACCTTGCCTTGGTAGAGACAAGGTGTACCGCACCGTCTTCCGAGCTGCTCCCCGTCCCGTGCCGAACCGTTCCTCGAACCGCTCCACATCCCGAGGCGAGCAATCCTCTTGTCGCTGAGCCAACCACGCGTCGAAGAAAGTTTCACCCGAGTGTGAACCTTCGCCAAGATTTCGGATCGGATCGGAACTCTTCGTGGCTTTCTAGAGCCCTTCAGGAGTAAGGCAGAAATTATAAGGAGAAGAGAATATTTAATTTAAGCCTAGATCCGAGCATGCTCCAACATTTTTGGGAGCCGCTAAGATCTAGAGCTTGGGACTAGTTTAGAGGAGGAGAGCAGACCCCTATTTATATAGGCGGCTGAACCCTCCCCTTTACTCCACTTCCGATGTGGGACTAAAGTTTGGAGTTAAATAATTCAAGTTAGTTTGCCTTTCACAAAGGCCAAACTTCCATGAATTTTAACTCCCTCACCGTTGAGCTTCACGTTTGATACAACATATCAAATCGAAGGGCGTTCAACGATGAACACATAGGAAAAAACGACGAGTCAATCAGAGTCAGTTTGACCCTCCAATTGATCGTTCAAAGATCAGCCCAAGGCTTGATTTTCGTCCAAAATCAGTCGTCAAAAAAACTGCACTGCCCTAGGGTTCTGCACCCAAATCTAGGGCCCACTGTGTGGGCCCCACTGCACTAAAACAGGCTGACTGGGCGCCTGGCACCCAGCCTGGGCATAGGTGCCCAGGCGCCTGGGCCTGGTGCCCAGGGCGCCCGGCCCAGGGCGCCTGGGCCTGGGCCCGTGCCCAGGACTAGGGTACCCGCCCTAGGCGCCTGGGCACCCAGGCGCCTGGGCCTGGGCGTCGAGCCCAGGCCCAGGGCGCCTGCCACCCTAGGCACCCAGGCCATCCACCTGGGTCAGTTTGGGCTGACCCATGCCCAGTTTGGGCATGGGTAAGACCCTCTAGTGCTAACATGACAGTTTTGGGCATAACTTGTGCATTTGGCATCTGATTTGGACGCTGTGCAAACCTGTGTTTACACTGGGATATTCCCATCTTAAGCTTTTCAATGCATTTATTTCCTTAAATATTGTTGTAAACAATTTACGAAACATTTAATTCAGTTTGCCTCATATGCAAAATAGTCCCTATCTAAGCTTAAAATATCATTTGCATCAAATACAAATGATCTGAGGGCATACATCCCCCAACATCTCCCACTTGCACTCAGGATCATTTATCCTGAATATAGAAGATAATTGCAAACTCTTTGCAGTTTTCGTTCCCTTGCATCAAATGCATATTCTCCCTATTGTTTATACCTATTACTAGACGAAGGTCACACTCTGTGTGAGACCCTACAGCCTGACCCTATAACAGGTTGGGCTCGAAGCCCCATATGGCAGTGACCACGAGCAGCAATTACCGTCCCTATTTCAGTATCATAATTATGTGGTTAACTCATTGACATGAGTATTGTCGGGACCACCCTGACTGTGTCCGTGACGAATTCCGCAGTTTTAGTCTCTTCGTCTAAACTATGTCGTTTAATTCAAGTCTAGGGTACGGTCAAACTGTCAACCCAAATAACTCGAATCCGGTTAGTTTCCATCGATCTTTAGTCAAATAATGTTGGACTTTTTCCAACATACTCTGGCCAGAGTTTTCACTAAAGAACGAACTAACTCTACAACACTAACTCCCATTGACTGGGAGAGACGAATCCCCTCTTGGTCATTACTCTCCTCGTACGCTTAAAGTGTCACCCAACCAAAGACCTTTCGACGGGCCTTACCTTGAAGCTAGGTCAGAGATCTAAGTGACACCGTTCACATACAGGTTCGTACAATGACCTCACGTCAAAGACCAACTTTCCTATCATCACTAAGAGTTATCATTGACAGATTTGTCAATCATAACCATATGATAACTCTTGTGGGTCGTTCAGTGAACTCATTCTCCAATGATCACCTGTGTCCCGTCTTCGACTTCGCCAAGTCAAACAATCATGAGATCATCGTCAGTGCTATACGATGAAGACTAAGTCACAATGGTCATCTGATGTTTCGATATCCTTTTCTCGAAACATCTATGACTACAAACCCTTTTTGACTTATGCTACAGACGGTCAAGCATTTCTCCATGATCGAGATACTCATCTCAATACATGTTTGACCTTGTATTAAGTCTCAGGACTTTGCCTAAGTTAATATCTAATGATAACTACATTATGATTAACTTAGATAAATTTATACCAAACAGCTTTCTCTTATTTTGAACAAGATGTTTGTATAATTACACAGAGATGTATGCCTCGAGGGCATATGTCTCCAAACATCTCCCACTTGTACTCAGGCCCATTTATCCTGGTATCTCATACCGTATTTACACATAATTCTTTCCAGACTTCAAGTGGTTGAGCCTTCGTGAGTGGATCTGCTAAACCGTCTACTGTATAGACTTAAGGGTTTTTTCTATGTTCATTTTAGACCATCCATTTGAATCTTATCCAAATAATTCTTTTGGTCCTTCGGAATCAATTTAATATTCTTGGTGTAGGGAAATTCGCGGTCCCTTAGGGCACAAAAACTCTAGTCCCGTCCTAAGTCGGACGGAACATAGACACAAAAATCATTTGCAGCGGAAGAAAAACTAGTTAATCTAAATTAACATGCAGTTAAAACAATTTTAACTTAGCCCTAAGGTCCAAGACCCTATGCCAAGATCTATGCCGACTTGGGATGGATCTGACCATCCCAAGAAGGATCTAGCCTACTGCGATTAAACTAAACTAATGCTAATAAAATACTTTAACCACATACCCGGAATCTCAGCCCTGGGGCAGGCAAGATGTTCTGTGCCGTCTTCCGAGCTGCTCCCGTCCCACGCCGAGCCGGTCCCCGAACCGCTCCCCGAACCGCTCCGCATCCCGAGGCGATCAATCCCCGTGCCGTCGAGCCAACCACGCGCCGAAGAAAGTTTCACGCGAGTGAAACCTCCGCCTAGATTTCGGATCCAGAATCCGAACTCCTTTGTGGCTTTGCTAGAGCCCGCAGGAGTAAGGCAGAAATTTAGGGAGAAGAGAAATATTAATTTAAGCCTAGATCCGAGCGTGCTCCAACATTTACGAGAGCCGCTCAGATCTAGAGCTTGGGACGAGTTTTGAGGAAGGGGGAGACCCCTATTTATATAGGCGGCGGACTCTCCCCTTTTCTCAAAATCCGATGTGGGACGAAATAATGGGTTAATTAAAATCAAGGTAGTTTGCACTTCACAAAGTGCAAACTTCCGTGAATTTTAACTCACTCATCGTTAAGCTTCAAGATTGATACAACCTATCAATACGACAAGCGTTCAACGGTGAACGCATAGGAAAAAACCGTTCGTCAATCGGAGTTCGTTTGACCCTCCAATTGAGTGTCCAAAGATCAGCCCTAGGCTAGTTTTTCGCAAAAACTGAGCCGTCATTAAAAAGAAAACTAGGTCACGGAAACCCAGGCCGTGGGAGCCCACAGAGTGGGCCCTGCACGCGTGCTCTCCCAGGCAAGGCGCGTGCTCAGCACGCGCCTGCGGGCGCGTGCTCAGCACGCGCCTGCCAGGCGCGGGGTGGGTCCCGCCCGCATGAAGCGGGCGGGCCACACCCGCTTCAGATAGCGGGCCCCCGCCCGCATAGAAGCGGGCGGGGCTGCAGCCCGCCTTTTGGCGCGGGCTCCGCCCGCTATTAAGCGGGTGGGCCGGGTTCCGCCTCTGGGTTGTGCCTGGGTCCGGCCAGGTGCCCAGGCCAGACCCAGTCTGGCCTGGGTCAGTCTGGTCTGACCCGATCTGATCCAATGAGCTGTTTTGGCTCTAACTTGAGCATCTGGTGTCCGATTTGGACGCCGTTTGAACCTGGGTCTAGACCGAAATATTTCCGTCTTATCCGTGAACTTTTCCTTGCGTTTATATTATTAAATATTGTATTAAACAATTTAATACACATTTAATCGCTTTTGCATCAAATGCAAAATAGTCCCTATCTAAGCTTAAATTACCATATTGCATCAAATGCAATTATCTCTTCTTTTGCATCAAATGCAAATATTCTCCCTAACTATTTTCTACCTATTACTAGACGAAGAATCGCACTCTGTGTGAGACCCTACAGCCTGACCCTTACAACAGGTTGGGCTCGAAGCCCTATACGGCAGTGACCACGAGCAGTGGTTGCCGTCCCTGCTTCAGGAATCATCATTATGTGGTTAACTCATTGACATGAGTATTGTCGGGACCACCCTGACTGTTTCCGTGATGAATTCTGCAGTTATAGTCTCTTTGTCTAAATTGTGTCGTGTGGATCAAGTCTGGAGTACGGTTAAACTGTCAACCCCAATAACTTGACTCCGGTTAGTTTCGATCAATCTTTAGTCAATAAATGTTGGACTTCTTCCAACATACTCTGCGCAGAGTTTTTACTAAAGACCGAACTAACTCTACGACACTAACTCCCATTGACCGGGAGAGACGAATCCTCTCTTGGTCATTACTCGCCTCGTACGTTTCAAGTGACACCCAATCAAAAGACCTTTCGACAGGCATTGCCTCGAAGCTAGGTCAGTTGATATAAGTGGCACCGTTCACGCACAGGTTTGTCAAAATGACCTCAAGTCAAAAGACCAACTATCCTATCATCACTCAGAGTTATCACTGACAGATTGGTCAATATAACCATATGATAACTCTAGTGGATCGTTCAGTGAACTCATTCTAATGAGCACCTGTGTCTCGTCTTCGACTTCGCCAAGTCAAGCGATCATGAGATCATCGCCACCGCTAAACGGTGAAGACTAAGACACAATGGTCTATCCGATGTTTCGATATCCTTGTCTCGAAACATCTACGACCACGAACCATTTTAGACTTATGCTACAGACGGTTAAACGTTTCTCCATGATCGAGATACTCATCTCGATACCCGTTTGACCTTGCATAAAGTCTCAGGACTTTACCTAAGTCGATATCTAATTATAAAATAACTTGGATAAATCATTACCAAACAGCTTACTGTTATTTCGAACAAGATGTTTGTGCTATTCACACAGGAATAAATGTCCTCGAGGGCATAATATTCCTACATCTCCCACTTGCACTCAGGCCCATTTATCTCAGTATCTTATACCGTTTTTACACATAAGTTTTCCCGACTCCATGTGATAGAGCCTTCGTGAGTGGATCTGCTAAAACTGTCTACTCTATAGACTTAAGGGGTTTCTATGTTCATGTCAGACCAACCATTTGAATCTCATTCAAATAATCCATTTGGTCTGTCGAAATCCATAATATTTTATTTTACTTGGATCTTATCCAGTTTATCGTACCTTACGATAATAATTTTAAATAAGTTACTGGTCATTTCAAATGGTTCATATCCATTTCTGATAAAGTATCAAACCTTTTGATTACTTTGTCAAAATGTATGTTCCATCCCTTTGATGATTCGCATGTAATTTATACGCTCCCACTGACCTTGAAAACTATCTGGCTAATTCATATAAGTTGGTTCGTCTAAATCATATTTAGAAAAACGAACTTATAAGTGAATGCGCAAATTTTCATGGTCAACTTAAGCGTTTTACATCGGCTTTGGTCCGAGTAGATCTGTACACATCTGTTGGCGAAACCGGTTTCATCATAATCCGTTTTAAAGAATTTAGGATGAAAACCGTTCCCGTCCAACATTATTGTACTTCACTATTTTCTTTTCTGCACCAATCTTTCAACTTAAAGATTTACTTGCAGAAAGTGAGGAAACATTTTCCTTGGGCACGTAAACTAAATTCTCAAATTTATTTACGCACACGGACCTGCTTCAAGTTTTAAATCGGAGTTACTACTCCGAATTTCATCCTAGAAGTTGACTAAGTCATCATCAGTTATGATGTCTAACTCGACAATCTGTCTCACGAGATTCGAGTAATAATACAACTTCCTTACGATTGATTTATTGAATATATTATTGATAATGTCCTTATAGAACATTATCAAAACCTAGGCATTACTATCTGGGACTTAACCCAGAGGGAGGACTTAACTCAGAGTCACTTACAATGGATCACACTAAATCTAATTAAGTGTGATTCATACCTTTTAACACACCGATGTGTTTAACAGACTTGATCTGAGAGAAAATCACATTTTCTTTTAATTACACAAGATGTTATTTAGCTAAGTATTTGACCATTCGATCTAATCGAATCAGGTTAAATACTTTAGTCATTTCGTTCTTTATTTTATCAGACTTGTGTTTCATCAAGAACACGTGTCTTAATAAAATATACGAATAACTTATTTTGTTAAAAATAGACTCGGGTACATCAGTATGTACGAGACTGAGTTCGACAACTCATTCTCCCACTGTCTTACAGATGGGTTTCGGCCTTTGTATCTAAGATGCTAAGACTCACAAGTGTCCATAGACTTCATAATACGAGAGGTCAGACCTCTCTTTATGTGACTTGTGAAGCTTAATCTCTTGATACGGCCTAGTCTAATTTTACCATATAAGTTTGCTACTATCTTGTGTATTTATATATATTAACATTTAATATATATATAGTTATTACAAATTACTTAACACAAAACATTGCTTCAGAAGCAAGGTGACGACATTCATCAAAAATGTGTTAGACGTTTTTGTATAACAACTTATTCCGAAATGTGACATCAAAATATGTCACGTTTTCATTTCCTCCTACTTATGCCTCTACTAATGATAAATTAAACTAACTTTCTCAATTGACTTTCCTAAGTGCCTTCTTCCTTTTCTAAATCACATTTAGATATCAACATAAATAAATAGCTATGCAAGCAACTTATGTATCCAAACGCTTGAGCTTTGCAATCTTGAGTGTAGCTCAAGAAGTTGATTGTCTCAAGATCCGGTTGGGATACATAGTCTTGCACCGCTCATGCACTCGTATTCGACTCAAACGGTTTGATCGAATTTTCAAACTTTGCGGATCAAAATTGTTTGTCCATACAACCTTGAGGGTAGCTCGACAAGTTGTAGGGAGAAACATACTTTGAATGTCCTATATGTTCAAGCTGCCTCATAGAGAGACGAGTGACATGTAGCTTTAATTTATTTGTTGGACCCAGAACTTAATGAAATCATATTTCTTAAGTCTGTTCTTTAGAAGGTCATTTAATGTCAATGAGAATATAGTTTAATTAATTAGAATTTAACTTGATATTCAATTAATCAACTTTTGACCAGTTAACTAATTCCAATATTATCAATTGATTCTATCGGTAAACATAGTCTTGCCCTAGTTTTAGCATATGTTCAATATTAAATATAGGTAGATTGGCTTTTATCTATCTATATCCTCCCACTATTTTTACGATCGTTTTAAAGCTTAATAACGAACGATTTAATCGAATTAAAAATTAATGGGTAAGAGTTCCAATCACCTTGAGTCTAAAAAACCTTGAGTGTAGCTCAACAAGTTGATTGACTCTGCGATCGGAAGATGACTCTTCATCGATCATATCAGATATGACTCTCTTAATCGGTTTTTGCCCCTAGCCATTCGTGATCATGAGTGTGCTCATCCAAATCACAATGTCTAGTCTAGTCGGACCCTTGTTTTCATGTCTAGCCTGACTTGCCCCTCAGCTCGGTGTATGCACGACACGTCGGTTTGGGTCAGGTCTTAGACTACATCTAGGCAGACTACATCCTTGACTAAACTTGCGCCGCCGCTCGGTGTATTCACGACAACGTCGATTTGGGTCAAGTCAAGATGTCATCTTATGTATTTAAGAAGTTGGTTTCTACAAGGTTGCCATGTCACAGCTTGAGTGTATCTCAACAACTGTAACACGGGCCCTATAGTTGCTAACCCCTAAAACAAGGAGGGCTACGGCTAATCTTGAAAAAGATCATTAACGTATTTGACTTAGATATAGTCCAGGGTGTCATACAATCATGATTCGCGACATTGCGGTCCAGCGGAACTCAGCCAGGGAATTGCCTAAGCCAGGATCACTATCCCTTAAAGGGTGATCCAGAACTCTTAGCCAAGCACATTGACTGGATCATGGTCCATTGAATGAAGCTTGTCATTTTTGTATGTATGCCATAGACTAAACAGCTTTTATTAACAACTAATTAATCCTATCAACTAGTTGAATCCTTAAATTCAAAATTTTAGGATTTGTTTAATAACTTTTATTAAGTCCTTATCAACTATAAGGTTCACGTGTTATCCTAATCGTTATTAGGATTTTAATAAATTTTATTAACAACGCTAGAAGCGAAGTCCTTTAATGAAAATTAATTATAACAATTAGAATTGAAAATTCATTTAAAGGACTACCCTAATCAGGAATTAGGTCTTAATAATGTTGTTAATGATTTATTAAAACATAGCATGTCATTAAAATTCAATTAATAAATTTTAATCATTTTTAATGGCTAACCTAAAGGGTTGTCTTGTGTTATCAAATAAGGGACAAGATTAACAAGCCATTAAAATAAAGCTACACTAATTTTATCAACATAAAATGAAAGTGTATGTCTATTTAACAATTAAATAAACTAAGTTTATCGCATAAACAATTTTTTAGACTTTTAAAATCAGTTTTAAAAAATATCTTATAAATTTAAAACATTACTTTTAAAAATTTTCCATGTTCAAAAATTTATCATATACAATTTTTAAACATCTAAAACATTTTAAACTTATCGCATAAATTTAAAGCCTTAAAATCAATTTTAAAATTTATCACATAAATTTAAAAACACCATTTTAAAATTTCCATGCTTAAAAAATTTATCATATAAAAAATTTTAGGCATCCAAAATAATTTTAAACTTTTAAAGATTTAAAATTAGTTTTAAAATTATCACATAAATTTTAAAACATTATTTTTAAAAAAAATTTCATGTTCAAAAATTTATCACATAGAATTTTGAACTTCAAAAACATTTTTAAAATTATCTTATAACTTTAAAAAATTTAGAAGTATTTAAAAAAGCATTAACAGGTTTAAGGAAATCGCAGTACCTAGATCGACTACGCAAACCTAGGCTCTGATACCACTGTAGGGAAATTCGCGGTCCCTTAGGGCACAAAAACTCTAGTCCCGTCCTAAGTCGGACGGAACATAGACACAAAAATCATTTGCAGCGGAAGAAAAACTAGTTAATCTAAATTAACATGCAGTTAAAACAATTTTAACTTAGCCCTAAGGTCCAAGACCCTATGCCAAGATCTATGCCGACTTGGGATGGATCTGACCATCCCAAGAAGGATCTAGCCTACTGCGATTAAACTAAACTAATGCTAATAAAATACTTTAACCACATACCCGGAATCTCAGCCCTGGGGCAGGCGAGATGTTCCGCGCCGTCTTCCAAGCTGCTCCCGTCCCACGTCGAGCCGCTCCTTGAACCGCTCCCTGAACCGCTCCTCGAACCGCTCCGCATCCCGAGGCGATCAATCCCCGTGCCGCCGAGCCAACCACGCGTCGAAGAAAGTTTCACGCGAGTGAAACCTCCGCCTAGATTTCGGATCCAGAATCCGAACTCCTTTGTGGCTTTGCTAGAGCCCGCAGGAGTAAGGCAGAAATTTAGGGAGAAGAGAAATATTAATTTAAGCCTAGATCCGAGCGTGCTCCAACATTTACGAGAGCCGCTCAGATCTAGAGCTTGGGACGAGTTTTGAGGAAGGGGGGAGACCCCTATTTATATAGGCGGCGGACTCTCCCCTTTTCTCAAAATCCGATGTGGGACTAAATAATGGGTTAATTAAAATCAAGTTAGTTTGCACTTCACAAAGTGCAAACTTCTGTGAATTTTAACTCACTCATCGTTGAGCTTCAAGATTGATACAACCTATCAATACGACAAGCGTTCAACGGTGAACGCATAGGAAAAAACCGTTCGTCAATCGGAGTTCGTTTGACCCTCCAATTGAGTGTCCAAAGATCAGCCCTAGGCTAGTTTTTCGCAAAAACTGAGTCGTCATTCAAAAGAAAACTAGGTCACGGAAACCCAGGCTGTGGGGGCCCACAGAGTGGGCCCTGCGCGCTCTCTCTCCCAGGCAAGGCACGTGCTCAGCACGCGCCTGCGGGCGCGTGCTGAGCACGCGCCTGCCAGGCGCGGGGTGGGTCCCGCCCGCATGAAGCGGGCGGGCCACACCCGCTTCAGATATCGGGCCCCCGCCCGCATAGAAGCGGGCGGGGCTGCAGCCCGCCTTTTGGCGCGGGCTCCGCCCGCTATTAAGCGGGCGGGCCGGGTTCCGCCTCTGGGTTGTGCCTGGGTCAGTCTGGTCTGACCCGATCTGATCCAATGAGCTGTTTTGGCTCTAACGTGAGCATCTGGTGTCCGATTTGGACGCCGTTCGAACCTGGGTCTAAACCGGAATATTTTCGTCTTACCCGTGAACTTTTCCTTGCGTTTATATTATTAAATATTGTATTAAACAATTTAATACACATTTAATTGCTTTTGCATCAAATGCAAAATAGTCCCTATCTAAGCTTAAATTACCATATTGCATCAAATGCAATTATCTCTTCTTTTGCATCAAATGCAAATATTCTCCCTAACTATTTTCTACCTATTACTAGACGAAGAATCGCACTCTGTGTGAGACCCTACAGCCTGACCCTTACAACAGGTTGGGCTCGAAGCCCTATACGGCAGTGACCACGAGCAGTGGTTGTCGTCCCTGCTTCAGGAATCATCATTATGTGGTTAACTCATTGACATGAGTATTGTCGGGACCACCCTAACTGTTTCCGTGATGAATTCTGCAGTTATAGTCTCTTCGTCTAAATTGTGTCGTGTGGATCAAGTCTGGAGTACGGTTAAACTGTCAACCCCAATAACTTGACTCCGGTTAGTTTCGATCAATCTTTAGTCAATAAATGTTGGACTTCTTCCAACATACTCTGCGCAGAGTTTTTACTAAAGACCGAACTAACTCTACGACACTAACTCCCATTGACCGGGAGAGACGAATCCTCTCTTGGTCATTACTCGCCTCGTACGTTTCAAGTGACACCCAATCAAAAGACCTTTCGACAGGCATTGCCTCGAAGCTAGGTCAGTTGATATAAGTGGCACCGTTCACGCACAGGTTTGTCAAAATGACCTCAAGTCAAAAGACCAACTATCCTATCATCACTCAGAGTTATCACTGACAGATTGGTCAATATAACCATATGATAACTCTAGTGGATCGTTCAGTGAACTCATTCTAATGAGCACCTGTGTCTCGTCTTCGACTTCGCCAAGTCAAGCGATCATGAGATCATCGCCACCGCTAAACGGTGAAGACTAAGACACAATGGTCTATCCGATGTTTCGATATCCTTGTCTCGAAACATCTACGACCACGAACCATTTTAGACTTATGCTACAGACGGTCAAACGTTTCTCCATGATCGAGATACTCATCTCGATACCCGTTTGACCTTGCATAAAGTCTCAGGACTTTATCTAAGTTGATATCTAATTATAAAATAACTTGGATAAATCATTACCAAACAGCTTACTGTTATTTCGAACAAGATGTTTGTGCTATTCACACAGGAATAAATGTCCTCGAGGGCATAATATTCCTACACTTGGATCTCATCCAGCTCATCGTACCTTACGACAATAATTTTAATAAGTTATTGGTCATTTTAGATAGTTCATATTTAAAAGTGTCAAGATCTTTTGACCATTTTATCAAAATATGTTCCATCCCCTTGATGCCTCGCATGTGTTTTATTTGCTCCCACTAACCTTGAAAACTCTCTGGCTAATTCATATATGTTCGTTTTTCTAAATCATATTTAGAAAATGAACTATAAATGAATGCTCCAGTTTTCATGGTTATCATGAGCGTTTACATCGAGTTCGGTCTGAGTAGATCTGTACGCATCTGTTGGCGAGATAGTTTCATCATAATCCGTTTATAGGAATTAGGATGAAAACGTTTTCAACCAACGTAAGCTGTACTTCACTACATTCTTTCTACAGCAATCTACTAAACTCGAAGATTTGCTTGTAGACATTAAGAAACAATTTCTTTAGGTACGTAAACTAAAGTCCATACTTTATTTACGTGCACGGACCTATTGCCTCAAGTTGTTAATCAGAGTCACTACTCCAAATTCCAACCTGGAAGTTGACTAAGCCATCATCAACTATGATGTCTGACTCGACTCTTCGTTTCACAAGACTCGAGTAATCTTTAACTTCTTAAAGATTGATTTAATGAATATCTTATTGATAATGTCATCACAGAACTTTATCAAGAACCAAGGCATTATAATCTGGGACTTAACCCAGAGGGAGGATCGTAACTCAGAGTCAACTTGCTATGAATTGCACTATGTCTAACAAAATGTGATTCATGCTCTCAAGCACTTCCAATATGTTAAGACACTTGACCTGAGAGAAAATCACATTTTCTTTTATTTAAGCAAGATTTATACGGCTAAGTATTCAACTTTTCGATCTTATCGAATCAGTTCAAATACTTCTGTCATTTTGTTCTCTATTTTATCAGACTTGTGTTTCATCAAGAACATGTATCTCAATAAAATAAGAACAACTTATCCTGGCTAACTTAGACTTGGGTCCAGGTACATCAGTATGTACAAGACTACGAGTTCAACAACTCGCTCTCCCACTGTCTTACAGAAGGAGTTTCGGCCAACATACCTTTGAGAATAAGATTCACAAGTGTTCGTAGACTTCATAATACAAGAGTTTAGAGCACTCTTTATGTGACTTGTGAAGCTTAGTCTCTTTGATACGGCCTATTCTATAATGCCATATAAGTTTATTACTATCTTGCGTATTCATATATTAACATTTAATTTATTATAGTTGTTACAAATTACTAACACAAAACAATGCTTCAGTGGCAAGGTGAAGACATTCGTCAAAAATGTGTTAGACGTCTTTTGTATAACAATTATTTAGAAATCGTGACATCAAATATGTCATATTTTCAGTCCCTCCAACTTATGCGTTTACTAATGATAAATAAAACTATCTTTTCCAATTTGACATTTCCTTAGTGCCTTCTTCCTTTTCTAAATCTTATTTAGATATTAAATGTCACAACAAAATTACTAGATGTACAAACACCTAACGTGTCCAAACACTTGAGCTTCACAACCTTGAGTTGACTCAACAAGTTGCTTGACTCAAGATCTAATTTGGATACATGGTTTTGTACCACTCATGCACTCATCTTCGAATCAAACAATTTGATCGAACTTTCAAACCTTGAGGATCGAAACCGTTTTCCATACAACCTTGAGTTGACTCAACAAATTGTATGGAGAAACTTGCTTTTGAACATTAATATGTTCCAGCTGACCCATATATAGGTGAGTGACATGTAGCGTGCATTTATTTTGTTGGATTCAGAACTTAATGAAATCATATTCCTTAAGTCTGTCCTTAAGAAGGTCATTTTAAGGTCAACGAGAATATAGTTTATTCTATCAATTAGAATTTAACTTGATATTCCATTAAACGGCCTTTTGACCAGTTAACTTATTCTCTTAGAATATTATATTTTGATTCCATTGGTAAACTTAGAACTTACCCTAGTTTAGCATATGTTCAATATTATATATAGATAGAATGGTTTTTATCAATCAATATCCTCCCACTATTTTTGCGATCATTTTGAGCCAATTAATGAACGATTTAATTAAAATTAAATATAATGGAAAAGGGACCCGACCACCCTGAGTCTCACAACCTTGAGTTGACTCAACAAGTTGCTTAACTTTGCGATCGTTAGACGACTCTTCATCAATCACATCGAATGTGATTCCCTTATCTGTTTTTACCCCCAGTCACTTATGACCTTGAGTTGACTCAACAAATCATAAAGACTAGTCTAGTCGGACCATTGTTTTGGTGTCTAGCCTAACTTACGCCGGTGCTCGGTGTGTTCATTTGGGTTAAGTCTAGAGTACATCTCATGTAATGAGAAGTTGGTTTCCATAAAGTGTCAATGACATAGCTTGAGTTGACTCAACAACTATATCAAAGAACCTATAGTTGCAACCTCTAAAACAAGGAGGGCTACTGCTAACCTTGAAAAAGATTATTAACGTATTTGACTAGATATAGTCCAGGGTATCATATAATCATGATTCGCGTCATTGCGGTTCAGCGGAACATGGCCAGGGAATTAACTAAGCCAGGATCACTTATCCCTTAGACTAGCTTGGGTGATCCAACAAACTTAGCCAAGCACATTGACCGGATCATGGTCCATTGAATGAAGCTTGTCATTTTTATATGCGTGTCATAGACTAAAAGGCTTTTATTAACAACTAATTAATCCTATCAACTAGTTGAATCCTTAAAATTCAAAAATTTTAGGATTTGTTAATTACTTTTATTAAATCCTTATCAACTATAAGGTTCACGTGCTATCCTAATCGTTATTAGGATTTTAATAAATCATTTACAACACTTTAAAGTGTAGTCTTTTAATGAGAATATTATAATAACGATTAAAATAATAATCGTTGTTAAAGGACAACCCTAATCAGATAGGTTTTAACAGGTTGTAATGATTATTAAAACATAGTATGTCATTAAAATTTATCTTATAAATTTCAAATAGGTTTTAATGGCTAACCTAAAAGGTTTCAACAATTATCACATAATTAAGCATGGCCATTAAAACATAATCTAAATTTATCAACTATAGAGTTAACATGCAATTATTAACCTAAATATCGCATAAAACGTTTATAACTATTTAACAATCATCACATAATTATTAAACTTGCATCAACACATTAAAAAATTTATCCTATAAATAATTAATGTGCAACCAAATTTAACACTTAAATTTAAAACATTGATTTTTAAACTAAAAACAGTTTCATAAAAACTTATCATATAATTTTCATTGCATAAACTATGTTTTAAAATTATCATAAAATTTCCTTGTAGCAAAAATAATTTTATCGCATAAAAGAATTTTAAAAAACGTCTCAAATGGAAACGGTTTCATATTTAATAATATCGCGTAAAGTTAAAAATTTTAGCATGCATTTAAAAGCATTCATCATTTTAATAATGTCGCAGTCCTAGATCATCATGCAGACTAAGCTCTGATACCAATGTTGGCTTTTGATGGACCCTCAGGGCACAAATCTCTATGCATGTCCTAAGTCGAACGAACAATAGAGGCAACAGAAAACATAGCAGAAGAAAATCATTAAACTTTTTAACGAAGCCCTAAGGAAAATCAAGACCCTTAGACAGGATCTATGCCAACTTGAGGTGGATCTGACCACCCCAAGAAGGATATATGCTACTGCGACATAATTAAAATAAAGCTTCTAAATTACATACCCGAAACCTTGCTTTAGTACAGGCAACGTGTACCGCACCGTCTTCCGAGCCGCTCCCCGTCCTGCACCAAACCGATCCTCGAACCGCTCCGCGTCCCGAGGTGAGCAATCCCCTTGTCGCCGAGTAAATCACGCGTCGAAGAAAGTTTCAACCGAGTGTGAACCTTCGCCAAGATTTCGGATCGGATCCGAACCCCTTCGTGGCTTTGCAAGAGCCCTTCAGGAGTAAGGCAAAAATTACAGGGAGAAGAGAATATTTAATTTAAGCCTAGATCCGAGCATGCTCCAACATTTTTGGGAGCCGCTCAGATCTAGAGCTTGGGACTAGTTTAGAGGAGGAGAGCAGACCCCTATTTATATAAGCAGCTGACCCCTCCCTTTACTCCACTTTCGATGTGGGACTAAAGTTTGGAGTTAAATAATTCAAGTTAGTTTGCCTTTCACAAAGTCCAAACTTCCATGAATTTTAACTCCCTCACCGTTGAGCTTCACGATTGCTACTACCTATCAAATCGAAGGGCGTTCAACGGTGAACGCGTAGGAAAAAAACGGCAAGTCAATCAGAGTCCGTTTGACCCTCCAATTGATCGTTCAAAGATCAGCCCAAGGCTTGATTTTCATCCAAAATCAGCCGTAAAAAACTGCACTGCCCTAGGGTTCTTCACCTGAATCTGGGGCCCACTGTGTGGGCCCCACTGCACTAAACCAGGCTGACTGGGCGCCTGGCACCCCAGCCTAGGCGCAGGCGCCCGGTCCTGGGCCAGGTGCATAGGCACCAGGTGATGTGTCCATATTTTCTATCTTTTCATAGCATCATTTCATTGCATTTCATGTCGCATCCGCATCTAAATCCCGCATTTTCTTATGATACTGCACTTCTAACGCCATACTCAAGTTTTGTAGAGCTTTATGGATTTTCAGGGATTTTGGAGCGATTCGGAGCCATTTTTGATATGGACACATCCAGCACGGCCGTAAGTCAGTTGGCAAGGCTCTACAGGAGTTCGTCGAGGTTTGGAAGCAGATGGGAGGAGAAGAGGAGAAGCTAGCAAGAGAAATGAGTCAGCATGGTTCTTTCCCAGGCGACTCGACAGAGTGGCATAAGCTGTTAGGTCGAGCTGATACACGAGCCTAGCAGAAATGTGCATCCTGCTCGACCGAGCAGAGTGGCGACTCGATCCGAGTCGTTCCTATCTTCGAGCTCCATCCCACCAACATCTTGCTCGACAGAGCAAGGTCTACTCGACCGAGCCAACAGACGATTCGACCGAGCAAGACATACTCGGGCCGAGTAGGCAGAGCGAAACCGAGTAGGCGGGCTACTCGACCGAGTACCCCAGACCCCAAGAGTAGCTAAGGCGCCTGCTCGATCGAGCAGGCGTCTACTCGATCGAGTAGGCGACTCGGTCGACGACATGTGGGCCCCCGAAACTTCAGATTCCAAGGATTTTCGTGGGGGCCTCACTGGGATGTATTAGAGGGCATAGTGACTTACGTTTTGTAGGGGGAATTAGTTTTTAATTTAGCTTAAGAGTGAGATCTAAAAACTCTTGTATTCTATATCTAGGTTTTGGAATTTAGCCGTTTTTGGCCAAAGATCAGATTTTTACTACCTCTTGCATCTTGGAATCTGCAGAAATTCTTCGGATCTTTATTGGTTATCGTTCTTTCTTGTTTTCGGTACGTAAGATCTTTAATTCTCTCTCGATTCAATTGCTATGATGTTTTCTATGATAAAAATCACATTTTTTATTGTCGAAATTGCTATGTGTGAGTTATCTTCCCTAGGGTGATGGGTTAGCCCTATGACTCTTGGAAGGAGATGTAGATCTGAATTTCTAGGTTGCGTTGGGAATAAAGGGGGAGTACTTTGGTCGATCCATCCAAATCCCTAACAGAACTCGTACTGAGATCATGCCCACGTTCGGTGGAATTGATGAGCTTAAGGAGTAACTTTGGGATTTAAATGGGGAGTTAGTGGATCCAACCAAGGCTTGTGACCATACCCGGCTCGGGCCTTCAGGGGATCCACCGACGAACTATATCACTACATTGATGGCTACCACTATTGCGTCAATGAGAGCCATCGAAATACCTCGAAGCTCTAACCCACGAGAGTGGTATGAGTTGAGAGATCAACCCCCTAAGTCCAATACAACGTAAGAATTCCATTCTAACATCAACCTTCGACGATCTTAGCGGTGATCCCTAAGGCCCTAGCTTCCCTTTATATCAAAACAACAATATGATCACAACCAACCTTTCTAAACCGACTGCTATATCATTCTGAGATCTAAAGATAATCTGAGACCCCAATACACTGTCACTGTCCCTGTAGGATTCGACAATCTTATATAATATAACTTGACACCGTCCGCTTGCGGATAGAGCCCAGAGCCAACACCTAGGGACCATACTGCGCCTAGTGACTGTGACACCGCTAGGTGGATTTTAGGTGTAAGTTCAGGGTGCATCAAGTTTTTGGCGACATTGTCAGGGATGGTTATAATGTATCTCAATTTATTTTTGTTTCGAAGAATCTGCTAGCAAACCTCACCATTTCCTGTCTTTCCATCCTTTTCATTTCATTTTTTTATTATCTCGCTACTCATGGTGTTTTTCTGAGCTGTCTTGTGCACGATCACTTGCTTTGGAGCTTTTGATAAAGAATTATTATTCGATCCTGAAATCGAGAAAACAACAAGAGCTCTCAGGGCCTCGAATAGAAGTCAAACACCCTCTGATCAAATGGCAGACAATACCACCACTCCACCTCGCACCAAGTCCATCCGGGACCATATAAAACCGAGCTTCGGAAACAATTCCTCCATCTTGAGACCGCAACTGGCGGTAGCTAGCTTCGAGTTAAAGACCGGGCTCATAAATCTGATACAGCAGGATCCCTTCCATGGGCATCCGCACGAGAATCCAAACCATCATATCGACCCTTTTCTGGCGAAGTGCGATACATTTAAAGCCAAAGATGTTAGCAATGACGCCATTAAGCTAAGGCTTTTTCCCTTCACTTTAAGGGATAAAGCTTCGTATTGGCTATGAGCCCACCCTTCCAACCACTTCACTACATGGGAGCAACTGGCCGTCGCCTTCGTAGACAAATTTTACCCACCCTCCAAGACGGTGCGGATCAGAGGAGCTATCTCCAATTTCAAGCAGCTTCCGCAAGAATCTCTCTACGAGGCCTGGGAAAGGTTTAAGGACCTTCAGCATCAGTGTCCTCATCATGGGGTCCAATCTTGGGATCTAGTACAAAACTTCTACAACAGGTTGCAGCCCAGTACGAAGATGATAATTGATGCCGCCGCACAAGGCGCCCTATTAGACAAATCACCTGAGGAAGCAATTGATCTACTTGAGCATATGGCAGCAAATAACCAACAGTGAAGTGAGGAGCGCACCATTGTCACCGAGACCCATGAGGTAAAAGCAGTTAGTCACCTCGATTCTCACTTTGAAACTTTGTGCAATCAGGTGGCTAGGATCGAGCAACAGTTGGATTACATTCCAATGACTACCAGCGCCCCAGCCTACCATCTTCCAGAGGAATACGGAGAGCAAAGATACGTTCCCAATGAGGGACATTATAACGGAGCTGATTCATCCGACTCGGTACAGTACATACAAGGAGATGGACGAAATCAATGGCAACATCCGGCCACAAGAAATCACCCCGGATTGTCTTAGGGAATCAAAGTGGAGGTCTGCAACCTCCACAGTTTCAAAAGCCACCACCCCCTCCTCAACAATAACAAGGACCGTCGCCACGTCAACAGCAGAGTGGATTTGGGCCATCTGGGCTGTATCGACCACCGGGCTACTAATATAATCGCCCATCCCAGCCAGGCTATGCACCAACGCCACCGCATTCCAATCTGGAGACCACCTTAGAGACGTTCATGAGCGAACAAACCAGGTTCAACCAAGACATGTCTACTCAATTCAAGAACATAAACACGTCGCTCGATGAGCTAATGGGTCAAATGTCCCAATTACTTAAGAGTCAAGGGAGGTTGCCTTCGTAACCGGAGCCGAATCCAAGGGCTCAAGCTAACGCCGTAGTCTCCGTTACCATGCGTGGAGGACGGACAACCGACATTATGATGGTTCTAGTCTCAAACAAAGAACAAGTTACAATTGACGATGCCACTATGGGCAATGATGAGGAAGAGGCTACAGATGAGCCTATCGTGAACAGAGAGAGTGAGGATTCGCCTTCCACCGTACCCACCGTCACACCGGTACCAAAGGACGATGCAACTAGTTTCAGGAAGCCATCTCCTAATGATGCTGCCAAGGATAAGGGAAACCGACCTCCTCTACCATATCCACAGATGCTGGCTTTAGCGAAAATGGAGAAGAAGTACTCAAAGTTTACGGAACTTCTGAAGGGCATTCAGCTCAACATCCCGTTTACAGATGCCATTGTAGAAATTCCTATCTATGCAAAGTTTCTGAAGGACCTCATTACCGGGAAGAGGAAGCATGAGAAAATAAAGCTTTTGGAGGACTCTACCTCCATCATAAAAAGCCATCTACCGAGGAAACTACCGGATCCGGGAAGCTTCACAGTCTCATGCTCTATAGGAGGTATGCCTATCAATCGTGCTTTGATCGACTTGAGATAAAGCATCAGCTTGATGTCGCTCTCCATATTTGAAAGACTACAAACCAGAAGTGAGTTGGAGCCCACGAACATATCAATACAGCTTGCAGATCACTTGATCACGTATCCGGCAGGCATTGACAGAGACATCATTCTACAAATACCTCCTGGATTGTGAGTGCCGGTGGATTTTGTTATAATGAATATACCGGAGGGAGGGAGCTCACAGCTCATACTTGGCCGTCCTTTCATGGCGACGGCCAGCATCCTGATTGATGTTCATGAAGGGACTTTATCAATGAATGTGGGTAATATTGAAGCCCAATTCCGGTTGCAAAAGTCTATGAGGGAGCATGCCCGAGAAGAAGGAGCTAGTTATCTAGAGCTCTTAGAAGAAGATGCCATAGGGGAGTATAACGCTAAGGTGGACAAGTGTTGATGACGATGGCGACCTGATTTACAACAAGGCGGTTGCCGCCTATATTCGTTGCTTGATGAGGAGCCCACAGACAACTCTTTGCACTACAAGAAGCCGAAAGCCATCAGTCACGCAGCCGAGGAAAACCATGGAGAAGAAGCATGCCAAATACCGCCACATGGTATCGTTAGCAAGAATAATGTGTGCATCTCTTACGCGCCAAACAACAGCTGAAGAACTTGAGGGAGTGGAGCTCATGACTCAAAACGAGCGCTTATCGGGAGGTAACCCGATCTTTTATATCTTGGATTTTCTTTTCCAATTTTTTTTTTGCTCTATCTATCCCAGAAAACCAAATAAAAGTGCTTTCTATTCCATAAAAATGCAAAATTATAAAAATCTAACAGGTTCTTCCTTTTTAAAGGTTGAACATTGAGGGGAGCGCGCAAGCAATGTATTGAATAGAGGGGAGCAATGAGAGGAGCAGCTGATAGAAGAACAAGTTTAAGGGAGAAGAGTCACAGGTGACTCGACCGAGCAGCCGCTTACTCGATCGAGTAGCGCAGAGCACATGAAAAACGAGGAGATCAGCGTTCTGCCTACGCGGCCCAAGCAGCATTTACTCGGTCGAGTAGTCCCTCACTCGACCGAGTATCCATTTGCTCGATTGAGCTTATGAAAGCATAGGGAAATATTGGGAAAATGACGTTCTGCCTACACGACCCGAGCAGCCTCTACTCGGTCGAGTAGATGCCTACTCAACTAAGTACCCATCTACTCGACCGAGCAAGGGAGAAGATGGGAAGCAACGAAAAAAAGGTCTTCTGACTCGATCGAGTATCTGACCGGTGCCCCATTTACGATTTGGACACTGTGTCATTTTACCGCAAGTGCACGGTTAGTGTAGGGTGCGGGTTTATCGAACACAGGGCGGTGGATGGCTTGAACGGCTACCAGCCTCGCCTAGGTTGTGTGAGATCTACGCGGATAATAAGAGTGAGTAGTGAAGAAATAAAAGAAAGAAATAAAAAAGACAAGAAACGAATCCCCCTAACACGGGCTAGAGCACTCATGACACTTGGCATTCGAATTGACCCAGGGTGAGACATTGCCCCTAAAGGTGGTACCTAGCGTCCTATGGGCCCGAAATTCCGGTCGATGCCCAGGATGATACGCTAGGTCTACCCGGTTTCAGACGGTGGGCATTCCCATGTCCAACACCCTCCGTAACCGAGAGCATTAAGGCCACAATGATAACTCCCAACATTTCATCCAAGTCGTTCCCACGCGCGACGATTCGATGTCAATGCTAGGGGTGTGAGCTGTGGCTAGGGGATCAAACGCCAGTTTTATTTCCCTTTGGCCCGACGGTCAAAGGCGGTCTTTCTCCCGCTAGTGACAATAAAAAGCCCCCGCGTAACCCTAATGGACAACTAGGTCAAATGTGATTTCTAGCAATACATCAAAGTGGATCTTGACAGGACAAGCATCCGGACTCCAACCCCCAACACATCTAGTGTGTTGCCGTACGAATTGGACTCAGATTGCTAGAAATCCCCATTGACACATTCCATCAAACACTTTCCATGCAATCAAGTCAAATGTAAAATCCCAAGCATAAATCCTACTCTAACTCATATTAGGGTTCATCAAACACTACTCAATGGTGAAGAACATAATAGAAAGTAATAAAATGGACAAACAAACATTCACCATCAAGCACAATAAATATAACACAAAATAATGGAAATAGGAAAAGAAATACTTATCTTGCTATTGAATCGTCAATCCATTACAAGAATTATTGAAGTAGAAGCCCTAATCTAACCTAACCTAAAGATCCCCTAAAGGGGGAAGAAAACTGCTGAAAAAATAGGAGAGAACCTCTACAAGTCGTGCACACTCTTATATTTATAAGCCCCCACAAACCTCTAACAGTTCGGGTCCAAAAACCCACTAAAACTGCTAAAATAGGGCCACCCGATCGGTTGAGAGTTCAACCGATCGGGTGGAAGCAAACAGAGATGCACAACTTCTGAAAATGATCAGAACCGATCGGTTGGACTTCCAACCGATCGGTTAAAGTGCAAATACAGACAGCTCCCAATTTCAGCACCCAGCGGCGCTCAGAAAATTCCAGAAAAATGTAGAAAAATCGGATTTGGGCATGCGACCTATGGTTAGAAAGCTAATGACGATGTAGATGCTAGAAAAATAAGAGATAACCCAAACTTTAAATGGAATGATAGAAGATCTTCAATGAATGAGCAGCAGTACACGAAAGGGGAAGAAAAGGCCAACCGATCGATTGAAGTGTCAACCGGTCGGGTGAGTTCTTCCCCAAAATGACCCGAGGGATGAACCGATCGATTGGGAGGTTCTCTCAAAGACAGAAAGCACTGCGGCATCCACTCGATCACTGAACCAATACGGTGGGATCTGCTCCTTTGCTGCTCCTCGTCGAGTCAGATACGTGTGCACGAACCGATCGGGTGGGTCTGTCCACCCGATCGGTTGAAGCTCCAAATCATCAAATCCTCATCTTTGGCCATTGGATCTTCATCATATAAGCGCGCCTGGGTCCTGACATGCAAAGTTGATCCCAGAAGACACCGAAATGCTGACATTTTCCTAAAATACAAACAATACACCCAATAGTCAATATGAACCCAAAAAAGTGATATATACAACATGGAATGAGATGAAATGCATGTGAAAACACGATAAAGAGCGTGTGCAAAAGGTGAAATATGAACATGCATCAAGCCTCCAAGCTAAACTCTTCCTCGTCCCGAGGAAAACGAGTTGGAATGAAGTTCGGGTGCGAGAGCAAGAAGGGGAAGCGAAGAATACTTGATCGCCCTCTCCAAACCACAAATGTAATCACCAATACAATCAAGCACAAGGGAAAAGCATATCACAATCTAAATCAAGAATTCAATCTCATAATATAGCATCATGGGTTTATATCAACAGATCACAAAAGAGATAGAGGCATGACATTGGCAAAGGCATAGCTAAAATAGCACGTTATAGTAGATAATATACCCGAATATGAGGAAGCTCAAAATTCATAACAATCTTCCAAACGGTGAATACAGATACCAATACATGCACAAAGAAGTAAGAAAGAATAGATATGAATCTTTGGAATAACTATCAATCTCTAGGATGAAAGGAATCACCACACACACTTGTCGTTTTTTTATTATTGAAACACTTTCTTGCCTTGCTTGTATTTTCAAAAGGAGATGTAGAAGATGTGGAAAGATCACTTTATACAAACTCTCGCCTTCCCTATATATAATGGTGCTCTCAAATATAGGAAATGTGGAGAGCGAAGGAAAAGGAGAGAATGTGGCATATATACATATTTTTGGTTTTTGGTTTGTTTTTGTTGTTTTTGATTTTAATATTTTTGTCTTGCAAACTTGCGGAATCGCAATGGAATGCAAGGGCGGCCTACGCATCCAAGCCAGATGGCTTTAGGGCGTCGGGTTACGAAGAACTCCAAAGGACCATTATACAAAAATATGAAAAATATGCACTCCCCCAAATGGGAGAACGATGCACGACGAGGGGGAATGTACAAAGTAAAATAAAAGAGAATTTTTGAGAAATCCAAGCATGGCAAGAAAATCCTCCATGAATTAAAGCACGGAACAAAGGTGTGGTTATCCTAATCCCGTTGAAAGGTAGCTAACACATGTGATAAGAGTACACATATAGTATTTCATGAAGAGTTAGAAGTACGGGGGTAGGATGGTAAAATAACCGTTTTTTTTGGAAATGAAGCGTGAAAATTAGGAACTTCAAATAGAGGGGTGTATTAAAATATGATATATAGCTAGAAGCATGCCTTAAACACAATCACAACCAACAATCTCGAAATATAGCAAATAAACCCAAAAGATGGCAAAACACATATATGAGCATTGAATAATCAAAGAAATAGCGTGATGGAGAAAGATGCTCAAATGTGAAAAGTGAAGCATGAGTGACAAAATATCATTGAGGGTTCATCTCTAGAAAGAGACAAGAATGAAGTGGAGAAAGAAGAATGCATGATGGGAATGATGCATAAAAAATGAAAAGAAAAATTTTTGATGCATGAAAAAGGTGAAAAATGGAAGAAAATAAAGGAAACATGCATGAAATGCAACTCCCCCAAGTTAAAGCTTTCATTGCCCTCGATGCAATAAGATCACTCATGATAGGGCAAAGATAAAGTGGGAGGGGAAATGCATCAAAAATAACAAAAATGACTATGGGTGATACTCTCCCCCCAAGCTAATATAAGCTATGCCCAAAAGATATAAAAATCTGATACGGGGCATAAAAGACAAAGGGAAGAGTGAACAATAGGCAAAACAGTCATCGCACCCTTTGGAGGTGGTAGGGGTCTCATGGAGAAAAATATTAACGGGGTCAAGAAAAGTGCCAAAATAACAAGGATATGGTGATGGGGGTGAAATGATAGAAGGGCACAACATGTTGGGTTATTATGATGCAAAAGCAAACCCTAGATACGCTCCCCTCGCTAATGAGAGGAGACGAGATTATTCTAATCTAAACTAGAAAGCGGTAAATATTTACACTACTTGATTAGGATACACCTGAGCATTGGCGGATCCAAAATCTGGAGTGGGGCAGGTAGCTGCTCTAAC
Organism: Scilla litardierei; assembly: GCA_030789695.1. Lineage (NCBI taxonomy): Eukaryota > Viridiplantae > Streptophyta > Magnoliopsida > Asparagales > Asparagaceae > Scilla > Scilla litardierei. Next base: position 424,424,401 of record CM061142.1, on the reverse strand, counting down.
TACTCCTGATGTGGCTCCGCGAGAAGCGATGTACCACGTGTACCAATGAACCCAAGCAATGCACCTCCAAGCATCCTTAATATGTTTTCACATGTGACCTGCAAAGGATGAGGTGCATTAGTCTATGGCAAGAAATCATTTCCCAAAATAAATGTATCCCAGAGATAATCGTCAACATAAGATGGAAAAATAATAAAAGGTTGACAAATACTCCCTGAGAATGGGTCGCTATCCTCTGTGCTAATGACAACCAAATCCTCGCTCTCCATGAGAAGTGGTTCTCCAGGTGGTGACGCACGCAGGATACCTCAAGAGAAATAGATCATGTGTCCTGCGAGAGATATGGTGTGTCAAAAATATACGAGTCTAAAGAAATAGGAATTGAAATGCGAGACTCAAACATGGAGTGGGAATGAGTATGAAAATCTCCCTGAATAGGGGCAATATGCTCAAGTAGATGCTCAGCCGTAGAAGAAGTGGAGTGTGACGGTAGAGGTAGATGTGACTCGGGCTCCAAGAAGTGGACCATCGTATCCAAGCCCTCATGCACATCCTCCTCGACGATATGCTCATGCTCCACCATCTGCCCGATGTCCTGAATGACATCATCGTGGTTGACCACAGACCAAGGAAGAACCAGCGATTGAGATGGCTGTGGAGGTGGATGTGGAGCAGACCACTCGTATGTGGTCGTGGTGTCCTCGTCCTCACGCACATCCTCCTCGCCGGTATGCATAAACTTTGTAGTCTCCTCGGTGCTCTCGTAGGACTCATGTGGGGTATCCAAATCAAGATGAGAAGTCTCTCCCACAGATCCTAGAGAAATCACCCCATCCTCCCGATCATCATCAAAAAATGTATTATCATCCAAGTGGTAGTGTTGGAAAAATGGGACATCGGCATGAGATGTGTCTATGGTGGCCGATGTGATGGTGGTCTCAACCATGAAAGTGGGTACATCTTCTCCTCCATCCTCTCTCCTCGGTGTAGGCTCGGTGATTGGTACCATAAAGTTTTGCAATATTTGGCCTTGGTTAAACATGGCACTTTCAAGGAGAGACTCAAGGCTTGATTTTTCTTGTGTTTGTGGAGGGATATAAGGTTGAGGGAATGGATGGGAGGTGTTTGGGCTAAGGTTGTGGGAAAATGTTTGGCCTTGGTTTAGAATGAGGCTATCATGTGTAAATGGGCGATCATTATGCATGTGCCCTGCCATCCCACAAATCTCACAAACCACAAATGAATAAGGATCATAGCCTCCCATCTGAGCATTGAAATTTGGCCTCCACATGGTAATAGCAAAGATACCTGGACAACAAAAATAAGAAAACTAGAGAGGAGCGTCAATAGTACAAGAGAATAAAAAAAGATAATATAATGGTGGGGGGAAAATTTCTTGGTTATTGTATTTTTTTAATGCATAGTCTAACGAACCCAAGCTCAGCTAATATCAAACCGAATGCCTCCCCGGCAACGGCGCCAAAATCTTGACCGGCGCCCCTTTTACGGTTTGGGCGCGGTGTCGTTTTACCGCAAGTGCACGGTTATTGTAGGGTGCGGGTTTATCAAACACAGTGAGGTGGATGGCTTGAATGGCTACCAGCCTCACCTAGGTTGTGTGAGAGCTACGCGGATAATGAGAGTGAGTAGTGAAGAAATAAAAGAAAGAAATAAAAAAGAAATGAAATGAATCCCCACTAACACGGGCTAGAGCACTCATGACACTTGGCATTCGACTTGACCCAGGGTGAGACATTGCCCCTAAAGGTGGTACCTAACGTCCCATGGGCCCGATATTCCGGTCAATGCCAAAGATGATACGCTAGGTCTACCTGGTTTTGGGCGGTGGGCATTCCCATGTCCGACACCCTCCGTAATCGGAAGCATTAAGGCCACAATGATAACTCCCAACATTTCATCCAAGCCGTTCTCACGCGCGAGGATTCGATGTCAACACTAGGGGTGTGAGCTGTGGCTAGGGGATCAAACGCCAGTTTTATTTCCCCTTGGCCCGACGGTCAAAGGCGGTCTTTCTCCCGCTAGTGACAATAAAACGCCCCCGCGTAACCCTAATGGACAACTAGGTCAAATGTGATTTCTAGCAATACATCAAAGAAGATCTTGACAGGACAAGCATTCAGACCCCAAACCCCAACACATCTAGTGTGTTGTCTTACGAATTGGACTCAGATTGCTCGAAATCCCCATTGACACATTTCATCAAACACTTGCCTTGCAATCAAGTCAAATGTAAAATCCCAAGCATCAATCCTACTCTAACCCATATTAGGGTTCATCAAACACTACTCAATGGTGAAGAACATAATAGAAAGCAATAAAATGGACAAACAAACATTCACCATCAAGCATAATAAAAATAACAAAAAACAATGGAAATAGAAAAAGAAATACTTATCTTGCCATTGAATCGTCAATCCATTACAAGCCTTATTAAAGTAGAAGCCCTAATTTAACCTAACCTAAAGATCCCCTAAAGGGGAAAGAAAACTAGTGAAAAAATAGGAGAGAACCTCTACAAGTCGTGCATACTCTTATATTTATAAGCCCCCACAAACCCCTAACAGTTCGGGTCCAAAAACCCACTAAAACTGCTAAAACGGGGCCACCCGCTCGGTTGGGAGTTCAACCGATCAGGTGGAAGCAAACAAAGATGCACAACTTCTGAAAATGATCAAAACCGATCCGTTGGACTTCCAACCGATCGGTTGAAGTGCAAATACAGACAGCTCCCAATTTCAGCACCCAGCTGCGCTCAAAAAATTCCAGAAAAATGTAGAAAAATCGGATTTGGGCATGCGACCTATCGTTGGAAAACTAATGACGATGCCGACACTAGAAAAATAAGATATCACCCGAACTCCTACTGGAATGATAGCATATCTTCAATGAATGAGCAGCAGTACAAGAAAGGGAAAGAAAAGGCCACCCGATCGGTTGAAGTGTCAACCGGTCGGGTGAGTTCTTCCCCAAAATGACCCGAGGGATGAACCGATCGGTTGGGAGGCTCTCTCAAAGACAGAGAGCACTACGTCATCCACCTGATCACTGAACTGATCGGGTGGGATCTGCTCCTTTGCTGCTCCTCGTCGGGTCAGATACGTGTGCATGAACTGATCGGGTGAGTATGTCCACCCGATCAGTTGAAGCTCCAAATCATCAAATCCTCGTCTTTGGCCATCGGATCTTCGCCGTATAAGTGTGCCTTGGTCCCGACATGCAAGGTTGATCCTAGAAGACACCGAAATGCTGACATTTGCCTTAAATACAAACAATACACCCAATAGTCAATATGAACCAAAAAAGTGATATATACAACATGGAATGAGATGAAATCCATATCAAAACACGATAAAGAGCGAGTGCAAAAGGTGAAATATGAACACGTGTCAGTAGCCCAGGGAGTATTCTAAAACTCCGCTTCAATTTATTTCAATGACTCGACCGAGCAGTTACGCTGCTCGGTAGAGTTGTGTAACCCTTAATCTTGTAGGGCCCACATTCCAATCAAGTCAGTTAACAAAACCCAACTCGACTTCTTTAAACCCTAAACTAATTCATTTCCCAAATTCACTTGCCCGAGCACCCAGCCCCCCTCTCCTACTCGATCCGTACGGCCGCCCACCTCCCACCGCCGTCGCCGCCATCATCACCATCCGGTCTCTCTCTCTCTCTCTCTCTCTCTCTCTCTCTCTCTCTCTCTCTCTCTCTCTCTCTCTCTCTCTCTCTCTCTCTCTCTCTCTCTCTCTCTCTCTCTCTCTCTCTCTCTCTCTCTCTCTCTCTCTCTCTCCCCCCCTCTCGTTAAGTTTCCCACACCCCCTTCCACCCGTCCCCCCCCCCCGCTCCAGCCCCCTCTCCCCCTAGGGCAAAACCCTTCACTCGACCGAGCACAATCAGTGCTCGACGAGCAATTACCGCACCCCCACTCCACATCCGATTAACTCAACTGAGCACAATTAGTGCTCGGCCGAGCCTTCGCCCCACACCCACTCCTCACCCGACTTACTCGAACGAGCATAATTGCTGCTCGTTCCCGTAACTCTCTCACCATTGTAACCCCGCCCCCCACGCCCCAATCCCCCAAACACCCGGTGTATACCAAGCCGACCGAGTAACACACCCCGCTCCAATTCCTTCCTCTACACACTCATTTTTTCACTAACATTGTTTTCTTTTCCTTTCTCAGGTGCACTGCATTTACCACGAGGGATTTAATTTGGAGCAGCTTGGGGGATAACACTCGTTTGACTACCGGCTACCACAAGATCTTTTTGCACTCTCCGCATCATTTGTGTCGGTACACTCTTTCCACTGTATACTTTACATACCGACCCACGTTTTTAGACTACTTGCAAGATGCCACCACGCCGACCTAGACCCATAAACGCCGACACCGACGCACCCAACCCTAGGCCAACTCGACGCACCCGTCGTACATGCTCACCCACACCAGGCCATATTGTTGGCGAATCATCTACCCATGCACCCGAAACAACCAACACTCCAACCCCTCCCGAGCATCTGTATCTCAACGACGCAGCATATGACGTTACCTTCCGTGACACTGACCAGGGCGACAATTTCGTCGCTATGCTCCTACTCATAAGTCATGGAGGCGGCACTACTCAACAGTCCGTTGCGCATGACCTCCCAGGTTTTCGCAACTTAATTAGGCACTGGCGATCCGACCACCCAGACACTCCATCGTCATCTGGAGCTTCTGATCTCCCAGTCGACACACCTATCGAGCCAAGCCCGTTGTCGCATTTTTTGGTCCACAGCAGGGGGACCCACTGTCGCCCTCAGAGGGCAGTGCCCATGCTTGATGCTATCCCTACATCACTTTTTGTCCTCCCCCCATCCTATTTTGTGCCCATCTGTCTTTTTGGGGCCTAGTCTTACACGGCTTGGGGGAAGACCCACCATGCATCATTCCATGCACTCGTATCATCACTTATCATTGCATCATATCTTGTTTTCTTTCTTTTACACAGTTTTATTTTCTATTCATTCTCTATCTCCACACCCCCACCCCCTAGCATCATTTCCCGCATATCAGCGTTTTCTCAGCAATGAGGACACTGCTGCATTTAGCTTGGGGGATGAGCGCTATCGCTTTACTTTTTCATTTTATTTTATATTTTCTTTCACTTTTCACCTTTTTACTTTACTTTTCCACCCATTTTCCACCTTTCCATCTTTTTTTCTCATTCAGCATCACTGTTTTCATTTTTTTTACCATGCTTGCATGTTTTGTTTTCATTTTCTTACTTTCTCCACTTTTCTCCCTTTTAGTTAGAATTGTTCTGCATGATGATATTTCTCATAGCCCTCGGTAGCTACTCACGATGCTTATATCTGTCGACATGCTATTTAGGGTAGTCTCAGTTTTACTATTTATATGCTTGCATATTCCCTTGCTAATCTCTCTAATTTTATGCCTAATATGAATTGAAATTGAATGCATGAAATAGTATCTAGTACGTTCTTTGTTGGGTAATGCACCTAGGTTCATGCATCATTAGAACATTTGGAGCACCCATTTGTTATCTTATCCACTTCTGTTTGCATGCCTGATATTATTGTGCTTTATACAGCATGCTATCAATATTCATTGAGATGAATGAAAATATCCATGCTAGCTATGAGTTTAGTTAGATTATTATCCCATTGAATCGTTGTGCACCTCTGATGAGTGAATCAAGTGACATATTATTTTCCTTCTCCATATATCTTTATGATTCTCTACATATCATTTGGTTTCACCCCTACAGCTTCTTCTACCGCATCTACTTCCCAAAAAAACCCAAAAGAAAAAGATAGCTTCCAAAGAAAAGAAGAAAAAATAGAAAGAAAATTATTTCCTATCCCTTTATAAGAAGCTACTACAAATACTTGGGAAAAGACAGAAAAACTCCACATCCTATTCCTAGATGCAACGCCTCGAGCTAAGCTTGGGGGTGAACCAATTGATTATATGAGTGAGCATAACATTAGAGTGGAGATGGTGCACAACGGGAGATTTGATAATGCTTGAACTTTAAAAAATGTTTTAGCTTTAGAGATTTTTCATGATTTGAAGTGAATATTTGAATGGCATGACCTCTTTCCATTCTCTATTACAAGTTGGTGTGATCTCTTTGTGCTCCATTTGTATCTATTGATTGAAAAGTGCATTGCTAACTCTTTTTATACTAGACTCTATAGATTGCATGAAATTGATATGAGTTGATGGCATGATTTTAGAAGATCCCTACTTTTGCCTTTATTGCATGCTAGCTATAAGATTAGTAAGATTTGAGGATACTATTAAGCAAGTGTTTTATTATTCGAAGCATCGTGATATATTGCTGAGGCTTGAGATCTAATTGAACATTTTAGCACCCCTTCCCATCTCTTATCTCTTTTATTTTATTTTATTTTTATCTCCCGGCATGCCTTGTATTCGTCTTCCTCGAGGACGAGTAAGAGGTAAGCTTGGGGGATTTTGATGTGTCCATATTTTCTAACTTTTTATAGCATCATCTCATTGCATTTCATGTCGCATCAGCATCCAAATCCTGCATTTTCTTATGATATTGCACTTCTAACGCCATACTCGAGTTTCGTAGAGCTTTGTGGATTTTCAGGGATTTTGGAGCGATTCGGAGACATTTTTTGATATGGACACATCCAGCACAGTCGTTAGTCCGTTGGCGAGGCTCTACAGGAGTTCGTCGAGGTTCGGAAACAGATGGAAGGAGAAGAGGAGAAGCTAGCAAGAGAAGGGAATCAGCATGGTTCTTTCCCAGGCGACTCGACCGAGAGGCACAAGCAGCTCGGTCGAGTTGATACGCGAGCCCGGCAGAAATGTGCATCCTGCTCGACCGAGTAGTGTGGCGAATTGGCCCGAGTCATTCCTATCTTCAAGCTCCATCCCACCAACATCTTGCTCGACAGAGCAAGGTCTACTCGACCGAGCCAACAGACGATTCGACCGAGCAAGACATACTCAGGCCGAGTAGGTAGAGCGACACTTTTGAAGGAGAGCCCGATCTACTGACAGCTCGACCGAGTAGGCGGGCTACTCGACCGAGTAGCCCAGACCCCAAGAGCAGCTAAGGTGCCTGCTCGACCGAGCAGGCGTCTACTCTACCGAGTAGGCGACTCGATCGGTGACATCTGGGCCCCAAACTTTAGATTTCGATGATTTTCGTGGGGGCCCCACTGGGATGTATTAGAGGGCATTAATGATTGACATGTTGTAGGGGGAATTAGTTTTTAATTTAGCTTAAGAGTGAGATCTAAAAACTCTTGTATTCTAGATCTAAGTTTAGGAATTTAGCCGTTTTCGGCCAAAGATCAGATTTTTACTATCTCTTGTATCTTGGAATCTGTGGAAATTCTTTGGATCTCTATTGGTTATCGTTCTTTCTCGTTTTTAGTACGTAAGATCTTTAATTCTCGATCAATTCAATTGCTATGATGTTTTCTATGATAAAAACCACATTTTTTATTGTCGAAATTGCTATGTGTGAGTAATCTTCTCTAGGGTTGATGGGTTAGCCCTAAGACTCTAGGAAGGAGATGTAGATCTGAATTTCTAGGTTGCGTTGGGATAAATGGGGGGTATTTCGGTCCATCCAAATCCCTAAGAGAACTCGTACTGAGATCATGCCCACGGTTGGTGGAATTGATGAGCTTAAGGAGTATCTTTGGGGTTTAAATAGGGAGTTAGTGGATCCAACCAAGGCTCGTGACCATGCCTGGCTCGTGCCTTGAGGGGATCCACCGACGAACTATATCATTACATTGATGGCTACCACTATTGAGTCAATGAAATCCATCGAAATACCTCGAAGCTCTAACCCACGAGAGTGGTATGAGCTGAGAGATCAACCCCTAAGTCCAATGCAACTAAGAATTCCATTCTAACATCAACCTCCGACGGTCTTAGCGGTGATCCCTAAGGCCCTAGCTTCCCTTTATATCAAAACAACAATACCATCACAACCAACCTTCCTAAACTGACTGCTATCTCATTCTGAGATCTAAAGATAATCTTGTAATTTTAGCCTGTATGGATCAATACACTAGAGGGGGTGAATAATGTATATAATAAAAACTATTGCAAATAAAATGTTACTGATATTTGCAAAGATGGCACAGAAATGAAATGACAAGTATTGAAAATAAATCAATCACAAACACAGAGATGTATCCTGGTTCGGATCCTCTTGATCCTAGTCCAGTCCTCTCTCCCAGTAGAGATTTTCAATCCACTATAATCACTTGCCCCACAAGTACAAACTTACAAAAATGGCAACACTCCCCGTGTCCCAAACTTTGTACAATCTCAATAACTAGAGATTCAAACCTGTTAAAGAAATAATGAAATAGAAAAACACATATAGCCTTGGTATGAATATCAAAGATGAATTCAAAGGATTGGTGTTTTAAAAAGGAACTTCAATGTTTCAAGATATATAATGGTGAAACACAATTGAAGTTCTTCCGTTCTTAAACGAAGAGAGAAATCTAATGATTTCTTCTTACAAATAAGAAAAGAACAACTTTTCCAAAAAGTGTTGAAATCCAAGTTCTTCCGTTCTTAAACGAAGAAATAAATCTAATGATTTCTTCTTACAAATAAGAAAAGAACAACTAATGGCCGAATGCTTAAGAAAATCAGAGGCTTAATTTCAACAAAAATAGAAGTAAAGAAAAGGAAAGTGTGTGGAATGAAAGAGACGTTGGAAAATTTGGGGACGGTTGGAGAGTGTAAATGACGTTGGAAAATAGTCATAAACTGTCCCTGAAAATTTGCGCTTCAAACGGCTAGTATTGTTGGTTGACCAAAAAATAAAATTGGTCGACCAAAATTTAAAGAGGGAATTTTGACCGTTGGAAGACAGATCCAGAATCTACATGGTTAAGGGAGTTTGCTCAAGAAATCCCATAGCCAAATTCGAAGGTTTAAAATTGGTCGACCAATTTGGCTGCCAATGTTCTGGGTAAGAATTTTCGAAATTGGGAAGTGTAGAAGTCTGAGTAATGAAACCTAGAAGACTAAGATATGTATCACAAGGCTTTGTAACTCTAAAAAAGTAAATTTTACATTGATTACATAAAAGCCGTAGATAGGGCTTTATCTGCAAATGAATCTGAGAAGCTTCTTTGCAGGGGATCCTTATCAAGTGAGTATATATCCAAGTCGTGGATGTAGGTGTATTTGCCTTTCCAGCTTCATGAACTATGATTTATCCATTTGAATAAGCATGAAGATATCTGAATGTGTGGAACTCAGCATGTATCTGCATCTGCATAGATAGAGTTAGTAGCACTGAATGTGTTTGTCATATCAAAACCATATGGGAATAGAAATATGGAATTATGAAATTCCAACATTCTCCCCCTTTTTGATGATGACAAACATGTAAATATATATCTTTAAATTTGGACATATATGGTATACTCCCCCTGAATATATGGAACTTGTGAATACTCCCCCTTAGTAGGTGAAATATATTCTCCCCCTTTGAAATCCTCAAAAAGAGGGAAGGCATAGTTAGTCAATAAAGGAACAAAATTTTGCCATGGTATAGGCCGAAATATTGAGCAGGCCATTAAAATAATGAATGGTACATGGCCAAAGTAACAAGAGCATATTGATGTCTCATATCAATAAGGAATGCATCTTATGGATGACGGTCAACATATATAGAACCATGGATGTCATGGAAATATTATAAAAATAAAAAACAGTAAACTAATATCAGTGTGGCAAAAAAAATTTGAAGTACGACACAATAGGCACGTTTGGTGCTATGAGTGCGAAGTGCCCAGTTTAAAAAATTTGAAGTGTGTACCAATAGAGTATAACTTGTATTATTAAAAAAGATAAGGGCATATGAGTATATCTGTTGCAATTATATGGACCTTAAAAGTCTGTTGCAAGTACAGAATATTAGTGCCTATAAAAAAATTGAATATATGAGGCTGCACTTCATATCCTAATAAACAACAGAATCATGTCCAAAGTAGATAATAAAGTAGGCAACGTACCCATAAACAGAACAAATGTTAATACACATGAGAAGTCCAAGCCAATATTGACAGAGCATAACCCAAACAGCATATATCCAAAACAAAGTACCGATGAGTAAGTACAACGCAAATATGATGAACAAACGAGCAACAACCAACATGAATATATAGTAGATAACCAAGGAAATTTGTACAGAACAGTACCCAAACATCACCATACTAAGCAAAGGACAGAGTATTAATTACAACCCAAAGTGTGACAGAGCATAAAGTACATCAAAAAAATAACAAAACACATCAGGAGCAAAGTTTTGCAGACCATCACCAACAAAGTAGCAACTATAATACATACAACCACCAAACAAAAAGGCATCACCAAGCAACCATAAAACCAACGACTGAAGGGAGAAAAACAAACAAGCCTAGGCCAAAGTAACCAACGGCAAGAACAACTACGGGGGATTAGACAGGCCGGGCTGAGAAGATTCGTGACGAACACGGAAGTGTAGAGACTCGAAATGAGTCAGGAGCTGAGCAACCGCTATCTGAAGTGCATCAATCATGCGATTATGTTCCTGTAGGGTAACATCGCCAGCACTAAAATGAGCCTGAATGCCCTGAAATCCATCGTGCATTTCCTGGCGAATATCAGCAAAACCATGAGTAACATATTTCCTGAGAGCACGTATCTCAGCAACCAACTCAACATTAACAAGGGCCAAAGGAGGAGTGTCATGAGTACAGAGGAAGGACCGGAGCGAGAGTAACGTTTGCGGGTAGGAATTTGGCCACGTGCACGGTCGGAAGAACCAGGGGTACGGGTTCGGGGAGAAACGGGAAGTGGAGCCAGGAGTAGGGCGAGATATGTGGGGAGAGGGTTCATGGGTGGAAGCATCATCATCATCATCATGAGCGGAAGTATCGGATAGGATAAGCTGCATTTGACTTAGGGTGTCGGAATTGAAATCGATGGGATTGAAGACCTGCACCGAATCAGCAAAGGGGATTTGAAAGGCTTCAAGGATCCTAGTGATGAGGGACGGTAAGAAAATGTGGGATCGGACCGGTTTGGCTAAGGACTCAAGAAGCATTGAACCCCAGTCGACAACGAGATTACCCATCAGAGCATACAAACAGCGGGCAGTTTTAGTGCTAACGTAATTTAGGGATCCAGTTTCTGGGGCCAAATTAAACAATGATCTTGACCATCAAGTGAGCAGTAGGAAGAAGATCAACAACCGATCGCTTGGGGCGAAAATCAGGGGATAGGAGCTGCTTAATGGCAGGGTCAGAGAGGACTTCAGGAAGAGGATGAACGTGAGTTGAAGGAAGATTTAGAATCATGGACAGCATGGGGCCGGTGAGATGAAAATGAAAACCATTGACAATAGCAGTGATAGAGAGAAAACCGTCCGCCTTAGAGGAGTCCAGATTCGCGTAAAATTCGCGAATAAGCGGCGGGAAGTACGTCGTGCGATTGGATGTTGACCATAGGGCGACGAGGCCTGCGGAATGAAGGGGGTCGAAGATCCGCGAGAATCCATGGTCGGAAAAGTCGACGTGACATTCGGGAGTAAAGGGCAGATTCTCCAGGAGGCGACACTTCTGGGTGGCCGCCGGAGAACAGAATCGGGCTGGAAATGCCGTCGCGATGAAATCGATGGAACGGGGGTCCATTGGATGTTGAGGCGAGGGAGGGCCGATTGTCGGGAATGGTAGGCGAGTAGGGGAAAAACCGGCGGAATCGAAGAGAAATCGACGAATTTCTGTCGAAATGGGGCGTCGCCGGCGATTTTTTGGGTGAGGGTTTCGGCGAGTGAGAAGGGCGCGGGTGAGGCTGGTGATTTGGGGAGAAAGGGTGCTTCGGGGAATGGGATGGGTGGCCTTGGGAAATGAATAGATGAGTTTCCTTAGGGATGAAGGGAAATAAATAAGGTAGAGAATAATGTAGTTACAGGAAGTTGTGATATATGTTTTTGTGGGAACGGATAATTTTACAAACAGCAGGAGTAGTTGGGGAAACTGAACCAACAAAAAATTTGAAAAATGAATGGATGGGTTCGGTTGGGAATGAAAAGTTGGAAGGAACGGTTAACAAAAAATAAGCGGGAAGACGAAGTAGTTACCGAAAAATTGAAAAAATAGTCAATTGGCGACCAATATTTGTGAATTGGTTGACCAATTTCAAAAAATATGTAAAAATTTTTGAAAAAAAATTTAGAAAAATTTTTAAAAATATTGTAAGAATGTGTCATAAGTCGGATTCACTAATAATCCCTAAATTTCTTCGAAGCTTAACAAAAGTCTCTTCTTTCAAAGGTTTAGTCAAAATATCAGCAGTTTGGTGTTCAGAAGATATAAATTTTTAAACGATGTCTCCTTTCTGAACATGATCATCTAGAAAATGATGACGTACATCAATATGTTTTGTACGAGAATGATGCACAAGTTTTTAGAAATATTAATAGCACTAGTATTATCATACATAGTAGGGCAAGTTGACAATCAATACCATAATCTGAAATAGTTTGTTTCATCCATAAAATTTGAGCACATGCTAAATCGGCGGCAATATATTCTACCTCGGTTGTAGATAACGAAACAGAGTTTTGCTTTTTGCTAAACCAAGAAACTAAAGCATGTCCTAAAAAGTGACATGTACCACTGGTACTTTTACGGTCTGATTTGCAACCGCAAAGTCTGCATCACTATATGATAATAAATCAAATGTGCTTGCCTTAGGATAAAATAAACAAAAATCAGAAGTATGCTTAACATATCTAATAATCCGTTTTATGGTAGTTAGATGTGAAACCTTAGGATCTGCCTGAAAACATGCACATAGACATACTAAAAACATAATGTCTGGTCTACTAGCAGTTAGATAAAGTAAAGAGCCAATCAGACCTCTGTAAAGACATTGATCAACACTCTTACCATTTAAATCTTTGTCGAGAGAAGTAGATGTACTCATTGGAGTACGTTTTTCTGCAGAACTTTCTAAACCAAAACGCTTGATGGGTTCTTTAGAATACTTGCTTTGGTGAATGAAGATTCCTTCCCTCATTTGTTTGATTTGAAGACCGATGAAGTAATTGAGTTCACCCATGTGACTCATCTCAAATTCTTTCTGCATAATCTTAGAGAAATCTTGACAAAAAGATTCATTAGTAGAACCAAAAATAATATCATCAACGTATATTTGAATAATGATTATGTCATATTTTATGTTTTTAATAAATAGAGTTGAATCGATTTTACCAATTGAATAACCTGAATTTAAAAGATAGCTTTTAAGTCTTTCATACCAAGCACGAGGTGCTTGTTTGAGACCATATAACGCCTTTTTCAATTTGAAAACATGATTTTCTAAATTTTCATGAATAAAACCCGGAGGTTGTTCTACATAAACTTCTTCTTTAAGAAAACTATTTAGAAAAGCACTTTTAACATCCATTTGAAATAATTTAAAATCTTTAAAACATGCAAATGATAATAACATTCTAATGGATTCAAGACGTGTAACTGGTGCATAGGTTTCATCATAATCAATACCTTCTTCTTGATTATAACCTTGTGCAACCAATCGTGCCTTGTTTCTAATTACCTGACCAGATTCATCCAATTTATTTTTGAATACCCACTTAGTACCAATAATTGAATGATCTGATGGTCTGGGAACTAAGTCCCAAACATCATTCCGTTGAAATTGATTGAGTTCTTCCTGCATAGCAATAATCCGTGAACTGTCTTCATATGCATCTTTGGTGTTCTTTGGTTCAATGGTTGAAAGGAAAGCACAATGCGCCATTTTTTCTATTTGACGACAAGTTCTCACTCCATCTGTAATATCTCCAATGATTAATTCTGATGGATGATTTGGAACTTGTGCAAATGCCTTAGGAAGATCTGCATTATCTGAAATTGACTCAACAGAGGGTTTAGTAGCATCAATTTCATCAAGTTTAATATTATCTAAAGAATTAGATAAAGGTAATATATTCTCTTCATCATCAATGATGGGAGAATTTGATGAGGGGTTCTCATCAAAGGTGACATGTAGCGATTCTTCAATTGTTGAAGTTCTTTTGTTATATACTCTTTAGGCTTTGCTACGTGTAGAGTATCCAACAAAAATACCTTCATCAGATTTTGAATCAAATTTGTCAAGTGCATCTTTAGTATTAAGAATGAAACATTTACATCCAAACACTTTAAAATATGATACACGAGGAATGCGATTAAAGAATAATTCAAAACAAGTTTTATTAAGCAATGGCCTTATAAGAACTTTATTCATAATGTAACAAGCAGTTGCGACAGCTTCTGCCCAAAAATATTTTGGTAATTTATTATCACAAAGCATTGTTCTTGCACATTCTTGTAAAGTTCTATTTATTCTTTCTACTACTCCATTTTGAGGAGGAGCACGAGGAAAAGAAAAATTATGAGTCATGCCATTATCATTACAAAACTTGGTAAAAGATTCATTTTCAAATTCTCCCCCATGATCACTACGAATAGTGACAATGTTAGAGAATTTGAATCTTTGTATCTTTTTACAAAATATTGAAAATTCTACAAAAGCATCATTCTTATTTTGTAAGAATATAACCCAAGTGTATATTGAATAATCATCAACAATGAGAAATGCATATCTACTTCTATTCAAAGAGACTACTCTTGAAAGACCAAACAAATCCAAGTGTAGGAGTTCTAACGGTCTCTTTGTTGAGATAATGTCCTTTGATTTAAAAGAATATTTGTGCATTTTTCCTTGTTGACAAGCATCACAAAAATGTTTGTGTTTGAAAGAAATATTTGGCATTCCATTTACTAACTTGTGTTTCGTAATATGTGCTAGGTTTTTGAAATTAGTGTGTCCAAAACGTTTATGCCATAAAAATGTATCATCTGATGTAATCATTAAATAATGATTATGAGTGGTAACAGACATGCATAAAATACAAATGTTATTCTCACGCTTATCACGGAATAAAATAGATGACATATCAGAATCATAAATGATGCAATCATTTTGTTCAAATACTATTTTGTAATTTTTATCACATAATTGACTAATAGAAAGAAAATTATATTTCAAACCGTCAACCAGGAGAACATTCTCAATGATAGGCTGCTTGGTATTACCAACTGTTCCAGCGCTTATGATTTTGCCTTTGTTGTTGTCACCAAAGGTAACTGTGCCTCCATCTTTATATTTAACGGTTGAAAGCAAGTTGACATTTCCCGTCATATGTTTTGAACATCCACTATCCAAAATCCATCTTTTTCCTAGGTATTTGAAAGATAAAACATTAAGCATTGGTACCCTTTGTTTGCGGGTCCTTGGGATTAGATTTTTGGAAGCCAAACCCAAGTGGAATTTGGCTTTCTAATATAATCACTAGAATGAATAATAGAATGTATATAATAAGAAATATGACTATTTCTTTCTTTTAAGCATGAATCCTTAGGAACCCATATCCTAATCGTAGTAGGTTTCTTAGGAGATGGTTTTGAAATGTTAGTAACATTTCTTTGTGAAAAAGAAGTAGGAATGTTTACTTTCTTCGTGTAGATGAATGTGTGATTCTTCTTCTGTGGTTTAACAAAAATTGTTTTTCCACTAGACGAAGATGTGTTACAAGACTTGGGTGCATTCTTATGAGAATATCCTAGTCCTTGGCTATGATTTGCTGGATATTGAATTTTTAGCAAATCATCGAGATTTGTCTTTCCTTTGTTAAATTTATTAACCTTGGATGACATCTCATCGTATTTCATCTTTAGTGATGAGATACTTTTATCCATTTTGGATATTTGTGTATGCAATTCTAGATTCTTAATTTTGAGAAGATCATTCTCTTTACTAAGATCCAAATCTTGAGAAAATGTATTCTCAATATGTATAGAATTTGGTGTAGTGCTTTTAGAAGATAATTCTTGATATTTAAGAAGAAGATTATCATTATTCGGTTTCAAAGATTTATGTTGTCCATTTAATTTTTGGAAACGAGAATAGAGATCTTTTAATGCATCTAGTAATTCTTCGTTATTAAAAGAACCTACATCATCTTCATCATTTTGTGCCATAAAGCACATGTTAGCACTTTCATTATGATCATCATCTGAAGAATCATCCCATGTTGCTGCAAATGCTTTCTACATTTTGTCAAACTTCCTTTCTCTTCTAGATTGATCATTGTTATTGGAAGTTTTGAACTTATCCTTGAGAAGCAGACAATCTTTCTTTATATGTCCAGCCTATTACAATTAAAGCAGAGAGAAGAATCAGTATTCTTAGATTTGAAATTATTATTATACTTACCTTTTTGAAAGAATTTTCTGAAATATTTGGCAAAGAATGCCATATCATCATCTGAGTCTTCATTTTCTGATGTAGCGTTGAAGGCGAGTACGTTCTTCTTTTGATCTGATTCTTCTTTCTCATTTTGTAATGTAACTTCATGAGCCATTAGGTTACCAATAAGACTTCCATGGTTAATGTGGAAAGATCATTGGCTTCCTCAATAGCAGTAATCTTTGGACGCCATTCTGGAGAGAGTACTTTAAGAATCTTGCGTACCTGATCAAGATTAGAATAAACTTTTCCAAGAGCATTAAGAGAATTAATAATATTAGTGAACCTGTTGTTCATTTCTCCAATTGTCTCTTTGTCTTGCATCTTGAACAACTCATATTTATGAACCAAAGAGGAAATCTTAGTTTCCTTTACTTTATTGGTTCCTTCATGAGTTACCTCGAGTATGTGCCAAATCTCCTTTGCACTTTTGGCCTGAGATACCCGATTAAACTCATGTTTATCCCTGGCACAGAATAAAGCATTCATGGCCTTTGAGTTGTTGGTCCTTGCAGATTTGTCGTTAGCGGTCCAATCAGCAACAGGAGTTGTTGGCTTAGTGTATCATGTCTCTACGATGTCCCATATCTCATAATGCATACTTTGGAGATGAATCTTGGTCGCTCCGGGATGTAACCCTAAAGAACGGTTGTAGTTTTACCGCAAGTGCACGGTGTAGCAGCGAGCGGGTTATCGAACACAGGGAGGACGAATGACCGTGCTTGTTCCAATCAACCTGGCTATTTAAGAAGAGAGAAATTTGCCTTTGGCGATCCTGTCACAATCGTCAGACAAAGTACAGAAATATCAAATCAAATAAAGGACGTCTAGGGAATGGGGAATTCCCGCTACTCACCATATTTCGTAGAAATGGTTCATCGGTATCAAAATCGCTAGAATAAGATTTTGGATGAACTAGTTGCAATTGAATGTAGAACCAAGCTCACGCTCTCGCGTTGTTGCCGGCCTATAGCTATCCTAGGTTCGGGCCCAATCTCTTGCAAACCCTAGCCTAGGGAAGCTAGCATTAGGATCAACATCATCGTTCAATCGCGCGTCGAGCCCAATCTCTTGCAAACTCGGCCCGCGACCTAGTTTGGGATAGTTCCTACCCGTCCAATCTCTTGCAAACGGGTATTGGCGCGGAATTGCAACCGGAAACCCTAATATCGGTCCAATCTCTTGCAAACCGATACTACGGAAATTCGATTCCAACCCAATTCGGATTTCTAGGGTTTCCTATCGAATTGGGATCCAATCTCTTGCAAATCCCAATCGATGTGAATTCCTAGCCATCCGTAGTAAATTGATCCCAATCTAATTCCTAATAGAAATTCTAGCAAAATTCCTACCAATTCATCACAATCATGAAATAGGGCTTGTAGGGTTCATCCCCATGCCCCAAGACGTGGCGACTACTCACAATTCATAGCAAGATCACAAAAATAATCAATGATATAAGCAATAGAATTCATCACAATATTGAGATATGCAATAAAAATAGAATTTTTAGAGAAGAGAAAACACAAACCAATGGAGTTCTTCAATTAATCCAACAAAAATCCAATTTTGTCTCCTCTCCAATCTCAAGAATAAAACTAAAAAGCTAATCTAAAAGCTGCAAAAAATCTAAGAGAAAGGCTCTCTAAAACTAGGGTAAAAACAGGGGTTAAATAGCCCCCAAAATCGTCCAAAAACTGTGACCAAAATACCCCAGCGCAGCCTGTTTTCCGCAATTTTCGCTACAGGCAGCGCGTCGCACTCGGTCGAGTGACAAAAGTCGCTCGGTCGAGTGAAAACCCTGTAATTTTCCAGTAAGTCTCGATCTTCAGGGGTCTTCACTTCGGGGGCTGCTCGGCCGAGTGAGTTGTCGTCACTCGGTCGATGGCTTCATGGTACTCGGGCGGTCGGGATTATCCACTCGGCCGAGTGGGTCTTCTGAAGCTCAGGCAGCCGAAAAACAGTAACATGGCGATTTTTAAAGGGCTTCGTCTGGGCGCCACTCGGGCGGACGGGGTCTCGTCACTCGGCCGATGTGGTCTCCGTCGCTCGGCCGAGTGCACATAGGAATCGTGTCTGATCTGGTCGGCCGAGCGGTGTCTCGCTGGTCGGCCGAGTGGCTCCTCCACTCGACCGAGTGGGACATAAAACATGCCCAATTTGCTTGTTTTGGCCTCCTCGTCGCTCCTGCGACGTCCGTTCTTCTTCCGCTCCTCTCCAACAGCAAAATACCCCTCGGGGAGGTCGTCGGTGACCGTCTGGAGTAAGCGCATCTCGAGATCACTCCAAATCGCGCCAAATCACCTGAAATGCGACAAAAACAACAAATCGTGAAAAGCATCGCAATATCGTCGATATATCGTGAAAAACATGATTTGGGTGATCTAAATGGCATGCATACATGCGGGAAAAAGGTGTAAAATAAGGAGTGATAAAAATCCCCCAAGCTTGCCTCTTACTCGTCCTCGAGGAAGATGAGTAAAAGGTGAACCCGGTGGATTCGGAAAACGAAAACGGCGAAAAATGTAGAATGAAAAACGGAGAAGAATGAAAAACGAAATAAAAATAAAGAAGAAAGAAAGAAGCGAAGAGGTAAGCTGCTAGATCATTTTCTCAGGACGTGGGTTCCGCTTACTCGTATAGCATGCACTGAATGAAAAACACATGTCAAAGAGTTTTATTTTGATATCATAGTATAATGGTGCAAATAGAAATAGAAAACCCACGAGCAACAATATAATCATGAAAAACGGAATAATCTTATAATTACCATCGTCTGAATCATTTAAAGCGGTATACATATCACAGATCACACACTTTTCAATTGAATGCTTTCTATCAGGAGTATAAGAGTATCACACTATAGAATAGAGAGAATAGAAAAGTATGGATTTCATGATATGAATGCTAGGCTTAGATTTCTGGATGTCGTAAAGCAAAAAATAATCTCACCGAGTATAGAATATTACTTAGCCTAGGTTGTCGTGCAACGTCAAGTAGTCACTCTCTCACACATCAATGGATCCCCTCCCCCAAGCTTATCTATAAGCGTGGTGGCATAAAAAAGTATTTACATCCCCATTTTTATAAAGCTCCAAAAGTAATAAAAACGAACACGAAAAGAGAGAAGAAAGAAAGAAATTGAGATGGGATCTTTTATTGAGGATTTTTCCTCTTTTCTTTTGTTTTTTTTTTGATGCAATAGCATATATACACAACGATCCCAACTCAAAGAGAGATAATGATATACAAGAATATTTTCTCTTTTCTCTTTGTTTTTTCTTTTTTTTCTGAATAAGAAATTTGGAGCTAGGAATTAATAGCGGGGGAAATGCCATGTAATAGAATCGCTAAGGGGAGATTCACCAATGATTTTAAAAGTAGAGAAATGATGTTCAAGATTTGTGGAGAAAGAAATGAATATATCGCTCGGTTCACTCTATAAGACATGCACGACAACTTCAGCAGGGTAATCTAATCTACTCAGTTTCGATCACAAAAAAGCTAACTAATCCAGATTTATCATAGCTAACATCATTCAATCATCCTGAAGTGAAATGTACAGTTCATGCATATAGAAGTGATATAGGAAAAGAAATCAGTACTCCAGATATAGGCATTCAATGCGTGAATCTTGGTGTGTTTTCTGTGATAGCATACATATGAATATTCAGACTCAGCTAATAATAAAACTTCATCCATTTTCATGTGGAAAAAGTGTGGGTTACTATCTCTGGGTGCAAGGCAAGTCATAGCATATGATATCAGAAATAAAATCTAAGACATGACAAATATAGCATGCAAATAGAATAAGCTAACTCCACGTCATCATCATCACAGAAAAGTCATCTCTAGCATGAGATGAAAAAGAAAGAAATAAAGATAAAGGGAAAATAGAACTATTTACAATGCGGCACACAGAAAAATAAGAAAAACGTGATGCATGGCAAAATAAAAGAAAAATGATGAAAAATAAGTGCAAAAGCGAAGAATGGCGTGAAAAACTAAAAATAAAGGTGGCGAACCGAAAAAGAACGTGAGAACTCACTCCCCCAAGCTAAATGGCACAGTGTCCTCAATGTGCAAAGTGTGGCACACCGAGAGACAAGAAGTGTGAGGGGTAAGTGAGGATGCATGCATGATGGGGGAAAAAGAAGGAAAATAAATGAAAAATAAAGAAACGAAAAATATGATGCGGACATGATGCATGCACAGATAGGAGTGATACAGATATAAAGGTGGGGCACCAAAACTCTCCCTCTCTCCCAAAAAAAGATATATAAGGATACGATCTGAATGAGAAACCCAAAATAAGTGAGGGGAGGGGGGCAAAAATGCAACAGGACCCAGCAGAAACGGGCAGCACAACGACAGGAATAATCGATGGCATCAAGGGTGCCTAAGAAGGTGGTGTTGCGCCGTCTCCGTCCTGAGGCGGAAGTGGTGATGGTGGCTGGGCAGGCCGCTGAGCGGGTGTGGGTGTGGAAGTGGTAGCATGCTGAGTGTGTGTGGAAGTGTGGGTGGGAACCTGCTGGGTGGGTGGGGGTACGCGGGGGAGACGCTCCAGGACCTGGGTAAGACAGTAGTGAATCTGCGGGAGCAGGTCGAAGCGGTCAGCCATCGCAGAGACGGTGGAGGACAGGGTCCTAAGGTCGCCTCGGAGGCCACTCACCGCCCCCTCTAGAGCACGAATGCTCTGAAGTACAGTGTCGGGGGGAGGTGGTGCAGAGGGACGCACCGGTCGGGGCTGTGCAGGGCGGGGCTGGCGTACTCAGGTCGCGTATGTGACGGGCTCAGCGGGGAAGGGAACGAAAGGCGCTGCGCTCGCAAATGTGGGCCTGGCCTCAGTGTGAGGCTGGGGCACCGGCTGGTGAGAAGTGGAGGCAGCAGCAACGAAAGAAGAGTGCAAAAGTGGCAGCGAGGCGGCCAGAGAGGTCAGTGGCACAGAAGTGTGGACAGACGCCACGACACTCTCGGAAAATACAGCAGCAGTGGAGACAGAGGGCTCTCCGCACTCAACTACGGTCGGCGGGCGCTCGGGTGGGGCAAAAGAAACAGGCTCAGCAGACAGAGGGCCAGTGGTGGTGGTGACAGCCGCGGAAGCAGTGGAGGTGGGCTCAGCTAAGGTACTCCCGACACCGACAGAGGTGGGGACAGAGGTGTCAGGAGTAGCGGAAACATCAGGTATAGGCTGAGGGGCCACGGGGTCAACAGGGGCGGCAGGCTCGGCAAGGGCAACAGGGTCTGCGGGGGCAGCGTGGGCCTGCTCGGCCTCCTCGGCCTGGAGCACGTAAGCAGCGGGGATGAGAACATCCATCGCAGGGAGCCAGTCGACGTGGGCTGGTGCAATCTGAGTCCGAGCTGGGCTCGAAAGAATCATGTAATCGGCACCGTAAGGGCCGTGCAACCAGACCCAGTGACGCTCACCGTGCGGACGAAGCATCTTCATCCGGGCCATAACATCGATCGACAAAGAAGTGGGGCCCGATACTCGTCGCAGGTCGTCAGGGAAGTCCTCGCCGGTCATAAGGGCAAGCAAGGTGATCAGGCCGCCGCAGCATATCGGTGAGCGAGCGCCCACCGATACAATGATGCGGTCCAAAAACCAAGCCGTGACATCAATCACGACGGCGGGGACAAGCTCATCGCCATCCCTAGATAGAGCTCTGGGACGGGTCATCGTGTAGAGCATGTAGAGCTCCGGCGTAGACATCGTGCTCGGCTCATATCTGGCCAAAAAGGTCGTCGCCATAAGGCGCTGAGCAATACGGAGGCAGGGATGGACAATGGCCGAGGCCTTGGCCCTACTAGGGTCAAAGGCAGCGTGAAGACCCGTAATCCGGGCCCAGAAGGCACCGGAGTCGAAGGAAGGTAGGGGGATATGGGTGGGGCCGTAACCGCGATCGGCTCCGGGGACAGCGGGCCACGAGAAAAATGCTCTCATCATATCGAGAGTGACCTGGCACTCCCGGTCCATGAACCGAAACGAGCATCCCTCGTCGGTGCGGGCGATCGAACTAAGTACCTCAAGTGTCGGACGGATAAACGTGTCCGCCGACACCTGAAAGAACTCTCGCCAGCCCACATTGTCGTACAACGTGAGCATCCCCTCTAGTACCCCTAGGCATCCTAGGTCAGCAAGGTGTGCAAACCTGGAGGGTACGATCGAGCGTTGGGAGATACGCTCGAAGACGGCGTGGTGTGCGTCGTCTCGGAACGTAATCCCGAGCGGCCCGACCAATGGAGCCGGTGGTGGTGGCTGTGGAGTGGCAGGGAGCGGCTGTGCAGGCTGTGCGGGCACTGCAGGCTGGGCTGGGTGGATGGGGTGTGTGGGAGAGGGCGGAGGAGAGTCCTCCAACTCGTGGGAGGGGCCGGCGTCATCCGACCGCTTCCGCTTGGCGGAAGCTCTCCTCGACCGCGGCCGTGTCCGGGGCGGCATATGGGCCCCGAGCGCGCGCCGAAAAGTGTAAAAAGTGCGGCGTGTGCAAAAGAAAGGAAAGAGTGTACCCCGACACGCCGCGAGTGCTAAGCAATGGAAGAGTGCGAAGATAGCGCCTCCGCGAAGCCCAAATCAGTCCGTAGAAGCTTCCCTGGGCTCCCCTAAGCTCCCAAAAACAACCTGCGCATGAAATGGCGATATCAGCGGGTAATATTCAAAACGTATGGAGCATTAGGGGTACATTAGATAGATATAGAAATTGATTAGTGTTTGGGGGTCGTTAAACACATGGATCCTCGAAAAATACACAAAAAGAGGAGAAAGAGGGCGAAACAGGCGATACTGGAGGTGGTCGGAGCGGAGGCCGCCGGCGGCGACTCGGTCGAGGCGCGGCGGTGCTCGGCCGGCGGTGGCGGGCCGAGCGGTGGCGCGGCGACCGGTGGTCGGGCGAGTGAGGGCGCGAGCGAGGCGAGCGGGCGAGGGGAGCTGAAGGGTCGGGCGATTTGGGAATTTTTTCGTTTCGAAAATTGTGCCTCCCCTCAGCCCCTTATATAATAAAAGTTACGACTCGGCCGAGTGAGCAGGTAACTCGGCCGAGTGGGATCAATGGAAAATCCTCCCCGCTTGCGCTTCGGCCGAGTGGCTTTGCCAGCCTCGGCCGAGTGGAGTAAGTCCATTCGGCCGAGTGGCTCAAGCTACTCGGCAAGACTCACCTTAGGAGCGTATCCGTTCTACTCGGCCGAGTGAAAATATATACTCGGCCGAGTAGCAGTTATACTGAATTTAGGAAAATAAACAGAGAGTTGGGTACAGCAGACTTCCCTCGTTCGTGAGCGGCTCGGCCGGACGAACTTGTGTACTCGGCCGAGTGACTAGTATACTCGGCCGAGTGAGCCTTATGTTCTGTTGTTTGTCTTCGTTCGGGCTCTAAACTCCGTCTTTCTTCCTCAAGTCGATTTCATCTTACTCCTAAGCATCGAGCGTCTTCCTGGGGTGCTCCTTGTCATCTCGTTCATCCTCCTCATGATGGATTTGCCTATCTCCTCTCCTATCAAGAAAAATAGGACCCGTTATCACAAAATTTTTGGGCGAACGACTCAAAACACTAAAAATTTCTAAAACAAAAATAAAGGAAAAGTAAAAGTAAAGCCATAACCGTCGGGTTGCCTCCCGACAAGCGCTCGTTTAAGGTCGTGAGCTCGACCCCTTATGATTTTCAATTAATGCGGGATGTTTGGTGCATATGAGATGCACCCATCAAACTTTCCGGGGAGAATGCTTGGATTCGGAAGTTGCGGCGGCGCGTTCTCCCTCGGTGGTCTCTTGTCTCGAATAGTGTTGGGGGGGGCTCCCCCAAGCTAGCGTTTGCTCCGGTCAACGGCTTCACCGGTGACGCCGATTTCCGTATCGGCAGAGCTTTCTTCAGATACTTTAATTTCGAGAGCTTGCAGAGCTCTCGAATCCTTGCGACATCAGCGTCGCCTTCATCTTTTTCAGCGGAGAGGTCAGGGGAATCATCTATCTTCTCATCTTGGCCTAAATCCGGGCCTTCCTCGAAATCTTCATCGAATAGAGCGCCAATCGAGTGGGGGGTCGCCTCTTCTATTACCTCATCAAGGAGGTCCATGTAGTCAAGCTCCTCGTGGTAAGGCATGTGTTTCATAGCCTTAGGAATGTGAAGCTCCACCTCGATGTTGCCGACATTTAAAGTTAGGGTACCTTCGCGCACGTCGACAATGACTCCGGCGGTGGCGAGGAACGGGCGTCCAAGTATCAATGAAGTATCTCCCTCCTCCTTAACGTCCATGATCACGAAGTCACATGGCAAGCATATTCCCCCCGGGACTTGTAGCGGGATGTCTTCGGCGATCCCTACCGGCCTTGTTATTCGCCCATCGGCCAATTGTATCCGCATGTCGGTAGGTTTCAACTTCGTCCCGGTGTTTAGCCTTAAGAACATGGAGAGAGGCATGAGGCTCACACTAGCCCCAAGATCTACCAACGCCTTTTGAAGAGGGACGCCGCCCAAGGTGCAAGGAATCCGAAAACTCCCCAGGTCTTTAAATTTGGTCGGCTCCTTCTCTCTCTTGGTGAACCAAGAGCCCTCCTCGGCTAGCATAATCTTATCCTTCCTCTTTCTCCCCGAAATCAAGTCCTTTAAGAATTTAGCATATGTGGGGATCTCCATGATGGCGTCGAGGAAGGGAATGTTGAGGCTAACTCCTCTAAGATACTCAAGAAACTTTGCTAGCCTTTTCTCCATTTTTGCTCTAGCAAGCCTTTGGGGAAATGGGACCGATGGCATGAAGCGCCTTTCCTCAATCAATTGCTCCGCTCTAGATTTCTCCTTTTCTTGTGGCTCTTTCTCCTTATCAACTTCAACTACCGGCTCAATTGTCTCCAAGCTTTCCTCCACGGGCTCCTCGGTAGGAATCATGGCGGGGGTGGTATCCTTCCCGCCTCTAGTAGTAACGGCAACTACGGCATTGATGTGGCCGGTGTTGCCCCGTGGGTTTTGCTCGGGTTGCGCCGGCAATCGTTGAGTGTTCCGATTGAGCAACGCCAATTGCTCCGATATTTGAGCCACAACGGTATTAAGGGAGTCTTGCCCCGCCTTCAAGGTAGCATTGACCTTATTTTGCTCGACCATAAACGCCTCCACTCTAGCTTCGAAGTCGGATCGTTGTTGAGCTTGTGGAGGGTTTTGATTTTGATTCCTCCACCCTTGGTTGTATCCGGGCGGCCTATATGGTGGAACTTGTTGCTTCGGTTGGAAATTTTGTTGTGGAGGCCCCCTCGGCGGGTAGTGTTATTGTTGGGGTGGTGGTGGTCGAGCTTGTTGAGGTGGTTGTTGTGGCGGGTTCAAAGCTCCTTCATTGTTGGCGTAAGAGAATCCGGGATGATTTCTTGTGGCCGGATTGGCCCAATATCCTTGGTTCCCCGCGACATATTGTACTTGCTCCAAGGATCCTTCTCCTTGCTCTCCCCCCGCATACATGGCTTGAGATTGGTCTTGCCAATCACACATTTGGTTCGTTGGAGCGGAGGTGGAAAGGGTTCCTTGGGGCTCCGTGATGAATTTCTCCAGTCTCTCCACTACCTTGTGGAGAGAATCAAACTTGCTTGTAAGCTCCGCTACGGCCTTCGCCTCATAGATACTAGTTGGCTTCAAGGAGGACGTGGAGTGTCCTCGCTCATCGCCCCATTGTTGGTTGTTTGAGGCCATCTCCTCAATTAGGGCCGTAGCTTCCTCGGGAGTCTTTGACAAGATAGCACCATTCGCCGCGGCATCAATAATTTGTTTGGTCCCCGGTTGGAGACCATTGTAGAAGCTATGAACTAGCTCCCAATCTTCAATGCTATGGTGCGGGCATTGATGCTGCAGATCCTTAAAACGCTCCCAAGCCTCATAGAGCGTCTCTTGGGGTCCTTGCTTGAAGGACATGAGAGCGCTCCGGATCTTCACCGTCTTGGAGGGCGGATAGAACTTGTCAATGAACGCACTCGCCAACTCATCCCAAGAGGTGAAAACTCCCTCAGCCTGCGTCCTCAACCAATAGAGTGCCTTGTCCTTTAGCGTGAAGGGGAAGAGACGCAGTCTGATGGCATCGATGGAGACCCCCGGCATTTGGAATGTGGCACACTTCGACA
The DNA here is from genome assembly GCA_030789695.1 of Scilla litardierei. NCBI lineage: Eukaryota > Viridiplantae > Streptophyta > Magnoliopsida > Asparagales > Asparagaceae > Scilla > Scilla litardierei. The sequence goes on along the minus strand of CM061142.1, from coordinate 424,397,903 downwards.
AGAATAATTGGATGTGGTAGTGAGGGTTTTCATGGGCATTCCCATGAAATGGATCCTGCTGCATCAGAACTACTAGTCCAGTCTTTAGCTCGAAGTTCTTGTCAGCCGCCAACTCCGGCATGGCAATGGATGAGGTCGTAGAAGAGGTCTTAGGCCGAAGCCTATCTCGAATAGAAATTATCCTCGCCATCCTTGCCGCTAATTGGTCCGCAGTTTCCGGGTTGGTCATAAACCTCCCTTCCGGATTTTGTCTCCTTTCCGCTCTAAGTCTCCGCGCGGTACGTTCGATCTCGGGATCAAACAATATAGCTTCGGGGTCCGCCGTAGATCTCGTGTACATGCACAGGGAAAACAGAGTTTCAAAGAAATGATTAGCACCGTGGAAGGGTTAGGTAAAAATAAAGAAATGGAAATAATAATAATAATAATAATAAAAGGAATAGCTAGGGTGGTAAGATCAAACGCAATCGCCTCCCCGGCAATGACGCCAAAAACTTGGTCGCTCCGGGATGTAACCCTAAAGAACGGTTGTAGTTTTACCGCAAGTGCACAGTGTAGCAGCGAGCGGGTTATCGAACACAGGGAGGACGAATGACCGTGCTTGTTCCAATCAACCTGGCTATTTAAGAAGAGAGAAATTTGCCTTTGGCGATCCTGTCACAATTGTCAGACAAAGTACAGAAATATCAAATCAAATAAAGGACGTCTAGGGAATGGGGAATTCCCGCTACTCACCATATTTCGTAGAAATGGTTCATCGGTATCAAAATCGCTAGAATAAGATTTTGGATGAACTAGTTGCAACTGAATGTAGAACCAAGCTCACGCTCTCGCGCTGTTGCCGGCCTATAGCTATCCTAGGTTCGGGCCCAATCTCTTGCAAACCCTAGCCTAGGGAAGCTAGCATTAGGATCAACATCATCGTTCAATCGCGTGCCGAGCCCAATCTCTTGCAAACTCGGCCCGCGACCTAGTTTGGGATAGTTCCTACCCGTCCAATCTCTTGCAAACGGGTATTGGCACGGAATTGCAACCGGAAACCCTAGTATCGGTCCAATCTCTTGCAAACCGATACTACGGAAATTCGATTCCAACCCAATTCGGATTTCTAGGGTTTCCTATCGAATTGGGATCCAATCTCTTGCAAATCCCAATCGATGTGAATTCCTAGCCATCCGTAGTAAATTGATCCCAATCTAATTCCTAATAGCAATTCTAGCAAAATTCCTACCAATTCATCACAATCATGAAATAGGGCTTGTAGGGTTCATCCCCACGCCCCAAGACGTGTCGACTACTCACAATTCATAGCAAGATCACAAAAATAATCAATGAAATAAGCAATAGAATTCATCACAATATTGAGATATGCAATAAAAATAGAATTTTTAGAGAAGAGAAAACACAAACCAATGGAGTTCTTCAATTAATCCAACAAAAATCCAATTTTGTCTCCTCTCCAATCTCAAGAATAAAACTAAAAAGCTAATCTAAAAGCTGCAAAAAATCTAAGAGAAAGGCTCTCTAAAACTAGGGTAAAAACAGGGGTTAAATAGCCCCCAAAATCGTCCAAAACTGTGACCAAAATACCCCTGCGCAGCCTGTTTTCCGCAATTTTCGCTACAGGCAGCGCGTCGCACTCGGCCGAGTGACAAAAGTCGCTCGGCCGAGTGAAAACCCTGTAATTTTCCAGTAAGTCTCGATCTTCAGGGGTCTTCACTTCGGGGGCTGCTCGGCCGAGTGAGTTGTCGTCACTCGGCCGATGGCTTCATGGTACTCGGGCGGTCGGGATTATCCACTCGGCCGAGTGGGTCTTCTGAAGCTCAGGCAGCCGAAAAACAGTAACATGGCGATTTTTGAAGGGCTTCGTCTGGGCGCCACTCGGGCGAACGGGGTCTCGTCACTCGGCCGATGTGGTCTCCGTCGCTCGGCCAAGTGCACATAGGAATCGTGTCTGATCTGGTCGGCCGAGCGGTGTCTCGCTGGTCGGCCGAGTGGCTCCTCCACTCGGCCGAGTGGGACACAAAACATGCCCAATTTGCTTGTTTTGGCCTCCTCGTCGCTCCTGCGACGTCCGTTCTTCTTCTGCTCCTCTCCAACAGCAAAATACCCCTCGGGGAGGTCGTCGGTGACCGTCTGGAGTAAGCGCATCTCGAGATCACTCCAAATCGTGCCAAATCACCTGAAATGCGACAAAAACAACAAATCGTGAAAAGCATCGCAATATCGTCGATATATCGTGAAAAACATGATTTGGGCGATCTAAATGGCATGCATACATGCGGGAAAAAGGTGTAAAATAAGGAGTGATCAAATCGCCATTCGTATTTTCCAATATGAGTAATTAGAACCATCAAATAGAGGAGGACGAACTTGAGAGTGCCCTTCAGGATGTTGATTTGTGTTGTAGTTGTGTGGAACAACGTTCATGTTTGATTCTGCCATCTTAACCATGCTCTGATACCAAATGTAATTTTAGCATGTATGGATCAATACACTAGAGGGGGTGTGAATAGTGTATATAATAAAAACTGTTGCAAATAAAACGTTAATGATACTTGCAAAGATGGCACAGAAATGAAATGACAAGTATTGAAAATAAATCAATCGCAAACACAGAGATGTATCCTCGTTCGGATCCTCTTGATACTAGTCCAGTCCTCTACTCCCAGTAGAGATTTTCAATCCACTATAATCACTAGTCCCGCAAGTACAAACTTACAAAAATGGCGACACTCCCCGTGTCCCAAACTTTGTACAATCTCAATAACTAGAGATTCAAACATGTTAAAGAAATAATAAAATAGAAAAACACATATAGCCTTGGTATGAATATCAAAGATGAATTCAAAGGATTGGTGTTTAAAAAAGGAACTTTAATGTTTCAAGATATATAATGGTGAAACATAATTGAAGTTCTTCGTTCTTAAACGAAGAGAGAAATCTAATGATGTACAATCTCAATAACTAGAGATTCAAACCTGTTAAAGAAATAATGAAATAGAAAAAACCTATAGCCTTGGTATGAATATCAAAGATGAATTCAAAGGATTTGTGTTTAAAAAAGGAACTTCAATGTGTCAAGATATATAATGGTGAAACACAATTGAAGTTCTTCCGTTCTTAAACGAAGAGAGAAATCTAATGATTTCTTCTTACAAATAAGAAAAGAACAACTTTCCCAAAAAGTGTTGAAATCCAAGTTCTTCTGTTCTTAAACGAAGAAAGAAATCTAATGATTTCTTCTTACAAATAAGAAAAGAACAACTAATGGCCGAATGCTTAAGAAAATCAGAGGCTTGATTTCAACAAAAATAGAAGTAAAGAATAGAAAAGTGTGTGGAGTGAAAGAGAGGGTCTACCCCTCTATATATATTGTTTAGGGACGGTTGGAGAGTGTAAATGACGTTAGGAAATAGTCATAAACCGTCCCTGAAAATTTGGGCTTTAAACGGCTAGTATTGTGTTTGGTCGACCAAAAAATAAAATTGGTCGACCAAAATTTAGAGAGTGAATTTTGACCGTTGGAAGACAGATCCAGAATCTACATGGTTAAGGGAGTTTGCTCAAGAAATCCTATAGTCAAATTCGAAGGTTTAAAATTGGTCGACCAATTTGGCTGCCAATTTTCTGGGTAAGAATTTTCGAAATTGGGAAGTGTAGAACTCTGAGTAATGGAACCTAGGAGACTAAGATATGTATCACAAGGCTTTGTAACTCTAAAAAAGTAAATTTTACATTGATTACATAAAAGCCGTAGATAGGACTGTATCTGCAACTGAATCTGAGAAGCTTCTTTGCAGGAGATCCTTATCAAGTGATTATATATCCAAGTCATGGATGTAGGTGCCTTTGCCTTTCCAGCTTCATGAACTATTATTTATCCATTTGAATAAGCATGAAGATATCTGAATGTGTGGAACTCAGCATGTATCTGTATCTACATAGATAGAGTTAGTAGCACTGAATGTGTTTGTCATATCAAAACCATATGGGAATAGAAATATGGAATTATGAAATTCTAACAAATTAGAGACCCCAATACACTGTCCCTGTCCCTACGGGATTCAACAATCTTATATACTATAATTTGACACCGTCCGCTTGCAGATAGAGCCCAGAGCCAACACCTAGGGACCATACTGCACCTAGCGACTGTGACACCGCTAGGTGGATTTTAGGTGTAAGTTCGAGATGCGTCACCAGGTGCCTGGGCCTTGTGCCCAGGGCACCCGGCCCAGGGCGCCTGGGCCTGGGCTTGGACCCGTGCCCAGGCCCAGGGTGCTCGTCCTGAGCGCCTGGGCTGGCGCCTAGGGCGCCTGGGCCAGGGCGCCTAGGGCATCCAGGCCAACCACCTCGGTCAGATTAGGCTGACCCATGCCCATTTTGGGCCTGGGTAAGACCCTCTAGTGCTGACATGACAGTTTTGGGCATAACTTGTGCATTTGGCATCCGATTTGGACGCCGTTCGGACCTATGTTTACACTGAGACATTACCGTCTTACATGTAAGCTTTTCACCGCGTTTGTTTCATTAAATATTGTCGTAAAAAAATTAATACACATTTAACTCAGTTTGCATCATATGCAAAATAGTCCCTATCTAAGCTTAAAATATCATTTGCATCAAAAACAAATGATCTGAGGGCATACATCCCCCAACAGATTCTAGCGGCCGGGCTACTTTCGTAGTCATTGGTAAGCAGATTGGGGGTTAGTGGTCACCCCCAGCTCTCGAGTCACTCTCATGATCCCGAGCCCCGGAAAACGACCACTAATCCCAAATCGGATTCATGGGGATTCTCCCTAAGATACAGAGTCGCTTTCGTGATCCTCCAATCCTAAGGTTACTCCCCTAAAACCCTTGTTCTAATCGCCATAGGAAGACCCTAGATTCGTCCAACGGAGGTCTAACCCGACATCCAATCCATATGCTCCTATGGATCCTTCTGAAGCCCTGGAAACCCACTACTCTAGCATGGCAAAAGCTCTAATTATGATAGCAATAGAGATAGGCATATCTAATCGTTCAAATTATATGAAATCAATTTCAATAGAGAGAGCAAGAGAAATAAAAGCAATGGTAAAGAAATCAAGAAAATCCAACCACAAACAAGAAAATAGATTGCAAAAGAGATTACCAAAACAGAGCTCCCAAAATAGCTCTAAGTGTTTAGCTACAGAAAAATCCAGCTTAACCTATTCTTAAAAAGTGTTACTATTTATACAAAACTGTTTGGGTTCGGATTTTACAAGAAAACCAACTCGAAACCCATCATTTTAAGTCAATTCAAAGTCTGCCGACCTACTGCTCGGCCGAGCACAGTGCTCACTCGGCCGAGCGGTGCCTTGTGTAGCGCTCCGCCTTGGTGCTTTAAGAAGGGCCGCTCGGGCGAGCGAGTTGAGTTGCTCGCCCGAGCGTCATGTCGCTCGATCGAGCAAATTAAGTTCCAAAAATCCAGAGCCCAAGTCTTGCATTTATTGGGCTCCTCTAACATCTAGCTCGGGCGAGCGGGCTGGTCGCTCGGCCGAGCGGGCTGGTCGCTCGGCCGAGCGGGCTTGTCGCTTGGCCAAGCACCCCGAAGAATGATTTGGGTGCTCCGTGGCGTGTCACAGCTCGACCGAGCACATGATGTGCTCGGCCGTCTGGAACATGGTATAATGAGCTCCCTTATTCTCTTTTCCCCTCTCTTCTCTCTTCTCTTCATCTCTTCTCTTCTCCTTCTCTTCTTCACTTCTTTGGCCTCCTTGGGTCGCCGTGGCATGGCATGGCGAGCTTTGGCGTCGATGTTGTGCCCGGAACCCCATATCTCTCCAAATCGCTCCGAATTCCCTTAAAACACATAAAACATCAAAAGGATCAAGAATATCAAGAAAAGCATGATATAATGCGAAAATATGGATTCGAGCAATCGAAACGACATGGGAATGCATGGTAAAAATATGGAAAATATAAACACAACAAAATCCCCCAAGCTTACCTCTTTCTCGTCCTCGAGGAAGATGAATAAGAAGTTCACAGGAGGGTAAAAACAACGAAGTGAAAAAGGAAGTCGAAAATAAGAAAGGCAACTAAATCATCTCCTCATCTCATAGCGTGCAACAACACTTCAACTTTATAATTTAAAAATGCACTACTCTTGAAGATTTATCAAGTCTAGCAAAGAATATACATAGAATGGATTTTTAAATGAATGGCGTGAACTCGAATATATGATATGAAGTTAGAGGGAGATTCCTATTATAGCATGCAATCAATATACAGAATCTATGATTCGAGCCCAAATCTCCACAACTCATTCTCTAAGTAGCGAATAGCATCATGATCAATTAATTCAAGCATGCAAGATGATTTTAATTAATTTTCATCAATGATGATGGTAAGTTCAATTAAATCCAGAAGTCACCGCACTAAACTCTTTAACAATCCATAGAAATCATCGACCTTGCCATGTCCCTACTCTATAAAGAAAGTGAGATAAAGATGTGGAATTTTTTTCTTTTTACAATTGTTTTTGGCTATACAATTTTCTTTATATATACATACTTTTATTTTCTTATATACACAAGATAACTCAATATATACAAGAGGCGGCCTATGCATCCCAGGTCAGACGGTCTTAGGGCATCGGGTTACGAAGAACCCCTCGGGCCTATTATTTCTATGTAATATTTTTTTGGTTTTTGGTTTTTTTTTTCAATTTTTTTGGATTTTTGCAAACTTACGTAAACGCGATGGAATGCAAAGCACGATCAAGGATCGCAATTGGCTATATACAAATAAAAATAAAAATCATAGAATTGAGACATGGCTCGGTGTCAGAATATCTAGTAAACGCTACTTAAGTGTCGTGGGTTATCCAAACCCAATTGAACCATCATCCATTATGAAAACGTACATTTTCACACTATCATACAATTTTCACTTAATTTTCAATCAATCATGCATTTTTAAGCTTAACTGTTTCGAGAATACTCGTTGTGGAGAATGTGAAATTAAAGCATGGAAAAGCATATTAAAGAACACCATAATAAAGGAATATCTCTAACTCATTTAAGCATGGAGTTCAAAAATCATAATCCATTCTATATAAATATGCGATGATGCACAATAGACTATGATGAATCCTAAGTGAGTGTGTAAAGAAGATAAGTTGAGTGTGCGCAGCTTATAGTGCAATCATAGGAGAATCATCTTTAGTCTAACAAAAGAAAAAGAGAAAGAAATAAAAAATATGCATGCAATCAAACAAGAGAAGAAAAAATAAAACGATGATAAAAGAGAGAGAAATGTGGCAGAAGTGGAACTAAAAATGGGAATAAGGAAAAAGAATAAGTAAAAAGTGATAGCGCTCATCCCCCAAGCCAAACGCAGCAGTGTCCTCACTACTGAGAACACGTGCGTAGAGATGGGAAATGATGCTAGGGGTGCGTGGGATGAAAGATAAAAGAAGGTATAAAAGATGCATAGGCATATGTACATTATGCATGTATTTACGAAAATGGAGATGATGATGATGCATAGTATGTACAGTATGGACACTATAGACAATAAAAATCGACGCAAAAATGTGACTCCCCCAAGCTGGACTAAGCTGGGCCCCGAAAAGACAGATGGGCACAATGATATGAGGGGGAGACACTGGGATAGCGAGAAGCTATAAATCAGGCAGCAGCACCACCTGGTGGGGGTGGTGGTGGTGGCTGAAGAAGGTGAAGGATATGGTACAGCTTCTCGCTGTTCCGCTGTCCAAGATCAGTGAGTGTCCTCACAGCTCTGCAGAGCTCAAGTACAGCATGCTCCATCCCATATAATCAACCTACAATGTCGGGGGGCGGGAGCTGCTGGACGCTCCCTAGAAGATGTGCCACGTGTGGTGAAAAAGGGATGCGCCGGGAGTGCAGGCTGTGTAAATAATGGGGCAGTGGTGACAGCAGCAGTGGAGATAAGAGCAGAGGTCAAGGCCAATGTGTGTGCAGGTGAGGATAGGGTAGGTACAGATACGATAGAGGTGGTGGTAGCAGATGTGGAGACAGAAACCACCACACTCTCCGTAAGAATCATCGAGACGGTGCTGTGAATGGGTACGGTCAGGGATATAGGCACCAGTGTGGTCTCAGGTGGTAGTGAGGAGGTGAGGACAGAAGGATCAGCTAGCAGATCATAAATGAGTACCACAGCTGATAGGGCTGGGTCCTCAGCAAAAGTGGAGACATGTAGCTCGACGGCAGAATCCAAAACAGGTGGCACAATAGATGTGGCAGGGCCCTCAACAGATGTAGAGACAGAAGGGGCCGATGTAGGCTTAAACTGGGGCAGTGTGTATGGTGGCTCCTCAGCGTGTGGACGAACGGTGCCCGGCTGCTGCTGGGCAACCTGATCATTATAGGGCTCCAGCTCGTAAATGGGAGGGATGCACTCCTGCATGGGGAGGATCCACTCAATTTGCTGAGGGGCCAAGGTGGTCTTCTCTGGGTTAGGGACACCATATAATCGGTGTTATGACGCCCATGAAGATATACCCATTGTCAGTCAACATGGGCCCTAATAATTTGCAAGGGCATAGGCACGCGCAGGGATAGGGTGCTAGGGCCCGTCGCCTCAAGAAGATCCTCATGGAGGTCTAGATTTGTCCTAAGGGTGATGATGGTGAAAAAGCCACCACAACAGATGGGGCCCCTCAGCAAAGTAGCAGCCCAACATAAATGATCACAGAAGATCTGGACGTGATCGATAGGGTATGAGGGGCAAGAGGTGCCATCTGGTAGCGCCTCGTGAGGGAGGGTCATGCCCCACAAAAGGACGAGCAAGACAGAGGACATAGTCCGGGCTCATTCATGCATAGGATGGTGGTGGCAATGTGGCGCTAAGCTAACCTAAGACCGGGGTGAATGATCAAGAAGGCCTTCGAGGGCTAGTACTGAAGGAAGGCATATCGGAAATCCTCTCCCAAAAGCGTGTAGTGTAAATAGCAGGGGAGTATCCGAGCCGGGGGTATAGGCGGTCTCGACGTCGGGGACTGCGGGCCACTGGAATAGGGTCCGAAGTCCATCGTAAGTGAACTCCATTTCCACGTCCAGTATGGAGAATGCAATCCATGTGTCGATATGGCGAAGTGAGCTGAGGGCCTCTAGGGTCAAGCGAATGCAAATCTTCGCATGAATCCCTAAAAAATGCTCCCAGCCCAGGTTCGCATACAGCTGCCTAACCCCGGGCAAAATGCCTTGCTGCTCTATGGCTCCTAAGTCGGAGAATTTGGTCGAAATGACCGGGCGCCTAAAGAGATCGGTAAAAGCACGACAATGAGCATCGTCTATAAAAGTGATGTCGTAGGTCTCTAGGGGGCGTCTCGAGCTGTGGGTGTGGTGGGGGTGGTGCCATAGGTATGGGTTGACTCAGGGGGGGCTCGTGTCCCTGTTGAGGAGCTAGCAGCCTATCGTTTCTTCCTATCATGTGAGGGTGAAGGAGATGATGGTGGGGATGGGGTGGGAACGCGTATGGCGATGCGTGGCCTAGCATGAGGGGCCCTCTGCGAGGACTTTCTCTTCTTTGGAGCATGTGGTGGAGGGGTGGGGGTTAGGATGGTGGGGTGATAGTGGTGGGTGTGGTGGAAGTGTGTGGAGGTGTCGTGGGTGTGGTGGAAGTGTGTGTGTTGGTGGTGGGGATGGATGTGCGTGGTGGTACTGTGGGTGTGCAAGTGGATGTGGTAGTGGTGGTGCGATGCCTAGAGGAGGTCGGCTTGTGGGCCAACATCTTTTGGCGTGAGTGTTGTGGCTAGGACTGAGATGGGGATGGTCTGGAGATGGTGGTGGACATGTGTGTGTGTGTGTGTGTGTGTGTGTGTGTGTGTGTGTGTGTGTGTGTGTGTGTGTGTGTGTGTGTGTGTGGAGGACGTGTAGGGGTGGGGTGGCGGTGGTGGATGTGCGTGTAATGTTTGGTGAAGGTGCAGCAGAAGTGCGTGGAGGTGTCGTGGATGTGGTGGTGGTGGAAGTGCGTGGAGGTGCCGTGGAAGTGGTGGTGGTGGAAGTGCATGGAGATGCCATGGAAGGTGGTGGTGAGGGTGAGGATGATGATGAGTGGATGATAGCCCTGCGAGGCATCGTGAGCTCGTACCAGAAACAATATTATATATAATAAAAACAAGGAGAGGGGAAGAGTGGACCCTTAGCGATGCGAGAGCGGCAAATACGAGATCCTCGAGCGATGTGCAAGTGACGAAGAGTCCCGCCAAGCATCCCGCCAACCTGAAATTTGAAATTGGGTGGTTTGGGGGTGGGGGAGATCGGAGATGGGAGTGATGGGGAGGGAAGGTGTCGATGAGGGGGGCGGCGCTCGGGTTGAGAGAGGGTGGAGTGGTGGAGCTTGGGGAGGCTTGGGTTGCAAAGTGGTTGCGCTCGGGGAGGGTTAGGGTTTGGGGGCGAAAGGAGAAGAGGGAGGAGGGGGTCGGAGGGGAGGAGAGGGAGGTTGGAGGGGAGGAGAGGGAGGTCGGTGGAGAGGAGATGGTGGAGGAGGGGTTGGTGCTCGGGCGAGGGAGGTCGAGGGTGGGGTGCTGGGTCACTCGGGAGGAAGAAGAAAGGGGGCGCTCGCTCGAACTGATAAAATTCGAGCAAGCGCCCTAATTTGACTAAATAGGGTTTGCCCGGGCGATCGAGCACTCGAGCGAGCACTCCCACTCGGGTGAACCTGACTTGAGGCATTGGGTTGGTTGCTCGACCGAGCACTTTGTGCGCTCGGCCAAGCGATCTGGAAAATCAGCACAATCAACCCCTTGGTTCTTCTCATATTTCTTCCCTCTTTGAATCTCAACTCCACACACATGCTTTGCTCTTTCGTTCGGCAGCTTGACTGCCAAGTACCTGCCAAAATCAACAAACTTCAGTTATTTATGGATTTTTTATTTCTATAATAAAAATCTCAAAAAATCTAGTTAAAACTGAATTGCAAGTAAATAAGCTGGGTTGCCTCCCACCAAGCGCTTGTTTAAGGTCATTAGCTTGACCCCTGCAGCTCAATGAGGCGATATGTTGGGCGCATGTGAGATGCACCCATCGTTCTTTCCGACCAACCCTTGTAGGACCGGTTGGTCAAATGCCTCCTTCAGACCCTTAGCGGTCTGTCCATCCTCTTTCCTCTCCGGTGCTTGTCTCTCTTTGGGATGCCCCATGGACGCTGCAGCAACTAGGTTCCTGATTTTCATGACGTCCATGTCGTGATCCTCCAATGTGAGCATGGCATGCTCACGTGTTATCGATCCATCGTCGGGGTCCTCGTTCAGGACATGCAGATATGCTGCCACAGTTTTGTCATGCCGAGGATCTAAACCATGGTCTCGCTCTGCAGCAAGGGGTCCAGAAATACTTCTTCAGCTATGAACTCTTCCATGAGTTCATCCTCCACCAAATCAAGATACTCGACGTCTGCAGTGGGCTTCCTCTCCCTCATTGGCTTAGGTAGCCGAAACTCGGCCTCAATGTTTCCAACATTGAGGGAGAGCGTGCCTTTTTGCACGTCTATCAGCACTCCAGCCGTCGCCATAAATGGGTGAACTAAAATCAGCTATGATCCTCCTTCTTTCGCCATGTCCATAATAACAAAATCCACCGGCACGCTCACCCTGCCGAGAATGTAGGATGACGTCCCTAGCCACTCCGACCGGGTGCATCACCGACCTATCTGCAAGCTGGATGGTCATGGCCGTCGGCTCTAACTCCGTCCCAGTGTTGAGGCGACGGAAGATGGACAAGGGCAAAAGGATGATGCTTGCCCCCTAATCTATCAAGGCCCTCCTAATGGGGACGCCACCTATGGAGCAAGGGACGGTGAATCTCCCTGGATCCGGGAGCTTCTTCAGCAGCTTGTTGCTTTTGAGAAATGAGAACGGTTGCTCCACCAATAGAACCTGCTCAGTCTTTCTCCTCCCCGAGATTAGTTCCGTAAGGAATTTTGCATACAAGGGTATCTCCGTGAGGGTGTCCATGAATGGAATATTCAGCTCCACTCCCTTCAGAAGCTCTATGAACTTGGCATACTTTTCTGCCATTTTGGCCTTAGCCAATCTACTTGGGAATGGAACTGGAGCGGGGTGATCCTTGGACTTCTCCATGGGCCTCGCCATTTCCTTGATCACTTCCTCCATTACGGGAGGGCTATCTCTCTCAATGGTGGTAGGCTGCTCCTCAGCCCTAATATCTCCACCATCAATAACCGGTGGGAGCTCACATATTACCTCCTCGGGTGATGCAGCTGTGGGAATCATCACCGGTGGCTCTGGATCCATCATCGATAGGCTTCTATGGGTGGTGATGGCATAGGCCCTCTCCCCGTGGATCTTCTCTGAATGAGCGGGGAGCTTGCCTTAGGACCGCACCATTTGACGCATCTGCTCCTTCAGCTGATCCACCGTGGTGGAAAGTTCCTTGCTGCGGGCCGCATGGTCTAGATTGAGCTTTGCCTGCTCCTCGATGAATCTCTCCAAGGTGGCCTCCAAGGGGGATTTCTGCTGAGCTGGAGGAGGATTGGGCAAAGCTAGCTGCTGCTGGTACCCTGGCAGTCTATAGGGGGCATACGGCCTCTTCCCAGACTGCTGCTGCTGTGGCTGATACTGCTGCTGCTGATACTGCTGTAATTGTTGCTGATACTAATGGGACTACTGCTAATACTGCTGCTACTAATGGGGTTGTAGCTATGATCCACTGCTATTCCTGTATTAGAAACCGGGTGGTTTCTCTAGGACGGGTTCCCATAGGCTCCCTCGTTTCCTCCTCTGTCATCGGAGGTGTAGTTGGCCTCCTCTATTGTTGCAGGAGGTGCCTGGTAAGAGTAGGTCCCACCATTAGGTCCTTGATCTGTGCACCTCTCGTAAGCGGCATATGTGTTGGCAAGGGGTGAGCTGGGCCTAGCGTCGAGTCGGTGCTCCAATCTGGCCATCTGCTGTGTAAGGGATTCAAGACGGCCATCAAAAATAGCCGCATCGCTGACTTCATATCAGCCTCCTCCTGGGGCCTTGGTAATAGTCGGGGTATACCTGTCGTCCCCCCCAATGTTGGTTGTTGGCTGCCATGGCCTCAAGGATCCTCATGGCTTCAGCTGGCTCTTTCCCCGTTATGGCTCCATTTGCTGTAGCATCAACTATCATCCTTGTTTCCGAATGCGTTCCATTGTAGAAAGATAGGACCAAGTCCCACGTGGCGATGTGGTGGTTCGAACACTGATGCTGGAGGTCCTTGTATCGTTCCCAGGCCTCATACAAAGACTCTTGGCCCATTGCTTAAAATTGGTGATTTAGTTTCGAAGACACGGCATCTTCGAAGGGGGAAGTATTTAGTGATGAAGGCCTCTGCCAGCTGCTCCCATGTCGTGAAGGTGCCGGGCTCTTTGGACATCAACCAATAATGGGCATTATCCTTCAAGGTGAAGGGGAAGAGCCGCAACATGATCGCATCATCGCTGACCCCTTGCATCTGGAATGTAGAGCACTTGGCTAAGAACGCCTTCACGTGGTAACTGGGGTTCTCATGTGAGAGCATGTGGAAGCAGTCCTGTTGCACCAGTAGGATGAGCCCCGTCTTTAGCTCGAAGTTGCTCTCGCTGATCGACGGTAGTGTCACTGAGGAAGCTAAGACGGTGTCAGGCCTCATGAAATCCCAGACCAATTCTAGCGGAATGAGAGGATGCGGTCTTATGGGAGGCTCAGCCATCGCTACTCTTCGTCTTCTATCTGCTGCGAGTCTCCTTGCGGTCGCCTCTATCTCAAGATCCAAGGGCAAAATATTTTCTCCTCCCTGAGAACGTGTTTGCATGCAAAATAGAGGCACTCAAGAAAATCGTGGAACTCATTAGCAAAAAAGAGAAAATAGTGTAATAAGAGAACAAAAAAGAAAAAATAAAAAGAAGTGGTTGGGTGTCAATTGTGGATGAAACCAACACTCTCCAACCAAAAGCTAAAGTAAACTGTTACCTCCTCGGCCACAGCGCCAAAACTTGTTCCTCGTCCGTGGTGCACGGATGAGAACACCGCAAGTGGACGGAGCATTATAGTATGTATAGATTGTCGAACTCTATGGAGGTGGTCGTCCAACGCTTAGCTTTTTATAGAAGGAGAAGAATGTGTGCTCGGGGTTGTCACGTGTGATTTGGTTGGTTGGTTGAGGGAAGTGGAATAGACTAAATATTAAACGTCTAGGGCTTTCGGGATTCCCCGCAAGGGCCTTCGGTAATGGATTTCGGGTCAATTGACCCGCCGTCATACGATGGATTAGGGTAGGAGTGCCACATCCGAAGATGAGAACGAGCATTAGACTTTTGTCCTCACGCTTGTCTAACACATCCATATACGGGGACATGCTCTCGCAATCAGCTTCATACGGGAATGTGTGCCTTACACTTGACACTTGGGTCCCGCCTCGCAATCCGTAGGCACTCGCGTACTATACGGGATGTGACGCCGTCCTATGGTTGATTCTAGCGATCGGGCTACTTTCATAGTCATCGATAAGCAGATTGGGGGTTAGTGGTCACCCCCAGCTCTCGAGTCACTCTCGTGATCATGAGCCACTGAAAACGACCACTAATCCCAAATTGGATTTGTGGGGATTCTCCCTAAGATACAGAGTCACTTTCGCGGTCCTCCAATCCTAAGGCTAATCCCCCAAAACCCTTATTCAAATAACCATAGGGAGACCGTAGATTCGTCCAACAGAGGTCTAACCCGACATCCAATCCCTAAGCTCATGGGGATCCTCCCTAAGCCCTAGAAACCCACTACTCTAGCATGGCAAAAGCTCTAATTATGAGAGTAATAGAGATAGGCATATCTAGCCGATCAAATTGCATGAAACAAATTTCAATAGAGAGAGCAAGAGAAATAAAAGCAATGGTAAAAAAATCAAGGAAATTCAACCACAAACAAGAAAATAGATTGCAAAAGAAATTACCAAAAGGGAGCTCCCAAAATAGCTCGAAGTGTTTAGCTACAGAAAATCCAGCTTAACCTATTCTAAAAAAGTGTTATTATTTATACAAAACTGTTTGGGTTCGGGTTTTACAATAAAACCAACCCGAAACCCATCATTTTAAGTCAATTTGGAGTCTACCGACCTACCGCTCGGTCGAGCATAATGCTCGCTCGGCCGAGCAGTGCCTTGTGTAGCACTCCTCCATGGTGCTTTGAGAAGGGCCGCTCGGGCGGGCGAGTTGAGTCGCTTGCACGAGCGTCAATTCGCACGGTCAAGCGAATTAAGTTCCAAAAATCCAGAGCCCACGTCTTGCATTTATTGGGCTCCTCTAACCGCTAGCTCGGGCAAGCGAGCTGGTCGCTCGGTCGAGCGAGCTTATCGCTTGACCGAGCGCCCCGAAGAAGGATTTGGGTGCTCCTTGGTGTGTCACAGCTCGGCCGAGTACATCATGTGCTCGGCCGAGTGCATCATGTGCTCGACCGAGTGATCTGGCAACATGGTATAATGATCTATCTTCTTCTCTTTTCCTTCTCTTCTCTCTTCTCTTCATCTCTTCTCTTCTCCTTGTCTTCTTCGCTTCTTTGGCCTCCTTGGGTCGTCGTGGCAAGGCGAGTCGAGCTTTGGCGTCGATGTTGTACCCGGAACCCCATATCGCTCCGAATCGCACTGAATTCCCTGAAAACACATAAAACATCGAAAGGATCAAGAATATCGAGAAAAGCGTGATATAAAACGAAAATATGGATTCAGGCAATCGAAACGACATGGGAATGCATGGCAAAAACATGGAAAATATAGACACAACAATGCACAATAAGCGTTTTGTGTTAAGCAATTAGGTCCTTGCAAGCGCATTTCTCAGAAACAGCATTAATGTTTATTACAACTTTGATCCAGAGTTTAAAACAAATACACAACAAATTAGGGCCCAGCATGGCCGTACAATTTATTTCAAAAAATAACACACCTGCAACAATAAATAAAGCTAAATAAAGGAAGACTGCAGCAAAATTCTAGTCTTCAGCAGGGAGGATCTCGGCGTCCTCGTAACTCTGGTCAACGGGATCTACCCCTGGTGCGGATCCTCGAAAGTGGGGTCCTCACTGTACTCCCTCTCTGAACCTAACATATATTTCATAGGTTCTGTCACGCCCCACTTCCCAAAACTACGGAGGCGAAGCATGACTAAGGCCCGCTTGGGCCGGAGCTGTGAAGCTCGGACCCAATAAGCGTCTGTAGAGGGTACCATTTTAAAATTTTCAGGTTCTTGCATTTATAAAAATTCATAACAACAGAAAGTACTGAAAGGAAATGCATTCATTTTATTCCATCAAGATATCCAGAAGTACAAGAGTCTAACAAGGGAAGTAATGCCCAGCATGGCAACACGCAGAAAGTAAACTACTGGTGCAAGCACCCAACCTAGGCAGAAAAGTAAACGGTGCTACGCACCCGAACTAGAAAGCAGGAAAAACTCTGAACTGCAACGGTGAGGGACCTCTAGGACTGGTCCTCGTCAGGTACGTACTCCGGGTCGACACCCTCTGGCTCCACGTACTCAGGTACGTCCGGCTCGTCCACGTACTCCGGCTCAACACCTGACGTACAGCACCCAAGAGAAAAGGAACTGTACATCAGGTAAAGTCTACAAGAAAAAGTTAGACTCTACTGCAAGTGTAATATGATTTAAGAGCAACATTTTACTGGTTGATTAACATGCAGGGGTTATGACATGACGGAAAGTAAAACGGTGCAGGAAGTAAACGAGACAGACAGTAGTCGTAGCGTGTGCTACTAGCTACGGGACTAAACTAGATGGGACAGAACAAGACAAGAAGTACCGTGTGTGTCACGAAGGTTCACGCCTTTCGGTCTGTACCGAGGGAACGCTCAACCCAACTGCACAGGACAAGACAAACAAGACAAGAAGTGTGTCACTAAGGTTCATGAGGAAACCTTTCGGTTAGAAGGCGGCCAGCACCTTCTCAACCGAGGGAACGCTCAACCTAGTGCATGGGACAAGACAAGACTGAGAAGTGTGTCACTAAGGTTCACGCCTTTCGGTTAGAAGGCGGCCAGCACCTTCTCAACCGAGGGAACGCTCAACCTAGTGCACAGTGACAAGACAAGACTGAGGGTGACAAGAGAGATTCACGCCTTTCGGTTTGTGGCTGGCCAAACCTGCCAAGCCGAGGGAACGCTCAACCTTCCTCCACCCAAAGTGCTCAAGACAAGACAACCAGAGATCACCCTCGCATGGAGGGCACCTGCAACGCCCGTAGGCTTTCGTGACATGACATGACAGAGTTGAGGGGATGTTCATTCTAGGGTGTCCACACGCACGCACACACAAAATAACCCTAAGGTGTCAGTTGTTGTTGTTGTTGTGCTTAGACTTCGTCGTCAAGTCTAAGCTGTCAAGGGGGGCCCGGACGCTATCATTTCACGTCCGGTTCTCTTTAAATACGTTCTTAACATTCTAAGAGTCTATGGCCTAAACACGGCCGAAGGTACAAGTGAATACACTTGCCTGCGGTGGCGAGTGCGTCGTCTGTCCGGAGCGTCCCGTCGAAGCGTCGCGTCGGCGATGGTCCGTCTGAAACAGGATCACGGCGATGTCAGATCGCGCTTTTTGTCAATCCTATTACGGTTTGTTTCTAAATTTGGCGGGACTACCCTAACAGTCAAAAGTCACGTCTTTTGATGTTTTGTTCAGTCTAGATCGACGTCTACCCTATGTGCACAGAAAATTAGTCCGTTCGTCGATCTTTCCTATGGTGGACAACGTTTTAATGGTGCAGAAAATAACTTTAGTTAGGTTAAGTTGCTGATTTTATTTAGGTTTTGATGAGCTACGGTGTGGGTTCTACTACATGCTAGGGAAACCAACCTCTTCCGCGTTTGACGTAGAATGGAAGTAGAGTCTGAACGGTGGAAGCTCCTCGTCGTTTACGGAGTCTCGGCTACGGTTAACGTAGCAAGACACGTTCTGGCAGCGAACTGGAAGTGAGGGCAGTGAGCAAGGCGCTGGACAGTGAGCAAGGGCAGATCTATGAGCGAGGGGCGTCGTGAAGGCGTCTAACGGCGACAGGGAGAGCGGACAACGATTCGGGAAAGCAAAACAGCGAGCTAGGGGCTGACAAAGAAAGCGAGGAGGGCAGCGATGGAAGGCGAAACAGCGAGCAACGGGTTGTCGGGGCATCGAGAGGCGCTGACCAGCGCTGGGGGTGGCAGCAGTGATAGCGGGGGCTACAAACGGTGCTGGCCAGTAGTAGGAGCTCAGCAAATTAGTGGGGCGACGACAGGAGGCCACAGGCGACGGTCCTGGGCATCGGGCGGCCTTAGGGTGGCTGCCGAGAGGAGCAGTGAGCGAGGGGGAATTCCGGAGGGGCTCCGGTGGCGATGGAGACTGGGGAAGAGTCCCCCGATGATCTGAGATGGCGGGAGGTCTCGCAGGTGATCGGGCGGCGTCTAGCCGTCGGGCGGCGGTCGGAAAACGCAGCAGCGCGAGCTGTTGCTGTTTCTTTGCGCCAGAAGGTAGCTGGGCTGTCTTCGTCGGCGGTGAGTGGCCGAAGAGGGGCTTGCCAGCAGCCGGTGTCGAGGTGGCAGCACCAGGAAGGGAGGAGGCGGCGATGAGAGGGGGAAAGGCTAGGGTTTGGGATTTATAGAGGCGGCTGTGAGTTGGTATCCCCAGGGTTGGTTACGTATGGGTTTAAAATAGAAACTCATTTGCTATATGGCTATAGGATTTTGGTTAATTGGGGGAGAGAGATAGAGATAGGGAGAGTGAAGATAGGGAAAAGAGAAGGTGCAAATAGTGGCTGATATCAGATCCCTTGATACGTAGGAATATATTTAGGGATTCGGTTTAATTCAAATTTCAAACCGATTAAGGGTTACTTAAGGGAGGAAAATGATTAGGGGATAAGTCCCGCTACGGGCATCGAAAAAATAATCCGAAAATACCGGGACGATCGCAGAGACGAGAAGTATGGGGCTACGGGGTCTGCTGCGTACTAATCGTATCGAAGATTATTATAAAATCAAGAACTGAGTGTTGAAGGCAAAAGACCAAAACGCCCTTCGATTTAAAGCTGTTTTGCGAGAAAACGAGCCGTGAAATGACGTTCCCAAAAATTACTATAAAATTCTACACTTTCATACGGTCACAACAGCATATCACATCGCATAGACAGAATCCAAGAAGAGGCCAAATAAAATACGCACACGAAAAGAGTCGTACGCACAGAAAATACGAACGGTCGGAAAGCGGCTGTTACATTCTACCCACCTTAGAAATGATTCCGCCCTCGGAATCACTTATACTAATAATAATAATATCTATTAACACTTATGCCCACAACTCCCATATTCCACATAATGATCTCTAACCCTATAACTTCCAGCATCGTTCCTCAAATAATCCATCATAAGCCGTCTATCCACTGGCTAATGCTACAACTAGGACTCCATCCTATCACTTAACTATGGATCCACATTATCGTTTGCAAATCAACAATCATCTCGTCCCCAATATATTCTCCATCATATCGACTCATAAATTTCCTCCATAATCAATGATCCATCGAACCACATCTATCCTTACCCCTATCATCTAATCTCCTAATCATATAAAATCCGTAATCATTTCTATCCATTCATCTCAACATGTCGGGTTACTTCCAATGTCTTCTCACGTCAACTTATTGATCAAGTCTCGATGCTTTAAATGCCCTACTCATTTCATGATCACTCTAAATCATACTATACCTCCATAGCTACTCCTATCTACCACTCGTCCAAGTTTCAGGTTGATTAAGTACTCATCTCCCTGTGTATAATTTTATTCATCCAGAGTTCTCCACTGAGTCCATTACACATTGGTATCATTAATAAGTCTTAGACACCTCATTCTTTTCATCCAAAGAAATCTGATCTAATATCCTTGTTATTCAAAACCAACTAATCACCGATACAACATATCTCATCTCACTCGGAGCCTACCCGCAAACATAACCATATAACAAAATAGCTAGTACTAACGACATAATAACA
Source organism: Scilla litardierei (assembly GCA_030789695.1). Lineage (NCBI taxonomy): Eukaryota > Viridiplantae > Streptophyta > Magnoliopsida > Asparagales > Asparagaceae > Scilla > Scilla litardierei. Next base: position 424,377,894 of record CM061142.1, on the reverse strand, counting down.
AAAAAATAACACTCCCGAAGAGGGAAAGAAAAAAAAGGAAGTTTAAGGCCTATAACATATTTTAAAACATTGGGAAAAACGTGTGGAGTCGGGGTATTGGATGAGGGAAGATAGGTGGGTTGTGATCTTTGTGGGCTAATCCCAAAACATTAAAGGTTTGATTTGAAAGGAAACAAAAGTTTTGAAACATACATAAGCAGACAAAAAAAATAAAAAAAAGCTAACTATAACATGAAAGACTAAAACTATGGAGTTACTTGTATTGACGCCATCCACTGCTGTCATGACATATGCTCCACGGATAATAGCTCCTCTCTGGGTAGGGGCAGACGCTCTCTGCAGTGGGGCTGGTGCTCCGCCCTCCACATGGGATACCTCGGGCAATCTTTAGTGACGTGTGTGGCGGCTCCACATGCCAGACACAAACCCAGCCTCTTTATGCAATCGTTCTGACGATGTCCCAGCTTGCCACAAAAAGACATCGCTCTCTGGCCTAGCTCTGAGCAGGTGCGCCTGGCCTCTTGAAAGGTACAGACTGAACTGGTCCCACTATAGAACTAGCAGAAGGCCTATATTGCTCCATCGGTTACATTCCTCCATCATCAGAAGGATCAGGTAGACGTGCCACGATCTCATGATTCCTGACGGCATTCAGCACAGCTCCCATGGTCAAAAAGTCTACCGAGGACATGGAAGCCTGAATCTTTGGACGTAGTCCCTGACGAAACCGATCAGCTCGGTTCTCTTCCTTCTTCACCATATGAGAGGCAAATCGACTGAGCATCTCGAACTCTGCCTCGTACTCATCAACCTCATGTCCCCTTGCTTCAGATTCACAAATTGGCTCAGAAGCTTCCTCTTAGCAGCCTTAGGGAAATACTTCTCTTGAAACATGGACTTGAAAGTCTTCCACTCCACTGGCTTCTGCAGACGCCTCTCCTCAATGCGCCACCAGTTCCAAGCATTCTCAGCTAGCTGCATCTTCACTATCTCAACTCTGGTATCCTCAGGAATCTTCGCAGCTACCAGCTTCTCTTCTGTGCTCTGGATCCACTCATCAGCACCTAACGGTCCTTCCTTCCCAGAAAATGTCTTCGACTGAAGCTCATTGAACTGCTTCACTCCACGAGCAGCTCTCGGGACATGTGGCGGTGGTGGAGCCTGGACGGCTCGGGCAGCCTGATGGGACTGCTGAACCAATTGATGCTGAACGTCCAGCATCTCCCTCATGAGGCCCAGAAACTGACGGAATTCACCGCCCTGGTCTCCCGGAACTCCATCAGTTGAGCTCCCGGCTCGGGTATTGTGTCTTCCTGCCATCCTATTGACAAGGAAGACCTAAATTAGACTCGTGCATGATAACTGGTTATAAAAATGAATGCGAGTAATACTATTGCTACGAACTTTTATAATTACAGGACTTGCATGTGCCACCACTAAAACCTGTCATGCCTCGCTTCCCAAAACTACGGAGGTGAAGCGTGACTAAGGCCCACTTGGGCCGGAACTGTGAAGCTCGGACCCAATAAGCGTCTGTAGGGGTACCATTTTAAATTTTCAGGTTCTTGCAGATATAAAAATTCGTAACAACAGAAAGTACTGAAAGGAATTGCATTCATTTTATTCCATCAAGATATCCAGAAGTACAAGAGTCTAACAAGGGAAGTAATGCCCAGCATGGCAACAACACAGAAAGTAAACTACTGGTGCAAGCACCCAACCTAGGCAGAAAGTAAACGGTGCTACGCACCCGAACTAGAAAGCAGGAAAAACTCGGAAATGCAATGGTGAGGGACCTCTAGGACTGGTCCTCGTCAGATACGTACTCCGGGTCAACACCCTCTGGCTCCATGTACTCAGGTATGTCCGGCTTGTCCACGTACTCCGAATCAACACCTGATGTACAGCACCCAAGAGAAAAGACACTGTACGTCAGGTAAAGTCTACAAGAAAAAGTTAGACTCTACTGTAAGTGTAATATGATTTAAGAGCAACATTTTACTGGTTGATTACCATGCAGGGGTTATGACATGACAGAAAGTAAAGCGGTGCAGGAAGTAAACGAGACAGCCAGTAGTCGTAGCATGTGCTACTAGCTACGGGACTAAACTAGACGAAACAGAACAAGACAAGAAGTATCATGTGTGTCACGAAGGTTCACGCCTTTCGGTTTGTATCGAGGGAACGCTCAACCCAAGTGCACGGGACAAGAAAAACAAGACAAGAAGTGTGTAACTAAGGTTCACGCCTTTCGGTTAGAAGGCAGCCAGCACCTTCTCAACCGAGGGAACGCTCAACCTAGTGCACGGAACAAGACAAGACTGAAAAGTGTGTCACTAAGGTTCACGCCATTCGGTTAGAAGGAGGCCAGCACCTTCTCAACCAAGGGAACGCTCAACCTAGTGCACAGGACAAGACAAGACTGAGGGTGACAAGAGAGATTCACGCCTTTCGGTTTGTGGGTGGCCAAACCCGCCAAGCCGAGGGAACGCTCAACCTTCCTCCACCCAAAGTGCTCAAGACAAGACAACCAGAGATCACCCTCGCATGGAGGGCACCTGAAATGCCCGTAGGCTTTGGTGACATGACATGACAGAGTTGAGGGGATGTTCATTCTAGGGTGTCCACACGCACGCACACACAAAATAACCCTAAGGTGTCAGTTGTTGTTGTTGTTGTGCTTAGACTTTGTCGTCAAGTCTAAGCTATCAGGGGGGCCCGGACGCTATCATTTCACGTCCGGTTCTCTTTGTTTACGTTCTTAACAGTTCTAAGATTCTATGTCCTAAACACAGCCGAAGGTACAAGTGAATATACTTGCCTGCGATGGCGAGTGCGTCGTCTGTCCGGAGCGTCCCGTCGAAGCATCGCGTCGGTGATGGTTCGTCTGAAACAGTATCACGGCGATGTCAGATCGCGCTTTTTGTCAATCCTATTACGGTTTGTTTCTAAATTTGGCGGGACTACCCTAACAGTCAAAAGTCACTTCTTTTGATGTTTTGTTCAGTCTAGATCGACGTCTACCCTATGTGTATAGAAAATTAGTATGTTCGTCGATCTTTCCTACGGTGGACAACGTTTTAATGGTACAGAAAATAACTTTAGTTAGGTTAAGTTGCTGATTTTATTTAGGTTTTAATGAGCTACGGTGTGGGTTCTACTACATGCTAGGTGCCTCGTCTCAAATGATGTGAGAACTACTCCCAAGCGCAGGAGATCGTGCAAGTAATATCCTGGTGAGTCCAGGTATCGAATCCACGGGACAACTGACCTGCAAAACTACGAACGTCAATCTGTAAAGAGTAATAATACGAAGATAACCAACCACCTTTCAAGTATATGCAAAGGTATCAATAGTTTGGAATAAGAAACGAAAATCCTACGATATTTACGGTGACTTTGATAGGGGTACGAGTATGAAGAGTATGTGTTGGGTTTGATTTCGTTAGGGTGTATGCAATCAATGATTATCAATACCTTTTCTATAACTCAACGTTTCGTCCGGTCAGGGCACGAGAACGTCAGAAAGTATGGCGATCAAGCGTATAGAAACGTGCCAAAGAATTAATCACGTGCAACGTCAACTTCATAAGGAAAATAAACATGCATCACGAATAAGTCCGCAAAGATCAGATTCGTCTTAAGCATGCACACGTCTCCGTATAACATACTCAAACAATAAATAACTAGAAATTGACGAAGCACGCAATTATACAATTAAAATAGGGCGAAAAGATATAGGAATCAATAATCACGACACCCTAACTACGTCAACTCCAACACATATGAGATGGATGTGCTACGGTTGTGATTTCATTAGGAGTTTATAATCGCTGAAATATCATGTCTTTTATATAACTCAACGCTTCACCCGGTCAAGGCGTGAAGACGTCGGAAGATAGAACGATAAAACTAGTCAAAATAGCCATATACGTATCACTAGCATCATTGATTTCATTAAACGATAAACGCAACGATAAGTTCAGATTAGTGAACATGAATTAGCTAGCCTTATCAGGGCCTAGCCATATAGGATGTAAATAATATCGACAATAAGCAATACCCAACAAATACGTTGTAGAAATCAATGTTACGAGCAATTTTGACATGATAATAGGGCTAAAGACATGAAATTTAGCGACTACATACTCCTAATTACATCACAACCATAGCACAAGGAGATTAGCCACGCATGGTGCAAGGAAAATCAATTTTCATAGCCAAATACATCGTTTTAATAGCCAAATACAATGAAATACACCAAATACAAGGTATAAGTTCAAGAATTTATCGCCAAATCTCCACTTTAGAACCCAAAACTCCCTAAAAATAAGAATAATAGCCTCTGGGATTTATCAGAATTTTTCCATGGAGAAATACGCACAGTAGCCTCTCCAAAAGTGCCAAAATACGCCAGAATACGCCCAAAAACACTAGAATACGCTTAAATAATAGGCATTGCGGGTTTAAGTTTGTTAACGGGTTCAAAACCCTCTATACGCAAAGCTCTATACCCTCTCCAATAACCGCTTCAATTCGTGCCCATCCGATCCAGTGCGGGATTTAATATGGTGATGCCACGTGTACGCGGGTCAGATCCTCTCATGCGCCGCCCGCTTTGTATCTGAGTACAGATCGGATCAACTGCTGACCGTCCGATCGAAGCTTTACGGCTCGGATTAGCCCACGTAGCCGCCTACGGGTTCGAATTCGTGATCGCTGCTGGCCGTCCGATGAGGAAACGACGCTCGAGATCACGCCGCGTCGCCGGATGCTGCTTCGTAATGTCGGGGTGAACGCGCACCGTTGGATGATGCGGGAACTCAACAGGATTGCACCACATGGCCTTGTATCTGCGCTCTCTGCTTCGCTGGGTGGGGCTGACAACGGCCATTCGATCACGATCGAGCGATCGAGAATTTGCAGCGTCTCCCTTTCTCTGATGCCGTCGATTCAAGCAACGAATGGATGAGATCGTGCCACGTCACCGATGTATTTGCTACCCTTCGAATGAATTGGAGTCGATTCTGGGCCGTCGGATATAGATCTAACGGTCGCCGCTCCGCTCGCTGAGGATCGTTGGATTTGAGCGGGAGCGTACCGATTGGCGCCACGTGGCACAGACGGAGCGGGATATGATACAGCACCGTATACGTTTTCGTATTTCCCGTATTTCGTGCGTATTTCCCCCATTTAATTTGTATTCTGCATTCAAAAATTCACAGTAATTAGCACAGATATCAGAAAAATACAAATAAATAGTCGTTGGAATCGTGAGATCGAGACCAAGCCATGAAAAATATAAAAAGTGCAGAAATACTCTGTTTATTGCTGTCTTGTGCTCAAATAACGTGATTTCTCGGTTTATAAAATACGAACATATTATAGACCAATTAGGCATCATATAGGCACAAAATAGGACTAAATAGGGGGTTAAATATGCAATATTCAACCCGAATCACTAGGGGAACCAACTTCTTTTGCGTTTGACGTAGAATGGAAGTAGAGTCTGAACGGTGAAAGCTCCTCGTCGTTTACGGTGTCTCGGCTACGGTTAACGTAGCAAAACATGTTCTGGCAGCGAACTGGAAGTGAGGGCAGCGAGCATGGGGCTGGACAGCGAGCAAGGGCAGATCTGCAAGCGAGGGGCGTCATGAAGGAGTCTAACAGTGACGGCGAGAGCTGACAGCGATTCGGGAAAGCAAAACAGCGAGCTAGGGGCTGCCGTCTCGCGAAGAAGACCATGGACAGATCTGCGGCAAAGAAGGCGAGGAAGGCAGCAATGGAAGGCGAAACAGCGAGCAACGGGCTATCAGGGCGTCGGCTGACTAGTGCTGGGGGCAACAGCAGCGGCAGCAGGGGCTGCAAACGGTGCTGGCCAGCAGCAGGTGGTCGGCAGACCAGTGGGGCGGCGACAGGATGCCACAAGCGGCGGTCCTGGGCGTTGGGCGGCCTTGGGGTGGCTGCCGAGAGGAGCAGCGAGCAAGGGGGAATGCCGGAGGGGCTCTGACGACGCTGGAGACTGGGGAAGAGCCCTCCGACGATCTGAGGCGGCAGGGGGGTCTCGCAGGCAATCGGGCAGCATCTGGTCGTCGGGCGGCGGCCGAAAAATGCACTGCTGCTGTTTCTTTGTGCAAGAAGGCAGCCGGGCTGTCTTCGCCGACGGTGAGTGGCCGAAGAGGGGCTTGCCGGCGGCCGGTGTCAGGGTGGCGGTGCCAAGAAGGGAGGAGGCGGCGATGAGAGGGGGAAAGGCTAGGGTTCAGGATGTGTAGAGGCGGCTGCGAGTTGGTATCCCAAGGGTTGGTTACGTATGGGTTTAAAATAGAAACTCATTTGCTATATGGTTATAGGATTTTGGTTAATTGGGGGAGAGAGAGATAGAGATAGGGAGAGTGGAGATAGGGAAAAGAGAAGGTGCAAATAGTAGCTGATATCATATCTCTTGATACGTAGGAATATATTTAGGGATTCGGTTTAATTCAAATTTCAAACTGATTAAGGGTTAATTAAGGGAGGAAAATGATTAGGGGATAAGTCCCGCTACGGGCATCGGAAAAATAATCCGAAAATACCGAGACGATTGCAGAGACGATAAGTACGGGGCTACGTGGTCTGGCCGCGTGCTAATCCTACCGAAGATTATTATAAAATCAAGAACTGAGTTTTGAAGGCAAAGGACCAAAACGCCCTTCCTTTTAAAGCTATTTTGCGAGAAAAGGAGCCATAAAATGATGTTCCCAAAAATTACTATAAAATTCTACACTTCCATACGGTCACAACGGCATATCACATCGCATAGACCAAATCCAAGAAGAGGCCAAATAAAATACGTACACAAAAAGAGTCGTACGCACAGAAAATACGAACGGTCGGAAAGCGGCCGTTACAGGTTCTTTGAAATATATGTCAGCGAAAGGCTTGGCAAGATTTTAAAGCAAATGAAACCATTAACTTAGAGACAGAAACAAAAAAGCGTTAGAACACAATTATGAAGAACAAGTGCATAACTTAAAGTATGAGCATGCTGCAATAATTAACGTGCGATATGCATTTTAAAGGAATTAGAATAGTTACAAATTAAGTAATTTTAGTTATTTGTGCTCGTGCATAAGTTCATGTTCGAGTAAGTATAGTGTTCTTGATACACCATATCATCGGGGGTTTACCGTGACGCTTCTTACCATCCCTAACCTGGAAAATGGCCAAAATGCTTGCTTCCATTAGTTGGGTATGGAAGTAGCCATAACGTGTACAAGACACACTTACAGACTCTACTACATGAACCAACCCCACCCAAAGTGTCTGTCTAGTCTTCGACTAGGTTCACCCATCTGTATTTGATGGTATCACATATGCATTTCGAGGGTTACGTACTACCCTCTGTCCAGTTTAGTCCATTTTCTAGCAAGCAGATAGTAAATTGTTCCAAGCAACCAACTTCATTATTACATGTCCATTTAAATCAGAAGCAACTAATAAAGTGAAAGCATGCAATTCAGCTCTAAGGTCAACAAGCGCATTAATAACAGACCTTAGCACTAAGGTTGAACAGTTTGATTTTGCAATTCATTTACAATAAAATACTTGCCTCGCGGGTTGTTGGGTGTCCAGACGGTCGTAACGGGAGGCGCGCTTATTTCTGCAAGGTCGGATTTTTAATAGGTTAAAGTGTTCACAATGAGGGTTTAACAAGATATTAAATTTACCATTACACTATAATCGTTTTTATTTAATTTATAAACTGTTTTTTTATACATCCAAACATTATATAAACTAACATCATATTAATTATATAACTATATATATATGTAATATATATATATATATATATATAACAATGTATAACATAATATGTTGTATTATATTGTATACATATATAACACTAACATATTACTAACATTATATAATGTGTTACTAACATTATATACAATAAAATGTTTTATATATATATATATATATATATATATATATATATATATATATATTCACTAATGTACTGATATTATTATATATCAACTAACATTTTATTACATATGATATTTTTAAAATTAACATATGTTAATTAAAATGCTGATATTATTGTATGACATATAATATTATACCATGCGGGTATTATTGTATAAAACACAGATGTTATTAACACTAACATGGTGGTATTCAAAACTTACGTGTTTTAGTTGTTTCCCTCTCTTGTGAGTTGCAGGTGAAGATGGCGACGGCGGAGGCGTGTCTGGGTAGCGGCAGTCGACGACGCAGATGGGACGTCAGCGGCGGTGTCAGTGTCAAGTAACCGCGGCAGCGTGTTGTCGGACTATTGTTGTTGTTAGCAGTGATGAACAGTGACGACGTGTGTGGTGGCACGGCGGCGAGGCTGTCGACAGTGTGGAGGGTGAAGGTGGCAGTGTTGGGCTGTCGTCGGAGTTGGAGAGTGGCGGTGGTCGCTGTGGTGGAGGTGGAGTGAGGCACTGGAGTGAGACCGGACGGACGATGGTGGCATGGTCATTGGAGCTACGGGCTTGGGTTGCGGAGGAAAGCACAGTCGACGGGGATATAGGGGTGTCGGACGATGGTGGTGAAGCGAAAGGTTGAACGACGGAGGCTGTTTATAGTGGGGAGAAGAAGGTCGTGGTGGCTTCAAAGTCATCGATGATGGGTTTTAGTATGCTGTTACGAGGGTTGCTTGGAGATAAGTTTTTACCGGAATTGTTGGATTAGTGGATGAGAGTTGTGGGTTGATCAGAGATAGAAGGAGCTGATGTGATGAGTTGAAAGGAGGAAGATGCTGGGTGTTGAGTTTGAGAGGGTATCCTCGGAGTTTGGATCGAAGGGAGGAGGAGCTGTGCGGTTTGAGGGTGGCGGCATAGGGGGTCGAGAGGCTGGTGGAGCTTGGGTTTTGCGAGAGGATCGTCGGAGTTTTGGGTCGAAGGGAGAAGAGGTCGCCTGGGCTTGAAGGAAACGGGGACGTCGTGGGGTTTTATGATGATGATGATGATGATGATGATGATGATGATGAAGGGGAAGGCGACATGCATGGGGGTCATGTGGGGTTGGTTGGGATCTCACACACAAAAGATTGCCTGGGTTGTGTTTTGTTAAGATCCTTACGGAGATCACGTGCGTGGGTGTTTTTGTTGACGACGTGGGCTGAGTTGATTGGGATAACCGCCAACAAATGAGGAAGACGTTGGGGGGTTGGTTACGGGTTAGGCTAAGCTTTAAAATTTTATTAATTTAAAATCTTTGATTAGAGAAAAAGCATTTAGTTAGGATATTAAGAATCTAGTTAGGATAATTAAGATTTAGGAAATAGTTTTGTTAGAATATTTTAGATTTGATTGTTAGGATTTAATTAAGATTTTCTTAAACCTTATTAAGGTTTATTAGCATATATATATATATATATATATATATATATATATATATATATATATATATATATATATATATATATATATGATATAATTGGATTAAGGATAAAGATCGATATGGTCACAAATATTCCAATTATTACGATTTTGCCACTGCACATCAATGATGTCCAAAAATGGTAAAATTAGTGGCAGCGCGATCGTGAAGTCGAGTGGAACACAAATACGGTAACAGATCATGCATTCAGGTTATGAAAATTAATAAAATCATAACACGAATAATCTCATAGTTCAATACATCAATAATGCACGTACGAAATACGTATGTTAAATACCGGTCGTTACATCCTACACACCTTATTAAAATTCTGTCCCCGGAATTCTATCAGCTAGGGTTCGGGAAATAGATGAGGATAGCGCTCACGCATTTTCTCTTCCTGTTCCCAGGTGGATTCTCCAGGTGAGCCGTGACGCCACATCACTCTAACAAGATTGACGACTTTATTCCTAAGGGTCTTCTGTCGTCGGTTCAAGATCTAAACTGGCTGCTGCTCACAGGTCAGATCTGGTCGAACAGTAATCTCGTAGCAGTCAACCGCATGAGTAAGGTCACTGACGCAACGACGTAGCTGAGAGACATGGAAAACATTATGAACTCTCTCCAATGAAGGCGGTAGAGCTAAGCAATAAGCAACTTCTCCAACTCGCTCTAGCACATCAAATGGTCCAATGAATCTCGGGTTAAACTTCCCCCACTTCCTAAATCGTATCACTCCTCTGTTTGGATATATCTTCTGGAAAGCATGATCTCCTGGTTGAAACTCCAAGTGATGACGCTTGGCATCATCACAATGCTTGTACCGATCTTATGCAATGCGTAACTTGTCTCTGATGTTATGCACTACATCCACCGTCTCAACAATCTTCTCTGGACCCCATAATTCTTGATCACCAATGTCATCCCAACTCAACAGGGATCGACCCTTCCTTCCATAGAGTGCTGCAAACGGAGCATGCTAATACTAGCTTGGTAGCTGTTGTTGTAGGCAAACTCTACCAAGTGCAGGTGATCTTCCCACGAGCCTTTAAAATCCAGCATGCAAGCTCGTAACATGTCCTCCAATATATGGATAGTACGCTCTGAGTGTCCATCAGTCTGCGGGTGATACGCAGTGCTGAAGCTAAGACTGGTACTCAAATTGGTCTGCAGACTCTTCCAGAATTGAGATGCAAATCTGGTGTCCCGGTCAGAGACGATGCTCACAGGAATGCCATGCAATCGAACAATCTCATGTACGGTTATCGATTACATCGCAATGTATACTAGAAGAAGTTGTAAAAGCATAAGATAGATTATTACCTCCATGTACTTCTTCGCAGGTATCTCCGTAGATTGTCCCATTCGGAATGGTTTAAAGTGTGTGGATTTGGTTAATCGATCAACGATCACCCAAATCGCATCATTCTGCTTAGCACTCCGAGACATTCCAGACACGAAATCCATAGTAATGTGCTGCCACTTCCATTCTAGAATAAGCAGAAGTTGAAGCAATCTAGCAGTGTGATGATGTTCAGCCTTCACCTGCTGACATACTAGGCACTTAGCAACACCGCGTGCTATGCTCCTCTTCATTCCATGCTACCAAAAATTCAGACAAAGATCCTTGTTCATCTTGGTGCCACCAGGATGAATAGAGTAAGGAGAGTTGTGCGCTTCATTCAGTATTTCTTCTCTGATATCACCGAAAGGCACACAAATCATACTACCATATCTCAAAGAACCATCCTCATGAGTGAGAAAATTCGTCCGAAGTCGACTTGCTCTCTGATCTTCTGTAACTTTGCATCTGTAGTCTGAGCAGCTTTAATTCGATCCACGATAGTATACTGAACTTGTATATTCATCAATGATGCTGAAGTCCCGGGTAAAATAACTTCAATCTCCATCTCTCGCATAGCTTGCTGAAGTCTCCATTGAGCTGAGAGTGTCATGATCGCTTGTATTCGACTCAATGCATCTGGTACGACATTCACTTTCCCCGGATGGTACTAAAGATCAATGTCATAATCAGCCATAAGCTCTAACCATCTGTGTTGCCTCATATTGAGCTCCTTCTGGGTGAAAATGTACTTCATGCTCTTGTGGTCGGTGTAGATCTTTACTTGCTCACTTAATAGAAAATGCCTCCAAATCTTTAGAGCAAATATGACAACGGCTAACTTCAAGTCATGGGTCCGATAATTCTTCTCATGAGTCTTTAGCTGTCGGGATGCATACGCAACCATATGACCATGCTGGTGTAGGACACATTCGAGACCCTTGCTAGATGCATCATAAGAAACTTCAAATCCTACAATTCTATCTGGTATATCTAGCACTGGTGCAGTCGTCAGCTTCTTCTTCAACTCTTCAAATTCTTACTCACCAACCTCAGACCAGATAAACTTGATATCCTTCCTCGTCAGACGAGTCATAGGCTCGGCAATCTTCGAGAAGTCCTTGATAAATCGACGGTAATAGCCAGCCAATCTGAGAAAACTTCAGATATCTGGAGCTGACCGAGGAGTCGACCAATTTCTAACTGCGGTAACCTTATCTGGATCGGCAAAAATACCGTCTTATGATACCACATGTCCGAGGAATGCGACTCGATCTAGCCAGAATTCACAGTTGTTGTACTTGGCGTATAATCGATGATATCGCAGGGTCTCCAATACAATCCGCAGATGCTTGGCATGTTCTTCTTCATTCCTCGAGTAAACCAGAATATCATCGATGAAGATCGCTACGAACTTATCCAAGTACTCATAGAAAATCAAGTTCATGAGATTCCTTTATATGGTTGGAGTGTTATTCATGCCGAATGGCATGACTACGAATTCGTAGTGCCCATACTTGATTTAAAATGACGTGTTCTGGATGTCTTCACTTCTGACCTTCACTTGATGATAACCACTTCTGAGGTCCAGCTTCGAGAAGACTCGCGATCCACCAAGTTGATCAAAAATGTCATCAATACGTGGCAGTGGATACTTGTTGTTCAATTCTCAGTAATCCACACACATTCTTCTCGATCCATCTTTCTTCTTGACCAAAAAAACAGGCACACCCCAAGGACATACGCTGGGATGTATCAATCCATTCTGCAATTGATCGTCAAGTTGTTTCCGTAGTTCTTCCAGTTCAGTAGGAGCCATGCGATAAGATGCCTTCGAATCAGTTGAGTGTTTGGTAGAAGGTTGATGGTGAACTCCAAAGGTCGATCAGGCGGTAAGCCGAAAATATCTTCAGGAAATACGTCTGCAAAGTCTCGAACCACTCTAGGCTTCTTAGGCTCGACTAACATCGATGCAATGATCATTTCGTTCGGCTTGGCCCGAAACTTGATAGGTCCAAGTGAACGGTCTCCGCTCGCAAATTTAAACACCGGATGGTCAGGGATTTCGAACACTACCTTCTTCATATGACAATAGATGGTAGCGTAGAAATTTCCTAACCAATCTATGCCGAATATTGCATCGAAGTTTGGCATGTCGACTATCATAAAATATGCAAACAACTCATGTCCATAGATCACTATAGGGCAAGATCGACAGCCACTAGAAGTTTTCACTACTCCACTCCCGGTAGTGATGCTCCAACAAGTAAGTAGAGAGTCAACATGAATAGCGTGCTTCTATACGAATCCTTGGGATATGAAGCAATGAGAGGCTCCAGAAGCAAACAGGAATAGAGCCGGATGAGAGGCTACTAAGATAACACCTAGAATATTGGGAAACACCTTAGCTTAGGGTAAACAAATAAAACACATATATATACTATAAGCATATAAAAAGAAGAGTTTAGGTATTACCAGAGATCACTTGCTCATCGGTCTCAGCCTCAGCGGCTATCATGGTAAATGCCTGACGTCTCGGCTGGTTCTGCCTCGCCTTTGCATAAGCCTTCTGTTGTGGAGCCAGAGGTGGTCCACGCTGAGTAGGTCTAGGAGGTCCATGCTAAATCAGTCCAGAAGGTCCAGTAGTTGAATTATTGGTGCGACGAGGGCAGTCCCTAGTAGTATGTGCTGATGCTCCATATATCAGACATTGGTTCAGCAGCTCTCTGTAGTCCTTCTTGAGATGACCAGTCCGCTTGCAGTGAAAGCACACCATCTGAAGTCGGTTGTTGGCAGGAGCAGCAGGCCTCTTGAATTGTGTAGTCTAAGTAGGCCAGAGATTGCCCCTGGGTGGCTCCTGTGGACGTTTGCTTCCTCCAGTCTGAAGCGCCTTCGTACTCTTCATAATAAGCTCATGCTTCCTAGTAGTATCCAATACGTCTTAATGTGTAGTCAGATTCACCGAAGACATCGAAGCCTGAATGTCCAGGTCCAGACCCTGGAGAAACTGATATGCATGGTCTTTGGGGGCCTCCACCAGGTGTGGAGCGAATCGACTAAGCATATAGAATTCTACCTCATATTCGTCAACGGTACGATTGCCTTGATCCAAGTTGACGAATTGGTGTTGCAGCTCCCTCTTAGCTGATCGGGGAAAATACCGAGGGTCGAATCGCTTCCGAAACATGGTCTAGTTGATGGTCTTTACCAGACGAGCTTCTTCCGTGTCCCACCAGTTTCGTGCATTCCCCGTTAGTTGCTTCTTGGCTACTTCCACCCATCCTGCTTGATCAATACAAGAAAGACTCAGGTCGTCTTCCGTACTTTGGGCCCATTCTTCAGCTTCTAGCGGCCCTTCTCTTCCAGAAAAGCTCTTGCGTTTAGCTCCCGAAATTGCTTGGCTCCAGGTGGAGCTCGAGGAGGCAGTGGTGCAGGTTGTACAGCTTGTTGTCCCTGCTGAATAAGCTATTGTTGGATCTCTAACATGCCTCTCATGGCCACCATGAGCTTGTGGATGTCGAAAGTACCATTCCCGTTGACTCCATTCCCGTTACGAGTGTTGGGCCTTCCTGCCATGCTGCAAACAAACAAGGTAAACATTTGTGTACAAGTTTATCTAAATGATCTGGTTAGTAATAATACTTATAATGTTTCTGAAACTTCTCGTAGAATGCAAGCAACCTGCATGGGCCACCACTAAAACATGTCACGCCCCGCTTCACATTGTACTTGGGAGCGAGAACGTGAGCGGGTCTGCATGTGCTTAAAGCAAAGAAGAAGTAATTTACTTTTTTCTTTCTTCTTTGACTTAAGTACAATGAGCATTTTGTGTTAAGCAATCAGGTCTTTGCAAGCGCATTTCTCAGAAACATCATAAATGTTTATTACAACTTTGATCCAGAGTTTAAAACAAATACACAACAAATTAGGGCCCAGCATGGCCGTACAATTTATTTCAGAAAGTAATATACCTACACAATAAATAAAGCTAAATAAAGGAAGACTACAGCAATATTCTAGTCTTCAGCATGGAGGATCTCGGTGTCCTCATAACTCTGGTCAGCAGGATCTACCTCCTTGTGTGGATCCTCGAAAGTGGGGTCCTCACTGTACTCCGTCTCTGAACCTAACATATATTTCATAGGTTCATTGAAATATATGTCAGCAAAAGGCTCGGCAAGATTTTAAATCAAATGAAAGATTAACTTAGAGACAGAAACAGAAGAGCGTTAAAACACAATTATGAAGAACAAGTGCATAACTTAAAGTATGAGCATGCTGCAATAATTAACGTGTGATATGCATTTTAAAGGAATTAGCACATTTACAAATTGAATACTTTCAGTTATTTGTGCTCGTGCATAAGTCCATGTCCGAGTAAGTATAGTGTTCTCGATACACCCTATCATCGGGGGTTTACCGTGACGCGTCTTGCCATCCTTAACCTGGAAAATGGTCAAGATGATTGCTTCCATTTGTGCGGTATGGAAGTAGCCGTAATGTGTACAAGACACACTTCCAGACTCTACTACATGAACCAACCCCACCTAAAGTGTTTGTCTAGTCTTCAACTAGGTTCATCCCATCTGTATTCGATGGTATCACATATGCATTTTGTGGGTTATGTCCTACCCTCTGTCCAGTTTAGTCCATTTTCTGCAGATAGTAAATTATTCCAAGCAACCAACTTCATTATTACATATCCATTTAAATCAGAAGCAACTAATAAAGTGAAAGCATGCAATTCAGCTTTAAGGTCAACAAGCGCATTAATAACAGATCTTAGCACTAAGGTTGAACAGTTTGGTTTTGCAATTCATTTACAATAAAATACTTGTCTCGAGGGTTGCTGGGTGTCCAGATGGTCGTAACGGGAGGCGCGCTTATTTCTGCAAAGTCAGATTTTTAATCGGTTAAAGTGTTCACAATGAGAGTTTAACAAGATATTAAATTTACCATTGCACTATAATAATTTTTATTTAATTTATAAACTGTTTTTATATACATCCAAACATTATATAAACTAACATCATATTAATTGCATAACATAATATTCAATAAAGGGAAGGACAAGTTGGATACAATTTTGGAAACCCAACTTCCCGTAAATTTCCACGGAGGACTTGGTTACTCAAAGGATAATGCCTACACTTATCGAACATCTTATAGTGGAGCTACTATTAATTTTGTGAGACCATCCTCTGATACGTCCAATACTGGAGCATCAAAACTCTTGGGTAGTGCATCTATTAAGACTAGCACCATGTCGGTGTTACCCTCATTTGGAAAGAAACCCAGCAAAAGTGGACAACCAAAGAAGGGACATGTGTACATGTACACACACACCCAATCACGTAGGAGAGCATCTACACATGTTGCTCCTACAAATGACAAGTTTTATGCATCACACCCTCGTCTACATGCAAACACGCATGTGAGAAAATCACATGGCCGCACCACTCGTGCGCATGGTTATGTGCAACCATCACATGGACATATTTATCCACATGCTTCACATACTTACCATGCTTCACATTCGTACGCTCCTAATGCATATATGCCTAATGCTAAAAAGAATATGGATGTTTACAATGCACTCTCACAACGTGCAAGACCAAATGGTATGAATGCTTATAAATATGCTTATGCACCCCCTCACATATCTTATCCACGTACATCACACTATGGATATACTCCAACACATACACATCCACATGTGCATGCCTATCCCAAAGCATATACACACACATGTTCACATGCAGCATGCTCCTACTAGATATTCTCCTCCAATGCATGCATCCATGAGGCATAGGAATCACAAGGATCATTTGATTTGGGGTTCTAAAAATATTAGCATGAATGACAAAGGAATGTATTTGCAAACATATTTTAGGGATGTTATAGATAATGAGAACTATGTTGGGAAGCCAAAGTCCACTTGGACTTGGTTTCCAAAGTGATAATCCCCGTAGACCCAACATGCTTGGGTATAGGGGTGGCAAACGGGTCGGGTGGGTTCGGGTTCGGGTCGGGTCAGATTTGACCCGACCCGTTTAGGGGTAAACCATAACCCGACCCAGATTGAATCCGGTTCGGGTTCGGGTGGCCCGGACAATTTCCGGGTCGGGTTCGGGTTAACCCGTCGGGTTAAGATTTGACTTATACACAACTGCTCCTTTTTCGATATCCAGCTATTTATTAAGAGCCATCGACAATTTATTTAGTGTTGCATAATTTCCAGTAGCTCGTCGCTTAAACCACACCGATGACATTAATGAAGTATAATTAACGTTACCATTTTATTAACGGAAGTAATAAAATTAACTAAAAAGCTGTAAGTAAAGGGAATTGAATACAAGACCTCTTAAAGAAGAGGACAAAAATTCAATCGTACAAGCACAACTCCCCATTGCAACTGTGTATTGAAGTTATTATAAATTTTTTTATATAAATAGAGAAAGTAAACCGGGTCGAATTCGAGTCATTCGGGTTGACTTGCCAAACCCATACCCGACCCGGATTTTATCCGGGTCGGGTCAACCCGTATCCTACTTGACCCGTATTGGCCCCTACCCATACCCGGTTTAGGATGTCGGGTTCGGGTTGGGTCGGGTCGGGTCGGGCTCATTTTGCCACCCCTACTTGGGTACCATGTGCTTATAGTGTATTCTATATATACCAAGAAGAGGAAAAAGCGCAATATGGGAAACGATTGCTCTAGGTGCAAATGAAAAGATTGGATACTTGATAGCGGGTGTTCCAAACATATGACGTGAGTTCCAAGTTTGCTCTCTAAGGTTATCCGCATCAAGAATGGCAGAACGGTTACTTTCGGAGGCAATGGAAATGGATCCATCATAGGAATTGGTAAAGTTGGTAATTCTTCTAAACCTCTCATAGATAATGTGTATCTTGTAGAAGGTTTAAATCACAATCTTATCTCCGTTAGTAAACTTTGTGACAAAAGATACAAGGTTAATTTTGGTAATGGATTGTGTAGTATTTTTGATAATACTAATAGTTATGTATTGTTTAGTGGCACACGCCAAAAGGATTTTTATATCTTGAATTTGCCACACACTATTGACCAATGCTTGGTTGCTCACACTACTGAACAACTTTTATGGCATCGAAGCGTGGGTCATGTTCATTTCAAGCATCTTCACAAGTTATCCAAGAACAACCTAGTTAGAGGGTTTCTGAAACTTTCTTTTAATAAGAAAAGCTTTTTTGGTTCATGCCAAAGAGGCAAGCTCCATAAATCCTCATTTAAGATTAAAAAAGTAACGTCTACTTCTAGGCCACAAGAGATTTTACATCTAGATTTATTTGTGCCTACTAGAGTTGCATCCTTAGGAAATGCATTCTATGGACTTTTACTTGTTCATGACTTCTCTAGGTATACTTGGGACTTGAGAAATTTATTGTTTTGTTAAGGAAAGTTCAAAAGATTCAAGGCATGTCCATTGTCACCATTCGTAGTGATCATGGAGGTGAATTTGATAATGAACTATTCTCTAACTTTTGTGATGAGAACGTGATAACTCACACATTTTCTTTTTCCTCGTGCTCCACCACAAAATGGTGTTGTAGAAAGGAAAAATAGAACTGTTATTGCGTATGCACTCACTATGCTTAGTGATAGCCGCATTGGTTCACAATTTTGGGTGGAAGACGTTCATACCGCGTGCTATGTGCTAAATAGGATACTTGTGAGACCCCAAACAAACAAAACTTGTAATGAATTATTTTATAACAAAATTCCCCAAGTTCGCTATTTTCATGTTTTTGGCTCTAAATGTTTTATTAAAAACATACGCCTCAATTTAGATAAGTTCGATTCACGTTCCGATGAAGGTATATTTATTATATACTCCAATCATAGGAAGGGCTACCGGATAATTAATAAAATAACCTTAACGGTTGAAGAATCACTACACATTTATTTTTTTGAGAACTTTGATGTGCCATTATCTCAACTTGATGAGAATATTGAATTCTTGTGTGATTCTTTGAATAATGTGAAATTAGATGATTCTATTGAGACTAACCCTACTAATGATGGAGTTGAGTTTGTTTCTAATGATCAAGGGGTACCCAAGACGTTGTTATGGTTCAAAACCATCCACATGAACAAGTAATAGGTAATATTGAAGATGGAGTCCGTACAAAGTCAAAGGTAGAACGATTTGCACATTGTGCTTTCGTCTCAACCATAGAACCAAAGAGCATTGAAGAATCTCTCAAAGATAATTCTTGCATCATTGCTATGGAAGAAGAATTCATCCAATTTGAAAGGAACGATGTTTGGGAGTTAGTTCTTCCTCCGAAAGATCACAATTTCATTGGAACAAAGTGGATCTTCATAAATAAGACGGATGAAATTGTAGCTATGAGGAAAATCCTAGAATGGGGTTTGAATAGTATTTATAAAATTTAAACGAAAGTTATACCAATTTAAATCCCTAACCAACAATAAATTCGAAATTATAAATTAACCCAAAATGAATCAAGCTAACAAGGTGATGTTTCAAGTGTTCGGATTACCCAAGTCCAATCCCGACTTGTTCCCTGTAATCCTATGTCCCTTCCACCCGGATACCTCCGGATACTCAAGTTAGAACCCTAACTTGATGTTTCCTTTAAACCCACTTGTAGCAACCCTATAAGTGTATTTGACCAACAATCGATGTCCTTGACTCCCACAACTTGGGATCAAGCAAACACATTCTCACAAACCGAGAGTGAAATCGAAATACGAGATAATGAAATTCGAAATGTAAACACTTACAAACACATATGCCTTGAAGTAGAACTTGAAGGGGCAAAGTGAAGTGAGTGTTGATCTCTTCCAAGAAGAGAATGAAGCCATTTCTCTTGTCACCACCAATTGCCTAGAGGATATCAACTTTGATTACAGGTTGGAGAGCAAGAAAAAATGAGATTCTAGAGCTTGGAGAAAATGAGGGCTTGAGAACTTAGAGATGAGATCAAAGAATTCTAAAGGGTTTCAAGGGTTCAAGAGATCTCCAATGGAACAGCGGGAGACCCTTTATAAGTTCTCTAAATCCCTCAAGCAAAATACCCCAAACCCCTTTGAAATCCGTCTGGAAAAAGCCAACGGATAGAAAATACGCGCCAGACAGTCGACTGATGAAGAACTCACAGTCGCCTGCTGCACTGTGTCAGAGGGTAGGTGAGAATTCAAACGGTAACTTACCACGCAGGACAGTCGACTGATGAAGGTCGGACAGGCGCCTGTAAACCAACAGGTGACTGAGAAATCTTCTACAGGCGACTGACTTCCTAAGTGCATAAGTTGTGAAAACTTAGGAAATTTGGGAAGATAGGACAGGCGACTGTAGAAGAATATATAGGCGACTGTGCCATGGGCATGCGCCTGTAAATCCTTCTTACATCGCCTGCAGGCGCAAGTGCGAAAGTTGTCAAAATTAGGGAAGTTTGACAAGCTAAGACAGGCGACTGTAGAAGCATATACAGGCAACTGTGCCATGGGCAAGCGCCTGTAAATCCTTCTTACATCGCCTGTACACGTAAGTGCGAAAGTTGCAGGACTGGGGACTTTTGGGCTAAAGGAGACAGGCAACTAACTAACAAGTCACAGGCGCCTGTAACTGAACAGGCACATGTACATTGTACAAAAGTCGTCTGATGAGAGTTATAGCAGAAAGCCCAAAAGAACAAGAAAAAAGTATGTGCATAACAGACGACTGGAGAACAAATCTCAGGCACCTGTATGGAGACAGGCGCCTGTAAATCGTTCAGCATTTGCCTGTTAAAACTCCAAAATGCACATGCTTGAGAATTAAGAATTGGAGGCTTAGGAAATGAGTTCTAATGCTTTCCTAGGATAGAATGGAAGATGTGTGTGCTCCAACATAATTCTACTTCTAAGCTACATTCTTGTAAGAAAGAAGAAGAGAATAAAAAGACTACATTTGTTTTTGCCTCTCTTCTTTCTATTAAATGATCTTGAAGTCTTTTTGAAGATGCTATCTTCATCTTCGATCATCCAATCCACTTTACGAGCTTTGATTGATCCTTGAGTGACATCCATTGCTAATTGATCTTCATGATATGCTTAAGCAACGGATTAACTGTAAGTAGGGGATTAGTCACAAGTATTTATGTTTGCTCATCATCAAAACCAAGTAAGGAGAAGTCCAATACTCAAGATTCTCCTCCTTTTTAGTGATGACAAACAATCATAAACAAAAAGATAAATAATTGTGCTTAAAATGCTTACTCCCCCTACATAGATGCCAATCAAGTTAGTCAATATAAATAAGTGCATATAATGATCAATTAAAGCAAATATGTAAGATATGCATGAATGAAATAATTTCAATATTAGAAATTTAGGGTTTTAGAATCCATATTCATTATATCGTACTCCTTCTGAATCTAAGGCAACTTCAATCTTAGATTCAAGTTTAAATTATACTTAGCACAAAATTATGATTTGTTTATTCCCCCCATGCCATTATCCAAAAAGTGGGAGTAGAAAAACAACAACAATAGTGCTAAATAAAACTAAAACAATCATGAGAGTTTAATCTCTTTTAAAGGTATTTCTTTATGAAGGAGTTACTCTATTGTGATATGAAAGCAAAAGTTGAAATGAAAGTGGTAAGTTGAAATGAAAATGGCAAATGACACATGCTATGGTATATGAAAAGAATGGAAATTAATACCTGCCACATGGACCAGCGTGCCTTGGAATTGCCAGTGGCCACTTCCTGAATCCATGTGGACAACCTCTTGAAGCTATGTGTGGTAAATAGATGACATGAACCTACGTGCTACATGAACCATCATGCCACGAAAATGACGGGGGCGACCTCCTAAATATATGGGAGCCACGTCTGGAAGCCATGAGTCACATTGTAGGCACACTAGCATAGATGGGATACATTAGGTGTTGCACTTGCATTCATAATCATTCCATAATCATCATATGCATATCTGTGATTGTTTTTCTTTACTTCACGCTTATTTAATTTTGTAGCCCTTACTTTTCATTGTTGCATGTGATGTTTTTACTTATTTATGCATATTAATTTAGTTGTATCTCTTTTCAATATTTGTCTGTGTAGTTATTCTGTTATAAGTTGTGGTAGACTTTTCATAGTCAGTGACCAGACCTACTAGGTAGAACAGTTCTGAGACCGACCCTATCTAGCATAGTTAGATTATCCTAACGGGTTACGCATTGACGTGTCCTAACTAATTTTCCAGGTTTAGGAGCAGATCGAACAGAGCTGAACTTGGTCAAGAGTCAACTTTGAGCTGGATCCCACATAGTGCAGTCTTGTACAGTTGGTTCTTAGAGGTAGTCTAGGTAGTGAGTTGGACTGGGAGTGGGCATCTTTGCCCATTATAGGGTTTTCTGGGATTTCTCCCTTGTTCCCTGTGTACCATCGCTACTGATGATGATGTTTGATGTACTCTTTGTGATGTACTTTGGTATTAATAATAAAAGAAGTTTGGACTTTGGACTTTTGTTAGTTCTCTGTGTTATTTTTTATGGTGGAGCTTTACTTGTACTTACCAGCATGTGGACAGTGACATGTATATTCTTTTGTGCTATCTCTTTCTCTCTCTTCCTACGTAACACTCGCTGCTTTGGGAATACCTGGGATAGATTCGTACTTCCTGTGTATCCTGTAAGGACCCTGGCTATGATGAAAACACTAGAAGGGAGGGTTGAATAGTGTTTATAAAATTTAACTAAGAAATTACGCCCGATTAAAATCCTAATCCAACACAGATGCAGAAATAAGAATTAGCAACAATGAAGCAATGCAAAAAATAAGATGTTTCAAGGGTTCAGATTACCGCAGTCAAACCCGAATTGTTCCTGGTAATCCTACGTCCCTTCCACCCAGATACTTTCGGATACTCAAAGTTAGAACCCTAACTTAAGGTTTCCTTTAAAACCACTTGTAGCAACCCTAAAAGTGTAATCGACCAAAAATCGATGTCCTTGAATCCCATAACTTGGGATCAAGCCAACCACTCTCACAAACCAAGAGTGAAACCAATATCAAAAGATATGAAATTATGAAATTGCAACACTTACAATCACCTATACCTTAAAATAGAACTTGAAGGATCAAGTGTGTTGTGTGTTGATGTCTCTTCCAAGAAGGGAGAAGACATTGTTCTTGTCTTCACCAAAGCTAGAGGATGAAGAATGGGTTCTAGTTGGAAGACAAGATGAGATTTAGATTTAGGGCTTGAGAGAGTTGAAAGCTTGAAAGCTTGAAAATGAATTATTAAGTTGCTAAGAGAATGACTAAGAGGCTCTAATGGAACAGTAGAAGCCCCTCTTCTAGGTTCTCTAAAACCCTCAAACAAAATACCCAAAACCCCCTTTGAAATCCGTGTGGAAAAAGCCAATGGATAGAATTTACACAATAGATAGTCGACTGGTGAAGAAACCACAGTCGACTATTGCACTGTGTCAGAGGATAGGTGAGAATTCAAATGGTAACATACCACATAGGACAGTCGACTGTTGAAGGTTAGACAGGTCATTGAAAACCATCAGGCGACTGAGAAACCTTCTACATGCGACTGATACCCTAAGTGCGTAAGTTGTGAAAACTAAAGAATCCTATGTATGCTAAGACAGGCATCTGATGTGAAAACCACAGTCGCCTGTGCCATGGGTAGGGGACTGGGAAACAAACGTCAGTCGGTTGTTGCACAAGTGTGTAACTTGACAAAATCAATGTTTTGGGCAAGTGTTGGACAGGCGAATGTAGAAGCATATAGAGGTGCATGTGCCATGGGCAGACGCCTGTAAATCCTTCTTACATCGCCTACAGGCGCTAGTGCAAAAGTTGACAAAACTTAAGAAGTTTGGGCAGGATGGGACTTGCGACTGACTAACAAGTCACATGCGCCTGAAACTAGACAGACGACTGTGCTTTGTACAATAGTCGCCTGATGAAATTAAGAACTGAAAGCCCAAGAATCAAGTCAAAAGTGTGTGCATAACAGATGACTGGAGAACAATTCTCAGGTACCTGTATGGAGACATGCGCATGTATATTGTTCATCAGTCACCTGTTGAAAGTCCTAAATGCACATCTTAGAATAAAAGAAGTTGGAAACCTGGGAATTGATTTCTAATGACTTCCTAGGCTAGAATGAGTGAAGTGTGTGAGCTCTCCAACAATAATCTACTTCAAAACTACATTCTAATGAGAAAGAAAAGAGAATAAAAAGATAACATTTGATTTAGATTCTCTTCTTTCTCTTGAATGATTTTGAAGTCTTTTTGAAATCTTTGAAGCTCCAGTCTTTATCTTTGATCACCCAAACGACTTTACAAGCTTTGATTGATCCTTGACTGTCATCCATTGCTATTTGATCTTCATGATATGCTTAGGCAATGGATTAACTGCATGGAGTGGATTAGTCACAAGTATTTATGTTTCCTCATCATCAAAACCAAGTAGGAAGAAGTCCAATACTCAACATTCTCCCCCTTTTTGGTGATGACAAACAAACATAAACAAAAAGATAAATAATTGTGCTTAAGAGAGACTTACTCCCCTAATATAAATGCCAATCAAGTTATACAATTAATACATGGGCATCTAATGATCTATTAAAGCAATAGTATGATA
Organism: Scilla litardierei; assembly: GCA_030789695.1. Classification (NCBI taxonomy): domain Eukaryota; kingdom Viridiplantae; phylum Streptophyta; class Magnoliopsida; order Asparagales; family Asparagaceae; genus Scilla; species Scilla litardierei. The sequence goes on along the minus strand of CM061142.1, from coordinate 424,353,486 downwards.
TACATGAATGAAATGAATTCAAGTATTAGAATATAGGATTTTTGAATCCAAATTCATTATATATTACTCCCCTGAATCTAAGGCAACTTCAATCTTAGATTCAAGTTTAGCTTCTAATTAGCACAAAATTATGATTTGTTTATTTCTCTTTCCTATGGAATTATCCAAAAAGGTGGGAGTAAAAAAATAACAACGATAGTGCTAACTAAACTAAAACAATCATGGGAGTATAAAGAATAAGATACGTATTTAATATGATACGAAATGAAAATCGAGAAAGCACGAAGGTGTATCACACAAATACGTATTAAAACTCATCAAAACTAAGTTGATTATAGGAATAGAAGTCCAATAGCAACATGTATTATGCAATTCATCTCAACATTCAATTAATACAATTAATAGCACAAGGAGAGACAAAATTGCATAACATTCACATGAGAGCACAATGAGTCAAACTGATCATCTTATAAATATATGTAAAAGATACATGGAGTATACAAAAAGATAACAACTCCATGTACACGGAAGTAAATGACCAACATATACAACCATACAACCATATATACAAATCCAAAAATGTGCAACAAGCACCATCATTAACAGCCAAACATCTAAACAAACTAAGACTCTCAACCCTAACAAACAAAATATAGACCCTAGGGTGAGTAGTGTCCAAGCAGCATCAATCCAGCTGGACGACATCAGAGGAACCCCCAGGGGCTCTCATCCCTACGTGGAAACCATGGGTGTCCGTCTTTGCAGAAGATATAACATCAGCAGCAGTGATGTCCTCAGAAGTAGGCTCAGAAGGCTGACCAACAGCAGCAGTAGATGGAGTGATCACATGGGTGGCCTTATGTTGAACAGCAACATCAGGCTCACCAGAAGAAACAGACTGAGTCTGGGGGATGTCAGTATGAGGATGCTGGGTGACATCAGTCGGAGGAGGCTTAGCGTCACCAGAAACAACAGTATGAGGGATATCCTGAGTATACTGAGCAGTAGCAGGCTGGAGGTACTGCTGGAGGGATACAGGGAAGGGTATGACATGATGATGAAATAATAAGTTGAATAGCTCATACCGACCAGATACCTTCTTGTCCAACTCGATAAGAAGGGGATCACAAGTTGGTGCAACTGAGGATGAAGGGATCGATGAATCACCAGGATGAACAACAGACAAAGAAGGGCCAGAAGTAGACTGTCTCTTCTTGGCTACAGCTTGAATAGCTGAAGATGACTTCAGGTTCGCAGCTGGATCCAGAAGAGTGCCAAGGGGGACCAACTCATAAGCAAAATAGATCGATCTGAAAGTGGCGAAACACATGAGTTAGAATGCAAATGTATGGGATATGAGAAGTGGTGAAGGTGATCTCAATGTGGTCCATCATATCAAGGATGACACCGGCCCAGTCTACATCCATGCCTGAAAAGATGGCATACATGCATTTCAAGATCCCATGGGATGGCTGATCAAATGACCCATACTTGGGTAGAATGTTGGACTTGACCACATGGAGGACATTCCAACCTCAATGGGTAAACATGGAAGATTTGACTCCGGAAGTGAGAATAGGAGGAATCTCACGGAACATGTCCCGAAGGACGGCCTGATCAAGATCAGCAACAGATGAGGTGGAGATGTCAGCTGGTAAGGATCCGGTGGAGGGAATCATAAGAATAGTCCCTAAAAGCTTGGGGTCAAGCTTGATCAGGGTTTCCTAAATGATGGTGTCTAAAATCCCAGACTCGGTGTATTCACCACGAATGCGGTTTGCGTAGAATAACTTCACGAGCATGGGGTAGGGTCTAAGAGAATCATCATAAGAATAACGAAAAAAGATCGACCAACTTGATCACAGTCAAAAGCTAGGAGAGATTCTCGGCAGTGAAGGCTAGATACAAGATAACATTCCTTGAGGAGCTTGACATTGAACATCAAATTGTATTTGCCCTAACACGTGTCGTCACCACACGTGGGGACATAAGAAGCAGCAGTAGAATGAGGAGGAGACTTTGGTGGATTTTGGTCTTGGGCTTCAGCTTCGGGGTTTGTGATCGCGCCTGGATATACACTCGGAAAATGATTGTAGTCTTACCGCAAGCGCACGGTGAAGTGGAGAGCAGGTATCGAACACAGGGAGGACAAATGACAGTACTCTATCTTGATCACCTAGCTATTGATGGTAGAATGGAATGGTTTGGATAATAATGTCACTGTCGTTCAAATAACAAATAGAATTCTATATAATAAAAACGTCTAGGGTTAGGGAATTCCCACTACGGATCGTCACTTATCCTTGTGGATCATGAATCTCAATGTTGCAAGGCTTGAATTAAGGTGAACTAGTCGTAACTGAATATAGAACAAAGGTCACGCTCTCTCGCTATTACCGATCTATAGCAACCTAGATTAGGGCCCACTCTCGTACAAACCCTAACCTAAGCCACTAGTATGAAGATCGACATCATCATCCAATCGCACCTCGAGCCCACTCTCGTGCAAACTCGAGCCACGATCTAGGTTATGATAGTTCGTATTCGTCTAATCTCTTGCAAACGAATATGGATATAGATTTATAATAAAAATCCTAGCTTTGTTCCAATCTCTTGCAAACCAAGTCTAGAGAATCTCGATTATAAACCTAAATCGAATATCTAGGCCTTCCCATCGATTGAAATCTAATCTCTTGCAAATCCCAATCAATGGAAATTCCTAGCTATTCGTAGTAAATCAATCACAACCTAACCGTTTATCAATCCTCACAATTCTAAGATCGGGTCCATAAGATTTCATCCCCATACCCTAGAACAACGAAACTACTCACAATTCATCATAGTAATCTCAGAAATAACGAATAAGATCATAGCACAATTCATGGTTGAGAGAAAACAATTCATAAAAACAAGAAATTTAGACAAAAAGAACAAACCAAATTGCGCGTCCTTGATCTCCAGCTGAGAATTACAATAAGAATAGCCGTCAAAATTAACTTCAAGTCTCTCCTAAAACTAGGAATAAAACTAGCCTTAAATACAAGTCAAAATCGTCCAGAAATTCCTGACAGATTTACCCCTGGCGCAGCCAAAAACCCTAATTCGCGACACAGTCGGACTACCCACTTGGCCGAGTCGAACATGTCACTCGGTCGAGTGACAAACCCAAATAAAGACAGAGAAATGGGGGGTTTCGGGGTCTGTCACCCTATTCCACTCAGGCGAGTGGTCTTCTTCACTCAGCCGAGTGAGCTTTCTTGCTCGCCGAGTGGGTCTTCTCCAAATTCCAGTAAGTCGGATGATTTTCGGGAGAAGAACCATGTAATACTCGGTCGAGTGGGTTTCTTGCTCGACCGAGTGAACTTTCTTGCTCGGCCGAGTGAACTTTGACTCAACATGCTCCTGTATCTATTTCACTCGGCTGAGCACGTTCCTTCACTCGACCGAGTGAACTATCTGTTCGGCCGAGTGGGCTGTTTCTGTGGCTCTTTCTTCTCCTCCTCGCTTCCTCGTCGATTCTATCGAACTTCTTCCTCTTTCGCTCATCCTCTAGCGCTGCTAGCTCCTAAATAAAGCCGTGGCGATGCTCCGGTGCGTGTGAAAGTCCCTTGGTATCATTTTTTGCTCCAGATCGCTCCATATTTCCTGAAATACGACAAAAACAAAAAATAGTGCAAAGCAACGCGATTTCGTCGAATCATCATGAAAAACACAATATGGGCGATCGAAATGACATGAAAATATACAGAAAAAAGGTGTAAAATAAGGAGCGATCAAAATCCCCCAAGCTTACCACTTACTCGTCCTCGAGGAAGATGAGTAAAAAGGCGAACCCGACAGGTAAAAATAAGGAAAAAAAGGAAAAAGAATATTGAAAAGAAAACGAAGAGGGAGGTGCTAGATCATTTTCTCAGGACGTGGAGCTGCTTACTCAAATAGCATACGACGAATAAAAACATGTCAAAGATTTTTATCTTGATATCATGATCATATATAAATGCATTCGATATAGAACCCTAAGAATATCAAAACTATATGAAACATGAAATCATTCAAGAATTAGCATCGTCTGAGGCATCCAAAGTAATATACATAATCATAGATCGCACACTTTTCAATTGATCGCTTTCTATTTGGAGTATAAGAGGCATTACACAATATGGAGCAATAAGAATAGAAAGAAGTGGTATTCATGAGATGCATGCTAAATTTCAATTCATGGACTTCGTAATACTCATAGTAATCTCCCTGAGTATAGAAAATTACCGAGCTTAGGTCGTCATGCACAGACAAGTAGTCACTCTCTCCTACATCATTGGATCCTCTCTCCCAAGCTTATCTATAAGCGTGGTGGCATCAAATAGAACAATACAGCTTTTCCCATGTTTGAAGCTCCAAGAAAAATAAAAGAGGGAAGAAAGAAAGAAAGAAATGGGATCGTGTATGAACTTCTTTTTGTTTCTCTCTTTTTTTCTTTTTCTCTCTTTTTTTTCTCTTTTGAAACTCATATACACAATAACAATCCCAAATCAAAAGATAGAAAGATATGCATGTATTTTTTCCTTTTTGATTTTGGGGTGTTGGAGCATGGAATTTATAGCAAGGGGAAGATGCCAATATAAGAATTACTAAAGGGAGATTCACCAATGATTTTAGGTATAGAAATGATGTTCAAGATATGTGGAGAAAGATAAATATGCAACCCTCGGTTCACTCTTTAGAATGTGCATGACAACTTTCAGCAGAGTAATGTAATCTACTAAGTTTGATTTCAGAAAGTGAACTAATCCAGTTATATCAAAATGGCATACATTCAATCAACTTGAAAGTCAAGCGTACAATTTTCATGCAAAAAGAAGTGATAGCAGACAACAAAGCGGTACTCTAAATATAGGCAATCAATGCGTGAAGCTTGGTGTGTTTTCTATGAAGAGTATACAATATAAATCATCAGACTCAGCTATTGGTAGAATTTCATTCACATTCATATAATGATGGTGCAGGTTACTATTCTCGAATGCACTGTAAAGTATAGCATTTGATATCTGAAATAAAAACGCTGGCATGACAAGAGAATATGCATATAAAAGTAAACTAGCTCCAGGTCATCGTCATCACAGAAAATTCATCTCTAGCAAAAAAAGGATAAAAGAAACAAGGATAAAAGAAAAATAAGAACTACTATACATATGCAGCACAAAAAATAAGAAAACGTGATGCATGGAAAAAAATTGAAAAAGTGGTTGAAAACAAGTGTAAAATAAAGAAAGGTGGAAAACGAAAATAAAAATGAAGAAATCGAAAAGTGCGTGAGACACTCACTCCCCCAAGCTAAACTGCACAGTGTCCTCAATGTGCTAAGTGTGGCACAAGGAGAGATATGATATGGGTGTGATGGGTGAGGGTGCATGCCTGATAAAGTATGAAAATGAAAGAAAATGAGATGGAAATGCAAATGATGCGTGTAGAGATCAAGATGGTGTAATATAACTGTCCCAGAAATACCTCCTCTCTCCAAGATGATATAGACAAATATGAGCAAAAGGTGGCCAAAATGTTAGGGAGGAGGTGCGCAAAATCGGCAGAAAAGATGATATCAATCACAGCAGCGACAAAAATATGGGAGGCATCTAGTGTGTGCCTAAGCAGGTGGTGGAGCACCAGCACCGTTCTGTGGTGGGGGTGGTGGTGGTGGAGGCTGCTGTGGAATGGGATGAATAGTGGCAGATGGAGCAGGCTGTGGCAGTCACGCAAGAATCTGGTCCAGGGCAACCTGAATATCAGGGAGTAGAGCGACGCGAGACTGCACAGAACTAACGGTAGCAGAGAGAGCCCGAAAATCTCCTCTGAGCCCACTAACAGCCCCCTCTAGAGCACGTAGGTGTTGAACTAGGGTATCGGGGGGAGGAGGGGCAAAGGGTCGAACAAGTGGGGATCGGGGCTGCCAAGCATGGCTACCGTAGACAAGTGGTGCCACTACGGGGTGGGGGTGTGGTGATGTGCTCACTAAAAGATGCTCAGCCTCTGTGGGAGGCTGAGACGCACGAATGCTCTCAGAAGTGTGAGTAGCGGCAGAATCTGAAGCGGTGACATAGGGCGAGAAGGGCAGAGAGGTCGTTGACACAGAAATGGGGTCAGATGTCACGACACTCTCGGTGAAGACAGCGGCAATGAAGATGGAAGTGTCGATGACTGGGAAGGTCTTGAGATCTACAGAAAATGACTCCCCAGCGGTTGAGAAATGTGGTGAGGACAGGGTCTCGGCTGCTGAAACAAAGGAATGCTCGACTCTCTCAAGAATAGTGGTGGGGATGCTCTCAAAACTCACATATGAGATGGGATCAATGGCTAGCAGCACAGAGGTGGTGGTGCTAGTGGACTCAGTAAGTGTCCTCCCGACACTGACAAAAGTGTGGACAGAGGTGTCGGGAGGAGCGGTCAAATCAGGTGCAGGCTGAGGGATCGGGATCTCTGGGTCCAGAGGTGGGATGAGGGGCTCCTGCTGAGCGCCCTCAGGCTCAAGAATGTACGCAGCTAGGATGATGAGGTCCATCTCTGGTATCCACACCCCTCCTGCGGGTCTAATGTGTGTCCGAACGGGGCTCGGAAGCACCATATAATCTGCGCCAAATGGACCGTGCAGCCAAACCCATTGGTGCTGACCATGAGGATGAAACATCCTCATGCGAGCCATAACATCAATGGAAAGGGAAGTGGGGCCCGGGGGTCATAGCAAACCAGCTGGGAGGTCAACCCCGCACATGGGAGCCAGAAGGGTAATCAGACCGACACAACAAATAGGCGTCCTGGCACCGACAGATATAATGATGCGGTCTAGATACCAACTGGCTATATCGATCTGGACAGTGGGGATTAAAACGTCTCCACCTACCTCAAAGTCTCTCGCTCTGGTCATCACGTACAGCATATAAAGCTTAGGCGTAGACATCGTCCCTGGCTCATACCTCGCTAGAAAAGTGGTCGTTAAAAGGCGCTGAGCAATGCAGAGGCATGGGTGGATGATAGCGGAGGACTTGGCCTGACTGGGGTCAAAGGCGAGAGGGGATCCCGTGATGCGTGTCCAGAAGGTGTGAGTATCGAATGACGGTACAGGGATGTGCGTGGGACTATAAGCTCGGTCGGGGTTCGGGACGGGGGGCCACTGAAAATAGGCTCGGAGCATGTCGAGGGTAACCTCGCACTCACGATCCATCAATCGAAATGAGTAACCCCCAGGAGTCCTACGAATGGAACTAAGAACCTCGAGTGTCGGCCAGACGTAGGTGTCCACCGACATCGACAGAAAATCACGCCACCCCCACGTTGTCATACAACTGGAATATGCCCTCAAATACCCCTATGCGCTCAAAATCTGCAATGCGTGCAAACTTAGAGGGGACAATCGAACGATGGGAGATTCTTTTAAATCTGGCACGGTGTGCATCATCTCTGAAAGCAATCTCCATCGTGTCGAAAGCCGGGGCGGGCTGTGTCAGAAGTGTGGGTGGAGGTAAGCTAGGTGGCGGGGAATCCGCTATAGCGGAGGAAGAGCCAGGCTCACTAGTCTTCCTCCGCTTGGAGGCGGGCACCCGCGAACGTGCTCTAGTCCGTGGAGACATGTGTGCCGTGAGAGGTGCCTATTAATGCGAAGTGCAATAGAAAAGGAGCAAATGTACCCAAGCACGACGCGAATGCAAGCAATGAATGTGATCGGAGAAACGCCTCCTCCGTGAAGCTCCGAATCTGCCCATGATTCTCCCCCAAGCTATCCTGAAACACAAATTGACAAATTAGCAATGAATATCAATAAATTTGGCATAAAATCAGGAGTAATAGATGTGTATAGAGTTTAATTTCGATTCGGGGTGGAATAGGGCTTACGAAATGGAGAATTGGAGAAAAGGGGACAAATAGGGCTAAATGGGGGATGGCCACGGTGAACCGGGCACCGACGACGACGGTCGGAAGGCGAGGACGGTGGCGCGGGGTCACCGACTCGGGCGGAGGGTCGGTGCGGCTCGGGTGAACGAAGGGACGGTTCGGGTGATTGGGGGATGCTCGAGCTGCGATTTGGGGAATTTGGGAATTTTTGGGATTTGGGCCGCGAGTTTTCCAGTATATAAGATTAGTCACTCGGCTGATTAGCGTGTCCACTCGGCTGAGTGGCTCAGTCTATTACGATTTTAAAAAATTTCGTGAAAGTACCGACTCGGCCGAGCAGCGCTTCTCACTCGGGCGAGTAGACAATGGTCACTCTGCCGAGTGGCAAGGCCACTCAGAGCTTTTCAAGTGCTGAAAGTGCCTGATTCACTCGGTCGAGTGACAAAGTCACTCGACCGAATGGCATATAAATGACAGAGAGGGGTTTTTCGAATCTTCCCTGATCAGTACCCTGCTCGGTCGAGTAAGGTCTTCACTCGACCGAGTGAAAATTTCACTCGGCCAAATGAACTGCTATTTTCAGCTCCAACTCTCTGTTTTTTTCTCCACTTTCTGAATTTCATTTCCCCGTCAGTTTCTTCATTCTCCTGACTCCTGAGCGCATCCCTTGAGCACTCTCCTTTGCCATGGTCGTCCTCCATTCATACGGTTACCATTCTCCATCTCCTGCAATGAAAAATGTTGCATGTCGTCAGGTTTTTCTTCGACACTTGACCCTAAACACTTAAAGATCTAAAACAAAAACAAAAGGAAAAATTTAACTAAAAACAGGATAGAACCGTCGGGTTGCCTCCCGATAAGTGCTCGTTTAAGGTCTTGAGCTCGACCACTTAAGATACGCGTTTAAAGCTCAATGTTTGGCGCATGTGAGATGCGCGTCAAACTTACCGGGAAGGCCGCTTGGGTTTAGTTGTTAATTTTCATCGGCGATACTCGTCTCTCCTTCATCATGGGTAATAGTTCAGGATGAGTCCCCCAAGCTTGAGCTTTTGACATCCTTTTTCTTGGCCGGCGGCGGAGATTTGTTGTTTGGTGGATATTTCTTCGTATGCTTTGCTGCAGAGAGCTTGCATAGCTCTCTAATCTTGACAACATCAGCGTCATCATTCTCCACATCTGTAAGAGGGTCCGGCGGGTCTCCTGTCATCTTGCCATCCTTATTAAGTTGGCCCTCTTCGAGGCCGTCATCGTGCTTGGCTCCGATGGCAAATGGCATACCGATTCTATGATTCACCACATACTTCTTAAGCTTGGCCTCGAACTTGCTTTCTATGAAGTGCCTTCCTCCATCGCTTATCAATGTACGCGGCACTCCAAAGCGTGGAAATATGTTTTGCTTGAAGAATTTAGATACCACCCTCACATCATTGGTTGGGGTTGCAATGGCTTCTACCCATTTCGAGACGTAGTCAACGGCCAATAGAATATACTTGTTTCCTTTACTTGATGGAAAAGGCCCCATGAAATCCACTCCCCAACAATCAAATAGCTCAATTTCCAAAATAGGTTTCATTGGCATCTTATTCCGTTTGGATATGTTTCCCGTCCGTTAGCATCTATCACAATACTTGACGAAGTCATGTGTGTCCTTGAACATGGTCGGCCAAAAGAACCTGCACTGCAATATCTTCGCAGTGGTTTTGGAGGCGGTGTGATGTCCCCCGCAAGGCATGTCATGGCAATGTGAAATGATAGATGTGGCCTCTTCCTTTGAAACACACCTCCGTATAATACCATCCTTGCATATCTTGAAGAGATATTGGTCATCCCAGAAATAGTTGCAGACTTCGTGCATGAACCTCCTTTTTTGTTGTGTTGCCATCCCACACGGTTTTATCCTACACGCCAAATAGTTCACATAATCTGCATACCAAGGTACTTCTCTGGGTCTGATGGCGAATAGCCTCTCGTCAGCAAAAGTGTCATCAATCGATAGGCTATCATCCCTTTCGTCATGAACAATCCTAGACAAGTGATCCGCTACAACGTTGTCCGTGCCTTTCTTGTCTCTGATTTCCAAGTCAAATTCTTGCAATAGTAGTATCCATCTTATTAGCCTTGGCTTGGCTTCCTTTCTGCTCAATAGATACTTCAATGTCGCATGATCGGTGTGCATAATCACTTTGGATCCAAGGAGATAAGAGCGAAACTTCTCAATGGAGTAGACTACCGCCAAGAGTTCATTTTCAGTGGTAGTGTAATTCCTTTGGGCCTTGTCCAGAGTTTTGCTTGCATAAAATATTGCATGAAGCTTTTTGTCTTTCCTTTGTCCTAGTACTGCTCCAATTGCTTGGTCACTTGCGTCGCACATTAGCTCGAAAGGAAGATTCCAGTCTGGCGGTTGTATGATGGGTGCAGAAATGAGGGCTTCCTTCAGTGTATTGAAAGCTTGCAAGTAATCTCCTGAAAAGACAAATGGAACATCTTTAGCGAGTAAAGAAGTAAGAGGACGGGCAATTAGGGCAAAGTCTTTGATAAAGCGGCGGTAAAATCCCGCATGACTAAGAAATCCCATAATGCCCTTGACATTAATAGGAGGGGGAAGCTTTTCGATTACCTCAATTTTTTCTTTATCAACTTCGATCCCTCTAGATGAGACAAGATGCCCAAGAACTATCCTCTCAGTGACCATAAAATGGCATTTCTCCAGTTAAGAGTAAGATTATCTTGTTGGCATCTTTTAAGGACTTTAGTAAGATTGGCCAAACATGAGTCAAACTCGCTACTATAGACAGAAAAAATCGTTCATGAAGACTTACATGATGTTTTCAATATAATCAAAAAAGATGGACGTCATGCATCATTGAAAGGTGGCGGGGGCATTATAAAGTCCGAAGGGCATTCTACGGTAAGCATATGTGCCATAAGGGCACGTGAAAGTTGTCTTTTCTTGGTCATCTTCATGTAAGGGAATCTGAAAGAATCCTGAATACCCATCCAAATAGCAAAAGAATTTATGTTTAGCGAGTCATTCTAGCATTTGGTCAATAAAGGGCAATGTGTAATGATCTTTACGGTTGGCTTTATTTAATTTCCTATAATCAATACACATCCGCCATCCCGTGACGATGCGTTTGGATATAGGCTCTCCCTTATCATTTTTTATGACGATCATCCCCCTTTTTAGGGACGACACGAACGGTGCTAACCCATCTGCTGTCAGAAATAGGGTAAATGATATCGGCTTCAAGCAGTTTAAGGATCTCCTTCTTAACCACCTCCTTCATATTAGGATTTAATCGACTTTGAGGCTCTATGGAGGTGGTTTCTGTGTTTTCTAGGTGGATTCTGTGCGTACAAAGCCTAGGGCTTATTCCCTTGAGGTCAGAGATGGTGTAGCCTAGGACATCCTTATGGCTCCTAAGGACATCTAAAAGTCTCTCAAGCTGGTGGTGGTTAAGGTTAGCATTAACAATCACCGGGTAGGTCAGATTATCTCCCAAGAAAGCATACCCTAAGTTTGGAGGTAATTGTTTTAGTTCTACCTCAAGGGGCGTTGTACCCCCTACCTCCTCTTCCTGTGAAAGCATGGCGTCTTCTGTCACATCCGTGCTCAGTTCCCCTTTGAAGAGTTGGCTCTCGTATGCTAGCTCAGATTCGCTTTTCGGCGAGGAGTGTGCATCGGAGTGGATGCTGCACAATTCTGCTCTGAAGTCGGTGGGACTACCATTTTCCTTAGGTTCACACCTGTAATCAAAAGATAAGTCAGTGCGTTCATCAATGTTGAAAAGAGGATCGTCAAGTGCACTTACCTGAACCTCGGCATGCCAAATGGACTCATCAAAAGTACAGACCTCCCCAGTGTAAGCTTCGATACTTTCCCTTATTCCGGGACAAGGCGTTTGGCTCACTTCGAAGTACAAATTATCGTCCTTCACGTCAACTCTAATGTCGCCTTCGATTGTCCCTTCCGGAGAAATTTGGTCAATTACAAAGCTAGCAAATAGCTGTTCAATGGGGTCCTCTATGTCGATGACCAAAGTCCCTAAAGATTGGATCTCATCCATAAGTTCCTCCAGAAGAGCCGGAAAGGTGTCATCATATTAAGAGCTTGAGCTTGTTCTCATCATCGTGTCTCCCATGTTACCTGTTTAAAATTCTATTGGAAAATCTGGAAGAGCACGTCAATTTAAACCTCAGAGAAAAAATAAAAATAGAAGAACGATAGAAGATGAGATATGGTCGGGTGAGCAAAATAAAATACCGTCGCGTCCCCGGCAACGGCACCAAAAACTTGATCACGCCCGGATATACACCCGGAAAACGATTGTAGTCTTACCGCAAGCGCACAGTGAAGTGGCGAGCGGGTATCGAACACAAGGAGGACAAATGACATTACTCTATCTTGATCACCTAGCTATTGATGGTAGAATGGAATGGTTTGGATAATAATGTCACTGTCGTTCAAATAACTGTTGGGATTTCGCGGTCCCTTAGGGCACAAAAACTCTAGTCCCATCCTAAGTCGGACGGAACATAGACAAAAAAAACATAGCAGCGGAAGAAAAACCTATGTTAACTAATTAACATGCAGTTAAAAACAATTTTTAACTTAGCCCTAAGGTCCAAGACCCTATGCCAAGATCTATGCCGACTTGGGATGGATCTGACCATCCCAAGAAGGATCTAGCCTACTGCAATTAAACTAACCTATTGCTAATAAAATACTTTAACCACATACCCGGAATCTCAGCCCTGGAGCAGGCGAGATGTTCCGCGCCGTCTTCCGAGCTGCTCCCGTCCCACGCCGAGCCGCTCCTTGAACCGCTCCCTGAACCGCTCCTCGAACCGCTCTGCATCCCGAGGCGATCAATCCCCGTGCCGCCGAGCCAACCACGCGCCGAAGAAAGTTTCACGCGAGTGAAACCTCCGCCAAGATTTCAGATCCAGAATCCGAACTCCTTTGTGGCTTTGCTAGAGCCCGCAGGAGTAAGGCAGAAATTTAGGGAGAAGAGAAATATTAATTTAAGCTTAGATCCGAGCGTGCTCCAACATTTACGAGAGCCGCTCAGATCTAGAGCTTGTGACGAGTTTTGAGGAAGGGGGGAGACCCCTATTTATATAGGCGGCGGACTCTCCCCTTTTCTCAAAATCCGATGTGGGACTAAACAATGAGTTAATTTAAAATCAAGTTAGTTTGCACTTCACAAAGTGCAAACTTCCGTGAATTTTAACTCACTCACCGTTGAGCTTCAGGATTGATACAACCTATCAATACGACAAGCGTTCAACGGTGAACGCATAGGAAAAAACCGTTCGTCAATCGGAGTTCGTTTGACCCTCCAATTGAGTGTCCAAAGATCAGCCCTAGGCTAGTTTTTCGCAAAAACTGAGCCGTCATTTGATTCAGCACACTTAGGGTTCAAAACCCTAGGGGTGGGGCCCATGGGTGGGCCCCACACAACCCGCGCGCGCTGAATCCACCTGGGCGAGCCCAGGCCCGCGCCTGGGCTCGCCCAGGCGCTGGGCAGAGCCCAGGCAGGCCTGGGCTTTGCCCAGGCCCGCGCCTGGGCAGAGCCCAGGCGCGCCTGGGCTTTGCCCAGGCCGAGCCTGGGCTAAGCCCAGGCTTGTGCCTGGCTAGCCCAGGCCGAGCTTGGGCTTAACCCAGACAGCGCCTGGGCTAGCCCAGGTAGCCTGTTCTGCCTGGGTTTGGCCTGGTCTGATACTTTGGGCTGTTTTGGCTCTAACTTGAGCATTTGGTGTCCGATTTGGACGCCGTTTGAACCTGGGTCTAGACCGGGACATTCCCGTCTTACCCGTGAACTTTTCCTTGCGTTTATATTATTAAATATTGTATTAAACAATTTAATACACATTTAATCGCTTTTGCATCATATGCAAAATAGTCCCTATCTAAGCTTAAATTACCATATTGCATCAAATGCAATTGTTTCATCCCTTGCATCAAAAATGCAAAATATTCTCCCTAACTAATTTCTACCTATTACTAGACGAAGCGTTGCACTCTGTGTGAGACCCTACAGCCTGACCCTTACAACAGGTTGGGCTCGAAGCCCTATACGGCAGTGACCACGAGCAGTGGTTGCCGTCCCTGCTTCAGGAATCATCATTATGTGGTTAACTCATTGACATGAGTATTGTCGGGACCACCTGACTGTTTCCGTGATGAATTCCGCAGTTATAGTCTCTTCGTCTTAAATATGTCGTGTAGATCAAGTCTGGGGTACGGTAAAACTGTCAACCCCAATAACTTGACTCCGGTTAGTTTCGATCAATCTTTAGTCAATAAATGTTGGACTTCTTCCAACATACTCTGCGCAGAGTTTTTACTAAAGACCGAACTAACTCTACGACACTAACTCCCATTGACCGGGAGAGACGAATCCTCTCTTGGTCATTACTTGCCTCGTACGTTTCAAGTGACACCCAATCAAAAGACCTTTCGACAGGCCTTGCCTCGAAGCTAGGTCAGTTGATCTAAGTGGCACCGTTCACGCACAGGTCTGTCAAAATGACCTCAAGTCAAAAGACCAACTATCCTATCATCACTCAGAGTTATCACTGACAGATTGGTCAATATAACCATATGATAACTCTAGTGGATCGTTCAGTGAACTCATTCTAATGAGCACCTGTGTCTCGTCTTCGACTTCGCCAAGTCAAGCGATCATGAGATCATCGCCACCGCTAAACGGTGAAGACTAAGACACAATGGTCTATCCGATGTTTCGATATCCTTGTCTCGGAACATCTACGACCACGAACCATTTTAGACTTATGCTACAGACGGTCAAACGTTTCTCCATGATCGAGATACTCATCTCGATACCCGTTCGACCTTGCATAAAGTCTCAGGACTTTACCTAAGTCGATATCTAATGTTGACTACATTACAATATAACTTAGATAAATTATTACCAAACAGCTTACTGTTATTTCGAACAAGATGTTTGTGCTATTCACACAGGAATAAATGGCCTCGAGGGCATAATATTCCTACATCTCCCACTTGCACTCAGGCCCATTTATCTTGGTATCTTATACCGTTTTTACACATAAGTTTTCCCGACTTCATGTGATAGAGCCTTCGTGAGTGGATCTGCTAAAACCGTCTACTCTATAGACTTAAGGGGTTTTTTATGTTTGTGTTAGACCAACCATTTGAATCTCATTCAAATAATTCATTTGGTCTATCGGAATCTATAATATTTTATTTCCCTGGATCTTATCCAGTTCATCGTACCTTACGATAATGATTTTAAATTAGTTAATGGTCATTTTAAATGGCTCATAACTATTCTTGATAAAGTATCAAACCTTTTGATCTTAGTCAAAATGTATGTTCCATCTCTTTGATGTGTCGCATGTAATTTACACGCTCCCACTGACCTTGAAAACTATCTGGCTAATTCATATAAGTTGGTCCGTCTAAATCATATTTAGAAAAACGAACTTATAAGTGAATGCTCAAATTTTCATGGTCAACTTAAGTGTTTTACACCGGCTTTGGTCCGGGTAGATCTGTACACATCTGTTGGCGAAACCGGTTTCATCATAATCCGTTTTAAAGAAATTAGGATGAAAACCGTTCTCGTCCAACATGATCGTACTTCACTATTTTCCTTTTTTGCACCAATCTTTCAACTTAAAGATTTACTTGCAGTAAGTGAGGAAACATTTTCCTTGGGTACGTAAACTAAATTCTCAAATTTATTTACGCACACGGACCTATTCTGATTGCATCAAGTTTTAAATCGGAGTTACTACTCCGAATTTCATCCCGGAAGTTGACTAAGTCATTATCAGTTATGATGTCTAACTCGACAATTCGTCTCACGAGATTCGAGTATTTTTACAACTTCCTTACGATTGATTTATTGAATATATTATTGATAATGTCCTCATAGAACATTATTAAAACCTAGGCATTACTATCTGGGACTTAACCCAGAGGGAGGAGTTAACTCAGAGTCACTTATTTATGGATCACACCAAGTCTAACTAAGTGTGATTCATACATTTTAACACTCTGATGTGTTAACAGACTTGACCTGAGAGAAAATCACATTTTCTTTTAATTACACAAGATTTTATGTAGCTAAGTATTTGTCCATTCGATCTAATCGAATCAGTTTAAATACTTTAGTCATTTCGTTCTTTATTTTATCAGACTTGTGTTTCATCAAGAACACGTGTCTTAATAAAATATACGAATAACTTATTTTGGTTAATCTAGACTCTGGTACATCAGTATGTACTAGACTGAGTTCGACAACTCATTCTCCCACTGTCTCACAGATGGGTTTCGGCCATTGTATCTAAGAGGCTAAGACTCACAAGTGTCCGTAGACTTCATAATACGAGAGGTCAGACCCCTCTTTATGTGACTTGTGAAGCTTAATCTCTTGATACAGCCTAGTCTAATTTTACCATATAAGTTTGCTACTATCTTGTGTATTTATATATATATATTAACATTTAATATATATATAGTTATTACAAATTACTTAACACAAAACATTGCTTCAGAAGCAAGGTGACGACATTCGTCAAAAATGTGTCAGACGTTTTTGTATAACAACTTATTCCGAAATGTGACATCAAAATATGTCACGTTTTCATTTCCTCTTACTTATGCCTTTACTAATGATAAATTAAACTAACTTTCTCTATTGACTTTCCGAAGTGCCTTCTTCCTTTTCTAAATCACATTTAGATATCAACATAAATAAATAGATATGCAAGCAACTTATGTATCCAAACGCTTGAGCTTTGCAATCTTGAGTGTAGCTCAAGAAGTTGCTTGTCTCAAGATCCGGTTGGGATACATAGTCTTGCACCGCTCATGCACTCGTATTCGACTCAAACGGTTTAATCGAATTCTCGAACTTTGCGGATCAAAATTGTTTGTCCATACAACCTTGAGGGTAGCTCGACAAGTTGTAAGGAGAAACATACTTTGAATGTCCTATATGTTCAAGCTGCCTCATATAGAGACGAGTGACATGTAGCTTTAATTTATTTGTTGGACTCAGAACTTAATGAAATCATATTTCTTAAGTCTGTTCTTTAGAAGGTCATTTAATGTCACTGAGAATATAGTTTAATTACATCAATTAGAATTTAACTTGATATTCAATTAATCAACCTTTTGACCAATTAACTAATTCCAATATTATAAATTGATTCTTTCAGTAAACATAGTCTTGCCCTAGTTTTAGCTTATGTTCAATATTAAATATAGGTAGATTGGCTTTTATCTATCTATACCCTCCCACTATTTTTACGAACGTTTTAAAGCTTAATAACCAACGATTTAATCGAATTAAAAATTAATGGGTAAGAGTTCCAATCACATTGAGTCTAAACAACCTTGAGTGTAGCTCAACAAGTTGATTGACTCTGCGATCGGAAGATGACTCTTCATCGATCATATCGGATATGACTCTCTTAATCGGTTTTTGCCCCTAGCCATTCGTGATCATGAGTGTGCTCATCCAAATCACCATGTCTAGTCTAGTCGGACCCTTGTTTTCGTGTCTAGCCTGACTTGCCCCTCAGCTCGGTGTATGCACGACACGTTGGTTAGGGTCAGGTCTTAGACTACATCTGGGCAGACTACATCCTTGACTAAACTTGCGCCGCCGCTCGGTGTATTCACGACAACGTCGGTTTGGGTCAAGTCAAGATGTCATCTTATGTATTTAAGAAGTTGGTTCCTATAAGATTGCCAGGTTACAGCTTGAGTGTATCTCAACAACTATAACGCGGGTCCTATAGTTACTAACCCCTAAAACAAGGAGGGCTACGGCTAATCTTGAAAAAGATCATTAACGTATTTGACTTAGATATAGTCCAGGGTGTCATACAATCATGATTCGCGACATTGCGGTCCAGCGGAACTCAGCCAAGGAATTGACTAAGCCAGGATCACTACCCCTTGGACTAGCAAGGGTTGACCCAGAACTCTTAGCCAAGCACATTGACTGGATCATGGTCCATTGAATGAAGCTTGTCATTTTTGTATGTATGACATAGACTAAACAGCTTTTATTAACAACTAATTAATCCTATCAACTAGTTGAATCCTTAAATTCAAAATTTTTAGGATTTGTTTAATAACTTTTATTAAGTCCTTATCAACTATAAGGTTCACGTGCTACCCTAATCGTTATTAGGATTTTAATAAATTTTATTAACCACGCTAGAAGCGAAGTCCTTTAATGAAAATTAATTATAACAATTAGAATTGAAAATTCATTTAAAGGACTACCCTAATCAGGAATTAGGTCTTAATATTCTTGTTAATGATTTATTAAAACATAGCATGTCATTAAAATTCAAGTAATAAATTTTAATCAATTTTAATGGCTAACTTAAAGGGTTGTCTTGTGTTATCAAATAAGGGACAAGATTAACATGCCATTAAAATAAAGCTACACTAATTTTATCAACATAAAATGAAAGTGTATCTATTTAACAATTAAATAAACTAAGTTTATCGCATAAACTATTTTTTAGATTTTTAAAATCAGTTTTAAAAAATATCTTATAAATTTAAAACATTACTTTAAAAATTTTCCATGTTCAAAAATTTATCATATACAATTTTTAAACATCTAAAATATTTTAAACTTATCGCATAAATTTAAAGCCTTAAAATCAATTTTAAAATTTATCACATAAATTTAAAAATACTATTTTAAAATTTCCATGCTTAAAAAATTTATCATATAAAAAATTTTAGGCATCCAAAATAATTTTAAACTTTTAAACATTTAAAATCAGTTTTAAAAATTATCACATAAATTTTAAAACGTTATTTTAAAAAATTTTCATGTTCAAAAAATTAACACATAGAATTTTGAACTTCAAAACATTTTTAAAATTATCTAATAACTTTAAAAAATTTAAAAGTATTTAAAAAGCATTAACTAGTTTAATGAAATCGCAGTACCTAGATCTACTACGCAAACCTAGGCTCTGATACCACTGTTGGGATTTTGCGGTCCCTTATGGCACAAAAACTCTAGTCCCGTCCTAAGTCGGACGGAACATAGACAAAGAAAAACATAGCAGCGGAAGAAAAACCTATGTTAACTAATTAACATGCAGTTAAAAACAATTTTTAACTTAGCCCTAAGGTCCAAGACCCTATGCCAAGATCTATGCCGACTTGGGATGGATCTGACCATCCCAAGAAGGATCTAGCCTACTGCGATTAAACTAACCTATTGCTAATAAAATACTTTAACCACATACCCGGAATCTCAGCCCTGGAGCAGGCGATATGTTCCGCGCCGTCTTCCGAGCTGCTCCCGTCCCACGCCGAGCCGCTCCTTGAACCGCTCCCCGAACCGCTCCTCGAACCGCTCCGCATCCCGAGGCGATCAATCCCCGTGCCGCCGAGCCAACCACGCGCCGAAGAAAGTTTCACGCGAGTGAAACCTCCGCCAAGATTTCAGATCCAGAATCCGAACTCCTTTGTGGCTTTGCTAGAGCCCGCAGGAGTAAGGCAGAAATTTAGGGAGAAGAGAAATATTAATTTAAGCTTAGATCCGAGCGTGCTCCAACATTTACGAGAGCCGCTCAGATCTAGAGCTTGTGACGAGTTTTGAGGAAGGGGGAGACCCCTATTTATATAGGCGGCGGACTCTCCCCTTTTCTCAAAATCCGATGTGGGACTAAACAATGAGTTAATTTAAAATCAAGTTAGTTTGCACTTCACAAAGTGCAAACTTCCGTGAATTTTAACTCACTCACCGTTGCGCTTCAGGATTGATACAACCTATCAATACGACAAGCGTTCAACGGTGAACGCATAGGAAAAAACCGTTCGTCAATCGGAGTTCGTTTGACCCTCCAATTGAGTGTCCAAAGATCAGCCCTAGGCTAGTTTTTCGCAAAAACTGATTCGTCATTTGATTCAGCACACTTAGGGTTCAAAACCCTAGGGGTGGGGCCCATGGGTGGGCCCCACGCAACCCGCGCGCGCTGAATCCACCTGGGCGAGCCCAGGCCCGCGCCTGGGCTCGCTCAGGCGCTGGGCAGAGCCCAGGCAGGCCTGGGCTTTGCCCAGGCGCCTGGGCAGAGCCCAGGCTTGCGCCTGGGCTTGCCCAGGCCGAGCCTGGGCAGAGCCCAGGCTTGCGCCTGGGCTTAACCCAGACAGCGCCTGGGCTAGCCCAGGCAGCCTGTTCTGCCTGGGTTTGGCCTGGTCTGATACTTTGGGCTGTTTTGGCTCTAACTTGAGCATTTGGTGTCCGATTTGGACGTCGTTTGAACCTGGGTCTAGACCGGGACATTCCCGTCTTACCCGTGAACTTTTCCTTGCGTTTATATTATTAAATATTGTATTAAACAATTTAATACACATTTAATCGCTTTTGCATCATATGCAAAATAGTCCCTATCTAAGCTTAAATTACCATATTGCATCAAATGCAATTGTTTCATCCCTTGCATCAAAAATGCAAAATATTCTCCCTAACTAATTTCTACCTATTACTAGACGAAGCGTTGCACTCTGTGTGAGACCCTACAGCCTGACCCTTACAACAGGTTGGGCTCGAATCCCTATACTGCAGTGACCACGAGCAGTGGTTGCCGTCCCTGCTTCAGGAATCATCATTATGTGGTTAACTCATTGACATGAGTATTGTCGGGACCACCTGACTGTTTCCGTGATGAATTCCGCAGTTATAGTCTCTTCGTCTTAAATATGTCGTGTAGATCAAGTCTGGGGTACGGTAAAACTGTCAACCCCAATAACTTGACTCCGGTTAGTTTCGATCAATCTTTAGTCAATAAATGTTGGACTTCTTCCAACATACTCTGCGCAGAGTTTTTACTAAAGACCGAACTAACTCTACGACACTAACTCCCATTGACCGGGAGAGACGAATCCTCTCTTGGTCATTACTCGCCTCGTACGTTTCAAGTGACACCCAATCAAAAGACCTTTCGACAGGCCTTGCCTCGAAGCTAGGTCAGTTGATCTAAGTGGCACCGTTCACGCACAGGTCTGTCAAAATGACCTCAAGTCAAAAGACCAACTATCCTATCATCACTCAGAGTTATCACTGACAGATTGGTCAATATAACCATATGATAACTCTAGTGGATCGTTCAGTGAACTCATTCTAATGAGCACCTGTGTCTCGTCTTCGACTTCGCCAAGTCAAGCGATCATGAGATCATCGCCACCGCTAAACGGTGAAGACTAAGACACAATGTCTATCCGATGTTTCGATATCCTTGTCTCGGAACATCTACGACCACGAACCATTTTAGACTTATGCTACAGACGGTCAAACGTTTCTCCATGATCGAGATACTCATCTCGATACCCGTTCGACCTTGCATAAAGTCTCGGGACTTTACCTAAGTCGATATCTAATGTTGACTACATTACAATATAACTTAGATAAATTATTACCAAACAGCTTACTGTTATTTCGAACAAGATGTTTGTGCTATTCACACAGGAATAAATGGCCTCGAGGGCATAATATTCCTACAATAACAAATAGAATTCTATATAATAAAAGCATCTAGGGCTAGGGAATTCCCACTACGGATCGTCACTTATCCTTGTGGATCATGAATCTCAATGTTACAAGGCTTGAATTAAGGTGAACTAGTCGTAACTAAATATAGAACCAAGCTCACGCTCTAGCGCTATTGCCGGTCAATAGCAACCTAGATTAGGGCCCACTCTCGTGCAAACCCTAACCTAAGCCACTAGCATGAAGATCGACGTCATCGTCCAATTACACCTCGACCCACTCTCGTGCAAACTCGAGCCACGATCTAGGTTATGATAGTTCGTATTCGTCCAATCTCTTGCAAACGAATATGGATATAGATTTATAATAAAAATCCTAGCTTTGGTCCAATCTCTTGCAAACCAAGTCTAGAGAATCTCGATTATAAACCTAAATCGAATATCTAGGCATTCCCATCGATTGAAATCCAATCTCTTGCAAATCCCAATCAATGGAAATTCCTAACTATTCGTAGTAAATCAATCACAACCTAATCATTTATCAATCCTAGCAACAATTCAATTCGTTCATCACAATTCTAAGATCGGGTCCATAGGGTTCATCCCCATGCCCTAGAACAACGAAACTACTCACAATTCATCATAGTAATCTTAGAAATAATGAATAAGATCATAGCACAATTCATGATTGAGAGAAAACAATTCATAAAAACAAGAAATTTAGACAAAAAGAACAAACCAAATTGCGCGTCCTTGATCTCCAGCTGAGAATTACAGTAAGAATAGCCGTCAAAATTAACTTCAAGTCTCTCCTAAAACTAGGAATAAAACTAGCCTTAAATACAAGTCAAAATCGTCTAGAAATTCCTGACAGATTTGCCTCTGGCACAGCCAAAAACCCTAATTCGCGACACAGTCGGACTGCGCCACTCGGCCGAGTGGAACATGTCACTCGGCCGAGTGACAAACCCAAATAAAGACAGAGAAATGGGGGGTTTCGGGGTCTGTCACCCTATTCCACTCGGGTGAGTGGTCTTCTTCACTCGGCTGAGTGAGCTTTCTTGCTCGGTCGAGTGGGTCTTCTCCAAATTCCAGTAAGTCAGATGATTTTCGGGAGAAGAACCCTGCAATACTCGGTCGAGTGGGTTTTCTTGCTTGGCCGAGTGAACTTTCTTGCTCAGCCGAGTGAACTTTGACTCAACGTGCTCCTGTATCCGTTTCACTCGGCTGAGCATGTTCCTTCACTCGGCCGAGTGAACTATCTGTTCGGCTGAGTGGGTTGTTTCTGTGGCTCTTTCTTCTCCTCCTCGCTTCCTCGTCAATTCTATCGAACTTCTTCCTCTTCCGCTCATCCTCTAGTGCTGCTAGATCCTCAATAAAGTCGTGAGCGATGCTCCAGTGCGCGTGAAAGTCCCTTGATCTCATTTTTGATCCAGATCGCTCCATATTTTCTGAAATACGACAAAAACAAGAAATGGTGAAAAGCAACGTGATATCGTCGAATAATCGTGAAAAACGCAATATAGGCGATCGAAATGACATGAAGACATGCAGAAAAAAGGTGTGAAGTAAGGAGCGATCAGTTTGTAGGCTCGGCTTGGGGTTCATCAAAGGGAAAATTAGGTTGAATGATAGCAAGGGGTTCAGAGAACTAAACATCATCAAATGGTCTTTGTTTGCATCTACGCTTAATAGTAGGACGCTCCTCATTATACCTTGATCGCTCAGTCTCTGATCTGGATAGGGCTAAGAACTCAGAAGCAGGGGTTACATTCTAGGTTCGGGGTTTTCGATGGCTTTGGGTAGGAGGGGGCTTAGGAACCCTAACCTTAGGTTTCTTGGGAAGCTTAAGGGACTTGCCCTTGGATGCAGAAGACTTGGGTGCAATCAAAAAATCAATGTAAGCGAAATTGACGAAAAACGACAATTAGGAGAAACAAGGGCACAAATTCGAGTGAAAAGGGAGAGATTTAGACCAATATCGATGGAAGAGGAAGGAGACTAACGCAAGGAGGAGCACGACAAGGAGGAGATCGACGGCTGTGAAGTGATCGACAGTGAGGAGGAACACGCGAGCAGTCAACGGAGGGAGGAGGAGAGTCGGACTCTTTTTGAATCAAATGAGAGAGAAAAGACACTTACTCGACGGTTATAAGGAAAAGATTAAGAGATGTGGGTTGTTGGATTAAAAGGAACGGCTCAGATCGTGGGCTACAAACCGCTAAACTTGACAGACAAGCGACAGATGCACATCGTGTAGTAGCCAGTCAAGTCCTAATAAAAATGGCTTAGAAAGCAGACAGTGCACCTGTATAAGAAAATACAGTCGCCTGGATATGGACATGCGCCTGTGAAATGACTTACAGGTGCCTGCTGCACAGTAAAATTTTGAAGAAATTTTTAGCCATCCCTCGGGAAAATTAGTGACAATTGGGTAGGTGCCTGATGACAAAAATACAGTCGCCTGGAGGATGACCAGGCGCCTGTAAAATTACCATCAGTGTCTGTCATGAATATAAGTTATGAAGGCTAAAAATGGAGATTAGGCAGTCGACTGTCCTGGTTCTGAAATCCAGAATTGAGTTAGAATCAAGGATTTGAGACTTCTCACCCTTAGACCTATACTCTAATTACTCTAATAACATAAAATAAGCATCATAAGCATATGGACTAATACATGTATCAAGCGTATTAATCTAATCATCAATAAATCTCATAGAAAACTAATGAGAAAAATAGACATATTCAAAATGAGATATGAAAGTGATCAAATGAGCTCAAAACACGATATAAAATATGAACATGAGCTCCTAAATTTCAGATTCACCTATTATCCTTAATTCTCCACGTAACCTCACAAATGAATCGTCTTTTAGAGATTTAGTGAAGATGTTAGCGATTTGTTTTTGGGTTTCAATGTACTCTAAGACGATGTCCTTCTTAGTTATATGATCATTAAAGAAATGGTGTCTCACATCTATGTGTTTGGTACGAGCGTAGTGTACCGGATTTTTGGAGAGACATATAGAACTTTGGTTATCAACCATGATAGGGCACGTATCATAATTGACACCATAATCTTTGAGAGTGTGTCTCATCCAAAGGATGTGTGTACATGCAAGACCTGCGGCAATATATTCTGTTTCGGTTGTTGACAATGGTATAGAGTTTTGCTTCTTGGAAAACCAAGAGACAAGGGAATTTCCTAGAAAATGGCAAGTGCCACTAGTACTTTTCCTATCGGATTTGCATCCAGCAAAATCAGCATCACTATATGAGACTAACTCATATGTGCTAGATTTAGGATAAAGTAACCTAAAATCTATTGTTTGATTGAGGTAACGAAAAATTTGTTTAACCGCTATCAAGTGTGGTTCCTTAGGTCTAGCTTGATATCTAGCACAAAGATATACTGAAAACATGATATCGGGCCTACTTGTAGTTAAATAAAGTTGACTGCCTATCATACCTCGATATAGACGAATGTTTACATCCTTTCCATTTTCGTCTTTGTAAAGATGTGTGGTTGTACTCATGGGAGTCCTTTTGCTTGAAGACGATTCCAAACCGAATCGCTTGATAATCTCCCCGGTGTACTTGGTTTGGTGTATGAAAATCACATCCTTCATTTGCCGAATTTGAAGACCTAGACAGTAGTTAAGCTAACCCATGTGGCTCATCTCAAATTCTTCCTTCATAGATTTAGAAAATTCTTGGCAAAGGTCAAAGTAGTAGAACCAAAGATAATATCGTCTACATAAACTTGAATAAGGAGGATGTCATTTCAGAATCTTTAATGAAAAGAGTGGAGTCAACTTCACCCATTTTAAAACCTAAATCCAAAAGAAAGGTTTTGAGTCGATCATACTAAGCTCTAGAAGCTTGTCTCAACCCATATAACGCTTTCTTAAGTTTGAAAACATGATTAGGAAATTTTTCATGTATAAAACTGGGTGGTTGAGAAACATAAACGTCTTCATTACCTATACCATTTTAAAATGCACTTTTAACATCCATTTGAAATAATTTAAAATTCTTATGACATGCAAAAGATAAAATCAACCTAATAGCTTTTAATCTATCTGCGGGGACAAAGGATTCTTCGAAATCAATACATTCCTCTTGCCAGTAGCCTTGAGCTACTAACCTTGTTTTGTTCCTTGTGATGACCTCGTTTTTGTCTGTTTTGTTCTTGAATATCCATTTGGTCACAATGACTTGGTGACCACTTGGAAGAGGAACGAGCTCCCAAACTTCAGGCCTTTCGAATTGCATGAGCTCATCTTCCATTGCTATGATCCAAGAGTTATCCTCATACTTCTTGGATGTTCTTTGGCCCAATGGTAGAAACAAATGCACAA
Organism: Scilla litardierei; assembly: GCA_030789695.1. Classification (NCBI taxonomy): domain Eukaryota; kingdom Viridiplantae; phylum Streptophyta; class Magnoliopsida; order Asparagales; family Asparagaceae; genus Scilla; species Scilla litardierei. The sequence continues at coordinate 424,327,719 of CM061142.1, read as the reverse complement.
TGAGAGAACTCATCAATCCTTGACCTTGTTCGAACACACACACCAATATCTCCAACTATTTGGTCATAGGGATGGTTACGAACGTTCGGATAAGCTTTGGGAATACCTAGATCACTTGGAACAATCTCAACATTTTCATTTGTAATGTTAGTCTCAATAACATCATTAATTTTAACATTACTAATCGAATCACATAAAACATCACTATCATCAAAAACATGAGGAACATCAAAATCTTCATGAAATGAAACGTGTAGTGATTTCTCGATCGTTGAAAAGGTTTTGTTGTATATCCGGTAGGCTTTGCTACGTGTGGAGAATCCAACAAAAATTCCTTCATCGGATCTTGGCTCAAATTTATCTAAATTACCAAATGTGTTCTTTATAAATCATTTTGAACCAAAAACTCGAAAATACTTAACTTGATGCTTTTTATCATAAAATAGTTCAAAACAAGTTCTGTTCGTTCAGGGCACACTAAGATCCTATTAAGCACATAACATGCCATGTGCACCGCCTCTGCCCAAAATTGAAGTCCAAGATGATTATCATGGATCATGATGCGTGCACACTCAATAAGAGTCATATTCTTGTTATAGGATCCTATTAAGCAAAACCTCGGCCGGGGTATGTTGTAGGAAGTACAACATGGAGATACCAAAGACCATAGTATGATGACCAGTGCTAGCTAGTAGGGTTGACAGTTTACCATACCATAGGCTATGTAGTGACATAGTTAGGACGAAGGGACTAAAACTGCGGTATTCATCATGGACACAGTCGGAGTAATCCCGATGACACTTTTCTCAATGGGACAATCACGTAATTATGATGTCGAAACAGGGGCGGCACCTGTTGTTCGTGGTCACTGTCGTCTAGGGGTTTTGAGCCCCAACCTGTAGTAGTATCAGGTTGTAGGGTCTTACACCGAGTAGGATTTGCGTCTTAGTAATAAGAATGATTCATAAGGAGTGCACTCGGGTACACGAGAATAATTATAGTCACAAAGAGTTTGTGATAATAAGTCTATATTAAATAGAAATTAATAATGTCGCAAAATGTTTGCGATATAAGCATTAGTAGAATGCTATAAAGGATTATTGCCTATGATACAAAACAGTTAAAAATATATCGTAAAATGTTTAATAGAATATTTTAAACAATATGATGCATATACATGAAGAGAATTTTTCCATGAAAGTCAGGTAAAAAAACCGCACTCAAATTGGAGCTCTATATGAGCTAAAAGCTCCACAATAGGGACAAATGGCCAGAACTGGGCTTTTTACCCAGTTCTGGCCCATTCCGGCCCAGCTGGGCTGGGCTAGCCCACCCAGCATGGGCAGGCGGGTCAAGCCCATCCTGCCTGGTGGGCTAAGCCCGCCCGCACTTACAGGTGGGGCGAGCCCGCCATGCGGGCTAAGCTAGCCCGCCAGGCGGGCTACACATGCCCGCTCATGCAAGCGGGTCAAGCCCGCGGACCCAGCGGGCGAGTCGGACCCGCTCGCGTGAGCGGGGGAACCCAACAGACCAGTGGGCCCACTGCTAGGGTTTTCTGAAACCTTGACGACGGCTACGTTTTTTCAGCTTTTTGTGCTTTTTGCTCAACTTTGAGCTATCGTTTGAGGGGTCAAACGAAGTCGGATTGGAGTGCCGTTTATTTCTATGCGTTCACTGTTCATAGCTCTTCGATTTGATAGGTTGTATCACTTGTGAAGCTCAATGGTGAGGGAGAGAAAATTAGTTGAAGTTTAGCCTTAAGGTAAGGCAAAACTAACTTAATTTTCTTCCCTAATTTTTATTAGTCCCACATTACTCGTGAGACGAGCAAGGGTGTTGAATATTGGACTCCCCGGATTTGGTTTTGATGATGAGCAAACATAAATAATCCATGAACTAACAATTTGTGAGCGCAGTTTTGGAGATCGTCGCCTAATTCACGAGAACATTCAAAGCGACATCTCAACACTTCCCAAAGCTCGTTTTCATGCCTAAAGCTTCGTTGAAGCTCTTGCGCCGTTTTGGAAGTTATGAAGAATGAATCGAAGCTCTCGAAGACCGTTTAATAAGGTTTTATTTATAGTCTTTTAGCTTCGATATATAGAATGTTAAGCCTTGAGTATATCTTACGTTTCTATCTTCATTTCGCTCATTTCGTAGCTCTAGGATTCTTGCACAAGTTCATTCTAACTTCCTCGAAGCATCGCGCTTCGATTCGGACTTTATTGTGCATGCTAGTTGGTACAAGAACAAGCACTGACCGACTAGATGGTGATCTAGTCGGTCGGCAACTGTTCTTGGACCGACTAGTTTGATTCCTTAATTTCTTGGACTTTACTGTTTACTGTTAGTCGGTCTACGTTGACTCACCGATGTCACGACCCGCTTCCCTAAATGGAGGCGAGACGTGAAAAGGTCCGCACGAGAGTGGAGCTGTGAAGCCCCAAACCCGATAAGCGTAAATAAAACATAAGCAGGTCCCTGTAACCACAACGGAACAACAACAATAATACAAGGAGAGACTGAAATAAAACTTCACATCTCAAATATTGTCCAACATGAAAATAAGTTCAACATCCAGAAAAGCCACCAGGCTAAAAGAAAAGAGTCTAAGGGCCCAGAACAAGGCCAACAAAAGCATCAACATAACAAAGCAAGTATAGGTGCCACGCACCGATAACAAAACAACTGTCTAACAAAAGTAAAACACAACGCAAACACTAGGACTGGTCCCCAGTGTCCACGTACTCCCCGTCAAACACAGGCTCGGGCTCGGTGTCAGCAAACACCTCGTCCTCAACGAGGTACTCGGGCTCGGGATCTAACATGTGTCACCCAAAAGAGTAAAGGGGCACATGTCAGCAAGTCTAAAAGACTTGGGCAAGGAAACTGAAAGTAAGGCAACTAGCAACCTAGCAGTTTAGTATGCATGACATGGCAGTTATAACATGAGTGCACAATTTAAAACATGGCAAGACGATTTGTACGAGAGAACAATCATCGGGACAAGACAAGACAAGAGTAGCCACGCTACTATCAATCTCAATCAATTTACATTTTGTAGGTGTTTATGCCCTTCGCTGAATGGCAAGCATTCCAGACCGATCGGCACTAAACACAATTCACATTTCACGGTTGTTTTGTAGATGTTTGCGCCCTTCGCTGAATGGCTAGCATGTCAGTCCGATCGGCCCCAAACACTACCCCACCCCAAAGAGTTTACGCCTTACAACTGCAGTTGTTGATCAAACAGACTCCCAGTTGAATGGCCGCTTAACCCTCACCCCATCCCGCACTAAACAAGCCAGGGTCCCTGAACATGAGCCCAGCAAGTGAGCCAGGGTTGCCCCGCACGAGAGCTTGTTTCTTAGTTCACAATTCAATATCGAGCGTTAGGGTTTCCAACTACAGGGCTCGCTTCTGGAACACGAGCCAGGTAACACAAGTAGTGTAGCAAAGCTACGCAATCACGGGATCACCAAAACAATGCAATGACATGACATTTAATTTGTGTACCGTTAATGGAAAGTAAACATGACATGGTATTTGTGCAACATGCTAAATGTCGGAATTAGCTTCGTTGTCAAGCTAATTCCCCAATTTGCGCCTAGGCGAGTATCATTTCGTCGCCTAGCCTCTTTTACGCCCATAAAAAGAAAATGGCCTAAAACATGGCCTAAACCCTAAGTGGCAAGTTTCACTTGCCTAGCACCGGGAATGACGACCACTTCGTCACACGGATGCTATCTACGGGGGAAATCGATGTTATGGGGGAAACAAACACCAAACACATGAAATTAATTAGGGTTTCACCAAAATTATAAATAAGTTATAAAACGACGGTAGATCGATTTCTTACCGAGAGAAGGCGGAAGAAACACTCCGGAGAACCCTAGGATCAGATCTGGAGAAGATTGGAGAAGTTTGGGGAAACTAGGGTTTTGGAGGATTTGGGGATTTGATGGGTTTTGATGGAGATTTGGGGAAGATGAGAGGTAGATGGAGTGAATGGATGGATTGGATGATGGATTTAGGGCTTGGAATGAAGGAATGGAGCTTGGAGGAAGATGGGGGCTTAGAGGGGAAGAAACTAGGGCTTAGGGTCGTGTTGGAGAAGAAGAAAACGATTGGGTTGGGTATTTATAGGTTGAGCTGGCGGCTGCCCAGAAATTAGGGTTTTAACACAGACTAGTCGGTCAAAGAACAACCACTGACCGACTAGTTTGGCAACTAGTCGGTCGGTCGACCAACGCAGACCGACTAAGTGTAAACAGTAACTCCTGAACGAAAATAGGATTTAGAGTTAGTCGGTCCATGAACAAGTACTGACCGACTAGTTTAGAAACTAGTCGGTCGATGAACGTTCTTAGACCGACTAAGAGTAAACAGTAACTGATACAAAATTAAGATGATGAGTTAGTCGGTTCAAGAAGCATTGCTGACCGACTAGTTTGCAACCTAGTCGGTCAACCAACGTTCTTAGACCGACTAACGATAAACAGTAACTCCTGAATAATTTTAGAAAGCCAACTAGTCGGTCCAAGAAGGATTGCCGACCGACTGGATCGTCATCTAGTCGGTCGGTGCCCCTTCTTACACCGGCTAATAAGCACCAAAAGTTCCGATACGGAGCGCGAGGCCCCGTGATCGAATCCTAAGACTCCTAGGCTTGATCTAATAGTTAGATATGACCGTTATGAAGCCCGTCACGAGTGACATACTTCGAAATCGACGATCCTAAGGAAGAAACAAGAAATCACGACGAAACGATCGAAAATGAAAGCTACGGAGACGAAAACCACACAAGAGGAGAAAAATCTACCAAAACATATATTATATATATATAATCCAGATACATGAAAATCAGTCGTTACATCCTCCCCAACTTAAGAAAAATTCCGTCCTCGGAATTTCCAAAAACTCACGAGTCCGGAAACAAAAGTGGGAAACGCTCTCGCATCTCATCTTCATTCTCCCAAGTAGACTCTCCAGGTGAACCGTGTCGCCACATCACCCACACAAGATTGACAATCTTGTTCCGAAGCGATTTCTGACGCCTGTCCAGAATCTGCACTGGATGCTGGTCATACGTCATATCGGGGCGAACGGTAATCTCCGAAAAATCCACCGCATGAGACGAATCGCTAATGTATCGACGAAGCTGCGACACATGGAAAACATCGTGAACTCCTTCCAAAGACGGCGGCAAGGCCAAGCGATAAGCTACCTCGCCAACCCTCTCCAAAACATCAAATGGTCCAATGTATCGCGGGCTCAACTTCCCACGCTTCCCGAAACGAATCACACCACGATTCGGGGAAATCTTCAAGAACACATGGTCACCCGGCTGAAACCCCAAAGGACGACGTTTAGCATCCGCCCAATGCTTAAAACGGTCCTGAGCAATTCTCAACCTCTCCCGAATATTCCTGACGATATCCACGGCCTCCACGATCATCTCAGGCCCCAACAACTCCCAATCACCAACGTCATCCCAACTCAATGGCGATCGACATTTCCTCCCATAAAGAGCGGCGAAAGGCGCCATGCCAATACTCGCCTGGAAGCTGTTGTTGTAAGAGAACTCCACCAAATGCAGATGGTCCTCCCACGAACCCTTGAAATCCAACATGCACGCCCTCAGCATGTCTTCCAAAATCTGAACTGTCCTCTCGGACTGGCCATCCGTCTGCGGATGGTACGCCGTGCTGAAACTCAGACGCGTACCCAAGCTCTTCTGCAAACTCTGCCAGAACTGAGATGTGAACCTCGTGTCTCTGTCAGACACGATACTCACGGGGACTCCGTGAAGTCGCACAACTTCCTGCATGATTCACGTTACATCACTATCCAAACTAGGAAAAAGGAAATAAAACGGAGAGTAAAAGAATTTTACCTCCATATATTTCCTCGCTAGCGCCTCAGTGGACTGTCCCACTCGGAACGGAATAAAGTGCGCAGATTTGGTCAATCGATCTACGATCACCCAAATCGCATCATTCTGCTTCGGACTCCGAGGTAGTCCAGTCACGAAATCCATAGTGATGTGTTGCCATTTCCACTCCGGAATCGGAAGCGGTTGTAGCAACCCGGCCGTACGCTGATGCTCCGCCTTCACTTGCTGGCAAACCAAGCACTTGGCTACACTCCGAGCCACGCTCCTATTCATACCATGCCACCAATAATTCAGACGAAGATCCTGGTACATCTTGGTGCCACCAGGATGCACAGAATACGGCGAACTGTGTGCCTCCACCATCAGCTCCTCTCTGATATCCCCAGCAGGCACACACAACCTGGCTCCAAACCTCAGCGAGCCGTCCTCATGAATCAAAAAGTCAGTCCGCAGACCGGCTTCCACCTGCTCCCGAATCCTCACCAGCTTCGGATCCTCAGCCTGGCCAGCCTTAATCCGATCCACGATCGTCGACTGTACCTGCATGTACATCAACGACGAAGCCTCTCCAGGAAGAACAATCTCCACGCCAGACTCGCAAAAATCCTGCTGCAATCTCCACTGCGAGGTCAAAATCATCACCGCTGGAAGCCTACTCAAAGCATCCGGAACCACATTCACCTTGCCAGGGTGAAACTGTAAATCAATCTCATAATCCGCCATAAGCTCCAACCATCGACGCTGTCGCATGTTGAGCTCCTTCTGAGTGAAAATATACTTCAAGCTTTTATGATCGGTGAAAATCTTCACTTTCTCACTCAGCAGGAAGTGCCTCCAAATCTTAAGAGCAAACACAACGACAGCCAACTCCAAATCATGCGTCGGGTAATTCTTCTCATGAACCTTAAGCTGACGAGACGCATACGCCACAACATGCCCGTGCTGATGCAACACACAACCGAGACCCTTGCCAGAAGCATCGCAAAAGATCTCAAATCCACCGCTGCGATCAGGCACAACCAAAATAGGGGCATTCGTCAACCTCTCCTTCAGAATACCAAAAGCACTCTCACAATCACCCGACCAAACATAAGCAACATCCTTCCGCGTCAACCTAGTCATCGGCTCAGCAATACGAGAAAAGTCCTTAATGAATCGCCGATAATAACCAGCAAGTCCAAGGAAACTCCAAATCTCAGATGTAGACGACGGAACAGGCCACTCCCTGATGGCCCGAATCTTCTCGGGATCCACAGAAATACCATCTCCAGTCACCACATGCCCGAGAAAAGCAACTCGATCCAGCCAAAACTCGCACTTCGAAAACTTAGCATACAACCGATGCTTCCTCAAAATCTCCAACACCGTCCTTAAGTGCGAGGCATGCTCTTCCTCCGACTTCGAATAGATCAGAATGTCGTCAATAAAGATAACGACAAACTTATCCAAAAAGTCGTAGAAAATCAGGTTCATCAGATTCATGAAAACTGCGGGCGCGTTAGTTACGCCGAAGGGCATAACCACGAACTCATAGTGTCCATACTTCGTCCTGAACGCTGTCTTCGGAACATCATCCTTCTTCACCTTCAACTGATGGTAACCACTCCTCAAATCCAATTTAGAAAACACCCTCGAACCTCCAAGCTGATCAAAAATATCATCGATGCGAGGCAACGGGTATTTATTCTTAATGGTCACCGCATTCAACTCCTGATAGTCCACGCACATGCGACGCGAACCATCCTTCTTCTTAACCAGCAACACCGGTGCTCCCCACGGAGACACGCTAGGATTTATATAACCCTTCTGCAAAAGCTCATCCAACTGCTTCCGCAACTCTTCCAGCTCTGCAGGTGCCATACGATACGGCGCCTTCGAAATCGGCTGCGCACCTGGAACAAGATCGATAGAAAATTCCCAAGCTCGATCAGGCGGCAAACCAGACATCTCCTCGGGGAAGACGTCGCCAAAATCACGCACCACAGCTGGCCACTCCAGCTCCATCTGCATAGCCACAGCCTCCACCAGCCTGGCCCGAAATCTGACAGGACCAAGCGAACTGCTACCACGACTGAACTCAAACACTGGATGTCCGGGAATCTCGAACACCACCTTCTTCCTCCTGCAGTCAATCGTAGCATAGAAGCTCGCAAGCCAGTCCATCCCAAGAACTGCATCATAGTTGATGATGTCGTGGACGATGAAATCAGCAAAAAGCTCATGTCCACAGACCACCAACGGGCAAGAATTGCAACCACGATGAACCGAGACCACACCATTCCTTGTGACGATATTCCAACTCTTTGAAAGAGGGGACGTCGACAAGGAATGCCTCTCCACAAAGCTCCGAGAAATAATACACATCGACGCACCCGAGTCAAAGAGGACTCGTGCAGGGAATGTGCACACCAAAACCACACCTAACAACCAATTAACAATCAAACCCTAGTCTAGCAGACAAACATGTTCAAGCAAACAACACAATCTAACAATCAAAACCAGCTAGGAAAGTAATAGCTAGAGTGAGGATTACCTGTGATAACCTCATCCACAGCCTCGCTCTCCGCAGCGGTCATCAGAAAAGCCTGCCTCCTCGGCGGAACAGCCTGCCGAAAAGCCTGTCCCTGCGGAACAAGAGCCGCTCCACGACCAGCAGGAACAGACGCTCGCTGCTGCAACGGCTGAGTTGCAACAGGAGCCCTCCGTAGCTGACCCGCATGCCGACAATCCTTCGCGACATGGGAAGCATCTCCGCAAACCAGACACTGGCCCAAAAACTTCCGACACTGATCCTTAATATGGCCAGGCTTGCCGCAGAAATGGCAAGTCTTCAGAATAGGCCCTCCTGGCCTCTTAAACTGAGCAGACTGATTAGGCCTGAATCCAGATCTAACCACAGCTCTCGCCTGCTCCACAGGCCTCCTCACAGCACCAACAACAGACCCTCTCCTCTGGTTCACAAGCAGCTCCTGCCTCTTGGCAGCGACCAGAACCTTCTGATAAGACTCCCGGTCAGAAGAGGTCACAAAACTCTGGAGCTCCGAAGCAAGCCCCTGCAGGAACCTCTGAGCTCTCTCCTCAGCATCCTGCACCATCTTTGGTGCAAACCGACTCAGCCTCATGAACTCTTGGTGATACATGTCCACCGACGAGTTCCCCTGCTTCAGATCGATAAAACGCTGCAGCATCTCCTCTCTGGCAGCTTTCGGAAAGAACTCACCCTCAAATCTGGCCTTGAAGGTAGCCCAAGCAATCGGCTCCACCAACATCTTCTCTTCCGCATCCCACCAATTCCTGGCGTTATCCTTCAGCTGCCTCTTCGCCAAATCAACCCATCCAGCCGGGGTGATCTTGGCCATCTTCAGATTGTCCTCAATGTTCCGAATCCACTCATCGGCAGCCAGAGGACCCTCAGAACCATCAAAATATGCGGGACCCAGCTCCCGAAATTGCTTCGCTCCTGGCTCAGAGCGAGGGGCATCCGGAAGAGCCCGGGCAGCTCGAGCAAGTGGAGCATTCTGGACTTGCAGAAGCACGCCCTGCTGCACTTGCATCATCTGGAGCATCATCCGCATCATCTCACCGCTGTTGGGTTCCCGCTCAGGCTCCTCATCATGAGGGAGCGCACCACTACCCCCACCACGGGTGAAACGCCTTCCTGCCATCTAATGACACAGAGAACGAATCCAATTAGACTCATAGCTTATGACATCGGACGTCGAACTTAGTTTATTGGACATTCTAATATTATTATCGCTATTCCAAAAATCGCAGTTACAGAAGGACCTGCATGGGCCACCACTAAAACCTGTCACGACCCGCTTCCCTAAAATGGAGGCGAGACGTGAAAAGGTCCGCACGAGAGTGGAGCTGTGAAGCCCCAAACCCGATAAGCGTAAATAAAACATAAGCAGGTCCCTGTAACCACAACGGAACAACAACAATAATACAAGGAGAGACTGAAATAAAACTTCACATCTCAAATATTGTCCAACATGAAAATAAGTTCAACATCCAGAAAAGCCACCAGGCTAAAAGAAAAGAGTCTAAGGGCCCAGAACAAGGCCAACAAAAGCATCAACATAACAAAGCAAGTATAGGTGCCACGCACCGATAACAAAACAACTGTCTAACAAAAGTAAAACACAACGCAAACACTAGGACTGGTCCCCAGTGTCCACGTACTCCCCGTCAAACACAGGCTCGGGCTCGGTGTCAGCAAACACCTCGTCCTCAACGAGGTACTCGGGCTCGGGATCTAACATGTGTCACCCAAAAGAGTAAAGGGGCACATGTCAGCAAGTCTAAAAGACTTGGGCAAGGAAACTGAAAGTAAGGCAACTAGCAACCTAGCAGTTTAGTATGCATGACATGGCAGTTATAACATGAGTGCACAATTTAAAACATGGCAAGACGATTTGTACGAGAGAACAATCATCGGGACAAGACAAGACAAGAGTAGCCACGCTACTATCAATCTCAATCAATTTACATTTTGTAGGTGTTTATGCCCTTCGCTGAATGGCAAGCATTCCAGACCGATCGGCACTAAACACAATTCACATTTCACGGTTGTTTTGTAGATGTTTGCGCCCTTCGCTGAATGGCTAGCATGTCAGTCCGATCGGCCCCAAACACTACCCCACCCCAAAGAGTTTACGCCTTACAACTGCAGTTGTTGATCAAACAGACTCCCAGTTGAATGGCCGCTTAACCCTCACCCCATCCCGCACTAAACAAGCCAGGGTCCCTGAACATGAGCCCAGCAAGTGAGCCAGGGTTGCCCCGCACGAGAGCTTGTTTCTTAGTTCACAATTCAATATCGAGCGTTGGGGTTTCCAACTACAGGGCTCGCTTCTGGAACACGAGCCAGGTAACACAAGTAGTGTAGCAAAGCTACGCAATCACGGGATCACCAAAACAATGCAATGACATGACATTTAATTTGCGTACCGTTAATGGAAAGTAAACATGACATGGTATTTGTGCAACATGCTAAATGTCGGAATTAGCTTCGTTGTCAAGCTAATTCCCCAATTTGCGCCTAGGCGAGTATCATTTCGTCGCCTAGCCTCTTTTACGCCCATAAAAAGAAAATGGCCTAAAACATGGCCTAAACCCTAAGTGGCAAGTTTCACTTGCCTAGCACCGGGAATGACGACCACTTCGTCACACGGATGCTATCTACGGGGGAAATCGATGTTATGGGGGAAACAAACACCAAACACATGAAATTAATTAGGGTTTCACCAAAATTATAAATAAGTTATAAAACGACGGTAGATCGATTTCTTACCGAGAGAAGGCGGAAGAAACACTCCGGAGAACCCTAGGATCAGATCTGGAGAAGATTGGAGAAGTTTGGGGAAACTAGGGTTTTGGAGGATTTGGGGATTTGATGGGTTTTGATGGAGATTTGGGGAAGATGAGAGGTAGATGGAGTGAATGGATGGATTGGATGATGGATTTAGGGCTTGGAATGAAGGAATGGAGCTTGGAGGAAGATGGGGGCTTAGAGGGGAAGAAACTAGGGCTTAGGGTCGTGTTGGAGAAGAAGAAAACGATTGGGTTGGGTATTTATAGGTTGAGCTGGCGGCTGCCCAGAAATTAGGGTTTTAACACAGACTAGTCGGTCAAAGAACAACCACTGACCGACTAGTTTGGCAACTAGTCGGTCGGTCGACCAACGTAGACCGACTAAGTGTAAACAGTAACTCCTGAACGAAAATAGGATTTAGAGTTAGTCGGTACATGAACAAGTACTGACCGACTAGTTTAGAAACTAGTCGGTCGATGAACGTTCTTAGACCGACTAAGAGTAAACAGTAACTGATACAAAATTAAGATGATGAGTTAGTCGGTTCAAGAAGCATTGCTGACCGACTAGTTTGCAACCTAGTCGGTCAACCAACGTTCTTAGACCGACTAACGATAAACAGTAACTCCTGAATAATTTTAGAAAGCCAACTAGTCGGTCCAAGAAGGATTGCCGACCGACTGGATCGTCATCTAGTCGGTCGGTGCCCCTTCTTACACCGGCTAATAAGCACCAAAAGTTCCGATACGGAGCGCGAGGCCCCGTGATCGAATCCTAAGACTCCTAGGCTTGATCTAATAGTTAGATATGACCGTTATGAAGCCCGTCACGAGTGACATACTTCGAAATCGACGATCCTAAGGAAGAAACAAGAAATCACGACGAAACGATCGAAAATGAAAGCTACGGAGACGAAAACCACACAAGAGGAGAAAAATCCACCAAAACATATATTATATATATATAATCCAGATACATGAAAAGCAGTCGTTACAACCGACCGACTAGTTTATGAACTAGTCGGTCAGTGATGCTTCTTTGACCGACTAGTTGTGACTTACTGTTCATGCTTAAATTCTCCTAAGCTACTGTTTATCGTTAGTCGGTCTAAGAACGTTTGATGACTGACTAGTTGACAATCTAGTCGGTCAACTTTTGTTCTTGGACCGACTAAGTCACTTTGTCTTCAGACTAATTCTTTTTGCTCTTAGTCGGTCTACGTTCATTGACTGACCGACTAGTTGTGAAACTAGTCGGTCAGACAGTCTTCTTGGACCGACTAGATTTCTAGGTCTGAAATTCTATCTCTTCTCTGATCTACTCTTAGTCGGTCCATGCTATGTGAGTGACCGACTAGTTGATGAACTAGTCGGTCAGTGTTTGTTCTTTGACCGACTAATCCTCACAGATTTCTTTCCGTTGGAGAATGACCTAACTTGTTTTTATGGGACCCTATAAATACGAACCTAGGTCATTTCTATCTAAAAAAGAGCTGCCATTAAGAGATCCATTGAGTTCTAAAGAGATAGCTATTCTCCCTCAAATCTAAAGCTCTCTTCCTCACAAGAAACCCATTCTCTCTCATTTCTAGATCTAGAGAGAAGCTTGTTCTTGGTGAGCTCTTCAAGCTATTGCTTGATCCAAGTCTCCAACTCTTTCCTAGGCACCGATTGCTGGTCATTTCCTTGGTGCTAGGTCTTGGTGACTTCATCTTCCTCAAATCCTTCATTTCACCTATTGGGTAAGAAAAACTCAAGGTATAGGATTTTGTGGTAAGATTGTTTATTTCATATTAAACTCTTTAATATTGCTTTGTGATTCTCTCGGTTGTGAGAGAAGGTTGTGATCCCGGGTTGTGGGATTCACGTTTGCTATTGCATGTATGATTTGATCTTGTGAAGGTTTTTCACAAGATATTCATAGTGGAAATCTTGAGTTAGGGTTTCTAACTCAAGTATCCGGAGGGGATCCAGGTGGTTGGGACGTAGGATCACCGGGAACAAGTCGGGGAGACTTGGGTGGATCCGAACCCATTAACATCGTTTGTTTGCATTGTTAATTTAATTGTTGTCATTCAATTTAAGCTTCCGCAAATTGATTTGGTAGTTGTTTGCAATTTAATTTGGAATTATACTCCTTATTATTTTAAAGTACTATTCACCCCCCCCCCTCCTAGTACTTGTGCAGTAGCTGGTAGGGCATTACATTTGGTATCAGAGCCAGATACTCAGCTATGTCTGCCAACGACAACAAGACCGTGCCTCCACCTTCCAACTATGACACCTTCAGGAACCGTGAAGGAGCGTCATCGGTGATGGAAGGACATTCCTCTACGAGGCCTCCATTCTTCAACGGTACCAACTACGGGTACTGGAAGTGCCGGATGGAGACTTTCCTCCGGAGTGCATCCTTATGGAGGACTACAATGAATGAATACATCGAACCCAAAGAAGAAGACTTTGAGAAATGGACTACCGCGGAGGTCGCCGCGGATGTAAGCAATGCCAAGGCAATGAACGCCTTGCAATGTGCATTGGAGCCCGAGGATTTCAATAAGATATGCACATGTAAGAGTGCATATCAAATTTGGAACTCCCTCCTCATTCTTCATGAAGGGACGAGTAGGGTAAGAGACTCTAAACTCGTAGTCGTAAATAAAGATTACGAAATGTTTCATATGCAACAGGGCGAGAAGATGAAAGAATATTACGCTCGTTTCGTTGACATAATAAACGAGTTAGAGGCCCTCGGCAAGTCCTACACTCAAAAGGAGAAGTGCTCAAAGATTATTGAAGGACTTCCCTCTTCTTGGGAAAAACGTACCTTCGCCATCAAGGAAGGTAATGACATGAATAAATATACCGTTGTTCAACTAATGGGTACTTTGATGTCATACGAGGTACGCAAAGATAGCAAGGTGAAGTTACAAGAAAAGATGAAGTCCTATTTGAACCTAGATGCGCCTAAGAAAAAGGCGATTGCATTCAATGCGGCTTCATCCACCTCTACCGATGATGAGGACTCGGAAGAAGAAATGGACATGGAATCCATTGCACTCATGGCAAAGAAGTTCAATCGCTTCTTCCGAAAGGGTAACTTCAAACAAAAATCTAAGTTTACTTCTACTAACGCCACTCCACCTTTGTGTTTTAAATGCAATAAGCCGGGACACATCAAAGCGGATTGTCCTCAAAACAAGCAAAAGGAGAAGTGGAAGGCGCCGAAGTTCGACAAGTCAAAGAAGTACAAAAAGGGGTACAAAAAGGGACTTGTCGGAACAACATTCACCGACTCCGAGGATTCCTTAAGCGGAGAGTCGGACGATGAGCACGTGGAGCAAGCGCACATGTGTTTCATGGCAAGAGAGGAGCACGATCAAGGATCCTCCTCTTCCGATGATAGCGACGACGAAGGCGATGAGGTAACGATGGATGATCTTAGGGATGCTAACTCTCACTTATGGTCTAAATATACAAAATTAGTAAATCGATATACTAAAGTAAAAGATGACCTAGCTAGCATTCAAACCTCGCCTAAGACTATCATCACCAACAACGACACCGTTGTTGAAGAGTTAAGAAATGAGATTGTTAATCTCAAATCTAAACTTGAACATGTTAGCATAGATGATCCGGAAGAACATAGGATAGCGGATTTAACTTCTCAAAACTCGACTTTGAGTATTGAGAACGAGAATCTTAAATCTCGTGTTTTTGTGCTCACATCGCAAGTATCCAATTTGGATACTTCTATGCGTTCTCTCAAAGAGAAATATGAGAACACATTGGGCCGAATTAACAAATTCAACAAAGGTAAGGACCATTTGGATAAAATCCTAAGTGACTTACTTCCGGCCAATCACCACATTGGTTTGGGGTATACGATGGGATGTCCATCCAAAGCGGCCACTACCTTTGTTAGGCCAACTTCCGGTGACTCTACGAGTGGTAGCAAACACTCTATTGGTAGTTCATCTACCAATGGTGCTTCCACCTCGTCCACACCCTCTTTTGGAAAGAAACCCACTTCGGGTGGACCTCCAAAGAAGGGGCATGCTTATATGTACACCAATACCATGCCACGTAGGAACACACGTCCTACTCCACCATCTCACACATATGATGATTTTTATGCAACACATTCTCGGGCACGTGCACACCATGTGAGACACCCTCACGCACGTGTTCCCACACATGCATATGTTCACCCACCGCATCATATGAATAATTCTCGTCGTGCACCATTCCATCATGTCCCGTATGCCTATCCACAACATGCATCACGTAGAAATCAACGTCGCATGCATGCACCCAATAGGATGATGGCTCCCAAAATTTTCACTATTTGGAGCCCGAAGGACACAAGCATGGATGAAAAACAAGTATATATGAATGCTTATTTTTCGAATGTTGTGCATAGTAGGAATTATGTGGGGAAGTCAAAATCCAATTGGACTTGGCTTCCAAAGGTCTAACCTTTGAGGACCCAATGACCTTGGGTACCATGATATGAAAGTCTCTATCTTTAGGTACTCAAGGAAAAGAAAAAGAAAAGGAGCAACAAATATAAATTTAGCTCCAAAGGGAATTGGATACTCGATAGCGGGTGTTCAAAACACATGACGGGTGACGCTAAATTGCTCTCCGGAGTGGTTTCCATTGCAAATGGAAATCGCGTCGTATTTGGAGGCAATGAGAGCGGAACAATCGTCGGTGTTGGTAAAGTGGGTAACCCTTCTAAACCCTTAATTAGCGATGTTTATCTAGTTGATGGTTTAAATCATAATCTTATTTCAATAAGCCAACTTTGTGACAAAGGTTACAAAGTTAGTTTTGCGAAAGGATTGTGTCATATTTCAAATGATAATAATAAATTATTATTTTCCGGCACACGCCATAAAGATATTTATATTTTGGATCTTCCTAAGTCATATGAACAATGTCTCGTTGCCAACACAAGTGAACAACACTTATGGCATCGACGCTTTGGACATGTGAACTTTGGAACACTTTATAAGCTTTCGAAATTAAATTCCATTAAAGGTTTTCCGAAGCTCGTTTTTGAAAAGAAAAGTTTTTGTGATTCTTGTCAACGTGGCAAGCTTCCTAAATCTTCATTTAAACCTAAGAAAAGCATTTCTACGAAACGGCCACTAGAGCTATTACATCTAGATTTATTTGGGCCAACTAGAGTTGCTTCCTTAGGAAATGCAAGGTATGGACTAGTCATCGTTGATGATTATTCAAGATTTACATGGGTATTTTTCTTATGTAATAAAAATGAAGCTTTTGAAAACTTCGCAATATTTGTGAAGAAAGTACAAAATCTCATCAGAACCGCCATTGTCACTATTCGTAATGATCATGGGGGTGAATTTGAGAATGAGTCTTTCTCAAATTTTTGTGATGATCTTGGAATTACTCACACATTTTCTTTCCCTCGCGCACCTCCTCAAAATGGTGTTGTTGAGAGGAAGAATAGAATGCTTGTGGAGTGTGCTCGCACTATGCTCGAAGATAGTCAACTTGGCTATCAATTTTGGGCGGAAGCGGTACACACCGCTTGCTATGTGTTTAATAGAATACTTTTGAGGCCCGGCACCAAACAAACTTGCTATGAATTGTTGTTTGGTAGATTGCCTCAAGTTAAACATTTTCGTGTTTTCGGCGCAAAATGTTTTATTAAAAACACATATGATAATTTGGACAAGTTTGATCCGAGATCGGATGAGGGGATATTTGTTGGGTATTCCTCACGTAGCAAAGCCTACCGGATATACAACAAAAGATCTTCTACGATCGAGGAATCACTTCATGTCTCTTTTAATGAGAATTTTATTACTTCTAGAATTTCAAATGACAATGATTCTATGGATGTTTTATGTGATTCGTTTGAAAATTCTAAGTCCATTGATTCAATTGATTCTATTGAGACTAACCCGACTAATGAAGTTGTTGAGAATGTGCCTAGTGATCAAGGTATTCCCAAGCGGCTTCAAACCGTCCGCGACCATCCCCATGAGCAAGTAATTGGCAATATTCATGATAGTGTCAAGACGAGATCGCAAGTCCACCACTTCGCCAATAGTGCCTTTGTCTCATCAATAGAGCCAAAGAATATAGTTGAAGCTTGCGAAGATAGTGCTTGGATCCTTGCCATGGAGGAGGAACTCATTCAATTCGAGAGGAATGAGGTATGGGAGCTTGTTCCTTTGCCATCGAAGAACCACACCGTCATAGGGACAAAGTGGATCTTCAAGAACAAATCCGACGAAAATCAAGTCGTCATCCGGAACAAAGCTCGGTTAGTTGCTCAAGGCTATCGCCAAGAGGAAGGTATCGATTTCGAAGAATCCTTCGCTCCGGTAGCTAGATTAGAATCAATTAGACTTTTATTGTCTTATGCATGCCATAAAAATTTTAAGTTATTTCAAATGGATGTTAAAAGTGCATTTTTAAACGGAGATGTCGTTGAGGAAGTTTACGTTTCTCAACCTCCGGGCTTCATAAATGAAAAATTTCCAAATCATGTTTTTAAACTAAAGAAAGCTCTTTATGGTTTGAGACAAGCTCCTCGAGCTTGGTATGATCGCCTAAAGAATTTTCTTTTGGATTTGAATTTTAAAATGGGCGAAGCCGATTCTACACTTTTTGTTAAGCATGCGAATAATGATATTTTATTAGTTCAAATTTATGTTGATGATATCATTTTCGGTGCTACTAACTTCACTCTTTGCGAAGAGTTTTCTAATGTTATGAAGGAACAATTTGAGATGAGCCACATGGGCGAACTCAAATATTTCTTAGGTCTCCAAATTCGCCAAATGAATGATGCAATCTTCATCCACCAAACGAAGTATACGGTGGAGTTGCTTAAGCGATTTGGAATGGAAAGTGCTTCCGGGAAAAAGACTCCAATGAGCACGACTACGCATCTCGACAAGGATACGGGTGGTAAGGATGTAGACATCCGTCTATATCGAGGTATGATAGGTAGCTTACTTTATCTTACCGCAAGTAGGCCCGATATTATGTTTGCCGTATGCATTTGTGCTCGTTATCAGTCTCTACCTAAGGAGTCTCACTTAGTAGCGGTAAAGCGTATTTTCCGTTATCTAAGTTACACTTTAGATTTTGGATTACTTTATCCGAAATCTAGCACGTATGAGTTAGTCTCATACAGTGATGCCGATTATGCGGGATGCAAATCCGACAGGAAAAGTACTAGTGGCACTTGCCATTTTCTAGGAAATTCTCTTGTCTCTTGGTTTTCCAAGAAGCAAAATTCCGTATCACTTTCAACCACCGAGGCGGAATATATTGCCGCCGGTGCCGCTTGTGCCCAGGTTCTTTGGATGAGACACACTTTGAAGGATTTTGGTATTCGCTGTGATACTAGCCCTATCATGGTGGATAACCAAAGTGCTATCTGTCTTTCAAAGAATCCGGTGCACCATTCCCGATCAAAACACATAGATGTCCGACACCACTTTTTAGATGATCATGTTGCTAAAAAGGACATCATTTTAGTGTACGTTGAAACCCAAAAGCAAATCGCCGATATTTTCACGAAACCCCTAAGGGAGGACTCCTTTGTGCGGTTGCGTCGAGAATTGGGGATTATGGGTGAATCCGAGATATAGGATTCATATTTCATTCAATTATCTTGCATGCTATTCGATTTCGTGATATTTTGTTCATGCTAGATTAATTGAATTTTTGGGAATTTTATGTGATATATTTGAATTTATGATCGAATTCATATTTGAAAGTCGTATTTAAGATTTCGACGTTTTATGGGGTAATTTAGATGACTAATGAGTGAGTTATGATGTTTCATCCAAGTGGTTTGTGAAGAGAAATCAATTATCAATTTTTGGACTCCTCTAGTCGGTCTCAGTTCACTTGTCAACCAACTAGATGCTCATCTAGTCGGTCAGCAAATGAACTCAGACCGACTAGATCAAGCCTATATCTAACTCCTATCATTTTCTTTCGTTAGTCGGTCACAGTACACTTACCGACCGACTAGATTGAAAACTAGTCGGTCAGTGAATATACTGCGACCGACTAATTCTTGCCCTAGAAATTCACTGTTTGCCTCTGTTTCGACTTAGTCGGTTCAAGCTCAGTGACCGACCGACTAGATCGTAATCTAGTCGGTCAGTGCTTGAACTGTGACCGACTAAGTGAGGTAGGGCATTTGTGTCTTTTTGATTCCAGACCGACTTATACTCTTATTTCTATTCGACTAAAACACTTTTTAGTCGGTCTTCTTCTCTTCTCCAACTCGAAAACCCCCAACCCCTCTCGAGCCCTTTCAAATTCCGTCGACTCCGGCCTGATCTCCGGCGATCCCCACCGTCCGCCGCCGTCGACTCCACCTCCTAGGTATCTCCCTCCCTCTCCTAGGTCGATTCCTACTCTAGGGTTTGTTATTTATCTCATCTAGCTCCTAGGGTTTCGAATTTTTTTCCTCTTAGGGTTTGTGCTTTTCGATTTCGTTTGATCTCTCTAGGGTTTGTCTAGCTTGTAGTTTGTGTTGCTTGTGCTCGTCGTGCTATGGCAAAGACGAGGATTCCCATCGCCTCTTCTGGGGCTTCTCCTATGACCGTAGGGCCGTCCAACCCTAGGAATCCACCTAAGCCCAAGCGCCGTGCCAAATCTACCCAAGCTTCCCCCTCTTCGCCTCCTCTGAAGAAGCAGAGGTCGGCGACTCTTAAACCCAGAAAGAATTTGCCTAAAAAGCCCATTCTCCACACACCTGGTACTCCTCCTGATTCTGACCCTGAGTTTGTCCCTGAGGACGAGTCTGGCCCTAGGGAACCCTCTCCTCCACTTCGTCCTAGGACTCGTCAGCCAAAGGGAAAGGGCCCAATGCCAGCGGGGGGTGTTGACATATCGTTGTGTCGCGACGACCCTTTGTGTCTCGCGGCCTACAACCGTATTGAACACTGCCCGATGCTATTGGAGCACTACGTCCAGTTTTCAGATTTCCTTGGCTTAGCTGACCTACTCTCCTATAGTGGTCTCCTTGATTATCTCCGATACGACCCCAAGGCCAATCCTAAACCATATCCTCGCCTTGTGAAATTGTTCTATGCCAATCGTGTTCGGGGACAGTACGATGCCAGCCACTCCATTGAGACTACTGTCTTGGGAACTCCTATAGTTCTCACGGCAGAAATCTTGGGGGAGATTCTTGGTTGTTCGTCGTCCGGTCTCCTTCCTTCGGACATTTCCGTCGATGACATTTCCTCCTTGGATCAGTCAGTTCTTTCAGATATCTTCCAGGTTATCCCCTCCGCATTCATTGGTGTTCCTTCGAAATCTTTCAAGCCGAATGCGTGGGTCCTTAACCTGATCTTGAAGTCATGTCTCCTCCCCAAGTATGGATCATCTTCACTTCCATCCCAGCCGTTCTTGAAATTGATCTACGCTCTTTTCTTGGGATGCGAGATTAATTGGGCTCGCGTGATACTCGATAAGATGGACTCTTTCGAGTGTATACGCAAGACCAATAAGTCTGCGCATATTCCATATCCTTGTCTGTTGACCCTCGTGTTTCGTCATTTCCGAGTCCCTCTCCCTTCTGACGATGAGCGTCCCTTGGGTACTCCTCTGAACGCGACGGCCGTTAAGAAATCTCTAGCGGCGCTTCGTCATGTGCAAAGGTCTACCGCATCTGCTTCACAGGCTTCTCTGTCAGCTGCTGCAGCCCCCTCTCGTCCTGCTACATTAGATGATGTCGTACGCCTTCTTCGTCGGCACGAGTCGCGTTTGGCTCGTACCGAGGAGGTCGTCTGCCGTATGGCTCAGATGATGGGGATTGATCTTCCTCCTTCAGTTTCTGAGGCTGAGGAGATGGACGATGAGGAGATTGACGAGCTTGTCACTTCTTTGGCTCGTGACGATGTTACCACGGCCACTGCTGCTGCTGCTGCTACCACATCTTCTGCTCCTGGAGATGGCACCACTTCCGGTGCTCCAGAGCCTTCTGCTTCAGCTCTTCAGTCGTCTGTGCCTCCTGCTGACCCTGTTGCCTCTCCTGCTGACACTCCTGATGTTCCTGCTGATGTTGAGCCTGTTGCTGTTGCTTCCACACCTACCCCGACGATTCCGTCTGTTGAGACACCTCTTCTCCCTGCAGAGCCTGAGTCCACTCCGTCGACTGGACCCACGGACACTGCAGATCCAGCCTCCTCCTCGTGATCGCGTGTTTCGAGGACTCTCCACTACGCTTTGGATGATATATTTTTTAGTGAGAGTATTTTGGGGTTTGGATGGGGTTTGAGAGTTGTTTTGATGTATTTTTGAGCTTTCAGGGTTTCGGTGTTGGTTGTTTTGATACACTTTGGATGATGTTGCTGATGGTTATTTTGTTGTATTTTGATGTTGTCGATGATGTATGATGTATTTCTTGTTGATGATATGTAGCACTTGATGTGATGTACTTCTTTTATGGGATATCTCTTTGGATGTACTCATGATGTTATCATTTATATATATACATCGTTGTTCTCTTTATCTTAATTCGTCGTGCACATTTACTATTCGTTCAATGCATATGATGTGTGAATTCGTCGCTCGACGCATGCAAACTTGGTTAAATAGATTTACATTCTATAATAGTATAGAATTGTTTTCCATGCACAATTTTAACCAAGAAAATTGAATATTGAAGAGTATGTTTCATTATTCAAGAAATGAATAATTATTTGGTATTTTTGATGATTTTTTTTATTTTTTTTTTTGATAATGGACATTTTGGCACACCTTGATTTGATTTCCACGATTTTCCGTTGGTGTCAATTAATTCCATCGTCATTGTCTACGACTCCCGATGTTGGATTTTCCATTTCCTACTTGTTGTCGTTGTATGCCCCCCCATTTTGGGATAATGCCAAAGGGGGAGAGATAATGATAATAAATAGCGCAAATGAAAATTTAACTCATTTTCCAAGAATCTAGTTTGATATGTTAGATTCAGGGGGAGTTAAGATACATATAAGGATTTTCAAAATCCGATATTTCGAAAATTGATTCGCTTTATCTATCTTACTCATCTGATTGATGCAATTCATATATATTCATTTTGGAATTAACGTGTCATCAATGCAGGGGGAGTAAGTATTTTACATTTGAATCATTATTTTTGATTATTATTTATGTTGGTTTGTCATCACCAAAAAGGGAGAGAATGTTGAATATTGGACTCCCCGGATTTGGTTTTGAGGATGAGCAAACATAAATAATCCATGAACTAACAATTTGTGAGCGCAGTTTTGGAGATCGTCGCCAAATTCACGAGAACATTCAAAGCGACATCTCAACACTTCCCAAAGCTCGTTTTCATGCCTAAAGCTTCGTTGAAGCTCTTGCGCCGTTTTGGAAGTTATGAAGAATGAATCGAAGCTCTCGAAGACCGTTTAATAAGGTTTTATTTATAGTCTTTTAGCTTCGATATATAGAATGTTAAGCCTTGAGTATATCTTACGTTTCTATCTTCATTTCGCTCATTTCGTAGCTCTAGGATTCTTGCACAAGTTCATTCTAACTTCCTCGAAGCATCGCGCTTCGATTCGGACTTTATTGTGCATGCTAGTTGGTACAAGAACAAGCACTGACCGACTAGATGGTGATCTAGTCGGTCGGCAACTGTTATTGGACCGACTAGTTTGATTCCTTAATTTCTTGGACTTTACTGTTTACTGTTAGTCGGTCTACGTTGACTCACTGACCGACTATTTTGTGAACTAGTCGGTCAGTGATGCTTCTTTGACCGACTAGTTGTGACTTACTGTTCATGCTTAAATTCTCCTAAGCTATTGTTTATCGTTAGTCGGTCTAATAACGTTTGATGACCGACTAGTTGACAATCTAGTCGGTCAACTTTTGTTCTTGGACCGACTAAGTCACTTTGTCTTCAGACTAATTCTTTTTGCTCTTAGTCGGTCTACGTTCATTGACTGACCGACTAGTTGTGAAACTAGTCGGTCAGACAGTCTTCTTGGACCGACTAGATTTCTAGGTCTGAAATTCTATCTCTTCTCTGATCTACTCTTAGTCGGTCCATGCTATGTGACTGACCGACTAGTTGATGAACTAGTCGGTCAGTGTTTGTTCTTTGACCGACTAATCCTCACAGATTTCTTTCCGTTGGAGAATGACCTAACTTGTTTTTATGGGACCCTATAAATACGAACCTAGGTCATTTCTATCTAAAAAAGAGCTGCCATTAAGAGATCCATTGAGTTCTAAAGAGATAGCTATTCTCCCTCAAATCTAAAGCTCTCTTCCTCACAAGAAACCCATTCTCTCTCATTTCTAGATCTAGAGAGAAGCTTGTTCTTGGTGAGCTCTTCAAGCTATTGCTTGATCCAAGTCTCCAACTCTTTCCTAGGCACCGATTGCTGGTCATTTCCTTGGTGCTAGGTCTTGGTGACTTCATCTTCCTCAAATCCTTCATTTCACCTATTGGGTAAGAAAAACTCAAGGTATAGGATTTTGTGGTAAGATTGTTTATTTCATATTAAACTCTTTAATATTGCTTTGTGATTCTCTCGGTTGTGAGAGAAGGTTGTGATCCCGGGTTGTGGGATTCACGTTTGCTATTGCATGTATGATTTGATCTTGTGAAGGTTTTTCACAAGATATTCATAGTGGAAATCTTGAGTTAGGGTTTCTAACTCAAGTATCCGGAGGGGATCCGGGTGGTTGGGACGTAGGATCACCGGGAACAAGTCGGGGAGACTTGGGTGGATCCGAACCCATTAACATCGTTTGTTTGCATTGTTAATTTAATTGTTGTCATTCAATTTAAGCTTCCGCAAATTGATTTGGTAGTTGTTTGCAATCTAATTTGGAATTATACTCCTTATTATTTTAAAGTACTATTCACCCCCCCCCCCCCCCCCCTTCTAGTACTTGTGCAGTAGCTGGTAGGGCATTACAAAGGGGTCCAGCCTCATATATAAATATAGGCTGACTCCCCTTGGAACATTTGTACAAAGTCTCCGAATCAAATGGCTCCGAAAAGTTTTGAGCACGCTCGATCCGAGACAAAAATCATTCTCTCCTCATTTAAACCTTCCATTCCTCCGTTCGAGTCCTAGCAAGACGTCGACGAGGATTGCATTAGATCCAAAGTCTTTGACGTGGATCATACTCAAGTGAAACTTTCTTCGACGAGTGATTGGCTCGGAGGCATGGTGTCGGCTCGCTTCGGGTGGTCCAGTCTTAGAGGTGCTGAGGTGGCTAGCTTTGGGGAACGAAAGAAAGTTGCTGAAAATGACGCTTCATTTTCTGCGGAAGCGAAGTTCCTGGTATGTCCTTTTAATGCTTTCATATTTATATTGTTGTTGTAGTTTAGATTTATTTTGGGGCTGGTCAGACCCACCCTAAGATAGTAGAGATCCTGACTTGAGTCCTTGATATCTTTAGGGGCTTTTATTAAAGTGTTTAATAAACTATTTTCCGCTGTTATTTTTGGTTCTATCGTCCGTCCGACATAGGACATGCATAGATTTATGCTCTAAGGGTCCCTCAAAACCCAATGGTAATGTATATAGAGATTGAATAATTGAGTGTAATGGTGTATATTAATATGTGTTAATCCATTGGATGTATCTTGGATGTGTATTTATGTTAATACATATACATACATATACATATACATTCATACATACATATACATATACATATACATATACATATACATACAGATACATATACATATACATGCATACATACATACATCTATATTATAAAACAGGGATGTTATCATGGGTTTTTGGATATGGGTTTTAGATGAGAGATGAGAAATTGGGTATATATGAGGGATGTTGTTAAGAGTTGTTGTATAAGATATGAGAAATTGGATATGAGAAATTGGATAAATGATAAAGTTTGATGACTAGGACAATGTTTTGGGGGGAAGATACATGCTGACTAGGATTTTGAAGTTTGAATTTGGGGGGAAAACTTTTGAATTTGGGATGAAACCATTAGGTGGGAAGTTTGAAGTTTGAATTTGAAAACAAAAGTTCTGGTGGGGATTTTGAAAAATTTGAACACCAAAAAAATACCACCTCATCAGCTACCCTTTTCTCCCTGCCAAAACATTTGGGAACAAAACTCACAAGACAGATCAAAGGCACGGCAGATGAAAGGCAAGGCTCCGGCCGTTGGCCACATCTCGAGCTTTCAGGCCACCAGTAGCACAGGTTATCAGTCGGAGAGGAGCGTTATGGACGTTCTGAAGGAGGTGAACGCCGACCTGATCACGCTTCAGAACGTGAAGGCAGAGGAGGAGAAGGGGATGAAGCCGCTCTCGGACTTGGCCCAAGTCCTGGGGATGAGATACATGTTTGCCGAGAGGTGGGCCCCCGAATATGGCAACGTGGTCTTCTCTAAATGCCCATCAAGAACTGGAGAGCACAGAAGATTTACGACGATGCTGATTTTAGGTCTGTTCTTGGACCTTAATTTCATCTGTATTTTGACCCAAATATATGATCATTTTACATCAACAGGAATGTGTTGATGGCAACAGTAGACATCCGTGGGGCTGGAGAGCTCAACTTCTATTGCACACATCTCGACCATCTCGACGAGAGCTGGAGAATGAAGCAGATCGGTGCGATCCTCGGATCGAGTGACACGCCCCACATCCTCGTCGGCGGCCTGAACTCGCTTGACGAGACGGATTACTCCGTGGAACGATGGAACGATATCGTCACGGTACACACAATCGTCATATACTGTACCGAATTTGAACACCATGTTCCTGATTTGAGGATGTTGCACTATTACGAAGAGATTGGGAAGCCGACGCCAAAGGTTGAAGTGATGAAATTCTTGAAGGGATGGCAGTATTCAAATGCCAAGGATAATGCGGGCGAATGCAAATTCGTCGTCGTAGCCAGAGGGCAGGGTAATGGCCATTGCTATCGCTCCCTATGCAATCTGATTATATGGTTTGTTCGCTCAAAAATGTTGCCTTGCTTTAAATTTTTAGATGTGCAAGGTTAGTGCTAGGATATAGCTTTTGAAGATTGGTATCGAGTACATAATTCAATTATCTTGGCACAATTAAAAAAATTGTAATTTGCTGCAAAATATAGGTTTTATTCCAGAAGATTAGCACATTCAGGATAAAATTCACATTCACTATAACTTTTTCTGTGCCAGGATATGGCTTTTTATATCTTGATTTTGCTAATAAAATTCAGGATGTGGCTTTTTTTGCCAGGATTTTGCTAATAAAAAAGTTATCCTGAATTTATATTCTGGCATTAGCATATGGCCTTTTATATGCTGACATGGTTGATAAAAAGCCATATCGTGACATGCTTTTCAGGATATGGCTTTTTATATCCTGGCATAAATTCAGGATAACTTTTTTTATTGTGCCTGAATGTGATTTTATCTTGACTTTTTGTTGCAAAATAAATTTAGTAGACTCTTGGAAATTGGTATTGATTACATACTAGCATCGCCCAACTCCCCATGTAGGTTTGTGCCAGGATCATATGGAGTCATCTCATCGAAGGGGACCTCAGATCATCACATTGTGAAGGTGGATATGGTTATAGATAAGAACACTGAAAACATTATTCGTCGACGACAACAGAGAGTTGTAATGATAAACAGGGATTCATAATAGATTCTTCCACCGCCCTCACCTATGATTGCATCATCAGAGCTTCGAGGTGAGAATTGAGGTTAATGCGGAGCTTTTGAGGTTAATACAGAGCTTCAAGAATCAGGAAGAAGATGTGGTTTTCACTTCCCTCGAGGTGCGTTTGGGGGGGGGGGTGGGATTTTGTTCGGCCGTCCTCTCCCTCAGCAAAAAAACTATGGTTTCTAATTTGTTTTGTTGTTCTCAGATCGTGGGAAATTTGGTTTTTTGTCTCTGTTTTTCCCTTGCAAGTGACACAGAGATTCAAAATTCATGTTGTTGTTGTTGTTTTTGCAGAAAGCAATTTGGTGAGTCAGTCACGAAGGAAGGTAACGATTCCAGGATTTCTGCTCACCTAACGTTTGTACTAATGCTCAAAAGAAATTAAATTGTTGTGCTGAACTAATTTTGGTCTCAAAAAATCTTAATCATATGTATGCTTTTTGTGTGCATCCTATTGTAACATTGTAACATTGGCCATTCAGTGTTAAATTTCCTATTGACATGTAATATTGGCCACTCATATAATTTACATTGCCTAATTCAGAACCCAATACAATAGACTTTACCATTGCCAATTCAAACTGTAAGTTCAATGAACAATAGGAAACCCAATTGGGAAATTCAATTGAAAAATTGCAATGTAGCTATAAGTTCCCTCCATTCAAACAGAAAATAGAAAATTTGCAAATCATTTGAGGGTAACTGATAATTGTACACACAAATTGTACGCAGTCAAATTGAAGTTTATATCCTAAATATGTCAAATCAGTTGAGGGTAACTGATAATTGCACACACAAAATAGAAAATTCATGAATACAATCTGGGTCCAAACAAATTGGAAAACTGAAATTAGCAAACATTTTGTTCTTTGTAAAATCTAATTTGCCAACTAATTTGCTACACTATGTTCTGAATGGGAAATCCAAAATGTATAAACTCATATAGGATTTTTGTTGTTCTGGATATTTGCCAGTTAAAAATGAATTCACTTTGTGTTGTTGTAAGTTAACTGATATGTTATTTGTTGTTTCAAAGGGAAGGTTTCAAATTTCCATAGCAAACATTGTATTGTTTCAAATTGCCATAGCAAACATTGTATTGTTTCAAATGGAAACATATTAGTATCAAAAGTTTTTTATTGTTTGCTGGCATTTTAATACTAAATGGCCAATGATATGCCAATGATATATCAGTATTAATACGAGAACCATATCAAAATAAAAAGTTTTTTATTGTTTGTACTAACTAATTAGTTTGTCATTTCTGAAATTCATCGGGTGATTATATTCATTGGTTTCTAAATTTTACAGATTTTGTGGAAACAACAAAGGACTGTTGCGGCACAGGCTATTTGGAGGCTGCAGTGTTCTGCAATATATTTTCAACTACTTGCAAAAACGTATCCAGTTACATATTTTGGGATAATGTTCACCCTACAAAGAGAGCAAATAAGATCATTGTAGACAAGCTTACTAGAAAATACATTGGATTTATAAGTTGAGGAGGAATTCTAACTCAAGCATGTATTTGATTAGAGATAGAAGAACTAAAGTGTTAGTTGTAGCTACAGGCGATGCATTAAAACAGCATCTTAAGCAATGTAAAATATGTACATGGTGTTGATGTACAATTCACATTGACTGTCATCTATTTCTCACGTGTATCAAGAGTGACTGGACAATCTTACTGAGATTTGTGGATACAATTCATACTACTGTGTTCTCACCATGAATTCCATTGGGATTTCTTTCTGGTTACCGGATATGGGATTTAATACTATACAACATGATATGGTTTGTGAATAAAGTGGAATTGGGAAAACATATTTAAGAAGAGTTCGGTTAGATTTTTTTTTGATTTTTTGTTTCTTCTTTTTTGGTAGGCAAACTGCTATGAGTTTTTCGCTTATTGTCATAGTCCATGTCATTTTCCCACAACTAAAACATGTGTAAGCATCAGAGAAAGCTGTAAGAATTTGCCATTTGGTTATTATATAACGATGTTGTCCCACAACTACTCTTTCAATCTACATGCTTGCCTCCTCTCTTTTGTGAATATGTGCACGCACGCGCGTGAGAGAGAGAGAATTTATTCAGATCATTTCTTATGTTAAAGAAATACTTCGAAACATGAAGAACACTGACGATTAACATTAGTAATACGTTAAGTCTGTTGAGATCATCTCACTGAAGCATGTTTTTTTGTTTGGAAAATAACCATGATGGTGAATTTTTTAACGTTCTATTAATTGAAATAATTTACTGAGTGATGCCTCAAGTGAAAGATTTGAAGGGAATGTTCATTTCACAAAAGCACATATGTATCTTCATTATTCTTTGCCCAAACTTTAGTGTTTGCAATCTTAGCACGCTAATTTGTTGTTCCGCGTCGAAGGCGCCCGTGCAAAAGGCGCCTGCTGTGAATTTGTTGTTACATGTCGAAGGCGCACGTGCCAAATTTGTTGTTCCGTGCCTAAGGCACCCGTGCCGCTAAATATTTTTACGCTAAATTATCGTTCTTTTAAATTTTGGTTGTGGAAATAATTTTTTGGGGAACAAAGATTTCGCGGGGAAAATCTTAAATGAACCGTGCCCGCGGGCACAGGTTATGACTAGTACATATATATAAGATAAACATATGTGTGTGAATGTGTGTGGTGTGAGTATTCATAGTCAGAGGGGATTAGTGTGAAAAAGGTTGGGGGTTAGTGGCATTTTTGTAATTAGTGGGTAGGGGTAGTGTGGGTGTATAGTAGAAGAGTGTATAAATTAATGGCACACTTGTAATTAGTGTAGGTTTGTGTGTACGGTGGGAGAGTACGGGTAAAGGAATGGCAAACTTGTAAATATAACACCAAATTGAAGGGCATTTATTTAGGAGTATTAAGAATGGCATCAGATGTAATTACCATACAAAGTTAGAGGGTATTTAATTAAAAACTTTGTACAATGGCAAACTTGTAAATAAAGGGGGCCTTAGAAGAGAGATTTTTATTTCTCTTTTTCTTTAATCTTCTACACCCTTCTCCTTCTTTCCTTTTCTTTTTCTTTTTCTTTTCATTTTCCTTTTCTCCCTTTCCTTTCCTCATGGGGGCCGAACCCAAAAAGAAAAGAAATAAAAAAAAGGAAAGAAACAAAAGGAAAGAAACAAAGGAGAGAAGAGAAGGAAGAGGAGTGATGAAGGGAGAGAATTAAGGAGAATCCTTTAAAGGAAAGAGAAGAAGATGAAAGGAGGAGGTATCCACATTTTTTTGAGATAGGATTTCATACTTGGTGCCATAAATTTTAATTTGGGAATGTTGTAGAAATTGTGGCACTAATTAACTAAAGGTTGTAATTTTTAGTTAAGATCAAGTAAAAGTTAGCATTTTTCTTTAACAATGTTGCATATTTGTATCAAAGGTGGGATCTTGCATGGTTCTCCTAACTAAAATTCGCAATTTTGAACTAGTTCTATAATTAATTTCCATAAGGATAGAATCTTTTATTATAAATCCTTAGTGATCCTCTCATGTTACATGTGGCTACTAAAGCATGCACCTTCCTTCAAGTTCCTTAATTAAATCTATTGAAGATTGTATCTTTATTCAAGTCCCATGTGATGATATGTTATGGGAATAGTTATGGATATGTAAGAAAGTGTTGTTGTGGGATTTGTAGTGGCATGGCCATGTTGGCATAATATGTTGTATTTTAAGAGGTGCAAGGGTGATGGGCTTAGCACATGGATGTGTGATCCAAGTGTGGATGAAATAAATGAAATTTGAATGGAAGGAGGGAGGAAAAATAAGGCCATGCCAATGCACTTCCCTCTTCATGCAAGTTGTTGCATTTTCATGCCACATGTTGTATTAAAATTAAACCACCCTAAGTAATGTTCCATTTACATTTAATAGTACTAGCAGATGTCGACATTGCATAATTATCCTTTTAATTTCAATGTATCCCTTATGTTGCATCCCTTATATTGCATGCTTTATGCCCCAATGTGCCACCTTAATATTGCATACTAAGTCTAAATGCAACTTGCTAGCTTTGTTAGTTAAATGCAAATATAATGTTGTTTAACTGCAATTTCAATGCATGCTCACCTTGTTGTTTCTCTATGCCACCTTAATGTAGTTTAAATACACGTCTCTTCATGGTGTATGCTAGCTTGTGAAACTTAAATGCTAATAAATTATAGGGATGTCCTTGTTTGTCACATGGCGGGTGAGCACCCTGTTGGGGGGAAACTGGGTACTAGTAGGGTATGAGGACTGGACTGTGTTGTGGCAGTGATAATGTACCTTGCTCAGTTTCGGATACTTTGTGGTGATCTCCGTACATTGCTTAGTTTCGGGTACGATGTATTGTGAGGTTGTGGAGTTTCTCTCACTCGCACTCTGATGCGGGAGGGTATGAGTGGAGTGAGAGGCCCTGTTATGAAAATAGTGCTCGTGTACCACTGGTGGGTGCCCTTACCGCCCCACCTTGGGGTGGAGTCCAGTTCCTCATATTCAACGAAACACCCAGGGTTCCAAGCAAAATTTAATGAAATACTTAAGTGCTTTAAAATTGAAATGTTCATTTCTTACGTTTCCTGTCTGATGCGCTTGTGTTTCCTTTCATGCCTAAGACTACATTGTGACTAAAAGCAACATTCCCCCAAATTAATGTTTATTTTCGGTAAAAGTTGGGTTTCCTACTGGGACACGCATTGACGTGCTTCAATTTGTGGGTTTTCAGGTTTATGGAGCTAGAGGCAGGGAGATGGAGTTGGAGTTTTGGTTGAGGAGCTTGGGTTGTGAGTTGGATGGTGAGGGGAAAGGATGGGAGTTTTGTACTTTCGGGGTTTGTTGTTTTAGGTAAGCTGTATAAGATGTTGGATAAGAGATGTAAACTATACATTAGTGGATAATAAGGGGTATTGGTTCTTGTTTGTCTCTTGGATATTCTCTTTGTGACTCTCTGTGTTGTTGGTTTGGCATTGTTTTGTATGTGGGAACATTACAAGTATTACCCTAGCAGTGTGTAGTGGCTTGCGGGGTTCTTTGTTTTTTTCTTTTCTCCTTCGTAACACTCGCTGCTCTGGAAGAACCTGGGACGGATTCGTACTTCTCGGGTATCCTGGGGATCGAAGCGTTACAGTTTCTAAGCAATCCAAGCATGTATGGATGAGCCTCTACGTAGTAAAGCAACCATAGGTAGAGGTCGGGTGGCGGGTTATAATCGTTTTTACTTAGACTATTTTGCCGACCCACCAATTTACAACAATCATCAATTTCGGGGCAGATTTCGAATGAGGATGCATGTATTTCTTCGCATAGTAGATGCCCTTAGCAGTCAATTCTCATACTTCCAACAGCGTATTTGTCACACCCCGCTTCCCTAAAATGGAAGGCGAGACGTGATGAGGTCCGCTCAGACGTGGAACTGTGAAGCTGCAGTCTGATAAGCGTCTGTAAAAATTTCAAATCGTAGCAGGTCCTTGCATTGCGACGAAACAACAACAATAATAATGAAGCAGATAAAAGAACATCTACCAACAAAACATCCAACAATTATTCCAACATCATAGAAAAGTCACAAAAAGTACGAGCCTGAAAAGAAGGCCTAGAGCATGGCCGAAACAAAAGTTAAGAGAGTCACCAGCTGAGACTAAGGGTAGGACTGGAATCCTCGAACTGGACATCGGTAACATGTCGACCTCTGTAACCTACTTAGGCTCAAACCTGACATGTGACACCCAAAGAGAAAAGGGCACATGTCAGCAAAAATCCCCAAAGAAGGAAGGGAGACTTTTGTGCAAAGAAACGTAAAGCGCCGCAGGTATAAGATCATTGCAACTTAACAGTTCTAAAATAATGATGACATGACATGATGTTAAATGAATGCAGCAGTTTAAACATGAACATGAATGTAACAATTTAAAGATGAACATGAAAAGTAACATTGGCACGACACGTTGTAGCAAAAGCTACTAAACAATATTCACGATTTTCACGATTAACTTGCATTCACGATGTGCACAGGGTTTACGCCTTACAGCTGGAGTTGTTGATCTGGCATACTTCTACACTGAGTGGTCGCTTAACCCTACCCCAATCCCAGAGTTTACGCCTTACAGCTGAAGTGGCTGTACGAGCACACTTCTACGCTGAGTGGTCGCTTAACCCTACCCCTCTACGTGTCTCAAGCGTTGGTTTCCCAACAACATGGTGCTCGCTTCTGGATCACGAGCCAGGAAGTGTTTTTCAATATGGCATAGGTTTGTGCCCGCAAAAGCAGGTGCCTAGCCATAAAAGCAATAACATTTGTAGTGTGTGCTACCCAATCACGAAGAAACATGATGCATGACATGACATAGGATGAATAGTTAAAGTGCGTACTGTTAAATGAAAATTAAACATGACATGCAACATGAATGGAAGCAAGTAAAAGTTGTCGGATCTAGTTTCGTTTTCAAACTAGATCAAGTAGGGTGTCGGATCTAGTTTCGTTGTCAAACTAGATCAAAAGGCGTCTAGACAGCTATCATTTCACTGTCTAGTCTCTTTTACGCTAATAAACAATTTGGCCTAAAAACATGGCCTAAAACAAGTACTGTGCAAGTTTCACTTGCCTGAAAAGGGACGTGCTGCTAGTCACACGACCAAGGAGTCCAGTTATGCCTACGTGCCCAAACACCAATCATCACACCAACCTACAGTCCCGTATTCATTATCTTCAATTAGTGAATTCACCAACACAATAAAATTATAGTTTTTATCTTATTAACATGCGGGTGTGGGTTCCTACGGTTTATATATATCCCAACATGACTCGAGAGCTACACTGACGTCGGGTAGCGACGTAAGGGGTTGGATTCCAGCATCGTGCCAGGTACGACGACGTCTACGGCTTGCGGCGACGACGGCGACCACAAAGAAAGGAGCACTGCACGGGGATGACCGCGGGAGGTGGAAGAACAACATAGACAGTGATTGAGGGGATCTCGGCCAGCTGTAGAGTTGCGCGGGACCACGACGCAAAGGGGAAAAATACGGCAAGGGAAAAAGAGGGCTGTTACGGCAGATTTAAGAGGAGATGGGGTTCGTGAGGGGTGAACGCCAATTTGGTCTAGAGTACGGCTGCTAGAGTTGAGGGGGCCGGAGTATTGGGTTGATCTAGGGGTGGGGTTCGACAGCTTGGGGAAGAATGGTGGTGCACGGCCTAGGAGAGAGGGGGTTTGGCATTAGGGTTTGGGAGATGCTTGTGGCATGCCGTTATATAGAGGAGAGGGCTTCGTAGTTTCAAGGGGGAGTCAGGTGTTCTACTGGTTGCCGGCGGCGGAGGTTCAGGTGGCCGGTGGTCGGAGCAAAGAAGGGGCACGGGTGGTCTACAGATCTGGGCGGCAGTTTCATGGGGGTTCGGCCATGATATAGGGCTGCTGTGTGGGTTAAGGGAAGGAGGAGAGGTGCCGCACGGCCATGGGCGCTTAGGGGCATGGCCCAGCGGTTTCGCACGGCCAGCTTGAGGGCTGAGCAGCCCTCCACGGTTCCAGGCGGATTGATGTGAGCTGAGGAGTCGTGCGACAGTCCTAGGGAGGTGGAGGAGGATGATGCGACAGCCATGAAGGGGGTGGTTTCCGGTGGATGGGTGGATGAGAGTGGCGGCGCAAGGAGAAGCTGGTTTGCGGCTCTGTTCATGGAGGAGGGAGGAGAAGATGAGGGGCGTGCGTGACAAAGCCCTACTGGCGGCGGTTGATAGGAAGTTAGGGTTATTTTGCGTAAGGGTTTACTTGGTGAAGGATTTGCTATATAGACATATAAATCGGTATAGTTAAATGGTTGAGGAGAGAGAATGTGCGAGGGAGGGAGTGTAATTTGTGTGATATGGGATGGTGAATAGCGCAGAAATACTTCATGTGATGCTACGTTTGACACCCTATAGATCTGATTTAATTAATTAATTAGGGAGGAAATGGGGATTAGCTAGGGTAAAACACAAGTTGGAAGTGATTAGGGCGGAAGGCCAACCATACGGTGTCCGAAAAATATAATAAAAATACCTGGACAACCGTGTCGACGAGAGAACTGAGTCTAAAAAGATTGATCACGAGTTTGGCGACGAGAAACGAAACTAAAGATAAAAAGGTCTCATGACAAAAGTGAAAATCACGACGCCTCTTCGAACAAAGTCATTTTGTGGGGGAACGACCCGTGAAATGACGTTCCAAAATAATTCCACAATTAACTACTCTTCGATAGGGTCACAACGGCATAGCACATCATAGGGTTCGGATACAAGAAAGGTTCAAAATAAATACGTGTACGAACGAGAGTACGTGCACGAAAAGTGTACGATCGAAAACAGACCTTGATATCCTACCCACCTTAGAATAAAGTCCGTTCTCGGACTTTTCAACTATAAATATATCTAGTCACTATAGTAGCTACCCCAATCATATTCCATTATAATTCAATAAGGTATAATCACTACAAGTGCTTGTCTATGCACTATTTAGTCAAACAGTAATACTATACACATATATATTTACGCACATCCTATACTTATACTTATCTTAGACAGACAAATTCATACACGTACTTCAATCATTCATATAATCACGTACATCCTTATATAGCTATTACTCACTTATCTCATAACCAAGTCACACATACTTTCATACAATTAAATAGCTCACACCAGCAATTACAATTGTAGTACTTCACATTTAGATAACTACCTATGAACAAAACAATAAGGATACACTACTCCCTATATCTCCTAGTGTACATTCAATCTTAACAACACATGTAATCACACCATACTACATTAACTCATGTTTGCTGTATCTAATATACATTCACCACTACCTTAAATTCACAGATAAATAGTTATTCAACTGCAGCAGATACTTCACCATATTTTCACCTCACATACAGTTCTACAACTATTATCAATGCACACCACACATGCCATAATTACCAGTATCTATAACTAAGCACATACTTACCCGTGCATGGTGCACACCCACACACGCTAATATAATATTCCTTTATACCACTATATACTTATCACATTCTACACACCAAGTTTAGCTAACAGATATACATTCAATCTGTAACACCTTAGTAAATAACTATACAACCAGACGAACACCTATTACTATAAAATGGTACAGCCATCCACAATCATGTGCGTAACACAACCAGTCACAATCAATCTTATAACTATACATACATCATCCATTACTATATTCATAGTTCTACACGCAAACCACACACATATGTAACAATGCACTTAGAGTATACCCACTCAAGATTGAGTGATGCTCAAAACCCATATCAGAATACTCTATATACATAACATGATATCTATACCTATACCAATATTACTCCAATATATACATCTACCAACATAACCACATACATACCATAATAGCAATAACTATATTTAGTCACATAAAGCCCACATATTTCAATCACTATATACCCTAAAATAGTATTACAAATATCAGCACACGTATAATTATAATACACTATCTAATACATGCATTCATCGTATAGTCACATACATGTAATATATATTCACACCATAGCCATCTACCTATAATTAGTATACCAACACATCTACTTATCCATACATAGTTTAAGACATACCATGATCGTGTATACCTCATGGTATACACGCACACGAACAACATCCCATAAAGGCAAGCAACACCAACCAAAGTTATAGCCCTATTACCGAACGTATATCACACGTATTCATATAGTAAGCACATATCTACGTGCGAGCACATGCTCATACGCACTAACATATAGATCAAAAGAATAGGCATGCACATTTAACTATAAGTACCCTATTATCATGACACCTAACATACACATGACTTACTAATATATTATATATCAAGCATCTACAAGTATCTTCAAACTACTTACACTACTAGTATATACTCCTATGCGATTTCCAATATATATACAGACATCCCTAAAGTGGTATGGCTATCCACACTTACATAAATAACATCATTCATACAACTTCACACATATATCATGAATAACACTAGATATTCATACATAGCACAAGAGACATTCCTCAATATCCCAAGGGTAGCACAATCATACAGGTCCACACACTCTACCTAAATGCATGCACCTCAACGACATCACAACTTATACCAATGTGCCCATCAAACTACACTAAGGTTGACTCAGGCAACGGCAAGCACTAATGGCTAAACAATAGGAAGTAAACCGAAGCCAAAAGCGTAACGAGGAAAAGATCGGAAAGAACGAGTTCCGTCAAGTTGAGGATAGTGAGACAGCTTGGTTAGGTGAGTCAGGGACATAATTATGGACGTTTAGGTGGGGAAAGGAAGATGTAATAATACTCTTATAGGATACAGGAAAATAGTGTGAAAATGACATAGATTAAAATACAAAGAGTATAAAAACTGTCGTACTTCAAAAGTTGGAGTTCTCTTTTGCATAGAAAAAATATTTGGAGATCGATAAAATGAGTTGTTCGAAACAAGTTTGAGTCGTATATATATAATAAGAGAAAATGGTTTATTGGCTTATTGAAAATCATTATAAGGAAGAGGTAAAACATTCATACGAACATTAAGGACGTAGGTTAGAAAATATTGTACGGCAGTAATTTAATATAATTTCGGCAAAAGTTTCGAAATTTAAGGAATGAAATTTGATCAACTGAAGTGTAGAAAATTTAAGCTCATGTTAAATGTTTTCAAAGTCTTTAAACTGGAGAGAAATTTAAAATAAATAATATTGAAAATACTTTTAGAGAAACAAGGATTTGCCAAAAGAAACGGGTTTATACAAAGATTTTGAAGTACGAGTACGACGAACCTAGAACTGATATATAAAAGTAATTGAAGTTCTATTTAGCTTGAAAAAAATTCTAAAGTATGTATGGTAAGCGGTTAAAATGAATCTCGTAGCTTAGAAAAGATGGTATATCGAATTTTCAAAATAGTAATAAAGTTTTTAAACTGAAATGCGAAAGTATATGTTAGAAAATAGTTACGAGATAGTAATTAAAATTACAACCAATAGACTTCAAAATCTACGAAGGAAATTTAACTCAATCGTAAAGTGAGGAATTAAATATATAAGAAGAGGGTTTTAAAAAACAACAATTAAACTGGGCGAAAACTTTTAATGAGGAAAATCGAAAATAACTTTGAAAGAATCAAAATTTGCAACGAAGAAGATTTGAAAGATTAACGATAATCGTTATGAAGCGATCACGTGAAACGAGGGCAAAGAATAAGATCGCATGGTCTTATACGAAATACGCCTAGGATATGATTCAAGAAAAGCTACTATGGAAATCTACGGTCGATAATACGGAAGTGCAATGATCAGGAAAATGATAGAATAAGGGGTTCTAATTATCGGGTTGACTAAAGGTCAGGAGAAACTTAACACTAATACTCTCTAATAGACTAGACTGTAATAGAGATCTCGTGGTGGGGTCCTAAGAGAACAAGATTACGTTCTGCTGGGCCCGAAATTGATGGACTTAACGAACGACTAAAAGAGAAGCTCTAGAACTTAAATATGGTCAGGGCTGGGTGAGAGACTACTAATGCAACCTATGATGAGTACAACTAAATCTTGACAAAGGCTCCTGACTATCAAACCTGGACATCTATCCAAGTCTTCCTACCACCTAAGACAGGGGAACCCTTCAGGTTAGACTCAATTCGTGACTTGAATGTCCCGAATAATTTAATGGATGTTGTTTATCATTATTGTTGTTACGGTATTTCACGGATGCAAAAAGGACCTGCATGGGCCACCAACAAAACCTGTCACGTCCCGCTTCCCTAAAATGGAAGGCGAGACGTGATGAGGTCCGCTCAGACGTGGAGCTGTGAAGCTCAGTCTGATAAGCGTTTGTAAAAATTTCAAATTGTAGCAGGTCCTTGCATTGCGACGAAACAACAACAATAATAATGAAGCAGATAAAAGAACATCTACCAACAAAACATTCAACAATTATTCCAACATCACAGAAAAGTCACAAAAAGTACGAGTCTGAAAAGAAGGCCTAGAGCATGGCCGAAACAAAAGTAAAGAGAGTCACCGGCTGAGAGTAAGGGTAGGACCGGAATCCTCGAACTGGACATCAGTAACCTGTCGACCTCTGCAACCTACTCAGGCTCAACCTGACATGTGACACCCAAAGAGAAAAGGGCATATGTCAGCAAAAATCCCCAAAGAAGGAAGGGAGACTTTTGTGCAAAGAAACGTAAAGCGCCGCAGGTATACGATCATTGCAGCTTAACAGTTCTAAAATAATGATGACATGACATGATGTTAAATGAATGCAGCAGTTTAAACATGAACATGAATGTAAAGATTTAAAGATGAACATGAAAAGTAACATTGGCACGACACGTTGTAGCAAAAGCTACTAAACAATATTCACGATTTTCACGATTAACTTGCATTCACGATGTGCACATGGTTTACGTCTTACAACTAAAGTTGTTGATCTGGCATATTTCTACACTGAGTGGTCGCTTAACCCTACCCAATCCCAGAGTTTACGCCTTACAGCTGAAGTGGCTATACGTGTACACTTCTACGCTGAGTGGTCGCTTAACCCTACCCCTCCACGTGTCTCGAGCGTTGGTTTCCCAACAACATGGTGCTCGCTTCTGGATCATGAGCCAGGAAGTGTTTTTCAATATGGCATAGGGTTGCGCCCGCAAAAGCAGGTGCCTAGGCTCAATAGCAATAACATTTGTAGCGTGTGCTACTCAATCACGAAGAAACATGATGCATGACATGACACGGGATGAACAGTTAAAGTGCGTACCATTAAATGAAAATTAAACATGGCATGCAACATGAATGGAAGCAAGTAAAAGTGTCGGATCTAGTTTCGTTGTTAAACTAGATCAAGTAGGGTGTCGGATCTAGTTTCGTTGTCAAACTAGATCAAAAGGCGTCTAGACAGCTATCATTTCACTGTCTAGTCTCTTTTACGCTAATAAACAATTTGGCCTAAAACATGGCCTAAAACAAGTACTGTGCAAGTTTTACTTGCCTGAAAAGGGACGTGCTGCTAGTCACACGACCAAGGATCCAGTTCTGCCTACGTGGCCAAACACCAATCATCACACCAACCTACAGTCCCGTATTCATTATCTTCAATTAGTGAATTCACCAACACAATAAAATTACAGTTTTTATCTTATTAACATGCGGGTGTGGGTTCCTACGGTTCAGATATACCTCAACACGATGCGAGAGCTACACTGACGTCGGGTAACGACGTCATGGGTTGGATTCTGGTATCGTGCCAGGTACGACGACGTCCACGGCTTGCGGCGACGACGGCGACCACAAGGAAATGAGCACTGCACGGGGATGACCACGGGAGGTGGAAGAACGACAGAGACAGTGATTGAGGGGATCTCGGCCAGCTGTAGAGTTGCGCGCGACCACGACGCAAAGGGGAAAAATACGGCAAGGGAAAAAGAGGGCTGCTATGGCAGATTTGAGAGGAGATGGGGTTCGTGAGGGGTGAACACCAATTTGGTCTAGAGTGCGGCTGCTAGAGTTGAGGGGGCCGGAGTATTGGGTTGATTTAGGGGTGGGGTTCGACAGCTTGGGGAAGAATGGTGGTGCACGGCCTAGGAGAGAGGGGGTTTGGCATTAGGGTTTGGGAGAAGCTTGCTGCATGCTGTTCTATAGAGGAGAGGGCTTGGCAGTTTCAAGGGGGAGTCAGGTGTTCTACTGGTGGCCGGCGGCGGCGGTTCAGGTGGCCAGCGGTCGGAGCAAAGAAGGGGCACGGGCGGTCTACAGATCTGGGCGGCAGTTTCATGGGGGTTCGGCCATGATATAGGGCTATTGCGTGGGTTAAGGGAAGGAGGAGAGGTGCCGCACGGCCATGTGCACTTGGGGGCATGGCCCGGCGGTTGCGCGCGGCCGGCTTGAGGGCTGAGCAGCCCTCCACGGTTCCAGGTGGATTGATGTGAGCTGAGGAGTCATGCGGCAGTCCTAGGGAGGTGGAGGAGGATGTTGTGACAGCCATGAAGGGGGTGGTTTCCGGCGGATGGGTGGATGAGAGTGGAGGCACAAGGAGGAGCTGGGTTGTGGCTCTGTTTGTGGAGGAGTGAGGAGAAGATGAGGGGCGAGCGTGACAAAACCCTGCTGGTGGCAACTGATAGGAAGTTAGGGTTATTTTGCGTAAGGGTTTACTTGGTGAAGGATTTGCTATATAGACATATAAATGGGTATAGTTAAATGGTTGAGGAGAGAGAATGTGAGAGGGAGGGAGTGTAATTTGTGTGATATGGGATGATGAATAGCCCAGAAATACTTCATGTGATGCTACGTTTGACACCCTATAGATCTGATATAATTAATTAATTAGGGAGGAAATGGAGATTTGCTAGGGTAAAACACAAGTTGGACGTGATTAGGGCGGAAGGCCAACCATACGGTGTCCGAAAAGTATAATAAAAATACCGGGACGACCGTGTCGACGAGAGAACTGAGACTAAGAATATTGATCACGAGTTTGGCGACGAGAAACGAAACTAAAAATAAAACGGTCTCATGACAAAAGTGAAAATCTTGACGCCTCTTCGAACAAAGTCATTTTGTGGGGGAACGGCCTGTGAAATGACGTTCCAAAATAATTCCACAATTAACTACTCTTCGAGAGGGTCACAACGGCATATCACATCATAGGGTCGGAAACAAGAAATGTCAAAAACAAATACGTGTACGAAAGAGAGTACGTGCACGAAAAGTGTACGATCGAAAACAGACCGTGACAGTGTTGATCCTTGGGGACGTATTGGACTTTCACAATTACAAAAATGTACTGCGGCTATGCAGATGTTGGCATATGGAGTATCGACTGATGCAGTTGACGATTATGTGCGAAAAGGCAAAACCACTGCTCAAGAATGTCTTAATAATTTTGTCAATTGTGTTGTTTCGGTTTTCAGAGATGAGTATATGAGTAGGATAAACGCCGCTGATACTCACCAGCTTCTAAGTGTAGGAGAAGCGCGTGGATTCCTGGGAATGTTGGGGAGTATCGATTGCATGCATTGGGAATGGAAAAATTGTCCATCGACATGAAAAGGACAATACTCACGAGAAGATCATGGATCGCCTACAATCGTATTTGAAGCAGTCACATCGTTTGATACATGGATATGTCATGCGTTTTTCTGTGTTTTAGGTATGTGCAATGATATGAATGTATTGGACCGTTTACCATTATTTAATGATGTTTATGAAGATCAATCTCCTAATATTCAATTTACGGTTAATGGTAACCTATATTAACTTGGATATTACTTGGCTGATTGTATCTATCCATAGAATGCTATGTTTGTCCAATCTATTCGTCACCGCAGTCCGCAAAGGCTCAATTGTTTGCCGCTACACAAGAGATTGCTAGAAAGGATGTAGAGTGTGCATTCGACATTTTACAGTCAAGATTTGCAATTAGTAAATGTCCAGCTCGAATGTATAAAGTAAACCTAACTGTAAAAATGATGCGGGCTTGTATCATTTTGCACAATATGATTGTGTAGGATGAATGACATATGTATGCTACACAATGTGAGGTGTCACAATATGAACAACTTGGAAATGACATGATAAACTGGCAATATTCTTCCGGGGCAACTGCAAACTTGGTGAGATATATTTAGAATAGTGGTCGAACTCGTGACAAGCAACGACCCACCTAATTAAAAAATGACTTGATGGAGCATATCTGGTTATTGGAAGGCAATGTAATTTAATCTGTATTCAATCTATGCATGTCCATGTAAATTTATATTTAAAGTTTTTAGCTATGTTTTCACTTTTATGCATTTCATATTTCACGTTGAGCAATACTTACTTGGGAATCAAGTAGATCAGGTGGCACCTGATCTAATAGTTCATGTGCAAGACACTAAAAGGTGGGCCACATGGAAAGTAGAAGCCAATGTGGGGCTTATACTTTCCAACTTTATGTGTCTTGGCACCTGATCTAGATCAGGTGCCACATTTTCTACATTATTCTCTACTTATTTATGACTATTGCAAATCTATGCCATATGGTTCCAATGTTAAAAAGTATCAAAATTGACATTTTATATCATAATCAGACGTCTGATTCACAAGAATTAGGTGTCTGATCATGACCAGACATCTGTTCTGTAAAGGTCAGACGTTTGATTTCCTGGAAGCAAAAAAAAAAACTACATGCATATCAGACGTCTGGTGCTGAAACATCAGATGTCTGATATGCCTGGAAACAAACACCTCTGGTGCACTAATAGTAGATCAGATGCATGTGGGTATCGTCCAGACGTCTGATCTACTATAGATTTGAAATTTTTTTATTGCTGAATTACCTGATGTCTGATGTCGTGACACTAGAAGTCAGGTAATCCAGCCGTTGACGGCTGATGTGTCAATCATTCAGCCACTGTTAATCCTTCTATTGAAAGAGCACATGAGTTGAATTTGACGTGACACAGATTTAGCACTGTTGGGGCTTGACGACTGATGTGTCAATCATTCAACCTCTGTTAAGCCTTCCATTGAAAGAACACATGTGTTAAATTTGACGTGACACAGATTAAGTCATGCTGGGACTGAATGGTTCCGCCCTCCAACGGAGTGCACTTAGCATCGCAATTCCAATCCCAAGCAGTGGCGGGTTAATTCCAGCCCCAGGGTCAGGCCTGCTTTAAAACCCATTTCTGGTTTTTTTTCGTTTTTCTTAAAGGAAGACTAAAACACAAGGTAAAGAACAATCCATGGCCCAAGCTGCACTGGGAGCAGCTCCATTTCGATTGTTTTCTCCTCGCCCCTGCCTCATCTTCTCTCTCTTCTCCAAAAACCCACATCAGCTGCTCATCAACGGATCCCCATTCTCCACCACGTTCAGAGGCAAAGCGCTGAGACCACCTAACACTCTGCTGCCCGAAGAGGACGAA
Organism: Scilla litardierei; assembly: GCA_030789695.1. Taxonomy (NCBI): domain Eukaryota; kingdom Viridiplantae; phylum Streptophyta; class Magnoliopsida; order Asparagales; family Asparagaceae; genus Scilla; species Scilla litardierei. Next base: position 424,283,853 of record CM061142.1, on the reverse strand, counting down.
ACCAAATACGGCAGCGGCAGCGGCAGCGACGGTCCACTAAGAAAAAGCCGCAACCAGCTGAAGAGAGAGGCCCGACGCTCCGTCAAATGGGGAATGGAGCTTGCCAGATTCTCCAACGCCCAAATCAAACGCGTCCTCAGGTGTAGTGTGCGCCAAGTGTTTGATGAATTGCCTCTGGGAGTTTTGAGTTTTCTTACCGTTCCTGTTGTAGGATTGCGTCGCTTGATGAAGATGTCTTGGATGCGCTTATGTTAGTAAAGGTGAGAGCGGGCTTCAGTTTCTTTAGCGAGTGATTCTTTGTGGGTTGTTTTGATTTTGTTGATTATGTTTGTGCTTTCGATGCAGAGATTGGGACCTGATGTTCGGGAAGGGAAAAGGAGGCAATTTAGTTATATTGGTACGTTGTTCTTTGAATTTTCATGCCAATCAGTAAAGACAGAAATGCTATTATTTGGTTATTGCATAATTTTCAGGACAAGAATCATATTTTTATCGAGTGATATCTACATAAGCTTTCTTTAGTGTCTCAGTGCACAACCTAGAGGGTAATGCCTCAGGCTTGAGGTTAGCAGCAATACTGCATGTAGTATCCTAGATGTTTTAGTCCGCCAATGATGAGAGTGCATGCAGGGGGAACACAATTCAAACGAATGGCAGTTAGGGAAGAGAGAACAACAGCCTTTTATTGATGCCAATTTCATTTGCTAGGTTACTTTGTGGGAATCTGAATCGATGGATTCCCAAAAACTATATGTCATGATTAACAATGCAAAAATGCAACTCAGGTACATGCCAAATAAGAGAGTAAATATGAACATACCTTCCTTTGATGATATATATGAAGAAAATCCATCGATTTCATTGATATTCTGATTGATTCGGGCACTTGTGTATGAGTTTTGGGCCCATTAGGGGCATTTTGGGACTATTGTCATATTTTATTATTTTAGGGGGGTATGTGCAATTGTGCAATGAAGAGAATTATTATAAAAGGGAGGGAGGGAGGCCGGCCCTAGGCATGCTTGATTTGATTATTTTGATATTTTCGAGGGAGAGTTCCTTGTCCTATGGGAGAGTGCTGACGTCCTCTTCAATCAGCATCTTGGGAGGGATGTTACCCCTTTAATTGTAATCAATATATCTCATTTATTTTCAGTTTTCTATCAATAAATTTCAGATTTCTTCAAGTTCCTATCAATTTGGTAACAGAGCACGTCGATCCATGGCGGCGGAAACGAGATCCAAAGATCGTATCGATGCAGTAGAGGAGAACCTCAACGGCGAAATCGAGGGCGTGAAGCAAACCCAGGCAAAGCAGGGTGATGCCCTAGCGAAGCATGAAGTTGCCCTAACGAAGCAAGACGAAACTCTAGGGAAACATGTAGAAGCCCTAGCACAAATCTTAAAACTTGCGGGGATTTCGGCAAAGCTAGACGGCAATCAAACCCTAATTCGACGAAAAAGGCGACAACTTTGGAGAAGGGAAAGGCGGAAGCTTTTGAGGAAGGTCTTCTCTTCGACGTCGACTACTACTTCGACGATGCCGAGGAGGAGACCCCAATGGACGACAACGACTCAGGAAACCCTAGAAGGCCAAGCCTTGGTCTGAAAGGGGGTTCGCGTCAGCCCAGGGACTGTCGCCTCTTGCAGAACACCCCAGGGGTCGGCAAGGGGCACCGGCCCTTGTAGAAGACACAGCAGGGGTCGACAGCCCCTGCAGAACCCGCAGGGGGTCTGCAAGGGGCGACAGCCCCTGTTGAAGCCCCAACAGGGGCCGCCGACTTTGCAGAACCTCCCATGGGCTCTGTAATGGGTGCCGGCCCCTGCTGGGGCCACGGCCCCGGCAGAGCCCCCACAGGGAAGCTTAAAGACTCTTCTTGGTCGAGATGAACAGAGTCAAGCAGTGGCTTTGGCCGCGAGCTTCTTGTGTGCTTGATGAAGTTTGCCTCTTGGGGAGCATGAACAAGAGAACTTGGGAGTCTTTGGCCTAGGCTTTGATGAAGTTTTGTGGCAATGGCTTGGATGACGAGTGCCCCATAGGATGTGTGATTTGGAAGATGAGCTTGATGCTTGTACTTTTCTTGCCGTGACTTATATGATGTTAATGAAGCTTGGATGCCTTGGCTGAGAGCTTCTTGGGAGCTTGATGAAGATTTGGCTTTTTGGACTTTGAAGATGATAGCCTTGACCAAGATGATAGAGAAGGATGCATATGGCCGGCTATATGGCTTGTGCTCTCTTGGGGGGTTTCCTATGCGGGCTAGGAAACATATATAAAGCCTTGGTCCAAGAATTATGATTCAACCAAAACTCCTTTGCTCTCATTTTAGAGAGATACCTCGCTTTAAATTGATTGGACTTTGATTCTCTTAGATCCACTATGACTTTTTCAAAATTGATGACCCATGAGTTTATCTCCTTGGTGCAATGAAATTGATCAATCTTTGGATAAGTAGGACACTTTTGAATTTATTTTGAATCTTCAAATTGGCATACATTATCTCCTTATCCCACCATGGAATTTGTACACTATGTTGACCAAGTCAAATATCACAATTCATTAGTTTTCCATCTCTCATTCTCTTGCTCATAATTTACAATCTTGCCATCTTCATAATTTACAAGCTTGCCACTATGTTCTCCTTGTTAATTTGTTCTTGAAAATACTTAACAAACTCATCAAAAATATCAATGAAGATTTGTTATCATTAAACAAGAAATTATAGATCGTTGTATCCAACTATCTACTCCTTTTGATGATGACAAACCGCAAATAAAATTTGATCAATATGCTCAAAATCATGTCACTGTGATGTGTTTGTGAAGTGTGATGATGCATGTCAACAAGATATAAATCACATGCAAGTGTTGCTCCCATATTGACATGCTCCCCCTATCAAGTTACTCCCCTTAGCAATATGTTTACCATAATCAAATCTATCATTTTCCCCCTTCCGTTATCATCAAAAGAATACTTAAGAAATCCATGTAATATGCAACGTAAAAATAAAGCATTATAAATCAAGACACATGATCCCATTAAGACATTTAAAATAATCAATCGATAGCCAATTAATTTCATAACAATGACTAAACCATCTTCGTGCTGATGCGATGATCAAAAGTTAAAGTGCATAGGGAGAAGTTTTACATGAAATCAACCAATCAAACCAACTTTCCATATAACATAAACTCTTTTAGGGTTGATTTTTCCCACCTCATGAAGCATTAGTTCAAGTTACCAACACCCATACATAGCCTATAAGGACTCTTAGATGAGGGGTGTCATTGCTTGACGGATATAACACCAACACTAAAGATTTAACTTAAAGCATAAGTGGATATTCGTGGGTTGTATCATTGCCATGAACTGTATCCATTTTCATACGAAGCTCTTTCTTTTCTTTTTCATAATATGCATCATTTTTCTTTTTCAACACATTTTTCTTTTCATGGGCTTTATTTTTAATCCAAGGCATGACACTTTATATCCCGTAGAGTAATATGTTTTTCATTTTTTGTTTCATCCACCTACAACCACTTTCCCATATTTCATGAAAACAATTCCATACATGCAATAACAATTAATCTTGTGAAAGTGTAAGGTGAAGATGTAGAAATCAAATTATGCAATTTAATTGAAAATGTCATGATTATTGAAAGAGTCTAATATGCAATTATAGTCATGACAATAATGCAAGATTTCTACAAGGATATGAACATCATTCAAAGTGCAATTTTGATAAACAAACGAGAGATATCCATTAAACTCAATCTTTATAATTTTGCACTTTTTATGTGTTTTTCAAAAATGTCAATTTTTATGGGTTTCAAAATTTTCTATCACACAAATAAAAACACACCAAAAACCACAAAAAAGAAAGTGAAAAAAAAACAAAAAAATTCCTTTGAAGATATACAATGAGCTCAAACAAGAAATCATACTTTCGCGTTGTCGTTTGGCCAAGGTAACGATTGGTACATAACATGAGGTTGGAGATATTTATCACTAGGATGCAGAAATTGGATCAGTATCTTGCAATGACTTACGTTCTTTTTCATCATGCATTACAGATTAAGTCATCCAAGCTTTCAAAACTTAAAATTTTAAATTTTTTTGCATTCTGAGTTTCATAGTTTGTGTATTTAAGAATACAAGTCAAACACCACTGAGTATCGTATTAACCATGTGCCAATAATTGTGCTCAAAAACTTTTTGAGCTGGTCCATTTAGATGTTGGGGACCTTATGGTTTTGAGTTTTTGATACGGATTTAGTTTTTTTTGTTAAATTTATGGATAATTTCTCACATTTGACCCGGATTTATTAAATGAAAATAGATCTCAAGTGTTTGCTATTTTAAAGAGTTTTTACACTGAAATTAAACAAATTGGGTTTGCAATTCTATTTAAAATTTTCAAAGTAATAATGCAACGAAATATTTTAGTAATCAGCTAGCATCTTTAATGTCAAAATTTAAAATTATTCATTAAATGTTCATATGCACACATATTCCAACAAAATGGGAATTGGTGGTTGATCGTAAAAACAGATATCCGTTAGAGGTCGCATAAACACTTCTTTTACATATAAATATTTCAAATTTTTTTCAGACGGATGATTTTTAAGTGCTTGTCATCTTATTAATCATATGCCATCCAATGTGCTTCATGATGAAGTTCCGTATCATTTGTTTCTTGAGGAAGTTATATTTCCTTTATCGCTCAAGATTTTCAGGTGTGTTTGTTTCCTGCATAATTATACCTTAATGATTTCTAACACGATCCTCGTTTCTTAGTGTATGTTTTAGGATACTTACATACATATGAAGATTATAATTGTTACCGTCTCGACAAGACAGTTTTTGGTGTATGTTGATATTAATTTTTTTGAGTCCCAACTATAGTTTAACAAATCTAACGATAATGACCAATCATTGAACCCTGACATTGATAATGTGTATTTACTTTATCTAATGCCTTCAAGAAAATCTTAGATCATGCAAGCCTACCAATGGCAAGAAATATTAGAACTCAGCTTTCAGATCCCGTTTAGCTCCCAGTCCTCATGGTTCTTTCTCTTAAAATCAGTGTCATCTTCTTCTTTATGTTCTCCTGCAATCTTCACAGGTAACAATAAATAGGTTTCTAATTTGAATAGTCCAATTTCTGATAAAGAAGCTACTCATTCTTACACAACTTATCCTTTTTACAAATATGTGTATTGTGCCTATCTTTCTCAACCATACATATCTTTTCTTTCTTCTATTTATTCTTACTAAACTGTACAATCTATTTTAGAAACTTTGTCACATCCATGTTAACATGCTATACAGTTAGAAACGAATGCACTTGAGTTTAATAATACTTAGGATCGTGTACCGGTTTTACCTAGCAAATCGGTGGTTAATTGTAAATATGTATTCAATGAAGTTGAATCCTGATGGCTTCCTCGCTCTATTGGAGGTCAAACTCCGTTTAAAGGTTATAGACTATTTGGAGATGTTCACAGACATATGCTATAGACTATTCGGAGATGTTCTTTTCGATTACGAAGATGACATCAGTGCGTTTATTGATCTCTTTGACTGCTACTCATCATTGGCTTTTACATCAGTTGGATGTAAAGAATGTGTTCCTTAATGACATTCTTAAAGAACTATATATGGAGCAACCATTAGATTTTGTTGCTCAAGGGGAGTCATAGGAAGCGTGCAGGTTGAAGAAATTGTATTATCTACAGCATTCATTAAGGGCTTAGTTTAGTGCTCTGCAGATTTCATGATCGATTTGGCCTCAAATTGCATCAGTGTGATCACTCTGTTTTTCATCAGACTCATGTGGGAGGGTGATCTTTTTGGTGATGTATGGTAATGGCATTAATATCATTTGGGCTGATGCTTTTAGGATTTAGGAGCTAAAATAGTTTATTCAAAAGGAATTTTAGATGAAGATCTTGTGTCTTTCAGATATTTTCTTTAGATATACAACTATATCTATTTATCCAGCGGAAGTATATTTTTGATATGTTATCAGAGATATAGATATCGAGATGTATGCATATTAACTTAACTATGGATCCAAATTATAGACTTATACTGGATCAGGATAAGCTATATCATGATCTGGGGCGATGCAGAAGATTGATTAAAAAGCTGAACTTCTTTATTTTGATACATCTGGATATTACCTTTTCGGTGAGTATGCAGAGTCAATTCGTGTTTGATCTGATGATTACTCGTTGGAATGCTACGGTATAAGTCTTGAGATATTTGAAGAATGTACTGCACAAAAATCTTTTATATTCTGATTATGTCTATTGCATAGTTGCAACATTCTCAGATGCAAATTGTGCTGGTTTGCCTTTTGATCGGCTATTGATAACTGGATGATGTGTTTTTGTGGGAGGCAATTTGGTGTCTTAGAAAAGCCAAAAAAGAATCAGTTGTTTCTCGATCCAATGTATAATCGGCGTACATATCCATGACCAACATTATTTGTGGGTTATGAATTTAGTAGTTGTTTTTGAGTAAGGATTCATGAGAACGACACCTATGACCTCATATACGATCTAACATATTTCGTATCTATCACCTTCTCAACACATTGATGACTCACCATGTACCAAAGTCGATATATATATCACTAACACCTGTATCTTTCATAAGAGGATCAAACACATAGTGATCGATTGTTACATAGTGAGACATCAATGTGTTACGAAGGTGATACATACGAAATATGTTTGATTAGTAAATCTGCTTATGGATATGCTTACCAAGACTTTAGGAAAGGAGAGGGGACTAAAGTTGGGCATTGATGACATATATGATTTACCTTGAGTTGGAGTGTTGAGATGTAATATATTTTACGTTAGGGTGTTTTATATAAAATGGGTGTAGGGGTTTTATGCAAAACTACCAAAATAATACTATAAATAATAGACTCTAAGGTGAGGAGAACTCAACAACTCGCACTAACTTTTCATCTTAAATTCTGTCTCTGTTTTCTACATCTATGTATATCGAATTATTAACATGTTGATGGAATCAAAACTGAATACTATAACATTTGTTAGAGAAGTAAATTAATTAGTGTGGTCTATCTTTTGTATGAACAATTTTTTGAAAAGCAATCACTACAAAATTTGTTTTGCTGCTTTTAAAGCGTAGGGGCAGCGTTTTGCTGTGTAGGATGTAGTTGTTACGTACAAAACTTATCCCGCATAGTCATGTTGGATGGAGTCTCAATGTATGAAGAGTATGCAAGATGCCCAAACTATTAATGTCTCTAACTTGCATTTTTACTCCTGGATGTGCAGACTTTACCTAAACTTTACCCAATAATAGTGTATAAGGAAGCATAAATATGCTGCTAGGCGGCGATGAATGCGGCATCACAAAATGATCCGAAGATGATTCACAGTTTCCTCAATGGAGCTCACGAGGATCAGATGTGTGCACGACACCACGTTCAAGCATCAAAGCTGGCTTTTTGCGCATAAGCGGTGCAAAAGAGCTGAAGAGCACATAATAGATGTAGTGGTCTTTGGGTTAAGGCAGATGGAAATCAGTTCGTTCTGGTTGGAGGAGTGGTTTTTCGGTTTGACCAAAACATAAAAGTTGATTTCACTGATCTATTGCTAAGGGTGAAATCATGGATGTTGTCACAATCGAAGAGTGTAAATAAGTCTTGGTGAAATCTGGTGTGCATGTGGAACTAAAACCAAGATACTGGAGGGAAAGGACAAGGTGGATTTGCTATTGATGCCAGTGTAATAAATGACAAATATGATAATTGAACAGCAAGGAAGGCTATATATAGTAACTGAAGATTGATCAAAGGTTGGCGAGAGGACTTAATGGTGGATTCAAATGATCCAAGAGTCCACCTAAATGTTTTGTAGCATATAGGATGCCATAATGTATGTGGATTGTGCAAATTTACTGTTTGGATCATGGTTCGTACAAATGTTGGTAACATTGTTGATGATCAAAGAAGATTGATGCGCATAGATCACATCAAATGTTGATGGATAGTACTAATATAGTTGTAGTGCAGTGTGGAAGCTCATAGTACATGGTTGCCGGTTGCTTCTAGATATGGAGATTGTTTGGATTTGCTTTAATAGAATTTCTGTCATAATTGAATTGGATTTTTTTTAAATTTTATTTTTGAGTCATATGTTGACTATAATTGTGATTAGTGTTTTGATTTGGTTTAGGAGTCTTTGGTTAGTATAAATAAGTAGATTCTTTCAAATTGTATCATGTGGTGTTATGCATATAATTTATTGTAAGATAATAACTATGTGCTATAGTCTTGACACCTTGATGCGGCGAGGGTTTATGGAGCAATAAAAATGGGAATTTAAAGTGGAAAATGGAAAAAGAGGAATTTTTATTATTGGAAGATCTGAAAAAAAAATGGATAAATGGCATCTATTCAACAGTTCTCTCTCCTAGCTCTCTTCGAGATGAAAGACTAAGTCTCCCGGCTAGGATTCGTAGACACATAGAACAATGGTCTTCACAATAATCAAGCATAAAAATCACCCATGGCAGGCCCTAGGCTATTAAAGGGGAAAAATTACAGATTTGACAATTTTGCGAAAAAGCCCTCCCAAAGTTCAGAATTTATTAAATCGTCCCTGGTTCAGCCGTGCGTCTGCGCCTCCTTTTGTAAGTGATGACCACATCATTACGCCCTGCAGGCCCCTGATGGCCTGCAGACAGGCTTGCTGGGCCTCCTCGCAGGTCTGTAGGGCTCGCAGCCTTTCTGGGCCCGCAAAGGCCCAACGAGACTCGTCGGGGCTCGCTATGGCCCGACGACGCTTTTTGGAGCCCGCCACGGTCCAACGACATTCTCTGGGCCCCGCCATGGTGCGTAGACACTTCTACGGGTCCCCAAGGTCCGTGGTTTGTACATGGACGACCTCCCGAGCTTCAGCATTCGGACTTTAGGTCCAGAGGACCTCCCGAGGAGCTTGCCGACTGCCGTGAATTTCATCCTGACTTTGTGGAGGACGATGGAGACCTTGTATGGCCTTTTGATTCAGGAGGGGACGGACATTATCAGTCGGAGTGGAGTATCCCACCCACTTTATGCACCACCTTGAGGACAATGTATTTCTTAGGGGTGGAGTAATGATAGGATTAGAGTTTATCTCCATAGTGGCATCTGTATCTGATACATGTGTATTTTTATAATTTTGGGGATCCAGTAACAGATTTGTAATTTTGGGTAAAAACCATAAGTCAGCCATATTATGGTAATTTAGGGGCGGCGGCTCAGTAGCAGTCTTATTATAAATAAAGAGGGAGGTGAGGGAGGGAGGATTAAGTTGAGTTTTGAGAAGAATAAAGTAGATCCCTTAGATTTAGTGGAGAGTTAGGCTTTGATCTCGAATCCAAAGCTAGGAGAGCGGCCTAGTCTCGAATCGAGACCACCTATCTTGTATTCCCCTTATTTCAATCAATAAAAATACCTATTTTCTTCCCCAAATCTCTTCCCTAGTCCTAAAAATCACACCCTTACACCAAAAATCCCATCGTTCATCCCAAAACCACTAAAAATCATTTTTTATCCCAAATTCAGATCCGGATTGCATCACACCTCCAATGACCTCTTAATGGTCTGGCATTGCAAGACTCAATGCATCTCTTCTAATAGTTATAACTATGCCCATTGAGTTTCTCAATCGCACAGTGGTGTTTGCCAAATCCGTCATAGTGACATGTGCTATTTCGATCTCTCCATTCAAGTTTTATCACCAATTAACCAGCTTTACCGTTCTAGACTAGGCACGAGCTTTTGCCTCCATGGACACAGATAAAAATGTTGCTACAGAAAGAGTTGATCTCGAACAACCACTGATGCAAATTATTGAATTTCAAATGGTGCGCACAAAAAGTGAAAACAAAAACTTAAATTTACTAAACAAAGGATATTTTCACTCTACATCACTTTCTTTTACGGCACTAACACTTTCCATCACTTACACCTCACGCCTCTTTTGTCTTGGCGGCTAGCCTACTAGCTCTCTTTCTTGGTTGGTACCAAGTGTATGTCACCTATGCCTATTATAGACCTCATAGGATATACTAGACAAACATTATAGACCAAAGTTCTTAAAACTTTTAGGCACCCATATGCTAGAAGCTTCTATGTTATATACCGCTACATATTATCCATATGTTTCTAGAAGCTTCTCTAGATATATCTAGATGACTTTAATATTTATGTAGTTAAATCTAAATAACTAGAGAATTATTTTCCTTTCTGGAGTTCTTGATAATCTTCAAGTAGTTGTTCTTAAGCATTAGCATTAATTTTAAGCATTAGCATGAGAGATTTCTTCTATTTACTGATGGCAAAACTTACATCAAGTGCTAGTCAGAAATATGAATGTCCTTGAGAATTGAACATTTATTAACACAGACCGTTATACATCAAAATATTTAAGGTTTTTGCACTTATTTATGTATATAAATCTGACATTTTGAGCTTTTGAGATATCTAACTATCCTGGAACCTTGAATAATAATGTTACATCTTTGCGTCCATATTTCCTTACTGTTCGGAGTATGCAGTGTTAACATGTGATTTCAGGGACATACCAACCTTTTCATTTTAGGGGTGTTAACAATAGTAAACTGAAGTAATATTGAGATGAAATGAATGAGGAAAAGAGATCCAATGAAAAAAGTAAAGACAATGAAAGAGTTTTAACCCTAATTTTAATGTTAATATAGATCAATTTAAACAATACATGCTAACAACGGTTGTTGAAATAACTAACATTGGGTAAATTATCAACAAAAACAGGGCCATTGTTCCTTTTTGTTGCTAATTAAGCATGCTTTAAAACCCAAACATATAAAACTAGACCTACTATAACATATATAGATGTGCTTTTCTATACATATCTAGTATATTGACAGCCAAGGGTGGAGCTAGAGTTTCTTCAATGAAGGCAAAGCTAGCAAGCTTCATATTTGATGGACATTTTGGAATACAGTTGATATAAGACAAAGGTAAATATAGAGTAACAAAAGTATTAGCCTACACATAAGAAGTAGAACCCACATGTCAAACTTAATGTTAGAAGTGATGGATAAGATTTTAAGTCAAGTATGATACCTTTATTCACAGTCTCATGGTCAGATGCACCAATAACCCAAGTAATAATGACGTTAAAAGTGAGGGTTAAATTGGTACTACTTGTCTGCGTTAAAGTTTAAGCAGATGATGATGATGTAATGTAAGACACATGGAATTCTTGGAACATCGGGTATCGGTTGAACACACCATGTGACATAGTCATACTACTATTTCCCGACGGAACATTCTCTAAATACCAAGTCATATGTGTAGAGTGAATATGCTTTATCTTAACTCTTAAATATAAAAGAACAATCAATTACAACCATATCTTTATCAAACAATTAAAAATATAGAAATAAAAAACATCAAACTTTCTCTCTCAATCAAACCCAAGTTGCTCTTCAAAAATACCAAACATCACATCAAACTCACTCATCAAATTCCTAAAAATCAAACCAAACTTGCTCTACATATCAAACCAAAAATATCCCGAAATTACCAAAATAATCATATCAAACTCACTTCTTAAATCCCCAAAAAAATCAAAACACTTTTCGAATCCCAAAAATCAAGCCAAACTTGTAGAGTATAGCCAATAAACAATCTTCCTTAATATTAACTTCAATGATACATCCAAAATAAAATTACCAATAAAAGACATCTTTGCATTCCTTTCTTTTTCCCTTTTTGAGCTACTTTAGTGCTACAATAAGTCAATAACTGATTTTCAGGAAGGTTATAAATGATAAAAATAAAGGTTAGAGTTTGTTCTATAAGAACGTAAAAAGAAATTAAAAGGTTAGTGTTGGGGTTTACTTTGATACTATGCTGGAATAGAAAATAGACCACACCCCAGAACTTGGGCATTGAGCTATTTATATCAAGGTTTTATGTCGCGGTTTCGGTTTAGGTATTGTTCTTTCCAAAATTTAGGTGTCGGTTTCGGTATCGTCCATTTCAGCGGTTTTGGAAGCAAATTTCGGTTTCATCCGTATCGCTAGTTTCGACAGTTTCGTTGCGGGTATCGGTTTCGGTTTCGGAGATAGTTTAAATTTGTATATACTATATATACACAGTGATGGTTTCGGAGATTCTTAAATCTAAACCTATCAAATACTATTAAATACTTAACAAACTAAAATATTAATTATATACAATCAAATACTAAATACTAAATAGATAAACTAAATTTGAGTTCGTAATCATATCGAATACTAAATACCTAAAGTTTGGTACTTAAATACTAAATATTAGATAAATGAATAGATCCTAAAGCTTGCCTAGCGCACCCACCGTTTTACCTTGCGCACATACCACTTATTTACAAGTTTGCCAAAAAACCACTGGGCGTTGCTTTGCGCACCCACTATTTTTCTTTGTGCACATACCACTTATTTACAGGGTTTCACAAGATATCCGCTTGATATGTGCACCGACTGTTTTACTTTACGCACATATCACTTATTTACAAGTTTGCCTTTTTAAACAACGCAACTTCTCTTGAAAGGCGACTCGGGCCTCTTTCTCTCTTTGCTCTCTCTCACTCTCAGCTAGATGGTCGAGGCGGGTTCGATGAGGCAGGAGGCATGTTCGGCGAGGCGGTGACGCGATGAGGTGAGTTCAATTTTTTCATCATCTTCCTTTTGTCATTTTTCTTCTTTTTTCAGCAATTTTTTCTTGGTTCTGCCTCTTCTTCGTCTAATTCTTCACCATTTTCAAGCCGAAACCCTAGGATTTTCTCCTCTTTTAACCGAGCTCTCTATGCAACCTATTGATTCACGAATTTTTTAGGTTTTTTTAGAGAATTTTTATTTAATTACACATTCTTCTTCCTCCGTTTTCGATCGGTACTGAACGGTATCGGTTAGTTTCGGCAAGTATTGGTCAGTTTTGATAGGTATCGACCAAAACTGACCGATACCGTTTAGTATCGGCCGATACTGAAACTACCCTTGGTTTCGGTATCGTCAACTGTCGATACCGATACGATACGGTCGATACATAATGGTATTGGCCGATACCTCAAACCCTGGTTTATATAGATAAGAAAAATACAATATAATTAAAATTCTTATTTGAATTCTTATTTGTAAATCGAAAACTCTATTTCGTATTTCTAAGCTAGAAGCTTATAATTTCTAATTCTAAACCGGATGTTGTAATTCCTTATTCCTTAATAGATGTCATTTGCGAAATAAATTACCATGAATATGGAAAAATAGCATTGTGGAATTACATATTTTCTAACAAAGCGAAAAAACCAATTATAAATAGAAAAAAAATATCAAAGAGAGTTTTCATTAACTTACTACTTGTATAATATAAAATTTTGCATTTATTAGTTGGTATTTGATGAATGAAAGCGATATAAAAAGATGAAATACTTACTTTAGTTTTAAGAATTTGATGCGGCGCGGGGATCAGCGCAGGGACCAGACGCGGCGTGTGAGGAGGCTAGCCTAAGGGGTCCGGTTCAAGTGTACCAAAGGAGGAGGCGACTTGGGTCCACCACGGACCTGGTCCCAAACTTGTAATTTCGCGTCCAAAAGGGAGAGTCGTTTAGTAATTCCACGTTTGACTAATCCTTCCCTTAAACAAGGGCCGGCCGGCCCTAGCAAGGATTATCGAAGAATTGATTGAATGTATTTTTATTCCGGCCGGCAATAGCAAGGATTATCGAAGAATTGATTGAAGGTATTTTTATTCCTAGAACCATAGAATAATTTTCTCTATTAATCTTCTATTGCTCGTCAGTTTAGATTAATTATTCTAGCATTATTAAGCAATTTCAGATCAGTTCTTTATATCAAAGTCCTAGATTTATTAGTCCAAAGCCATAAAACTCCAACCTTTAACCCCACAAAAAGCCCTAGACGCATCAATTTGGTATCAGAGCATCAGATCCATGGCAAACACACGATCTATGGAACGGATCAAGTCGTTGGAAGAGAGGGTGGAGAGAATTGAAATACGAGTCAGCGAAGAATTTTTAGACGCCCGAAAAGAGGATGTCGAGATAGCCTCAAAGATCAGAGAGGAAATAAAGGAGAATCAGGCGAAAACTGAAACAAAATTGACGGCGATATCGGAGGCAATAGCGGCGTTGTCTGTATATCTCAACTCGAAGGGGGATCCAAACAAAAAGGAACCACCTTTGGTGAAAGACAAAGGTAAACATGTGATTTTTAACGAGGAGGGGCCGAAACATGACGACGGAGATTGGGAGGTGAATATTGCCTCCCCACCAGTGCGCGCCGGAGATCCGCTAATCGGGAGGGGGGTCGCCCGCCCCCCGACAGCAGTGGGGGTTGCCGCCGAACCCCCACGGGCACCTGGGGGGCCGCCGAACCCCCAGGTGCACCTGGGGGTTCCGCCGAACCCCCAGCAACAGCTGCCGCCCCTACCCGGGGCTTCAGCGAAACCTGGGGGGTTCAGCTGGGGGCCGCCGGCCCAAAACTGGGGCCGGCAGCCCCCGCCGCCCCTTCCCCCGATGCCCCTTTAGACTCTTTTGGGGTCAGCCGACGCTCCAGGGGATCCGACAGCCCTTTCAGAACTCCACGTTGCCACCTGGGGCCCACTTCGGGGCTCCAACAGCTCATACATCCGAATTTCAGCATCATGGAACATGTTTTCAGCCGCCTAAAGGGCGTCAGCAGTTTCTGGGGAGCCCGTCGACTCAGCTCCCACCTTTCGGGGGAGTGACGGGAGATTGGAGAGCATACCAGGGCCCTCCTAGGGGTCATTAGGCAGAGTATGGACATCCACAGAGGGATGCGAGAGGAGACTGGCAGTGGGATAGAGCGGATGGAGGTGCCAGTGATCGTAACGATGTATATTTTCCTGACAGACCACCGGAGTATCAGCCGAGGAGAGGATTTCATCAGCACGAGAGAGGTGGATTCACTGGGGAGAGACGGTTGAGGAAGCTGGAGGTGCTTATTTTTGAAGGGGGAGATCCTGATTACTGGTTGTAGCGGGTGAAGATGTACTTTGAGGTATCAGCAATACCCAGGGAGGACTGGCTTCGAGCGATAGGAGTCTGTTTGGAGGGAGAGGCCTTGAGTTGGTTCAGGTGGACTGATCAACAGCAGCCCTTTCAGACTTGGGGGGAGTTCACCTTGCTCTTGGTGGAGCGTTTTGGCGCAGTGGAGTCTGGGGGAGTTTTTGAAAGGCTTTATTCATTTAAGCAGGAGGGGAGCGTATGAGATTATATTAAGAAGTTTGAGTCGCTATGCCACCGAGTCCGAGAAGATTCAGGGGAATCATTGGAGGGCTGTTTTATGAAGGGACTGAAGCCTAGATCTGGACTGAGACAGCTACAACCAGTGGGTTTGCGGGGGATGATGACGTTAGCTAGGAGCGTGGAGGACCATCAGGAGACGGAGAGGAGAGCCCGCGGAGTGTAGGGAGGTACCACTTTTCGTGGACAGGCGTTTGCTACCGGACAGAGGACTGCTCCTACACCAGGGGCCGCTCCTGTCCAGGGGTTACAGCCGTTGCCGGTGGCAACAAGGACATGAGACATGAGCCATGGGCAGGATGGCAGGTACGGAGGATGACCGATGCAGAGATGATGGAGAAGGGGCAAAGGGATTATGCTTCAGGTGTGATGAGAGATTCACCCCAGTGCACCGATGTGCAGATCGGACTCTTCAGATACTGTTAGTGAACGACGATGAGGAGGAGGACGATGTCGTAGTGCTATAGGCAGGAGAGAACGAGGAGGAGACTGAGCACCAGCACTTGGACTTGGCAGAGGTATCGCTCAATTCTGTGGTAGGGTTCACACCGAACCATATCATGAAATTTGTGGGACAGGTGGGCGGCCAGGAGGTGATCATATTAGTTGACAGTGGGGCCGTCCACAACTTCATCTCCGGCAGGTTGGTGGGAGAGCAGAGACTACAGCTGAGCGGCACAGGGAGGTATGGAGTGATGCTGGGCACTGGGCAGGTGACACACAACACCGGTGTTTGTCGCGGAGTGATCATGTCGATCCAGGGAGTACAGATTGTCACAGATTTTCTTCCCTTGGAGCTCGGGAGCACCGACGTCGTCCTGGAGATGAAGTGGCTGCAGACATTAGGGACCAGGACGAACTGGAAGATGTTGAGGATGGAGTACCAGGGAGAGGGAAGGACAGTGGTCCTACTGGGGGATCCCAGCCTCTGTCGTTCTTTAGTGTCCTATAATGCCATGTCACGAGCGATCCACACTGCAGGGGGAGGTTTTCTGGTCGAGCTACATGCAGTGGCATCAACAGAACAGAGGGAGGACCAGGTGCAGTCAGTAGCACCAGAGACTGAGCAACTGTTGATCCAGTATGAGGATGTGTTTCAGACACCACAGGGGCTACCGTCGCACCGAGATCATGAGCACGCCATTGTCTTACGGGAGGGTGTGTCCCCCATTAATGTGCGCCCCTACAGATATCACCAGGTGCAGAATGACGAGATAGAGAGGCTGGTAGAGGACATGCTGCAGGCATGTGTATTCAGCCGAGCACTAGCCTGTTCTCTAGCCCAGTTTTATTGGTTAAATAGAAGGATGTCAGCTGGAGATTCTGTGTGGACTACATGGCATTGAATAAGGAGACTGTTGCAGATAAGTTTCCTATTCCGGTGATCGATGAGCTTCTCGATGAGCTCCACGGAGCTGCATGTTTTTCTAAGATCGATCTCAAGTCTGGGTATCATCAGATAAGGATGATGGCAGCTGACGTGCCCAAGACGGCTTTCAGGACTCATGAGAGGCACTATGAGTTCCTCGTCATGCCTTTCAGACTAACAAATGCTCTGACGACTTTTCAGGCACTGATGAACAAGGTGTTCCGACCTTACCTCCGGAGATTTGTGCTGGTATTCTTTGATGACATTCTCGTGTACAGACGCAGTGTAGAGGAGCATGTTGGGCACTTGCAGACGGTGTTGAATGAGCTACAGGACCAGCAACTGTGTGCTAATAAGAAGAAGTGTTTGTTTGGTCAGCTTCAGGTAGAGTATTTGGGACATATTGTCTCAGCTGAAGGGGTGGCAGCAGATCGGACCAAGATCGCAGCGATGTTAGATTGGCCGATACACACCACACTACGAGGCTTACGTGGCTTCTTGGGCCTGACGGGGTATTACAGGAAGTTCGTTCAGGGGTACAGTTCAATTGCGTGGCCACTTACAGATCAGCTTAAGAAAGACAGCTTCCACTGGGGCGTGGAGGCCACCAGGGCATTTGAGGCCTTGAAGCAGGCGATGACGACAGTGCTGTCTTGGCACTACCGGATTTCATCAAGCCTTTTGTTATAGACACAGACGCATCTGAACATGGGTTGGGCGCAGTACTGATGCAGGATCAGAGGCCTATTGCATATTTTAGCCAGACTCTGTCAGCACGAGCGAGGCTGAAGTCAATATACGAGCCGGAATTGATGGCGATCGTGCTCTATATACAGAAATGGCGGCCTTATTTGTTGGGGAGGAGATTCATAGTAAGGACCGACCAGCTGAGCCTGAAATATTTACTGGAGCAGCGCATGGTCACCGAAGAGCATCCGAAGTGGCTTTCCAAGCTGGTCCACTACACCTTTGAGATACAGTACCGGCCAGGCTTGGAGAACAAGGCGACAGACGCCTTGTCTCGTAGAGAGGAACTCGCAGGGGTGGCAACCATTTTCATACCGGTTCTCTTAGACTGGGAGCCATTGGGCAGAGAGAT